>HG991999.1:15385564-17785564 GCA_905220435.1 Amphipyra tragopoginis | reverse complement strand
CAGGAATGTATTATGTCATACGACAACACAAAAAACTAATTATGATTTTGCACGCTTAAGGAGATTGAGCCTCCAAAATGTCAGTATGATATTAATAACGAAACAGCTGCAAATTCTTTGCTTGTACAATCGGACGTAAATAAGTTCTCCTGAAATTTATTAATAATGATAAAACCACTAGTTTTCTTATTTAATTAATAATGTATGTACACACAACACTTAATAAAAGATAAGTTCATCATAAGCATAGCATCAAAGGCACTGCTTACTTCTAAAATAAATCTCTTCCTGCAGACCAGTGAGAGGAGAATTTAGAACATGAATATTGTGGACAATAGTGTGTAAAAACAAAAGAAACAGATAAATATAGAAACACAAAGAACCACATAGGTACCTAAATACAAGAAGAATAAAAATATAGGTACAACTAGCTTCTGCCCGCGACTTCGTACGCGGATCCTGTTGCTTATGCCAGCGACAACGGGGTCGTCAAAATCGAAGATCTGAAACGTCTGATGTCGAATTCTAAGAGCCTGGGGACGGAAAAACAACGGGATGCGCGAGACGATTCGAGACGTTCCAGATCTTTCATTTTTGTAAGTCAACAGGAAATCCCATCAGACTAAACAACTTCTGGTAAGACGTCATTCCTATGTTATAGTGTCGCTGGGCTTTGGAGTTCCACAACAGGTGTTCCAGATCTTCAAATGTATTCTCACTGCAGAAAATGCTCTTCACGTAGAATAATTTTTGCTATGGCACCATTTTTATATTTCTTATACTTTAGCTGGTCTGTTGCGGTTCTGTATCAAGTGTTCCATTTACCATTTTTTTCTTTTTGCAACGTTGCCCCACTTTAAGATTTCTCTAGTATCGTGGGTGCGTTTACAGACACAAATCTCACATACACAAACGCCCAGACCCGAAACAACCATCTGTAGGCCATACAAATTTTTGTTCCGTGTGCGAATCGAAACCACGACCCGTGGCGCAGAAGCCAATCGCTTAGCCACTGCACCAACGTGTCGTCAAATTATAGCCTATATGTTGCCCATACTTAATACTTATACAACAAAAAAACTTTTCTTCCCGTAATTCCGCAGCGGATCCCAAGGGTACACTGAATTAACAATAATATTGCAAATAACTTTAAACAAAATTCTTTATAAACTATATTTGGGGTTTTTCCTTCAGGAGCTAATACATAAAGACGGGAAGCGTTGCTGACCATTGAAAAAGCAACATAAAGTTGGCCATGAGAAAAACAGCCGGTTGTCAGGTCAACACCAGCGGCTTTTGGTGGGATGAGTGGTATGCGCGGTATGAACACAGTCTCTCCGGCACCACACCCAGTGAGGATTGTAGCAACAATTATATTACGTTGTAAAGCGTTGACAATAAGACGGGTTCCGTTACACAGTTTTGGCGGAGTTAAATTTCGCATCAGCATTATGGGAACACCGACTATAAGTCTTATTTTATGAGCAAGGAGACCACTCGCTGTAAGTGAATTGAGAAACTCAACTGGGTAATTAGTGGCGTCGTCCTGATGTCGAAAGAAGTGTAAACCACTTCATCCCCTACAATATCCGCCAATTTTTTTTTCATTAATTTTTGCAGCATGATAAAATTTTGGGGTCAATAGGACGCGTTCGCATAACCATGAATTTTCTTGGTTTGGTATACTCTGAATGTTCCCAAATACCTATCGTATCAGTTCCTCTTCAGAGGCAACAATTTTTTGGAACATTCACCAGACCATTCTCTTCAGGAAGGAGACCTTCCTCAACTTTCAATAATAATACTCCCGAAAACTCTTGGGCATGTGAATTACCACCAAGCTGGGCTCTCATTTAAATATTGAATATTATTTTGCATACACTTTTAGATTGTTCCATATTTATTACGAGTTTATTTATTTTCTTTCTTTACACACACTTCACATACGGTATACATACACATGTTGGTTTGAGTCTTTTGAGTGAACGGGCATGACCGCTGACTGACATCCGTGGAGCACAAAGGTTCCAGACGAAAACCAGCGTCAAGTACATAAAGTGCTTGGCATTAAGCTGATCTGGACACCTTTTTGGTTCAGCCGTGAGACACATACCCAAGACTTTTTATTTTTTATTTATATCACTTTTTTCACATGTTGTGTCTCTTTGTGCTGTGTCCAAATAAATGATTCTTTATCTTTATCATATTTATGGATAATATGCCCATCAGACTGAACAACTTTTGCTAAGACGTCATTCCTATATGTGTTATGGTGTAGCTAGGCTCTTGGAGTTCCACAACAGGTGTTCCAGATCTTCGATTTTTATAAGTCAATAGAGAGGGCTCATCAGACCGAACAACTTTTGCTAAGACGTCATTCCTATATATGTTATGGTGTAGCTGGGCTCTTGGAGTTCCACAACAGGTGTTTCAGATCTTAGATTTTTATAAGTCAATAGAGAGTGCTCATCAGATTGAACAACTTTTGCTAAAACGTCACTCCTATACATATATATTATGTTATAGTGTAGCTGGGCGCTTGGAATTCCACAACAGGTGTTCCAGATCTTCAATTTTTATACGTCAACAGAGAGGGCTCATCAGACCGAACAACTTTTGCTAAGACGTCATTCCTATATATGTTATGGTGTAGCTGGGCTCTTGGAGTTCCACAACAGGTGTTTCAGATCTTAGATTTTTATAAATCAATAGAGAGTGCTCATCAGATTGAACAACTTTTGCTAAAACGTCATTCCTATACATATATGTTATAGTGTAGCTGGGCGCTTGGAATTCCGCAACAGGTGTTACAGATCTTCAATTTTTAAACGTCAACAGAGAGTGCTCATCAGGCTGAACAACTCTTGCTAAGACGTCATTCCTATATGTGTTATGGTGTAGCTAGGCTCTTGGAGTTCCACAACAGGTGTTCCAGATCTTCGATTTTTATAAGTCAATAGAGAGGGCTCATCAGACCGAACAACTTTTGCTAAGACGTCATTCCTATATATGTTATGGTGTAGCTGGGCTCTTGGAGTTCCACAACAGGTGTTCCAGATCTTCAAATTTATTCTCTCAGCAGAAAATGCTCATCACGTGGAACAATTTTTGTTATGGTACTATTTTTGTATCTCTTATAGTTTAGCTGGTCTGTTGCGGTTCTGCATCAGGTGTTCAAGTTTCCAAGATAAATTATAGCCTATATGTTGCCCAGACCTAATACCTATACAACAACAAACAAATCATTCAAATTCGTCCAGTAGTTCCGAAGATTAGCGTGTACAAACAAACAGACACACAGACAAACAGACAAACAGACAGAATTTTTTTTTGGATTTTTGGTCTATTACTGTTTTTAAACCCCCCACAATTATTATTTTTTAAATATATTCAATGTACAGACACAGTTTTTTTACTGTTTTATTATATGTATAGATAAACTTACATTAAATAAAATAAACATTAAAATATAACATAAAATACAATAAACATACAAATATATGCCTATATAAATATGCAAATTGCAAACAACTATGAGCTTAAGGAGATATAGACGGCTATGACTCGTTTTAAAAAAAAACATTATTTTATAACCACGAATTTCTGGCAGAACCGCGTTCCACAACCTAACCGCGTGCATCGATGAGGAGTGGAAGTAAAAATCAGTTTTCTTCTTGGTTTTGTAAATAGATCCTGCTTTAATCCTTGTCGATCGATCTTTACATAGCATTTCCTAAACAAACATTAATATTTCCGATTCATACAAATTACACATAGTCTTATCAGCATATCAGCACTACTAGATCGCTTGGCCACACAGACCCATTCGTACTCGTCCTAAGATGCCTGTAACTTGTGACAGGTCGCTATTATTATAATACTATGATTACACATCGCTCGGAGCCGGGTTATTAATAAATAGTTAATACGTACCTCCCCACTGTCCACAAAGCGACCACAGGCTTTAAATCATAAAGTAATTACCGTTCTTAGATAGGCTTTCTTCTTGAGATTGAGAAATGAGTCGTTTAAAGATGGGCAGAGATATAAATCACAGCTGTTGTAACTGGTAAAACTATAGAATGGATTTACTTGTCTATATTATAACGAAATGATTGCATGTTTGATTGTGCATTTATTTGATCGATATACCCTTGGAACAAGGCTGCAAATATAAACCCACGTTTAGACAAAACATCACGTTTCAATGTGTTAATAATTTAACATTATTACCGTGTTAATAACTTACTAAAAGTCTGGCCTACGACGTACTAGTAAGGCGTTAGAGCGCCAAAAGAAAATAATCCGAGGAAAATTTATGAAAATGATTATTATTTGGCTTCGTTTGCCAAATTACCAAGATAATCACTCCTTCACGTGTTTTCAAACACGTGCAAATTTGACTAAAACAAAGGTCCAAAACCTCATTTGAAATAACAATTGAACGATTTTCACAATTAGAAGTAAGAAATAACTCTTGACTATGTTCATTACCAATCCATCTTGCTCGAAGTGCAGTCGTTACTCCGAAAATCCACGATATGTTTTCACGTAGTACGTGTCGTTACGGTCATTAGATCTCCGAAAATTTAAAAGAAAAACAGAATGTCACCATAGTACTTTAGTTGTCACACTCGTCTCGTCAAAGGACCTATTACCCACCACCAGTGTTAGTTCATCATACACATCATACTCATCATACAAAAGTGTATGATGTGTATGTCAGTGTAGCAATCTCCATCTTTCTCTATCCAAAGCCAATAACTTCCCTCCTGTATATATGCTGTCACTTCCGTCTTTTCCTTCAATTGGTCTATGTACTATCTACGTGGTCTACCTGGTTTTCTCTTTGACTCTGATTTCTCTATTCTATGATGTTGGTTATAAACTGTCGTGTCGTAGTAAGTGACCAATCATTTCCCCCCTTCTTCTTTCTTTATTTCTTACACTACAACAAATAAGGCTCTCTTCTCTCTCGAAATCATGTAGACCTATAATTATAGGCAAATAGGAAGCTATAGGTATACATATTATACTTTGCAGGGAAAGTCATACAGCCCAACAGGACATCATAGCATCTCGGACAAGCAAACCCGCGGCACGATAAGCTACATAGATTATAATTAAACCAGTAGTCGATAAATTGTGACCAACAAGGTTGCCGATGCTTTTCATTTCACTTTCTAAGAAATACATCTAATATATAACATTTGCTGTAATTTTCAGTAGTGAAGGGTTATTTATAGCTTATATTTTCAATTTGAATTAGTAGATACTGTCTTTATAAACAGATAAGTTCTTGAGATAGTTGAATATTGTATACTTTGAAACATCCGTCTATCATAGATTGTTACTTCCGTGAGATTATTGATTATTCAGGAAAATGAGAAATTGTTATTTAATAAAAATTTAATATAAATGTAGTAAATTTTTCTGCAACGTCAGTTACGTCATTACAGGAAATAATCGTAAAAAGCGATGGATAATGAATAAATTAGATTCAATACTTGTGCATTATGGTGTATGGATATTGTCACCACTTTTCCAGAATTTTTGTAAAGTATACTTTTATTGTCAACCTGAAAATCGAGGTTATGAGACCTCAGAAAATATTTCAGACTATATCTTATTTCTTTTTCAGGTCATCATCATTCAACCGAAAGACGTCCACTGCTTCACATAGGCCTCCCCCAAAAGGGGGGAGTTAGCCGTAATCGCCACGCTTGGCAGGCGGGTTGGCGATTGCATTATGGTTGTTAAAGTACTCAGAGAACGCTGCTGCCCATCCTCTAGAGAATCCCTTAGTCGCCTTTACAATACCCACGGGAAGAGATGGGGTAGTGATATTCTTTAAGTGCGGCACTACACGAGACTTTCAGGTCAACAGGAAATGAATTGTACCCAGCACGTGTCAGTGTCCATGTCTCGAAGTCACATGTTTCAATAAAGCTATTCGTTTAATGACCGGTATGTATTGACAACGACTCATGCGCTGCGTCATATTGATTAGTGTCCCATTTCCTCTACCAATTCCCAAATGCCGTCGGAACCGTGAAATCCGCTAAATATAATTTTAGAGTTGTAATTTTGTGATCATCATCCATAACCTTGGTCATGGGACGCTCCCAACCGAAGTGTTGACAGTAGTGGTGGTTAATAAATCGTATAGCGCCAAAATATAACAGACTATGTGTACACGACATGACGACACGTTTGGTGCAGTGGCTAAGCGATTGGCCTCTGCGCTACGGGTCGTGGGTTCGATTCCCACACGGAACAAAAATTTGTATGGCCTACAGATGGTTGTTTCGGGTCTGGGCGTTTGTTTGTGAGATTTGTGTCTGTAAACGCACCCACGATACAAGAGAAATCTTAGTGTGGGGCAACGTTTTATTTTTTATTTATTTAAACATAGCGTATAGCGTTTGCTATAGCGGCTCTGACTTCGCGCTATATTATAACGCCTCAACCTACTCAACGAATAAAAGTCTAAACGCGCATAGCGGAGCCAGAACGAGATAGCAAAATAGCGTAGCGACTAGCAATAGCGCGTAAGGGAATGAAATATTATTATATTCTTTAGTGTACAGCGCGTTGCGAGATAACATTTACCGCGCATCATCAAGTCCGTTTAGCGTGTTGTTAAATAAAATTATAGCGTCTCCGCGTTCAGACTACGCCCGAGTTTTGTAACACCGCGTTATAATGATAGCGTATAAAATAACAGACTATATGAATATATTTTATAGTTTATAACACGTGTACAGTTTATAGCGGATTTGAACATCACTAGTTGACAGGTCTACACACACCGTGTTTTTGTTGTGGCATCTTCTTGTACAAGTTTCCACTTTGTGTAGAAATTCCTTTGATATTTTTGTTATGGCATCATCATCGTCATCATTCAGCCGAAAGAAAGAAATAAGAAAGAAAATCATTTTTTCAGCGTGTAAATCGCCACAATACATACTAAAATGGCAACAGGTGTAACTGTTCCTTAAATAAAAATACTTAGCAAGCATCATGTTTATTAAAGACGCCACCTATGTCCACTTCTGGACATAGGCCTCCCCCAAGCATCGCCACATCGACCGGTCCTGTGCTTCTCGCATCCATAGGCGTAACTATATCCAATGTAAACCGTATTTAATCGTTTGAATACCGATTACTTGATTGGCAAAAGTGTCTGGCTACGTATGTCTGTCTCCCTAAAATGGGAGATAAAGACATTCACCCTCTTTATTTATTACTTACACTTGGAAACAACTTTTAAATTTTAATTAACATTTTAACATACTGTGTAGCTTAACCAAATTAAGTTAAAGCGTACATTAAGTTGGGCAATAAATTATTCTTGGAGGAAAATACTGTTTATTAAACGGAACAACAGAAAAATAACGCGTCACAGTGTACGTCACGTTAAAGGTAAGAATGCGACCAACGTTGAAGATAAGTATTGTAGATGCTTTACGGCATCTAAGATCATCATTCAGCTGAAAGACGACCACTGCTGGATATAGGCCTCCCCTAAAAGGGGGGGGGGGGGGGGTTGCCGTAATCGCCACGCTTGGCAGGCGGGTTGCCGATCGCAAAATGGTTGTTAAAGTACTCAGAGAACGCTGCAGCCCATCTTCTAGAGAATCCCTTAGTCGCCTTTTATGAATAGGGTTGCCACCTTTTTTTGGAACAATAAAAGTACATTTGTGTTTTTTTTTCTCTTTATTTATTTTTTAGAGGCTTTTGTCGTATTTCGACAATGTCAGCCCCATAGTTACATCTTAATATTCTAACGCTTTACACAGTAAGTTCTTAACATTACAATATAATATTTAAACTTAGATATACCTACAGATAGACGTTATACACTAAAATTATTACAGTTACTACTTATAGTAGTACATTTTATAAAGATCGTAAGCTGTTTCAGAGGTAGGTTCCGCTAAAATACTTTGAAACACTCCAATGTCACTTCTGTTCAACTTATACATAATTAAATTATCATTAAAGTCAATCTTGCAGTTTCATTTTTAGCGCATATGGACAGAAAGTGATACACGTCTTCTACTGTACCACACGTGGAACAATTTGGAGAGTCTGTTTTCTTCATTAAGAAATTAAATTTATTAAGTGGCATGTGACCAGAACGCAAACGGAGGGCTATTACAACAAGATTTCGCTGCAATGAAGTGTTAGAAAACCACGGTATATGAAATGGCTGCTCTTGCAAGGTTTTGTACCAAATTCCTTTGTCCGCTGATACATTGTCAAAATGCAGAGTCCACTTAACATAATCTTATCTCTGTATTTAGACAACGTTACACTGTATTCTGGGTATATGTAAGTTTCAAAACCAGTATCAATACCTTCTCTGGCACACTTTGTGTTTTGGGATAGCAAAAACAAAGTATGATGTATAAAAAAAGAGTACTTTTATTATTTATGTATATACACCTATTTTTCATCGCCTCTAGATTCTTGAAAACAAGTTGCGATTCTTTCAAAAATGTGTGAATCTTTCTGTTACAGCCGTAGACCGCAGAGTAAGAAAACTATGCCAAAAAAAGTCCGAACTAGTAGGATGAGAATCAAATGAGAATGGTCTGGTAAAAAGAGTATTTTGGCGTACTTTATAACTGTCGTAGATTATAAAGTACGCCTACGTGAAATAGAGTACAATACTTTAATAGAGTACGGGTGACAACCCTATTTATGACACCCACGGGAAGAGATGGGGTAGTGTTATTCTTTAAGTCCGGCACTACACGAGGCATCTAAGATGTTGTGTTTGAATCTGAATAGGTGAGTGTGATTTGTTTACCATTCTTCTTCTTCTCTCGGGTAGGCACTCACTAAATGAGAAGAGCTCATGCCGCTGCCGTGGTGAAAAGATTAGCCAGTCAGCAAGGTTGGTAGCGAGGCTGACTGCCCAGGGTGCGTCGGATGTACTTAAATATAGCCACTAATGGAGGCTCCTTTAACACACCCCAAATGCACCATTACAAATTAACAATTTTGACGACATGTTTGGTGCAGTAGCTAAGCGATTGGCTTCTACGCTACGGGTCGTGGGTTTCCCGCACGGAACTAAAAATTTGTAAGGCCTACAGATAGTTGTTCCGGGTTTGGGCGTTTATGCATGTGAAGATTTGTGTCTGTAAACGCACCCACGATATAGGAGAAATCCTAGTGGGGAATAGTTTCTAAAAAAAAAACACACTCATACAAACGCGAAATACGAGAATTTGTGAGTCGAGAACATGCGACAATGCGTAGCACAGTAGGCGGACGCTCCGTTGTCGCGGCCTTCCATCATTTCGTTGAACTTCAGAGCGAGAACGGACCGATGTTATGACGATATCGAAACTATCGGGTGTAAAAAGACCCTTAACGATAACGAAAACCACGTATTCTACCCATCATTGGGATAATTTTTTTCGAACAAACCATACCTGGGAAATCATTGGTTTTGGAGATATTGAAGGTCAAAGTACACATTTTTTTTTTTCAGTTTTTTCCAAAAACTATTTCCAAGTCATAATACTAAACTTTCTTCCAGACAAACATTATCAAAAATTTCAATTTTTCCTAACAAATTACGCATTTGAAGTTACAAAAACGCAATGAATATCAAACGCACACGACCGCCTTGGCTCGGCTGTGTGGCCGCTGCACGCATGCAAACGCGCGGCATCGCCACAACCATAATTTGCGCGCTACAAAAAAAAGCGTTTTTTTCATGCCAAAAAATAAAAGTCGTTTCCCAGCAATTATTTTTGATTAATGTAATTTAGTTTGATGTACAGAGTGCGTAGATTTCGGCTATGTGATGGGTCTTTTTACACCCTGTATAATGCTAATTGAGTTTATACCGAAACAAGCCTTGAACTCAACATTATCATTGTTATTGTGACTTCGAGAAAAGGAATGAATAGTAAGTAGTACAGGTTCGATTTTTTTCTCAGTTAACAAAGGAAACAGGCGAGAATATGTGCAGACAATGTCACTAATGCAGAAAAAAGAATATTGCAAGCTATGGACATCAATATCCCTTTATTAACACTTGTGCGATATTCAGCCCTGACACTGGCAGGCGCAACGTTTATAAGCTATTCATCGAATTGAAAGCGATGTCAGTGCGCGGACACGACGAATGGACAATCAGATCAAACGCATATCCTTGTTCTGTGCAGACAAACCACTTTTTTCACAAGATTTAATTTAACCGCAACCAAACGTTCGTTTGGTTGATTCCTTTAACCCACTTTCGAATTTTAACTTACTTCCAATCGAGTTGAAATGTTGCATTCAATGTAGTTCCGGTGAAAATACAATGTTATGAGGCACTATTGAGCTGATCTGATGGAGTCAGAAAATGGTCCTAGGTACTAAGAAAAAGTCTAGTTTTTTTCAAAAATTATCCGATGTAAAAAAGACTCCAATGCGTTCTCAACACATAAATCAACTGCGACATAAAATGCAGAACCACTTTGATGAAAAAGAGTTTTTTTGGAATGGCTTCAAAGATTTATAGTTAAATTACCGATAGCACGAAAAATATGCCCATCTCAAAGTTTAAGAAAGCTCTCACCTCACTATCAATTGAAAAATGTTACTATACTGTTCCAGATTTTATAAATGATAATTTAAAAAAAAAATAGTTTATTTCTGGTTTTGTTTTACCATTTGTTTATTTGGTTTTTAAGTATTTTAGTTACATTTAACTTAATATTTGTACGCCTTCACGGCAAAACATAGCGCCCAAATATGTTAACCTAACACCTTTATGTAAATACCTATGTTTTACAAATAAATACTCCGATTCTGAAGAAACCGAAACCTTTCGAATTTAGGCTTATCTTGGTTTTTAGTTGAATTAACAATAGCTTGCTAAAAATAAGCTTTTCTTAAATAAACCTTATTTAGGATGTTTACATGATCATATATTACGAATAAGGATCAGAATCTATCGCTACCCTGTTCGGGATCTGTATTGGATGTGAGAATGTCTTAATAAATTATGAGTTACGAAGCGACTATTAAAGTCGTGTTTGTAGAGGAAGGTCATTTCACAATGTTTTTGTATGCATTACCTACCTGACTACTTAAATACATTTAACGATTTTGCCGAATGAACTCTAAATATATAAAAAAGATTATGCTTACAATGGAACAAGTGTACGTAGATCTAGGTAGAAAGCACATAACTCTATTAAAACATGATGATAATAGAATTATGTTATTATTCAAATCGTCGGTGTGCAACCATTGGATGCAACATAAATAACTTCAACAATACGAGTCTGCCCATAAGACTGGCGACGCGACGTTTAATCTCACTTATTTCATATAGGTACTACACACAAAAATATTTCATTGCTTTACAATTTATTTCAAAACAGAACAGGCATGGTATTCTTCTTCTTCTTTCGTGTCAGCACGAGCTATACGAAAATAGCTCATGCTGTGGTGAAAAGATTAGCCAGTCAGCAAGTTTGGTAGCCGGGCTGACTGCCCAAGGAGCGCTGGACGTACTGAAGTATCGTCTCTCGTGAAGGCTCTTTTCATGCACCCCGGTATGATATTAAAAATATACAAGTATTGTAACATATAACGTGATGTGGTTGTCATACGAATCAGTCGAAACGGGCTGTCGGAAAACCAGTCTATGTTTAGGATATCAGTAGCCCCCCAGTAATTCAATTGCAGGGACCAGATGGCAGGAGGGGCTCGTGGCTACTCAACAATCACGCAGATCATACGATTTGCAAGGTTAACACGTTAAGTGCAGGGTGCCTCCACGAGGGCACCCTCTAGTCGCATTCGCGATGCCGGGTGCCCTCGTGGAGGGCTCATTTTAATTGTAGGTTATTCTTCGACAATACACCGTCATAAAACAAGCAACTAGATAAGACCATAACTATTTTACTACGTTGTAGCGTGTTTTAAACCTAAAGGTACAAGTTCGAGACGGGCTACAAACTGCAGACTGCAATCGCAGACCACAAGTCGCCATCGGAATAGCGCCTTTAAAGTGTGCTCTTTAAAGGTGCTATTCCGACAGCGACTGCAAAACTGCAACCGCAGACCGCAGCCGCAGATCGCACCGCAAGCGATACTACTTTTGCAGTTTGCGGTCTGCAGCCCGTCTCGAACTTGTACCTTAATGCCAAGAACCAACCTCGAGGGTTTACTCTTAGCGCAAACATAACGCCGTGGACCCTCCTGGAAGGTACACTAACCATATGTATGGCGGCATGGCGTATGAGCTCTATGAAAAGTGTGATGGACTCGAATGTGTTAAGCTGAGCTTGCCACGATCAGTATGTGGATGGGTGACCGTTCGTTACACATTTACTCAATGCCTCGGAGAGCACGTTAAGCCATCGGTCCCGGATGTTATACAAATTCCTATGACGGTTGTTACGGGTAGTCAGAAGCCTGAAAATCAAACAACTGGTCTAACCTTAGGATATCGTCACTGCCCAGTACTTAATTGGGTTGCGGAGGTCTGTTGGCAGTCATCATCATCAGGGTTTGCCGTAATCGCCACGCTTGGCAGGCGGGTTGGCGATCGCAGTATGGTTGTTAAAGTACTCAGAGAACGCTGTTACCCATCCTCTAGAGAATCCCTTAGTCGCCTTTTACGACACCCACGGAAAGAGATGGGGTAGTGCTATTCTTTAAGCCCGGCACTACACGAGACTTCTTCGAGACACTTCGTAATGTAACATTATTAGTAGAAATATACCTAGATCATACCGAAACATAATAAGTCTCTACTTAAAGTCGTTGGTTTACAAACAACCTGACGAGATGATGGCAGTGACAAAGCGCCAGCGACCTGCGAGACTCATGCTATGATTGATGTCTGCGCTGTGATATCATGTCGTATAGTAAGCTATCTGATTCAAACATTCTTAGAACGCTTTACTTAGTACCACAAAATAAAGAAATTTATTTTTACATCGTGTTATTTTTGGTTCATTAAGATAACCAAAAATTAACACCCTTTTCGTTCTGCCTAGCACCCAACTATGTTGGGATTAGCTTCCAGTCTAACCAGATGCAGCTGAATACCAATATTTTACACGGAGCGACTGACATCAGACCTTCACAACCCAGTTACTGGACAATGCCGATATCCTATGTTTAGAACGGTTGTCAGACTTTCGAGCTTCTGAATACCCGTAATGACTGTCATAGGTATTCGTATGACACCCGTGACCGACTGTTTAACGTGCTCTCCGAAGCACGCTAAAAAACAACACCTGGGCTAAAGGCTGGACATCCACCAGAGCTGTGCGAGGAAAATGTGTGGTGCGAAAATGTGTAACGAGGATGTGAAACGGTGTGACCCTTTCCACCGGAGCTGTACGAGGAATGTGTATTGTGCTAATGTGTTTAAATGATCATCTACCTCTTCCAAACACCATCTATTGACTGACTGGTAGGCGCATATTTTCAAATTTTTGCATACATTCTTAGCAACACATTCCTCGTAACACATTCCTCGCAACACATTCCTCGCTACACATCCCTCGCTCGCATTTCTCGCTTGTTTTGTATGAACTAAAACCTCGCTCATCTAAGCCCATATCCACCAGAGCTGCGCAGAGCGAAGCTAGGTAAATGAAGTGATTCTATTGGTGCTTACAAAACACATTCCTCGCTACGCAGCTTACCACAGGTCTAGTGGATGCTCAGCCAAAAGCAATAACATCAATAATTATTTAATAGTCTAACAAAAAATTATTCATTTTCATGCACCTGCGTTTGATGTAACATTGTAGCAGTATAATTCCATAACTCAGAAACGTACAATATCCACCCGCATTGCTCTATTGCGGTTTTTGTAATGGCCCGCCTAGCAGTTGTCGAATCATTCTTGTTACTATGTCGTTCCTTTACGTTTACCGCAGCTAAATAACTCCGCTCGGTGAAATAGTCACGAATGCATCGGATTGAATAACCTTTTATTTTATAAACGGCTTCCTATTGCTCATTGAAGCAATAATTCATGGGTAATGATGTAATAGGATACATTGTCGGTAATTATGCGTTGTTATAAGTCAATTCAAATATCGTAACTCAATTACTCTAAACATTCAGGAAACGTCAACGTACGGTAGCGAGTACTGCGTAGGTATGGTGAAGGGCTTGCATAATGCCTACGCTCGCGCTGATAGCGGCAGCGCGGCCTATCTACAAGCGCGCTGACAGAAGCAGTTAGGCCGTGTTCACACATCGCTTGTTAGACACCGCACAACTGCCAATTACCGCGACATACAACCCCCATACAAACTCACTTTCGCCACTGGACCCGGCAATAAGCGTATGTTCATGGGATTTTAAATTGCAAACGAGATGGTAATTAGCGAAAACAACTGCTAAAAGTCGTGGCTAAATGCCACCGAGGGTCCTGTATGGAAATTAGGGACAAATTACGTCTCCACTCTTACTTTCATTTGTATAACAACAGTTACATAAAACCAGTAATTTATTATTTCTTAATCCGCTTTAAATATTGTCCTGTTTAAAGGGTTTGTGCAATTGTTACGAATTGTATAAAAATAACTTCGATTTATCAATCGGAGTGTATCGATTTTTGCGATCGATCATGACATGAATAGATCAAAACAGTCGGTCAAACGTATTCCATATCTAGAGCTGATAATCGTATGCGTGCCCGGGCCGAGCTTGCCACTTATGCAACTTATAAAATATTGCGAACTCTTAAGCGCAGTGCGCCGCGGCAGCACTAAGATGAAACTGGAGATAGAGTTAATCTAATAAGTCAGATCTGAAGCCAGACGTCGACCGAAGTAATAACTCACGGTTGAGAAGCCAGAGGTTAATTAAAAATAGCAACTTCAATCTTACGTGTCAGAGATGGAGTTAGATTAGGAATCGTCCGATTTATCCTATCTCAAACACTAAAGCGCACTTATTTAACAGGGAAGCGTAATAAATTATGAAATATTAGTAAATATGAAAAGGACCATGAGCGCACTTTCTCCTATGTAGAATAAAACTATGTAGGAGGTTATAATATTCTAATCAATGATATTAGTATAAAGTATCATTGATTCTAACATATTTGTTTATTGTAAACGTTGAGCAAACAAACACCGACACTTTTGTAACACCCATTTACACTTTACAAGTGTTTATTTCTTAACGTTCTTGTACTAATTACGCAGCGTATAAATCAACTGTTGGTTTTAGTGCCAAATCTCTCGAACGTATCGTGTTGCGCCGGAGTACGTATAATATAACCTAACTAATGTGACGCAATTTTGCACTTGAGAAATTCAAGCTATCAATTCGTGGCGTTCTTAATCGCAGTCGACGGCCAGTCATCACTAATCAATTTGGCGTATGTTCTCCGCATCTTACACAAACAACTACGAGCCAGTCTTCTGGTTGCAAAGCATTGCACGTAAGAGCAATTACAAGTAGACTTTGTATGCGTATGCGTAAATAACGTGCGTATAGTTGAAATACGTTCTCTCGAAACGACTAGTGTTATGTGTACAGTACCGTTATATCCAATTCCCCACCTTCCTTGTGTTAGTTATCAGACCGTTTAAAGTCCTGTAACACACCCCACCAACACAAGCAGACCCCCAGATTTAAATGCTTATCGAACGAATCACGAAGAGAATCGAATGTCATACAAGGATGTGAATAAATATGTGGGTAGAATTGTGAAATGAAGCATTTTACGATACCACAAATGTGAACTGCCAATAAAAAGGATATTATTTTAAATCAGTCAACGTAACAAAGTACCGATCATGTAACAAAACTGTTTTATGACGAAGTGGAACGTAACTGCTATTGATAACAACTAGTTTCAGAACATTATCCTTAATTGTGTTGTTGGACAAAGATACTAGTTGACATTAACGCTAAACGGAACGTGAAACGACATAATTAATGTGCCTAGGTAAGAAAATCAGCATTTTGAATTGATTTAAAAGTAGTTAGCATCTACATACGACACGACTAGCATATAAACGAAGCGAGGCGTCAAAGAATCTTAATCGTCAATCAGTCCGATATACCCACAATAATTAGGCACAATATGAAGGTGACTGACTACAGACTATTTAAACGGTTGGCTAAATATTGAGGTTTAGCGGTCATCAAAAAATATATAATTGATCAGAAATGCATGATCAGCGGAGAGATTTATGACAAAAAGCTTTTTTTCTGCTATGTAAAACAAAATTACCACGAAGTTGTAGCACTTCTAACCTACAAAGTCGACTGATTTATCTTGCTGACCGTACCTATATTAATTCTACGATTCATTTAATTACTTCCCTTTACTATTACAGTATGAGGGTGCATGAAAAGAGCCTCCACGAGAGACAATAACCGACGCACCCTGGGCAGTCAGACCCGCTACCAATTCTGCCGACTGGCAAATCTTTTCGCCACGGTATGAGCTATTCTCGTAAAGCTCTTACTGACACGAGAAAATAAGAAGACTAACAGAACAGCATTTTCTCTTTAATCAGTAAACATGTTCAGACCAAACTGATACATGTAACCCGCAACATACTAAACATACGAAGCATCATTCCGCATCACTATCTTCGCCACCTCACGTACGAGTACTAGAAACCTTGTACCGAGCCTCAGATAAAGCACTGATTCACTGGACACATTCAAAGATAACCGTAAGTAGTGATTTCTCCCATTTATCCTGTCAATCAATGCTTGGGTTCCTAACAAACATCGGTCAAAGGTGCAGGTAAGCCTCAATCAAATCAATAATACGGAGAAATGTAACAGATACCTTGTAACACATACGATTGTATACCAAGAACACTACTGACCCGCTTGTTTCCGTCAATCATAATATAGGAACCTACAGTAAGGTATTGTTGCGATCCGTTAGACAACTTTTATAAAGTACTGTAGCACGTTTCGCACATTAAATAGAGTTGGTTCCTTGGAGGAACTGATGACTTTACGTCTGGTCGTTACGAACGTTCGTTAACTCGGTACCGCTGCCCGGTCAGTTATCACGGTGCTTCATTGGACTATTACCCGTACTAAAGTAAATCTACTTATATGAATTTCCTTCTTAAAAATATAGAATCGGGGCTTCTCGCGTAACAAACTATAAGAGGCACAAAATACAAGTAAGGGTAGATGAAAATGCCCTTGCTTCACGAAGATGACAACTGCTCCGCCACTTCAGTCTACCCGTGACCACGGCCGGAGAAATTCGGCCAAAACGTCGGGATAAAAGGTATTTTGTGGCTCTTAAAGTTTGTTACGCGAGAAGCCCCGATTCTATAATTTTATAATGTGTACAAATCGCGAAAGTTTAAAAACATTCCTTCTTAAAATGAATAGTCTGTAAACCGTCTGTCCCGGGTGTCATACATTTACCATTAACAGTCGTTACGGGTAGTCAGAAGCCTGAAAGTTTGACAACCAGTCTAACCTTAGGATATCGGCATTGCCCAGTAACTGGGTTGCGGAGGTCTAATGGCAATTGCTCCGTGTAAAATACTGGTATTCAGCCGCATTTGCTTAGACTGGAAGCTGAGTTGAGAAAAAGCGAGAGAGAACATCACAAAACCATAAAAAATGTGTACACGAACGAATTCTAAGCACATTCACCTCTTCTCCTAATATAAAACAGCAAGCTACCTTAACACATTCGAGTCCACCACACTTTTCATAGAGCTCATACGCCATCCCGCCATACATATTGCTAGTGGACCTTCCAGGAGCGTCCTCGGCATTACGTTTGCGCTAAGAGTGAACTCTCGAAGAGGGTTCCTGACATTAGGTTAAAAACCTTGAAAAATCCGCTACTACGTCGTAAAATAGGTATTTGCTTGTTTCATGACGGTGGTGTTAATGATTAAAAGCTTACATACATTCGCTAACTTTATGCCTTAGTAAACAAAATAACACCATGTGTGAGGCACCGTTTAATAATGCATACACTATATCGCTAATAACCTAACGGACTTAGCAGAGTGAACATTAATGCTTAGACACTACTTGGAATCATGTACGGCATTAATGGCGGTTTAAAATGTATTACATTGAACTATATTTACTGTCGGGTGGTCAGACAATAGCTTTACGGAGGCAAACAACAATTCTTCGCTTACTTCTACGTTTCCCAACATAATAAGCATTTTCCTTTTCACGCTGATTTAAGTTAAAATGCAAGAGATTGTGAAAATTGACAAAATTATGCAAACCGCATTTTATACAAGGTTAGTCGGAAAGGGAGCACTTACCTTTTTTTTTAAAAAAAAAAAACTTTATCCCCACACTAAGATTTCTCTTGTATCGTGGGTGCGTTTACAGACACAAACCTCACAAACAAACGCCCAGACCCGAAACAACCATCTGTAGGCCATACAAATTTTTGTTCCGTGTGGGAATCGAACCCACGACCCGTAGCGCAGAAGCCAATCGCTTAGCCACTGCACCAAACGTGTCGTCAACCTGATAGAGTGTTAAAGTAGGTACCCATAATAATGAATAACTTTAGCTCTACAACTTTCGCCAATAGTTTAAGAGGAATAGCTGTTCAAAAATCTCAATAAAAAATACGCTAAAATCTATCTATCCTCAGCTATGATCAACTGTGTTAACATTTAAGGTCATATTTCTGGTCACGGATTAGAAGCATCGTTTTCTGAATTCGTATCTAAAGTAAATATGAGGAATTTTCGAAAAAACTAAAATATAATATTTTTGTATGGCAATAAAAGTTATCGAATTTTTAAATTTTAATCCTTGCGTTAAAACAGTCATCAGTGATACTTTAAATGACGACTAACTTTGTATAAGATTTCTATGAGGTTCATTTTATAATTTAATATACAGTTTCAAACTGATATCAACCCTAGATACCGAAATCACGAATTATTCAATAAAAAAATAATTCTTAAAGCATCCTACTGGTCTCGCGATGTCCATACTCGAAAAAAATAAAAGCGAACGAGTTGCTTGTAATTAAGCCAAAACTCAACAAGGAAAGTAGGTCGTAGGTATCTCACTGAAATAGTTTCACTCATCGACTCTGTTCATATTCAATTTTTGTGAGGTGAAGGACCGTGTTGCGTGTACTGTTTGCGTGCATGATCAATACAAGATTCGATTCCGGCACTTACTTACCGACAGGCCCATCAATTTCGGGACACATTCGTACTTCGCAGAACTTTCGCCAGAAGCACGAACCGAATCTGATATGTATCGGGAAGGTGGTCATTAATACGCCGTGTCGCACTAGGCTGCGCGTTGCAACATGTTACGTAGCAACACTTTAAGATATTATTGGGCTGTGCAATTAGGTTGTGTGGTCACTGTCACACATGTCAGTACTGAAATCGATACTGTAGTCACTTATCTCGTATTGTGTAACCTATTAAACCTGTTTATTAAATTCTGTTGTTGCTATGCGAGAGCTTCTGACGGGAATGTTCGCCATACCAGTATTTAACACGAAGTCACGCCTTTTATCCTTGACAGGTTAACTAGAGTTAAAATTAGTTTGCACGCATTACTTGAATGAAAGCACGTTTGCCATACGGCTATACATAATTACTGTGACTTAAAAGCGAAAAAAATTGTGATATACCATACCCCTTTCACCGTAAGGTGAGTCCAGAAACGTCAGGACTACATAACGTTACCATACAAAGAATATATTTAATTTGTTTTAATTTAATTTGTTACCATACAAAGAATGTATTTGTTTGTTTTAATTTATTTGGCTATTTAATTAGTTTTTTTTTTAGTTACTATCAGATCGAGGCAAAATTCAAACTGTACTTATGTTTTTTAAGCACTAAGGCTTCCGCGAGACAGGCTCGACATAGTGTGGAAGCCACAGTTAATATTTTCCTTATATATAAGCAATCGTATAGAACATCAACACCTGTTAAATTTAAGGATTTTTTTGTAGAAATCTTTTTTGTAAATAAATTTATTCTTATTCTAATATCATTTCTTTTTTCAAAAACAAAACAAAATGCTACCTACTTTACGATTTTTGATGATGTCGTTTACGATTTTTCGATGGCAGTCTCCTTGCGTACAATTTACGAAATGACCGTCATGTCAGGACTCATCGTTCTTTGAACAGAGTATAGTGACAGGTTATCAAACATTCTGCAAGAACAGAACAAGTCTATGAAGTTTTCTTAAGACGTCCCTTTTTATGTTACTCCAACATCTAAAAGATAAAACATGAGTCAGTCAAAAATAAATACTAGGTAATGTACAGGGTGTTAACGAATTCGTGTAATTCCTTCAAACCATATGATCTACTAATGGTATAGATTAACCCCGCACGGGATTTAGATTGATTAAAAATAAAAATGAACTTTTTTTCCCCAAATAAAATTTTTATGTGATAGAAATTTTCGATGCTATGCATAAATGAATGAAGGCACAGTGACACAGCTGACGGGCACGATTATTGCGATATCACTCCACGCAGTCAGTTAACTTAGAATACTATGGTTCAATTTCTGAAAACTTTATTTTGTTAATTCTAAAAAAAACCTATGCAGTGTCAATCAGTGTCACTAGTAGATCACGCCGTTTGAAGGAATTGCACGAATTCGTTTACAACCTGTATAATAAAAAATAGATATCTTTTTCTTATAAAATTATTACTTTCATTGCCAATAATGTTTGTTGACAGGTTGTGTGATTAGTCAAGGCTTCTATTAAAGATGATGGATTCCTTCCGGATCAACGTGATTAGATTTTTATGAAAGCGGTTACGCTACTGGAACGGAACTGGAACTTCCGTGTAAAAATTCTCCAGGTACGATTTATAAACACCAAAAGTATTTAATAGAATTATTGAGTACAGAGTGTTACGAAACCTGGTAACTGTATTATACAAATAAGATATTCATACAACGTAGTAAATATAAATAAACGAAAAACATAAATAGCTAGTTGGAGGCTATTATAATAAATTATGTTAAACAAAAACTGCTCCACTGAGTGTTTGAGCGAATATTCCTCTCGATTCGTCTCGGCTGCGCAGGCGCCCTGCTGCGCCTATCTCAAGTATATCGCCATCATTGCGCCATTACTGTCTTCCTTCAGCTACTGTAGATCAAACTCGTGCGCAACCCGTCACATTCATACTTGTAACGGTCCCCTGCAACTCTATACAATTTAAATAATGAGAGAACTAGACGCCGTTACGTGTGTTAATATAAATTAACTTCTACTCCTTCAGGCCGGTGCGTGTTCGAGACAAATACGTCAAACATTTATTACAATTATTCCATTTATTCAGTTATTATACATAGGTATACATACAACGTGTTACATAATTCCCCTTGAAAAAGAAAATGTTAATCAAGTAGTCTTTTATGGTTGTTGTCGTTTACCTCTCGGAGGAAATTAGGTAAGATTGTAAATAACTTTCTGGGTAGTCTACTCTTTACTTTTATGTTTTCAGGGTTGCGTTTCAGTGATGATTTTATTTTATGATTTGTCCAACATTTTTTTTTTTGGGTCCTGCTTTTATTTTAAAATATTGCCAATAGACTTCTTACAAGGGACCTTTTAATCCTCTTTCAGCTTAAGGGGTATTTTTTCATTACATTTTTAAATACTGAAATATATATTTTAAATCATAAACAATAGATAGTAGTTCACCGGCATCGGGAACAGGTTCCAAGTTTTTATTACTATCTTCCTTTATTCATTTTAATTCATATGATTTACATTTTTAAATACATATCCGTTTACAAAAAAAACAAATAGGTACATTTAAAAATATAAAAATTAAGGTCCATCGGCATCGGGAGCAGGGTCCAAGTTACCGGTGGTTAGGGCCCCAGAAACAGGAACCTCCTCACAATATGTGCCGTTTCGAGGACTGCTTTCTGTATCAGGCCCTTGATCCAGACACCTAACAAGAGCCTCATGAGGTTATTATTATTATTCAGCCATGATCGATTCACTGAAGAACAAAGGCCTTCCTATTCTCCTTCCACTCCTCTCGGTTTAAGGATTTCTGCGGCCAAACCGTCCAATAAGTTTCTAACTCACCATCTCCTTCTAGGCCTGTCAAACATATCATCATCATCATCATCATGCAGCCGAAAGACGTCCACTGCTGGACATAGGCCTCCCCCAAAAGGAGGGGTTTGCGATAATCGCCACGCAGGCGGTTTGGCGTTCGCAGTATGGTTGTTAAAGTACTCAGAGAACGCTGCTGCCCATCCTCTAGTGAATCCCTTAGTCGCCTTTTACAATTCCCATGGAAAGAGATAGGGTAGTGCTATTCTTTACGTCCGGCACCAAACGGACGTAAAAAATAGCACTACCCCAACAAACATTTTCCGCTTGTTAATAGTTTCACACATCTTTATAACATTTGCATCTGCCAGACGAATGCCCCACTTATCACAATAGTAATCTCCAAAATCCAAGTGCCGTCGTGATACATTTTCCTTAAAAATGAAACCACAACCGAAGAATGATTACTTTTTTAGGGTTACGTACCCAAAGGGTAAAACGGGACCATATTACTAAGGCTCCGCTGTCCGGCTGTCCGTCTGTCTGTCCGTCTATCACCAGGCTGTATCTCATGAACCGTGATAGTTAAACAGTTGAAATTTTCACAGATGATGTATTTCTGTGGCCGCTATAATAACAAGTACTAAAAAACAGAATAAAATAAATATTTAAGGGGGCTCTCATACAACAAACGTGATTGTTTTGCTCGTTTTTGCTCGATATTGATAACGGCAACAGGTAGACGCTTGAAATATTCACAGAATATTTAGTTATATTCACATTAAAAATAAATAATTATATTAATATAAAACAAATATTTAAGGGGGGCCCCCATACAACAGACATGATTTTTTTGCCGTTTTTATAGATAATGGTACGGAATCCTTCGTGCGCGAGTCCGACTCGCACTTGGCCGGTTTTCTTAAATACTTTACAGTTAAGGTGTCAAGAGCGTTAATATTCACAAGCGGTTTCAATAATTGTTAAGACCTTTTCTAGTTACTTATCCTCGTCTTATTTTTATTTAACAGGGTCAGCTAAAGTCCCATTGCCCACTTTAAAAACTTTTAGCAACCGCAATAAAGGCACAAAAAAGCTTTGAACAAAGCTCTCAGACGTCAGAAAGGTTGAGAGGTTAAGCTTTTCATAATTCGAATAAAAAGGTGAAATTTAATAGACATTGTTACAAGTAGATTGATCGTATTCCTTCTGTGTTATACGAGGCCACTGGTCATTACCATATGCCTGTTTAGAGTAATAAAAGCTATGATTGACAGTTGGAGGTCGTCCATCAACAGAGTAAAAGCCAAAGAATCGGGTTACAAAAAAATTGGCACATCATGTATGGCAGCCATCGTCTAGCCATCATTCTCGTATTTTGAAATGAAAAGTAAAATTTTGTCATTGTATGAAGCTACCATACAGATGGTTACGTATCATAATACCTACGTTTATTCTAACTATTTTCAACTTAACTACGGTCAAAAGACCTACCGTTTAAAACACCTAAAGATCGTTTCACCTATTTTTGTAATAACTAATGGACGAAATCCATAATGGAGAATTCATCTACGGTTTATTCGACTACAATTAATTCACCTAACGTTGATTCAACTAACGGACGATTCACCTACTGTTGATTTATCTGTGGTCTTGTGTTTGTCTTACTGGTGATTTTGTATATGTGACAACATTTCTGCGAGCAACTTGGAAGTAGCGCTCGCCGGCCGCTGCCGCGGCACCGCTCGCTTCGCTCGCTCGGCTCGCGCGCGGTTTGTCACAGTTCTAACCTAACCTAACCTATTTCACCCAGTTCAAAATGACGAATCATACAATCTGCCGCAGAAATGTTTTTACCATTGTCTAATTATTTAGTCGCAGGCAGATTGTATGATTCATCATTTTGAACTGAGTGAAATAGGTTAGGTTAGGTTAGAACTGTGACCAACCGCGCGCGAGCCGAGCGAGCGAAGCGAGCGGTGCCGCGGCAGCGGCCGGCGAGCGCTATTTCCAAGTTGCTCGCAGAAATGTTTTCACCATTGTCTAATTATCCGTTAAAAAGAAAGTTAAGAAAACATAAAAATCTTTGAATCATAGTTTATTTACATATAATTAGGTCATTAAGTTGAACTTAAAACAGGAATTATTAAAGAAAAGTAAAGGTGTTTGTTAAAAGTTAAAAGCGCTCAGTATTAATAAACTGTAGGCGAGTCGTCCATTAGGTATTTCATACATAGTTGAAATATCCAATATCTTAAAAGATCATTAGATTAATCGTTCGTTAGTGCAATTAATTTTAGTTTAATCAAGATTAGGTAAGTTAAACAGTAGTTGAGTCGACCAATATGCATTATGAACATATGTGAATCAACCGTAGTTATCTTGAAAATAGTTATAATAAACTTAGGTATTATGATACGTAACCATACAGATACAGTTATTAGTTTTACTTGGACCGAATACTTTTCATTGTTCTTCTTTGTCCAGTAATCATCGTAATTATCATAGATCGACTTTTGAACCAAATGCGGCTCAATATCAGAATCGTTTGTCAGGAAATAATTACACATATTTAAACCTCGCCTTTTTTCCATGGGATTAGACAGAAACTATAGACCATCACATGCTTACATACTTCTTTCGTTTCGTACACGTTCATACATCTTGTCGTACACGCACGCCGGTTGAGAACACTACGCACCAATCCTTTTTGAAATTATTATCTTCCTAATAATGTTATAGTGGTGACTAAAATGTGTCTTGTTTACGCTCATCCACCTTTTAAGGCAACACAGAAGTCAGTGACTTTACATAATTCAATACAATAACCCGCCTACGTAAAGTTTTTCACACAAAGAAGCCAAAAACATATCTTTTTACGTCCGCATTTACACATAACCCTGAAACATAAAAAAACGTCTGCGTTATTCAATTTGAGCGTTTACAGCCACCATTTTGTTATGTAGGTAACTGACATTAATTGTTAAAAGTGTGATATTGACACGAAATCTTAACTTTCGTCATGCTGCAGGTGATTTGGAGAATAATCACACACGAAACACAGATTTGTTCATAAATTGATACACCGTTAACTTAATACGTTGTGTTCGGTTAAAAGGCGAGAAATTTGTAATTTTTTCGCCGCGACTTACATGCATCCATCATCTGTTCTTTTGGGAGACCGTTAACGGCTGTCAGTTCTTCAGCCTGGAGGGAAAGCTCGACAGAATTAATAGATTTCATACATCAAGTTTCGTCCCTTGCATCGTCCTTCGTACATTTATTTAAGTATACCCTGAATTTACGCGATAAGTGGGACTTGCGATAATCGCTTACGGTTGAAATACGAAAAAAATGCAATGTGACACTGACATGGCAGACAAACTGTCCGGCAGAGTACCTAGCAGTGCGGGAAGGAAAAAGTAAGTCTGAGAATGTATGAAATCTATATAAATAAAAAGAAAAGTCCTGACTGACTGACTGACTCATCAACGCCCAAACCCTAGGTCCAAGGGTTTGGGCTGAAATTTTGCACAGAGGTTCCCTTTATAATGTAGACAAGGAATAAGGATTTTTCGAAATTCAACCCTAAGGAAGTTAAATAGGAGATGAAAGTTTGTATGTAAAATCGTCACTTAACGGGTTAAAAATTTCACACAAGCGGAGCTACGGGCAAAAGCTAGTACGATATAATTATAAAATAACTTTAAAAAAGTAAAAACCGACTTCAAAAAAAACTAAACGGAGTAAAATAATTATCATATAATAAAAGTACCAGTTTCAGAAGTCGGTGCATTCAATTTGTTTCAGCGTAGAACACCGACTTCTGAAACTGGTACTTTTATTATATGATAATTATTTTACTCCGTTTAGTTTTTTATGAAGTCGGTTTTTACTTTTTTAAAGTTATTTTATTTTATACTTTTTAGTGCCACAAATTACAATTACAATAGTGTACAAATTCTCGGACCAGCACTACAACTAGAACGTCGTCTATATACGATTTGTGTATTTTTTTTTAGTTTTTGTTGATTTTTGCAAAAAATGCTGAATCAATTTCAATAAAATTTATATGGGACCACCTCTGAAGTATGGTCTACCAAACAAAAAAAGAATCATCAAAATCTATACATAATTGGGGGAGATATCGCGTAAAAAACATACAAAAAAAAAAAAAAAAAAACATTCTGACGAATTGAGAACCTCCTCCTTTTTGAAGTCGGTTGAAAATAGTTCGCGAATTCTGGTTATGGAACAAGTAATGAAGCCGTTTAATTAAGCACGGAAGTAATCATTCACTGTGGAAGAATCGGCGCTTCGCATGCTTAATCGAAAGTTAAAACTCTTTGAGCTTTTAACACTAAATTATATTTCAGTGACATTGACTTAGAATAAGTAGTGACAAAATTTTTGTTTAGTACCTATACTGTATTTTGGTTAGGTACTTAGTTCAACAACGTTTTATGCGATGGGTAATGTTTTACTTTAATTAAAACGGTCTAAGACCATTTATAACAATTAAAGATAGAAAGAAGAAAAGGAAGAGAAGAAACTACATACAATAAAAAGTAAAAAATTAAATGAAAAATATTTATAACAATTAGAGACAGTTTTTTTATAAATCCACACAGTGTACCAAGTATTCAAAATACCACAGGCTTAACCAGGATAGTAAATTATGTCGTCTTCCGAAAATAGACAATACTGATGAATGGAAACAGCTACATTTACATTTACCTTAAATATGTTTGGCTCGATCATTGTTCCCTTCAGTAACATCTTTACTATACAACTAACACAATCTACGTAAACACAGTAAAACTGTAGCATAAACCCTGTTGGAACTAAGAAAGGAACATAAAATAGTTGTTGCTCGTATTATGCACGCCCCTACGATGATTCGCGAGGCAATAAATTTAATGCAGTGGACAGCAAAATTGTTGTTTTGACCGCACGACTTTGCAATGCTTTTATAAAAACTTTATGCTTCCTTTAATTTAATGGCCTATTGACAGAAAACGTTTTGTTGGTTGTCATCATTAAAATTATGACTCGTTTTATGTGGTGCTAATTGCTGTGTTCTTACACTTTGGTCTGGCGTTTCGCTCTCACTAGTAAGGTTTACGGTCACTGACAGCGTTGTAGCTCGTAGTCGGTTGTGATGCAATAAATATCGTAATGTGGAGCGGCAATCCCACACTCGCGTCTTCTTTCCTAACACGGGCATCGCTGGGAGCAAAATAAAGCGGTCTCTGACGTTCGACGGGATGTCGTTTTACCAAAACGGGTGGCCACACTGAATAAGGAGCTCGCTTTTATACTTTTTAGCTTACTACTTTCTTAAGGTTTGTACGGTGTAAAATCGCTTCGGAGAAAAACAAGCGTAGAAATAAACTTGGCGCTTAGTAACAGTAGTCCTTACAACATTGCACTTTCTCAGATCCTGATACTCCAGTTTGCACTGAAAGATGAACAAAAATATGTGGTCATAAATAAAGATAGACTAAGTATACCCAATTTAACATAAAATTAGCCATTTGTACTGTTCTTAATTACGTGTATTCCTTCTGTTTTATTTCTTTTACGGCCGTTTTCAATAACCTATCTATCGGCGGTTTCGCCTACTAGTGATAGAAATTTGACATAAGCTCCATAGAAGTAATGTCAAATTTCTATGTGTAGTAAGGCAAACCGCCGATAGATAGGATATTGAAAATGGCGGTTAGTGTACAATATAGTATATCTATCTATCTATTAGACAAATGAGAGCCATTTTAACAAGGAAATGTGTAGAAATAAGCAACATGTTTGCTTCCAGCAGGAATTCAACACAGCATAAGCTTTTAAGAACTTTATCGGTCAATCAAGAGGTGCTGAAACTCTACTTGAAGAAATGGTTCAAAAAATATTCGTGCCTTAGTGGGCCACTTTTGTCTTATGTTATATGAAATGGAGTACGGTTACAATTAAATAAAAATACTGGAAAAACGGACGTGTTTTCATTTAAGTTAACAAGTACACTTACCCTTCAGGAAAATCCCTAAAATACAACCTTATCTTTTCGGCATTCCGCAACTCCTTTACGGTATGAACATTTGTCAGGTAGGGTCGCGTCGAGACGCCATAAAAGACAACCGGTAGAATGTTCGCGAGTCTCTGTGCAAGCCGCAAGCCACCATGCACACCATGTACCACCGTTGTACTCAACAAACGCATTTATTATTCCCAGATAGACATGATATTCGCTATCTTTATACACTAAGAAAACAGAAACAAGTTTCGCCACTTATTTTCGTCTTTATTCTCAGCGTGCATCCGTGCATCTTTAAATTACTCAACAGCCTTCAAAATAGAAAGGAACGTATTTAATATTTACATATGATATGACCCCAGACTATGATTATTTAAACCTAGTTTTGTTTAACCCACTCTAAAGACCCCAAATTTTAATTGTGAGTTTATACAAATAGTCAATGGACCTATTAACAGTTAAGCAGTAACCGTTAAACTTAATGAGTTCTAATGCATACATTTTAACAATAAAAGAGAAGTGTAATATAAAAATAACAAGCTAATGGCGTCGACGAAAGCTTTGGCCAAGCAATTAATCCAGTCGAAATAGATATTTTATTAAAGTTAAGGTAAGATCGTAAAGCTAAACTAAACCTGATATGTTACAGTTGTTAGGTATTGCATTGAAGGTGTAATCTCTAAATAGTATAAAATTGAAGTCACTTTCCATGTGTTTGTTTGTCCACTTACTTCTTCTAAACTACTCATTGGATTTTGATACGGTTCGTCTTAATTTAGGTAATTTCTTCAAACGTACCCGATACTTCTACACTTTGCTTGGTAATTGTGCAACCATTGGTGTTTTGTCTTTGATATTACGTGGGTTTTCACAAGTTCACCTACACCACAAGAAAGCAATTGGGGCGAACTGGAAGTGAAATGCTAAAAACTGGGTACTGTGACCTGTGACCCAAATAGCGGGAAGCCTCGTTTATTCAATACGGGATTTCGATAGGTTCACCTTTTTATTATTCTGTAACTAGCGACCCACCCCGGCTTCGCACGGGTGCAATGTTTTAAATATTAAAGATTAAACCTTCTTCTTGAATCACTCTCATCATCATCTTCCTGCCCTTATCCCATGTTACTTGGGGTCGGCGCAACACGTTTTCTTCTTCCATTCCGTCACTCTATCTTTTAAAAAAAACCGCATCAAAATCCGTTGCGTAGTTTTAAAGATCTATAAGCATACATAGGGACAGACAGCGGGAAGCGACTTTGTTTTATACTATGTAGTGATGACGAGTTCTTATAAAATTCAGTTTTATCTAACTCAGTAAATCAATGAAAAAAACACAAAACCTATTATTCGCAGAGACATTTGTGACATTATTGGCAAAGTAAACAATTTGCATTCTATTAAGCAAACCAGGCCACTGCACAAATATTTGCACATCTGTTTCCTTTGAAACTTCGTAACGTGTGACGTAACAGGGAATTCCTTGAGTGGGTGTGACGTATGTCGCCGACGCGAGGCAACGACGAGCCGACGAAGTCCGGCAGTCACTCCTGCGCAGCGCCCTGCAAATGTCAAGAGTGCGGTTACGTAAACGGCCCAGTTACCGCTACGTACGACCTTTGCCGACACCTTTGAAAATTGACTCGTGTTTTAAGGAAATCTTGACACCCGTTATAGTTCGGTTTGGATTGGATGTCAAAGTTCACTATTGTTCTTGGAATTGAACGTAACAATACATTTATTGTTGTACTGTAACGTTCGACGTAATCCATAATTGAATTTATACAAACGATAACAAGGTAAGTAAATAACTTGTACGAAACAACACGAATTCAGGTCAAAGGCTGTAAGTTCGAATGAAGATTATAAGCTACACGCCATTAAATTGGAGAGAGGTAGCTTATGATGAGATTTAGTCTAGACGTCGATTATCAAGTTTAACCATAGAATTAAAATATAGGTAAGTTAGCATGTTTACAGGTCAAAGTATGCATCGTTATATAGACAAATACATTTTCTGTTTATTATTTTATTCAGCTCTACGACAAATATCAAACTTCATATCTGTACCCCATCTCTTCCCGTGGGTGTCTAAGAACTGACTAAAAAAAAAAGGTAAAAGGTGACTAAGGGATTCTCTAGAGGATGGGCAGCAGCGTTCTCTGAGTACTTTAACAACCATGCTGCGTTCGCCAACCCGCCTGCCAAGCGTGGTGATTATGGCGAACCCCCCTTTTGGGGGAGGCCGATGCCCAGCTGTGGACGTCTTTCGGCTGAATGATGATGATGATGATATCTGTACCTATCTTAGGTATTCTCGGTCGACCCCTTATACCTTGTCAAAGGGCACCGTAGCAGCAATGGTATACAGCTGTTAGTACCTACTCTATGACATACTAGCATATAGTGCTACTGCCTTACGTTGAACTACAAACATAGACGAAACGTTATTTCTTCGCCAACGAATTGATATTCATAAAATCGCATTAGAATAAATTAAACATGACGTTTTAATAAAACAAAACTAGTGATAGTAAACTTCCGAAGTCGAAGCGTGTCTAATGTTTACATAAAATAAATTAGAATACAACCGGTTTATTATTAATTGGAGCATAAGAACATTACCGTGTGTGAGTCTAATTTGTGCAGTGGTTACGTAATGTACGAGTGTGTGTAACCCGAGACCGGCTGTCCCCAAGCGTTAGCCGTGCTGACTTATCAATACTACATGTACATGTTCACACTTTTGCAATGTCTGCATTGACCTTTTTAATTGACAGACTGAAAAAAAGACGGAGCGATTTTGCGCCGAGTGGGAAAGATTGCGTTATGCAAGGCAGAAGTAATAAGGAAATGGAAAAGAGCGATTGTAAAGAACGGGAGTTGAAACAATAGGAAAGTAAGAGGGATATGCCTTTGCACATACTCGAATATAGCAGAAATTTACAGGGTTATTCATAAGCTCTTAAATACAACAAAGCATTTTATGGACCACCACATCTCTTAGCCATACAGGATATGCAGAACATTAGGATACAGTTGACGCTCATAAAGTTAAGCTTATTTTAAATATAGCACCTAAGAATAGTACACAACAACAGTAAATCAACTCCCACATTTCACGCGAAAGAAAATGTACAAACTAATTCACACAATGGAAATTAAACAAAATTTATAAGAATTGAGGCATTGAAGTATAAGCGGTTGAAATCCAAAATACAGTTTTAAAAAAACTGTGTGTATAAGGCGAAATGCATTGAAAATTCAAATCAAAGTGTTAATGGACACTCGAGACTATCCGTTACTCGATAATCAAGTTCAATTAATACGCGCATTAACTATCTTTACTATATTCAATTTCAATTTATCGAATTGTACCGTAAGACAGCCGAGAACACTCGTCTTCAACTGCGAGTATGATGTTTCATTAACGATTATAATTTTGATTAAATCGTAAGCGGCTAGAACATCGTAAGCGCCAGTTGTTTGATTATAAAATCATAGATTATCGTTAAAGATGTTCTACTACCTTAGATGGATGTTATACGAGAAGTGTGTCAGTAGTGCCTATAACCAATATTTCCGCCAAAGAAGAAGGAAATAGGTATGAAGGGCCAATAAGTTATCACGATTTTGATAACTTACCATGAAAATATTCGTAGTTAGAAAGAAACTGTCATCGGGCTGTAGAATAAAGATGCGTTCACACAAGCGCGATTTTTTTCGACGCGAATGCGCCCGCCCCTCGTAAACTTTGGAATTTAATAGTTAGTCCCTTGTCTTAACGTACATTTTTTATCGAAGTACACGCGCACGCTCAGCTCCCGAATAGCTATTGCGTAGCGCACGCGTCGCAATCGCGCAGCGCCCGCGCTTCCTCCACCCTCCCGGCTAGGATGGCAAATGCAATTTGAGATCTATTGATGTGCCATAAGCAGTGATCGGAAAAGGGTGAGCTAATTTACCTAAACTTCAAAGAACACAGACAAAAACTGGAGACTTCCTTACGACAACATTTTTTTTTCGGGAGAATTTTCTCGGAAATTGTCTTTCATTTGTTTTCAAAAAATAAAAGACAATCTCCTTTTTTAAAAACAATAAACAATCTCTTTTTTAAAAACAATGAAAAACGTGTCACTTGGTTTTGTGACAATTTTGGGAAACAAAAATAGGAAACGAATTTAATTGTTTTCTGTATTATTAACATTAATTTTAAATGTACTTTAGTGATGTCCCGAAACCCGGAATAATTTTCACGAAAAAAAAATGTTGTCGTAAGAAGGACGTCTCCAGTTTTTGTCTCTGTTCTTTGAAGTTTAGGTAAATTAGCTCACCTTTTTCCGATCACTGGTCATAAGACTCAAATTATATACAACAAATTTCAAAGCGAGTTAGACGCGGGGTGCAGACGCGCGTGGCGTGCGCTTAGCGAGCGCGTGTCGTCTGAACGCGCCCGAACAGTGGGCATAGCTAGATAGCTTTATACAAACTGGAGTTTTCTCCCAACCTTCCAAGAGCTTCTATAGATACCTACTGAAAGTCACGTTCTCTGCTAACAGTACTCTTTTCCAAAATCGCTAGCCGCTTACATTATTACCAAGCGCAATAAGGAGTCGGTGTGACGGTGTGCGCGCTCCTGGGAGAATGTTACGAAGAAACTGATTAACGTGAATATTCTTATATTCACTTTTTTTTTTTTTTTACTTTATGCCTGGGGTGCAAATGACGTCATTTTTGGTGAATCATTATTTCATTGCATATTATTTTGTAATACGTTACTCCAAGTGGGCTACACATCCAGTCGGCAGTTAACATGGAGTTGCACTGGCTGCATCTTAACTGCATTCAAGCTGCATTTAGCAGTTGCATAGTTTGTAGTTGCGACTGGCTGGATATGTACTTGCAGTTATGATTACGAATACTTATGAAAAGAAATATAATTCTCCAAATGTAATGTTATTATTAACAGGGCTCCCCTGGAACGTCATCAGATTCACCATGAGATCCATAAACTAGTATTATAAATGCAGAAATGAGTTTGGCTGTTTGCTATATCCTTATTACCTTTATACTGACGGATAAATTACCAAAGTAAATACGAGTATTATGAAATTCAGCAAGGACAGCTTGAAACTCGATAAAATATTTTTATTACATTTTTAGCTTTGAAAAAAATGTTGCCCCCTACTAGGATTCATCATGTATCGATCGTGCGTTTACAGACACAAATGTTCACTTGCAAAATCCATGAAAATTACGAAATTTTCACACAAACGTAACGACACTGGTAATGTACTAGAGCTAATGTTCACCAACATTATTTCTTTAGTAAAATAACTGTTAACTCGTTTTTAGGTAAACGGTTGTTTAGCCAGAGAATTAATATTGGTGAACACCAGCCTAAAAGTAAGTAACTATTGTGTTTACCCATATTTTAATAGAGCACATAATAAACATCGCTAAACGCGGCAGAAGTAGTGCAGTAAAAGTATTTTCCAACGAGCCGCAAGCAACTTACTAACAGATACAATCGCTACACTTTTTATCATTAGACCTAGAAAATAGAGATTTCTACAAAACGAGCCAATGGCGCCAATATTCTATCAGTAAATAGGGGTGGTCGGCGGCGCGGGCGCAGCGCACTAAATCACGCGCTAATAACTACCAGCAGTGATACGATCTCAGCTTTCAATAATAAACTTACCCAATTGTGCTTACCGCCTTTCATAGAAAGCACGCCGTGAAGTTCTTTACCGGTTTCGCTCCACAATTACCAGCAACAATGATATTTCCATTAACTATTATTCTAAATTGTTTAGGTTATCTAGATCAAGATCGGATAGTTAGATAGAAATGCATTTACTAACACATAAGTGTTGAAACTTGCTAAGCTTTGTAAGACATTTCTATTAAATTAATTACCGTATAATCTTAGATTTTTTGGATAACACAGCATTTTTTTTCAAATGTCTTCAACCTTTTGACTAAAAAGGAAAGCGTGGGCTCGCTTGATGGTAGATTATGTTGTTACATACCTTACTTAGCGATCATAAAATTAATTACATCAACATTTATACATTTTTGCATATTTTATTAATACGTACGGTTAGCAGAGGCTTTATTTTAATCGTAGAACTTTATGAAAGAGTAAAGTTGCTTTATTATTAACTAGCGATCCGTCCCAGCTTCGCACGGGTACTATAATATGCATGTATTATACATATAAACCTTTCTCTTGAATCACTTTATCTATTAAAAAAAACCGCATCAAAATCCGTTGCGTAGTTTTAAAGATCTAAGCATACATAGGGACAGACAGCGGGAAGCGACTTTGTTTTACATTATTTAGTAATGCTAAAACACGGTTTAGGTGTTTGAAGCCTCCTGGATCAAGCAGAAGCAAAATACCGTGGCACTCAAATATCATAAAGTTCACTCATGATAAAATCATCATCATTGTCGTTGACAGCCTTGTTCCACCCACTGCTAAGTCCCATCTCATAATTTTCCCCCTTTTAGTGCCATGCCTTGTGTTCTTAGTAAATAACTAAAACAAGACAAAGTAACAAATTGGTTAAATCCACGCAAAAACATGACACACGAAATACAATATAGGTAGTCAAATTAGTAGGATAGCTGTCAACTTCTCGCTTACTTATTAAAACGATGTTTGTATAACGACATTTTCTTAAAAATAAACCAAAACGCTGTGTATCTTCAGCTGCTACTCCTGCTGCTGCTGCAGCGGTTGTCAGCTCCGCTTTTCCAAATACCGGGACTTAAATGAAAAAAAGCTGGCCTCGGGCACAAGAATCGGAATAGAAGAAAAGCATAACAATGATTGAAATTCTTTAATTATAATAAAACTCCCTAAACAAAATCACTGACAAATTAAATTACGGCGCCAATATTACTTACACAGGTGTAATAGCGAGATTTTAGGCGTCCAGCTCAGGGTGTTGGCGGGACGCGTCATGAGAGGGATGAAAAACGCGTCGTCCCGCCTAAAGCTGGACGTCTGCAATGCGATTCACTAACAGACTCATCATAGATGTAAACAACGACGAGTTCACTGATGTTTCATCGTAAATATCACTTTTAACTAAGATACCTATGCTCGTCGACGATCTGCCGAACATGAACGGCACCATATTTTAGTTCTATGTCGCGTCGTCGACATCGTTGAGGCGCTACGATCGCGCAGTTTTAACTAAAGAATACCGAAATGTTTTCATCAGATGTTTCAACGACGATTTCTTGGTTGTAAAGATGTTTTGCCTTAGTGAATCGCACTGATTCGCACTCCAGGCAACACTAGCACTGGTATACAACTAATAACTTATTAGTTGTATACCAGTGCTTATTAGTAATAAGACCACATATTGATTTGATCCAACATGTAAAAATAATCCTTGAACAAACCAGCAAATACACCATACATACATAAAGCATTATTAATATTCTGAATAATGCCCGCATAATGGTGATAGCCTTAAAAGAATCTAATGCGAGAGATTTATTTTAAGAACATTTCTGACCTTCGGGGCTAATAGACGACCGACTAAGCAATTTCATTGTGTCAATGTCGAAACTCTCATTTGTAAGCAGAATTTAATTTAGTTGAGCCGATCGTGTGCACTGTTGTGTTAAATAAAATTAATCATGTGGAAGAAATTATAAAGTAAACAGAAAAAGTAGCGAAATGGGGTTCTAAATCTTACTGTCTCAGGTCAACATAACATGAACACAATGAAAACTGAAACACAGACAATGTACTACTTCTTCTTCTCTTGTGTTAGCATGAGCTTTACGATGAAACCTCAAGCCGTGGTGAAAAGATAACCCAGTCAATTAGGTTGGTAGCAAGACTGACTGCCCAGAGTGCACCGGACGTACGTACAACACAAACATATTTTAACGGAAATCTGACAAACCTAGACATGGATATTAGTCTCTAGATCGTTTCTACAAAATTGCATTGACTTTAGCTGATTTATATCCATAATAGGACAAAACTTCGATACACTTCGTTTTTACGGAGCACGCTCGGGAGAAGCTTCTCGAAGTTTGATCCTATTTTGGATATAAATCACTGGCTCAAAGATTTGTAATTTTCGATTATTGCGATCTGCGGGGACACTTCTCTAAAGCATCGTCGCTCGAGAAGGCTGTTAGTAATAATGTACCACTTACTAATATCTCACTAAGATAATCAGTCTGTTAAAGTTTAAGCCAGGTCTCCTTATATAGAATCTTTGTTATCTAAGCATTATACAGAGGAGTGGTCTATACAAGTCGGTAAATAAAATATTAAAAGTTAAAACAGACCCATAGATGGACGTAACCAACGCATTACGTAGATGCGTTTAGCTGCACTTTCCAAATCGTTTATTAAAACGTACGTTTAATAAATGATAGTCGAATGAGCGGCTTGCTCAGGCGCATCACACGTCACGGGGCACACGATAAATCTTCTTTTGTTTAGTACGTGTAATATGTTAAAAACAAACATGCAGGCGGCGATGAGACACATGGGGCTCGACTAGTTTGCGCCCGTGGTGGCGCCTAGACGTGTTGCAGTTAATTTAGAAATATGACTTATTAATTATGTGTTTTTGGTTTGCTTTTAATAAGGTAATGGTTAGCTACATCTCCAATAGCTTGTTAAAATCCAGTACTGAAAGTGGACTCCTTTTTCATAGTAGATATTTTAGTAGTAGTAGAGGTCTATGTGAAAGAGCTCATCAGGAGAAATACTACCACAATACTTATTTCTACCACCAAGCAGCATTGCTTTGCTCCATTTTGAAGGGTATGGATGCCGGTGAAATTACACACACGGCACATGAGATTTTCCAACTTTATCTCTAAGATTGGCAACGCATCAGCAATCCTCTTGAAATTAAAGAAATCCGACTAAATGGTCTTAGCTACGAATGGAAAAAACCCCTAATTCCCTTTAGCAGCTATAATAAAAAGCATAAAAGAAGCTACTATTTTGGAGCTAGAAGTGCCTCAATCTGCAGGCAAGTTCCATTATTAGCAATAAACATTTACATGTCGGAGGTAATTCCATGAAGTAAAAGTGCATCTGAACTGAGGGATTAAACCTTAAATACTTGTAAAACAAATAGGAAGAATTAGTAAAAAAAAAACCTTAAAAATTTGTTAAACGCGATTTAAGAAAATTATGTTCGAGTAACTTGATCCCCCAGTTCAGACGCCTAAGGTAATTGTCATATCATGAATCTCAGCGATTCAGTATTTCCGTATGCACAGCCCGTATGCACAGCTGGTCGGGTGCAGCGGGAAGCGGACATAGTTATAGGTTTTTAAATTAATAAGTTTTATTTATTTTAATGAGACATTTCATTTAATTTTTGATTTGAATTTGCATTTTGATTTTAATTTTGATTTTAATTTTGATTTTAATTTTGATTGTGATGTTAATTTTGACTTTGTTTTTGATGTTAATTTTAATTTTGACTTTAATTTTGATTTTAATTTTGATTTCGATTGTAATTTTGATTTTTAATTTTGATTTTGATATTAATTAATTTTAATTTTGATTGTGATCTGAATTTGAATTGAGGTGATTTGATTTAGTCTGTTTATGAACAATGTTACTAACATTAGTTTCTAAGCGTTACTAACAACAATATGAATCATTTGTGTTCGATTTAAATAAATAATAATAATAATAATAATAATTTCAACAAAACAGAACCTAAAACGGACACGATGATTTTCAATGTATATAGATACAAGGTTTTGTCTATTTCTTTTGTGTGCAGTGAAAAGGAGGCGCCTAACATTACGATCATAAGACGAACAATGTTCACGCATGGGCATGTGTTTAATTATAATTTATAATAAGCTATGGTTTGTAGCCATAGAGACTGATCGCTTTATAATATGTATTTAGAGATTATTTTGAATGGAGGTTTTTACGAACAGTTTCTAATGTAGAATACCTATTCAATGTATTAAGTATTGGTAAGTGGTAATAAAGAGATTACAACCTTTTAGGGGTGTTTCACCGGGTAAACCAACCTATCATTAACTGTTCATTAAGCTAATTCGTTCTCTAAACTTTTCAATAACTAACATTTGCATTACACCACCTCTTCTTCTCTCGTGTCAGCACGAGCTATACGAAAATAGCTCAAGCTGTGGTGAAAAGATTAGCCAGTCAGCTAAGCTGGTAGCGGAGCTGACTGCTCAGGGTACGCCGGACTTACTTAAGTATCGTCACTCGGGGAGGCTCTTTTCATGCACACCCATCGTATACATCGTATACATCGTCATACGGGTCAAACTTGCTATTGTCAGCTTAACCTGTTAGAATTCCGAAAACATTAAGCCAGGCCGCACATAAAAAAATGACTGAAAATTTCTGCCGCGTGCGCGAAGACCCTCTGCGCATACATTTTGTACTAGTCTTTACGGCTTTTGTACGGAAAATTCAAACAGTGTACGGGATCTAGTACAAAATGTGTATGCAAAGGCGCACGTCAGACAATTTCTGACAGAAACTGTTAACGTGCCACCGGACTTAAAAAACAAGTTAGTCTTAACTGCACCCAAAAAACAAACAGCCCACAAGACAGAGCTTACAATAAAACAAAAACGTCCGATTACACAACGAAAACTGATAACGTTCACACAAAACAATGGGCAATCTTTATCACCGTTTACCAGCCGTCACGATTCGCGAGCGAAGCCGAATCCGCCCATTTCACAACACAATGATTAAATAATTAATAATTGCCGCCATTAGGAAGTAAAGGCCATATTAACCGGATTCACTGGTGGCTTACATAAAGCCTCTCAAGGAGCGATGAAGTACATTTAGACGTGTACGCGTTAAAGGACTGTCACGACCACTCGTCAGCTTTTTAATGAGTGATTTGTCGTCGGAGAATGCTGTTGTTGAGTAAGGCTGGGGATTTGTTAAGCGTTTTATTTTAATAAAAAAATAATTTTCAGTTATAAATATCTAGATAATTATTTATTTTTTTAAATTTATGTCATTAAAATTAAAAAGTGTAGCTCTTACTAGCAATATTTAAAAGCACGGCGACACAGCTGGCTGGCACGACTAGTGCGATATCGCTCCGTGCAGTCAGTAAACTCAGGACACTAAAATGACTCAAAAAAAGAAAAACATTTTAGTTTTTAACGTTATTTTTTTGTTGAATCTGATAAAATACCGTCCCGTCCCGGTCAATCTATACCATTACAAGATCACGAGGTACAAAGGAACTACATGAATTCATTTACGCCCTGTATACCATACATTTTTAAATGATACCTTTCCTGGTGGTAAATTTAACTGAAGAGAGATTAATAATCACGTCAGCTATTTTCCCTCATTTTAGATACATAGTTGTTAAACATAAATCACAATTCTAGTGGTGCGTAAATACTGCTTAAGATACATCGATATTATCACAAAAAACTTCAAACAATCACAAAATGCATTTAGGGCCAGCACTTCTGAATAACGGCAACAAGATAAAATCAGGAGACAATACTGGCTAAAAGTGAGCGATAAAAGTACATCATGCACTTAGCAAGCAATACATTTGGTACAACGACTAAATGTCATCGTGGACAAAGTAATGGGTCGTGAGCTGAGCTAACAGGAAAGATCGACAATAAAACGTGAATTAAGTGCTAGAGATGCTACGTGTTAGGGTTGAACTTTAGATAAATAATAGAACTAGGTATAGTTCAACCTAGTGTTTTATTTTCATCGTTTAATAATGTTTATAAACAATGTAAGAGAAAGAGTTAAATCTATGATTAGTTACAGTTTACTCACGTACATTTTTCGAGATTGCCCGACTAGTTTCGGACCAAAACGAGCCCTTAATCATGAACTGAACCCGGTCGCGAGTCAAACCACAGCTAAACCGTAAATAATAACTAATCATAAATATGAATGTGTCTCACGAAAGTTATAATACATAAGTCACTCTATTGAACGCTTGATGAAACTAATAGACTTTGGTAATAACTGAAGTCAGTACCTATATTGGTCTCATCAAGCAAACCATCTCTAGCTCCCACTGGCTTTTCCATACTTCCCATTCTGCAACGTAGCTTTTCCCTTCTTCCCATTCTGCAACATATACGCCGTGAAAGTAGGACGCTCTGTAGTCGCAAACCTGTTTTCCTAACATGATGACATCAGTCCTTAACTTCATTTACGTAAGGGACCTATATCCAGAAGTAAGTCTTTTCTGCCAATTATAATTTTCAGATTTATTTTACAGATAAGGTAAGACGTATCTTCTTGTGATACATCTACTTAATTCTCGACTTGATTATTATTTGTGTTATTTTATGTAAACTTAACGCTCAACTATTAGCGTTATAATTATATCGATACATTATCTAAACAATTCAATTATCTAAAATGCAGCAAAAGAGCCTCGATGAGCTGACGCACCCTGGGCAGTCAGCCCCGCTACCAATCTTGCTGACTGGGTAATCTTTTCACCACGGCATGAGCTATTCTCATAAAGCTCGTGCTGAAAAGACCGAAGAAAAAGAATCATCTAAACACTAAATGAAATATGTGTAAAAACAATTTATTTCGTCAATATCCTTAATATCCACAAAACAAAATAATATTAATGTATACAAATATATTTGAAATGGTTATTAATTAACATAGTGTCCACTATCAGGACCAATAAAAGCTTTATCTCAGAACAAACTTATCATCTTGGCGCCATGTTTACAAGAAGGGATATTAATTTAACTTTCACAATTTAAGGTTCCGCCGTTACCTTAAAGTATTAACATTTGTAAATAAATTAGACAATTTATCAAATATTTTTATTTAAGTATTAAAAACAATGAGTAAATTAACAAAATAATAGACAGCAGTGTCTCGGATTTAGTTGTAGGTATTATTTAGTCGCTGTAAAGTTTACATAACATTGTAAATAATATACTTTACCGCCAATTTTCCATGTTATTAGACACTTATGTAGAGTAGTAAGTAACACATAAGTGGTATTGCAATTAGCATTAATAAGAGTTGAGAAATGGAATTACGAGTAGCAATAACGCTAATAATATTAGTTTTAAGAATCGCGTGCAGTTTAATGGTAGACAGCGTGCCCATTACCAACAATCACCGTAATAACTGATTCCATAGACTCTGTTAGCTCTTGTAACACACTGCTACATCTTATGACTTACTATCCAAATAATTTTGACAAGAAAAGTAAAACAATAATCTTATGATTCCCCATACTACGGAACCCTAAAAACAGTCGTCATATCTACGCACAAAGAAAAAGTTGATGATAGAAATCATTTATCTCTTTGACAAATAACTAATCACAGATATATGCACCGCACCGCAGTATCTCGCCCACAGTTACACGCATTATTTACCATTAATTCGAATTCGAAAAGGTACATAATTTTTCTATCGATTTTAGAAAACGATCGCAGTTTCTCCATACCGATACTAAACCGTGTACATCATATTTACTTACTCGTTCTATATTTATTATATGGCATAATTACGTAGAAAGTTTATGGAGATACTAGTACATCTCGTAGTAATTAGCCAAGGAAGATGAGTACTACTCTCTCTACCTATATGCAACACTTATATAAATAATCATTAGAAAGTTGTAACCGGCTTGTGCAATACCGCCCTTAGATCGCCACGAATCCTGCGCCCCATCATTAACAGACTTTCACCAAGGAAATGCAATTTTCTAGAAAACGGTAGCGCGAAGACCATTGCAGTTTCTGTTTTTACCCGTCCGTGAGTCGCCGCGGGCTCTGTTACAGCATAATGCGGCTTAACTAGGCTTTGAGAAACGACCCACTTCGGCGGGAATGTAAATCGCTGTCTTTATTCCCATACGTCCGCTGGACCGTCAAAAATGTGCAATTCTTGCATACCTTCATCTGTATTAACATAATATCGCATCGCATAATCTGCATACATGCCGACATATCAATTTGCATAATAAACAGTACCATAGGAGATGCTGAGATATCCCACATTCCACACCCGGGGCCGTCCTTCACCTTTCGCCAAAGGAAAGGAACACGAACCCTGGCATCTCAAACAATAGACCAAGTCGACTTTACTTGCAAAACTTTCCGCGATACTGCGCTCACGTTGTGACACTGCTTTTTGTGATTTCTTATCTGGAATCCTCGTGAAATATTGTTCACGGACTAGTTCCACGTCTGTTTCGCCACTCGCTGCATCGTCAAAGGTTATCATGTAGGTAAATGGGATGATCTGTTTTAGCATGACATATCATACGTCTGTCCGCTACTCTATTCTTTACACAAACAAAACATTATATGGTGTTAGTTCTGAAGGAAATCTCATAATTTACGTGAGGTTATTCAAAGAACACAATGGAGTGTTGGAGCCAAGGAAAGCTGCAACATATTTGTCTCGGCATGAATCAGTCGTGATCCGTTTATAATGCCTCCAGTCAACGCCTCGCTTGTCTGTAATTATATAAAAATGTCGAGGGATTAAACTCCGAGAGGCGTAGGCCGACCACGCGCTCGCATGCGTGTAAGTCGCCGTACACACTGACTGTAAGCCACTTAATATTATTAAGCTTTAATAAAAAATATCTCTTAATCATGAAACTGCGGTACAAAATATTTGCCGGAAGACAAATCGATTTGCAGTGATGTTATTTAAAATTATTTTTCCTGACTACATATTAAAACACAGTCAATGTGAACTACTCCTTACACAAAGATAAAGTTGTACAGATATTAACACATGAGCATAATGTATGCAAATCTTAATCTACCTTTTGTAAAACATTAATAATATTTTAATCTAATATTGCAACAACAGCTTTCTTTTAACAACTTTCATTCGCACTATTAAATCTTTCGAGAATGATTTAGTTATAAGAGAGCAGTGGGCCGTAACTATTGAGTAATCTATTATATCTATACACATAAATAATAAAAATTGCAAACGGCAATATTTGTTTGTTGTAACGTTGAGCGAAATCTTTAATTGCTTTTCGATAAGTTTGTTTATGTAATCGATATAGATGCGATAAATTATATTTCGGCATTCACTGGGTATTTTATTTTCTACACACATTAATAACAAAATTGCTTCGATTATGTAATGTTATTGCTCTACTGCTAAATATACCGGTTTATTATCTTAAACAGAAAACAGTGCTCGGGTAAGATTCTAATTGCGATGGACTGATAACTATCGGGGAAACAATTCTCTATTAAAATTATTGACAAATCGCACATCGCAACCGAGCCTCATAGCTACACCAAACATTTTAACAGTTTTCGTGTACATAATGTGTAAAAAATTGGATGTCCTTCTTTCATACTTGAATCCAACTTCACAGGGCAAATTCACAAAGATACTGATGCATTTTTCTAATCTACTTAAATAAAGACTTTAATGTTTAGATAGACTTTTTACATATTTCGGGGATTTTTGTGATCTCCATACCTACTAGGATCACCCAGGTATAAAGATACGACTTCCATAAAGACAAAGATACAGCACATCTTAAGCAGCATACACACCTTGCCAACGAATGGGGCTCGACACCGCTAAAAGCCGAATGAAACCGAATTTGTTCTATACAAAGTTTGGTTTCAACAAAAATGACGAACGTTCGTTTGCGTTCTTTGGCCTTAGTTGGCTAGGTGTATACGCTGCATTATGGTGTTCATTTTTTAAATGCATGCAATGGTAAGGCGCAAAGCGTACCATTTGGAACTAGGAAATGTGGCTTTTACACGTAGGAGACCAGCGTATAGAGAGAGATAAATATTTGATACTAGCCGTTAGTTTTTCTCGGATTACATGGCAATGGAATTCAGAGCAGACCGTGCTAATATTAATCCAGGTCATGAACTAATTTACACCAAACATCAAAAAACCCAAACACATTATCAGTTGGAATTTAACATTACACTAAAATAGTAAAACATTTTCCACAACATAATGAGCGAGCTAGGAGTGTCGAGAATCACCTCTCTACCGCAGCGGGGAGTCATCAAACAAAACTGAGTGAAATCAATAACGTAATGAGTAAATTGCGCAACAAAACGCGGCTATTCATCGACTGACGGCCCATCGCATCGGCCATTACGAAGGATCCACGAAAACAATATCGCTTTGAATGAATGGAAGTGCTACAATACAATTACTGTTGTTGTTTGTTTTATGTAATACTTATGCTTTCTTTGCATTATACAATTTAATGCGACAATTTAAACTGTACGAGTTGAAGGCAATTTGAAGCAAGCACGCAGGACTTTCTCAGGATTTTTTATTTAGGGCCGAAGTGAACCTGTGGAGGAACGAGGTGTGGTGTTCCTCCAACCAAAGGGAGGATCCTCCAACCAGGCGGAGTCTTGTGCCTGGCGGGCTACTGCCTAACGGTTGATGTTGGGAAGTTGTACCTATATAAACAATCTGCGTGTTAAATAAATCGTGATATCGCGCTGTAGGCATGAATAGTTCGCATGTGGCGTTGATAGATGCCGCCACTCACCTAAGGCTGGTTTCACTGACATTAATTATCTGGTAAACAACTATTTACCCAAAATTCTATACTCTGTTCAACGAAAGATGAGTCTTGACATAGCGCTCATTTCGTAAATTGTAGCCGTAAGGAGACTGCTATCGAAAAAACGTCAAATTTCAAAAACCGTAAAATTGCTTTAGTATCCATGTTTTGTTTTTAAAAATATTTGATATTGGTAGGGTAAAATTTTGTAGAATGACCCCAGGACTCACCTTACTTTGAAAAGGGTATTACATTTTTCGAGTAAACAGCTGTTTAACCAGAGAACTAATTTTGGTGAACATCAGCCTAGCCAGCATATTTTCAAACGCAACGTTTGTTTGGTAATTTATATTTAAAGACTTCTAGTCTGGAGACCCTTCAGGTCTCGCCAATAACTTACCGGTTACGTAGAAATGGTCCACAAGGACGCTCTACAAAAGTCGAAAGAAAATAACAATTCTAATACTGAATCAAAGCTTTTTAATAAATAATTTTAAAAAAATCTCCCTGCTTCCCAACAAATAATCTTATGTAACAATGATGAAGTTTTTTTTTTCTTTATAAAATTGTGAGTGTTGCGTTGCAAAAGAGAGGATTTACCCACGGCAAAAGTTGCAAGTAAAAGCAAACTTGATACTTCTAAGGAAGTAAGAGCTTATCTACAGTGAATAATTAAATATTGCAGTTTAATTATAAAGTCGCGTTTAATAACAGATTCGTATTAATAAATGAGTTGAGAGAAGCTAGTTACCATCCTGCTTATTCTTGATAAGATCAGAGGAAATTAACAAATTATGTGAAATTGCGAGACTCGTGTTCTTCCTCAACTTTTACTAGCATTTGCCGCGAAAGGCTGAAAGCTCTACGTGGCTTATGTAAAGAACTCCACATTGGTCGACAGTCTAACATCTTTTTTTTTCACAAACTTTTCGTTTATTTATTTACACAAACAATATTTAAATACATAGTTACAAATAAAATTTTATACAAATAAATAAAAATATATCCTAATAAAAATTATATTTATATAACATTTTTTAACCTAAATTAATACAATCTAAACTAAATCTAAAGACTAAACTATCAATATAAACTAGAAGAGTGCATCAAAATATTCCTCCGCGTCGCTGTCCACTGGTAACGTGCCCAGAAGGCTAGCAGCGTTGCCACGTTGTATTTGTATGGCAACCCTAATTCTCTGGCCGAAAAACAAGCCAGCCCTCTGGTCACGTGAAGTGTCGACCAGTCTTCTTCCTATTTCCTTAAAAAGGAGTCGCGCACTCGGACCACATGACCCGAGCGTTTCCACCCCATACGGCTCAATCTAATAAAAATACAAACTTAAATAGGGCATCGAAATATTCTTCGGCTTTGCTTGCGACTGGTAACGTGCCCAGAAGACTGGCAGCATTACCACATATAAAATATACGTATTACGTATAGTTTTATCTCCTTTTTTCAATAGTTGGGTATGCTTCCATAAATGAGTAGCGTGAAAAATATAAATTAATTTAGGACCAAAACATCAATAACGAATAATTGGCGACATAGCAGTTCCTGCTAGTGTCAAAACTAAGTAGGTAAGTGTAACTGTAAGTGCACTTAGATCTGGCCCAGTGACAATAAACCACGTATTGTTAGTTGCTATGAAAGATTATAGCGGAAGATTAAATAAAAAATCTAGTAAAATCTATGAATAAGCGGCACAGGCAGACGGATGTTTTGTATCATATTATGAAGGTAGACAAGGAACAAACGTAACTCTTGAAAGGGCGTATAATGAAAGGCGGAAAATATTTCCTATCATGTAATGAGTATTTCTTTTGCGTTTAGAGCAAACGTAAAGAGTAAATAAATGTTAAGTTAGAACTCTTTTTTTATTGTTAACATCTAGAAAACTTAAATATTCATAAAAATACCACATCCAGTAATGTTACCATAAAACATCGTTGATATCAATCGCAGCAGACGATCAAGACAATAAACATAATAAACTCAAGGTTGAAACAAGAAAATATAGAAAATATTAATAGCAAGACAAATTGCAAAGTCGCGCCGTACAACACGTTGTCGCAACATACAGTTATGATCTTGAGCTTTCATATACAGGTGTAATTTAATCATAATGTCATACATATAGGATATGTGACCAGTATATCTTAGCACATGGCAAAATAGGGAACTGAATATAAATGTACTGAGTTTGACATATCATTTACTTCTTCCGTTAACAAGCAGCGCCGCCAAGAGCTGTCAAGATATGCTGGATGTTGAATTATATTTCATTTATGCAAAAATTAATTTATAATTAAGTATAAATTATTTAGTTTATTTTCCATCAACAAATTATATTATCGAATGTAAAACAGTATAAAAGTAAATCAATACGCAACCAATTTGACAGTCTATAAAACAATAATAATTCGTAATCTGTCATCGTTGTCACTCTGTCTCTGACTAGTACAATTATAGTTATCCGTGCTCTGTATAACGAACTCGTAGCGAACAGACGTATATCAGATTCCTAGTGTAATTATAATAAACGTTATTATTATAATTCAAAGTTTGTTTCTATTTTAGTCCTTAACCTCTAATAGGTTATGGGCCCAGTGCCGCGAGATATTATAATCAGTGTTTGAAATTGTAACTTCAGTGTGGGGTAACCTTGTGTGTTGTCGTTATTGAAATTTCGTAATGGAACATTTAAAACAAAAACGGAATATTATGCCTTTACGGCGATAAATATAGCAGCTGGAAATATAAGTATCAAAGTTCTGCATGTGGAAAATAAAACGGAAATTAATTACAAACGAAAATTTGATACTGGAAATTCAACATAGCATCAAAATAAAAAAAATGAAGACACAAAAATTCAAATTTTACAAAATGCTATCATTGTGGACGCAAGGGACATATTAAGAAGGATTGCTTTTATTTTAAACGATCGAACAAACAGAAGAATACGTCTGACAAAACGAGAACAGTTCAAGCTGTCGAACTATTGCAAGCATCAAAATCCGACGACTTTTCAGGATACGTATTTATGACTGGAGATTACCAGCAAGAAGATAATGCAGAGATTTTTGTTGGATTCTGGAACATCCGACCACATAATTAACAGGGACTATATTTTTCATTACATACGAACATTTAATTACACCAATAAGAATTTCTGTTGCTAAAAATGGTTTAATTATTTCAGCTACAAAGAGGTTCAATTAATGAAGTGAGCAACAACGACGTTCCAGGCATTTTGAAGGATGTGCTGTACTGCCGTGAGGTACCGTACAATTTATTATCCGTCTCAAAGATGCAGCAGGCTGGTCTGAAGATAATTTTTGATCAGTGTGGAACTCACATTATGAAAGAAGGTAAAACAATCATGAAAGGTAAAAATTCATACAGTTAATTACTTTTGATTATAAAATACCTACCTATAAAAATAAGTCAGTTTGTTTCCCAAGTATGCAAAGGAATATTTATAAATTATGGCATCAATGCCTAGGCCATATTATTCGCAAGAGTAAATTCTTTGAATTGAAATTCTCTCATGTCAGCAAGAGCTATACGAAAATAACTCATGCTGTGGTGAAAAGATTAGCCAGTCAGCAAGGTTGGTAGCGGGGCTGACTGCCCAGGGTGCGCCGGATGTACTTAAGTATCGTCACTCGTGGAGGCTCTTTTCATGCACCCCATGAATTGAAATGTTATAAATATGATTGAAGACATACAACAAATTGAAACAATAATTGCAACTAATGATTCATACGAAGCTTGCAGAAATGGTAAACAGACTCGCTATTCTTTTTAATAAGTCTAAAGATAAAGAATACATAAAACGATCAGTCTATAACATGCACTCGGATGTATGTGGCCCTATTACTCCTTCATCGGTTGACAATAAGAATTACTACTTACGTTTTGAAAGAAGATTAGTTGACACATTATTTGGTTGTGTTGGATAAGTGTTTTTGGGTTGAAGCGGTTTTAACCGTTGTTCACTTAATTAATATTACGCCAACCAAAACCTTGAAACAATCTGAAACTCCTTATGAATTGTGGCATGATAGAAAACCGAGTATTAAACCTCTTAGGGTATTTGGTTCAACTGTGTATGTCCATAATAAAACCAATTAAGCTAAATTTGATGATAAGTTATGGAAATAAATATTAGTGGGCTATAGTTCAAATGGTTATAATATATAAGGTATGGAACACAGAATGCGAAAAATATGTAACTGTCAGGGATGTGATAGTAGATGAGACTAATTTTCTGGTGTCCAGGCCTTTATTTAAAGCCTGAAGAGAATAATGTTGAATATTCTCAAGACAAAACTGATAGTGACCAAGTGTTTAAATCAGTGTCTACTGAGTCCAGGCCTTTACTAAAGCCTGAAGAGAATAATGTTAAATATTCTCAAGACAAAACTGATAGTGACCAAGTGTTTTAAATCAGTGTCTAATAAGTCTTAAATTATAAGTATCCCTAAATCAGATAAATCTAAATCTGATGAACAAGACAGTCTAAGGAAAATTCGCAAAATATTTAAAGATATACAATATGAACCTGAGATAAAATCTGATACCTAATTAAAAAAAAAAAAAAAAAAAACTGATGGAACTAAATCCAATGATTCAAAATTGGATGGTTCAAAATCAGTGGAATTAAAATCAGATAGTTTAATAGTACCTACATGATTACAAGTCAGATAATTCAAAATCTGATGAATTACCTAGTTCGTTGTAGTAAAACTCGCAAGTTAAATGACTCTAATAACATACTAAAGCCCAATGTTGACAATAAACAAAGTTCTAATAAAACTTGTAGCACTGACAAAAATATCGATAATTCTTGTCAGTTAAGAAGGAGTGAAAGGCTCAAAGGTCGTCCCCCTATTTCCTATAAAGAAATTGATGATGATTGTTTGTTTATTGCTCAATCATTTACTTGTACAATACCTAAATCATTTCATGAAAAATAATCACTAAATGATCGGTCTTACTGGCAGAGAGCTATAAAAGATGAACTAGATTCCCATTGAATCAATAATACATGGACTCTAGGTAGTGCCAAAACAAAGAATAAAAAATAGTAGATTGTAAATGGATTTTTACTAATAAAAATGACGAGTTTGGAAAATCTTTAAGATATAGGACACGTTTTATTGCAAGAGGTTTCAGTGAAAAATATCTTACTGATTATAATGAAACATTTGCACCTGTCGCTAAAATAGCCAGTTTTAGATTAATAAGTTTTGCAAATCAACATTTTATTAATTCATCATTGGATGAATTAATAAATTAATTTAATTATAATAATTTAAAGACTGCATTTTTAAATGTATTTTTAATACATACTGCATTTTTAATGTATAAAGGAAGAAATATATATAAAAATTCCTGAAGGCGTTCTATGTAAATATAATAATTATGTATGTAAACTAAATAAAGCCTTATACGGGCTGAAACAGGCTGCAATATGTTGGTTTGAAGTATTTGAGCAATGTCTTGTGGATAAAGGTTTTCAAAATTCGCCGATTGATCGATGTATACATCTTTTAGATAAAGGAAATATTATGAAAAACATTTATGTTGTACATGTTGATGACATAGTTATAGCATGTGCTGACGTTCAGACAATGAATGTTTTTAAAAAAATGAATGAGCAAATTTGAAATAATTGATCTAAAATAAAATTCTTTCTTGGCATGAAAATAAGTAGATACTTACTTTGACACAATTACATTAGATCAAGGTGCTTATATTCAAGCAATTATAAATAAGTTTAACATGATTGACTGTACTCCTATAAGTACATACACCTACTGAAGTTAAACTAAATTATGAACCGTTAAATTTAGAAGATAAATATGATGCACCATGTTGTAGTCTTATAGGGTGTTTAATGTATATTATGATATGTACTCACCCTGATTTAAGTAAATCCGTAAATATATTGAGTCGTTAAACAGATAATATTAATAAAGAATTATGGCAATATTTAAAACGGGTGTTAAGGTATCTTAAAGGTACTATGGATCTAAAATGAACCTAAAAAGATTTCAGAGTTGATTATATGTGGATTTGTAGATTCCGATTGGGGTGGTCATGATCACTGATAGAAAAAGTATTACTGGTTATTTATTTAAACTGTTTGAGCAGTGTAGAATAACTTGGAGTACAAAGAGACAAACTTCAGTGTAAGCTTCATCTACTGAGGCTGTACTCGGCTTCAGTAAATGAAGAGGCCATGTACTCATGGCTTTGTATGAAGCTGTCAAAGAAGCTTTGTGGCCTAAGTCTCTTGCAGAAAGTATACACATAAAAATGAATAAACCTATTGTTATATTTGAAGATGATAACGGGTGTATTAATTAGCATAGCTAATAATCCAACTAATCACAAAAGGTCAAAACATATTGACATAAATATAATTTTTCAAGGGAACTAATTGAGAAAAATATAATAAAGTTAAATTATATTCCCACAGATTCCCAGAGGTCAACAACTGGCAGATGTTTTGACAAAGCCGGTACCAGAAGTTTCTTTTGAAGAAATGTGATGTAAAATAGGTTTAGAGTAAGAAATAAGATTTTTATGTGTACTTCAGTTTATTTGGTTAATTAAGCCTGTTGATAATTAAATCAAATGGTCTGATTAGGTTTTACTGGGTTTCCCTAATCGTGTTGTGATTCCTGACCCGACCACGACATGGAACGGAGATTTTACTATGGCACAAAATGGTTATTTTAATTGTGTTTTATTGTGCCACTTATCCCAGGAATTTGTGCCTAGTATTTTTCGAGTAATAAGAGTACGATTGTGGTCGGGCTGGGGATCACGGTTCCTGACCCGACCACAACCAGATCTAATAAAATATTAATAGTGGGAAGTTACTGATTATGCCAAAAATATGTGTCAAATTGTGCCTATGGCACACGAAATTCTTTTACTATTCATATCACAGAATATATTTTAATTCGGATAAAATTGAATAATCAAGAAATAAAGTGTGTCAATCACACGCTATGCAATTTTACTACGACTTTGCAAGCAGTTTTATTTTGTGATTATGCTATATATAAAGCACTTTATTATTTTATTTTACTGGATGTGTTCACGACTTCGTACGCGTATAAATGTATTTATAAAAAAAAATATACAACCACTATATTTTGTAGCATTATATTAGTGTGTTAGGCTTGTATAAAAAACCGGTCAAATGCGAGTCGGGTTCGTATCCTGAGGGTTCCGTAACCCACATCATGACGATAAGTTGAAATTTAAACATAAATTATCTCGTTTAAACAGTACCAGTACAAGCTGATCCCTTGCTGCATACTTTTACTATTAATACAGGGCCAAGAAGTTAATAGTTAAGAATTAATCTTTTAAAATATAAAAAACATAGTTTTCAGACTTTTTCCTTTACTTGTTTTGATTCCCGAGCGATTTCCATAGTTTTTTTTTTATTTATTTTTTTATGTAAAAATTCAATAAATATAATAATAAGAAAGCTGACAAAATAAACTCCATTTTTTTTCTTACTCTGTAACCCTATATGGCCAGTTTTGTTACGACAACAGTTCAGTTAAATCATAACTAACAGAATTCAAATGTTTAATTGCAGACTAAATTATGCATAGAGTGTGACTACTTGACTTAATGCGTTGTGTGTGCCATAGGCACAATTTGACACAAATTTTTGGCATAATCAGTAACTTCCCACTATTGATATTTTATTAGATCTGGTTGTGGTCGGGTCAGGAACCGTGATCCCCAGCCGGACCACAATCGTACTCTTATTACTCAAAAAGTACAAGGCACAAATTCCTGGGATAAGTGGCACAATAAAACACAATTAAAATAACTATTTTGTGCCATAGTAAAATCTCCGTTCCATGTCGTGGTCGGGTCAGGAATCACAACACCCCTAATCCTAGCAACAAATGTTGGACCATAATTGTATTTACATACTCCCAGCAAACACTTGGAAGTGATATACGTTCTGTTGAATTATTATAGGTAATTATAAATGTAAAAGTATTGTTTTAAATGATGATTAATTTTTGAGGGGGCGTGTTGAATTATATTTCATTTATGCAAAAATTAATTTATAATTAAGTATAAATTATTTAGTTTATTTTCCATCAACAAATTATATTATCGAATGTAAAACAGTATAAAAGTAAATCAATACGCAACCAATTTGACAGTCTATAAAACAATAATAATTCGTAATCTGTCATCGTTGTCACTCTGTCTCTGACTAGTACAATTATAGTTATCCGTGCTCTGTATAACGAACTCGTAGCGAACAGACGTATATCAGATTCCTAGTGTAATTATAATAAACGTTATTATTATAATTCAAAGTTTGTTTCTATTTTAGTCCTTAACCTCTAATACTGGATACACGGTACATCACACGCATTCACCTTGACTCAGAAGTACGTAGGTACCATCTATTGCGCACGAGTACCTTCATTGACTTAATGTTTGCAAAACATTGATGTTTACGTTTACTGTGTAACATTTAACAGCTATTAGTTCTATTATATTATGTGACTTAATAATGTATGCGATACTAACGAAATAATAGTTGATTGACTTGACATGAATGGTAGGTAATGAAAGTTTTCCATAGGTGTCGTAAAAGGCAACAAAGGGATGGGCCAAGAAGATGGGCAGCCCCCCTCCATCCATCTGCGTTCACTGAATCGTTTACCAAACGTACGTTTAACGGCCTAAACTTTTCCCGACCATGTTAGCATCGGCTTTCATTTTATACCAAATTGCAAACTGTCCGCAACAGTATTTTAAAAACTCCAGGTTCAGAAGTATACCTAATATGTTTACGGGTACAATAAATTTGTAACCAGTCTTTATTGTCCTTAAATATTTTTATATCACAAACCAAAATCAATTTTACGACCAAATAACAATAAAATTAAATAGAACTACCATTCAAAATCCGAATCCCACTTTAATAAAATGCTCTTAAGCCGTTTAAAATAAGGATACTAATACTAAAGAAGATTCTTAATATCGGAAGTTAAACAGAGCTGGAGGTAAAAATGATGTCGAGTTTTTTCTTATCACTAACTTCAAACGGTTTACACGGCAGGAAACACGGGTTGATGCGTATCGGGTAACCAAACTATCCGGGATGGTTATCACGGGATCTCTTCCCGGAGTTACGAGCCATCCCGCGCCTACAGCTATCGAACATCGGGAACAGGGCTGGGCACGACAGGTGCCCGAACACGATTCTACTTTGTTTTTTAATCACACCGGTTGAAACGGAATACTCAAAAAAAACTTTGTTGGTGGCGATGTAAATCGATATTCTGACAATTAAGTGTTAGTTAGTATTAGATGCAATAAAAAGGACTATTAGGTAGTCGTAACATTTTTATATCTCTACGTAGGGTATTCGTGGTGCCTATTAAAGACGCAACATTGTACGGAGGAATCAATCCTGTTACTTCTGATTTCGAACTTGTTAAGTACGAAGCTTCACTGAGAGAAGAACTTGAAGCCTTCCCTATATTCCTTTAACCGTTTAAGAAAAGAAGCCCGTATTGCACTGCTCAAGATGTTAATTCGTTCGTATTTATATCATAGGCAACCCTATCATCACAGGATCTTTCAAATAACGGAAAACAAGTTGTAGATATACATAGTACATACTTATTAGAATACAAAGTGTTGTGAAAGGATTATATCTATTCTTATGATGGACAATAGGTGATAATTATAATTTCACTTACCTATTTGGATTTGGTTATAAAATAAATTTTGTAATGAGTATCTTAAATAATTTCTTTGAAGTCATCCTCGAATGTCTTTAGCTGTTTATGTTCTTCTCAGAAAAAGGATTTTGTAATTAATTACATCTCTTATAAAACGTAATCGGGCAACATGATCAAGCAACGCCTCTTTGATGAAATTAGAATTTTTTGCAATCTGTTCTCCTAGCTTCGATTATTTTATCAACATCTTAATTACATTAAGCTGTTTGCACAGTACCTAATCTAATAAATCATGTTCTAATAACGCAGCCATCAAGTTTGATATCTTTATTAGATCTATATTGAACTAATACCTATCATAAAATCGATCATACTTTACATTTAGGTACAACAACCACTGGTTCACGGAATTTTAATCGATTGCTGCTTAATTTGGGTACAAACTCGAACTGATGTGGGTGGTTTGGTGTTTATTAAATCACGTAATAATGATTAAGCTATCATACTAACAGGATCTGATTGGATAATAACGGCCCGACTAGCCAATTATACGACTTGTCCGTGCAAATCTAGAATGGACAAAAAACTTTGATGCGTGAGTACACTTTATTTTGTCTCTATCCCAGCTACTTAACACGTAGTATAAGTTCTGGGATAATTTGAGAGTCGTAAACGACCAGATAATAATTTGTTGTTTATTTTTTAAATCCCGTTGCTTCTGGTAAACCTACGCTAATCTTTGATTTCTTAAAATAATGGTCAAAACCACAAAATGTTAATTCAAAGTTAACTTGCTAGAAACCTAGATCCTACATCGCCCTTGTAAACAAAAGCTTTTGTATTCTTGTTGCACGTAATTCCTATGATCAATCACAGTAAAATCACTCAGACTCAGTTCGGAGCAGTACGAAATTGCTGTTATTTTCACTCGCCCATATAGTAACCGTCAATTCTTATTATAAAATGTGTTGAACAACATTCCAGCACCTTGTAATGAGCGGATGTCGGGAATCGATAGCAAAATTGTGGGCATATTTTATAATTTAATCGCTATTTAAGCACAATTTTTTACCCTATATGTTAAATGTCAAGGTTCAATTTCTATTGATGTCGAAAATACTTTATTGTACATAGAAGCAACTGTAAGGTACAAAGTTGCTTTGAAAGTGGCCTTTATAAACTTCAGAATAGGTGCTGCATTTACATCTTGTGCAAGGGAGACTTGCAATAAATATAGGTAATAGAAGCCGGCGCCAGTCGTTTTGAGCGTGTGCGTGATAACATCACAGCTCTAGGCGTCAACACTACGCCGCTATTTAAGAAATCACTAATTTGTTGACTTCAGCAATGTTGATATGCGTAACATTTCTGCTGAGATCGAATACTATTTATCAACTACAAAACGTCAAAGAGATCAAAGCAATAAATTGGAAGTTACTATTACAAAATCGGGATAAGAAGAAATGAATCCTCAAAATTATGTAAGAATGTAGGTCGATACTCTTCCGTTGACAATAATATTTTATGACTAACATTCCGCAAAGACACGAACGACCCAGATCAGCAGAATAAATCTATCATCAAATTAACACAATAAATAGGACTTTTATGTCACTTTTGTAGAGTTACCGTATTGACGAGGACCGAAATAGTCAGAGATGCAATAGTACTTATAGTACCTAAAAAGAAATGTGGGAACACACACCGTACGTGTGTGTTCAAGTCTCAAGGAGAAACAAGAGTGGCGTTCCGTGTAGCGCAAGTGAGTAATCAGCTCTTTGTTTGGTCTCAGACAACACAAGGATGCGCCAACAAAATTAAAACATATCCAGTGTGTACACAACGGGGAGTTTGTGCTGTGCAAACTTTGTGAAGCACTGACCTCAATTTTTCAGTGAAGGCGCTTTTGATTAACAACTGATAAACTTCCTTATTGCATGCTAATTATGGATTTTAGTGACAGACAACACTGAATTATTTTGCAATAACGCATGTTAATATTCACTTAATATTTTGATATTGATTATTGATATAGTTTGCGACAGTGAAGGTACTGTGGTTAATGACACAAGCTCAGGCAAGTGCTGCGCTTTCTAAATAATTGCACAGCCAAAAAAATATTTTTCTGTACTTGGAGCTGAGCTGAAATTTGTACACGTATGGTGAATAAAATTATTTGCAATCGCAACATCAGTTTTATTTCAGTAACCAAAATGAAATGTTTCCCACAACTATATCATTTGTAATCAATCGCACATGAATACGAATGTTGTTAGTGCAACTCCGACATTGTCCTCGAGGCTTTGCCGCTTGAACTCATTATTACTCCCCATAACTCTTCGCGTCTCGTCTGGATCCGGTTTATATTGTTTCATACTTTTCACTGTTTATAGGCGATTTATAGTTTCCTACAGATAATGAACGGTTGAAAGCACTCCGTACATACTTTGCTGCAATTTGCACGATGTTAGCGCCATTAAAGCTTGCCTTTTCAATATCAATCTGGTTCACTTAGAAGTCTTCCTGACGAGATTCTTGGAATTGCCTCAATTTTATGTTTGCAGTCAATAACTTGGTAAAATAACTTCGGAGAACTATTTTACTCTAAATTTCTATCTATCAGGTACTTCTACCCACTGTTAACTTTCTTCATTACACACCTTTACCAGTATTAAGCTGGTTTCACTAACTAACCTTGCAATAATTGATGTCATAGCAATCTTATCGATTTTTCAAAATATGCACAGCTGTACCATTAAGTACTTAATCTTATAGCACAAATCCAGAACACCAATCTCTATGTATCGAAGCCCGATAGATTGAGTCACGGTCCTGGTTGAGTCATGATTCAGATGTAACGTGTTACATGCGTTTGAGTGACACTATCGAGCGGCCCGTCTGCTGTTGTACATGAATGTAATAGCCGCTCCTCTGGTACTCGCATAATGAATAATTCACAGCTATGTTATACTTGTAACATGTAAGGTGTTGCCATGACAGTTGTACCTACCCAATAAAATATCAATCTGAAACTCTTACTGGGAAATAAAATATACATAGAAGCTATCGCCTTAGGAATAGGAAGTTACGCGATCGTATATTTTATTTTGGTATAGACTGCTAAATGTTTATCTTGATTTGGCAAGTCGAGTGAAAATTTAAGAGACTAGTGGTTTGAGGACTGAAAGCCTTATGCCCCATTTTTAGCCTATCGTAAATTCGACGATGTATAGTATCCAATAGTGAAGGTTCAAATAAGATATGAGGAATAATAACATTTAAAAAAATGCATTTATTGCGAAGATATTGGTTATATTGAAAACAGGATCATCGTGTTTCCAATCAAATAAAATCTATCTGCATCACTATCAACTAGCATATCCAGGTGAAAATGCAAATATTTACCGTAGCTTAACGGCCTCTATCAATACATTACATGCACGAAAATAACATGTTTGTATTATGAATCTCACTTTCATATCACTCACAGTCATAACATAACTGTGCTGTCAGATGTACAGTAGCGGATCAGCGTCATTAGCCACGACCACGAGACTTGATTTACGCAATATGTGCTTTACAAATTAGCCGTTTAGTGTTATCTGCAAACCCGCTTCGAGCGGTGGACGTGCCGTATTTATTTGAACACATAAAACTTGCCTAGAAGCGATACCACTGTAGAAGTCCAACAATTAATAAACGGATCACCAGAAGAAAAAAGCAGAAGTAATAAACTGCTTCGCGAGAATGTACGTTTATAAAATACAAACAGACAATAATAATACAGCCAGACAGCGTACAAATATAATTTATACTTTTATTGCATATTTTATTCAAACTGAACGTAGATAAGTAAATGCAATCCGTGCAAAGCCAAGTCATAATATAAAGGATTGCGTGAAGTTTAAACGCAGTATCACAAACGATAAAACTTCAAAGACCATTTTCTAATCTCCACATAACATGAGAATTGCACGGGCGCGCGTACGACCCATATTTATTTATTTTTTTTATTTTTAAAAAAACGTTGCCCCACACTAAGATTTCTCTTGTATCGTGGGTGCGTTTACAGACACAAATCTCACAAACAAACGCCCAGACCCGGAACAACCATCTGTAGGCCATACAAATTTTTGTTCCGTGTGGGAATCGAACCCACGACCCGTAGCGCAGAAGCCAATCGCTTAGCCACTGCACCAAACGTGTCGTCTATGATATGATTTACGCTCGTAACATTTCCAGTCTCTATGTCTCTTTAAAAATTATTTCACTTTCTCCGATGAATCCGATAGGTCTTAACGACGACTTCTCATTCGTCAACTGTTGGACAGGTGCCTCATTGATTATCAGCATTAGACTCCATTAAGTGTTTAACTCGATACCATTCGCTTACCGGTTTTATGTTGTACAATTATTCAATTTAATCTCATAATTTTTTTCTCGAGTTACGACAGTTGTGCAATATTTATTAATGTTACGTTTGTTACCAGTTATTATGTGGTCTCATGGTAAGTAGATATAGTTGGATAAAGGCTTCGAAATGTTTCGTATCCTATATATTTCCTACCTTTAGATAGTACACGAGAACAATTTGTGTGTTCATGTTCACTATCTAGGAATTGGTATCGCGTCGATACAATAATATTAGGTTTGGCCAGAGAGACTAATTATTATGATGCATACACTTCGTTGTCCATTTTAGCATTTTCATCATTTAGCAAACACCAATCAGTCATCTTATCGTCTTTTTGATTTTTTGTTTACAAACTGCCATGTGATCTTCAATGCGTAACTCATTTTGTTCATATTATTATTGCTACACAGATAGAATGATGCTGCGTTTCCATGTATATTTCTAGTCTGGCAGTTTTTGCGTGTTTCCGCGTGGTTTACGGGACCCTCTCTTATAAAAGTCTACCTATCCACTTAATATTGCTTCTTAATTTCCTTTTAGACACTCTTGGGAATAAGTACAGTCATCTATTCAAAGATTGCAGGACGCGCCTTCATTAGATGGCGAACTTCAAACTGGTAAATATTTCGAGAAGACATTTAAAACAAAAGACTCGAATCATTCCGTGAACGTCATAACTCATAACGCTGATAATATGATGTAAACTTTTAAAATCGAAGTGCCAGAGACATTTTCTTCATTTGTACAAATTATGATAAAATAAAAGATTGTTCAAACTTGTAAGTTAAACATTGTATGATAATAATCCGTTCTGAGTATTTTGAAGTAAATCAAGTGTATCACAAGACGAACTTGCAAACACAAACAATTCACAAGGACATGTCGCGGTTGTTGCGGCTACATACACACTTGGCACTGCATATCGTAAACCAACTCTGTTCAATCAAGGCCTTCGCGTTCAAAAAATATTTAAAACTTCGTCAGAGTTATGAGAATAAAATATATATAAAACTAGAGGTTGCCAGCGGCTTCGCCCGCGTGGATGTCGTTTATCGCGTTTTCCGCGTTTTTCTCTACTACATTACCTATGCATGTATTATACATATAAACCTTCCTCTTGAATCACTCTATCTATTAAAAAAAACCGCATCAAAATCCGTTGCGTAGTTTTAAAGATCTAAGCATACATAGGGACAGACAGACAGCGGGAAGCGACTTTGTTTTATACTATGTAGTGATACATTGTAAGCACACCGACAAAAACTAAATGCACGAGACATTACTAAGTGCGCTGAGATAATATTTTATAATATGACAAGACTTCACGACACAAAAGAACGTATTTCATTCTAAATACACTGTCGAGCCCGTCATTTATATCATTGTTTCATGTCCTATTGTTGATTGAGATTTCTATAACGTATGATGTCCACGTTTTATGTTCAGCTGCTCTTTATCCTTATATAGTAAAGTAAATCAGAGATCATCTCGTTGGCATGGCTATCTATCATTAGATCCGAATCACGTACCAGTCCGATCCTCAGTCATGCATAAATCTCAATGACCGATTCCATCCGAGACAAACACGAGCAATTAGACGAAACTAGTAATCGTTTAATCTAAAGCGAGAGATGAAAGTGGCTGATAGTTTATCTACTGGATCAAGAATCCCGATGCACGGACGCTACGACTTACCTACTACATGTCATATTCTTGTCACTGCGATGCCGCATCTTAGTGTGTCGTGAATGATATCGTTTCTGTACTTATTTCATTTCATCATTACGCTCAATTAAATACGCTTCGGGTACTCCGATTAGATTAGAATGATGAACATGTACGGTAAATATTAATAGATCAGCTTTATAGAACAGGTTATCTGCAGTGGTCCGTACGTCACTGGCTGTCCGCTCGGGGCGTGCTATCATACCATCGTGTACATCATCGCAATTTTACACAGTGTCCTGTCCGATTACATCTAAAGCTTTCACCCGCCTCATCGATTGCTGATTCATTAAATTCTTTAATTGACGTTAAATATCGCGATGATTGCGAGGGGTCACTCGTTCTTGACCTCACTTCTATGAATTAGTGACAAAGCTTTTATAGCTATTGAGGAATAATTTTGTACTTTCTTTATCAAGTGGTTATTGAATTGATGTCATTTATGCGTATTCTATTAATTTTATTGATTACTAAATTCATTGCCTTTCATAACTTTATGTTCTTTGATAATTTTACTAGCCATTCGTGAGTCAATATTGTTTATAGTTAACGAAGAGAGACTGTTTTATAAATACCAGACGAGAATTTCTCGTATGATATGAAACGTGGTTCCGCTACACCTGCACGGTGCACAGCGCTGCATAGGAATCTACGACGGAGCAGATAGCGATCGCTACCCTCGGCTCGGCCGCTCCGCTGTGGCAAGCGGAACGTTGGCGCCACTAATGCGATCAAGGGATCCGATTTATTAGTCATATCTCTGCATCGGCCGATACACCTGTACGTGCCCGATTTAATGCCACAGCGGAACAACTAAGGGAACACTTTATTGCCCATTGCGTAACCGCCACGCTTACCTATTACAATTTCGTTGTATAACCATTCATTTCTAAACCGTCTACTTTATAAATTGTAACGCATTTATTTATTGACGTGTTCTTGAACTTGATCGCGTTATCAGTAGTTGTAGATCTGACCGATTATTTTCAGCTCTGGCGGCTCAGTAGCGAACTGTCGGATATAGTTTGTTATAACACCTGTTAGTACATTCCAATGCGTAATTTCTCCAAGACCTTGAAATTGTATGTACTTGTTGCTTTCACATGTATCGAACTTGTAACGTCACATTCGTCTTTGCGATAGGTTTTATCGGTTGATCGGACGTGGTGCGGGAGTGCTCCGACATGCAAGGTCGAGTCGTGGCGAAACTCTCTCCGGCCATTGACTACCCTGTCCGATCAATATAACTTCGACGACGGCGAGGCTTGTCCGACGCAGACCGATGTGACACACGGACACTTCGCCAGTGAAAACAGAAACTCATTAGAGCTTTTAACGACATGTATACGAGGTGGAACACACTGCGATCGGTTTGACGCTATCGCAGCATTATGATCTAAGAAAGCGTCCGACGTCTGTACTCATTCGCTTTCCAACGCTAAAGAATATATCAAGACAATCGGGATCGATTTTACGACACAACCGTGTATAGTGTACCGGCAATGAATCGGCTAGTAAAATATCTACATTGCGCCTTGTTACTGTCCGCTATAGAAGATGTAAAAGATTTTCTTGTAGGAACAATGAGTATTCGTTATAAACTGAAAAAACATATTTAAACAAAATGCTCTAAAGTAATTTTGTTACTTATATCGATATTTTTATTAAGATGTGAATTGGAAATTTTGTTGATCATCTACTTGTAAAACCTTCGTCAACCCGAGGTTTCGAGTATTTTCCGGTAAAAGCATACCTACATAAGCGCGAAAACTGGTTGAGAAAATTCGTAATTTTGAAACATTGGATAATTCGCAAAAGTTTAGGTTTTTTTATTTATTTATTTTCTCCTACTTACTATGTATGGTGTGTGCCTTTAGTTGTGTAATAAATACTTCAAATATTTTATTACCGGTTGTCTTCTGCTAGAACTCCAAATAAATGATAAATTTCAACCAGTTTGCATCGTAATCATCAGCTCTAAATGAAGAAATCTCTGACATTACGCTTCGGTGACGAGAGAAGAAATAATTGAAACAATTGTAATGTCGTATAAAAATGTATTATAATGAGATAACTGTAGACCTTTACAAAGGTACACAAGCTTTAATCCATCCGTAATGTTATATTTACAATGTTTATTTTTAATCTTCATAAATCTAATGCGAGGTGTATTACCGTATCATTTTATTTACAAACATCAGGTTTATTTACATAAATCATATTAAATTTTTATAAGTATAAATACAATATGGCTGCTGACATTAATTCCGATATGCAATGTCTATAATAATAACTTCTGTCTCTTTATTATGTACAAATAAAGATATGTAGGATACCCACACATACGTAGATGTAACATGATTACCTTACAAGTAGAAGTAAACTAAATTAAAATTAATTATATACAAACCAGTCTGAGGGAGTTATAAAATAAGTTTTAAAAATAAATTAATAATAATTTAAATGCTGAGCGACGGCCGTTTCTTCCTGACACTCTTGCTGTTTTTCCCAAATATTGTGCCAATTACCTGAGAATAAAAATTGATTTGTTATAATCAAGTCGTTTAAAAGAGTAAAGAATTTTAAAAGTTTGGTTGCTTGGTAACTTCCGTTTCAGAATAGAATGCATAAACAATCACTTCCTTAAAATCAAGATACTACCCAATTGCGAACGCCCTACCCCAAGATGCAAGGGGTGCAGTAAAGCTTGACCCTGGGTAGTGTCGAATGATCGTTGGCACAACTGGTAACTGAGCCAATTAGGGAATTAGGGTACCTAGACCCTAGGGGACAACACTAAAATACGTCAAAGTGCACCTCTTGCTCGTATAGGTGACGCAATAAGTTTCATGAAACTCACCTTAGAGACAGAGTATGCGGCGAGCTTGCGCCTTGGTGCGGGCAACAAGAGCGCAAGCGCACGCGCCTCTCGTAGTAACGCATGGAACGCGAGCGCTGCGCCCGCACACGACTCCGCCGCCGACACCTCATAGAACTGACAGCCGAATCTCAGCGACAGTTCTTGACCCTCCTCTGCATGGACCTCCCTAATAAATTCAATAAAAACATTGCTTTACATTTATTTGATACATAGGTGTGTGAAAGAGCAGAATTTAACATTCAGCTTTCCCAGATCTTCTCCCTCTATACGCAGCATACCTCGTAGATAACAGATAAAGCTCTAACGGCTGAAAGATGACGGTAGGTACCTATGCCTAGTCATTCAGCTTGTCAAGCCAAATAACAAGACCTGTGACGAGTAACAGTAGCAGCGGCATAGATGCGAGAAGTTTATTTCTGCGATCATCAACCCACGTGACTATGGGCATTTATCTCATTTTAGGGATTTGCTCTATAAACAAAAATGGACGGCGATAATACGAGTAATTTTATGACTTCCATTCATATATTTAAGGGATACAGACATTCAGAAAACGTAAAAACTTCTTACCTGGCGTGTTCGAGGTCACGTTTGTTCCCCAAGAGGGTAACGGCGGCGCAGCCGGGCAGGCGCGTGCGCTCCAACAATGATAGAAGCTCGGCTGCAGCGAGGAAGGTCCGGCGCTCGCACACCGAGTACACTACCGCGAAGGCGTCGCCCCATCGCACATGCTCCGCTAGGCAGCCGCGGATCTGCGAAGAGACATGTTTGTTAGGACGCTGTACAAAGAACTCCAGCCATTGTGACAACCCCAGCGCGGTAACTACCGGAATTACCTGTCTTTTAGGAAAGATCCTAATTTAACAGAGGACTTTGCGCTAATCCACCCCAATAATATGCTCATTTTTGATACTTTTCAAGCACTTCAACTGTTACTATGAACAAAACATGAAAGACATTTGAAGAGTTACTGCTACATGTGGATAAACGGTCATATCAGATGCGAAAACGTTTTATTTAGTCTACGCGTTAATAATAAAAAAAGGCGGTACCGTCAACATCAAATGAAACTGATCGTCGTACGAAGTCTAAAAAATGAATCCTTACTAATGAAATTTTAAACTAGTATTGTGATCAATCTAGAACAAAATTAGCTTCTACGTTGTTGTCATATTTTATTCAAAGCTCAGAAACTTCCATTCATTTATCGTGCTGGCTGTACAACGCTTTAATTATTTATGGCTTTTAGAATACTTACTTTTACCAAGTAGATATTCTTAAAACCAGTGACAAGGTAGTTACTGAATATTTTCAGTTTACGCGACTCGTAGACATTGATGTAAACAATTTTACAAATTATATCGTTATAATTCGTTAAATTGTTTACATCAAGGTAGATAGTTACTGACTAAATTAGATGCCCTTACGCTGTAAAAACCCGAGTCCTAGTTCCATTTAGAAAATAAGGTATGTTGAATTCAGTGCAGGTATTGCATGGTATTTAAAATATTATTTCACCCGATAAATCTCAATGCAAAATAAATGTTCACCTCGAGCCAGAGTACCTGGAATAGCTAAAATTGTAAATAAAGTCAGCGAACTTAACTTATAATTGTAAATAAAGTCGCGAGCCACAACAGACTGGTACTCGGAATCTCGTATCGGGGCCACTCGCTGCACCGAATAAAATCACCGGTTGCGCAATACGAAGCATCCAATCCATTATGTTATTTTAGTTCCGTTATCGATGCGTTTAATAAACAACATCGTTGTTTAGAAGGAAACAAAACTGGTTTAAGAATCACTGCGCGCCTATACAATAACAATAAAAACATAACAATTACGTAACACGAATTCCCCTGTGTATTCTATCGCGTGGCGTAGGTTCGAACGTAGGATTTCGCCCGCAGGCACACCGATGCAGCAACGGCAACGATCGCATCTGATAAGCCGATACAAGCCACATAAACTTCGTCTAATTAAATTGTACTGCGGCCATCAGCCGGCCGCTACCAGCACAGCCCACAGCAGATTAACATCTCCATTGTTTAATGGTAAATTAAGTTTGGCCGTCTATCTCTTCGTTTGCTATTCGAGCTTGGAGCTTCAAGTTTTAATCTTATCGACGACGTCGCGCCTTTTGTTTGCGGTGACTGATATTTTAGTGTTAACGCTAAAAGCAACATTGTCGCTGAGTCGTTACTTACCGCGCAATTAGATGTATCTAGTATTTCAACTTCTGAAACGGCACCGTCGAAAGCCACTCTGTGTTGATAAAGGAAATCTGAAACAAGAGAGTACGGTATAGAAATGTGCGTAACGATTGCTTTTGTACTGATATTGTTGTCGTCATTCGATAAAGACAGCATTTACTATGACACCGAGCATTGAAAGTGGTTTCCTCAACATTTTAATTCACGTCCTGAGAAATGCGGCGCCTGCCTGACGCAAGCACGTCATATTTAAGGTCGGAAGGAAACAGACATTTCAATTTAAATACATAATATAATTCACTACTGTAATAAATTACAGACGCGATTGAAGTTTTTGTAAATTAAACCAGAATTGACGTCACTTAAATGTCACTTCCATAGTTTATTAAATTCGCCAATATCATAATAAACAAGTTCATATTTAAATGCAAAACATGATCATAAAGAGATAAACACTTTTTATTATGATAGTAATGATTCATCGAGTGAACTTTACTAACCTCCTGTCGAGCTATATTCTCCGATGTACCGCTTTGTTAGATAACGCACGACCACCGCTGCAACAAAAAGAGAACCAAATGAATAACATTGTAAGAAGCACGCCTTCATCGAAGACATATTGTAAATAGGCGAACAATTAAGAGGTCGTCACTCCCAACTTTCTAGAAGCGAGTGGATCAAACACTGATTAGTCCTTTCACTCCTGGAATTCCCATCAAAGGGTTGTACACAATACAAACAGTTATCAACAACAATGACAAGGCAGGTTGCGTGAATAGACTTGGTTGTAAGCTACCGACGAAATGAAGTGTGGAGAATCCTGCAGCCCATCAAAAGGAACTAGTGGCGCTATTCAAAAAGCTGATTACTTGTCCGGCGAGACCGCTTCGGACGTGAGATTACGTTCGTACTTAACTCTTTGAAGTGTAATCGTTATAGCAATTTCTATCATTTGGATGATGAAAATGTGTAATTTGAATTCTGAACACGTAACTTAAGGTAGGTACCAAGTTGAAATGTATGACATACCTAGTGTTCATGGTACAGTCATCGTTAAATATGTAAGTACCTAAAATGTTAGTGCATATTTTCATGGTCCACCACTTATAAGTTCTTAATAGTAGGTACAAAATACGAATGACTTTAAAGGTAGGACTTAAATGTGGTAAGAACTTTAAAATGTAGCCACAAAACAACCAGAAAATATTTCAATCAATAATTTGGATACAACACACATTCATAAAATATTACCAGATTAGAACAAATGATACTAATAAAATAAATCGCAGAAACATAACACTAAAACGCATATCTATTTCACGTTAGATAACATCTGTTTTTGTAACAAATGCTAATTAACATTCCATTACAAGAATCGTTTACGACACCGTCTACATCTGGATATTCCCGAATGACTTATCGCTGTTACTATTTGTGTCAGAATCTTGACCCAAGGCAGTTACACAAGAGTCCACAATGCTTTTATGCAACTGCTGCACGTTGTCGCATGACAATGGACTTGGAATGCATTCCGTACGCATTCTGGCGCAGACGGTTAAGGCTAGGATAGGAAATCTATTACCTTACAATACTGTGCCATTCCCCGCATGACGACGTAACTATAAGGAAACGATTGTGCTCTGTTACTTTAAAAGGAAAGCAATCCTCTTAAGGCCCGCCCGACTTAATAAATTTTCGATTTTTATTATGAAATTCTTAGACATTCGAGACCGAAATAAATTGAAAATTATGCGTGTTGAATATTCCGAAAATATGTGTCTTTATTTAAAAGAAGAAAAATACAAGGTAAGTCGGAAAGGGGGTACAAATCCAAAAGGAAGTTAAAGTAGCCATAGTAATGAATAGATTTTGTTCTACTACTTTCCCCAAAATTAAATAGTTTAAGAGAAATAGCTGCTCAAAGATTTAATACAAAATACGCTAAAATCTATCTATTCTCAGCTATAATCAGCTGTGTTTACATTTTAGGTTAAGTTTGGGATCACGAGTTAGAACCTCCTTATTCTGAATTCGTAACTAAAGCAGGAATGAAGAATTTTTGAAAAAACTGAAATAAAATTAATTTTGGATAGAAATAAAAGTTAACGAGTTTTGAAATTTTAACACTTTGTTTAAAACAGTCATCAGTAATATTTTAATTGACCTGCAGATTAGTACCCTCTTTCCGCCTAACCTTGTAAGGCACTTACGAGCACAAAAAAAGTTACACACTCACAGCGTCCGTATATGATGACATTAATAATTGAGAAAGAAGATCGATATCTCCGATATTTGATTGACGACCGGCAGCCGATAAACCATCGTCACGTCAATAAAGCAGCATGCAATAAAACCTTTTCAAGCGTTGATAAAAATTACAACACCACACAATATATCGTAGTTTATGAAACACGATCGAAATTCTTCACTCTCATTTTTCCTTTCGATTTTTTCCCCGTGTGCATTGAGTATTAAATGCATTACTTTCTCTGCGGTCCGATTACGTACATAATCGTCGAGTGATAAAGTTTCATCGATCCACTTTTAACTGAAATATGCGGAATTCAATTAAAAGGCAGTTTTTATGTTGGCTTCAATATTATTTTTATGTTAGACGCTTGGCATCTAACCAAAGCAGTTTACGTTCTTCTAAACTTTACGACTCCCTTAATGCAGGACGGATTTTAACCGGACTGCAGTAATCACACAATTCCTCGTGGGAGTTAATTAACACATACATCTGTGCACATACATCAATAAAAAGTATCATCACGGAATTAATTAGACGTTGTGGTTTTTTAGCTAAAACCTCATGCCGTGACCTATTCTCGTTTAGCTCGTGCCGATATCGACACGATAGAAGAAGAAGCTAAAACCTCAAGCGATCACATCCAGCCTACATGTGAAAGGGCTTTTATACATTTTTCAAAGCCAATGGAAGACCAATGCAGTCTGTCAAATAACTACAATTTCAGTAACTACCTAGTTTTCCTGTATTCTTGTCTACAAAATCAGACTTATAAAAAAAATATTAAAAAGCATATCTGTCGATTATCATAATGACCGCACGGATCAAGACGCGACCAGCAATCAACACCAAAAAAATTGGTAACTCACAAAGTGAATATACATAATTTCGAAACGATTTACCATCAATTTATAAGTAATAAATTAAACGAGCTTATTGTAGAGGCTCAAAAAATGATTAACGAATCTTCTCTGACGAGGTTCCAATAAAAAATTACATCAAATTATAATCACCGAAGCATATAAGACAAATTACTGTGATCAAACAACACGGCACCACGTGGGTTGATAGATCGTACGTTATCTTCAAGAACAATGGATGTAGCTATCGACAGGAATCTTTAGGGTAATTAATAGATTAGGTACTGGACACATCGATCATGTGTCGAACTGACCATCATAGTCTCCAATAGCAACCATTATTATTATTGGTTCCTTTTTGATACCGGTCTAACTTTTGACAATAATTGGGACATCATTGGCCGGGTATTGTGGCGCAAATTGGCAGAGGCTGTGTCTAGCAGATCACTGACATCTGTTGAGTGAGTTGACTGATTGATTGATGTCAGGTACTAGTGACAAAAAAGAAAAAGTAAATGTTTTTTGCAAACCAGATAAAATTAAGTGTAATTAAGTCGTTAAAAGTACGATTTACTTTGAGCAAATTGTACGCCCATTTCGGAGGAACATGACAAATAGTAGGTATTACCTTCGTTTTTTATAATAAAGTCGACAGCTAAAACCCTTTTTTTATCTAACCCTTAATTTGCTTGATATTAATCTTCATGTACTTATAAATTTTCAAGTGAAAAAAATCTTTGCGAATATTAAAGTTCTTTTTTTTCTATTGGACTGCTATAGATGGTCCTTAGGGACCCCTTCTACGTAACCGGGCAGTTATTGGCGAGACCTTCCAACCAATGGGGGGAAGTAAAATACTTAACCTAAGCTAACTACTTGTACTACACTAACATCATGGATTCCAATCGGTGTGACTGCAGAATCTGAAGAGACGACCGACTCTACGACGGGAGAGCTCGGTGGATCGTGACCGGCGGCGGTGGGACGTCGCGACGAGCCTCGTCAGCGAGGACGGTAAGCCGGACGGCGGCGGACGCTGTGTATTGTGCTGGTCGATTTACTCGCCTCCTGGAGGAGGGTAATTTCGTCATCGGGCTCTAAAAGTGTTTGCCAGGGACGGTGAACTTTACTTATGAGAGAGGGACTGTAGTCGGCCGCTGCGGCAACTAGGGGGTTCGGATGGTGGGGGGCGAATATTGAAGAATCTCGAGAAAAGTCTTTATAACTTTCTCTTTACCTACTTTATTTCTGCAGTCACCATACCTAGTGTCTGTAATTAATTTATTTATCGCCTACAACATTTTAAGTACAATAAATTAAGTGCATATTAATTAAATCATCCTAGCAATGATATACATAACGGAAAAGATTATCTTTTAATAATTTGACTATTACATTTCGGTTCACCCGGGAATTAAATTTTTCATACAATATTTCAAAATTCTTAAATGAAACAAAGAACACGAGGCAATGCTTAAGCGAAACCTTGAAAGTGCCGAAGTTTGCGTAATTACATAATGAATTTGGTACATTCAAACAATATTAATTAATATAAGATTTTAACTCTGGTTTTAAAATAATGTCTTCAAAATCTAAGGCAAATAAACAAGTGCATATGTCAGAACCCGCGTAGTGAGGACGACGATGCTTCAATACCTCCACGATGCACTCATTCATCATACCGTGAGAAGGTCGTCGCACGGAGCACTGCGCCGCGCCTACACATTCGACCAGACCATTAAAGCTCATACCGCAATCAACGTGGTTGTTAACATGGCATTTTGGCACCTTCGCGACAATCCCGGCAAAAAATACATGTACGCAGACCCTTCATAAAAGCAATCTTTCATAACATCAAAAAATTGTGGCTCCTTTCCAAATTAAAGTTCGTTGCTCTCCAAAGACAATCCATTTCAGACAAAAAACGGACGCACGTTGACATGCAGCACTCTGCGAGCAGACTCGTTAATTGAAATATTTTATTGACTCAACATAATTAATATTTTTATTGTTTCGATTTTAAACCGTCGGATAACCATAGGGTGCAAAGTTATTACAGATCATATTTTTAACGAAGTATTATGTGACCCAGATATTCTAGAACGATATTAAGTGCAGGACGCCGCGCCGCCGCGAATTCGCAGTAACGGAATCCACTATAATGTAAAAATAAATGGCCTCATGAAGAATGATTTTCGTGAATAATGCCTGTATTAAAAGGTTTAATGAGTAGATAATGTTCCTCGGGGCATTTAACGACGTGAACGGCGTATCCGTGACAGACAAGCGCCACTCCCACGAGGCCGTTCGTGGACAGGATCTACATTGAAACAATTTCGCATGTCGGGCCGGCTCGCTCCCGTCTGTAATGAATTGCAAACGCATGCGTCTCGGAGCGGTCGCAGCCGGTCCGTCAGCCGTCAGCCGGCCGACAATTAGGGCGGTGCAATTACAACCAGTCGGCGGCGAGTCGGCCGGTGGGTCAGCGGCGCGATTTCCCGACGGCTGCGACGCCTGGCGCCACCAGACAACATTGTGTAACTCTTAAACGTCCGATCAACCATTAACGCTACCGTCGAGGTCGTTGCTCTACACATATATATCACATGCCAGTAATCAAGTTTATGAAGCAAAATGTATAACCCAGGAACGTGAATTACTGACAATTATGTAAAGCCATATATATATGTAGTTAAGTTACTCTATGGTTCTAATCTAACACTCATAATATCGACAGACATTTAAATGTAAAATTGTATACTATCCTACACTAGATTAAATAAGTGTCCGCTAAACTATTCAGAACCTCCAGATACGCTTTTAATACTAGGTACTTAGATAAATTTTTGATGATATAAAAGATGAAAATGTACAATCGAAGAAGAGGTGTTTACAACGTCAAGTTTGGTGAATCATGTTTCGATCATATCAGAGACGGATTTGTAAGCCCCCAGACAGACAGACTGCTACCCAATCTCAACTGCAGCTTGAATGCAGTCAATGCAACTGCGTGACAATTGCTGACTAGATGTGCAGTCTACTTGCAGATATGTATGTTAATGAATAAATAAATTAAATAAAAGTAAAAACCGACTTCAAAACAAAAACTAAAAAGACTAAAATAATTACCAAAATATAAAATTAACAGTTTCAGAAGTCGGTGGCTTTTATTTGTTTCAGTGTAGAATTGCACCGACTTCTGAAACTGTTAATTTTATATTTTGGTAATTATTTTAGTCTTTTTAGTTTTTGTTTTGAAGTCGGTTTTTACTTTTATTTAAAGTTATTTATTTTATACGTTTTAGTGCCATAAATTACACGGTTTAAGACTACAAATTTAAATGACACGATTGCGTAATCTTTCCTACAATTAAGTAGTTTTCTTTAAGAATTAATGTATAATTATCATGACGGCTCCTTACAAACACATAGGTACAAACTTCTTTGTTCTTGGCTAATGTTTCTGTGATCACAGTTAAAACAGAGATTGAAAGTCCTTATCAAAACTTTTGCATAAGGGAACCACAAACGAAAACGTCATCTAAGTATATATTTTTTTTGTTTTTGTTGATTATTTCAAAAAGCGCCGAATCTATTTCGATAAAATTTATATGGGACCACCTCTGAAGTATGATCTACCAAACAAAAAAAGAATCATCAAAATCCATTCATAATTGGAGGAGATATCGCGTAACAAACATACAAAAAAAAAAAAAAAACATTCAGACGAATTGAGAACCTCCTCCTTTTTGAAGTCGGTTAAAAAAATGAATATCAAACAAAATAAGATTCACAAAATGTGACGTTATTGGCTCCCTGTACGTTTTTGTCGTACATATTCATAGTAATAAACCTAGCAAGGTAGCTAAAACATACACAGCTGATGAAGAAGAAAAATAATCTAGCAAGCTTGAATTTTATCAATGATGCTCATTGTCAAGAACTGACAGAATATTGTCCATGTAGAGATACTTAAACAAACAGTTAAGCACTTTTGCTCCCTATTGATTAAATTGTTAAAACCGATGGAGATGAACTTGAACTATGCTCATATCGGTCATACTAAAAAAATAAAAAGACTATAGTCAACATGACAGTAAATTGAAGTGAAGCTTGAAGTCAATCAATTTGAGGAAAAATTAACTTAAAACTTTTTGATAAGATTAAAAGAGCGTTTATCTAGATTCACGATAATGTTAATGTTTGCAGGGCGCTTAAATAAAGTCAGGTAGATTGTGGAGTAAGTATCGAGCAAATAAAATCAAACGGGCCAGTACTTGAGATAAAACAATGCATTAGTCAAATATGCAGTGTTATCGTCATAAAACATTGACACCGAGGAATGCTATTGAATAGGTAGTTTGTTTAGATAAGATGCGGGCAATTAAATATGTGTAACTCTATCACAGCTTAGCATATCTGATACCATTTTGCAATGTAAATACGAGAATGTGTGAAACAAATGCAGTTACGTCGTTGTTTACGTACAATAACATAATTCTTTTTTCTAGTAGTAGAAAAACAAACATATAGTTTTCGACAGCAGTAAAGTCTTTTACTATTTTGTTTGATCTTACTGCATTTCTCAAATTGGATCTACTCACTACAAGAAACGTTGGATACCTAGGTACTTAGTTATAATAAAGTGGTAACATTTAGTTTTCTCTGATTTAAAAAATATATTATTAAGACGTTGACAAAAAAAAACAAGAAAAATCTTAGGTTAAATAATGTTTAAAATGATGCGATATAAACTTAAAACAAATGACTTTAATATATCGCTTTAAAAAACGCGATCAACAAGGCTGTAATTTTCATTTCCCGTTATAAGTTCCTCTGATGTAATAACCACACAAAAACTCCTTTTGGATGACTGAAATTATAGGGTTTGCACCTCAAATTCGCACTCCGTTGACTTTAATAACGTATCCCTTATTTTATTACTGATGATAATAACAAAAATTAACTGCATCAGATAAAACTTTTGATTTTATAAATTGGACACTCAATGTTTATGTATGGACTTAAATTCTATAAAATAATTAAAAAGTTTTACCGTTTTTAATATTCTTAAGTGACCTCGTTGCAATTTTAAAACATTATTATTAACTCCTTGGCACCACAATCGCAATGCTAATCGTATAAAAACAATGGTCTGAAAATCTATAGTGTGGTGCAGTGAATATGTGATTATGTTGTTTCATAATTTTCTTGCTAAAAATCATAGTCATGAATAAGTAACAGATGTGTATACTCTACTAACCAGACTTGCCGCTCCGCGGACTCCCTAGCACCACCACCCTTATACGATTCACAGTCATCTTCATTTGGGAAGCGTTGATTTTTCACTTTTATTCTACAAAAAATGTTTTAGACGGACATTTTGGCAGCAGTGTCCAGGATCCACATCAGTTTATGATCACAGTTTATGTTTATAACACGGTACACGTCGATATCGTACGAGTTGATGCGAGTTATCGTAAATATGATCGAGAGATAGATTTCACAGAGCTGCTCACGGCCGTAAGCTCGACCGAGTGCCGCGAAGTTTCCCGCGCGACTGCCGGCTTCTCTAGCCGGTGCTTGGATCAAAAGCGCGTGCGCAGCCTCCGCTCAAACCTTCGAACTAGCCGAGTATGCATACGTCGGAATTTGTACTTCGTCCATACATCCTACCTGATTAATATTCATAAGGTTGGACTTGCGCCAATACTGTCAATGTTTTGGATATCAAAGACGAAAAATCACAGAGGGAATTCCATCATCATTTTCAGAATTATTTGAACTGTTCGCCAGGAAAAACTTGTATTCTCACCTATTCCATCTATATCTGAATAAGGAAAACTGGAAGAAAATTCATCAGCGGGATCCGGAATAGGCACGTCTGCGTCTGCGACATGTCAAGGTGAGAGCGATGCAGACGTTCAGTGCAATAAATTCGTTCGTGCTGAGACATAATTGGATCCGCCCCGCCCACGCTCCAGCTACCCTGCTTCCTTTATGTTACATAGGTAGGTACTCTACCTACTTTGTAACTTAGGGATATAGAATAATATTTAAAAATAATATAGGTCTAATAAAATTAAAACGGAATGTAGAGCAAGACTATCTCGGAATTACTGATCTACCCAAATAAATTAATACCATAGTTTAGATGTCCCATTGCAGAATGGAATGCCCAATCTTAACTCATTGTTGTTTAATTAGGCTATCGGCCAATTTATTCAGCAAATTGCTGGATCATCTACCGAAATATTTTATCAATAAAATAATTTATATGATCGTTATTCTAACCTAAATGTCCGTATCGAATTTAATTTACCGAACTTCGACAAAAATATCCGCCTTTCAGTAATTCAGCATCTGCCGTAGTAGAGATCCTTCCGTGTTTAAATGACAAGCCTATTATAATATTAATTCTTCTAAATGATATCAACAAGTGGACAACCATGGACGAAAAATTTAAATCTAACGCCTGGAGTTGTAACTAGAAATATTTACGTAAACAGACTTAATTCTACATGCAGACATAAAAGTAAAACCCGATGAATTACTTGTCAGTCTTCATTAGCGATCTCACAATATATACTTTCGAAAATAGAAGAAAATGCATTTGCATAGAAGTTAGTTCGCTCCGTGGATTTCTCTACTCATTAAGGAAGGTTGTGACGTAGAAAAAAAAGCGCAGCGTGTCGACTCAACGCAAATTGATCGTTACCTGAGAACAACTTCCTCAAACATGCCACCTTACCGTATTTATGCAATCGGCGTCATACCGCTAATAGCCAACTCTTTAATTTAGATACTAAGATAGCACCATAAATGCGCAGTTTAGCACCTAACCGTCACATAAATTATGAAAGCTCATACATAAAATATCTAAGTAAGGAGCACAAGATTAATGTTTAACGCGTGTTTAAGGATACAGATCATCGCATAACATCGTAAATCGATTACTCCGGTATATCGAGATTACCACATTTGCATGAAAATTATTGCCTTTGTTAACATACTAAATACGTTTTGCAATAATAACAAATTGGTCGGTGGCGCCGCAACAAAGCGGCGCGGACGCACAAGCGGATCATAATTTTTATTAATTTGTTACAACAGTATCGCCGCGCTACAACTCTCGTTATTATTTCCAATATTCAATTAAGCGCGTTCTAATTAAATTACTTATCAGCTGCTTGGGTAACGATGTAAATAAGCATTTATTTATTTAGTCGTGAGCTGGACATTTCGCAAGCTGACTCGCGTGTCAAAACTAGTTTGTTAATGGGCCCAACAATGGCAACACTGTTCTGTTCACACTTGCCTATTAAACGATTTATATCTCTACATCTTTTAACCTCTTAAGAACAGTGTACAAAGTTACAAAACTATGTTTCTTACTGTCCGCAATGAAAAATCGAATGCCATATTTCTCAGGATTACTAAACCGAATAAAAAGGAGTTTAATTGACTTTAATATGTATGGTATTATATAACACTACACTCTAAGTGTGAGTGTGCGATTCACACAGGTTCATAGTTCAAGTTAGTGTCATCAATCACTCCAGAGACTATTGTAACTGGAGTATTTCAATGTTTTGCTGTATATAAATGGTAGTATGATCTTTGCGGCATGCTTTATTATGTTAACTTGAAGTTATAGATGAAACAATGCGACAGAACCCTCGTAAAATTAACTATTCCCAGACCGAAGAATTATAAAACATAATTCAATATCACTGAAGCACTTCGAAGACTAACATTCAAACGGCACTTTATTAAACCATTATAAATTTGTCTTAAAAAACAGTATTTTCTTTGTGATAAATAACTGTAAATACGATAACCTATATTGACAGTATTTGGAGGACCTAATATTTCAAACAAAAGAAATTTTGATTTATAATATTGATCACAATCACAACACCCGAAAATGCATCAGAATACATTCGGGACCGTTACAAGAGTCCTTTGGTATGTATCACAAAGTTGATAATGCAGAGTTCACACGGCCAGACGGCCCAACACAGCCATTAAATAAAACCCAATATGTACCAACAGCCTCAGATGGGGTCACCTGATTGGCACACAACAGTTTGTGGTACAGCCCTCCAGAACCACTAATTAAAAAATATTGACTCTACAAAATTGCAAAAGCTCTTTCAATTGCAGTTTCCATTTACCTTCAGGGCCCAGCATAAACTACGAATTGTTCAGATGATAGAAACAGAGCATGTTGATAAAAGGCAATCTAAAGCAAATATTAGTGCAATAAAAAAGCAGTGGCTATTCACTTTACAACAGTAACTTCGCGTGAGTCATTAAATAATAAAAGCATCCGATTATTTTTAACTCAACCTTCGTTACCGCATATAAACTAATTACATTTAAGTGTTGGATGATCATGATATATCGGCAGGCTAACAACACTAAAATTACTGTCAACAGTCCTGCGGCCATGAGCTCATAATTCACAACAGAGGGAGGAAAAACTTAAAATATGTTCGTTGGCTCTTGCCTTACAAAGATCCTCATAAAATGTAATAATCAGGGCTACGTCACTTGCATGAACGATCCAATTAATGTTATTAATAGTTTCTACATGGCGCCGAATACTCGTTGTCATATTACACCGGAGCAGGAGATAAAGACGTCGATAAATTCGAACATATCGCCCACCGAGTTTTGAAACCGTCATTTTCTCGAGTTAACGACGGCTATCGACCGAGTTCGCCAAAATTCACTCAATTTCGTTAGCGCCATACGTTGTTATATAAAGCCCAAATGTATGTAATGTAATTATATGGATGATTTTATTGTTATGTTCGTTTGTTTCTCGATAAAGACATTTAAAAAACTTGGATAAGTCGACACCTTGTAGCGCGCAGTACCGCCGTCCGCAGTCCGCCTCGTGTTCACTTCGGAACACAACGAGCCACAGTCGTGCACATGTCCTCACTTCGCGGATTTCACCGTCCACGCTCGATCATTATGTAATATTGTCAATATAATAATAAATATTAAAGTAACGTCGGTTGCTCCACACATTATCGTACACAGAAATAAGTATGTCATTAATAAATAATCCGCTGTCTCGCATCTAAGATAAAATTCCTACGCAATTCGCGAGAGTTACGAGAATAACGTTGTGTCGTTTAGAATACACATAGTAATCAGTCTGGTATTTTACGCTGAGATTAAATTCTGCATTCCTGCGACAACAATGAAATTTTTCCTTAATGACATCAATTTAACAAAGAGCATCTGGTGCAGATTGCTAAATCACCATGACCCATTTTTATTGCATTACTTTATTATAAAATATAATGACTAGCTAGCTAATACAGAAGTAAAAAGAGATCAATTAACAATGTACCTTTTTTGTCGTGGGAAAATCCTCTTGGGTACCCTTCGCCTGGGGAAGGCGAAGGGTTATGCCGGACCTTACTAGCTAAAAACCTACGGTGTTCCTTCTCCTGACCCTTGGCCGGGATCACGGGATTAGCAGCAACATGCACCGCAATCCCGGCAGGCCTCGGTCCGCCAGCCCCTGGCGGACCTCTCCTTCTGTGGGGCCTTGCCCCAAATTAACAATATACTTGTGCTAATTTATTTAGGTATAGTTACGATGCAATGGTTCGTGAAGATGCAACCAGGCGGTTGATGTTCAGACAACGGAGGAAGTATGAATCGCAATAATAAAATATGCTACCCGTACCAATGAACAACCCATCTAAATTAATGTAATAAGTTAGCGCGGGCTTCTTGTGAAAAATTTCAACAAAAAGTATTTGGCGATAAATCTATAAATAAACATCTACAGGGTGTAAACGAATTCGTGTAATTCCTTAAAACCACATGATCTACTACTAGTGTAGATTGGCTCCGCACGGGAATTAGATTGATTAAAAATAAAAAAAAAATAAAAACTTATTTTTTCATGCGGTAGGGTTAAGTGATTGTATCTAAATCACCTAATAAGGATTCAGTAAAAAAAAAAGTTATTTTTTTTCTCTATGCACATTTTCATGCCACTTATAAAATGAATGAAAGCACAGCGACGCAGCTGGTGGGCATGACTAACGCGATATCGCTCTTTGCAGTCAGTTAACTCGGGGCTCTAAAATGACTCATAAATAGAAAACCAAAATTTTATTTTAATTTTTTATACTTAACTTGATTTTCAAAAATACCCATTTAGGGTTAATCTGTGTCACCAGTAGACCACGCGGTTTAAAGAAATTACACGAATTCGTTTACACCCTGTATAAATAAATATTTATAGACTAAATCTTTATTAAACAAAATACTTTAACTCATATGCAAATATTATATGGTTCGTGCAAACTCCTCCTTTTCATTCCGAAATTATAAAAACATTTAAGATCCTATCCCTAGTAAACTTCCATTTCGAACGAACAAACTTTATAAGTAACAAAATCCAGTAATTTGACAAGATTGACGCCAACCCGTCTGATCTGATTAACTCCTGCGTACAAAAACAAGTATGTTCGTCTATCGTATCATCAAAATGATTACAGTGTTCAATTCAAGCACGTTTATTACGTATAATTTAGACCACTATTACTGTTGATTGAAATAGAGAACTTTGATTATGTGTCTACTCTATTGGATTTTTGTTTAGCACTTTAATCATCTCTTCGTCTCGGTAGGAAAATCCTTTTCTAAATTATCCTTGCCGTGTAGTCTTAGAAAATGTTATCCCTACCCTTTCAGAGACTATAAATATTTTATATCTACGAAGTACAAAGACAAAGGCGATACCTATATGAAATGTGTGCTAATGGCGCATTTGGTGAAGACCGACATACCTAGATATAAACAGAGACAGGAGACGATAAAAACGTATAGCAAATCATGCAGATATACGTGTTTTTCATCTCCTGAAAAATGTTTTTTTTTGAGTTGTCTCTGTTTAGATCTAGGTGTGCGATATGTAGAACATAGATCCATTTTTTTTGTCTCCTTTTTCTTAACAAGTATGTACAGGATAACGTATCTGCGTAAAAGTAGGTCAAAGGAGAGTTGTTACATGATTTGTGTAGTACCAAAGAAACGGTAAGTCCATTAAATCCGAAGAAACCTCGTCATCACATTTGGAACACAAATAATAAAAATAAACGCAGCCCGGACTTCAGTACGAGTTTTCTCCACATTGCAGACGACGGCAATTCATAAAGATAACATATTGAAATGCGATTAACAGTTAACGTAATGCCTTTTGACGATGTAAAAACTTACGAGTCTTTTCAATGATAAAACAGTATTTACGCTTTAATAAATCCCAACGTCTTCAAACTCAGATAAATGGATTACCACGGGGTTAATGTGAAATGGTTCTTTATAGGTGATACATTAAGTTGAGGAAAAGGCTATCTTACACTGTATCTTACAGTATCTTGTTAGGTAAATAAATACCTTTAACCCAAAACCGTCAACGTGGGCACGGAACCGCCTGCAAACTGATGGCCCGTGGATATATTGTCATGCTCTTTAACAATTTCACTAGCCAATGAACCGTTTAAAGCTATAGAAGTCCCCGGCGTACACGACAACACCATTGTAACTGTTTATCTTAAGATGGACAGAACGCGATTGCATCCTTCCTTACAAGTCTATTACAAGAGTGTTACTTTTTACTACTCTTTACTGGTAACTGTACTTACGATAATTGCAGGTCTTGATAAATGAAACTTTAGGTTGGTAAATGAGCAGGAGACATCGTCCTAAAATCAAAAAAATGTAATTATGCAAATCAAAGCAACGTAATCCCTTCTCATAGTGAGAAGAGCCTCCTGCCCAGCAGTGGGACAGTAATGGTCTAGTTATGAGTATTACGATTATGATGCAAATCAGCTGAAACTAATATTCAACTGAAATTGATCATAAAGTGCTCTATGATTATGTTCAACAAGATAGGAAATGTCATATTACCCATTGATATGAGAAAACAAGACAACGTCTGATATGGATATGTCAGGTTTGCGCCGAGAACCTACTACTATGCTACCGTCAAATAGATTACCGAAGAGATGGGTTTTTTACTTGATGATTTTCGCAAATTCTTTTTTGCGTAAAAATGGGATAGTCGATATACCTACCTACGTAATTCTATACCTATTTGAAATTATTTGAACGCAACAATGGTATTCAAAACGAACAATACATAGGAGATAGGGCTCCTATTTTGATTTCTAAGTATTGAAATTATTAGGTATACCAGCTTTCCTTCGAATATGTCCGTAACAATTTGTTGTGGATAAACAATAAGTCGTGAGGAGACACTCCCTCCGCCTCCCGATAGCGGGACCCGCGACGAGTAGGTATCCGATTTATAACCTAACTGTGATCTTTACAATATTCGTCAAATCTAACGCAATAAACTTAGGTACTGTCGATATGTTCTACCATAATGCTGTAAAATATTATTCGAAAACATAATTTCTCATCTTTGCGTGCCCCATTAGTCAGTGCCCTATTTCTTCCTATTTAACCTTAACAAAAACACAAAACAAATACCTATTTAATGTAATAAAGCCTGTGTAACAGTGTTGCAACGGCATGTATTTGGAGGGTTTAATTAATCAACGCATTAATCTAATTGCACCTATTGCGGGTCAAAGTCAAACATTATTCACAACCTTGACACCGCTTGAAGTTGCGTCAATTGTCAATCAAATAAAACAAATGCAACCGCTCGCTGAAGCAGCGTCACAATGAAGTATTCTGGATAACAGAGGAAAGAATACAGTGACAACAAAGTGTATAACCACAAACAAACAAAATCAAACACCTGCGAGGCCTGAGGACGATCAATGCGCGCTCACCTGCCGTGATTTATGCGCCAGGCCCGCCATTGTCCTGTCGCGGCCGGCTAGCGTAAAATTATGAACTATCTAACCTCAAATGTCTTATAAACGAAACACTTCCACTCTTCATATGTGCACAATTATTTATTCATTTATCTAGAATTCATATCTATCTATATTTGTAGCGGCAATAGAAGCAACTAAAGGAGTTCGAACGTCACCTGTGCACCATTGCTGTGATCCACTCTTAGCACAATATTATAGTTGCCGTTGTACACATAAGATGTTTTAATTATTTTTTTCAAAGTTATCTTTAGCAAGCTATAGCAACCATAATTAAATAAACCAGTGAACGTTATAAATAAAATAGACGCCCGTTTTTATAGTGCAGTAAAAAGCCTGATCTAGTCTGTGATCACATAACGGTAACTTATAGATATAATCCTTGGGCTCACGTAATATCTGATCGCTCAATTTATTTCTTTAACGCTGGCTTTAATAGTAAGGGCTCAGGCACACGACAAACCATAGTTTGTAAAGTAAATAAGGTGGATTCAAAAGCCTTTATGCGATCGATCAACTGTCGTTTGCCCTATAAATGACAATACCTAACGACATTGACCCAACCTATTTCATCGATCGGCAGAGCGGCACTCAATCAGCTTTCATTTCAGCAATAGGTACTTTTTCATTACGTGGTGTACAGTTGGATTGTTAAAACATACGGTGCCATATTCTTCTCTCGCGTCGACACGAGAATAGCTGGTGAAAAGATTAGCCAATCAGTAGGTAAGGTTGGTCGCGGGGCTGACTAACCCCCAAAATAAAACAACAAATAAGTACTAAACGTGCTTATGCGACCCACATGCCGCGCATGTTCGTGGCTGAGCAAGTATTTTTTTCTATGCTGCACTGCGGACGATTTCCTTAGTCAAAGTGCGTGACATTGGCTCTCTGCGGGCGCGTACTGTCACCTCTTGGAGCTTGGCAACCGAGGCGAACCGCCCGCGCGCCCCCACCGCCTTCCACTTTACGCCGCTTATGCAGTCAAAATCAAAGCTTTTGCGAATGCGAGGGTGTTATCTATTAACGAAATTAGGTGACTGGCCTGCGATTACGCGTCATATAAGAATATCTTCGGGCATTTGTTAGTGAGATTTGTGTCTGTAAACGCACCCACGATACAAGAGAAATCTTAGTGTGGGGCAACGTTACATTTAAAAAAAAAAAAAAAAAACTTCCTCCCCAGCCTTAGAAAAATATGTCCAAAATCGTATCATCGTTATGTTTTAGCCTGTGCAAAAAATTGCTGTGTACACAAATTAACGCTTTGATTAATTCAAAGTTATAATCAGAATTTTGTTCCATACTTGTTTAAGATATTATCGTTCTGAATTAAAACACCATACGGTGTATCAACTGCTTTTCATAGAATGTCAATTACTTAGAATTGTGGATGCGCTACGCAAATTATTTATGTACCTATAGTTTGGATCACCTCAGAAAAGAGGGCAGCGATTCACAGGCATGCTTAGAATCATTAGCGATCTCATTTAACTCGCAGCAAATTCGCACAAAAATATTGACGTGCACATAAAGAGAAATGCAAATTATTTTTAATTGCCTTCCGGTAGAAAGTGGGTGAACCTGAACACGGAACGGGCCGGGCGAATCAGTTTGATTCTTGTCGAAATAATGACAAAGCGGCGACTGTCGGTGTCAGATTCGCACCGTGTCCGTGACAACCAGGAGCCGGTACATCAGCTCAAATAAAGTTAATTTCTACCAGCTGGCTCTTGCAGTCCTTTTACTCAAAGCTTTCTTTGTATAAAGAACTGGCTAAAGTACCCGTTTTTAAATTATTTTAAGCTAGTCTTTCAAAGGAAGCTAGAAGGGTAAAGATATTTCATTATACAGTGTGATGATGTAAACGTTCACCTCCCCTTTTTAACAGACATCTAATGCGTGGCTATACAATTAAGACTTGCCTCAAATGGTACAGAAAGAGCAGATATTTAACTGTGTGGGTAGTCTCTATTCACACACACTGTATCTACTAAATCATGGAATAATTGAGCTGTTGACTTAAAAGCATAAACAGCTTCACACACCTAAAGGGAAATGTGTAATGTTATTACAAAACGTGATCTTAACGTGTACATGTTACTTCATTCGGCCCAAAAATACTAAACAGAGTCATTCGTCTCTGTAATAATCCACAATCAATAACTAATAATCTGTTCCGCGTATGTGGGCGGGACCTGACATGCACCCATTTGTTTTACTTAAACGTTAATGCTCTTATGCATCGGTGGCGGCGCAGGCGCATCCACTCACGTTCGAATCATTGTTTAACGGTGATCCTTTCCGGGATTTTTATCTCGGTTTAGTGTGCGGGTGGTTTATGAATAAAATTTACCTGGAGGTCACAACGCGCGCACGTGATTTAGGTGATTGATATTTCGGCCTGAAATAATTCCAACAATATTAATGTCAATATTAGTAATCTGATGCTCTTAAAAAAAATAAGTAGGTCAAAGGTTTTGCTGCGGTCTCTAACTATGTAATTCGCGTGGTGACTACAAAGTTTTAAAAGGCCTTCTTTAAAAGAGAAGGCTGTTTTGAAGAGTTCTTTAGTGAAAAACTGCTAATAATGTAAACCGATTCCTAAGGCCATCATTACAGAGCTGAATTTATTTATTAGGTATTATTTATATCTAGATATTTCGTCATCCTAAAAACCCCAGTTACGTACAGTAACATCGGCACTACCATCTGATTTGCCTCATTTATCTTTGATTTTTTACTAACAACAATTAAAGTCCGGATTCTAATTACTTGAGACTGTTGCACTCATCTCGCGCCACATCAGTGCATTATCGTTTAAATGTCAAATGCATCAGATTTCTAAATAAATAACGATACAGAAGGTAGCAGTAGGTAGCTGCCATAAGTGGGTTAGCACCCAAATTTCATCACTCAATATATTTTAAAACATGGTAATTAATAAACGTCAACCACACACAGATAGTGATGAAGCTTCGCAGTGAAACGCGGTGCGAATCAGCGGATAATTGCATTGTTATGGATCAATTCATACTTAAGTATTTGAAGGTCTACCTAATATTTATTTCTACACATTAAATATTAATCAGGAGAATGGCGAAACTTAGCGATCAACAATATTAGATATATGAAGAAAGAACAAAAAAAAATGTTTGCTTTCTTTATTTCTTGTGGTCCTACTGGTTTCGATATCCAAGTTGGAATCTGCAATTGGGGTTCTCCTGTTAGAAAATTATCAGTAGCAGCCCGCAACCCAGGATTGGAATTGTACACGATGAATAACCATTAACTTGTCCTTTAAATTTGAACACTAGAGATCTGACACGGCCCTGTAATGGTAGATGTGTGGTATTAAATCAACCAACCCCTCACAGACAGGGTATACAGGTGCACAGGCATCATACTTATGCTTTTGTATGTTTAAAACCTACGCCTTTTTTATCGCTGTTACAACCGCTTGTTTTAATGCCACACAGTCAACCGATCAGTCGATAGCATTACGATTACAAAGACTGATAATCCTAAATGTTGTCTCGTAGTCGCTCTGTCAAAACGCTACTCGTTCATGTCTCGCAATAACTATATTACGTAGCAGTACCTGTAATCTGCATCTAATAGATATTTTGTAACGTAAACTAATAACTGTCCACATTAATTACGGTTAACCATTAGTTTAAAAATAAATTAATGTCTAAACCAGAAGCATTAAAAATATCTACCTATGTAATAATTATGTAGATATGTTACGGGCGAAGTCTGCAAGGTGTGCAGAGTTAGCAGTGCCCGGGCAGAATCCACTTTGCGCAGAGCTTTTGAGCACGGTTCGTAAAGATCGACTATTAGCGGTCTGTGCCCGGTCCGTTTTATAATGGTCAGAGTCAATTCTACAGAAGTAGCAGTGACTGATGTCGAATTGTTCCATTTATTTGCGAATTTTGCCAAACTTCAACTAGGCAATGTTAACTTTACAAGCTCTACGCTAATAAATCGATCTTTGCTAACTATGCCTAGAGGCTATGTGCAAAGTCAACTCTGCCCGGGCAGTGCTAACTCTGCACCCCCTGAGCCTTTCGTCCGTAACGAATACTTATTATATTACGTTATGTCACTTGATTCTGACGAAGTGACAGTCTCATCATTTTTAAGAGGACACTTATAGATACTGTAGGGTAATGGAACAAGGCATCCATGAATAAGCACCACTTACAAAATCGTCATATAAATATCTGGATTTCCTTACAATTAAGATCAGATGGCAGTAGGTAACTAATTCCGTAATTAATGTGTAATGATTACGTGTGGTTACCTGCAAAGAATAGGCCACCCCTATCCCACCAGTGGGCGTCGTAAGGGACGACTAAAGGATAACGTCAAGAGGACGGGCAGTTGCGTCCTACAATGCTAATAAAAACAAACTGTGATCACGAATCCGTCTACTAAGCTCGGTCATTGTGGCATTTCCTCATTGACCATAGATATGGTGAAATAAAGATGGGATAAAAAAACACATTTTTAAAAATCATTCGCTACTTTGGCTCTGTTAAGTCGCCAGCAATTTACTGATGATGGAAAGAAAGGATAGTCTTTCGTTCCATCATCTACTTAAATAGAAAATAATTTCAGCATTATAAGTGGATAGCGGGTTTTATACTCTTTCAACGAATGATGAATACTGACTAGGCTTGCCAACCGTCCCGCGAACGCCGGGACGTTCCGTTTATAGAGCTTTATAGGATACGTCCCGCGAAAGACGTGTGCGGGACGCCAATTGTCCAATTGTCCCACGGCTAAACCTTCGGACAGAAGTCTGAATTTAGTGAACGCACGTTTTGTTTAGCTAGAAGAGTGGTGATCGCGACCGCGAGTCTCGCGTTGAACGAACGAAAAAATAATTTCTAATTTTATTTTTCGCCTCCCTATGGTTTGACAGTTGGGTCCCGCTTTTTTTGCCACGTCCCGCATTTTGATTGCCAAAGTCCCGGTAAATTCATACATAAAGGTTGGCAAGCCTAGTCCTGACATAGCGGTCATTTCGTAAATTGTAACCGTAAGGAGACTGCTATCGAAAATACATAAACGACATCATCAAAACGCGCAAAATAGATTTATTAACGCATTTTTGTTTAAAAAAAAAATATTTATATTTTTTTAATGGTAACCAAAAAGCCCCAGGACTCACCTTACGTTGAAAAGGCTATAAAACCTGCTATCCACTTAAAGTGCTGAAATTGTTTTCTTATAATATACTGAAATATACACTCATTTTCTATCAAATTGTCTATTCAAAAGTGTCTATTATTTTCATATACTTATTTAACATTTGGTATCATCTTATCAATTCGCTTGGTGGCAAAGGGTTGCTAAAGGACTCAATAAAACATGTATTGCCATATAAATACTTTGTTTTATTGACTCATTAACTTCATAACATTTTATTTGACATTTACACAAAAGTCCCACATGTCTGGTTTGACAGTCCATGTTTTAAAAAACTTTTCTTTAACATCTAACCATTTTTCCATGTACCTTATTGATTTTCGTTTCATTTTATTATAGGGTATGTAGTTTATATTCTCTTGGCCACATATTTTTTGTTTTAGATCATCATTGTTATTAAGTATGAGTAAGAACTTTTTGTATAGATTGTATTTACTTATACACACACTGCAAGCTGGTGATGTTGCTTTCTTTATGGTGACCCCGAGCTTTCGACCTTGCACTGCTACCTCCAGAACTCTAAAAACAAATTGATTGTATAAGTAATATGTTTTCATTTAATTTCATCAACATAATTTTATTCATTTGTGTGGTAAACCGTAGCTTAGAATAGGCAAGCCTTTCTTTTGTGATAGTAATACAATACAAGGATTTTATCAAGATGATGGGCAGCATAATATACACTTTCCAACGTTAGGTGGGTCCTGATATTTCTCTGCAAAAAGTTACCTTGTTTGGTAATGTTTTGTAGAGAAAAGCGTCAGTGAAGTTCTAAGAGTGCGGAAGTCAAAAATGGCTACTTTACAAGAGAGTATAACTACGCTGAATGCAATATTGTTTTTAATTATCACATTGACAAATGAACTCTTTGATGATTTAAACCTTTGAAAATCCTAATAATCTTTTTCATCTATACATATAATAAAATCGTGGTTTAGAAATAACTATGAAATTTTTGTCTAGAACTTATAAATCGCGCGGTAACGAAACCATAGCGCGATCTAATTCGACGCCAACGCCATCTAGGGAAGTAAAGATTAAACATATGTTTGCATGTTTATGCAAGCATCACGTAAAAAGAGCTGACCCAATGCTGTTGACTTGTATAAACATATATTGTGCTTATCTCCAAGTAACATATTTTTTTTGTTTCATCGCAATCGGTTCACGCATTCAAAAGATATGCAAATAATTAATATCTTCTATACATTTACAAATCTGTAGACTTTTGCGTATCTGTACATAGCAAATATTTTGAAAAAACCTGGTTGGGGTGTTAAACTATAACCAATAGAACCCATTTTTAACATTTTTGGATTTTTTGTCTGTTTGTCTGTTTATCTGTTTGTCTGTTTATCTGTTTGTTTGTTCAAGCATCACATAAAAACAACTGATCCAATTTTGTTGACTTTTACAAATAAATATTGTGCTTATCTCCAAGTAACATATGGTTTTTGTTTCATCGCAATCGGTTCACGCAATCAAAAGTTATGCGAATTTTAAGTTTTCTAGAAGAACTTAGCATGTATTAGTTTATTTTCAATAGATGGCGTTACGTGTATCAAATCATGTTGTGAGGAAATATATTACTACGAATAAATCCACAAATTACCTAATATTCATTGTTGAATTGGTACCTATTCTCAGTCTACGAAAGGTCGAATGATCTCTATCCTTATGAAAAAGGAACTAAGCTTTTACAAAAAAAAACGAAGATATTGTTATTTAGAATTTATTAGGTCAATTTCTTATTGTTGTTAACAATAAAATGAATTCATGACTTCATGTGGACTAATAGTAAGATTTTTGTTCATTGAATGTTCATACTTTTTGGGAATGCTGATGCCGAAAATAAGGTCCAAATTCAAATTGAAATCGGTGGCCATGATTATTTGCAAGGAAAGCGCTCACCCAGTGCTTTCGTTGAAATTTATTATTTCGTAATCATTCTATCTACTCAATGCACTTTTTGGATTTTTTTTCTATATTTAATTTTATTTTGTTCATTATTGTCAGATTTATTCAAAGCCTGTCGCCGTCACTTTAATAAGTTTATTTAATTGAGTTTTTTTAAGCTTTAGGTAATGTTCCAAAGACATGGCCATGGAGGGAAAGTACTTTAAATATTAAAAATAGCAAATTTCACTCAAAGGAAACTTCATTTCACTTTTTTTTAAAGTAAGAAATTACCTTTTACTGATTTTTTTGCCTGAACCGGGAATCGAACTGACAAAGCTTTATGTACCATCCGGTATTATATTATGGCACCTGTTGATAGATATTTATAAGGTCAATAATAAGGATCAAATCTCTCCAACAAACACACTGTCTTAAATTGAAGGAAGTGCAAGAAATGAGAAGTAACAACAAATAAGTGTTTGAATTGAAATGTACCTAAGTTAGGTAGGTACTTAATGTTAGTTTTTATGGTCTTCCATCAATTTCAGGCACTATGTTTATTGGAGCGATCATATCGATTGGTAAAATAAAAATATAGAAGATGTTTTTTCGCGTTTGTGTTGGTTCGATTTCCAGATAAGACTTTTTGAAAGCAGTACCTACCTATTTATAACTTATTAAAATTAAATGAAGTCTTCTATAAGTTTTTTTTAAATATTTAAAGTTCTTTTCTATACCTACCACACCTCGAATGAAATCATAATTTAGTTCGCAGATTGTAACAAGACGGCGTTGTAGCTATTTTTGTATCGCGATATGGTTTTGTTACATCTTCAATAATAGTATCAATATTCAATTATAATCCATTTTAGCAAGGAAATGTATAGAAATAAGCAACACGTTTTTAGTATTACGGTTTTATGAACCTTTACGGTCAATCAAGAGGAGCTGAAACTCTACATAAAGAAATGGTTCAAAATATATAAGTGTCTTAGTGGGACACCTTTGTCTATTATTATAATAAATGGATTATTTAGTTGCTGCGACACAATGTTGTTTTCCGACTTCCACGCGGACGGAGTCGCGGGCACAGCTAGTTTCAAATAAAATTGTGGCTTTCCCAGTGTTGTCTGTTTTTGTCACAAAATGTCTTACGCACTGTTAGAACTTCACTGACTAAAGTTGTCATTTTTTTTTTTAACAAAACTTTCTTGAAATAGCCTTTTTACAGATTTTGATGATTACATTTAAGTTTTTTCGATAGCAATCTCCTTATGGCTACAATTTACGAAGTGGCTGCTATGTCAGGACTCATCTTTTATTGAACAGTGTTTATTGAATTTACTAATCTTTTATCCTAATAACTATGAATGATACTATTCCTGTCAAGATAGCAAGATGCAGCAACCTAGAAAGACGACAAATATCTTACATGCCTAGATTTAAGAAAACAAGTTTTATAACAAAAAAGTTAAATCACTCACTGGCTATTTAATTTAATCCATGCTATACTCCCAGGCGCAGGTCTTACGTTAATATCAGAGCTAACATTTGGAAATGCTAATGTTGTTTGATAAAATTCAGGAGCAACATCCAATTTCAATGGTGAACATTCTGATCTATTTAAAAGTGCTCTTTGAAGAGACTCCTCTGAATAAGGAACACCACCTCCAAATATAAAATATTTTACATAAATAGGTCCACAGAGCATATATAGCAAACTGCCTTGAATACCTAATTGTATCCATTTTGCAATTTTATCACTGCAAGAGACGGACAAAGTTCTGTCACCTCTGCCTGGCTTTATTCTGACTTGACCGAGGTGGAGCTGTATGTTAGAACCCGGTTTCTTTAGGTCTTGGTCACAGTGAGGAAGACATTTAGCCCCTGTTCTATTAACATAAGCCTCGACTTTTTGTTTTTTAATTTCTGTGCCACATGTATCATCATCTGCACCACGTTTCTGTGTCTTTAGAACATCACCATAATGTTCCTCTCCATGTTGATTGTTGGATATTATGGAAGCATCCCCACACGGTAACTGAGATGAATAGAATATAAACTCAATATTATCTTTTAGTTTTAACTGGCCATTTACATTTTTAAATGTAGATGGTTCACATTTCAAAGCTTTGTCTATGTTTTCATACAGATATAATAAAAATCCGCGTCTAGCAATTACTTCAGCGTGACTATCGTTGAGTATGCTCCCGTTTGAAGTCATTTTTGTAGCTCCAACACATTTTGACCCAGTACCTAGCGATACTACTTCAATGTGGCCGGTAGATTTATCGTATTCTATAAAACATGAGAGTACTGTCCATTCTTTTTCGATGGGCTTTCCGGTTTTTGGTAATTTATTGTACACATTGAAGCAGTTTTGCACTATTTTATCAACGAAAGTGTTGGTAAAGTTAGGCATAGTGCGGCATCAGCGGCCTCTGCATAGACGTATTTATTTTAATTGAATTCATAATATGTATATAGGAAGTGTATATTTAAGAGGTTATTTATGAAAATTGGTTATATTGCACTTTGCTTTTAAAAGAATTCATTTTTTGCACTGCGGCTAAACAAAACAAATACAATTTGACACTTTGATTTGACAGATCAGTATCCATCCGTTTCAGATTACGCAACGCAAATTTATAATGAGATGTGAAAGTAGAAATATTTTTACATTCTAATGAAAAAATAGTATCGAAAACTTCTGATCAATGTAATAAGTTTTACATTTTTTGTAATTTAATAAATGACTGAAATCAAACTAAATCACTTGTAACCATCCTAGACATGAAAAAGCGAATGATCTGACAAAATATAATAACATGAATCGGAACGGAAAAACTGCGTTCCATTGAAAATAATGAACAAATGTTGTAAATTTTGAGCATAAAATTACGTTCAAAGTTTTATGGCGCCAAATCCACTTTAAATTTAATAAGTTTTACTGCGCAAGTTTTTGTACGCCATTGACCACTTAGTAGATAAAACTTGCAGAAGTCGACTTCCTGCAGGTGTGTCCTCAATTTGTAAGTCTGTTGACATGCGCAGTAAAACTTGCTGGTGAATTTGGCGCTTTATCATCGGTACCGTCTACGGTCCCACTGACTTACCTGTGAAATAGCAGAATCATAAAACCAAGGACTTTATATAGAACTGGACTGAAGTCTTGGCAATTTATATTATCTAAAATAGACTTTATGTGCAGAACATAAGACATAATATGGCTTGCAAAACATAACGGTACAATTGAGATAGCAATAATTGTACCTTGTGTCCCTATCTAATACACACTGTGTACTCCTACTACGAGTGAAGGTACGTCTCCGAGATCTACATCGACACGGTATCAGTACCTATGGCACATAAAAACGTAACACGACCGTTTTACCAACCGAATGTGCAATCGGAAAAATAGAATATTCAAATGTAGGGATGTACTGCACACAGTGACGGATTAACCCTTAATCAAATTAAGCAATTGTCTAGGGCATCACGTCTGGGGGGGCACCAGAAGAAGCACAAAAAAATCCGTTCTTAAGGCATCACGTCTCACTCTCACGTCACCAAAAACCACACCAAAAAAAGATGCCAGCTTCTATGCATACGTACAATTAATATGCATACAATTAATTTGATAATTAATAAGTAAGTCAATGGTTTCAGTAAACTAAAAATCTACGGTGCTGTGTGAATCACACAGCACAAATTAGTGTGAGTGTGTTTGTCGACAATTAATTCAAGTTCTGTTCATAACATTGTGTACCTAAGTACGTAAAGTTTTATTTTGTTCTGTTTTGATAATGTCCGAAGTCAAAATATCTAAAGTATTTTGTTTTTACAAAAAACTATGTTTTTAGGCGGTAAAGGTTTAAAGACCGATTCTAGTTGACATACGGATAGGGGGGCCCACAAGCGTGGATTGCTTAGGGCATCAAGTAGTCTTAATCCGTCACTGACTGCACACTGCACATAACATACTACTTTCAAATGGCCTTTGCAAGCAGCGCCACCATGAAGCGCAAAAAAAACATTCAGACTAATTGAGAACCTCCTTCTTTTTGAAGTCGGTTAAAAATTAATTGTAACGCGGTTGCATTTCCTGCTTGTTTTTCTTGAATGTCATGTAAGGGCTCAGTATGTCTGTATAACTGCCGGGTAGGCAGAGAGTAGAGATGTATTAAGTACATACATATTATTGTACAATGTAATGTGCAAACCAGAGGCGACGGTATTTAGTCCCATGAATTAAGGAGGGGGTAAAACTTCAGGCTGCAACTTCTACCTTGCGGTTGCGGGACATCGAACACCTCACGCTCGACAGCCGTACCTACTTGCAAGCACAAGACAAATGAGGCAGTGAAAAGTATTTTATTCGTATTTAATCTGGTAAGATCATATATAATATTATTATGTATTTCATAGAATTTAAACAAATTCTAAAAGAACAAAGGTATTCAAAAAAGAATAATGTTTTATGACCATGAAAACCATGTTTTGATTTGGTCATCCCTGGAATGCGTCCAGATAGCATCAATGGATGCACATCTATACAGGAATAACGATCGGAATACCGATCGGAACGCCGACTCCGTGTCATGCTTTCATAAAACATTCAATAAATATGTTTCACTACTTGAAAAGATAGATCATTAAATGTACAGGGAGTAGGTACACTAAAGAGCGTTGCGCTTATTATCTCCACAGTTATATTAATTCATTAGTTAGTACTTTCCTTATGCATAGAGTTTAAAATATATTTATTTCTATTCTGCCTCTCGCCTATACTTCTTGACAGTGTCGTAGGGTCATGAGCGCCCAGGGCAAGAATCAAATTTTGCGGCCCCCCAAAACAACACGCTAAATAGAAATAGGCATTTAATTAAGAATTTTGGTAAAATTTTGGCAGTCACGATTTTATCAGTGGTTGTAGCTTTCAATCTCCAACCATAATTCATTTGCATTGCATTTAAACCAACAAAGGTCCTACGTTCCTGGCAAAAGCTCCTATGGCCAGCACCTAGACACTGCTTCGTGAAACCCACAGCAGGTTACAGGTTACAGGAAGTATAACTCGTACAGAGACGATTACCATAATTAAGATTGAGTTTAGTAGGTACTTCTATATGTCTAAGACCTTAATAAGCCATACAATATGTAACAAAAACACTGTTGTTCCTTTTAGGGACGTATACATTTACCTACAAGCACAACATTGATGAAATTATAATTTAAAAAAATTAATTATTGGCTAGTCGAGAAGTCAAAATCAAATAACTATTAAAATCGACACATTAAAAAAATGATTACAGTATCTGATGTTACAAATAGGTACATCTTTATTTCGCTAAATAGCCTATGAGCTCGGCGGCTTTCTTTGATGCGACATGCGAACGGTTTATTCCACTTTGTTCACCTGGGTGATATCACCTGGGTGAACAAAGTGGAATCTTTAGTGTCTTCAATTCACCTCGGATTTATTTCACCTGACAATATCACCCAGGTGAATTAGTGCGACATATTTGGTCTCCTTTGTTCACCTTGGAATTAAATCATCCAGGTGATCAGTTGCGACTTTTTTTATTAATGTTGTGCACTTTATTCACCCACATAAAACATGCTAGAAAAATCAAATCAAAGCCAACTTACGACGAACGACAAATTATTTGGAAGGGTGGCACCATGAGCTAAATTCCTCTGTACGTCGTCGTAAAAATAATATTATACATTTAATAGATGCGTTGAGCAAAGATGCATCATTTTACATGTTGCGTTTAGAACACTGGTAGTAGTAGTTTTAGTAAACTGGGGCCCAATTCTCCTAAAATAAATTGTTGCCAAACGCAATGGAACCACAACCGTCAGTCAGTTTTTGTTTTCGAAAACTTTCAAAATGATTGATTTTGTTTTTTGTGTCAAACAATTTGATAGCTTTTGAAATTGAGAACTGGGGCCCAATTCTCCTAAAATAAATTATTGCCAAACGCAATCGAACCACAACCGTCAGTCAGTTTTTGTTTTCGAAAACTTTCAAAATGATTGATTTTGTTTTTTGTGTCAAACAATTTGATAGCTTTTGAAATTGAGAACTGTCCGAATGAACGGTTCGGCTTTGGTTCGGTTGTGATTTATCAAGATTTATTTTAGGAGAATTAGGCCCCAGCTTGGCGCCGGACTTTAATGTGAGGGTGGTAGCCAGCCAAGCGGACCATATAGATTCTACCACCAAGCGGGCTGGGTTTAGTGAATCTTACAAAACGCATCTATTCGCAGCATGCGGTGAGGAAGTCTTATATTCTAGCCCATCCCCACACGAGTTTTTACTAATAACGGTGCCTAATAAACCTTAACAAAATATAGATAATAATGCTAATAAATAAAACACGATGCGAAGAAATAAAAGACTTAATTATTGCTTAAAAGGCTATAATCTCGCTGAGAGTAGTTATAGTAGTTGAGTGTTCATTTACTTAATATGTAATTTATTTTTATTTATTTATGTTTTACCAGCAGCAATTTAAGGAGCAACAATAAAGGGCTCATCAATCACATAGCCATTGAAGCGGTTGAAGTTAACGGGAAGAAAGATTATGACCACGGAACATCATACCAGCTTCGAGGTAGCGTACCTACAACAGTTTTCAATTTATTTTAAGTAGGCATGGTTTGGATGCGGAGGCCTTGTTAGGGTTCCGTACCCAAAGGGTAAAACGGGACCCTTATTACTAAGAGTCCGCTGTCCGTCCATCCATCCGTGCGTCTGTCACCAGGCTGTATCTCATGAACCGTGATAGTTAGACAGTTGAAATTTTCAAAGATGATGTATTTCTGTTGCCGCTCTAACAACAAATACTAAACAACAGAATAAAATAAATATTTAAGGGGGCTCCCATACAACAAACGTGATTTTTTTGCTCGTTTTTACTCGATTTTGATAACGGTAACAGGTAAACGCTTGAAATATTCACAGAATATTTAGTTATGTATTAACTTTAAAAATAAATAATTAAATTAAAATAAAACAAATATTTAAGTGGGGCTCACATACAACAGACATGATTTTTTTGCCGTTTTTATAGATAATGGTACGGAACCCTTCTTGCGCGAGTCCGACTCGCACTTGGCCGGTTTTTTTTTAATTTTCAACATTGTAGAGGTTCATCTATATGAAAAAAACATAACCTAGCCTACGTCTTATTAAAAAAAACATTCAGAGTATTTTTTATTTCATAATAGTGGAGAGGCCCATTGAATCGAGATAGGTTGAGTTGTGTTGTGGTACAGTCCTAACACTTGAAGTAGAATTACCACTACATGGTACTTAGTGGTACCTTCATACTTATTTTTTTGATGCATCATTAAAATAATATACCTACCAACGGTTACTAAATAGTATATTGTACCTATCTATTTTTTATGATGTTATCGAACAGTCACGAACTAGCTAGCCGTCTAGATATCCTTCAATCTACAATACAAAAGTTATTTTGAATGTTAAAGCGTGAGAAATTTCAATCCTTGAGGTGCAAAAAACTGTACTAAACAATATCTCGAAGTGTGCTCGCATCTACATTTATCAAAACTTGCCGGATACGGATATTAACGTTCCTAGTGTTCATTATAGTGACCATTAGTGGGCGGTGATGAAAGAGGGTAGTTTGTCATTCCACGCCTCATTATAGAGCGAGATGACGTGCCCGATCTTGGGATCAATTTGAATATCAAAGCGCTCCCTTCACGCGTTAGATTAAAATGCTATCAAAACACTCCAATAATACTTATGATGACTTTCAATACTCCATTCTTTAGCGATCGATAAAATCGATATTGTTCCGCCATAAAAAATCGCTTTGCATAATATTCATACAGGATGTTTACGTAAAGAAAGCAGGTCATAATTTTTATTTTCAAAAAGCGTATTTTTATCGGCTTTTGGAAAGTAACTGTCGCATTTTCATGTAAAAGTTGTAGGTAATGATAAATGATATTTTTAATTAAACAAAGAAAGTGACGTGAAGTTGAATCAGCCTGTACCTGAAACTGTTATTACGTTCGAAATGTTTTAATTCTCAACAAATGATACAGGAATAAATATTAACGACGACAACATGCAAAGGAAACGCATTATAAACGAAGGTAAATGATAACATTACAAGCAATTGACCCCGCTGAAAGACTCGACACGGTGACAATTGATGTATCGACAGCGTTTAAAACAAGACATTACTACAAGCTACAAGCATTACATGTCATAAAATCGAGTAAATAAGTCATTATCCGAAATTCTTCATCGTATTCCGTAGGTTTAATATATCTAAAAATACACCAGCTATCTCCAAGTAATCAAAAACCTTTCCTTAACGCCTCTATACTTCGTTTAAAAATTATTACAGTTACTTTGAAATGATTAGCGAGGCAAATGGGGTTTGAAATGGCTGTGTATTAAAAGTTCCCGGTGGTTACGCGTACCACATTACGGCTCATTACCGGAGTCCTCAAACACAGGTCTGGTCAAATTATGCAAGTCCAGCTTCCTGTTTTTGTTCGCAAGCTGCGGGTGTATGTAGATACCCGGAATACGAAATGCTTTTGTAAAATTATCGTTATATAAATTTTCTGTTCATCACCTATTACCAGACAGATTTTTGAACGGGTTTTGTTGATATGACAACTTAATTAGTCCCTCTCGTTGTGTTTTTTTTTTCTTTTCAATACAACACACCCAAAGTTTTTGTTAGTTTAGCAAAGTAACGCCTTCTCTTTAAAAGTAAATAGGTGACATGCTAACATTAACTATGAAAAACAGAGTGCATAAACTAGATTTACTAGCGATCCTTGGTCCTTACTCCTTGATTAAACGTTTGACGACACGTTTGGTGCAGTGGCTAAGCGATTGGCTGCTGCGCTACGGGTCGTGGGTTCGATTCCCACACGGAACAAAAATTTTTATGGTCTACAGATGGTTGTTCCGGGTCTGGGCGTTTGTTTGTGAGATTTGTGTCTGTAAACGCACCCACGATACAAGAGAAATCTTAGTGTGGGGCAACGTTTTAAAAAAAAAAAAAAAAAACCTAAGGTATTTTTAGCCTTACTAACCGACACAGTTGTATGTATGGCTAAATCCTACCTTGCAAATCAATATAGATATTACATTAGTAGATACAGATGAGAGTACTTAATAAAAGTTTAAGAGCAATGTAAGTGCCAGCACTGCTCTTAATCTATAACGAACAATTACGGCATATTACTTAATAATTTTCTTAAATCAAGAGTCAGGTGTTACAATGAAAACGGCCGCGAGCTGGCAGTGAAAGGGAAGGAAACAAAGTCAGGCGCTGAAGTGATCATTTCCTAGAGATTTCTATAAGCGTTGCTGTTTGTTTGTTTTATTGCTTCATCTGATTTCTTATTTCCGTATTTATATTTTACCTTAATTCGTTTCATAACGTTCCAGTCTTGGTTGGCCATTAAAGTTTTTCTAATTAAGTAGATAACTGAATGTAAGAAACTTAGGTACCTACAAACGGTGACCTTTGTTTGACAACACTACGTAATGTATTCCCAGTTTTTTTTAACCATTATGGTCTTTTTGTTTGACCACATCAATAATACAGACCTTCGCTAAGCCTAATCATCCAACAAAAACTTAATCTTTCATAGGGTGTGCTGTAGAATAATAATCGCAGGGACATTCTTTGGCCTCTTCCAAAAGAAAAAGGTCATCTATGCACAGTTGAAGTTCACTCAAATTCTAATAAACTAAAAAAAACCGTGCCATAACTTAAGGTCGTAGGTGATTCGTGAACGATAAAGCAGAGCGTTCCCAACACCAAAACATTGATTGCAAACAGCAGTAGGTACAAGGTCGTTCAGACAACAGTTGCGCAATATTTGGGAACTTTTATCTAACATCTCCAATGTTATTCGTGGTCGTCATTCAAATGTAACATGAATTATTTAGTTTCCCAAAATTATGCAATGGAACAAATTGAAATCGTTTTGAATCAACACAGACCCCCGCTGAGCGTACCTCGCGGTTCCGCCCTGCAATAAAAACGTAGAAATATTTTATTGGGATTCGAATATTGGTTGATACATTTCGTAACACGAAATACATATACAACGAACGCTGCAAGCACGTAAGTGAATCGTAAAAGTATTTCAAAATATAAAATGCAAATGACAAGTAGATAGTGAAGTGACTACAATCACATCGAACTTAAATTATGGAGGTTTTGTTATTTATTATATTATGGTGTAAAACAAAAAGGCCATTGGGGAAATACAGAAAAGCTGCAGTACAACTGGCGAGGCGTAAGCTGAGCTTTACATTTGTGTGAGTGCACATAGAATCGATTGCCAAAAAGCAGTACAAAATAAACCGGTTTAAACCAAGCAAAGGACGCGTCTGCATTAATTCTCACACAAATGCAAAGCTCAGCTTAGGCCTCGCGGACAGTAGGTACATAACCTCTTGCATAAAAGAATTAGTCGAGTGCTAAGATGACCAGCAAAGCGGGACTAGGCACGAGATATTTTCTCCTAGCGAAGAGGCTAAACACGACGTTAGATTTATAAAGAAAAGCGACACGGAAATTCAAAACTTATCTAATGACTGATGAGATAGGTAGGTACTTTTGGTTTGGTTGGGATTTATGAAAGAGGTGTCTTGTTATTTATAGGTTGTCCCAAAAAGTACGTAGTGGCAAGCAGAAGTCCAAAGGTAGAGCACCCTTAAAGATGCCCAAATCACCCCCATGTATGTTCCGCGCTTTTTGTAGGCTTCGAGTTTTCGATTGCTTTTCATGTTTCAACCAAACATTGACTTTAATGTCATTTTTGATCATAGTGTTTTTTTTTTTATTATTATATTCTCTATTCATCTAATTTATAAAAGGTACCTCTAAAGGTACTATTCCGAACTTAGCTGCCAACGGCAACTGCCGACAGCACATGCATGCGATTGCATGAATTCGCACCACGCACGACACTCGCCACACCAGCGTCACCTCTAGCCGCTCCACGTGCTGTCGGCAGTTGCAGTTGGCAGTTCGATTCGGAATAGTACCTTAAGGGTTAAGGGCGCTCTACTTCTGGACCACGCTCTGGACTTCCGCTTGACACTACTTTTTGGGACAGCTTGTACCTATATTTTTCTTTCTTTCATTTTTCTATCATGTTTCTTCTTCTATCACTCTTCTTCTTCTATCTTTAACTATTGTAATTGGTCTTACACCGTTTTAATTAAAGCAAAATAAATTAATTTTATTAAATTAACTTTTGAAGGTTATAGCGATGTTCAAGGACTCTGAAGCCGTAAATATATTCAACAGGCAACGTTTACGGATTGATGATAACGAAAATGATGAAACATTAACAAACTAATGTAAACCATACCAACATGAAACATGCCAGTCATTCAGATTTTCAAATAGAAATCAATCGATATAATCAATTGATAACAATAGAAAGACGTCGCTATCGTTTGATTAGGCTCGAATTACTCTTGTCATTGGTGGACTATGATTCGTATTACGTGCAAACAAAACAGTTTTATAATTAGATAATGTGTAACTCGGCTATTTATCAAGTATTTTTAGATTCAGTTCCATATTTATACGATCTAACCAGCCCCCCGATTAAGAACCTTTTCGATAAGCAGTTGTCGACCGATTCGGTTTGTTATTTCTACGATTCTCGTAATGAGAGAAAAAGAGAGAGCCAAATAAACGGAATCGTTCGGCAACTGACTTATAAAATCGTTCTGAGTGACGGGGACACTCGGGGGGGGGGGGGGGGGGGTGAGATGGAACACCGGGGTGGTTTTAGTCAGTAAGAGTCTTACGGAACCCTCCGCCCAGCCCAGGGCGGAGGAAATCCATGAGGATTTCCACCCAGAAAAAAAAAGGCCTCGCGGACGGTAGCAGAAGACGCTTGGTTTTAGTATTTCACACGGAGCAGAATGAAGATAGAGACATGCGTACCGTAATGATACAATACGACCTAAATTGAGAGAATATCGATTGCCTCCAGTCAATTCCGATATCCTCTAGTTAGTCGAAAAACTTTTAATCTTCTTCTTCCCTCTAAACAGTCCTCCCAAAAAGATATGATCTTTTCATCTGCAACGCTCCAGTCAAAAACCTCCAAATAAATTTATTCACGTCTAGATTTTCTTCACTCGTTAATAAACACAGTTCCAATCAAAAAATGTATTCACAGTCTTTCGATCAGCTGGTAGATTTGTTAAGCACGCTATACATTAATGTAAAAGACATTTAACTAAATGTGAATTGATGCCGATGAGGATGCCTTCACCCATTATCGATGCCGCATTGACAATGACATTGATAGCAATGATGACAAAGAACTTCGTGATCCGGCTAATGCAAGGAAGCTCAAGTGGGGTTAAGTGGTGTAATGAAAGTACAGTCCAAATGCAAAACATGTTCGTTTCTTACCTTAAAAATGAGAATAGAAATGGGATTATTGTAAAAGGTAACGGTTCGGCGGCGTCGAGTTTCTTTTACGTAATGATTCTGACAATAATATGTTTCTTGACAAAGTTAGATGCAGAAAAGTGTTTCCTTTCAGATACATTTTAATTCGCTATTTGATATTTGATCATTACTTGCATTGCAACTTGAGCTTCGATCTGCGTGTTATGAAAGAGAAGACAGAAGACCGGACAATGTTGACTTAAAACAAGCAACAGTGTTTTTAAGTGCTTAGTAAACACCAAATCTAAACATAGATGCTTTATTTGCGTACTTATACCTCTGATAAAACCTCCGTACACCAGTGTCAGCTGTATTAATCAAACCGTTAATCTAAATACAAATTATATAAAAGCACTTCTACCAGAGGAACATTTCGGTTTCAATACAGCAGATAACAAATCAGAATCGTGCCGGGTCCACATTAGCACGCGGCACGTTCCGGCCCGCGCAGCATCTGATAGGTAATACACCAGCCGTAATGCGCTCCCTGTTACACTATTTCAAATGTTATTACAGTTGCCATGTTGTTCCTGCCGCGTAGACAGCTCATATCGTACAGAGTAATCGCGAACCTCGCCCTACACCATCCGATATGGACTGCCCGATTCCTTGAAACGAGTATTGCGTGAGACGGAAGCACTGATGCCAGTATAAACATTGTTTAACCCACGTTTGTGTAATCTTGAACGCCAATTCGCAACATAAACAGCACAAAATCAAGGAAATGAAATACAATACACCAAACATTAAGCAAACATAATGTATAGCTCAATTTCATAGCCCATAATGTCTTAATGGAAAACCAACAGTTGTAAGCCGATTTGTACATAAATTAAGCGCCACTTAATATGACAATTTACGAGCGTAGCTAACACGGCTCCGTGTCTCGTGTCTGCAAAGCTGGTGGACGAAGCCGACCAGAGATCAATTAATTTTACTCCTAGTAAGGACATGTTTATGTGTCCGCTGCGCAGAGTTTTAACGGTTCTTTGTAATAAGCGTAGGATTCTGCAACTCGTATGTCAACGTGGTATTAACGGTTTCGAAATTGTGCCCACCAGATGTTATAGACAACTAATATATTATAATCATTAAAAAAATATTAGTTTATATACCAAATTCTGAGGTGTCCTTAAAAATAATTTTGGTGTGCTATAATTGGATGGAAACAACCTTGTAAGTCCAATTACTGTTCAAATAATTAAACATAAACTCACGCCTGTATTCCCCGAAGGGTTGGCAGAGGTGTATAGTACACCCTCACTTCGCCGTTTATGTTTACGTCCCATGACCCATGTAATAGGGGGCGAGCCTATTGCCATCAACCGGGCACAAATCCAGACTCCGGGCTGCTACTGAGAAATTCCATACGGAAAAACCTAGTGACACTTTGCCCGACCTGGGAATCGAACCCAGGACCTCACGCTCAGCAATCTAATAATCACTAATAATAATAATCGAATAATCAATACTTAATAATAATCCAATAATTATTAAGTACCGATATAACCTATGAATTGCTAACCTAAGCAGTAATTGAAACGTTAAATTAATGCGATAAATTACAATCACGCATGGAATACTTAGACCGAAATCAACAAAAAAATACTATCAGCGCCTTCATAACTTTTATTGCCCTATAACGACCTTTCACCTAACCAGGAAGGACTCGCTCTCACAAATGGAAATGTTATGTTCCAATCAAGAAATTTCCTAAATGATTTACAGCCATAATGCATTAGATGGTAACACACATAATAGGTTCGAAGTACTTCGTAGCTTATTACAATGAGCAGCAATTTCTTCAACTACTGTAATGCGAGCGATGCCGAAGCAAGTTGCTTGTAATAAATTAACTACGGGCGTAATAAACTTGGGTGGTCTAACTACATTAATATCATTAATTTGAATAGCTTTGATGAAGTAGCATACCTACATAACTAGACGCATAATTTTTACATCGCAATAAATGTTGCTCGCAATAATTAAATGTTTGCTTGGTGGTAGGATCTTTACGGTCCGCCTGGCTAGCTACTACCGTCGCATTAAAGTCCGGCGCCAAGCAGTTTACTGTGTTCCGTCGTGTGTATGTGAGAGCCAGAGGGGTATAGGGGAATCTCTCAACTCTGTTACTTGGATTCGTGTGCTCCATCTTAGACCCTGTCTGCGCTTACCATCACGTACGACGAGGGTCAAACGCGACAAAGCCAAGAAAAAAAAATGCACAACTAAGAGTAGACAGAGTTACCTATATTACAATTACTTAATCAGTAGCCAAACATTGCATCGATATTATTTTATAAACAGATTGTTTGAGAACAAAATAATTAACCAAACTATTAATTCTGTGGTTTGAGAGCCGTTGGCCTATCCAATCAGCAGGCTTACTCCCGATTTGAATCGAGTTGACTTAGTGTCAATTCTTACTCTTGAAATCGACAAAAACGCACAATTCTGCACCGGCTCGAATAAAAATTAACGACTGTTTTTGATATTTGTTAATTTTAAATCAAACCTCAGCACGGTCGTGCAGTTTTGTCGATTTCAAGAGTAAGAATTGACACTAAGTCGACTCGATTCAAAACTCAATCCTGTCGGTAGTAAGCCTGCTGGATGTAGGGTGGTTTTCCAAGTTTGTATCCATAGAAATCTAAATAGTAAGACGTACTTTATATGATCTATAATTAATAGCTTTCCATGTAGATAACCTTCTTCTTCGGGACTAAAAGATGAGTATAATGATGTCTGCCTCGTTGGTCTAATGGTCGCAAGCGCGACTGCTGAGCGTGAGGTCCTGGGTTTGAACCCTAGGTCGGGCAGTGTGATTGGGTTTTTCCGAGTGGAATTTCTCAACAGCAGCCCGGAATATGGACTTGTGCCCGGTTGATGGCAAGGCTCGCCCCCTTTTAAATAGGACTTAAACATAACGGCGAAATGAGGGTGTACTACAGGGTGTAAACGAATTCGTATAATTCCTTCAAACCACATGATCTATTAATGGTATAGATTAACCTGGCACGGGATTTATATTGATTAAAAATAAAAATAAAAATAAACTTTTGTTTTCCCAAATTAAATTTTATATGATAGAAAATTTAGATGCCATGCATAAACGAATGAAGGCACGGCGACACAGCTGACGGTCACGACTAGCGCGATATCGCTCCACGCATTCAGTTAACTTGGGACGCTAAAATTAGATACTTAGATACAGAATACCATGGTTCATTTTTTGAAAACATTTTTGTTGATTCTGAAAAAAACCTACGCAGGGTCAATCAGGGTCACCAGTAGATACTGCCCCGAGGACACGTCGCTGCACACGCTGCAGGCGTGTCCTGCGTGGGCGACGCAACGCCGCCAACTAGTCGCGGCGGTCGGTGGTGGTGACCTCTCGCTTCCGGCCGTGGTTCTGTCCATGGTCGGGAGCGAGAGTGCGTGGGAAGCCGTCGCCTCCTTCTGCGAGGAGGTGATGGCGACCAAGGAGGGAGCGGAGAAGGAGAGAGAGGCAGCTGCCACTCTCCCTTCCCGTGCCAGACGCACCGGGCGCCGGAGGGCGCGCGACGATCTCCGGCCACCGTAGTGTGTGGCCTGCGGGCGGCGGGTTAGGGGACCCGTCGCCCGACCAGTAACAGGCCCGAGAAGGCGGCGCGCAGTGTTCCGTGCGCGCCTCTCAGGAGGACGTGGGGCAAGGCCCCACAGAAGCAGAGGTCCGCCAGGGGTTGGCGGACCGAGGCCTGCGGGGGTCGCGGCGCATGCAGTTGCGAATCCCGCGTCCCCGGCCAAGGGTCAGGAGAAGGAACACCGTGGGTTTTTAGCCGGTAAGAGTCCGGCATACCCCTTCGCTTTCCCCGGGCGAAGGGCATCCAGAAGGATTTTCGCAAGAAAAAAAAACAAAAAAAAAAAAGTGTCACCTGTAGATCACGCGGTTTGAAGGAATTACACGAATTCGTTTACACCCTGTATACCTACATCTCTGGGCAACCCTTCGCGAAATATCTATGAAATACAAGCGTGATGTTATAATTAGGTACTTAGGTACGTTAAAATATGAGCTTTCCTACAAAACAAAATGTACACGTAAATACTTATGTTATTTCATTTAAGTTATTCTGCCCAGTTGTATCTCATCTCATCCAATTGCAACCGCAAAAATATACCTGCTCATGCAAGCAAATAAGAGAAACTAATTTTGAGGCTTCGCAGTGATTGCTGCATTATTTTCAAGTCCTAGGTAGTTGGGTTGGTGACTGGCAAAGGAAAGGAAAGGATCGGTAGCTATTACATGGCGTAGATCCCTGTAATAGCGTTGCAATTTATCATGCCTCGGTCGCTGCCCGAAGATGCTCGACGTGACGACGAAGCAAGTACCTATCTATCTATTGTTTAAACGTAGTATGCAAACCTTTTTACATTTGAGTTTATTTGTCTGCGTCAGGATGGCTGGACCAGGAGAGATTTTGGAAGTTTGAGCAATACCAAGTTTTAGTACCTATTTTGTACTATTTGGTACCAGATATCAAATAATTTGTACCTCGCTAAAGAGGGAAAACTATTACGAGGAAAGTAGCCAGCCATTCTGACGTCAGAATGGCTGGACCAAGCCGGTTTCACCTAGTTGTAGGCGTTATAACTACTTCATCTTTTCGTTAATATTTTGTACCTCATTGGTACCTCAACATATGTTTTTCTTATATTTTTTCGATAAGCCAAAAAAAAGTTACACCTAGAAGAAATTTTGCATGTAATCTGGAGCACGTTGATTTCACCTAGTTGTAGGCGTTATAATTAGTTTATCTTTTCATCAAAATTTAGTACCTCATTGGAACTTCCACATATGCTTTTCTTAGATTTTTTCGATAAGTCAAAAATAAGTTACACCTACAAGAAGTTTTGCATAAAACAATGTTCTTTTTGTACAAAGAAAATTAGCGAAAATAAATCATAACACATAAATATTACGTACACACGGCTACACTTCAAGCTATGCAAAACCAGTATAAGCTGACCGTTACTTGTGCGAAAAGATTATACAAAGCGACGCCAAGATAAACTGGTTTTGTATAGCTTGATGTGTAGCCGTGTGTACAAACCTTGGAGATCGACCCGTGCGGCTGTTATTATTTAGCCACGAGCTCCTCTCGTTCTTTCGTTATAAAGTAGGTACCTATTGGCTTTAAAAAAAACCGGCAAGTGCGAGTTATTATTGTGAGTGTAACTTATTTTTGGCTCAACGTGCTCCAGATTACATGCAAAATTTTTTGTAATTGTAATTTTTTTTTGGCTTATCGAAGAAATATAAGAAAAACATATGTTGAGGTACCAATGAGGTACAAAATATTAACGAAAAGATGAAGTAGTTATAACGCCTACAACTAGGTGAAACCGGCTTGGTCCAGCCATTCTGACGTCAGAATGGCTGGCCACTTTCCTCGTAATAGTTTTCCCTCTTTAGCGAGGTACAAATTATTTGATATCTGGTACCAAATAGTACAAAATAGGTACTAAAACTTGGTATTGCTCAAACTTCCAAAATCTCTCTTGGTCCAGCCATCCTGACGCAGACGTTTATTTTGTGTGCCAAGGATCCTGGGCCGATTTAGGGCTAATTTTTCAATCGTCAGATATCTTTCATCTGGGGAATAAGTTTGACGTTTTGATAGCTTTTGGCTTTTGTATAGAAAATAATATATGTCAAACCATCATATTTATTCCTTGGATAAAATTTATCTAACGATTGAAAAATCGGCCCTTAGGTAGCGATAAACGGTTTGAGTATCTAATAAACAAGAGCAAGTCATATTTTGCTTCTCACCATTTTTTTACTGATAACGTGTAAGTATTTAGATTTTTTTTACTACGCTGAAAAGAAGAATTAATTTTAATTATAGCTACCTGGATTGTCTAGACGTAGGTAGGTACGCCGTACCTTTTATTTAGTGGGGAAATCCATTATGGATACCCTCTGCCTGGGCAAGACAAGGGTTACTTATGTCTGATTCCAACCGACTAAAAGCACCACGGTGGCCATCCTCAGCGCATCAGGAGAGGGGCCTGAAGTACATTAGAGGAAGTAGAGGCTAGATAGGCTAAAGCCTGCGGGCGGGACGAGAAGAGTCGGCGGCATCGGACTATTTTGGACGACATACCTATTTTAAATAACAAAAACCCAGCTTTAGCAGAAACAAAGCTAGTGCCAACCATACCATAGGATGAATGAAGCAGCAACTCCAGGCTTTAAGGCGGAAAAAAAATACGCATAAAAAATAAAATGGTTTTTGTTCCTATTACGCAGTTTAATATTAAAAATATTTTTCCAGACAATTTAACCGTTAACGTCCCGACCGACGACCCGGATCGTCAGTGCCATTGTTTATCTATTGTGTCTATAATTACAGTACTTGAGTAATTAAATAATTGTATATAAGGACGCTTTTGCAGAAAGCATAGGTAAAAAGTAAAATTACGAGATGTGGACGGACCACACACATGCAGCATACTTTATCTTCAAGTTAGGTCAATCCAAAATTCCAAATCCATGTGAGCGGCTTAGAGTGATCTACCTATTTGACCGCTTATTTCTGCTGTCCATCGACCCGACTCCACTCACGATGATGGGCGACAATAAAATGACGGATGGAAAACCAACCTTATTTTCACATTGTCAAGGTTCATCTGTCTAGCAAAGTAAATGAAAATAGGACTAAAAAACATATTTTCTTTTCCTGTGCATATTCCAAAAATAATCTTATTTTTTTCTCCACCTTTTTAGTTACATAATTACCTATATGTCTGCTACTAATGGTATCGTATTTATCTATTTACTGAAACCCTTAAATTCTTCAAGAATATGTATGTCGACATGACATGAAGTGAATATGTAACGAAAATGCGGTAAGTCACTTTTTTCTTATTTTCTTGGGAATAGGCTACGGAAAACTGTGATTAAATAATGAATAAAAAATTGTTAAATCTAAAAATATTTTCTCCACGTTTTTTAGACGAAGGAGTAGTTCATCCTCAATTTACCATTCAATTTCAGAAAGACATCAATAGTAACATAGATATTTTAATCTCTTTGCGTCTAGCTAAGTTTCACGGATTCATCGGGAAATTATTCTCGTATTATTCTAATTATTATTCTAATTATTATTCTCTTCTTGCGAGGTACGCTACTACGTCACAATTTGTGATACTTTACGTACTATGTACATATTATTTCAATGTATCTACATACTAACAGCGGTTACGCACTGCATCCGATCCGAATCCGTGAAAATACGTTCCGAAGTAGTCATAGAACTATTTGTATGGTAGTTTACGCACTACATCCGGCATCCGTCATCCGATTTCTATCAGTCATCCGTGAGTTTCTAATTCGGAAGAACAATTGACGGACCGAAGTAGCCTTAGTAGGTACTGTTTGTATGAACGCTTTCGCATTACCGTACCTCGGATTCAAATCAGACGCCAAACGGATATGCCAAAAATGGCCCCTGAATTGCTTGAATTTGAATCAGAGTTCGGAATAGTGCGTAAGCAACATCCGAATTCGGTCCGAGATTTTTACTCTAGATCGGTATTTTCACGGATTCGGATCGCAGATCAGATGCACTCACAGACTAGATAGATGCACTGCGTAATCGCTCTTACTTACCCAGTATTTTCCCACTATTATCCAAGTTTGACAATAGAAGCAGATTAAGCTTATTGGTTCATCAGCAGCTATGACGTAGTAACGTACAGTCACGTGATCTAGCTAGGTCAGGGGAAGAGACTACCTTGTTATAGGTATTTAATTACGTCAATGGCCCAAGTTTAGGCGTTTTTATGTCACTCACATTCGGACGAATACGCGAACCCACAAGTTTATGACGACATTTGCAAATGATTATGTAAAGTTTTCGCCGCATTCGCGGTTTTCCAAGCTGTGTCGGTTTTTTAACGCACATCAAAGTTAAGATCAAAGTGCGCGAACATCGAACGTTCGCGTAGTCTTCCACACATTCGTGCGACCAGTTGCGCACACGATTACGAAGGTAACAGACGTTTCGTCATTTTCAGATTTCGTGGCGTCTACTGTGTAGTTTAGGTACTTACTTAAACTTAATTTGATTGATTTGATTTGATGAAATTAAAAAGGTTTCCTTTGAAGTGAGGAACAGAACGCTCAAAGCCTGTTTTCAGATCGGCGAAGTTATTTTACCAATACGTACCAAATAACTTTGCCCCTCTGAAGTGAGGAGCAGAACGTTCAAAGCCTGGGTTCAGAGAGGCAAACTTATTTTACGCTGTAGGTAAAACTGTCCAACCACGCTAATAAAATCATCTTCACTGTCCGTGGTTCACAAAATCGCAAGCAAGATGAAGACATTCGTATACAAGTGTAGGAGGAAGCGCAAATGAGTTCGCATATATTGAGTACCTATGCGAATCCATTTTCCACCGAGTTTGCGAATGAATGTCTGACGGCCGGGCGGCCCTTCACATGCGTGCAAACATTTGCACAATGTTTGCGTGCATGTGAGTGCCCGGGGTTAGAGCAATGCGGCCGACTCACTACAATAACTAAAGTATAAGTTATTTTTCTGAGGCGACCGACCGACGACTCCTTCGACGCGTTGCTCTATACCGACCCATAGGTCCAAACATTAGATAATGTGTGAGTGTGACCCACTTAAGGCAAACCACCGATACATAGTTTATTGAAAACGGTCGTTAACCTTGGCCGGTAACTACAACACATTTGTTACCTAATTAAAATTCAAAAATAAATAAAACAAACTATTGTCTAGATTGTATTATAATTATTTAGTAAAGAATATAGGTTAAACATACGGTTAAACATTAACTTACCCATCGGTGCTATTACTTGCAATAACGATAGAAGGATATGATGGACCCATGTAGCCATTAGTCGATTTTTGATCACATTAAATTTAAAAGGAATCTCTACACCAGTAAAAAAAGAAAAGAAAAATCAAAATACTGTCATTCATTCTGCCTGTCATCTGTCACATTTGTGTGTGACATTTCAAGGCAACCTCAAAAGCTTTTTAGGTTTTAGCCAAAAACTACAAAAACTAAAGAATCAGAAATGGGCAATTGGAAGCTAGAAGTTGGAAGAATGGCCATGTACACGTCGTTCCCCGTTGGTCTTTTTTTCTTCTTCAATCAGCCAACATATTTCGAGGAGTGGGTAACAAATACTAAGCGTCAAATCTTCCCACCGGAGAACATGCAAGACAGGGAAGCTATTCAGCAGCTCATCAAAGATATGAGGAAAAAGCAAATGGAAGCCCTCGACAAGGAATAAATTACTCATACTTGAGTAACAACTGTTCATTGTGGGATAAAGTTGTTGCATTCAAGACTGTACATAAACAGCGTATTTTATGGACTGGTAGTGATATTAGTTTTCGTTGTATAATTGTAACTAATATGTAGGTAAGTACTGTTCTAACTTTATCGCTGAAGAGTTGAAGTTGTTTATCTTTGAAGTGTCCAACTTAATGATCAATTGGCGATAAAAGGATGTAAAATTAATAAAGCATATTAGAACAAACATTTATTAGATATAAATACCAATAAATCTTTACAGAAAACTTAATCTACCTTAATTGTTTTGTGTTTATGCCGGTAACTCAACACTACTCCCAACAAAGTGGAACACAATGAAGCATAAATTACATAAGATACACCATAGAACTCTCCTATTAATCCTGAGACCAGAGGAGCAACTACACCAGACAGTGACCGCACACTGTTTGAAGCCCCTATTAATGTTCCTCTGTGATCTCCATGACTCCTTTTTAAAACCATTTCTAATGTAACTAATCTACCAATTGCATTTCCAGTAGCTAGTGGTATTAACCAGAAAGCATACACAATAACATTAAATGATAAAGTTAGTCCAATTAGAGATATGCTAGTAACTAAAAATACATGGAAATTTCTTATACTGTAGTCTTTGTCGTGGGTGTAAAAGCTATTTATATAACCTATGAAGAAACTTGATATAGAACCTATTACACCTTGGAATGATATTACATAACCTATATATTTTGGTGATAGTTCATACTCAGTTTTCAGATAAAGTGAATAATTTGAATAATAAACACCCATTGCAAAACCGATTAAACCTTTGAACATGAAGATGTCCCAATATTTGGACCATTTTATATAATACAACTCCACAAAGGACTGGCGGACACTAGAGTACAATGTATTAACTAAACTTATTTGTACTTCTTCATTTTTTGCTTTTCTTTTTGATGGCTTCTTATCTAACTTTGGAAGGAAGTAAACTAAACCTGGAAAAAAACATCAGATGAAACAAATTAATTCTGTAAAATTATTCATAGTTCAATTACAAAACAACATAAAAAATTATGAATTGTAACATTGAATACCAAATAGAATATCTAGATTAAAACAGAGAATAAATTGCCTTTCTTGTTGATACAAAATTTAATTTCAATGGTGTTTTAATATATATATGTTAAATTTTCATTTGTAATATATTTGATATCAAACACTAGTGGTGGAATATGCAAAGACATGTTAGAAATTGATGGTAATCAATAAAAGGTTAAGTTCCTTACCAGAATTAATGGCAAAACATATGCCGACAATAATGGCAATCAATGTAAAGCCATTTTCTGGATCATCCTCAACTATATGGCCACCTATCACAGGACCTAATGTGATACCAACACCAGATATGGCTGCCATCTTGCCATATATTTCAGCTTGTTTCTGCTCATTCCGTTCATAATCAGGTACTAAAGCTTTGGTCAACATCTGTGTTTGTTTAAACAGACCTGTAATGTTGTCATTAATTTGATCATTATTTTCTTACAATTGTCATTCTTCATAATTTCCACACGATGGCAGCAACCATGAGATGAGATGTCAGAAAAGTTATAATTTGTTATTTAAAAAGTACATAATAAAAAGGCATACTAGTTTTTAACTTTACTTGGACATTTTTTGGGACAATCTATGAATTTCTATTTAGTTCCAGAAAATGTATACTCCTAAAGTGCCAATAGTAAAAATAACAATGTTTTCAGTACAATCAATCCTAATTATGAAGTAGTGTATTGATGACTATAATCACAATAGAAAAATGTTTCCCTTTTTCTAATGTACTCAATACTTTATTGCATTCTATAATGTAAGTTTAAAAGGTGGTATGCTTAAGACTATGGATCTTTTTTTAAAAGAGTACCTAATCATGGAGTTTCTTGCCTGCTCTTCTCCATAGGAAACAACTAATTGGAACTGTGCACCTAAATTCAACTTTTCATAAGCGGCTGTATTGGTTTAAGTGACATATTTTTTTTGATTTGATTGATCAATTTATGCACACTGTTGGGCACAGGATATTTTAGTAGGAGAGAGGATTCATGTTTGTTTTGTTTGATGCATTAACTTATTTTGAAGTAGAATAAGGAGTGTGTAAAGAAAATCATAGCATGTGGCATTCTGAAGTTAGTAGTTTAGTTACTTAATTCCCATGTGGGAACATGGGAAATAAGTGTGATGTTATAAATGTATGTATATAAATTAACTTAGTCTTGTATGTAGGTACCTAATACTGCTCTAATCACCATTATAACAAATATTGAATTAGTTAGTCCAAGCACAGTGTATGCTAGACCACATACAAGCAGTGTTAATATCAAAATTGTTTTCCGGCCCTTCAGGTCACTCAAACTGCCCTGAAAAATATTTTTTATTATAAAAGGATGCTTCACAAACATGTGATATTTATAATAATGAATGTTAATATGGAACCAACACTTACTATAAATGGTCCAGAGCCAAGCTGGAATCCAGCATAAATTGATCCAAGTAGTCCCACATACAAATGATTACCACCCATCTGTCGTACATGACTGGCCACTAAGGGTACTATCATACCCACTGCCAGAAGGTCCTGAAGGTATTATAAATTAAGACATAAATGATAAACAAATAAGTATCAGATAAAGATGTTCTTTTTTTATAAATACTAACCAAAAAAGCCACAGCTTGTATCAGATAAATTGAAAATGACATGTTGATTTGTTTGTTTTAATTCTATCTACTAGATTAATTCTATCTACTAGAAGTAAGTAGTAACACTACATAATATTAGGCAACTTTGTAATAGCAATAATTATGAACTAAAAAACATAAAAATAGGTAACTCATGAGTTGTCAATGATGTTGTCATTATTATCCATAGACATAATAAATAATATAGACATGAAACGTTCTACTATATAAAAAATAGTTATGCAAATGTGAGGAAAATCGACGCCAATATCAAAAAAATACTGCCGTCTCTTTCTAACTTTTTTAATTTTGCATATGTAAAAAAGGATAGTAGTATTTTGACAGCTACCGTAATGGCAACCCGTCATTTCTGGCGACATTAAAATACCTAAGTGCGGCCGGTCGCCATTTTATTTTCTCGCTGTTTGTTATTATCTAAGGGTACGTCGACTGTCAAATGCGTTCAAGCTGTGGTTATAATTTGTTGATTTTTGGAGTAAATAGCAGTTTTATTACGCTTAAACTTGGTTTTATTGTGGGAATCGTCGATAGCAAGATGCCGAATTGCAATATAATCGGACGTGGCATCAAAAGAAGCGGAAAACACCCAAACATAACTTTGCACTGTACGTATTCTGAAAAATGTTTAGATTTAGATAATGCTGGTTTTATTGTTGAAGACTTTCAACAGTAAAGCATTCATAATTTTCGTTTTTACTTTATTTTCAAGATTTGTACTTCAATAAATCATTTTGTTGATGTTTTGTTGTTATTGAAGAGTCAAGTGATAGAGTAGTGCATTTAGACATTGTTTTGTTTATCGATAATGCTATTTTATGCTCCTATTTAGTTTTATGTTTTACTTTTAAGGCTGCCTACTAGAAAAGGTAAAAGAAAACTTTGGTTGGAATCCATCGGAGTTGAAAATTTAAGGACGACAACAAAAAACATTTTTATTTGTTCTCTTCATTTCGAAGAATCGTGTTTCAACCGAACACTGGGTAAAATAACATTACGTGACGATGCTTTACCCTGAAGAAACCTACTGGTAAGTAATATTATATACATAAATGATCTCTTTGAAAGAAATAAAAGATAAATGGTTCTTTTATTAGACGATAGAACGGCTTTAGAATGTAAAAATAAAAACAATTATGAAAATGATATTAATGATTCGCTATTTAATATTATAAATTGGATAAATGATAATGAATAAACGAGATAATAATTTATTGTTTCCAAAATATTTTCACATTTTAAAATATAATTAAACAAATGTCTATATTACTCGTGATTGATACGTGTGAAGATTATAATAATAAAATGACTTGGAAACCATATAGCAGAAATTTGTAAACAATTAAGTAAATCTGCATATGCACTGCATCAGCTATCAAAAAATGTAAACACTAGTAACAGCATATCACAGATCAGAAACCTCAATTCTATGTTACAGTATTATTTTTACGTGACAATCGACTGATAGGCAGCTTATATTTAAGATGCAAAAACATTGTTTTAGGTCAATGTGTTCTCTAAAAACAACACATGTACCGTTTTTTAATCTTTAGAATTGCCTCTTACGTCAAAACTGCATTGTTTGTGAGGATATTATTTTTAAAATTGTCCACAGATGTTCAAGCATAATATTCTAAAGCATATTTACGCATAATTATATTAAACCATTATTTTTATAAACATAATTCATACGCATAATAAGTAACTCCTAAAATGCTAGACACTACGTGTACTATACCGTTATATTTAATGAAATTTGTAGGTATGGTTCGGTAGGGTGTTTTATTCTACATTATCTAAAAATAGAAGTTACAAGCCAAATTTGTACTAACGGGTCTTAAAAAAAATTAAGCTTACCTAACCAGTTGTCGTTTATGGATGGCCTAGCTACGCTTGGAAAACAAAACTAATCTCAACAATAATTAGCCCAACATAAATTGTATGGCAAAGTATTATTATGGAAAAAAGGGATCCCTTTCTTACCATCATTATTAATTTACCGAATTTGATCTCATAGATTGATTTGAGACTGGGTGGGAGATATCACTTGCTTGTTTTTAATATCTGTAAAGCTTAATTTTATTTTATTTGATTTCAGGTCCACACAGAAATGATAAAGAAATTAAAGGACAAGTGTCAAAATCAGTTAAAGAAAATAAAGAGAATGAGAATATTAGAAGAAAGACAAAAAGAATTACTCATTTTAGTAATATTATTAATATGAAATATACATGAATTTAAGATTCAAATATAATGCGAAGAAATATTCTGAAAGAATTTCATACAGAAATTACTTGAACAAAATAATATTTTTTAGAAATGAATAACTTTGATTTATTTTATAATATTAAATACTTTATTATAATTATTGTTGACTTTTTATTAAAACCCACAATCATCTGCATGTTCGAAGAGGTTTGTAAACAAGAAAGGGTTGGAAACATTAATATAAAAAATATTAATTATGGTGGTTCCGCCTGTGAAATCATATTTTCATAAAATTTTTGTAAATTGCAGCTTTGTATGTCGTAAACATGTTGATAAAAATGTGATAAGCGATAAAAATTTCATTGGTATTCAATTATAATCTTTAATGAAAAATAATAATATACTACACAGGATAAAGTTTTATACAGACCCTTGACGGAACCACCTTATGTAACAGTAAAAAGAAACCATGTGGACAACAGCAAATCAAGCAAGAAAGGTCTCCTCTGTTTTAGAGCTCAGGGCGACGACGAATCCGTCGCCGCGCCGCCACCGTGTCATGACGCATGACTGTGAATAGGCCCTAAGGGCCTTTTCGCTGTCATGCGGGTTCGACCCCGCGTGCGAGCGTCACCCGCATGCGTGGCACCCGCATTTTACCTTTTCGTTCGTGTTTCACGCATCACATTATATACATCTTTGAAAAGGTGAAATTCAGGCACCACGGGTGCGGGTGACACACGCATGTGGGCACGAACGCGCATGGCACTGAAAAGGCCCTTATAGGTATATGCGACGTTGCCACCAAGACATATCGCCGTTGCCACAACGCCAAGCATACTATTGACCGCTAACATATGTGGTCAGCAATGTAATTATATACCTAAATCAAGAGCTGGACTGGACATAACGACAAAACCAATTTGCCGTGTGTCCGGTCTAGACAGTTATGCGATTACTGATTCTAGTGATCATACGGTCGCGAGTTATACTTTAATCAACATATAATTAAATACTGTATTCCAAATTGCAAAAAACGAAAGAAAATTTGAATTTCGGAAACTACGGTCATAGTAAGAAAACAATTACAACAATTAAAAGTGGTATGTACAATTATGTAGGTACCATGATAATAGAAAAACATTATTATAAAGTTTTATCGATGTCATTTTTAAAAAACATCGATAGGGCCTACTCTAGTAACCGCCATTTTATTTTCTCAGCAAAGTTTAGGTATACACGTTTTTTTTGTAGGTATGCCAAGTCCATAGATTTCCTTATGTCGATGTTATTATCAGATAACACATGTGATGACATTGCACCGTCAGTGTCACTATCAATTAGTGATGTTCTTGTCGCGAATCAACGAATCCTAATAATCTTAGTCGAATTTCTTAACCTTTGAAACAGGTATGTCAAGAAAATCATAAAATTCAAATTCATTAAATATTACTGTAATAAATTCTAAAATAATATGCTAGAATATTCTACGCCCATATTACGCCTACTTATTATTCCATGCTTCTTTAGCTTCCATGATGGATGTTCCATGTTCCATCCTCCTTCCTTCCATGATGAAGACGACTTTCTGATTTGTCAAGTGCAAAGTGTCATCTGTGACACTGACAGCCTCTGTCAATCAATTATGTCAATATTTTGTAGCGACTGCGAGGTTAGAAATAGAAATTGAAAAATAAAACATTTTTGTATAATACGACCTTAAAATTATATCATTGTGTTTCAAACACGTAAATCATTTTAATTCTAATGAGCACTACAAGGTCTTTAGTAAGTAATCCTATCTTACAAACAAACAATACAATACTTTGCATTAAAAGCGCATCTATTTCTTTTAGAAAATTAACCTCTTATTTTTAGTAACGATCGTCTTCCTTTATACAAGATAAATAAGTGTACAACCTCTTAAGGGGTCACTTTACTCATCATTATGAACAACTTTTACCATGGGACCAAACCTGAAATCGCGAAATAAAATCAGCTGTTCCCTACATTTTGACGAGTTAAGCGAACATTTGTAGGGAATAGCTGTTTTTTTTTCGCGATTTCATGTTTGGTCCCATAGTAAAAGTTGTTCATAATGATGAGTACAATGACCTCGTGTATAACACATGAGTACGCTCCTCACAGTAGGTAAACTACCAGACTCAGGACTGGACTGGAAAAAACAAATTATTGTATTTATCTTAAAAGCATATCTAAGTAAATACATTTATAAAATAAGATATTGTTTCAAGAGATTTATATTTTTTGCAAACTAAATTTTTACTGTTATTATGTGTTTAGCATTGGAGAATATTTGAGTTGTTATTAGAACTTCTTGATTTTCAGGTTCTGCAGACGTTTAAGAGATTACACAGAACCAGGATGAAAATATTTGCAGGAGATGAAAGAGCACTGATAGCTGGAAGAATAAAAATAAATGAAGAGTTTCATAAAAACAAACATGTTACTAATGAGGATGCTATAAAGGCTGTATGTTTTACCTTTTTGCAACTGAACTTTCCCATACAATTAATAATAATGCATATTATTTGTATCTTAAATTTCTAAAATGTATTAATATACGGAACTTAACTAGGTCATTAATTTATTAAATTACAGATGATCAAACTTGGTGAAGATGTTGAAATAGAGCTCAGAACAAATGTGATTCAAGCTCGGGAAGTTAAGCCTGGTGTATTTGGTATGTATAGGTATTATACATATAGTGGATCATGGTGAATTAACAACTGCATGGAGCATATGATTTGTGAAGCTAAGCTGCGCTCATCTTATCAGTCCATGGACATGACCGTTTGTTACGCATGTAGACTCCTTCATGCTTCAGAGAGCATGTTAAATCGTCAGTCCCATGTGTCATACAAATACCTGTGAAAGTCATTACTGGTAGACAGAAGACTGAAAATCTGTCAACCAGTTTATCCTTAGATTGTAATGTTTTTGATCAATATTTGATTTACATTAAGTATAATAAAATAGTTTTATACTATGTGATACATAATATAATTTAATTTTTCTAATAATCAATGACAAATTTCGTCCTTTTTAATAACAGTAATAACTTCCTAAGTTTTTTTTCAAATCTCTTGTATTTTGTTTTACAGAAGCAAAGATTACTGAAGACACTGCGAAATTTGAAAATATTCCTTATGATGACAATGCAGTGTTAGATGATGGGACAAATGTGAACAGGCCTTGCTGTCAAGACAAAGTACAAAAAAAATAGTCTTCTATTGTACAAAAAATTATAATTAAATTATAATAGATGTAGCCAGTGAAGCAATGTATAAATCGTCAGTTTATATTTTTGTCTCATGTTTAGTGAATAAGCATAGCTTTTTATGTGTTGACTAGTTTAACTCTATAGATTACTTTTTTGTAAATAACAATGCTATAAAATTAGGTAAAAAAATAGTTGTGTTCTGTTTTTAGTAATCTTGTGTAAAGGCGGATACAGACTTTGCGAGGCATGCGCCGCGAACGGCGCAAACGAATAGGCTTGTTGAAAAAATATCGATATATCGAAATATCGATATTTTTGATTCGATATATCGATATTTTTACCCGATATATTTTAATCCGATATATCGATACAAAATATTCAATATCGAAATCGTGTCAAAAACGATATTTTTTTTCAAATTTAATTTTTTACCAGGATATTTAGCAGAACAAAGCCGTAAAAGATAAGAACGAACGGAAAAAAGGAACTGTGTTGTCTATGACTGGCACTAGTTGCTGCAGCCAGTAACAGCTGCATGTATGCAGCTAATTTAGCCTCCCAAAGTAACAGAATGCCGGACGCGTTGAAGCAATTCCTAGATGCTCCAAATCTATCCCGCAAGGAAAACCCGATAAAATTTGTATAGACACGAGACATCTTATCCCAGTTCTTTCGAATCTGGCACTTAAATACTTGACACCTACGGCTTCCTCTGTGCCTTCAGAGAGAGTAGTTTCTGCCGTAAATCTGTAAAGGCTGACAATAGTAACAATGGAGCATGTAAAGAGCAGAGTTCTTCTACTTTCGCTACCGAACAAATATTGGTTTGCCTGAAATAATAAATTGGTCTTAAAAATATTAGGAATTTGTTATTTAGTTTTTGATGTTTTCTAATTTTGCCTAATCTTCTTCTTCTCTCGTGTCAGCAAGAGTTATACAAAAATAGCTCATGCTGTGGTGAAAAGATTAGATAGCAAGGTTGGTAGCGGGGCTGACTGCCCAGGGTGCGCCGGACGTACTGAAGTATCGATTTTGCCTAGTAAAAAGGAATAATGATTTAATTACCTTCGTTTTTATTAAGATTCTCATACATTAAAATAATGTGCATTTTGTATAAAAAATACTATTATCTATTATTGAGCCAGACTGAACTAAATACATTATTATTTAAAGCCGAAAATCTCTGAAAATTTGACCGATAAATCGATATTTTTTCCTCGTGATATCGAAGTTGATATTGATATTTTAATAAATATCGAAATATCGATATTTTTTTTCACTTCCGACATCCTACAAACGAATGCCTCGCAAGGTGTGTACCTTCATATTCGTGCCATATTTTATGAAGCCACTCGCCACCGCGTGAATAGATGACATATCGGCGCTTGAAAGGCAAAAATTACCAAGCCACATGTTGGGAATTTTACACTAGAGCATTTTAAAGTTTTATTTAAATACGTAATCTTTAAATGCCAGTTTATTAAAAGCCCATAAACTGCACTTAAAGTTCGTTGGAATCAAGTAGTTATGATAAATAGGCGATTATTTATTTATTTATAAAAAAAACTTTAACATGCTCTAGTGTAAAGTTGCCAACATGTCACGTGGTAATTTTTGCCTTTCAATCGTCGTTAAAAAGTCCTTGGATTTACTGTTATGTGCAAATTGCAATGCAAATGACTTTTACGAGTACTTTTCTGTTCAGCAATAGACGTTTACGGGCTAATTTATTATAATGATGCTAAAGGTACATAAACTGTCGAGTGGGAGTTATGGAACGAGAATAAAAAAAAAAAAACATTTGAACTTATTCATTTGACTGTCAAATGAATAAGTTCAAATGTTTTTTTTTTTGACATTGACAAATTCAAATTTTGACATTGACAGGTCCCCATCCGAGCGAACCCAGGTGGATTTTGCGATATCGATATTAAATATTATTTTTTATTGGCTTTTAGTAAAAACCAGTACTTAGTTTTATAAAATGTTGACGAGAAACTTAGCTTCAAAAGCTATTCTTCTCCGAACCCTAAAATATGCAGCTGCTAACGTGAAACAAACTAAAAGAAATGCAGGCCATGGGTAAGATGGTTGTTATGTCATAACAAGAGCATGGAAATAAAAGTTAAATCTATTTATTTAGAAGACCTTGATACAACTATTGATTAATGTTATATTATTTGAATCGAAATTAGACCAAAGGTACAAAACCTTTTACAGAATGTTGTCAAAACACCACACGTCCTTGGTGAACCTTTATCAGTGAAGAAATTTATTGTTTTGTCATTCATGTAAAAAAACCTTATATTTTTTTTTTATTAGTGTTTGGACGTACCGTGTACCTCCTCCAATGCCCTCAAGGAAGTCAATCTTGTTAGCTGAGGGTCTTGGAGCATTAGCCTGGTGGTGGATCATATGGCATTGTATTACTGAGCCGGACCACATCTTTGTAAGTATCATTAAAGTTTATATTGAATCTAATTTTCTTTTTTCAGCATGGTGGGAACCAATGTTGTAATTGAATCGCTATTATAAATGTTGTGATTTATTTAATGGTATGAAAATGGTTTTACCACAATACTACACATTACAGACCTGTTATAGTATATCAGTTTTTTGTACTATTGTGTTCAACACACTACTACCACAAGTAAAGTTACCTTTTTGGAGGGTTTTACCAGAATACTAGTAATGTTCCACTTAATTTTGCATCACTTATACATTATGAGTCCCTTTATTATACATTGAATACAACAATTGACTCCCCAAAATTGTTAACTAATGCTACCAGGTACACATCAAGTGCCGGACTTACAGAATAGCACTACCCCATCTCTCTTCCCATGGGTGTTGTAAAAGGCGACTAAGGGATTCTCTAGAGGATGGGCAGCAGCATTCTCTGAGTACTTTAACAACCATACTGTGATCACCAACCCGCATGCCAAGCGTGGCAATTACGGAAAACCCCCCTCTTTTAGGGGAGGCCTATGTCCAGCAGTGGACGTCTTTCGGCTGAATGATGATGATGACACTGCAAGCAAACATAATCAAAGTAAGGTTATGATTAGGATTCTCATTGGCCATCCAAACTTTTTTCTGCCACCAGAGTTGTGCCTCTTTGGACTGAGGGACAGATCTCATAGTGTAGGAAAGATATAAATCATTATTTTATTATTGTATCTATTAGAAATGGTATACTGAACTATGGATCCTGAAAAATATAAGAATTAAAAAGAGAAGTATGATGATGAAGTGCAAAAGTTAAAGGCATCAAATCTGAACTGTCTACTTTTATTATTCTTTGTTCATAAAATGCATAAAGGTACCGAAAAACACAACTTTTCGATGACAATACTTTATTACTTTATAAGTCTGTGACAGATTTGATGACATCAGTGTCAACTAGCGACATCTAGTCCTATTGGCATTGGCACAGTAAATTTATTTAGCTGAATTCAATACAGCTATGCAAGTGCTGGATTGGAATCTTATATTCAGATAAGGAAATTATATGGAAGACTCCATTTAGCTTCCATATCTGAATTTTAGCCATTTAGACAATTACCAAAAAAATATTTTTATAGTAGTATTCTTTACCCTGTATTGACACAAAAATGAACTTTTCTTTTTCAGGGAGAATTTCCATATGTTGATCCCTCAACATATACTGATGAGGAACTTGGTATCCCCCCTGACTCTGCTGGATCACTGAGAAACTGAACATAAGTTTCACTTTATTTGTAGATAATTGTCATGTATAATGTTAAATAAAAATGATTGAGTTACTGTAGGTCTGTGTTACACTCCTGTGGTTTCCTTTACAATAAATAAAGTCATAAATTTAACTAATGTATCTATTACAAATCAATCAATGTATACATATAAAATTAGGTTCCCTTATCAAGAGTTCAAAACCCAGGCTTGTCAAGCGCTCTTGAGCTGTGCTCTGGCCACCCTAACAGCCTGGCCACGCGACATTCGCAGCAGCGAAAATTCGAGAGGTGCGAACGGCCGGTTCCCGTGGCCAGGCAGTAAAAGCTTGTTCTGAGGCGTCATAGTTATGCGTGAATCAAGTCGCGCGTAGCACACCGCGCGATTGTAAGTTACCTAGAGGTCACACATTCGGTCCACATGCAGACGCGCGTTTTACTGATATCGCGTGCATATCGTCAGAACCTCGACTTGTGCGACACTCAACTCCAAAATTTTCAAGTAATTATTTAATTTCGGAGCTATTCACTTAATTGGTAATTTTTGCTCCGAATGTATTTTTAGTCTTTCGTTGCGTGTTGATTCACAGTGTCTTCGTCGTGTCTCCGAATACGTGCAGGATCCTCTGTGGTCGTGCAGCTATCTGTAAGTCAGTGTTCTGTAACCGCCATTTTCAATATCCTATCTATCGGCGGTTTTCCTTACTACAGATAGAAATTTGTTATTACTTCTATGGAGCTTATGTCAAATTTCTATCTCTAGTTGGCGAAACCGCCGATAGATAGGTTATTGAAAATGGCCGTTAGTCGTCTGTGATCCAAGTATAATATTGTAGTCTTACAGCGTTACATACTCTTCGGTTTTTGGAGCCCACCACTGCAAGCAAGCAGCACTTCGAGCAAGCAAGCAAAGAAGCAAACTTATGGTGGCCCAGCCGTCTGAATGCGCCAGCGACGACAGACAGGCCAAAAGCGATTTGTCATTCATAATTTATGGGGCTATTACACTATCGCATAACTAGGATCTTAAATAGGGTCATTTATATCTTAAATGACCTCTAGAGTCATATCTATTTAAGGCGAAATTATTCATAATACGAATATAAGGGCCTGTTTCACGATGTCTGAGTAGCCACTATTCACCGAATAAATTCAAAAATGTAACAATTTGTATGAAATTATCTGCCAAGTAATTTATAGCCTGGTGGGACCAACGTAGCACATATTATTTCTATGCGTGGGACCCACAGAATGCGAAACGGTCGCGGCCGAAGATAAAGAATTCTACATCTTGGGCCGCGGCTACCCGTTCTGCACTCGCACTGTGTGGGTTCCACAATCTCACAGAGCCTCAAGGCTCTGCTGCGGACGTGCGGCTGCACGATGCTTGCCAGAGTAGGTGCTGCCATCTCGTTGTGCATTGTGAACCTTAATGCTTACTAAATATTTGCTTGGTGGTAGGATCCATACCTTAGAATAAGTACTAAAGCAAGTGCTTTAGTACTTATTCTAAGATCCATACGGTCCGCTTAGCTAGCTACCACTCTCTACAGTATAAATAGTAGTCTATGGCTACCACCCTCACATTAAAATCCGGTGCCAAGCAGTTTACTGTATTCCACCGTGTGTATGTGAGAGCCAGAAGCAAAGAGAATGTAACTAGGCCAGAAGGGTATAGGCACGAAGCAAATACAAAGAGGAGATGGTGTAATTCGATTTTCCTATCATACGACCTTAGAATACAGAACATACGACGCGTGATACTTTGCGGGGTGAAGGGAACGTTACACCCCGCCTACTTACGCCTACTTTCACGTTTTCCATCTAGTAGTGAATAGGAAAAACTAAACGCTTCGGGTACATCGGTAACTAATACGTGTTTCAGCTATTTCACGCTAGATGTCCTCGTAGTTGTAGTAGTATGTTACGACAGGGACGTACTTAGAATTTTTGTAACAGCCTACGGCAGAGCTGGTTTAAAAATTACAAAAATATTGTGAACAAAAATGTAATAAATAAGAAAAATCTTCACACAGTAATAAGTAACCACCCCGCTAAATAATTGTATTCAAGTCGATTTTTTGTTAACTGTAGATTTTAGTGAAATTTTAGTGAAAATAATTAAGAAATCATGCCTATAATGTACATACAGTACACAATTTACTACAGAAATTTATTACAGAATTATTTTTGTGTACTTTTAATTTAAAATTGAAATTCTCGAAAAACAAATCGAGTTCCTACATCAAATGGATACGGCGATGGGCGATGGTCAATTTTTTTCGTACTCATAGTTTCTTGGACTGAATTACTGCTTACTGCAGTGAATAAAAAGAAACTCTGTACAAATTCCCCCTTATTAGTATAAAAGGCGGTTTAAGCCAAAACTAAGGTAAACCCAGATGTAAAATATACTCAATGTCATTTAATTAAAAACAGCTATACCGGCTATTTAAAAACCTGGGATTTTCTTAAACCATCGCTAGAAATAAGACGGATTATGTTTAAGTTGATATCGCTTAGGACGAGTGTATGTGTGATGCGGAATAAATAAAACACAAGTATTACGAAACAATGTTGAAAAATTAAGACACTATTTTTTATTTCACATACATTACATACACATGGTCTATTAATTTTTTGTATCCATTTCTGTTTGAGATTATCTTCGGGTGGAAATCTGAAATACGAGTATAATCTAAATTTAATTAAATATCAAGGAACTATGCAGGCCTCGTTCACCATTATTGAATAAAAATTCAAACGTCACGTATCACCACATATCGTAATTAAATAATTGAATTCTAAGTACGGACCTGTCTATTCATATTGTTTACACTATTCCACGATAGATGGCGACCGAAATATCACGGTTTAAAATAGTAATAAAAAACAATAATACGATATTCTTGTCAACAAAAAGGCTTTAAAAAAATCTTAAATCTGTTTTAATTCATTATAATTATAAAGATAATGAATATTTCTTACGTAGTTGTTAGTTATTCATGTTATAATTAGGGTGCGCCATCTTTTGTCGAGCAGTAAAACTATTGTACGAGACGTGATAACAATAGATTTTTCTAGAACGAATCTAATAAATATCGCAAAAAAATAGTTACGAGTGAAATGTGATGCCATCCATGGTACCAAAACGTTTATCTGAGTAGTTTTTACAAGATAACACACAACACTTCATCTTTTTCTTTTAAATGACAACGAAAATAATAAATAATGATAAAATGGAATGGGAGCGGGAACGTAATGTTTACAAGACGAGTGCCGACAGACTGATAGGCCACGCCCACCGTGAGGACGGAATGGTTCTACATTGGTATCACGGTTCCCAGTTGCTTATGCCATCTCCTCTTTGTATTTGCTTCGTGGGTATAGGTCGCGCTTCACGTTGTGCGACGCGGCCCGCACTAAATTCAAACAATATGGCGTAGTATGTATGAAAATGTTTATGGAGAAGCGATTTTACACGCGTTTGCTTGAAATGCAGGCGGAGCCCGCGGATGGCAATACCGCGTCGCACGCGACATTTATTTATCGCGGCAGCGCGACGCCGACGGGGCGGCGGCGATGCACGCAGCGTTGTGATCAGCAATTCCTGCAATTCTCCGTTCTCAGTAAAACGTAGCGACATCTGCGGCGTGGCTCGCGGCGTCACGCACGCCCCGCATCTTCATAAAAAACATCGTACATTGCCGTAAGTTTGTGTTTGCACGCGCCGCCTTTCTGTTATCTGAAAAAATGTCCGACGCGCCGCGAAACGCCACGTCGCACGCGACGCACGCACCACGCCCCGCGTCTCCGTAAACGAGGCCTTACTTAGTGCATATCTCTTAGAATAAGTACTAAAGTACTTATTCTAAGTACTTGATCTTAGATTCTAAGGCATATCTGATCTCTGCCATCCATTTCACAGATGTCAGTGGGACTGTACAGCTGTACAGTAAAGAAAAATAAAAAACCGTTCAATATGTACAACGTTTTATTGATGAGATAAAAGCAGGATAAATAAAATATTGATGTTACATCATCTATGTCAGTTGTTTTAAACGAGCAAAAGACAGATATCTCGATCTAACAAATCGCAACACAGCGTAGAAAAAAAAGTTTGACGTAAATCAAAAACAGTGAAGTAAATTTCTCCTGTGCACGCTTGTTTGTCCTAATTTTTGTAAAATTTAAGCTATTTGTTGGAATTTAAACAAAAAATGTGCAATTGCAATCGTATGTTCAATTAATAGTGTTCTTGTGATAATGTGATGTGTTTATAGTATTCGAAATGGAGACAAATGTAAATCAGAAGGGTGAGTACATCGCCACTCTCAAAGGTCTAGTCTTGTTTGTGTATGAATAACTGTATCTTGCAAGTCTTGCGATATGAATTTGGCTGACGTATGTCGCCCTAAAGGTATATTTACGATGCGTCCTCATTTATTTTGCATAGACATCTATGTTTTATATTGAATACGGATTAAGTTACTGTTTCGGGCGTCGTACGACGACAGCGAGCTTATCATGTTTTTGATGACTTTCTTATCGCTTTAAATTTGGCGTGAAGACAGATTGAAATATGTAAATCTGCTAGTATTTTTGATAAGTACAACTGTTGCTCTTCTTGAGTGTTCCTGTGTCACAGTATGAGTCACTTTGTTGGCATTGTGATGTCGTGTGCATGCTAAATACTAATAAGCAAAGTGCGATGTGCCAGTACAGTCGGATAACATGTTGGGTTAGAATATTTTCATTGTTGTTAAACATTTATCAAAAAAAAAAACACCTTTTATGTAACCTTTTGGTGGTTGTATAGTGATAGGTTATGTTTATGGAAACAATCTGGAAGACTTTTGCTTAGTCTGTTGGTAAAGGGTCTTAAATTTTTAAATATGTAAACAATATTTAGTGAAGTAAATATTTGCATCTGGTTAGATAAATTTACATATAAAAAACCTATATAATTACTTTCCTATTTGTATTTTTTATTTTTGTAGTTGTAAGAATGGAACTTTCTGTTATCTTATTGTTGCAGTACTTATGGTTTGATAGCCAAAGATAACATATAGGAATAAAGTACTAAAGATTGGCTCAAAAATTAAAACATAGAACACGTTAATGTTTAAATTTAGAAGCATTATAATTAGAGCCTAAGTGTAATCTTTTATTAATAATTCCATAACTATGTTGATCTGCATAGGCTTAGCCATCTAAAATATAAAGTAAATTGAGACATAACCTACATTATAATATTTTCAGGTTTTTATGTGTATTAAAGCTACACAAGCCTTCCAAGCAGTTCACCGGTCAATAGTCTTTGTTTAGTGTAATACATTACGTACTTATCACAGTGTCTTTTTCAACCTTGACGTTGGCGGAATCATCGAATAACGATGGAGCCATAAAATTAAATTTGAATTGAAAGCTACACAAGATATGACATATTATTAGAAATTGAAATAAAGTTTCTAATAAGTAAATAATCATAATTTAATAAGTAAAAACTTGCTTGTACTATGTAGACTTCTGGCATTATGAAATTTGGAATAAGACTTGTTTATGTTAAAGCACGTAGGAGTTAGGGTTTTCGCGTTCCCGGCCTATTTGAATTCCCGGGAATCGGGAATTTATTCTTTTAATTCCCGGGAATTCCCGGGTACCCGGGAATTTTCATGTTTTTTGTATAAATATAGTTTTTCTTGTATATTTCAACATTAAACTTGTGTAAGTACTTTAAACATGATTAACTGTCTAACATACCAATCGACTTTTCTTATTAAAATAAAAAATCTTACACTTATTTAAAAAAATGAACTAGGAACAGTTACAGTCATTTATTGTGCGATGCGCGAGTTTCATTAATGAAAAAAATTCTTCTCTTCATATAATAAGGCAAAATATTACGGAATAACAATAGGGTGAATGACTATAAAGGCTGTTACCAAATTCGTGTAATACCTTAAAACGACATGTTCTACTACTCGTGTAAAATGACCAAGCACGGGATTTAGTTTGATTGAAAATAAAAATAAAGTTTTTTTTTTCTAGCGGTAGCGATATGTGATCGAAACATAACCAGCTAATAAGATATAAATAAAAAATAAAAATTGCTAAATAAAAAAATTATTCGTTGGAACATTTCGACGCCACTCGTCAATGAATGAAACCACGGTGAACCAGCTGGCTAGCACGACTAGCACGAAATCATTCTTTGCAGTCGGTTAACTCGGGGCGCAAAAAGGTCTCGGAAATAGAACTTTTTTTTTGAAGAACTATTTTGTATTTAAAATAAAAACCATTTAGGGTTATTCTGTGAGTAGATCACGCTGTTTGAAGGAATTACACGAATTCGTTTACACCCTGTATATTTCCATTATAAGTCTCGAAATTACACAAAAGATAAGTATTGTGAATAGTTTCTACAAATGAAACATTTACAAAAAAAAATCAAGCGTTTAGAATTTGTTTACTAGACAGAGACAACACTACAGTGTGCTGACATCACGATACATTTACCCCATTCTAAGTTCACACCACGCTGTACAATGTCCCAAACAAGAAAGAGAGACAGAAAATGCTCTAAAATCTTCGGAAGCGTGCAGACCCTTCATTTTTCATCATCATTTCTTCATTTCAAATAATTCCCGGGTACCCGGGATTCCCGCCAAATAATTCCCGGGTCCTAAAATCCCCAAATTCCCGGGAATTCCCGGTTCCGGGTACCCGGGGCGAAAACCCTAGTAGGAGTGTCTGAGTTAGATCCAGGCCTGCACCTCTAACTTATTGGATTCACGTCACTCATTGCTTGTGTTAATGTTGTGGCAAACATTGTGAGGAAACCTGTATACGTGAGCTGAGACTGCTCCAAAAAGTTCTTAATGGTGTGTGTACCAACCTCCACTCAAACTCAAAACTCGTTTATTCAAAATAGACTAGTATTACTTAGTTCTTTTTGAACATCAAATTTACATAAGACTGCCCCAAAAGCGCCCACCCTTCACTATGCTAGCATGGTAGACTAACCTGTAGAAAAGATGTTGTGTGCATAGGCCCGTATTGTCCAATGGATGGTCACATTGTTATGCTACACAATAATAATTAGAAGGCCATTAATTAGTATTAGTTTAGCAGGCAGTTTTCCGCAACTCCATGTCATACCGCGTATTTTAAATCTTATTCAATTGGTCCTAACTCTTCGAGAGTGGCAAGCAAACTTTTAAATTAGCTGACTTTATCTCAAGACTACTTGGATACTGAATACCGAAGTATTTGATCCTGTATATGATGAGTTCAGGGCAGTTCAAAAGGATATAGTTTCATGCATTTTCGTCCTCCATGCTGGCTCCATATAGAGGGCTTTCTGTAACTCCTATAACAAAGAGATTTTTATTAAAAGAACCATGGCCAGTGATGCTTGCTGTGACTGTGTAAAGGATGCACACCCTTTTTCAGTAGTGGTTGTTGGCAGGCTTATAGTATCACAATAATAATGGAAATCATATCTATTTTTATTTACTGCTAGTAGTTTATTTTTAAAATAAACATGTAATTAATTAATCTAATCATCTAAGAAGTTAATCATCTGTTGAATAATCTCCATGTGTTACTCATCAACAATTAATTATTCACACTAACTAAAAATACTTTATCAGTACTGTGCTGCTTTTTATCATTTTTGAAGGGGCATTTTGTTCTTGTATTTGTTTACAGATCAATAAAGTTGAGATTATTTCTAGTGTTTAATTTATTATCAGAGTAATAGTTTACATGCAGGTTGGACATATGTTTGTAACTTAATAGGGTACTTGACAACTTTCAACAAATAAATAATTGAATGTTGAAAAAATTATATTTAAAGAAAGTATAAAAAGTACGCAATTGTTGTAAAAATTAATAATCTCAATCACAAAATTTATACACTACGTTTTTTTTTTCATTTATTGACCTTGTCGCGAGAAATGGACAATCAGACATTGTATTAAGGGGTGTTGTGAAATTATTATGAAGTTCGTAGGGTATGATGACATCGCCTTGTAGTGCTGTCTCTGTCTAGTAAAAAAATGTTAATTACATAGAACTTGGGCATTTTATTTAATATTTCATTGAGCCTGAAAAAACTTCAAGCTCGAGATATCTAATAAAAAATGAACTAACTTAGCGAACTAACTGATTAATTATTGCTCCCTCATCACTGAAATGCTGAGGATTGTGGTTAAATAAAAATTGTCGTCAAGCTATCAATTCTTTCATCATGCATGTTAGACCCTTTTCAACGTAAGGTGAGTCCTGAGGTTTTTCAACAGAACATGGTTATTATAGGTATTTTATGGTTTTTGAAGATGTTGTTTACGTTCTTTCGATAGTAGTCTCCTTACGGCTACAATTTACGAAATGTGGCAGGACTCATCTTTTGTTAGAATAGAATAGAATAGAAATTTATTTGCGAGAAACACGGTGGGTACATACAGTGGCGTGCACTCCATACATGCAAATAAGCTCTGCATACCCTGTAGCAGGGTTGCCAACCGTAATAAAAAATCCCTCGTACATACGCAGCTAAAAATCTCGTATTTTGACTTTCAAACCTCGTACATTTATGATGCATCGAAAACGTGCTAAAAACAAAATAAAGATAAATTGAATTACTGGATTTAGGACTTTTTACTCAAAGAAATAAACTATTGCAAGTTTCCTACTAAATAAAACTTCAGCTTGTGTTGTATTTCATTTTTTTTTAATTGTTACTCAAGTAAAATCACAAAAAAAAAGCAGTCATTGTTTTCGTCGTTATCACTCATAACGATATTTCTATTACACCACTAAACAATTGACGAAACAACGAAAAGACTAGGTATTTAAAAATAAAAATCTTCTTTTTTACAATAACTTCATGTAGCTACACGTACTAACGTACCTAGTGCAAAAAACACGGCCGGCATGCAACGAATGGAACACTTAGGAACAGGGAAAGAAGAAATTTCCGCTGTGTGACAGAGACGACTTGCGAAGAACGAAATGTTTTACTAGGCAGGGGATTTCCGGTTAACGGGATAGCTACCATAGATAATCATCGCGTAAATACGAGATTGAAATTTTTTGTGTAAGAAGTTCCTACAAGTTCTGATAGATAGCACTAGTTTTTACTATTTATCTAATGGTGATGCAAAATGTTCGTATGGCCATATTATCAAAATCTCGTACATAATTGTACGAGGTTGATAGTGTCCTCGTACCTCGTACGGAAGACCACAAATCTCGTATTTGTACGAGGAACCTCGTACGGTTGGCAACCCTGCCCTGTAGTTCCATACATACAAACATGCCCCTCTAAATGATAAATAACTATAATTCAAAAAAATCGTGGTAATTTAGCTTACGCGCCATCTATTACTTTATTTTGTTACGCGCCATCTATTACTTTATTTTGTTACGCGCCATCTATTACTTTATTTTGAAACTAACTCGATGGCGGCGAACATTAGCGCCCCCGCGCACCTCGTGAGCATAAGCTGTACTACGCCTTGCTTATTCTTCATACAACGCATCTCGTGTAGTACGCAGCAAAGAGTGTGACTGTGTGCGTGAAAATGTTTGCGCGTGTTGGAGTTTTAGAGGCATAGCTTACATTGTAAACCGTCCAAATTGAGAACACGTAAAAGCACCGCTGAATTGTTGATTGCAGAGGGTCGACTTATTTTAGTCGGATTAACCAAATGATTCATTCGTTCGTATGAATTAGTTCGTAACGTATTAAATTGCAAAGTTTTTTCGCCTTATTGTTTTTTTGGCGCAAGTGATTGACTGTCGATTAATTATTTAGTAAGTTTATTGTAAAAATGGAAAATTATACCTGTGAGACCTGTGCTGGCGAAATGTGTGTATTAGATAAATTAAAATCGGCCGCGTTTTCACGTTATCTTTTGAGGAAACAGTTAAATTGATTGCAAAGGGAAGGTGTGTACCCGGGTTGGATTTAACTCAAAGAAAAGGTAATAAATACTAGTTATTTTCATAAAATGTTTTATGCTGACTGTTACTGGCTAACTCGTTGTGTACACACAAATACATTGTATTGTTTCCCTTGCATTTTGTTTATAAATCAAGTTAAAAATAATGTTTGGACCTAGTGGATACTCAGATTTAAATAATTTCCACAAAGCGGCTGCTAAGCATGATTCTTCAGAAAAACGTCTAGAATCCTGCTTAAAAGTTCCAAACTTTTGGTAAAGGTAGAATAGAGACTAGTTTGAATAGCCAGTTATACCTACCTAGTTAAATATTGAAAGGCACAACGTGAAAGATGACAGAAATAGAAACATCTTCAAACGGTTGATTGATGTAGTTTGTTTTCTAGGTAAACCTGAATTAGCATTCCGTGGTCATGACGAACCCAGCTTTTTTTTTCTGCATACCCTGTCTGAAATCTCTGTGCACGCCACTGGGTACATATGGGTCTTAAAATAATGCAGGTACAGATCAGCATGTTTCGCCGGCACAGCGGCATGCAAATTAATATAAAATAATTACAATTTTGTTAATTACCTATACACTCATAATAAAGACTAATTATAATTATAACAGCTTTGGTTCATTTGACATTAATCTTGCAATATTCAATATTATTCTAAATTATTCACTTGCAATATATTTTAACATTTATTCTACATCTATAAATTTATTATTCCATATTTATGTATTTATTCTATCTCTATCAGTCATAAATTCAGTCATAGTATAGTAACACTTATTTATTAAAAAATGTTTTAATTTCTTTTTGAAGAGAGGTAAGTTTAAAGTTCTAATTTCCTGAGGTAATCTATTATATATTTGTGGAGCCATCACAAAGATACTTTTACTGAAAAGAGCTGTATTGCCATGTTCCACCTGTAGGGCACCAGTATCTCTTTGCCTCAACCTGGAATCCCGTGGGGGCTTTAATTCAAATAAATTAATGTAACTTTTAACGAAAGTAGCTACTTCGTAAATATATAGAGATGGGAACGTAAGTAGTTTTAAGTTATAAAAATGCGGCTTACAACTGTCTCTGGGATGAAGGCCACGTATAGCGCGAATACATTTTTTTTGTGCTATAAATACGTCATTTTTATCTGTGGAGTTTCCCCAGAAAATAAGCCCATATCTTAATATCGACTCCACATAGCTGTGATAAGCAGTAATCACGGTATCCTGGCTAGCCGATCGCGATAATTTGTATAGAGCGTAAGCAAAACTATTTATTTTTGCACATACCGATTCAATGTGCATTTTCCATGTTAATTTACTGTCTATGATTAATCCTAAGAACTTGGTGCTATTTTCTTGTGAAATCGATATATTATTGTAACTAATATTTAGCTGTGGTGGTAGTTGACGCTGATGAAAATGCATTAAATGTGTTTTTTCTAAATTTATGTGTAAATTATTTGATTCTAACCATACTATTGTTTGTTTTAGAGCGTTATTTACTTCTTGTTCATAATTGTAAGCTTTGTCTGATTTAATAATGATTGTGCTATCATCAGCAAATAACACGGTTGGTTGACTAAGATTTTTGGGGAGGTCATTAATATAAATTAGAAAGAGTAGGGGTCCTAAGACACTTCCTTGTGGAACCCCATACCTGATCATTCTAGGCTGAGAACAGTATTTAATTTCTTTTTTGGTTTTTATGCTAATGTTTACTATTTCAGTGTATTGCTGCCGGTTATTTAAATAAGATGCTATTAATTCCAATCCCTTACCACGTACACCATATCTTTCCAATTTATCGATTAGTATATTGTGATCGACATAATCAAATGCCCTGGTCATATCCATATAGAGCGCGCAAATAGGTATTTTATGGTCTACACAAGTCATAATTTTTTTGAGAAAATCATATATGGCAAGATTGATAGATTTATTTTTCCTAAAACCCTTCCTGTTCATCTACCAATATGTCTTTCTTTTCAAGAAAATTATATAATCGGGATTGTATGGATTTTTCAATAATTTTGGAAAAAATTGGTATTAATGCAACTGGGCGGTAATTTTTTACTTCTGCTTTATCCCCTTTTTTATACAACGGTTTAATTATTGATGTTTTTAGTTTATCTGGGAAGATTCCAGTTTCAAAACTTAAATTAATTACGTATGACAATGGATAGTTGATAAATTTATGAACTTTTTTTATTATATTTGTTGCCAAACCGTCGTTACCTGTACTCTTTGTGTTCTTTAAGGACTGTATAATGTTTGCAACTTCATTTGGTGTACTTGGATTCAGATATAATGTATCCAAAGTTCGATCAATTTGTGGCGCTTTTCTTTTGTGATTCATACTAAGACGATCTATATAAAAGTCATTAAACACGTTGCAAATGTCTATGGTGTCCGTTATTTCGAAACCATTATGAATTACTTTTGTTATTGGCTCACGGGGAAGTTCTACTTTGTTATTATTTATAACTGACCAAGTTGCTTTACTCTTACTTTTAGCGTTATTAATGAAATAATTATTTTGTGCGTACTTTGTGAGATGTATAATTTTTTTGTATCGAGCTGCATATGAATCGTAGCGAGCTTTGCTTGTGGTACTTTTTGCTTTACGGTATTCCCATAACAGTTTACGTTTGATTTTACTACAGGCTTTAATCCCTCGCGATAACCATTTTTGTTTTTTATTTATAGTTTTAATTATAAGTTTAGTAGGAAAACAAAGATCGTAGAATAATTTAAATGTGTTTAGTAAAGCTTCGTACGCTAAGTTTGGATCAGTTTGTTCGTAAACCTCGCTGAAGGTAAGGTTCTTTATACATTCTATAAATTTATCCAGCAAATCCGGTGAATAATCTCTTACTTTCGTTTTCCAGGAATGAATGGCACATGTTTTTTTTACACCACATTTCAGCATTTGCGCGGTATGATCTGAAAGAGCAGTCTCAATTACTTCACCATTATTACCACGGTCATTATGAATTATATTATCTATACATGTGCCGCTCGATAGGCGGGTGGGTGATTTCACTAGTACCTTTAAGTTATACCCCCTAATTATATTTAAGAATTTTTTAGTATTTAGATCGTTATTCAATAGGTTTATGTTATAGTCTCCGCAAAGTACCGTGGTTTTAATTTTTTTCCCACGATTAATATGATAGAGTAAATTTTCTAGTGTTTCAAAGAATAGTTCTAGATATAAGGTTTTATGTTTATTTTTGGGGACTCTATACACACAAATAACAATCACATCATGTTGTGTCAGTTTTATACCGCAAAATTCAAAAACGTTTGCTCTAGAAAATCGTTTGACGTCAGTCAATATTTCGTAATCATGAATATTTCTAACTAATATGCACGTTCCACCCTTTCTTTTGTCCCTACAGAAGCTATCTGCTAATTTATAATTAGATAATGTGAGCAGGTTTTGGTCATTATATGTCATATTGTGTTCTGAGATACATACGACATCAACTGCCTTATTCAGGTCAGCGAGCTCATCTAGTTGCACAGTTAACATATCGGACTTACTAATTAAACCTGCTATATTTTGGTGCAATATGTAAATATTATTATATACGAAAAAAATTGTTGTATGTTTCGTTTTTAGTATTATTTAAGGATAGTTTAGGCATTCCAATGATTTTCTTTGACTTTTTTTCTATAGGGAAGTAATCAAATATTGTTTTTTGTATTAATACTTTGGATTTGATAAAGTTAGGATCATAATGGCTATAATTATATGTAGTAGAATTATTATATGCAGTAGAATGAATTGTCTTTTTCGACGGGATAAATCTAGCATTATAATCAATGGAATCTATGACTAAATTTATCTTGTAACAAATATTCTTTATATTGTTAAAGTTATTATTATATAAATCTGACTGAATAAAATGGCATTTTTGAAACTTATTTGACACACAACAAATTAAGTTACTGAGCATTTTTTCGTTAAGATATCTATTTTTACAGACTGAAAGTAATATCACTGATGCTTTAGTGTTCTTAATTAAATAATATAGTTCATGAGCTAGTTTTTGTGGGTCTGTATCTTCTTCCCCTGCACATAGGATCAATTTGTCTTCGTGATTGAGTTGAAGAGTCTCACTGAAGTTAGATAGCATCTCTGTTGGCGCTTCAGGATAGATGTGTCCTACTTGTCCTTGTTGAACAGGATATTGACAGACTGCATGTCTACAGCACACATGCAACCTGTCCATCCACTGTTTTAAATTGCTGAATTAAGTTCATAAAATTATTATAGCTACAAAGGCATACATATATGGTATGTGAGCAATAAAAAAAAAGAACAACAAGGAACAAGATCATTTGTGAACCATATCATGTGTACCTCATTACATATTCAAGGTGGGGTTTAACTATTCATGTGTTCTGTCGCAGTGTCGTGTATGGTGAACTTCGCGTACGACGCGTCTGAGACTGACGAGCTGACGGTGAGGCCCGGTGACGTCATCCGTGACGTGGAGCGGCTGCCCGGCGGCTGGTGGCGGGGTGAGCTGCGTGGCCGCCGTGGCATGTTCCCTGATAACTTCGTGTCGGTACTCGAACACGCGAATGCAAGGTGAGAAGTGGGTCTTTCTAGTAGCGTTAGTGCGACACAGTATTATAACCGTGATTATAACTTACCTACATTACCTAATAACAGTAGGATATATACTACTCAAAACAAAATAAGAGCCACTAGGTATTTAAGGTATACCATGAAAAATATAAAATTAACACATTGTTTAATTTACGTAAACTTAAAACAATGTTACTGTTTACCGTTTAGGCTAGTAATTGTTGAAATTAGTGATTAATAAACATTTTTATTTAACTTTTGATAAAAAATGACAATTTAGAATAAAAAACACAAATAACAAAAAGTCACTAAAAACTAAAAAAAAACTTCACTTTTTATTTGTTTTTCTCTTTTTTAATTACGGGTATGCCCTCCTCTTTTGGCTATGCACTCCTGTAGCCTGGAATGCATGCTCTTTATCAAATGGCTGACGTTTTCAGCAAGGATATCTTCCCAGGCACTTTTCAAAGCATCAATCGGTTGGTGCTGGTTGTAGACCTCTTGCGCACTCTCTCTAACCCTTCGTTTTAATTGATCCCACATGTGCTCGATCGGATTTAAGTCCGGACTGTTTGCTGGCCACGGCAACACTTGAATGTGAGAGCCTTTCAGTGCAAACTGGGTCGCTTGAGCTGTGTGTGCACAGGCATTGTCTTGCATCAGGATGAACCCAGGACCCATTCGCTGTGCAAATGGAATCACATGCGGCCTGATGACTTCCTCAATGTAACGCTGAGCAGTTACGGAACCTTCATTTAAAATAGCGAGTTCAGTTTTGCCATGTAAGCTTATTCCACCCCAAATCATTACATTGGGTCCACCGAAATGGTCAACCTCGTGAATGCAGGCTTCAAAAAATCGCTCGCCACGTCGCCTTTATGCTCTAATGCGCCGATCGTCATTAAATAATTTTACTTTACACTCGTCGGTGAAAAGCACCATGCCCCACTCGTCTATGCCCCAGTCTAAATATTGACAGGAGAAACTTAAACGATTTGCACGCTGAGCCCTGGACAAAGGAATTCGAACAACTCGACGTTTTGAAGTTTGCTGGTCTTCGTGCAATCGTTTACGGATCGTTTGGTCACTGACGCGAGTACCCGTTGTCAACCGTAGGCGATTTTGTAACTTACGAGCCGTCACTGTGCGTTCTCGGCAAGCACTTAACCGGATGTACCGATCTTCGTGAACAGTTGTAATACGAACTCTACCCAAACCAGGTCTTCTTGCAACACTACCAGTCTCTTGGAAGCAATTCCAAGCATTTTGGATAGCTTTCCGAGAAAAACCCAGATGCAAAGCCACAGACCACTGCGAAATTCCTTCTTGGATCATTGTAACGGCTGTGGTTGCAGTAATTACGTCCATATGTCTTCGTACTTGTGGCATATTAACGTAAGATGTTACATAAACAAATTAACTAAACAAAGTTAAACGATTATTTCAGATTACCATAAAGATAATCGAAACAAAACTTAAAGAAAAATCGAAACAAAATAACAAGAAAATTTCAAATTCATTTTTTTTTTAAATGATTGCCTGCATTTTGGTCTCAAGTACAAAATCAAAGAGGTTAAATATCGAAGAGTTTGTAACATCAATATTTTGTTATTTCTTAATTACTTAACGTTCATTAAATTACACTGAAATGTGAAAATAACGAGTGGCTCTTATTTTGTTTGGAGTAGTATACATACGGTGTGGTGAGGGCTGTTTACATGACATGCACCAACATCCTAAACTTGGAATAAAATCTATGGAACTTCTAAGCGTATAAGTATGCGATGCGGGAATTAAACTTTGAACGCAGAAATGAGACTGCGCCTACGATCCACAGATAATAAGAAAATGAAAATTAAACTCAATAATAATATCTACTGAATACAGGGTGGAAAAGTTAAGTGGCAACAGCGATTATTTCGTCAATATAACAGGTATTGAAAAACTTATAGCTAATATCAAAACTAGGTTGCCGAAGAAACAAAATGACACTATTATAATCTTTTTTTTTAATGAAACCAGTTTATGTCCAAAATATATTTTTTACTACGGCCACCATTATGCAAAAAATACGGTTTTTATACGATAATTATGCCAATAAAAAGCTATTAAAAAAAACTGGTTTCAAGACTTAGTGGCTTGTTGCATAAATAACAAATATTTTTTTCAAAATACCTAAGTAAAACCTCACACCACATGTAAACTTTTTGTACTCCTACTTTTTTTGCTTGAATTTTTTTTCTTATTTAAATTCAATGCATTTTTGGTGTTTTATTCATTTGGTTCCTAAGTTCCAATATCAATTTTATGATGTCACGTATAATTATGGAATAATCGTCCAAACAGATTGCTTTTCATACGTATGGGCGCAGTGTAAATCAAATTTCGAATATATTGGCGATTTAATTTCGTTAACGTATTTATGTCATTTTACGCCGTAGACTTTGATATTACCTAATAGTTTTTCAATATCTGTAAAAATAACAAAGTAATGGCCTGTTGACATTTAACCCTTCCACCTGTATACAGCTGGGCTGCTGTTAGAAACTACAAATTAGGTACAATTTAGGTAGGTATTAAATTACAATAGGTACCATTTATAACGTAGGCATCCATTAAGGAAGAGTTTTTGCGAAATCCCACCCCTGAGGCTGCCTGTCCACTGTAGCGGAGAGGAGCGGAGCAGAGCGGAACTCATCAATAGAATTGCATAAAATTCCCGTCTCCGATCCACTCCGTGAATTTTGTGCAATTCTATTGGTTAGGTCCGTACGGCTCCTGTCGCGGTGCATGCAGCTGCGAAACCCGCGACCCCGGCCAAGGGTGTATTCAAGGGTGTGTGTTCCTTCTCCTGGAAGGAACACCTTGACTTTTTAGCCGGTAAGAGTCCGGCATAACTGTTCGCCTTCCCCCGGGCGAAGGCAATCCATGAGGATAATACAAAGAAAAAAAAAGCTCACGGCTCCGCTCCGCTCCGCTCTTGTCCGCTTCAGTGGACAGACAGCCTGTGACTTATTTTACTATTATTCAAATTTCATGGAAGTACAGCTGCTGGAAAAGCTAGCTAAATCATAAGATAGCTTTTTCACCTGAGAAAAAAACTCTTTTTGCGTGTTCTCTTGCCTATCAGGCACACGCGCTAAAATTGTTTCGGCTTCTTTTTACCGTAACCAATTCACAAATAACCTGTTTTACATTCCAAACAGTAGTCACTATGTCTTGTGATCTTTACTATGATCTGTCGAGCTCGTCATCATATTTTGTTGATTTTGATGAATACAAGGTTAGTCGGAAAGGGGGTACTAATCCGAAGCCCACTTATAGTATCGCTGATGACTATTTGAAAGCAAGTGTTAAAATTTCTAAATTCGATATATTTTTTTCCAAAGAAAATGATTTTTATTTTACTTTTTCAAAAATTCTTCATCCCTGCTTTAGTTACAAATTCAGAAAATGGTGCTTCTAATTCATGACCCCGAATATGACCTAAAATATAAACACAGCTGATCATAACTGAGGATAGATAGATTTTAGAGTTTTTTTTTTGAGATTTTTGAACAACTGTTTCTCTTAAACTATTGAGTTTTGGGAAAAGTTGTAGAACAACAGTTATTCATTATTATGTGTATTTTAACACCCTTTCGGATTAGTACCCCCTTTCTGACTAACCTTGTATAAGGTATTCAATTTATCAAATCATTAACTGCATTTTATAAAATAGTCTTTATTCGTTCACTACTATCTTCCTACAAATCTTTTAAGTGAATAAAGAATTATTATTATATAAAAGAATTATTATTCCTGCTAGTCTTTTCCCAACCATGTTGGGGTCAGCTTCCAGCCTAACTAGATGCAGCTGAATATCAATATTTCACACGGAGCGACTGCCATCAGACCTCCGCAACCCAGTTACTGGGCAGTGCCGATATCCTAAAGTTAGACCGGATCGTTCATTACTATCTATTTCTCATTCAGCCGAAAGACGTCCGCTGCTGGACATAGGCCTCCCTCAAAAGGGGGAGGGGGGGGGGGGTTGCCGTAATCGCCACGCTTGGCAGGCGGGTTGGCGCTCGCAGTATGGTTGTTAAAGTACTCAGAGAAAGCTGCTGCCCATCCTCTAGAGAATCCCTTAGTCGCCTTTTATGACACCCACGGGAAGAGACGACCTAGTGCTATTCTTTAAGTCCAGCCCTATACGAGACTATCTATGCTAAATGTCAATAAACAGCTGGATACTGTTCCACTCGTAATTGAATGAACTCTGGCTTTAACGATACCCACGGAAGCGCTGTAATGAGACTCGTTCTTACCTTGAGACAACTTTTATTTCTCCGAAAGTTACTTCGTTTGGTGCAACAAACTTACAATAGTAATATTGATCTACAAACTTACTAGACCAAACAAAACAATGTGCATGTCAAAGTTCAATACCAACTGCAGAGATTGATGCTAAGGTCACCAGTTTACAGTTAGCTTGTTTCAACATCGTCGGGTATCCAGCTCCGCCTAGCCGCACAGTTCCTACGGAACTGGTTTGTGTACAGATTTGAAATTACCATGTGTGTCTGATGTCTAGTTCACTGACACACATACATATTAACATTTTTGTTTTCGTTATTATACTCGTTTTGTTTTTATTGTTTATTTTGATTTAGATAAATTACTAGTTTTGATTATCTGGATTACTGTAATGTTACAGTTAAGTTTACGTAAGTTGACTCCAAGCTCCAACATGGTTGGGAAAAAGTTCTGTTGCCGCTATTAAGCAGTTTTAAGAGCATTTTGAAATAGGATAACATTTCTCAAGCATTAACAAACGTCTCGATAGAAAAATCGAATGTTGAATTTCATTGAAATATACCAGTACCTATACTTATGACTACATATTATACGTTTTCCGTACCGTACACTAATAAATATATTCTGCTACCTAGTAATTATCCATTTGAACATTCCAGAAACGTGACAATTTGAAACGGAATACTATATCATTTTAACGCTCAGTAATCAATTGTCCATAAAAAACTTAATACTCGTATTGTTGACAAAGACATTTTCTATGTTAAGTTATACACACACAACGTTATACCGTTTTAGTCATACACTTGCTAACACAATCAGTGATGTCATTCTCTTAAGGAATGATTATATTACAAAGTGTGTGCAGTATGGTTTTAAAACTTCAAAGAGGCACTCATTATTACTTAAAGTGTAAATAATTTTGTTGATGTTTTTAATGTCGGACGACATCCGGCTGTGTTCGCCATCCACTCTCGGCGAAAGTCGTTCAAGAACCGCGACCGTTAATTGTAAAATAATTTGATAAGGCCTTTAAATTATATTTTCGATTAGTAGAATAATAATGACTGTACGTACTATCTAATCAGTTCGGATAACGCGATAAGACGCGCGGTCCGCCAGTCAGTGTTTGTTGTGTGGCCCTTGGTGATATATTTTCGTCTGTCTTAAGTTTTTTTTTTGTAATAAAACCGTTATAGGTAATAACAAGGTGAAATTAAGAAGGTAGGTTATTCAGTTAGGTTTTTTTTTTCATACTTTCATTGTTCAAAATCGGTAAACATAATCCCCTTTATTACAAAAGTTGGTTTAAACCAAGACTAAGGTAAACCCAGGTTTAAAATATACCCGTCACTTTCTTATGTCATATAACAAAAAGAGACGGGGCTATTCTAAAACCTAGGTTTTTCTTAGACCATCTTTTGTAATAAGGGGGTAAGTGTGTCAGTTAAGTCCAAGAGGTATAATGTCAAATAGCGATATAATTACTGTTGATATAAACTTGCTCACTGATCTACTTAGGTATATCTGTCACTAGCGACTCGCCCCGGCCACCCCCGGCTTCGCACGTGTACGTTTTATAGCTTAAAACCTTCCTCTTGAATCACTCTATTTATTTAAAAAAACGCATTAAAATCAGTTGCGTAGTTTTAAAGATCTAAGCATACATAGGGATAGACAGACAGCGTGAAGCGACTTTGTTTTATACTATCTAGTGATGTATCATGTCAGGGAAGCAGAGGGGCTTCCCCCACATGATAATGTTGCAATTTATGTTGAGCAAATATTAATCACCATCAGTGCATCCCTTAACAGTACGGAGTTTAGGAAATTTACATTTGATGCTCATTTCGTAAACCTACGCGACGTTAGCTGTATTCTTGAATTCATAAACATTATAATGCAAATTGTCGTAATCATTTACATCAGCTGTTAGAATACTTCTAGAAATCATTGCCCTCAATTCTTCGGCTTCTATGTTGTCATTGAATAAATATGAAAGAAATCAGTCTCGTTAATCAATTACTAAATTTACATATCAAACTGGATTCATTTTTGGGCTTTAGCAGAAGCTCAGAAATAAATTCAGTTTGATTGATTTGATTTGATTGGCGCCAATTTCACATGTTCAGCCAGCGCACTACATTGAGCACGCAAACTTTATAAAAACTAGTGTCGGAAACTTATAATAAATAGTGTTCTTAATATTCTGAATATAAATATATAGTGTAAATGTGTTCGTAGTAAGTAAAGTGTCACGATTGTTCAATTTAGACCGGCGGGCGTGCAGGGCCGATGTCGGGCGGTGTTCAGCTACCAGCCAGCGAACCCGGACGAACTGCCACTGTGCGTCGGTGACGTCCTCGAGGTTCTCGGAGAGGTAATTGACTTGATTAAATTATTATTCTGAATGTATAAACCATATTATTACTCGTGATATCAAATGGTGCTGCCATTACTAGCTGCTGCTCTGATTTTTCATAGCTAACCTTGTGATGGTGAACTATGATAGAAAATTTATGGTATTATATGTATATAGGTACCTACAGACCAAAAACAATTTGATAACATACTTTTCGATTATTATTTGTTATCGTTGAACTAATAAATATCGTATAACCAAAGGCAAATTAGTACCTAAATTAATAGATCAAATGACTCATTGTCATAACAGGTACCTAATCGTTTTCTAATTTGTATCACTAGTTTTATAATTTAGTCGCTTCTTGTTAGTGTCACAGAATAGAGACTTAGTGACCGAATATACAAATTAATTTTATCACAGTATAAAAGTTATTGCGGTCTTAACGTGTGTAGGCTGCAAACCCAGTTGTTGAAGTGTTCGTAAGCGTCATCAGTCGTCATTGTTCAGTGCAATTTCAAAATGTTATCTGTTCATGTTTCCGGAAGTTTTTGTACTTTTTGATAATTCGATAAAACTTTACATTGCAAACTTTTGTTGCGGTTTTTATCGCGTGAGGTGAGGATAATAAAGGTAAAATTTTACCATCACAAAAATTTATAGTGCAAAAAAGTTTAGAAGATTCTGTTGTGAAATGTCTTCCGGATTTTTTTTTTTTTTTTTTTTTTTTTTTTTTTTTTTTTTTTTTTTTTTTTTTTTTTTTTAATAAACGTTGCCCCACACTAAGATTTCTCTTGTATCGTGGGTGCGTTTACAGACACAAATCTCACAAACAAACGCCCAGACCCGGAACAACCATCTGTAGGCCATACAAATTTTTGTTCCGTGTGGGAATCGAACCCACGACCCGTAGCGCAGCAGCCAATCGCTTAGCCACTGCACCAAACGTGTCGTCAAAAGTTAGGTGTTAAGTGTGTGTTATTTTGTGTTACCGTGCAGGTAGAAGAGGGGTGGTGGCAGGGTCGCCGGCAGGGCCGCGTGGGCGTGTTCCCCTCCAACTTCGTGGTCATGCTGGACCCGCCGCAGCCCGCGCCGCCCTTCGAGCCGGCGCCTGCGCTCCCGCCTAAACCTGGTAAGTTCACGACATTTTTACGTAAAATTAGCAGTAGTGTACGGTCGCGGACTCGAAATGTTTATCAGATTTCAAATTCGATTTCTTATCACACTGCGCAATAAAGTTTAAGATGTCATATTAACTTATGTCATATCGACCTTATGAAAAAGTAATGTGCAAGCAATTGTAGACCTTAGGGTGGTAAACATTTCAAGTCCCCGATTGTACATGATCACCAGCATACCCACACTGCCCTAATAAAGCTATCTAACCCCCCCCCCCCCCCCAACCCCCAGTCCCCCGGTCAGCAACGCCCTAAGCCGAGGTCGAGTTCCACTAGGGGTCGCCATTAGTGCTGTTGTTGCAGGTAGTCATGATGTTCGTGTAGTATAAGTAGTTAGCTGAGGTTAAGTATTTTACTTCCCCACCATTGGCTGGAGACCCTTCACGTCTCGCCAACAACTGCCCGGTTACGTAGAAAGGGTCCTCAAGGACCATCTACAGCAGTCAAATAGAACAACTAAAACACTAGTATACCGCCTCTCGCAGACTATTATTGGTCATAGGCATATCTTAAAAAGAACCAAGTACCTGGAGTCAAAAACTTCTACAAGCGCTGTCACCGCAGATCGCAGAGCCAACTCTCTTGCTCAGGCGACGTTTTTGCTCATCGTGGTTAAGGAATTGATGTTGGCAATTTTGATGTTTATTTTTCCCGGTTTTACCGGTCGTCGAGAGCTTTATTAGTCTGTGAAAAGTGCACCCTGGTAGATGTCTACAGAGGCCGTAGAGACGTTAGGGACAGTTGTTGCAGACTTAGCACTAGGGATGCACGATTTTTTGAATCGTAATGGATCATAGACAGGCTACACTAGACATAGGCTAGATCGTATACATTTGAATCGATCTTTATAAAAATCGCATCGTTAAGTGCACCAAGAATATTTACAAAAACATACTTACGCCTTTTTCCCATGGGGGGTAGTCAGAAGCTGCAGAACTCCACATGCTACGATCACTACAAACTCCTTTCGCTTCGTCCACGTTCATACATCTTGTCATACACAAACGCCGGTTGAAGGTACTACCTGTCCTTTTTGAAGAACATCACCAATGACATTGATGTACTATGTCCTTCTAAGGCGTCCTCTACTGACGTTTCCACTGACATCCGCCTTATAAATTACTTTTGTTAATCGCCGTTCACTCATTCTCTCAATATGACCAAACTACCTAAGTATACTTCTTGAAATTTTTGACACTACATCATCTTTCACATCGTTTTTACAAAAATATATAGGTATCTTAGTAATCTGTTAGCTATGTATGAACAAAAACATACACTTGCAAAAAGACTACTGTAGATTCCACGCGTACGACGACAGCAGGTATTCATGGTATTTGTGCGCTATTACTAGTTCATATTTTTCTCATACTACTCTTAGTCACGCTAATAAACTTTATATACTTGTACAAAGCTCGTTCGTCACACAGTCTCATTGATATATCGTTGCTATATTTACGTTAATTGAGGCAACAACGTTTTAAAGGGGACGCACGGCTTATCATTTTGATGACTGCATCTTCCGTTGACGATAAGTCCCGGACGTTTTTAAATTTGCTTTTTAAATAATCGTGTGAGCTGAACTTTCAAAGTCATAATGTCATCGCACATAACATTCGATGTTAGTTTTTTTATACTATCATAGTGTTGAGTTTTTTATTATTGTTTTCAATGATAAACGGAGTTCTTGTCCTATACAAAGCACTTATTGTTGTCAGTGTATTAATCACAAAATGATAACAGTAAGTTATACCTATGCAAAGTAATGATGTAGAAATTTCATGAATAATATGAAACTGTTGTGTGTCAGAGAAGACTCACTGTTCAATTACATCCTGGTTTCATCAGTGCAACTGATATCACAAATGTTTGTAGCTTTTTCTCAAGTAGTTTGGGTTAGCTTCCTGTCCAAATACAACTTATTATAGCTATCTTAACTTCTGTAGAAATCCCAGGTTTCAGACATAGTTTTTCACACCAAGATCTCGTCAATGATAGCAAGCAATAATAAATTCTATTCGTACACAGTAAAGGAGCTGTGTCGTGTGCTGTTCCCGTACTCGGCAGTAAACGAGGATGAGCTGACGCTGTCGGAGGGCGAAATCGTGACCATCGTGTCCAAGGAGGCACCCGACCGTGGCTGGTGGCGCGGCGAGCTCAACGGCCGCGTCGGGCTGTTCCCCGACAACTTCGTGCAGTTACTACCCTCAGGTGAGAGATAGTGTATAAATATCGTCATAACTCCGACGTAGTGACGACTTCGGCTGGTCGCGCTGCAAACTGGACAGCCGCATTGGACCGTTTCGTAAAACGAGGGTGCATTAAAAGAGCCTCCACGAGTGACGATACTTACGTATGTCCGGCGCACTCTAGGCTGTCAGCTCCCCGCTACCGGGTGGGATACTCAACTTCAAAAACCAAAACAGCAACAGTCAAAATATCAACACCAAATAATCAACAGTTTAATTGTTCAATGAATCAGAATAACATTAGCTTAAAACATAAACGGTTCAAAATGTCAACACTGTAGATGAGCAACGAATCTGAATGTCACTGATTTATAACGTAAATTGTTCACCTAATCAACACTTTAGAAAATCGATGTTTAACAAAATATCGTGAAATATTCAGTAATAACTTATTATTCGTCGATTATAACTTGATCTGATCTTTCAAAATTATGCTGGCCACCGGTTCAGAATAAAGGATTCACAATAGAAAACCAGACATTTCAGTATGTTATGTTTAACAATGTCTGCGACGAATATTATGTTATGACCGAATATTTCATGATATTTAGTTAAACATCGATTTTCTAAAGTGTTGATTAAGTGAACAATTTACATTATAAATCAGTGACATTCAGATTCGTTGCTCATCTACAGTGTTGACATTTTGAACCGTTTATGTTTTAAGCCAATGTTATTCTGATTTATTGATAAATTAAACTGTTGATAATATGGTGTTGATATTTTGGTTGTTGATATTTTGGTTTTTGAAGTTGAGTATCCCAGCCCCCGCTACCAACTTCGTTGACTGGCAATTTTTTTTCACCACGGTATGAACTATTCTCAAATAACTCGGGTCAAACTAGAGAACTAGAGAAGATAGTGCAAGTACTGCCCTACAAACTTGATAACTGCCTACCCGACACCCGTCATATTATTGGTCTAGAGAGATGCAAAGCGTGATCTCAGCCTAGCTACCGAGAGCAAGGTAGTTCTTGTGTTCGATCGAACTATTCGGTCATGGCGAAAGTTTTGATACCATTACCGTCATGCGAACCAAACTTGTGTTGTCCCCGCCGCACACCTTGCTTGTAGGCGTGACGATTCTTTCTGTTTGTTATTATTAGCATCATCATATGGAAACGAGGTTAACGTAAAATGTTGTTAGAGTACAGTCTTTACGTGTATAATGTGGCGAACTTAAAAAGCAAATTTATTTTAGAAAATAGTTTGTAGTTAAGAAATATTCGAAACCATAACTCGTATGTATTTTTATAAATTATGTAGGTATGTAATGTTTCATAATCACATTCAGAAGTAGCTTTTGCATTTCGCTACCTGTCTACATTTTATTACACGCTACAAATTATTTTGTCGCCTCTAAATACACTCTGGTAAGGCCTCATTTACACAAGGTAAGTAACTGAATCCAAACTCGAGACAAGTCAGTGCTGACCCGATACGTAAATGGATCGCGATAGCGCTGTACTGACAACAAATCAATTCACACATCAATTTACACTAGGTAAGTATCGGGTCAACACTGACTTGTCTCGAGTTTGGAGTCAGTTACTTACCCTGTGTAAATGAGGCCTAACATTAGGGTGGCCCGTTTGTGACCTGTGACCATACACCACTATGGAAGTAGGTATTAACCTATCAGTCAAATAAACCTATCGGAGTTCACTGCTGGACATAAACCAGGGACCCTGTTTTATTACAACCTGGGAGAACCAAGTTGTAATAAAACCGAAAGTAAACATTCTTATCATTAACTAGTTAAGTTTTCTCTGCTTTTCATTAGTTTCATTACCTACTTCCGTTCTTTATAAGTACAATAACAAATACGAAAATAGTTTATTGCATCATCTTCGTTACGTCTTGAATAGGAATCTGCGTATTACTGTTATGGTATTGTTCCCCTGAGTAGTTATGAATAAACCTCGTGTATAGGTAGGTAGCTATATGTATAATATTTCAATGAAATAGAAATTTGAATACAGTAGTCCAAGTTTAGTCTGTTTAAAAATTATCTACACATGTGAAATAATTTTGAATATTTATTACATATAAATATCAGAAAGTATTTGTGCACCTAGTTTTGACGTTTTAAAAGCACCTGTATTTTGGTCTACTTGAAATAAAAAAACTTTGACTTTGACATTTCCGCATGATTCCAGGTTCTTATTTGGTAAAAGATCCGTACTTATAAGGAATCTTCTCGTTTTAAAATAATTATGAATGGTTTGTAACAACGGTTTTTCAATAACTTTTGATATTTGACATGTAAAGCTAATTTTTAAACAGACTACTATTCGTTAAGATATTCTGATATTATATCGGTAATATTCTTATGATGGCACTAACACTATAAATAGAAAATGATCAATGAGTAGACAGCGGTATATTAAAAGTATGAATAAATTCTACGTAATGATTTTATTATCTTATCGGTAGTGATTTCGGATCTATTTATGATATTTATCAGTTAAGACTGTTGACAAAACCACTTGTTTAATAACTACAATATATCCAGAGGGGTCCTGTAACAATACTGACTAACCTTTGTGCCTAACTATCACATATAAAAATTCTGTTTCTGATTCCTTTAGTAGTATGCTGATATGGCATGATGGTTCGGGCAATAATTTTGGGTGTTAGTGAAGAAGGAAAAAGTAGTTTGGAAGGCACCAAAATATTTATAATAAAACACATACAATAATTGAGCTTTAACTCGATTTTAACGTAAATAAACTCTACCGTCCTTTCAACTGACAGCAGGACGTAAATACACACAGTAAAAGTTGCAATCGCTCTTCTTTAATCTGTGGCAATAGTAAAAACTATGAATTTACTGTACAATACGAACTTGTAAAATATAAAATCGTGGGCGAAGCTCGAATCAATTAAGTGATGACATTGCGTTGTGTGACACCCATTAAACAGATTGCACTTTATCGCCTATTTAATTAACTGGCGCTCGTTTCTTAAACACATCAATCTTGCTGTAAATTGCATAATTGAAAGCTAAAACCGGGTTTTATTACAAACAAGATTACATCATGTTGTCACACATTCTTCGAAAAATCAATCATAGTTTTATTAGAAGTAAAGAGCCTACTACTCCCTGGCTTCTTTAAAAATGATCTTCTTGTTGTATTGGTAAGTACAATGTCAGAGTGATGTAATAACCACACCCACCTTGACGGTATTTAGTTGTGTTGTACTCTGGCTCCTAAACAACTTATCTGATGATGCTTGATCAAAACTTGTTTTGATATAATGATCACTCAATTAATGATGTCAGATTTAAACGGTAAAGATTTTGTTTTAAAACTCAGGACGCAGATCGGAATTTTAAATAAGATGATATGAAAAAAAAATTGGACTTATTATGGCCAAATAAAACGTGTTTAGAGATTAGATGAGTAATAAAAATAAAATCGGGGCCTTCGGCTACATTCAAAGAATCGGAGACGTTAAATACACACATCAAAAGTGTCTAGGGATCAAGCATTTTTATGCGGATTTCTTGAGATTGAGATGTGGCTTTGTAATAAATTTATGATTTTATAAATTTATATGGATCCTTTTTGGTGCATTTCATAATTTGAATCAGGAACTGTGAATCAAATTCGAGTAAAAGATGAAAATCAGCTGTCAATATTTTCCCTATAAAAACATACAACGCATTGAAGACATTATTAGTGCTACTGTTTCCCTACTACTGATTAAAACCAACGTTATTATGGAGCGGCGACGTCATTTAAGCAGGGAAGAAATGCTCAGAGCCGTGGGAATGATAGAAGCTGGTTCCCGGCAACGTACTGTGGCTTTAGCTCTGAATACAAGTCAGAGTGTTATCAGTCGACTTTGGACACTTTACCGAAGCACTGGTACCGTGGCTGAGCGCCATGGAGGACGGTATCGCTGCACCACACGGAGACAAGACCGATACATTCAAATCTTAACTCGAAGAGCTCCAACAATAACCGCCATGATGTTAGCCGTGAGGCTTCATCACTCTTCAGGGAACTTAATTAGCGACCAAACAGTCAGAAACCGCTTGCATGAAGTGAACCTTCATTCCCGAAGACCGCTACGGGTACCACCTATAGCAATGCACAATCGTAGGATTCGATATCAATGGGCTCTTGGACACAGAAATTGGGCAGAAGAACAATGGCGTTTCGTGTGCTTTTCTGATGAGTCTCGTTTTGGTATGAGACCGGATACAAGACGTATACGACACTGGAGAACCCCTGGACGCCAACAGCGATTAAAATCCTGCCAGGAAGTCCATCCTTATAGTGGTGGAACCATCATGGTATGGGCGGGTATTTGGATCGGCGGAAGAACTGAGTTGATTTGGATCAGAGGCAACCTCAACGCTCAAATTTATGCTGAGACGATTGTATCAGACGTCATCGTTCCTCTACAAGCGCAAATCGGTCCCTTATTTCAGTTAATGCATGATAATGCACGACCGCACACCGCAAGAGTTGTAAGACAGACTCTCGCCGCAGCTAACATCAATGTCCTGCCCTGGCCTGCTCAGTCGCCAGACTTGAACCCGATTGAGCATGCATGGGATATGCTACAGAGAAGAGCTCTGCCGAATATTGAGGGTATCCAGTCGCAAGAAGACCTTTTTTTGTTGTTGCAACGAACATGGGCGGCCATTCCACAGCGTGATTTGGATGAACTCATTTTGAGTATGCCAAACCGATGTTCTTGTGTTGTTAGTGTTCGCGGTAGAAACACGGATTATTAATTGTTTAAGTTACCCAATAAAATTTTAAAGAAAACTGTTATTTCAGTCTTTTTTTAGAACTTTTGTGTTAGTGGTTCAAATGTCAAAAATCCCTTTATTAGAAAAATGGCAAATTTCTTTATTAATGCAAAGGTGACTTGGTTTATCGTTACTGTGACAAACGAAAACACTTTATTTGATGAATCCTTAAAGAAAATTTTAATTAATATCAATCAGGAGAAAAGTTATTGCAAAAATATATGTTGATCCCTAGACACTTTTGATGTGTGTATGTAATCTGATTGACTTTCTAATTTACGCGATGTATCTACTGTCGATATTTGCACGTTTCTTTTGTGTCATACCTATACTCTCTAATATCAAGGTCACACCAATAAGTCCGGCACAAACTCAGAAATACGTATGATAACATAATCTTAGGTGACGTAAACTTTGTAACACTGCCCGAATGCAATCGGTTGCAAGTCACGCAACATTATTAATTAATGCGAATCAAAGCTAGCGTGCAAGAATTGATAGGTATATGCAGATTTGTATAACAGTGATCTATTTTTATAGATCTCGTATTTTTTTTTCAAGTTTAATGGCGCTAGTTGTCTTTTTCAATCGACTTTCACTGCGGACACATCCGCAGCATGACGACTTCTGGCAGTTCACAGATTTTCTTGACTTGTAGCAAACTGCCTATGAAGGTTTAACAACACTTGATTTTAGCGTTATCAGGTCAGCAAGCACTTGCTTCAGAAACTTGCGCAATTTAACTTGCTAGTAGATTTAACGCTTAGCAGAAACATCACTTGACTTGAGATCATTTCCAAGGTTAAGCAATACGTAGTAAAAAAAAGTGAAATCCTCAGTCAGTTTAGCAACCCAAAAGAGGGCGAACATGGGGCCCAAAATACCGTCATCTGCGAATTAATGGGAGTTCAACGGTACACCACTACCTGTTATCTATATGTTGGGTGACCTGTTTGATTTGTGTTATTGTCTTGGGCTTTTATTGTGCCTACACATTGGTTTATGGAATTCAAATAAAAAAAAACCTACTCAAGACATAACGGTTAAATGAATGAAAAGAACGGTACAGTAATAAGCCGACGACTAACTCTAAGGCAAGGTTCTAAGGTATATTTATTTACCAAGATAAAGCAAGTAACACTCGGTTCTGTGTAACCTTGAATTCTGTATTCATTGAATATGTAATGGCTTCGATATTTCGCATCACTAAGTTTAAGGATAGTTATTGCCGTCTCAACAATAACATTGTATAATTTAGTGCGCGAAGTTGTGTCGTGAATTCACCAACACATACACAAAGCCTGTTGGTAAACAGTCCGCCTACTCTAGTTTAGTATTCGATGTTCTGCTATTGACATTTCTCATGAAGGTTGCGAGCCGAGTCGTGATTTTGCGTAACTTGCCACACCACGCTGTGTCTCGACACTGTCTTTTTATAACTAGTTGCCTCACTATTCGCGTTGGTGTAACATTAATGTTGTGCGTTGCTCCACTGATTTCCTCGATATTGTGAATTTATAAAATGGTTTTTGAAAGTGAGTCGATTTTTTTAAGGTTCTATTTATGATGTGAAACTTTATAAAATGTTTGTGTGTTTTGTGTGATATTTTCAAAGGAATATCGGAATTATAAAGTGGTCGTTTAAATGCGTATAGTTCTTGTTCTTTATAAGTGACATTATTAAAAAAAAAACATTATTTTTGCTGTGTATTATGTTGCATTTAAGAAACATATTTCTAAGTGAACAAAATTTGTTTTCAAAATTGTGTAAGTTGAAATAAAAAAAGTATTTAAATTAATTATACCCCCTAGAGCAGCGGTTCCCAGACTTTTTTGTAATAGACCACTTAAAAAATTTAGCTGGTTCGGGTGGACCCCCTGCAGCTACATTTCTACCATATTACCACATAAAATGTGAAGATTAGATCTTTTTGTCACGCCAACGTAGACCCCCGTCGAGTCTCCCGTGGACCCCTGGGGGTCCATCTGGACCACTTTGGGAACCTCTGCCCTAGAGTGTAAATTAGTTTGCCAAAGTATATTTATGTGGTTTTCAAAAAAATCATTATTAAATGCAATACAATTTTAAATAACTTGTTTGGCAATAAATATATCTATGTGGCCTTCATAGATTTATTGCTCTGTCCCCTATAGCTATCGATACTTAGTATTTGATGCCTTTACTTACTAAAGCATTTTAACTGATGAGCAAAACTAAAGAATTCTAAATTTAATTACAGTATCGACAGAAGTGGAGGAGAAGAAGCCAGATCGACCGCCAGCCAAGACTACGAATGCTATCTACCCCATCCTGAACAAGTACTCTGAGAAAACTGCCTCTGTCAAGGAACTCACTACGTCTAAAATAAGGTATTTACATTTCAACTACACGTGCGATCGTATCATGCGATAAATTCAACTAATTATTTCGTTTGTAAGTCGTGACCAAGATATTTACAAGTACATTAGTAAAAAAATCTGTTCTGATCATTCCTTAAGTTTTGCGTTTAGTAAGTTATAATAACACTGGCTGCCTTATCTGTCTATAACACGGTAGAACCACCTTGCATGCATCTTCTCTGGATATGATTAAATTATGGTCCCAATATACCTATATGTGTATATATATATGTTACGGCTAATAGCCGAAGTGCGGCTACACCTAGTTTTAGCCGGGTACAACTAGGTGCAGCCGGCCACATGCGGTTAAACTTAAATCTATCCTACTTATCTTCGGGTAGAACTAGGTTTAGCCTTCATCATAGCGGCTAGAACTAGGTGCAGCCGCACACCGATGGTTAAGGGTAACCCCGACACGGATAGGTTAGGTTCGAAGGGGATGACGGGGGCTAGAGTGAGCGAGCGAAGCGAGCGAACGAAGCCCCCGTCATTCCCTTCGTGTTAGGTTACTTTAAACTCTGCAGACAGAAATAGGAGCCCCGCACGGCGGGGCTCCGTCGACTTAAGCTACACCTAGTTCTAACCAACTGCTACTGGTTGCACCTAGTTGTATCCAGTTAAACCTAGGTGTAACCGCCATTCGGCTTTTAGCCGTAACATATATACAATATACCTACATGTATATCTCACGCCTTTTTACTATAGGGGTTGGCAGAAACTGTAGAAAACCACATGCTACGATCCTTACATGCTCCTTTCGCTTCGTCCACGTTCATACATACTATTATACACGCACGCCGGTAGAAAGTACTACGCACCTGTCCTTTTTGAAGAACATCATCAATAACATCCATGTATGTCCTTCTAAGGCGTCCTCTACAGACGTTTCCACTGACATCCGCCTTATAAATTCCTTTTGTTAATCGCCGTTAACTCATTCTTTCCACATGACCAAACCACCTAAGTATACTCCTTTCAATTTTTGTCACTACATCATCTTTTAAACCGCGTCTTTGTCTTATCATATCATTCAAAGGTAGGTGGTGTAGATTTTCTCATATTGTTGTGAATAATCACAACAATATGAGAAAACCAAACATAATTTGAATGATTCAAATCATGTTCCGGATACAGTCATTTAAAGTGGGCCTTAACGGTTTTGCCAATCATTAATTCTTTTAAGGAATTCATCGTAAAACATAAGGCTTTAGGCGTGTTTACAACTCGTTTATTTTATGACTATTTTTGTGTTTCAGCGTACACAAAGAGAACACAATAAGTAAGGAGACCAGTACACAGAGTACGGTCACGCACACAAATAAGAATGAGTCGGAAAAGATAATACACAGTGAGGGAGTCAACGATGGAAGTTTGGAACAAGTGAGCATTGTGTTTATTTGCTAACATATTTATGTCGGCTGCGAATCTGTCATATGATAATTATGAGCTAATCTTGATCACATTCGAAAAAGGGACATTCGTGCACTAATTATATTCTTATATTCCAATTTATCTACCTGTTACTTAATTATAAATAACCCTCAAATTGGATTTGTATTAAAGTTATCATACATACATAAACCTTATAATATACTTGGGAGCAAATAAAGCGAGCCAGTTCTATTTTTCACGTACCTATAATTGTTATTGTTTTTGGTACCTATTATGGAATAGATCAGTTCGAAACATATCGCCTAAAAGGTTATTTGATAACCTTTACAATGAGGTTAGTTTTTTTGTCAACTTAGTGTATAATCCATGAAATCAAAACTAATAATCAGGACACGTGAAAAAAGGAGTGGCTCGATTTATTTGCCCCCAAGTGTATACAGGGTGAAATTGTAAACAGTCGACAAACCGAAATGGGAGATTGTACTCATCACTATGAACAACTTTTACTATGAGAAAAAACCTGAAATCGCTAAAAAAACAGCTGTTCCCTACATTTATGTTCGCATAACTCGTCAAAATGTAGGGAACAGCAGATTTTTTTGACGCGATTTCAGGTTTGTTCTCATAGTAAAAGTTGTTCATAGTGATGAGTACAATCTCCCATTTCGGTTTGTCGACTGTTTACAATTTCACCCTGTATACGTATAAGGACACTAGGGGCACAAATATATCATACTAAAAGGGAGCGTATGTGGTACATATATTTCTCAAAGTTTTTTCTAGTAGCTCTGTGTAATGTATTGAAATTCAGTTGCACCTGGTTGACTGGTAGCTGGAAACAGTTGCAGTTAACGTAATTGGGGAAAAGCTAAGCTGGTAAATGTTTACTCATATTTAAGGTCCCTCAAAATTATTCAAGGTATTGTTGTCTCATCCTTGAATGGCGTAAGCGTTGATATGTGCTTTAGTGCACTTATTAGTTACCAATTCTAATCTAACTTGTACAAGTATTCAAGTAATCTGATTGTATAGAAGTGTCTACTCAATGTATATTTAGATAACGCAATAATACGGCAACAGTATAACTTGTGGTTCTAACGATCGTTGGTATCGTCCAATACTTTATTAAAACGTAATATTATTTATTTATTCCAGGTCAAGAAACCTCCGGTGCCATTGAAGAAGAGTCCCACGCCAACGTCGGGTGTGGGCGGTTTGTTTAGCGGGCTCAAAAACAAAATGTTATCTTCTACTGATAAGTAAGTACAAGTCTTTAAATTCTAATGTTGCGTGACGTTACACCAGTTAAATTGTAATAGTTCGAAGCGATACAAAAGTGAAGTAGTGTGAACATGTTGAAGTAATGTGGACTTAAAGATATTTTTTCATAACGGGCGTAATACTTATTTGGTTTCAATTTGCCAATAACGCAAAGGATTTTTTAGTGTATTAAAGTGATCTTAAATCCGTAATCCAAGCGTTCAGATTAAAGTTAAGTCTCTTGTTCGTTTTTCGTGATATGATACTTAGTATCTGACGCTGCAATTTTCTCGACTGTAGAAGTGACTACTCGTTTGCAACATAACAGTGATGTGAGGAGAGGTGCGAGGGGTGTGCATCCGGAACTAACTCCCTCACTTTGGGGTTACTCTTGAAAATAGTTCCAATCTCAATCCAATTTTAATTAAATGCCGTTGAAAGAATGTGTATTCTTGGAAAAAAAAAACATGACCCTTACAATTTCGTTTAACTCTGTCAAACTCTAAATATGAAACCAATTTAGCGCGAGTACTAACATAATTACAATGTCGACAATCGTTTTTTTTAAAGAATACCTATACCTGTTTATCCGTTTGAGTGATATTCTTGATTGCTATTTTTATTGATGATAGTCATGATATTCCCAGAGAGAAGTCATCATCAACGACGGTATCAAGCAGCGGCAGCAGCAGCGGCGGCGAGTGGGACCGGCCCGACGGTGCCGCGCCCTCCAAGGTGACGTCACTGCCCAATAACACTAACAACGCCAACACCTTCGACCACGTGGAACGGAACTCCTTACTTAACGACCCAAGGGCTGGCAGGTATGAAAACAAACAAATATTTATGATTGATTACGTTTTACTCACGAGTGTTTTTTTGAATTGCGATATGGTCGAAGTCGTCTTGCGACCTCGCCGCATAATCAGCTCATGATTAAGGGCTCCGTTTGAGTCTGAAACTAGTGGGGGAAAAATGCGCGTGAGTAAACCTTTAATAACATCACTTTCGAACGTTATTAAAACCTGGGTTAATTTTAGACAATCTTTCGTAATAAGAAGGTATGAGTGCTTGTGCTTCTAAGCTTCAGACTACAAGCTTTACTAAAAATATGTCTATATCCGGTAGACGAGCGCTATAGCGTACCGGGCATCGATGCAATAAAATTGAATTTTTACTCACCCAGATAGCTTGGAAGCGACAGGCGCTCTCTCGCTTATTGAGTGAATTACTCGGGTTGAACTGATTATTCAAACTGGTCCATATAACATCGTGTTGTTTTGTTACGTTCAAGGCTCTTTGAGTTCATTTGATATCTAAAGCTAATAAATATAATTTGACATTTCAGAGTAAAAGCCCCGCGACGCCGGCCGCCCAGTCAGGCCCTCCGCGACGATACTCCGCAACAGATAGGATTAAGCAATGGACACGAAGGTAATATACTGATCTTATAATAATTACGATCACCAGTTCGCTTGGAAACTGAAGGATCTAGTATTCTCAGTGACCATTTGCTGTAGCAATTAGTTTGCTAGCCGATGTTTATTTTTAATGCTAATCCTTGGCGATTATGGGAATAGGCTTCACGTTACTGGTCTATTAGGTGGCCTATTTTCTCCAATGGACATTTAAGAACGAATGTGCAAAAAAAGTAAAATTACGATGCGGACGGACCATGCACACACAGCGTACATTTTCAAGTTAGGTCAATTCAAGTCTTTGTGACCGTGAATGGATCTATTTGACCGCTTATTCCTGCTGTCAAGCGATTCTAGTCCACTGAAGATGATGGCCGACATGTTATGTATGTTATTAATTACGAAACAGTAAATTTGTTAAGTATTTCACACCAAAATTATCGATTGGACTTAAACCCAAACGTTTATCTTTATATTTAGAATTCTTGTGTGCAATAAATCACTGCAATGTCTAACCTAAGATAAGCCCTAGCCTTTGACCGAATACTCGCCACCAATGTATGAAGCATGCACACTTATCTCCGATGAATGGAAATCTATTTGACACAAATTTTATATGCAACTGTTTCGTGTGCGTATTTCTTGGAAGTTAGTAGGTAAATTGAAAAGGTTTCAACTTACCGTCCGCGAGGCCTAAGCTGAACTTTGCATTTGTATGAGAATGAATGCAGACGCGTCCTTTGCTTGGTTTAAAACGGTTTATACTGCTTTTTGGCAATCAATTCTATGTGCACTCACACAAATGCAAAGCTCAGCTTACGCCTCGCCAGTTGTACCTTTTTGTCAAACATCAAATGCAATTCGGCAGTATTATCGTGAAGACGCAAAAAACAGTTAGATAGACAAACTCACTTCTGCGTTTTTATATTAGAAATGTTACATCGAAGCAATAACGCTTGAACAGGTTGAACATCACGCGTTTGCTTTGTTTTCTTTCATAATGGTACTAGTGTTCCGCTTGTCTTCGCTTCGATAGGCAGGCATCTTAATATTTGATTGTTTTCGTTAACCTTGGCCTTGTCCAATACAATACAAAATACAATAATGGGCATATAATGGTTCCGTACCTTCAACTGAGACAAGATATCGATTGTCTTGTGACACTTTGTTAGACATTTCATTTGCTTTAAACATAAGCTCTGCCCTTAGGCCGGCTGCGACACTAGTAGATTTGAGAGTAAATAAGGTTCACAGAAATACATGGCGCTCGGTAATGTCACAACATTTTGTCGTGTCGTGGCTAAGCCGTGGAAAAACGGCTTTAGAACTAACTTAATGAGAGTAGTTCAATACAGATTTATCGCGTTTATCACCTAACACCGGTAGTTATATCAGTCATCTTTCACACTTGTAGTTGGATAATTGATTTATAATATGTATGACTTATAAACTGTTTAATAAACATGATTATAAATATCTAGAGCAAGTGATAAAGCAGTGCTTACCGACAGGACGGCTACGTGTTTTACACTGACAAGTCAAAATAAACCTTATTGACTGAACTTAGAACTTAATCTGCGGTTTGCCGTCACTTCAGGGTGGATGTTGGCTTGTTACTGTTGCTAGTGAAGCGTGGGGCCAGTCTGCCTCATTACTAATATTACTGTTTTTCGCACCGAATATAAACTTTCCATAACAAGGAACACGAAGTCATAGTTATTATTTTCCCAAAACGTGACAGCAAATAATAGTCGTACTATTTTAATCGTACTTCGCTAAGTTAGTCTTTTTAATAATTTAATCATGTTGTAGGTAAACAAGGTCTGATAATTATAAATGCATCTTGACACCGACTCTGGCTCTGGGCCAAGGCTAGTGTTCTTTTATATTCGAAAGTATTGGCCATCATATTACATGATTGGAATTCCAAGTCTTGAAGCCATTGGATGCCTTCGTCCTTTTGCCAGTCAGGCATATTTACGCCAAAATTGATTAATCTAGGATTTTTTTAGAGATATACGAAAACGTAAGCTGTATTGGCTTACAAATAGGTTTACATTTTTTTTCTAATATTGTCATTCGTAGCAAAATATGACTACTCAACATATAACATAACATTATTTTTTTACAGCCGAAAAACCACCTGAGAAAGCGGTTCGGACAGAGCACTCAGAAGCGATGGAAGAGATCAAGCCTCGTACTCGCGAGTGGGAGAAGCACAAGGCGCCGTGGATGGAGGAGCTGAAGCTGAACCAGGCCAAGAAGACCAGCTTCATAGCGGACGGCAAGACGCGCCTGTCCGGACCTGAACCCGGCGTCGGCAGCAAGGCGGGCGGCGGCAGTACGGACAGGTAAACTACACTTTCCAAACAATAGTAGTACACAAATAAGCACGGCTGTCCCATTTCAAAACCTAGTAAGGGATTCTTTTATAAAAATCGTTTTATTGCATAATCTTGCTAACCTAGAAAGCCTCTATCAATCAAATACAAAAACACTTGCGTTGAAAACTCAAATAATAAGCATCGATACCTAGTAAGTGCCATTCACTGCCTGTGATAATTTTAAAACCTAATAAGTCACTTTAACCACATGGTTTTACCTAACATAAATACTTTTCAAAGGCTGACCGATTTAACGTTTATGCGCTCTCCTGTAAAATTTCGTTTTAAATCCTTACTAGGTTTTGAAATAGGACAACCGAGCAGTAGAGAGTTTGATTTGTCGATTAAACGGGATGAGAAATTCAATAAACAGTCCTTACTACAGTAAATAATGCGAGTTGACTTTTATTCTGCTGTCTTTAGATCTAAGCTTCGGGATGCTTTACTTTTCTGAATTCTCAAATTGTGTAGCATTACTTCGCTAACATGTTTTGCAAGTGATTTTGATGCAAAGTTTACAGAAATGGCATGTACCAAGAGACTTGTTGTTTCACCTTAAAATAAACTCCTGTATTCTTGATTTTCAGAATCCTAGACTGTGGTCTAGAGGAAAAGAGATCAACTCATTCTATGGAAATGTCTAAAAGCACTTCGTCGATCAGCAGTCGAATGTCAATAATGGAGAGTTTTGAGGAGGTAAGGTGATAGTTTGATGGTGATTGCATTATTCTTAACTGTGAATACAATTTAATAAGTTGTATTTTGTTCCAGACAACAAAAGTGCGCCATTCGTTAGACTCTAAGAAGGACGCAACGCCAGCCCCCCGCGACACTGAGTCACACGCCGTGAAGCCTGTACAGTCACCCACCGCTGCAGGTACTCATTACACCAGTAACCACATAACATTGATACGACTGTATTATATCGCTCACATCTCTATTACTTTTTACAGTTGTATTTAAAATATACACCGCGCACCGTATCATCGATCATATGTTAAATTTTTAAACATAATCCATGTATCTTTAAATAAAATGTGATTGATTACAGGTCGAACTATACTCTCAATGCTCGACGAGATAAAGAAGCCCCCCGCTCCGCCGCCGCCCAGCACAGCCCCCCCGGCGGTGCCTGCCCCTCTCACCCCCCCTCTGCCCGTCGCTCACATCGCCACTAGTGACAAGTTCCCGAGCGCTAAACTCGACAAATCACCCATAATCACTGACAGACAGCCCGAAGTCACCGCACTTAGCAGACAAACTAGTAAAACGAGTACTATTGAGAGAATAGAGAAGTCATTAGAGAAACTGCCTTCGAATGTGGTGAGCGGAGAGAAACCCAGCACAGGGACGTTGGAGAGGCGAATGCATTCCGTCAAAACGGAAAAAGTTGAAACAAACGATGCGTTGATTGCGCAGCTCAATAATAGGGTGAGTAGTTATTCCGAATCATACTTTTTAGCTTAACGCTGTTGGATATGGGTTATTTCAAAAAATGGAAGCTATGTTTGCAAGGTTTGCTAGTCCTTCGCCCATCGGTGACATTGTTGCGTATTACTGGTGCAGAGCGTTTAGGCTCGCTAGTTAAATTGTTAAGCCAGAAGAATACTAGAAGTTGCGTAAGTCGCGATCCGACGGTCGCGACTAAATAGTATGCACGGTGAGGTTCGTACGTCCCAGCCAGTTTTGCGTCGGAAGCCTGAGGGGTCAAGGTCACGTCCGCGACTTATGATAGATACATCATCACTTGCGTCCGTAAGTCGCGACTTGTAGCATGTGTTGGCCTTTTTTCATGTATCTGTCTGCCGTCAGAGCTTCCTTGGTCGGCGATAGGATAAAAACTTGATCTTTGGGGAAACTTGTTTTTTTTTAATACTTAATGAAAATCAATCAAAAATCTTTTATAGATATCAAACTTGGAGAAGCTCATAGAAGTACAAAATACAGTTTTCAATACGGCCATCGAGGACTTGAAAGCCAAGCTGAGTCAAGAGAGTGAGAAGCGGCAAGCGTTGCAGGCCGAGCTAGAGAAGCTGGCCCATTGTGTGACGCAAGTGTAGCCATTGCTGCGGCCTCCACTCGAGCACAACGTCTGCGCTCGTGGACGCGCCAACTCAAGGGAATACTCTAGCTATGTTCATTTCTAGTTAGGCCCAAACGTTAACAGTTAGGGCCTATGCACACCACGTCTTTTTAACGCGCCGTCGACGCGCGTTTCCGTCAAACTCCATACATAAAAAATCACAATGACGTTTTTTAAGTATGAAGTATGACAGAAACGCGCGTTGATGGCGCGTTAAAAAGACGTGGTGTGCATAGGCTCTTACTGTCGTGGATAAACGCGGTTTTGACAAAAACAGGAACAATTCTTTACGCAGACTAAAATGAATTTCTATTATTTATTTTAAAATTAATACTACACTACCTATTTTGTAATGGTAAAAAAAAAGTATTCAGGAGTTTCCCGGGTTTATTTCAAAACCTCGTTTATGGTATTACGGCGCAGTGTTTTAGTTAGGCCCAAACGTAAAAGACTTCTGCTTATTCGTGGAGTGCTAGTTCGCGTGTGCGCTCATTTTGTTTTGCGGCCGGTCCAATAGTTTACAAGACGGCCTGTTGTAAGCTGCTTTATATTCAGATAACGATTTATTTTTTGTAAGTCAATATTTGTAAGCCTTTACAATATTCTTGATGGTGTATAATTTTTTTCAATGATTTTTATCGTTGACTTTGGCGATGCAATGAAGCTCGCTTAGTGATCGTGGTACTTATATAGTCAGTTTTTGTTGTTTTTTTCTCATTTATTTTACTTTAACGGTCACTAATAATAACCGTAGTGTCTTAAGAGTAATCTTCATATCGTGTATATCAAGACCAGAAGAGGGTAACTACTTGTACCTTAATTGTTCAATATTTGTATATTCTTTATCAATGCTGAAGTAAGCTTTATTATATTATTGCCTGTTTTGTTGTTTTCACTGATGTATCGTTTTCAAGTTATAGTATTATAGCTGAATACAGAAGCTGAATACATGTACTCTGTTAAGTGCTTTCGTCAGATGAGCGTAGATTATAGTAGCGTCGTGTACGTTAACAAAATTTTGTGCCATTTTATTTGAACGATGCACATGATATATTAACGGAAAGCGTATTTTTATGTGTAATACAAAATTAAGTAACTTGTGATGCAAGTAGATTACGTCAGCCGTGATTAACACATTCCATTTTGACTTACATAGTATAGTATGTACGTAATGTTAATTCGATCTGTTATTGGGCGTATTGTATTAACCAAAGCTTCATTTGGAACGGCATTAACCTAACAGAATATGTACGTATATTTTATCGAGATCAATATTTTTATGTAACAGTTAATATATTTTTGTACTTGTACAGAGATTGTTTACGTTTTATTTAGACACCGAGTGTACCTTTTGTAAGACATATCTCGATATTTATTTCTGAATTTATTATAAATCAGTTTTGGATCATTATTTGATTGTAAACGAGTAACGGTAATTTCGTATGTAATTATTTGTGAAAATTTTAACCCTGGTTGTGTTTGGCCATCCATTGTATACTATACCTCGTCTTGGCAATTAAATTATTCGAAATAGATATATTATATAACAATTCAATCATGGCAACTGATTAATATAGTTGTTAATTAATAAGTAAATGCTTAGTATTATTCTAGAGGTTGTAGTTTTAGGTTACTATGTGATAGACGATGCCTAACTAACAGTATGTTTTAAACTAACTTTGTAAAACGTTCCAATGGCTTTAATCATGCACAAATTGAGTCACACAAACATTTTATATATTTTTTATTAGATTGGACTTAATTTTGACTTTACGAAGGTTTTAATGGCTGTTGAGATACAGTTTAAAATTTAAACTGAAATAATGTCAGCTAAATAACGCAGCAGAATGAAAACATTCTTGTAACGATTAACATAATATATTTTAAGTAAAACTGAAATTCAAGCACACACCATGCAATCTTTCTCATCTATTTGTTCAAGAAAACCGTGTTATGGTGATTGTTGGCGTAATTGTAACTTTGAAAATAATGCAACGTAGTTTAATAAGTAGCTAGAATGATTAGTCGTTCACAAACAGCGTTGTATATGAGACTTGAGATTCGTGTTGTATTATTTTTTACAGGGTTGTACCTGAGATTTTTATAGACTGCAGATTAATATTAATAAACTTACGTAATTATTGATCGGGTAGTCAATACAGACGCGACATTTGCGTTGATAGACGCAAGGCATCTACTCCCAGAACCAGAAATAAATGGATGTTGTTGCATTTGTTATGTATACAAGTTGCATTTCTAAAGCTTTTTTTAGGTAACTTTACATTTTCTGAATAACACGAGTTATTAAAATAATAAAACTCTAAATACAATGTCTTTTTTTTTGTTCGTAGCAGATATTCAGCTTGTCAATTGGCCTCTAATTAAAACGATGCCTCCCACGTAAGTGGTTGTAAGCCACACATTGCATTTTTGTGTTTTTCACGTAAAAGTATCTAATTTTATGTATATTATCTGTTCCAAATATAAAAATACTGAAAAACAATATATATTTTTGCTATTTTTATATTTAGAACAGATAATAATGCATAAAATTAGACACTTACGCCAAACACAGAAAAATGCAATTTGTGGCTTACAACAACTTACGTGGGAGGCATCGAATAGGTCGGAGAGGTATACTTACCCGAAGAACGTAATAAGATCGCAAAGCGAAAGTTAACTTTTTCGTACAGTGTCGAAGTATGTCGGGAGAGAGATCCCAAGTCCCCATTCGGATAAGGATGTCGCTTGTGATACCTACTCACTGTCGCTTTTTAAAACTCACCAAGCTAATTATTTTCTTTTTTGGCAGCAGTTTTTATTCAGCCAATCATAATTGCATTTAATTCATTATGTAAATAAATATAAATAAATACATAATTAATAGATATTTTAAAAATGTTGTACATAAAAGCTTGGTGAAAAGTACATAACAATAATTATAAAGGTTTATATGATAAACCATAGGTAACATTGTATGATATAGGACAATTTTTGATGTAATTTTTAGTACTTAATTTATTTTTATGTATGCTGTACTTCCGACGATGCATTCCTACGATTTAAACAATTCAAAATATTCATATGATTAATAAAATTAAATAATAAACTATGTTTATGGATAAACCAGTAATTTGTGTTATTTATTTGTTATCCCAAATTACATTCAGTGACGAAACAAGTGAATGTTTAATATCGCCTGTAGGATTTATGCAGGCGAATGAAATTGTTAATCGTCATTCGACGAAAACACTACCTCCAGTTTTGAATTAATTTAACTTGAAATATCGTGTAATTAAAAGAATACCCTTTGACTATATCGATCAACGCAGCCTACCGCATTCCACTGTTGGGCATTGTAGCAGAAAAGAAACGAAAATAAGTAATTTTGTAACACTGTTTTATTTAAATGCTTAAGTATCTACATAATATTATAAAATTAGGTAATTGCATGTATACAAACAACAAAAACACTTCTCATAAGGATGGCCGGTATAAATTTTACTATTCGGATTCGAATCTATACTTACACAATAAGACATTATAATATAATTTACCTTTTTAGGCTAATTTTTAGCATAACGCGATCGTAATCCGAATTATTATGAAACAATTTATTAAAAAGGTTGTACCCTTTTTAGATGAAAAATGCTACAAACGCCTTCTGTGCGATGTCCTTTTAGAGAATTGAAAGCCGTGAGCGACAAGATTTTTATATACCTAAATTTCCGCATTAAATTAATTTCATTTTTCAATCGTCAGATACATTTTATCCAAGGAATAAATATGATGGTTTGATATATTTTCTATAGAAAAGCTGTCAAAACGTCAAACTTATTCCCCAGATAAAAGTTATCTGACGATTGAAAAATCAGTCCTAAGTAAATTATTTATTTTGCAAAAAGAAAACTTGTGACTTTGGACCCAATCAGTTAGTTATTATAACTCAACAATATTTTGAGTAGGAATGTTCAGCAATAACATGTAAAATATAAAATAACTTTATCTTTTTGAAACAGTAGCAAGCACCAGTCTCAGTAAGTAATATAATTATTTTATTGTGTTGTGATTTATGAAAGATATTATAACACACTATGATATTACATTATTATGACTAATGATGATTTATACAAATGAACGACCGAGCTTTATTAAATACAGTTACATGAGTTATCATGCAAATTTTTATAATTTTAATTCCTATTTGTTAGCTAACAACTTTGTTGTTCCTAACCTATTAGCACTTTTGAGTAAAATTAGAACCTTTAAAGGAATGTGGTCATAAGTCGCTATTTACTATAAATCGATTGCCCTCTGAATGTTTGCCGGTGTACTTGTAATTGCATTTACCGTAGGCACCTGAAATAGATACAAAAAAACTACATTATTACCAAAACTCAACGCCGTTATTAAATTTGGCATAACTTTTACTCCAAGGTTAATCTAAGGATTAATCATCATAAAAGAGTTAAAATTCAGCGTAAAGTTATGCCATGTTTATTAATACTGGTGTAAGTTGATTATATCTACAAGTTTTAAAATGTCAAGTTATCTAAATTGGGAATACAAAATCTATTTTATTAAAATGGCTGTTAAACTTTCACTTGTCTTAAACTTACCTGTTAACATGGACTTCCGAAAGGCCTCTACACACCAAAGCCGGCGGCTTTACCCGGCGCGTTATGCCGCCGGGGTTGTTTTGCCTCATGTGCGCTCGCTTAGTTCGCGTTAGTTGGCCGCAATAACCCGCCGCGCCGACGACTTTGGTGTGTAGAGGCCTTTAGTTCGAGTTAGTTGGCCGCCATAACCCACTGGCATAACCCGCCGGGTAATGCCGCCGCGCCGGCTTTGGTGTGTAGAGGCCTTTATCGTTCGCGGCAATCAACGGCCAGCCACGTCTAGCAACCTAATTGGTGGTCGCAGACATCGCAGTAGATATGTTATTATTAGCGCACATTTGACATTTCCTCTCAGACATATTTTATTACCACGACAGAACCAAAGTAGGTAGGTAATAGTAGATTGTTGCACCGAGCGCAAAGTGAGTTATTAATGCACGAGTGTTATGTTGGTGCCCGAGCGCATGCGAGGGCACTAAATTAACACGAGTGCATTAATTACTCACTTAAGCAAGGTGCGTAATCAACTTTTCTTTCAACTACCAATCTACCTGCCGTGATAAAAAATCCATAAAACATTTTTTAAAACTTTTCTTGAAGTATCAAAGTTTTACAATGGTACAAAATGCGCGCCATTTCTTTTTTTTTTCACCAATTCTGTTTTATTTAGCTGATCTTTTTGATCTAATGCATACATTTTATATTAAACTTATTGGGATACATTAAACATCTGTGGTAAATTTATCTAAATAAAAAATAAAAACCAGTGCATTAATGTAAAACAGTGCAATAATGAGCACATTTCTGCACTGTTTTGGTTCTAAGCAAAAAATACGGCCTTTGTGATCGGTTTTGTAGTGATTACCTAATGATAACATTACTACGTAGTTGAAAGAAAAAGTATTTCAAGACAACTTGTACCTCTATGTTTGCCTAACGCGCCCAAGTCCAGGGGCAGTGGTCGCACCGGCGGTCCTCTAGCTTGTAGTGACGGGGTGAGGGGTGCATCAAATTCGTCGGTGGGCGGTCTGCGCACACGCATGAACTCGCCCCGTGTCGCAGCTTCCTTTCGCTCCTCCGAAGATACGCGACGAGAGTCCAGAAACCGCAAGTTAGGCAGCATGTATATTACGAAATATCTGCAGGAAAGATTAATTTAATAAAATATACAAGGTTAGTCGGAAAGGGGGTACTAATCCATTAAAAAACATTATATAAAAATTTCAGGTAATTGTGGGAGACTATTAACTGTTTGACAGATACCTATACGTATAAAACGGGTTGCTTGAGTGCCTAATTAAATAACATATTATTATTTACCTTAATTTCAAAGGTAGGTACCTAAAGGTCAAAGCTTCTCTCTGCACCGACGCAGGTAAAGTAAGAGGAAGTTATACATTTTTCGAGTCAACGCTCAAAGTAATTCTAAGTGCAATTAATGCTGACTTGTTTACAGCCAACTGAAGATTATTATATACTTCGTCATTCTGAGGCCTTTAAGAAAGTTAAATTAGCCGCCGAAGTCTAGATTGTATAACTTGCAAGTCAATAAAACTTTAAATGACGTCTTATGGTTGGTAAACTTTATACCTTAAACTTCGGGAATGCAATTTGGTCGTTTTAATTTTATCACGGCGTATAGTTACTATAATTATAAGAGAGTCGTCGCTCTATGCGATATTAGTAGGCACTGAAATTATTAGATATAATTGGGTATGTAACATTCGTAATAAATATAATTGACTAGTTTTCGCCCGCGACTTTGTTCGCGTGAAAGCCCACAGGAACCGTGCAATGACCAAATGCGTTCCCGAGGTTCTCATTGTAAAGCGACGATATCCTTAGTCCCGCCATAAATACTGTTACAGTTAAAAATAAGAAAGATATTACATTTGAATTTGGAATCTGTCATTTTTATACGATCATTGAGTTTTCTAAATTTGGACTACATTGTACAATATTTTGCGATATTAAAATGGAGTGGGGTGATAAAGAGAACCGAATCGCCGTGATTGCATTACACAAAGTTGGTATGGAACCAAATGCAATTTTTAAAACTCTCCATAAGCTTGGTATTAGTCAAATGTTTGTGTACCGGGCTATTAATAGAGTACAATGAGACCTCCTCTGTTTGTGACAGAAAAAGATCTGGCCGTCCACGTAGAGTTCTACGAAAAAGGTGGTCAGAGCAGTAAGGGAAAGAATTCGAAGAAATCCTGTCCGAAAGCAAAAGATTTTATCTCGGGATTGAAGATAGCACCCAGAACCATGTCGCGTATTTTAAAAGATGACTTAGGACTTGCAGCCTTTAAGAGACGCACTGGTCATTTTTTAACTGATAATTTAAAAAAGAATAGGGTGGTAAAATCGAAACAACTACTGAAGCGGTACGCAAAGGGAGGTCACAGAAAATATTTGTTTACAGATGAGGAAATCTTTACAATTGAGCAACATTTTAACAAACAAAATGACCGTATTTTTGCTCAAAGCTCTAAGGAAGCTTCCCAATTAGTCGACAGAGTGCAACGTGGGCATTATCCGACTTCAGTGATGGTTTGGTAGGGTGTTAGCTATAAAGGAGTGACTGAGCCATATTTTTGTGAAAAAGGTATCAAAACATCGGCACAAGTGTATCAAAGATACCATTCTTGAGAAGGTAGTTAAGCCCCTTAACAACACCATGTTCAATAACCAAGTATGGTCCTTCCAACAAGACTCGGCGCCGGGTCATAAAGCTCGGTCCACGCAGTCTTGGTTGGAAGTGAACGTTTCGGACTTCATCAGAGCTAAAGACTGGCCGTCGTCTAGTCCCGATCTTAATCCGCTGGATTATGATTTATGGGCAGTTTTAGAGAGTATGGCTTGCTCTAAACGCCATGATAATTTGGAGTCCCTAAAACAATCCATACGATTGGCAGTGAAGAATTTTCCCATGGAAAGAGTGCGTGCTTCTATTGATAACTGGCCTCAACGTTTAAAGGGCTGTATTACAGTCAATGGAGACCACTTCGAATAAGCTTTTTATATTTTAAATTGTTTTATATTTATGTATTAATCTAACACACTGTAAAAGTAATAAATATTACAACTCGATTCTGTTCCCGACACACAAAACTCACTGTATCCTTACCAAAATGGCTTACCAAAAGTGCACAAGCAAAATGTTCCGCTACGGCCCATAGTCAGTCAGATTGACTCGCCCACGTACGACCTGGCGAAGCATGTAGCTGGTGTGCTTCAACCATTAGTTGGACATTCAACATCTTATGTGAAAGACTCTCGGCATTTCATTGATATCCTGCAGACCATCGAACTCCAAACAAAGGATGTAATGATCAGTTTCGATGTTGAGTCATTATTTACGAACGTACCAGTGGCGGATTGCATGGATGTGGTTAAAGTTATGTTCACGCATCAACCGCGTGACTATGTAGGCGGACGACGCCGGCGGCTGAGGCGCGGGCGCGGGGTGAAACAGCCGGAGCGCGGCGAGTGGCGGCGGCGGCCGACACTTCCCGAATATTCCCGATCGGTCGAGACGAACGACGCGCGTCCAGAAAAATGACGTTTTAGTTATTTATCGAAAGCTTACTTATTGTAATTACTTAGTCATAATATTATACAATTATCAGAAAATACAGTCCATTCATTTACACAACAACCTGAGCTCCCGAACAATGGTCCTTCTACCGGGAATAATCCAGGAGTAAACAAGAATAAGTCATCAAGAAAAACGTTGAAGTGGATTCGAATGTTAACCGTCACCGATCAGCAAATTCACCGTTACAGCGGGAAGAAGTCAACCAGTGAAACGGTCAAGGACCTCTGTGAGTTCGTTCCAATTATTTACCTTGTTCCTAGACATCCATTTCACATAATAATGTGTTTTTAAAATCTTTTTTTCTTCCCACTATCGATTATTTCGCCTTTATTTGAGACAGACATAAGCAGTGTTAAAAATAATTTGCAGGCGTGGTACATCGTGCATGTTTTACTATGCTACCGGGTGGCTTAGAGGCTTAGGTATATCTATAGCGGGATTTGTCAGTGCGCCGTACCTGCAAACTAGTGCAAACCGGTTATCTTATACGGCGACGCACCTCCTTTGTTCTCAGCTGTGCTTGCTACCGTCTTTATTTTTTTATGCAATTTATCGGTTAATTAGTCAGCTGGCTGTTCTTTTGTATTGATTTGTTCGATAATTTGCTACTTGCATTGAGACGTCTTGCTTTAAAATAAACAGTATTTTTTTGGCTTTGAATTAATTTCAAATCTTAACAGTTTTTTAAGTCTTCAATTCTCAAAATTAAAAGCAAAATGGATATCGATAAATTAATAAAACAGCGCAGTGGCATTAAAGCTAAACTTACCAACTTTGAAAAGTATATTACTATGCTTTCTTCGTCAAAGCTTATATCCGAACTTCAAAGGATTGATTTAGAAGGTCGCTTGGGCAAATTTGAAGCTTTGTACGATATTTTCGATGCATTACAGATGGAGATCGAGTTAGCGTCAGCGAACCCCGAAGACGAGTACGTGGAACGAAATCAGATTGAAGAACGGTACCACTCATTGATCGCCAACGCGCGCAGTCAGCTCCGGTCCAGCGGCCCGGAGCGTAAGGGGTCGGAGACGGGCACTACAATGGACTCCAAATCAGGTGCATCGTTTAAAAATGGCTTTGTTCGCTTACCTAAAATTGATTTACCGCACTTTGACGGGAGCTACCAGTACTGGCTAGAATTTAGAGATACCTTCATATCATTGATACATAACAGCGATTGTATCGATGGAATAAATAAGTTTCATTACCTCCGGGCATCCCTTAAGGGTCGTGCGGCGGAGGTAATTAAGAACATTGATTTTAAGGATGAAAATTATGTGATTGCTTGGGACTTACTGTGTGATCGCTACAACAACAATCGCCTGTTAATTAATAATCATGTGCAGGCTCTATTCGATGTAGAACCTATAACGAAGGAATCATCAGCTTCTTTGCGACGTCTTATCGATGTCATAAATAAAAATCTACGGGCACTTAAGACTTTAAAGGAGCCGACAGAGTATTGGGATACTCTGATAATATTTATGATGTCTAGAAAGTTAGATGTAAATACAAACCGAAAATGGGAAGAGTACCGCAATGCATTGTCTGAATCTCCTACTTTGGCGAAACTAATTTCATTTATTAATGGGAGGGCTGATCTCTTAGAAACATTAGAGGTTAATCAAAATAAGTCGAGCTTTAGTGTCAATAATAAACAAAAATCTTTTATTATTGCAAGTACCAAAGAGAATCAGAATACCCACATAGAAAGGATGAACAATAAGTTAGAAAATAACAAGGCACATAGTAATAATTTACATAACAAATTAAAATGTCCATTATGTTCTAACGATCATCTTTTATACACATGTGATTTATTTAAAAGTTTACCTACTGAAACACGCATACAAAAGGCTAAGGAACTACGTGTCTGTCTAAATTGTTTGCGCTCGAGTCATATCACCAAGAAATGTCGATTAGCTGGTTGCAAATATTGCAAATCCAGGCATAATACTCTCTTGCATGTTGAACCGACTGAGCAGCCTCATCAAGACCCGATGCCTTCAGCGTCAAATAGTGTCGCCTTACCAATCGATACTACAAATAGTGTCGTCTTATCAGCTGATACTATACACCATACTAGTACATCCAATGTGTTACTGTCCACAGCTATGGTGAAAGCGGTGAGCAACAGCGGTGAGAAAGTCAACGCGCGAATCCTGCTCGATAACGGCAGCACCGCCAACTTTATGACGGAAAGCCTCTGCACCAAACTGGATTTGTTACGACGTAAGACTACCTCCACTGTCACAGGTATCAACCAACAGTCTTCCTACAGTACACAGTCTTGCAATCTAAATATTGAGTCTTATAATGGTGACTATAGGATTAATTTGGACTGCCTAATTTTGCCTGAGATTACTAAACGTTTGCCAGCCTCTTATGTCGATACGAAGAACATTTCTATTCCGTCAAGCCTTCGGTTAGCTGACCCTACATTTAATGTTCCTGCTGTCATTGACATCTTAGTAGGCGCAGAAATATTTTGGAGTGTTATAGGCACTGCTGCGATAGATTTAGGCAAGCGCATGCCTAAGCTATATGAAACCAAATTTGGGTGGATAGTTTCTGGTCCAGTTTCTCAGCTTCGTTCGTCTTTAAAAAAGGGCTCACATTTGTGTAATTTTGCCCATTCAACCGAACAACCTGATTTAACAAGGTTTTGGGAGCTGGACTCCATCTCTTCTAAGCACGCCCTGTCTCAAGAGGAACGGGAGTGTGAATTAAGTTTCAAACAAAAAACTATTCGTAATGATAGTGGCAAATTTATTGTTACTATGCCTTTGAAAACTGATCCAAGCGTATTAGGCGACTCGTACAATATGGCAAAACACCGTTTTCTGTCGTTAGAACGTCGCTTTCAACGGGAACCAGAATTCAAGGCCAGATATATCGAATTTATGAATGAGTACGAAAGCCTTGGTCATATGAGTGAAGTTAACAACTCAAGGCCTCATTCAAACAAGTGCACCGAATACTTCATCCCTCATCATGGAGTAATTCGCGAATCCAGTACGACAACGAAGCTGAGAGCTGTATTTGACGCATCTGCCACCACCTCTTCCAAGATATCGCTTAACGATATTCTAATGGTAGGGCCTAAGGTACAGGATGATTTATTTTCAATATTGTTAAGATTTCGACAGCATAAATATGTTGTTACTGGTGATATCGAAAAAATGTATCGTTGTATAGAAGTGACTCATTCACAACGATCATTACTGCAAATTATTTTTAGAAAAGATCCCAAGGAACCATTAAAAACGTATAGATTAAATACAGTCACTTATGGGACATCATCTGCACCTTATCTAGCAACAAAGTGTCTGGTGAGTCTTGCGGATGATGCTACCACAGACAACGTGAGGTCTGCAATTGCACGGGATTTTTATGTAGATGATTATTTGGGCGGAGGTTCGACTATATCAGAAACTATAGATCTAGTGAAACAAATTAATTCAATTCTCTCATCTGCTCATTTTTTTCTGCGTAAGTGGCAATCTAATAGTCCAGAAATTCTCGAAGAAATAGCTGGTAACTTAGGTAAATCTGGTTCATTAGACTTGTCCAGTCACTCCCAGTCATCGAATAAAACTCTGGGTCTACACTGGTTTTCCAACACTGACACATTATCCTTCTCAATTAATATTTCCGCAAAGGAAAAAATAACAAAGCGACACATTCTTTCAGTGATTAGTCAAGTGTTCGATCCGCTAGGACTGGTTGGCCCTTGTATTGTGGAAGCAAAGTTAATAATGCAGCGACTATGGGTTGAACAGTCCGAATGGGACGACGAAGTCTCGTCTGAGATAGTCGAAATGTGGTCTACTTTTGTTCGCACACTTCCTAGTCTAAACAGCTTAAATATTCCACGATGGGTCTGCTGCAACCCAGCGGTGGAACATGAATTGCATATTTTTTGCGACGCGTCAGAAAAGGCGTATGGCGCATGCATATATGTTCGATCAGTATGTAGTGATGGATCAGTAAAGGTACAACTTTTGGTGTCCAAAAATCGTGTAGCACCAATAAAGACTGTAACTATTCCGCGCCTTGAGCTTTGTGCTGCGCTATTAGGTGCAAGACTGTGTGCTACCGTAACAGAATCCTTGACTATGCCCATAGATAAGCGATTATCTTGGAGCGACTCGATGATCGTGTTGGGGTGGCTCAACATATTACCAAATCAACTAAAACCCTTTGTACGTAATCGAGTCGCCGAAATTCAGGAAAGCACTGCTGGAGATCGGTGGAGGTATGTACTGTCGAAGGACAATCCGGCGGACCTAGTTTCTCGCGGGGCGAGGGCCGATTCCATCGGTGCATGCTCGTTATGGTGGACGGGCCCTAGTTTCTTACACAGCCGCGAAAGTAGCTGGCCTATTATGCCCTGTAATAGCGTTAACCAAAATCTACCTGAAGTAGTGTGTAATTTTATTGATCAAGTTGACACTATTATTAATTCTAATCAGTCATCTAACAATTCAATAATTCAGTCATTAATTCAAAATAATTCTAATTTCAATCGTCTTCAAAGAATCATTGCCTACATCTATAGATTCATTCATAATTTAAAAAATTCTAATTGTAAACTGCAAGGTTCGCTTTCTACTGATGAATTAGATAACGCTTTAACATGTTTACTACTTAGTGCACAAGCAGAGATGTTTCCAATAGAGTGCAATATTTTGAAGTCGGGAAAATCACTGCCTCATAAAAATCGTTTAATTTCGTTGACACCATTTGTAGATACAAAGGGAATTGTACGCGTAGGAGGCAGGCTTGATAATTCACCATACGATTATAATACAAAATATCCCATCTTACTTTGTAGTAAACATCACCTTACTAGAATTCTGTTTCATATGCAACATAAAAAGTTGCTTCACGCTGGTCCACAGTTGTTATTGGCAAACATGCGACTTAACTATTGGCCTTTAGGCGGCAGGAATCTTGCCAAGACTGTTGTCAAACAATGTTTAAAATGTTTTAGATATAAGTGTAAAATTATACAACCAATGATGGGTCAACTTCCATGCTCCAGAACCAATATTAAATTTCCATTTTTTAACTCTAGCGTTGACTATGCTGGCCCAGTGCTGATAGCTGACCGAAAGGGTCGCGGTTGTAAGCTTACAAAGTCCTATTTATGCATCTTCGTTTGTCATGCAACAAAGGCGGTCCATTTGGAGCTCGTCACCGACCTTACAAAAGAAGGCTTTATTGCAGCTCTGAATCGTTTCACGTCTCGTCGTGGTAAACCTCAAAGCATACTATCAGATAACGGCACGAACTTTGTTGGGGCTGATAATGATTTAAAACGAATCATTACTGACGCTGATGTTGCATCTGAAATGGCAGAGCAAGGCATTAAATTTGTTTTTGCTCCTCCTTATTCCCCTCACTTTAATGGCATGGCTGAAGCTGCAGTAAGGTCCACCAAGAACCATCTAAGAAAGTTGCTAAGTCTCACCAACTTCACTTACGAAGAACTGGCAACCTGTTTGTGTCAAATAGAGGCTGTTCTCAATTCCCGTCCTCTAACTCCCTTGTCCTGTGACCCATCCGATTTGTCTGTCCTCACTCCTTCCCATTTTTTAATTGGACGAACACTCACGTCTATACCGTGTTCACAGGTTCCTGACAAAACCATCAGCTGCTTAGACCGCTTCAAAAGGATTGAATACGTTCGTCAACACTTCTGGCAGCGTTTCTCTAATGAATATGTTTCATTACTTCAACAGAAAACCAAATGGTCAGTCGCTTCAGATAGGAAGCTCAGAGAAGGAACACTTGTACTCATCCGAGAGAAGGCGCTTCCACCACTTGTTTGGGCACTTGGTCGTGTAGTACGAACCTATGCAGGTGTCGACGGCATCACACGCGTGGCAGACGTGAAGACAAAGAGAGGAGTCATCACAAGAGGGTTTAACAATATTTGCCCTCTTCCCTTCGAAGACGTCAACAGGCGGGAGGATGTTCACGCATCAACCGCGTGACCATGTAGGCGGACGACGCCGGCGGCTGAGGCGCGGGCGCGGGGTGAAACAGCCGGAGCGCGGCGAGTGGCGGCGGCGGCCGACACTTCCCGATCGGTCGAGACGAACGACGCGCGTCCAGAAAAATGACGTTTTAGTTATTTATCGAAAGCTTACTTATTGTAATTACTTAGTCATAATATTATACAATTATCAGAAAATACAGTCCATTCATTTACACAACAACCTGAGCTCCCGAACAGTTAAATTGCAAGAAAAGAACATCCCTGTAGCATATGCGAAATTACTACATCACTGTTTATCGACCAGTTTTTTCATCTACCAAGGTCAGTACTACCTACAGATTGATGGTGTAGCCATGGGTGGTCCAGTGGCTTCTGTTGTAGCCAACATTTGGATGGAGCATTTTGAAGAGTTGGCTATTTCCACTGCATCTACACCAATAAAACTGTGGAAGAGGTATGTGGATGACGTTTTTGGGATCATTGAAGGAGATGAACACGAGGTAAAAGTATGCTTAGCACACCTAAATAGCATACACAGCAAAATAAAATTTACCTACGAAATGGAAAACGAGAGGACACTTCCATTCTTGGACGTGAAGATACAAGTACGTACTGACGGTTCCCTAGGCCACTCAGTTTACCGGAAATCGACTCACACGGATCGATATCTACACGCTGATTCACACCACCATCCCAGACAGCTGAACTCTGTAGTGACTTCACTCACCAACCGCGCGTATGATCTATGTGACGAGGAACATTTACAAGGTGAGCTAACGCATGTACAGAAGGTCCTACAGAGGAATGGATATACAGCAAGGATCGCACAGCGTAGACAAAAAAGTTCACATAAACACCGGAAGTACGACGTTGAGAGGCAACCAGCATTTTTGCCGTACGTAAGGGGAGTGACAGATAAGGTTGCAAACATTCTACGGAAATATGCAGTAAAGACTATCTTCACTCCGTTCAGGAAAGTGTCTCAGATGCTGCGTTCACCAAAGGACAACTTTCCGTTGGAGAAACCCGGTGTTTATAAAGTAGACTGTAGCTGTGGAAAGTCGTATATCGGTCAGACAAAACGTACTGTAGCTTGTAGAATTCCGGAACATATAAGGGCTGTGAAAAACAATGACGTCCAAAAATCTGCCATAGCTCAATACCTTTTAGAATCAGGACCGAACCATTGGATTGAGTTACATAGCCCTCAGGTCATCTCGACAGAACGCCACTATCTACCTAGACTGGTAAGAGAAGCGATAGAGATTACCAAATACAAGAACTTCAACCGGGAAGATGGGTTTCAACTGTCGAGGACCTGGAACCCAGTGGTTCAATTGTGTAAAAACCGTAAAACTACTGAAAAAAGTTCGCGAGCGGATACAGTGAGTTTTGTGTGTCGGGAACAGAATCGAGTTGTGAGTGACATAAGTGACAGTGGTAGTGGCGTCGAACGCAAAAAACGAACAAGAAAGAGGGTAGACCGTTTCGTCTGCTCATAAACATCCACCCACCCGCAATTACTTCAGTTCATCCGTGATCATGGCGCTTGTAACGGTGCCGAAATATCGGAAACTCACATCAAATAATAAACATGGTAAATATCCCGTTTTAACCTCTAAAGATTGTGTTAGTGACCATGTCAGTTTAAAAACTTATATAATAAATATTATTTGCAATAAAAAAAGAATTTTTTTCTTCGAGACAATATTTATGGCAAAACTAGGTAAGTATAGTTAATAGATATTGGGTAGGAACAGTAGGCATCAATATTTATCATCGTGCGAAATTTCAAAAGTGGTTTATGATGACAACTTGACAATTATTAAGTCCTCAAGTTCATGCTTTAGCCTGAAAATATTATTCTGCAATATAACTACCTATATCAAAGCTTACCTATATCTCTGGTAGTCTGAATCATCTTTATCGATATCTGATAGTTGGTTTGGACACGCCTTGTTGCTCAGTAGACTCAAGTAAGATAATAAAGGGAAGTGCTTGCTTATTTTGTTTACCAGCTCCTCCAGGTCGATTATCTAAAATTACAAATTACAATTTAAACCCCTTATCAAAATATTATAGCGGCCAGTCCTGAGAAAATATTGCTATTATCATGATGAGTCTCTGGGCGGACGGATTTGCGGTATTGATACTAGTGCGCAAACGCATGGTGCAGCCCATCACATTGACGTCATTTCCTTCAGCCCAGTTCCTATGGCCAAGAACGAATCGTTTTGCTTATGCCAATGATAGCATTTTTTACTGACAAACAGTACCCCAAGTGTGAGTTCTTTACGATACTACTGTAGTTGCGTCCCGTCAATAATGTCAAACAAATTTTTAGTCACGCTATTCGCCGCTAGAGGCGCTGCCTAATTTTTCATAAATTTTTGGCGTGACGCAACTACAGTAGTAACGTATAAAAACTCACACTTGGGGTACTGGGCATGTAAATAGACTCGTTAGCTAATTTTATCTAGGATAGCTACTAACGTACGGTAGTCTACTATGCAAAGCTGTGTTTTATTTGCTTTATGACTGGTGAATAGACAAGTCTTAATTTAAACTAATAACGCTCGGTAAATCGTATCATTCGTAATCGATTTAAATTATCCTGCGAAATTTGTTTATAGAGCAATTTTCTAATGCAAAGGCTATCGCAGTTCACTAGACGTATGCCTCTCAGGTTGCATCACATTAGGTACTCAGTTCACCGTCTTTCACATCCAGTCTAACCCAGCTACTTTTTTTATTTTACATATTTTTTTGTGTTGCATGGCCCTTTGTTTTGCTTCCCCTAGGCTGCAGCCTTTGTAGCCTATGCATAAATACGGCCCTGTAAAATTGTTAAGATGTGACTTCTTTATTAAAGGGGTTTGAACATTTTTCTATGGAAGCCTCCAAATATCTCGGCAACGTGACACTTTAGGGCACCGTATTACTGTCGTTTTTTGTTTGTTTGAGTGTCCTCTACCCATACCTATTTACCAGAAACAAAGTGCGCTGAAATCTTGAAAAAAAATCTTTAAGTCCAAATATCTCGGAAACGTGACACTTTAGGGCACCATATCTCTAAATATTTTTTTGTTTGTTTAAGTGTACTCTACCCATATATGTTAGTAGGTATAATCGTGCGCCGCAACTTGGAAAATCAAAATGGCAGCGAGGGGAGCTATGCCACAAAGGTTCTATCCCCTTAATCTTGAATTTCCGGAGCTCAACGATGTTGAATGAGGAACACAGTTTCTTACTTTTTAATACAATGTTTTTAATGGAACCTTCTTTCGCGAGAAACTGCAAGTTGCAGAAAAGAGTTGGCTCCGGCATTTTTATTTCAGTTTGTGTAAAATTGTTTGAGCATGTTTCGTACATCACAAAGCAAAAGGGGAATAAAAAAAAATTGAGACTTTTTCTCAGAGTGCAAAAGTAAACCTGAAAGTTACTTATTGACTTTGGTAATTATACTAAAAGTCAATTTCGTTGGTTTTATAACTCAGTCGAAACTTTATTAAGTACATCATGTTCGACATTGTTTTAATGAATTTAATCATGACTTTACGTACGAAACATGTTCAAGGATATCCTAAACGAGTTCTGCCAAACTGTAGGTGCCTAGATGGTACTAATTATAACGCCAAGGCGATCTCTTTGTCTTCGATAGAAGTCATTATAGTTTCCATTGTATTTTATTGCCGTCTTGATTTAGTTTCTTTAAATACTTTTACTTGGATCTTACCAAATCAGTATTTTTCAGCGTAACGTACCTTGCTTTATTACCAACTGTAATTTCAAACGCAGATGAAGAAACACACCGGTTAAAAACTGATTGGGAAGTTGAAAACTAATCAATAGCACGTCTTGTAGAGACAGGTTACTCCAAATATGAATAGGTATGGCCTTGACTGGAACCAGTCCAAATTCAATTATTATAAACACATGCTCAACAGAATTTAGTTTGACAACTAAACCGTCACAATATTGGGGAAGGTCAATCCTATTCTTAATTGGATCGCGTAGTAGTCGTGTTAACTAAAAAGAAACGAAATACAGGGTGTAAACGAATTTGTGTAATTCCTTCAAACCGCGTGATCTACTGGTGACACAGATTAACCCTAAAAGGGAATTTTTAAAAATCAACTGAAAAAAAATTCTAAATAAAATCTTAGTTTTCTATTTCTGAGTCATTTTAGAGCCCCGAGTTAACTTACTGCAAAGAGCGATATCGCGTTAGTCGTGCCCGCCAGCCGCGTCGCCGTGCTTTCATTCATTTATGCGTGGCATCGAAATTTTCAATGCCAAAAAAATATTTTTTTTGCAAAAAAAAAAAACTTATTTTTTTACTGAATCCTTATTAGGTGGTTTAGATACGATCACTTACCACTACCGCATGAAAAAAAAAGATTTTTTTCTTTTTATTCAGTCTAATTCTCGTGCGGGGCCAATCTACACCAGTTACTAGATCATGTAGTTTTAAGGAATTACACGAATTCGTTTACACCCTGTAGTGTGTATTTGTAATCACCTCATTGTTGTTAAGTGAAAGTGTTCTCAAATTTGTCAAATAGGGGAAAGATATAGCGTCACTCAGCTTATTGTTGTCCAATATGAGCTCCTCCAATCTGCCGAATTGTTCCAATCCTTTTAACGTCTCGATACTGTTATAGCTGCAAGCAAACAAATATTTCAAAAATGTGTACCTTACATTTTATTCGAAGAGATATATGGTCTCAAACAACAATTCATCGGCTTTGATTGAGGTCATTTATCAATCAACTCGGCGCCGTATCCTACATTCGCAGTCGACTCCAGGATATCGGCCTCTCCCAAGTTGCGACATCAAATAGTTCTAAGAATTTCTGGCAGATGTTAATAAGTACTAAAAAATATCTAATTGTCATCTTTTAGACTTGGTGGTGCGAATCATGAGCTCAGTGGCGGGCAAAGGGAGAGGCCTATATCCAGCAGTGGTCTGCTAATATGCTGATGATGAGGTCTAAATCACCACTGATTAGAACAAATATTATTTTATAGGTATCTATGTATCAGGATGAATATATTAGATCTATCAAGTTTAGATTATTTATTAGTTATTACCAAAATATTCCGTGTGTGAGTCACACAATGCTAAGATGTTGAATAAAATGTAGGAATGCGTGGGCGTGGTCCATGATGATAACCATTTTAATTTTTTTCAGAATATTGTAATAAGTTTATTTTAATGTAGGTACCTAACAGGTTGGCAAACAAGCCGACGCTACGGCCTACCTTGTGGAAAGCGGTTACCGCCGCCTTAGGCGTGAATTACATAGAAGCGGCGTAAGGTGCAGACGCGGCGCAGGCGCGTCGCTTTCATACATTTTGTCGTGCCGCTTCAAATCTTTTTCAAAAGCAGCGAAAGCGGCGAGCCTGCACTTTACGCCGCTTCTGTGTAATTCATGCCTTATACACCTATAATACCACGAGGATAGCTGATGCATTGCCAACTTTATTGACAAAGCAGAAAAATCTCATGTGCCTGTAATTTTGACCGGAACAGTAATGCTAGTAGTTCTTCCCCGAACGAACTCTTTCACAAGAATCCCACTAATACAAGATAATTACATCTTATAAAGACTGTTTCCTTTATTAATCGAGATATTTATTTATTTACTTTAATTAAAACGGTCTTAGGCCAATTACAATAATTAAAGATAGTAATAGAAAACGATACCTACATACATACAAGGACAAGAAAATAAAAATTAAAAATAATTCTAATAAACTCTTTCATAAATCCCTTACAGTGCTTCTGACAGTATATTCTTTCACTCGTTCATGATGCATTCCTCTCGCAGTACTCCAGACATTCCGACAAAATCATCTTCCATTCATCCGCAAACATATCAAAATTTGGTCTGGCGTCCAGGAGGACATTGAGCGCAGTGAGACTTCGCGGTATGGGTGATCGTGAACGCGCCACAGTACGACTTGTCGGAACAGCAAACAGTTTATGTTTTCTGCTCCGGCGGTAATTATTTGGAACAAATAATCGGCACAACTCGCAAATAAGATCCGGGGCATCTACTTTCCCTCGGAGGATCTTGCACATCATTATTAGTTGGTCACTAGATCTTCTGACCTCTAATGAGTTGTACCCCAGGCAACCTAAAAAGAATTTGGTTGGATATAAATTGATATAGCCATTTGCGAGTTATGATAACAAATGTAGGACAATTTAACGATAAAGGAACGTAGGAGTGTACATGGCTTCGATTAATAAGCTGTTTTAATTATTTACTTATCTTCAGTAACAAATAAACTACAGACAAATCGGCCTATTTAGGCTTCAACCACCAATGAGAACTTAAAATTAAAATACGAGTCTGTGTTTATTTCTTAATAAATCATTATGCTATTGACGAAATCAAATCATAAGGATTTTTTTGTTTGGCTTTTTTCTTTTCCGTCTGATGATAGACGTGCGGTGGACAGCCAGCCATAGTAATGTATGTATCGCTACTTCGGCAACGTCATCTCGTTCTCGGTGACGGCGGCGGTGAACAAACGCCGCTACTCTACCGGGACACAAGTGATGCTGCATTAAAAATGTATTAAGTCCATACAAACCTTAGATCTAAACATTTGACTTTAGCACCATACATTTTTTGCAACGCTGGAGGTATTCTTCTGCAATCTTGACCGCAGTAGCTTAGCTAAAACAATAAAACATTTATAAAGTAACATTTTATAATATTTGAAGGGCTAATGAATCTATAAATCATTTCAGTGATAGTCCTGAAGAGCGTAGCTGACTGAGAATGCGGAAGGCGGAGAATCAAGTGTAATGGTAAATCTTAGGAGGCATTGGCCTCTAAATTTACAGCCGATGACAGTGTACCAGTGTACTGTAACAGGCTAAGTTAGTGAGTTTGGACTGGTTTAAAACAATCGTGGGCAGTGTTTTTACATATTTAATTTAGGCTAATTATTTTCCAGGTGACTAATAAATTAAAAGGCGACTAAGTGTTTGCAACTAATAAAATGAGGCGAGGAGCTATAAATAATGACTTGGCGACTAATAATGTTAGCAGGGTGGTTAAGGGGAATTCCGACATGGATAGGTTAGGTTCGAAGGGGATGACTAACCTAACCTAACCTATTTCACTCAGTTCAAAATGACGAATCATACAATCTGCCGCAGAAATGTTTTTACCATTGTCTAATAATCTAGTCGCAGGCGCACCCCGACACGGATAGGTTAGGTTCGAAGGGGATGATGGGGGCTAGAGTGAGCGAGCGAAGCGAGCGAACGAAGCCCCCGTCATCCCCTGTGTGTGTCCTGTGTGTTAGGTTACTTTAAACCCTGCAGACAGAAATAGGAGCCCCGCACAGCGGGGCTCCGTCGACTTGAGCTCCACCTAGTTTAAAAAGAAAAACCAAAAGATCACTGCCAATTTAAATTTAAACAAAGCTTACAACTAAAAATAAAGCTGCTACTTTATACTTAAAATGCTACTTCACTGTAGCTGTATTATTTTTGCTACCCATTTTAATTATTTTTAAAACCCTAAATCAGATTAGTTTGTCGCCGCGTTAAATACAACATGCCTTTAATTTAATATAAACATTAATGTAGTCTTCTAAAAAGAATACCACAAAACAGTTTTTGGTTTTGCATATTCATTACCTACTTAATTAATTATAATTCATTTTCAAAAATAAAAATTAGACTATTTTACAAGTTACAAGCTTTTATTTAACTTTCAATGTACGTATATTTGTCCGGGTGGAATCTAGCAACTGAATTTTAAATCAGTTATCTTTAACCGATTGAGCTGAAATTTGGTATACACGCTTATTTTGGATGATAATGCATGCTAAGCTACGTGACGTCATTCTAATTCCAATATGGCGGATCATCCAAGGTGGCGGACTAGTTATTTTTTTCTGTACTACCACAGTATGGGTATCAAATGAAAGGGCTTGCTGAGGAGAACACGAAAACAAACTTAGAAACATTCCCAATCTTAACTAAAAAATAAATTAATCGTAAAAAAACTTTTTGAAAAACAAGTTTTTATTTAATTGACCTAAAAAGAAGAAAATAAACTTTAAATTAAATCAAACCAATCAATTTAGTACATGTATTACACAATTTATTAAATGATATAAAAGCTTGTCGTGAGATTTGCATATTTTATAGGAAACATTTTCTTTCATTGAATTACTTATAATAAGTATGTCAAGCAAGACTAGTTAGTACACAGGTAAATCTCGCGACAAGCTTTTAAATCATCATTTAATAAATTGTTTAATACACACATCAAAAGTGTCTAGGGATCAAGCATTTTTATGCGGATTTCTTGAGATTGAGATGTGGCTTTGTAATAAATTTATGATTTTATAAATTTATATGGATCCTTTTTGGTGCATTTCATAATTTGAATCAGGAACTGTGAATCAAATTCGAGTAAAAGATGAAAATCAGCTGTCAATATTTTCCCTATAAAAACATACAACGCATTGAAGACATTATTAGTGCTACTGTTTCCCTACTACTGATTAAAACCAACGTTATTATGGAGCGGCGACGTCATTTAAGCAGGGAAGAAATGCTCAGAGCCGTGGGAATGATAGAAGCTGGTTCCCGGCAACGTACTGTGGCTTTAGCTCTGAATACAAGTCAGAGTGTTATCAGTCGACTTTGGACACGTTACCGAAGCACTGGTACCGTGGCTGAGCGCCATGGAGGACGGTATCGCTGCACCACACGGAGACAAGACCGATACATTCAAATCTTAACTCGAAGAGCTCCAACAATAACCGCCATGATGTTAGCCGTGAGGCTTCATCACTCTTCAGGGAACTTAATTAGCGACCAAACAGTCAGAAACCGCTTGCATGAAGTGAACCTTCATTCCCGAAGACCGCTACGGGTACCACCTATAGCAATGCACAATCGTAGGATTCGATATCAATGGGCTCTTGGACACAGAAATTGGGCAGAAGAACAATGGCGTTTCGTGTGCTTTTCTGATGAGTCTCGTTTTGGTATGAGACCGGATACAAGACGTATACGACACTGGAGAACCCCTGGACGCCAACAGCGATTAAAATCCTGCCAGGAAGTCCATCCTTATAGTGGTGGAACCATCATGGTATGGGCGGGTATTTGGATCGGCGGAAGAACTGAGTTGATTTGGATCAGAGGCAACCTCAACGCTCAAATTTATGCTGAGACGATTGTATCAGACGTCATCGTTCCTCTACAAGCGCAAATCGGTCCCTTATTTCAGTTAATGCATGATAATGCACGACCGCACACCGCAAGAGTTGTAAGACAGACTCTCGCCGCAGCTAACATCAATGTCCTGCCCTGGCCTGCTCAGTCGCCAGACTTGAACCCGATTGAGCATGCATGGGATATGCTACAGAGAAGAGCTCTGCCGAATATGGAGGGTATCCAGTCGCAAGAAGACCTTTTTTTGTTGTTGCAACGAACATGGGCGGCCATTCCACAGCGTGATTTGGATGAACTCATTTTGAGTATGCCAAACCGATGTTCTTGTGTTGTTAGTGTTCGCGGTAGAAACACGGATTATTAATTGTTTAAGTTACCCAATAAAATTTTAAAGAAAACTGTTATTTCAGTCTTTTTTTCGAACTTTTGTGTTAGTGGTTCAAATGTCAAAAATCCCTTTATTAGGAAAATGGCAAATTTCTTTATTAATGCAAAGGTGACTTGGTTTATCGTTACTGTGACAAACGAAAACACTTTATTTGATGAATCCTTAAAGAAAATTTTAATTAATATCAATCAGGAGAAAAGTTATTGCAAAAATATATGTTGATCCCTAGACACTTTTGATGTGTGTACATGTACTAAATTGATTGGTTTGATTTAATTTAGAGTTTATTTTCTTCTTTTTAGGGCAGTTTGTAATGTAACAGACGGCCCCAGGATCTCCTGAGAGCACGTCTGCTACACCAGTTTGGGGCCCCACGTTGGGCGCCAAACTGTAATGTAACAGACGGCCCTAGGATCTCCTGAGAGCACGTCTGCTACACCAGTTGTAAAGAATGTGTAGAGCATTCAATACCTAGTACATAAATAACAAAAATAGAAATGGCTAGAGAATAAGAGGCAGGACTACGTCACGTCCCTTGGAGTAGTCAGCGAGTTCCTTCTTGTAGTTACGGCGTTCGCCAATGGCCGACACAGCTATTTGATAGAAACCGGCGGCGGCAGCAAACAGACCGGCTGTAGCATATCTAGTCATGCGGGTAGGTGACAGCCAGCCCGATCGCCGATCTCGTATGTGTAGCAGGAGACTTGGTTTTTTTGGGCAGATTGTTTTTTTTGATGCCATGGTGTTTTTTTTTGATATGAATAATTTGTTGATGCGATATTGATATAAATATTATAAATTTAAATCCGAGTGACTGTTTAATTATGTGGCATGCCACAGCAACCATACCCTGAACACTGCTCCATGCAACATCCGTTTTTACGTTGGACTCGGAGGTCTTGTGCGAGCTGGACAACCTAAGCCTCCACCACCTATCCAAGAACCTGCGCTCCCATGGTACCAAAGTGAGATGCATTCCGGTGCCCGAGGGTAACCCCTTCTTCCTTCTCTTACACTTCGTCTCCTGCTACACATACGAGATCGGCGATCGGGCTGGCTGTCACCTACCCGCATGACTAGATATGCTACAGCCGGTCTGTTTGCTGCCGCCGGTTTCTATCAAATGGCTGTGTGGGCCATTGGCGAACGCCGTAACTACAAGAAGGAACTCGCTGACTACTCCAAGGGACGTGACGTAGTCCTGCCTCTTATTCTCTAGCCATTTCTATTTTTGTTATTTATGTACTAGGTATTGAATGCTCTACACATTCTTTACAACTGGTGTAGCAGACGTGCTCTCAGGAGATCCTAGGGCCGTCTGTTACATTACAAGTTAAATAATTTAATTCTCATTATCGTCAATAAAAAGTGTGCTTAATGTTAATTTAGAAGGATATTCATTCTTAGAAGGAAATACAACGTTATGGACTTTCAAATTCGTATTGGCAAGAGAGCAATACGGTTATATTGTATACGATAGGAACAAGAGTATAATGTGGCAACACCAGATTTGGTGAATCATCCACCCACTTATTTCGATCAATCAAGGCTGTTTCACAGCGCGATACCATGCAATTTCGGACCAACGTTTGAATGAGGTATTTTGTTTGCTCCCAAAGGCACGCCCGCCTGGGCTCAATAGTAGATGCTAATCAAACTCAAACTCAAAACATATATGTGGTTAAACAAAAATCGTTTGAGTGTGATCTGAACTAGACTTTGTTTCATAAAGTATTTGGAATATCTATATAAATAAAAAGAAAGATCCTGACTGATTGACTGACTCATCAACGCCCAGCCCAAACCCTTGGACCTAGAAAGCTGAAATTTTGCACAGAGATTCCCTTTATAATGTAGACAAGGAATAAGGAAGGATTTTTCGAAATTCAACCCCTAAGGGAGTTAAATAGGGGATGAAAGTTTGTATGGAAAATCGTCACTTAACGGGTTCAAAATTCCACGCAAACGAATCTGCGGGCAAAAGCTAGTTTTACATGTTGCACCTACAACTAAAGTAATAAAGTAAAATCACTCTATTGTCTATAATAATTATCTAGACTGGATTACAAGCAACATAAACAGAAACTATCGAAATCAAACAATACTTTGTAGAGGAAGATGTCAAAATTAATGGAAGTTTTATGTTGCTTATGAATCAGTCGCAGTCAGTTTGCTCTTGAGGTTGGCACTCAACAATCATAGAATGCTAGATATAGTCCCATTTTCATCACCAAAATACTAGAGACCTAACAACACCTATACTACATTACTAGAAATTGTGTAACTAAGTAAGAAAATATTTAATGCGGCAATTAATTACCTACTACCTATTACAGACCTCGTTCAGTCATCCCAGACCTCCCCTACAACGAGTATTTTCATAATTATTTTATTCCTGATTTTAAGTTTTCGACCACTACGAACGGTTAGTACCTACTCCACCATTGAGACTATCAAAACATTTTAGTGAGCGTTTGTTTATCAATGGCTTCTTCGTTAGGCTTCTTTTTAATAGGTCAATAATTCTATACATGAGAGATCTGCCTCAGCACAGTATGGCCTAATGTTTGGAAACCGGTTCAGGCTCATCTAAGCTCGCCTTCTAAGTCACTGTATTTTAGATGACGCAATCAAGTTCATCTTTATGCTTCAAGTTGAGTTTGGTTGCGTTTGATGGCTGATCGAAATATCACGGAAAAATGATTTTATGTACCTATATCGAACAAAACTTATGCACGTAAAAGTAAATAGTTATGGGTTTTACGTAACAGAGCCAATTGTAACGTGTTTACCGAACGAAGAACTTAACAGTTTGTAATTAGGTAGCCTAGAAGTTTTTATGACGCTGTAAAAAGTTTACATGCTCAATTCTAGAACTGTACTTAATGTTTCATATTATGGAAGAACTTTACCGTCGTGTCACTTACCGGTTTTATTTGCGCGAATTGTACTTACTTTATCTCTACTGCGGGTCATTTTATTAGCCTCATAACAACCTATTTATTACCCACGATGTAACAGATGCGTGCATTAACTATACAGAACGGTATTACCGTTGTAATATAATGTTCCCAGATCAAGTTATGTCCAGTTTTATATGTACTTTCCATATATTTTTTATTGAAATTAGATTTTGGTTGTAAACAAGGCAAAAATAGGCTAGGTATTTTTTTTAATAAGCTATAAATTATAATTACGTTTGCCAGTTAAGAAGAATATTATTGAAGATTAAGAAAAGATAGATTCGTTCTTGGTTTTGAAATATGGATCTTTTTGTATTTATTATAGTAAATAATGTAGTCAGACCGGTTCGCTCTGCCAAGTAGTATCGTAGGTCGGTTATCGTTCTTGTTTAATAACGAGAAGAGGTCATCACTGAGGAAAGCTTGCCTTGGAAACGTTGATGTTGTACGCACGCCTACATATCAAGCTATACATTACCAGTATGAGTTAATCTGGCATTGTATATGCTCTCCGTACAATGTGAAGTCAGCTTACACTGGAAATGTATAGATTGATATCGTCGCCTTAGAGAGAAAACCTCGGGAATGCAATTTGGTCATTTTTATTTTATTACGACGTTAGGTGCTATAATTATAATGGTAAGGATACACGGCGACACATTACACTCGACACTCAGTGTCGACACCGAGTGTACATCGCTGTTACACTGAGTTACGCATTAGTTCCGGTTTAATTTCAGTGTCTCCATTGCATTGTGTCGAATGTCAGTGTCGCCGTGTATCCGTGCCGTAAGAGAGCCGCTCTATGCGAAATTATTTTGTAGATACTGAAATTAAACCTTTATTGGATATGTTACCGGCAATGTGTATAATGTAGGTATTCTATACAATGCCTAGGCAATGTATAGAATGCCTGGGGCCTCCAGGCAATGTATGAAATATTATGAATATTATTGTCCATTACATACTTTGCCTAGGTGATGTATACATTTCCTAGGGATTGTATAGAATACCTGCTGGTCCACCGGAAATGTGTGAAGTATATAGATTTGGTCATTCATTTGGGGCACCCCGACACGGATAGGTTAGGTTCGAAGGGGATGACGAGGGCTAGAGTGAGCGAGTACATCCCCTTCGTGTTAGGTTACTTTAAACCCTGCAGAAAGAAATAGGAGCCCCGCTGTGCGGGGCTCCGTCGACTCTCCTTTGGAAACCCAAACAACCTTCCAAACATCCCCTTAAGTTTTTCATTTGTTTTTATTGTGCCTCGCGTGGAGTTTACTGCCTGCTCGCACGTCTTCCCCTTCGCCGCTCTCGTCTTTTTCACACATTACCGGCTGCGCATTCGGTGTTGTATAGAATGCCTAGGCAAAGTATAAAATAAATAATATTGCATACATTACCTGAACGTTTTAGGCATTCTATACATTGCCTAGGCATTGTATAGAATACCGGATTACACAGATTGCCGGTAACAGATATACGTATAACGTTCGCAATAAATATAACTGACAAGCTTTTGGCCGCAACTTAGTCCACGTGAAAGCCCACAGGAAGCGTGCAATGACCAAATGCATTGCCGAGGTTTTTACTCTAAGGCGACGATATGTAGTTGTGTTTACAAGCTGTCTCAACAGCACTGACTTCTAAACATCTCATTTTGAGTTTATTTTTAGACAGACCAAAGAATCCAATGGACGTGGACGTCTAAAGTCTGTTTTTTAATACCAGAGACTGAATAGACAAGCAAGAAACGTCAAATTTGAAAATAATGTTCCTAAAATTTAAAAGTTTGACATATTTACCTGTCAATTTTGTCTCAGAGATTAAAAAACGGACTTTAGTGTACTTACGGAAAAACCGAGGCTGAAAGTTTCCTAAACTAAAGGGTTATCTTCGCATTTGATAGCTACTAACGCTCACAAAGTATATTTACGATAGATTAAATGGTTACTTGTCCATTGTCTAGTCTTCTAATCTAATAGTGTAAGCAGTGGAGAATACTTACCTACATTATTTTATCTTAGTACATACACAACACACGTTATACATACATAATCAGTTTACATTATGGGACATAATAACAGCGATAAGTGATGCAACGAATACTAGTCTTATGAAAACGAATACTGTTTCTGTTGTTCGGCGAATACGGATACCAATATTACCAATACGCTGAACGTAATTAGTCAAGTACAATATTAATAATCAAAATTAACTCATGGTATTATTTTAAAAGCATACCTACAGTCAGCCATATCTGCATCTTTGCTTCGACGATACACTATTTCTTTTAATTTTATGTTGTAAATAGCCTTTCTGAGAAAAACTCAGAACTATTTTTTCCAACAATCTTGAACAGATTGTTGGAAAAATATTTCTGAGTTTTTCGTATAAGTACATGTCGTAGCTCAACTATTCAGGTACTTATGAGTTCCGTTTTACTCAAATAGTTTTTACGAATGACATCATTATTTTCGGCGAATATTCGTATTCGTATCACTAGCGATAGCCTCACCTGAATTTTCTCTTCCTCGATTAACATACTGACATGAGAGATTTGTTCAACAGTTCTACAATTAGGTAACACATAATTTTCTATCGTTAGTAGGTCCAACTTATATTTGTAGCGTGATTTTAACACTTTCTTAGACGGTTCGGTCCCCCTCAGACGAGTTATCACACCCCCATATTTAGTAACAACTACTACCCATTTGATTATGGCCAAGGGAAATAAATACGATTCGAAGTATGTAAAGAGTAAGCTGCCAACATTTAAAACATTGCCCAAATTCTTCGAGAACATTGTGGTCACAGAATGGATGTGAGACGGCATCTTGAATGTATATGAACTAGGTATGCACTACATTTTTGGTCCTTTCACAGTGAGGAATATAAGAAAATTGTTTTAAACGATGCAGGTTCAAACTATCTCTTCAATGACGATACATTTGAACTACTTCCGCATAACACACTGTCACTGTGACACTGTGATAAAATCACACTCTTTACTGTCTTGATAAACATATCAAATTGTAATTAAATACATATTGAAGGCACTTATGTTAACATTATTATGCTAAAAGATAATACTAATAAATAAGACACATCTAACTAAACAAGTTCGTTAAAGATTAGGAAAATAATGATGCATTTTCTTCGTGACATCCTATTTATGGCATACTGCATAATTTAATTAGTGCATATTATAGTCTGTTGAAGTTATTTCTTGACACGATTCCGTTGAAGTATGTCAAGTTTTCTAGCTAAGTTTGTGGCATACGTGTCACAGTTCTCTATTCATTACGAGAAAGGCGCAATTAAGTACAATAAGTGTACTTTCAAAGTACTAATGAATATGTCGCAGTATGATAGATAAAGCCATTCATTACTATCTAGTATTCACAGTAATGAATCGCTTTCGTATAACTATGTTACGGTATATAATTATATCCCTAGGGATATAACTATATTACGGCTGTATCTATCATACTGCGAAAGCAGTTTGTAATAAATAAAATTGTAGTAGAGATTAGTGATATATAATGTATCTAACTAGGTATCTACTAAGTAGATGAGTTTATTATGAAGTAATCCAAGGCCTTTTCCCAAGTTTTACGTAAGTCTCGATTGGTAAACAGCGGTAACATACCTACCTATCTATTGAATTTGATTGATTGATGCCACATTTAACACGCTTGCTCTGTGTTCTAAAGGCGTGACTTGTTGACTTGCAACTATGCAAGTGGCTTGCACGCAAGTATGATGTTACACCTGCGCGTGTAGTAGTGTAGTTGTAATTCAACTTGCATGCAATACAATACTGTACTGCATGCAAGTTGAATGACAACTTAAATTTTACTGTTATTTAGAATAAGATGTACTTAGGTACCTAATCGCGAAATCGTCTGAACCTGCGCTTGACCTAAGTCTTATGAGCCGGTCGATCTGCGCGGCTGTCACGAACAATCGAAAAGCAACAGCAGTATTATACTACTTTTTTATCTCATATACAATACGTATTTTCTCTATAACGTACATCATAAAAAAATAGTACCTACATGTTGCTTATTCGGAATTCGTTAACTAGGTACTTACGCTTTTCCTGTTGCTGTAAATAGCAAGAATAACTTTCTTGGCGATGATTATTAACTTCAACAGGAAAATATAAGACGACTTATAACTACCACAAGATCTGATATAGGTACCTAGAACTTACGACGCATTAGAATTTAATTTCGACTTATAAGTAAGTCACACTTCGTCTAGTGTCTGGTAGGAGGTTTCGTTTGGGTTTATGACGGTTTCGGTCCAAAATTTCGGCAGCGTACAAGCCACACTGGAGCCCAAATCGAAACCACGTTCAAGGGCTATTAAGATTGCATTCGGTAGTGGTACCTAATCGAGCTGATTGAGGAGCTCGTGGCTAAATAATTACAGCCGCATAGACCGATCTTCCGGGTTAAGCCACGCTTGCCGAGGTTGGTCTGTGGATGGGTGACCATTTACCATAGCGAGTTTCCTCCGTGCCTCGGAAAGCACGTAAAGCCGTTGGTCTCCCGGCTGTCATTTGTAGATCTTTGACAGTCGTTACTGTTGGTCAGAAGCCAGAAAGTCTGACAACCAGTCTTACGAATAGTATCGTATTACCCAGTTACCGGGTTGTGGAGGTCTGATAGGCAGTCGCTCCATGTAAAATACTGATATTCAGCTGCATCCGGTTCGACTGGAAGCCGACCCCAACATAGTTGGGAAAAGGCTAGGCAGATGATGAGTGGTACCTAATCGAGTTGGCAGCGCTAATCGAAGGCGAAAAGAAGTTAAAAACCGGCCAAGTGCGATTCGGACTCGCGCGCGAAGTGTTCCGTACCATTATCTATAAAAACGAGCAAAAAAATCACGTTTGTTGTATGGGAGCCCCCTTAAATACATATTTATTTTATTCTATTTTTTAGTATTTCTTGTTATAGCGGCAACAGAAATACATCATCTGTGAAAATTTCAACTGTCTAACTATCACGGTTCATGAGATACAGCCTGGTGACAGACGGACAGCGGAGCCTTTGTAATAGGGTCCCGTTATACCCTTTGGGTACGGAATCCTAAAAAAGAAGGCTAAAACAGAACACGAAATTTGGCTTGCTTCTATTACTGTGCTACTATCACTAGCATAAGTTATTTGGTATGCCAAGATCAATAGTATTATGCCATCAAAAAGCTTGTGAAAGACGCATTGGTTATAAAAGAAAGTATATATTGGGAAAACCTAACGACAACTTAATACCTTTCTGTTACTATGCATTTAATGGGCCCTACTGTTCCCACATTCGTTTTGTAATGCAGTCTACATCTGATATGGAATAGGGGTAAGAAAAGAGAACTACAATAAAACAAGTCTAAAAAATGTAGAGTAGATCATTCACAAACATTAAGTAACTGGTTAGAATTTTTTTAACTGCATTTTTTTATTCTAAATTAATCATTTTAATTAAACAATACAATAGGCATGTTGAGAGCATCAATCAATTACAAATCTAATTAGTCCGCCAGTTAGAGTTTTGAAAAATAATGGACACGTAATTTTTCTTTTGTTAAATCTATGAATATCTGGAAAGATAAAACGCATTAAAACTCGAGAGTGGGGGCTTGTGACGTCAGAAGCAAGTGAAATTGTACTGGCTTGTGATGTTTTGCCAATTTTAAAAGTGTCGTATCTTCGTCAATTTTGGTTTACGTAACAAAAGAAAAAAATCGGGTCAAATATTTTTTGATAATCTAACTAACGGACTAATTAGATTTTTTCAGTCAAATATCCTATTGGTTTCAAGAAAATGACTTAAGAGCTTCCAAAGTCTTAAAAATGTGTAAGTGAAAATGTATGAAGCTATTTTGAACTTAGATACCTAGGTACCTACATTTACTTTACTGTTCATTAAAAAAAAAAAACATAAGGAATACATATAATTAAGAACAGTGCAAATGGCGGTCTTATCTACATTAATACGAAAAACTAAATTCCGACATTCTTAATACCGATTTTCATAATTCCGAATGGTTAAAAATTCCTAATATTACAATTCCGATTAATCATAAAACCTACTTTTATAAATTGTAAATTACAAAACGCCGAACGTATACAATTACGAATATCCAAATGTCGAGTTTCAATAAACCTAAGAATAAAAAGTCAGATTCAATAATAATCCGAAATATCATAAATACGAATTTCGATTATTAAATTACCGATTAATTAAAAGTCCGAAATACGACACACTAGAAATACTCAATTTGCTAATGTTTTACTTTGCAAATATGCTGAATGGTAAAGTATAATTTGTATTTTTTTTATTTCACCAAATACTTAATTCAATCAACAAATTCGACATGATGAAATAAAATTAAAAGTGCTCAGGCAAGCAAGCAAGCATGTATCATGCAAGCAAGCATAGATTATGCAAGCAAGCAAGCATGCCAGTGTTTCTGAGCATGCTCCGCTGGAAGACTCGCTTTGTCGCCCCTTCGCTCGCATACTCGACTGGCGCTACGCTCGGGAGGTCGCCGACTCGCTTCGCTGGCCTCCTCCCCCCGCTCGCTACGTTTCGGCCCCATGCACTCGTTCCACTCAGGACCTCCTACGTGAGCTTCTGGCTCCACGCTCTTAAATAACACTCTAGGGGTAGGACGCAGTCTGACCACGTGGAGTTGGAGTGTGCTGAGTCGGATTAACATTAAATTCGACCTATTTTAATTAATGCTGTGTTAAAAGAATGGTTTGGTAGCTCAATCATTTACATATTATGTTAAATAAAGTACAAACAAATGCATTGTAACAACAATCCCCATTACCCCCATTTTTTATTTCATGTAACTGTCGCAGTTGTAACCTAACCTAAACAACTGCGCTTTCTGTATTATGTTAAATACTCTATTGCTTGTCATAATGTTCTTTGTTTTCCGAAAATTGATAATCGGAATGCTGTTTTTCGGGCCAAAAACACATCGGGTGTTTAATTCTTCGTACTCATGAATGTCGGAAAACAAATAAATCGTATTTATGGTACTTGGTAAAATAACTTTCGTGTTTTTTTAAATCAATATTTTATTTTTAAGGAATTATCAAATTCGGATTTTTGAACATCGGAATATCCAAATTCGGAATAAAATATTTCGGAATATTTGGGTGTTCCCCTTATTGCTTACTGCAGGTTCTTATTTATATGTTTTAAAAAGCTCTCTAGTTTATACCCTTTCCGATGGTATGCTACATTTGATAGAAATCATTCATTATGTGGTCAAAATAAGAGATACTGGTAAATATCACCTCTATTACCGCAACACTTAGGACAAAGACCTTGTATTGCATCAAATTGTGACTCACGCGCTACTTGCATGTAAGCAACTTGCATAATGACAATATGCATTTATATGTAGAACAGCAACAGAAATGAGTATATATGTTATCTTCTATACTATAAATAAACTGCTTGTTGGTAAGCGCACTTGAGAATGGTTGGACCGATATGTTAGGTTTCAAACTAGGTTTTTTTGGAAAGAGAAATTGGAAAAGTAGCCTGGAAAAGTGGATAATTAAGAAATTTGAGAAGAACTGAAAATCGGTTTTTCTCTGGGATACTTGTATGACAGGACAATGTCTGTCGGGTCAGCTAGTAGTAATGCAGGTCTGCTAGCAGAAATTTCTTTAGTAATAAGCAGTACCTACCGTTGTATCCAAACTGTTACTATTGTAAATATTGTGATGTGTGTACATAAATTAAGTATTATAAAATAAATATCAAATTTATAAAAATAAATAACAAATTTATGAAAATAAATATTTTCATGATGTTTTACTTGTATATTAGTAAGTATGATAATATTTTTTTTTTTATGATCTTCCGTAACATTACATGCTGTTTATTACATTTAATTTTGCTTTTTTCTGTTGACAAAATACCCCACAGGAATTTACCCTATTACTTTATGTGCTTTACATGCTTTTACTTATAAGGTAAAAAAAAAACAATAACTTTACAAGCCAGCACAAAAAACTAACAAACTCAAACTCTTTCTTTATACTTAATATTAGTAATAAATTATGAATACAATGAAAAGTTATAAAAATACCTATGTTTGGCAACAATGTACTTAATTGGACAATAAAGTTTTCTTTAAGTAGAAACGCACAATGTATGAATGTACTGAAAAATAAAACGATATAATCTGTGACATATGTACTAAATCTCCTTATGAAAATATTCTTAAGTATTCTTTATCCGTTAATTTGTAATATAAGTTACTTACTTGGCCTTTTTCAAAATATAATGCAGTATTATTCACGTGGTTTTCTTCCATTTTTCCTAAAAACAATGTTGATTTGAGATTGATATTACTTAATTACTTAGAAATAACTGAGCACTTGAACAACTAGATTTATAGTTTATTAAACTATAATAGAATACACAGACACAAAGGAACTCTTACAAAACAGAGAAACTTATAAGTTGTTTACCTGCTGGCTGCTTGACGTGCTCGATATTTTGACAGTTATTTGACATTGACCACGGGGGGTTCACTGCGAAGAAAATTTTTCGACCGTCGTCTCTATGATTCACATAATCACTCTGACAACTACCTCATCCCCTCTGACTCATACTTCGCCCCTTTGACGCCCTCTGACGCCATCTTGATGCTATGACGTCACTTTTATCTCTATTCTATGAAGTCTATGGACTTATGGACTCATCTGTCAAACTAACAAAATATCAATAAAATTTATTTATTTACGTATTTAGCGTATCCTCTAAATATTCTTACTCTAATATACTTTGAAAAGCTCCAATTATGTGCAATAAGTGATGTGCTGTGGGTTATCAGAGAAGTGGAAAGGCCGTCATGTTTTTTGAAACATAGGACTCTTGTGCTTAAAGTGCATCAAGTTGGAACATTCACAGAGCTTGACTTTTCAATAACTGCAAAAACTTAATTTTCAATGCAGAACTCAAAAGTTTCCAATACAGGAAGGACTACCAATAGCTCGGAGATCAAAGCTCGGCCTTTCAATCATCAATGAAAAGTCTGCTGGAAGACGGAGTAACTAAACTGATGCTAGTGAAATAATTGGTGGTGAGTGCTACCTACTAATGTGTGTAAGAGTGAATAATAAACTACAACCAACCATTATTTGTATTTTTAACTAAAATGTCTTAATAATTGAACTTATATTTAAATAAAGTTCAAGATGCAATTATGTGTGAATAAGAAGCATGTGCAGGAACATGATTATGTAAAATACTGTACATAATGGAATAAACATAATTGATTAATCTTTTTTCCTCTTCCAGATGATGTCATTGTAATGAATGGTGATTCATTAAATATAACCTACGCCCCACCTTACCGGATAAAAGGAATTAGAAATAATTTCCTCACAAAGAATATAAAACATAATAATCAAATTTCCAAACGGAGTAACGGTGGATGTAACGAAGGACTGCAGTCACAATAATGTGAGATTGCTTCATAAATTAAATGATCAACACTTGGTTCCTGAAAAAAATCAAATAGACGAAGGTATGTATGTATTTAATTACTGCAGACTAAAACCAATAGGTCGAGTCACGTCACGAGAACCAATAGTTTTAGTCAGTTGCAATGCCATGGTCTCTAATAATAATAAATAAATAAATAAATATTTTGGGACATTTTCTACACAGCACCATCTAGTCCCAAACTAAGCAGAGCTTGTACTATGGGTACTAGACAATGGATATAATACTTACATACTTTTTTTTTTTTTTGTAAAAACATACTTATAATACATAAGAAACACCCAGACCAACACAAACACTTATGTTCATCACATAAATATTTGTGTCCTGTGGGAATCGAACCCACGACCTCGTGATCAGCAGTCCGAGACTCGAACCACTAGACCACAGACGTCGTCATGATATTATTATAAAACTTTCAACATTCAATGCTTAACAGCATTACTTTTCCTGGCAAGTTCATGTAAATATTTGCATTAGGTGTCCAATAGCAATACAAATATAAGTCGCGCGCAGAAGGTTTGCCGATGACTGCCCCTCCCACTACACCGACCGCTACCCGCGCTCGTCTGGCATACCTACTAATGCCAGACGAGCGCGGGTAGCGGTCGGTGTAGTGGGAGGGGCAGTCATCGGCAAACCTTCTGCGCGCGACTTATAAATCATCAAACAACCATGACATATATGTATAATATGTCATGTTGTTTAAATAATATTATGTATTTTTTTAACTGGTAACACTTCTTTCCACTCGTCTATCTTTAAAGGTATTAATAATTTAATAACAGTGATTTACTTTGTTTTAGGTAAAGAACTGCATTGGAGTATACAGTAAAACAGTACCAGCCACTTTATCCTACGCGGCTTGGTTTAGTAAGTTGTAAAATTAAAAAAATAAATATATTTTACAGTAACAATATGCATTGTCTTTTCTTTTTTTATTATAACATTCCTGTTTCTAAAATACAACAAGAACCAGTAAATTAGTAAGGAGCTACGTACAGCAAAAATATAGAGCTCAAAAGACCAGTATTCGAATCTAAAATACACGAAATTTGGCTTAAAAGACTTGTGTTCGTGTTAGTTTGACGAATACTGACACGCCCACAATTAAAAGGTAAAAAATTTGCGAGTGGAAATGTGAGGTCTACAGATAAGCAAAATGTCCATTTTTTTGTTCGAGAGTGCGCCGTCTGATTGTATCCCTATCTAGTCTGTGACATTGACGTTTCAATTACAGTTCTGACTTCAGCTGTTTTAGTACTTAGTCGAGTTTATTAAAAATCTACTAATATTTAAATTACTTTAAATGTGTGTCTTTATTTACCTTTTAAAATTCACATGGATAATTCAGCCCTCATCAAGCTGTCTTCCCCCCGCCAGCAACGCCCTTTATGCCGAGGTCCGAGTCCCACTGGGGGTCGCCCTCAGTGCTGTTGTTGCGTAATATTGTCTTTGGTTGTTGCTAGTATAATGTATAGTCGGATAGTCGTGATGATAAAGTAGTTTATATTGCTTTCACGGTAACTTGATTAATTTGGCAGATGTCAGTTCATGACATGAAAATAAATTGTAATGGCGCTTGTGTATGACAATTTAATTCAACAAGTATTAAATCAATTTAAAATATTAGTAAAACGTTACCCAAAAGGTTGTTTTAAAATCAGAAACATAGAAACAATATAGTTATATGTTTTTAACGCCATAATTATATATTACATAAATGATTTTGAAAAAACCCCGACGCGTTTTCAAACTTGCGTCAGATGGTACCAGTTGCCAGAGACGTGCGTATCGATAAAATAATTTCGATAAATTTATATTAACAGAATGAATATTTTGACTATCGTATTAATTATAGACGATAGGCTCAGTTGATTGAATAATTAAAATAAGGCTCATTATAGCCCAGTTGCCTTGCAAAAGGTCGATCAGTCCTAAATTTTGGATACGTGTTATGGATATGTGTTCTTATAAAAATTACAAATTTTGTACCTTGAGTGACCTCGGCGCGCTCTGCCATCTTGGGTTAAAGAACCCAAAAATGAGTTTTTATTAAATAACTCCTTATGGGTTTAATGCCAAAAATTATTCACATCAATTTTGTAGAAAATTAAATTCTTATTTTTCATTCCCGACTCAAAATCAGAGGTATTTTATAGGTTTGAAGCCCATGTCTGTCTTTCTGTTTGGCTGTCTATTTCTCTCTCTGTCTGTGTGTCTGTTTGTGGGCTTTTCATAAAAACACCTAACATAACACATCCAAAATTCAGGACCGACGAACCTTTCGCAAGATAAACCTCTTTTTCGCGACCCGGCTACTGGGCTTATTATTGGTAATAAATAAACATTTATTTTCACTCATCCCATACCTGCTGGATTCATTATCACATCAGCACGTAATCGTCTGTTGTTGAAGATGTGCATGCTAATTGACTTAATCCTAATTACTTAAATCACAAGTATTTGAAATGTACATAAAATCACATTACAATAATTTGTCAAATTCTCGCTGAAATTTTACAAATTGTATCGATAGTTGAATCGACTACAGTCACATGTCTAGCAACTCCTATTGACATGTGTCATTTTAATCTTCATAACGTGAAAACAATATAATGTAGTTATATAGCTTAGCTTAGACCCAATTTCACCAACAAACGAGTTTAACAAACATTGGTAATTTTGGCATTAAGCTGTAATTGTCATGGCAACGGATTGTTTGCTGCATAACAGAAAACAATTTTGATATTAATTTGCGGAAATAATAAAAAAAAAAAACTGAGAAGAGCGTTAGCCACTAGCTGATAACGAAAGATATTTCATATCGTTTATTTATGCAAATTAATAACAATAGTAGATTGTTGCATAGAGCGCAAAGTGAGTTATTAATGCAGGAGTGTTATGTTGGTGCCCGAGCGCAAGCGAGGGCACTAATTAACACGAGTACATTAATTACTTACTTAAGCAAGGTGCGTAATCTACTTTTCTTTCAACTACCAATTCTACAGTGATAAAATATCCATTTAAATTTTTTTAAACTTTTCTTGCTAAGAAGAGAAGTATCAAAGTTTTACAATGGTACAAAATGCGCGCCATTTTTTTTTTCTCCAATTCGGTTTTATTTAGCTGATTTTTATTTTCAGCCAGTATCTTTTTGATCTAATGCATACATTTTATATAAACTTAATGGGAGACATTAAACCTCTGTGGTACATTTATATCTAAATAAAAAATAAAAAACAGTGCATAAATGTAAAACAGTGCAATAATGAGCACATTCTGCACTGTTTTGGTTCTAAGCAAAAAATACGTCCTTTGTGATCGGTTTTGTAGTGATTAATGATAACATTACTACGTAGTTGAAAGAAAAATTATTTTTCATCCCCCCATCTTGGAAAGAGTATTTTTGCTCTTCGATATCTGAGTGCATAAGCCGTTTTTATCCGCTAGAGGATAAAGTAAATTGAATTTAGAACATCGTGTGCACCAAGTTTGTTAATTCAAAACTTCACCCTTTGACTCGACGAGATTTTGACATTTGTCATACCCGCTGACTCGGGGAGTTGTCGCGTCAATTAATTGAATTAAGTCACCAGTTTTAAGTATGAATTTAATGTGAAAAATATTTTATTTCATTAATATTGTACCTAATATGTCTAGTAAATTTCTTTAAAAATGTGCTGTTTACGTGTAGCTACGTCAACATAATGCGAAATTAGAATAAAATTGATATTTAATATACCTATATCCAAATATTAGTTGAGATAGATTAGCTCAAAAACAATAATTAACGTACCTAGTTACGTGTTGAAACGCTGAAGGGACAAGCTAAACATAGTTTCTTTTTCTTTTCATTTTCACTTTTACCACTATTCAAATACAAAACGGATAAAAAACACAATTCAATTCAGTAAAAATTGTACGTCGACTTAATTCGAACCTAGTGCTGACCATCAATCCAAAATTGTTAATACAATACAAATGTTGCATTCAGCCAAATCGATACTCATTCAGCCTAATCGAAACTCATTCATCCGAATCGAAAAATAATCATTAAATAAATAAAATCGCTCGAAAGTTAATTAATGACATTTATTTATTTTCGGCATAGCTACAAATAAATAATTTCACGTGAATAGAAATTATTTTTCAAAAACCTAAAGTATTGGCACAGATTAAATATTAGTACAAGTAGAATGAACACGAAGATATTTTAAGTATCTAATAGACATAATTAGAATGTATTACCACATTCTCTCCTATATTACTACATGCAGTCGGTCAACGCGGTACATTGTCGCAGAGCATTCGTGCTAGGGTTTACTGAGGAAAGCGAGCAGCAGAGAGGCGGAGCTTATGTCCTAATCTGCCATACCGCAGCTCGGGACATAAATTCCTGGGCCTTTGCTTCCTGATTTCAAATAGAAGTGAAATAGTTCATAAGATAGAGGACGTACTACTATAATCAGGTTTTAATAATGTTAGAGGAATAAGTATGAGGTCGGTTCACAAAACAAACATGGCTAAGATCGATTTCTAAATCTAAGATAGCGGCTACGAAAACTTACTACTTATTCATCATGGGTGATATTTCCATGGTTCCATGGTTCCATGGCTCCTGTTGCAGAAAATGAGGTCAAAACATGAAAAGTTCACTAGTCGTTATGGGTGTCAATTCTGTAGTTTTCGGTGGCGCTGAGGCCGAAAATGGGGTCAAAATGAAATTCCAAGATAGCGGCTACAAAAATTTGCAAATTAGTCGTCATGGGTTTCAAAATCGTGATTTTCGGGGGTATTAATGCCGAAAATGAGATTAAAATCCAAATCCAAGATGGCGGTTACGCAAATTGGCTAGCTGTCATGGGTGTCAATCCCATGATTTAAGGGCTAGTAAATTTCATTTAACTAGGTAGTGAACTTTCATGACGGCTATCTTGGATTTAGGAGTAGAATTTATTTTCGGCTTCAGCACCCCCGAAATCTATGGAAATAATATAATTATGAAATAATAAGTAAATTTTCAAGGCCGCCATCTTGAATTTAAGAATAACTTATGTCTACCTACTGCTGCAAGGCTTATCCGCTGCGACTATCAGCTCGACAAAATGTTAAGGTGTAAAAAATGTTGTAAAAGTGCCAAGTAAAGATGGCTGAACTACTGTTGCCTTTGCACCCCTGTCCAAATAAAACGAGCAAAATTTCATAAAGCGTTTAAAATCGATCTCGAAATAAAATCCTACTTCAAAAGCCAGAGGTGCCTAGTCTGAGGTGAAACATTTAAGAGTTCGTGTAATGTTACAATTATTCGCCATTTTCACATAACAGCATGTTCATTGCTCGTTTTACGTTCTAACTTATTCGAATTCTAACTACTACATTATAAGTAAATGCTTCCGGTCAGCATCCAACTTAAGATGGCCCAAGGCCTCATCAATGTCTCGCATCGAGAATGCCAAAAGCTTTCCGCCATTAAATCTTCCCCGAAATCAAATACTCACTACGCCTATGTCAGATATACTGGGCACCCTATACCATCTACGCCTTCAAAAAATAAAGTCTGTAATGTATGACCTCTTCACCCTCTTCACCTCTCTTCTGTTTTTTTTTCGCTTTATTCACAACCGTCAACCATCCTGGACATAATAAAATTAATATTCTATGTAGGTACCTATGCAATTTAAAATTAGTACATGAAGGCGTAGGCGAGGTACCTAGATTTCGCACTATTAAGATCCCGTTTAACAATTTTAAACCTTATTACAAGGAACGTTTCGTAGATAATTATTATTTTACTGCCGATATTGCGTCAAATTAGAATTTATTTTTTGAATTTTGAATAAAGAATATCAGTCTACGGACGCATTGGATTCCACGGTGAAGTTTCGGTACGAATATTTATTGATGTAGCCACAGAGGATTATGATTTATGATGAATCTAAATCTATTTTATTTTATTTAAATGTACCTACTGACTTATTACGATATTTAAAAAAAAAGTATCATTGATTGCTTGATTATAATTTTAACATAGATAGAATGTTAAATTACATCAAACATGTAAAATATTTACTATAATTAAAAAAATCGATTTTTGGTGTTACTTATTTTTTATTAAATCGATTCGAACAAAATCACAACGAAATGATCGATTCACATAATCACTTTCTCAGTTCTCACATCATTAACCATAAAAAAGTAATATGGCGCCTGATTCCGAATCCCAAATTGAGTAGTGATAACAAAGATTTCGTGATATTTTACGTACGTTTACGTTTTACGTTAAAACATGGGCTTTTTCTAGTAGTATATCGCATTTGTCTATAGATGATGGATTGTTTTTAACCACGCCTACTGTGTAATTTGTGATATTAGTGATAAATGAACAACAACAAAAGTTCAACTGGCGGGAAGCTTTTACTTTGGATATCAAAAACTTTGTTATCACTACTAAAATTACCAAAACTATGGATGATTTCCTCGAGTTAATAAATGATTTACTCATTTTGTGATGAATGGTAGTCCAGAATCCATTCTTTTTATGATTTTTAGCGTCCACCACGACTGTCATCAAATGGCGGTTATCGCATTTATACATTCAGTTTTGTAAAGGTAAATATTAAAACTCGTGCGCTAAATAGGATTGATTCAATGGTACTCAAACTTGAGCTTTTTATTTAGTTCTTATAAATTTCATCCAATAACAAGATCCGTTAAGTAGATAATTAAATGTTTACATTATTAATTAGGATGTCGTATGACCTAATTCTGGGCCCCGATCGGGGTCGAAAACGAGTTTACGGTAGTTCTTGTGTTCGTCCCCTTTCGGGGCCCGCTACGGACTATACGGTTAAACCTATTTACTTCTACCTCCATGGTGCCGAATTTATCATACAACCTTTTTTAATTTGTTAAAACTCAGACTCGGAACCTTCTTGGTGTATTATTAGGTAAGTTATTTCCTCGCTGAGGTGGGATGAAAAGTTACGTGTTGCACTCGAGTGCAAAGATTTTTCACCTCGTGCTCTTTGGATTCCCTCGCTAACGCTCAGGATTCTAATTTTTGAATCACTCGCTGCGCTCGTGATTCAATTTTAGAATCCTTCGCTTCCTCGGTCATCAAAATTGAGCACGCGGATATAAAGCAACTTTGCACTCTTGTACCTATAACAAATAACTATTCTTTCGTGACAGCAAACAATCCGTTGCCATAACAATTACAGCTCAGTTAATTTAACAATACATTAAATAGTTGTTGAAGTTGGGTCTTAGTCTAAGTATTTTACTTCCCCACCATTGGCTGGAGGCCCTTCAGAGCCCCTACTAGGGGCTCTGAAGGGCAGCAAAAACTCGTGCTAGGGGCCCCCTAGCACGAGTTTTTGCTAAATCGTGTAGTTAACGTTATCGTTTCGTTTGCGACAAATTTTGTATGCCAATTTTACTAGCGCCACGTGTGCGTATTTGGAACTAAACACTCCATAGCACAAGTTTTTGACAACCGCTATCGTATCGAGTTCGAATAGTTACGGTTACGTAAATTGACGTAAATGCGCTAAATGTATGAGAATCGGTAGCACGAGTTTTCAGAGCCCCTAGCATGAGTTTTTGCGAAATCGTGTAGTTAACGTTATCGTTTCGTTTGCGACAAATTTTGTATGCCAATTTTACTAGCGCCACGTGTGCGTATTTGGAACTAAACACTCCATAGCACAAGTTTTTGACAACCGCTTTCGTATCGACTTCGAATAGTTGCGGTAACGTAAATTGACGTAAATGCGCTAAATGTATGAGAATCGGTAGCATGAGTTTTCATTTTGACATTACGTTTCGAGTTTCGGTCGACACGAATACGGAAACCGTCTCACTGACTTTTTCTTAGTGAGAAAGCTAACCTACAAAAGTATTTACCACCATTTACCAGTGTTATTGTCCTAAAATGATAAATAATGGCACAAAGAGGAAGACACACCGGCTATTACTATTTTGCCTTCCGTTTAATTAGGCTAGAACAAGAAAAGAAGACGTGAAGTGAGGTTGGTACAACTTATTTTATGTTTACAAACACAAGCAATAATTTCTTTTTGTAAACCATTTTTGTAACATATTTTAAGTAACTCTTTCTTTTCTTCTTATTACAGCTTGATTGAACAACGGATTCGTGTTCGTAATATGACGGATCCATTAGACATTAATGAGAGGGAGTTTAAAAACAGATACAGGCTAAGCAAACAAGCTTTTAAATTCCTTTGCAACGAACTACGTTGCAAAAGTGGTCTCAAGTCGTCCCAAAGGATAACTTTGGAGCATAAGGTACTACCAAATTATATTGATTAAAACTGCGATATAATTATTGCAATATACCAATATATGTTTACGACTTTCAGGTGATAAGTGCTTTATTTTATGCCACGGGTTCATACCAACGCATAGTTGGTATGGGCAAGAACTTGGGGCAAACTACCGTCAGTAAAGATGTTTCTGAAGTTACTGAAGCCCACCACCCAGCAGTGGCTAACACTTTATTAAGTTTCCTACTTCAAGGGCAGATAGAGACTTAATAAAGCAAAGTGTGCACAACAGCATAATAAATGAATCAGGTAAAGGCAGTAACACTAATAACTTAGCAGTCTACATTCAACCTCATTTGTAAATAGAATAATGTTAATATCCAGTTTAGGTATTGGCTGATAAGAATGGGTCCTTTCGTTTAGGTTACCTTGGTTATAAGTATTTTTTATGTGTAATTTATATGGAAATAGTAGTTATTTAGGTGTTAATTACTTGATTAATAGTTAGATGACTTGTTAATTAGACTCCTTGACATATATATAATAAGCCACAATGTAAATCACGATAGGTACATACCATGATAAGCAACAAAATATGTAGATAACAAAGTAAATATAAATTTAAATGTTAAGTTTCCTCCTCGCACTTTGGAGGTGATAACTTCGGCTCTGGGAAGGTTAAGATTGATATCATGGTATGCATCAGTTAAACTACGAACCATACTAACCCTCTGTGAAGACGGGATGAATGTAACCATAATAGTTTACAAGGTTACAGGGATTAAAAAAGGTAAACAAACCATGATAAAAATAGGAAATATTTTATTATTGTAAATATGTTTTGGGGCATATAATTAGCATAGTAGACCTTAGGCTAAGTGTAGATAAGCAATTTGAAGACAAAGGTATTGTCATTGCCACAATATTAAAATTATTTAATTTCAATATAGTAGGTAGGCTGCACTTGTAGTACATAATATGTAAATTGATTGAATTTTTCAGATTTTTTAGAAACTTTGGAATTCCAGGGTCTGTGGCTGCATAGATGGATCCCATATCCACATATTCAGGCCAAAAAAGGAAGTGGAACATCTTTTTTACTGTCAAAAGCATTTTCATTCCCTGAATGTGCAAGTTGTAAGTTTATAAACTTTCAAATATTGTTGTTGACTGTACTATCCACAATAATTAAGATTTAAAATATATGTATATTTTCCAACAGGTTTGTGATAGTGATTGCAAAATCCTAAATGTCAATCCCAAAATATGGTGGAGCAACGCACAACACTTTTATTTGGGAAAATAGCCAGGTCAACACATACATGCAGCAATTGCAGTAATATATAATAATAACAATGAGCAAGTGTGGTTATTAGGTGTGTAATATTTAATATTGTGTACATTTACTGAAATATTGTAATTTCACTGGAAACTAGATTAAATAAGGCTTATTTGTTACAGGTGATTCTGGGTACCCACAAAGACCTTGGATGATGACACCTATCCTGAATGCAATTGAAGGAAGCCCTGAAGCCAATTATACTTCTCTTGTTGTATGTTACACAACCTAGATCTTCAAATTGCAGTTCCTGACCCAGATGGATATGACCCAAATGATTTAGTGATGGAAACACCCGAAGCCTCTTCTTCTACACAGCAAGATGCCACCAGCATCTGATAACCTAATAAGATGTTGAGTGCTAAGGGCCTTACTTATTAGTAGGATAAGGATTTGATTTTTTTCTGTTGAATACAGATGTAAATCTATAAATAACAGAAAAAAATCAAATCCTCCAAAATCTCCTTGATAAGATAGTACTTAATATTGTTTTTTGAAAAATATTTAATGTACTGACAATGTAAATTATTGTTACTATATTTTTTACATTACACTAACCTACATTGTTTTTACATAGTTTTAAGCACTACATTGTAACAATACCCGATTATACATGAAATTATTTTAAAAGACTATTCATGGAGTTTCTTGTCAGCTCTTCTCCATAGGACCTACTTTTTGGAACCATGCAACTAAACTGTCGAAACGTTTTCCAAGTGCAAGTACTGCCTATTCGAAATAAAAAACTTTTATTTGAATTATGTTGTAAATAAGATAGTACAAAATAAAAAAACTGTTTTGATTGAAAAAATATTTTTATTTAACACACAACACCTGTATTCCCCTAAGGGCCAAGCAGAGGTGACTAATCTTAATTATTATGAATCTTCTCTCTCTCCATTTTAGGCCTATCACACTCTCTATTGTCTTCCCTGGCATTATTCTCCATTCTTACAAAAATCTCTCCTACACTCTTCATTTGCTTCTTTCTTTTTTGCTGCTGCATTCGTTGTGAACGATTGACCTGGCTGGTGGTTGGCCTAGGCGACGTATGACTGAGTGTACCATGTCTAGGTGGTGCTGTTGTTCTGTAAAACTAGTACGGGGAACGTTCCACTCTTCATCACCTGTTGGCAAAAGAAGTTGTATATTACCTAAGTCCAATTTAAAAGATTGTAAAATTAAATGTAACAAAGATGATGCCTGATTTGAGCAATGCAGTAGAGAAGAGTAGACATTGATCATATTGAATCTAGGTTATTTTTTAATATTATTCTGGATAGGTGCATACCAATTATATGAGCGTCTGTGATTGCCGCCACGGCCATGTCACCATAAGCAGATGCTGCAGCTCCTGTCGCAACCTGTCACATAGAAATTTATATTGTTACATAATAATAAAAACTAATAATGTGGTGCATAGGGCAGATTTAATCATTTATTTATTTACTGTTTTCTGTGACTTCATTCACATACAACCTACCAACCCCCATTTCATCCTCTTAGGGGTTTTTATTGAATGCTTTCTTATTGGATGCCTACACCCTACAAGGAACCTAACTGCCAAATTTAAGGACTAAGTAGTTTAAATGGTGTAAGGGAGGGGCTCGTGGCTAATTAACAACCGTGTGGATCATAATTATGATTTGCAAGATTAAGCTGCGCTTGCCACAGTCAGTCCGTGGTTGGGTGACCATTGATTACACATTGAGACCCTTCCGTGCATCGGAGAGCATGTTAAGCTATCGGTCCCGGGTGCTATCAGAATAATATTGTTGTCATCACGTAGGTACTCACTTTCCTTCACTTATCTTCCGATGCTGTCTTGCCCTCTCCTTCACTGTTTAATATGGTAGTGAGCTCCTTCCAACATTCACTGCACCATTGGCGTCCTCGGGGCCCGAAGAGAGTATTGAAAAGTCTCCATTTCTAAAAAAAAACACCTATTGTAGTGACTATGTAAGCCTGGTTTTGAATTAACATTTATTTTCTATATTCCTATTACTAGTAATGATTAATTGTGTTTGTTGTTTCCTTATTTTCTTCCTATCAATGTACAATAAAGTATTTCTTTAAATCTATTATTGAATAGGTAATAATTCTTGAAATCATAAAATTGATACTTGAAAATAATTCTTGACTTCATTTGACGCACTACTTATGTTGAGGTAAATGAATTCTAGCATGAATCTATATTGAGGAACTTACTTTTCAATTAATAGGCTCGTCTCTCTGATAAATGTGGGATTTATAAATAGTATGGGTTTATGTGAAATATGGGTGAATAACGTGATGTACTTACTTTTCCATACATTCCACCATTAGGAGGAATTGGGTGTAACTCGTGCTTGTCGAGGTTTTTGTAATAAAACGAACACAATAACACAACTAAAGATTTGATCGAATTAATATTGTTTATTTACATTTTTCTACAACCAAGGTCAAACATAAACGTCACTGACGGGACCGTTCGAAAGATCGAAATCAAACGACAAAAATTGACAAAATCCGACAAAATATTAATAACATAACTTCACGCCTTATTCCCCGAAGGGTTGGCAGAGGTGTATAGTATACACCCACGTTTCGCCGTTATGTTTAGGTCCCATGTAATACAAAATATTAATATTTTAACATTTTACTTTTTTTTTATTTGGGTTCGGAACGCACCATTCACTCCAAACCATTCCATTCGCTAGTGGATTCTCGGTAGGTGTGGGCGTTATTTAACGTCACTAGTTACAATAACTGGTTACGCGACATGTAACCGAATAGCTAGTTTCGAGTAAAACGTTAAACTAGTGATTTTCGTAAACACGTTATTTTATAAGTATGTAGTTACATATAATGCAGTGACCGAATGAAGGGAAGTTTATTTGTTTGTTTTAGTATTACGTGATGTAACTGCCTAACTAAGTACAAAAAGTTTTTTGTTTCAAAAACTTAAAGCTTGTGATACGTATTTTGTAGGTAGTAATCACTCAATATTTACGAAACGTATATATTGAGTAACGAAACGATATGAAACGTAAATATTGAGTACGTTTCGTAAATAACTGTAACTTCGACAGAATCACCGTATTGAATCACTGAACAGTGTTTGAAAAAATAACTAGTTACTAAAATAACGTGTTTTCAAAACTGGTGACGTCTTCGACGTAACTAGTTACGTTACGTTTCGCGAAAATCATGTAACGACCCACACCTAATTCTCGGCCTATATTAACTATAGTAGAACTATCGAGTAGTAATAGTAACGAGCTAACGTAAGACGTTTTTATGAACTCATGCTGCCGAAATACTTTACTATAGTATCGACTTCGTTTGCGTCTGGTAAAAACGTTACGATAACTACTCGATTTTGCTAAAAACTCATGCTAGGGGCTCAGTTTGACATTACGTTTCGAGTTTCGGTCGACACGAATACGGAAACCGTCTCACTGACTTTTTCTTAGTGAGAAAGCTAACCTACAAAAGTATTTACCACCGTTTATCAGTGTTATTGTCTTAAAATGATAAATAATGGCACAAAGAGGAAGACACGACGGCTATTACTATGTTGCCTTCCGTTTAATTAGGCTAGAACAAGAAAAGAAGACGTGAATTGAGGTTGGTACAACTTATTTTATGTTTACAAACACAAGCAATAATTTCTTTTTGTAAACCATTTTTGTAACATATTGTATGTAACTCTTTCTTTTCTTCTTATTACAGCTTGATTGAACAACGGATTCGTGTTGGTAATATGACGGATCCATTAGACATTAATGAGAGGGAGTTTAAAAACAGATACAGGCTAAGCAAACAAGCTTTTAAATTCTTTTGCAACGAACTACGTTGCAAAAGTGGTCTCAAGTCGTCCCAAAGGATAACTTTGGAGCATAAGGTACTACCAAATTATAGTTTATTAACCCTAGAAGCCTTATCTATTTTAGACGTACACAAAGCCTTAATATACGTCTCAGAGGCGTACACATATAAATTACAATCTGTATGCAAAAATAGCCCTATTTTAGAAATAATATTTAGCGGAAATTTAAATTTGGAATATAAACTAAAAATAAAACAACACTGTTATGATGTATAACTATAATCACAGTTATTTATTACAACGAAAAAACAATATGCATAAATTGGAACAAAAAATATTAACTTCTTCAAAATCAACTGAAACATAAATATTTTTTTAGAAAATCTTTTTTTTTTACCGCTAATTAATTATTCTTAGAGCAAACATTAAAACTAATCAGACTTTAAAAGACTAGCTAAACTTGAAGAGCAGTCTACACCCATATCAACCTTGTGCTCGCCACACACAGATTTTTACATTTATAACACACTCATTTTGACATTCTCCGTTTTTTATAGGAGCAAAAGGCGCAGTATTTACGTTTTTTTTGGCGCGGGTTCTTCTTCTCGTTTTTCATTACTTGAATCAGTAGGTAGGTTTTACGAGAATTTGGCTTATATTTTCTCGTAAAGATCTTTTCAATGTCGGTGCTTCAAGTCTTCTCCATCCAAGGCGTGACCAAATCTGTGCTGAGTTGCTTCATGAATTTTCTTCTGTTCAATGGTTTTTATTATTTTCATCACGTTGTGGCCATATATTATAGCAGAATTAACAAAAGCCATGTTGCCAAAACTACTTAAAAGCCTAAACATACGTCTCGCAGGCGTGCTATACTTCGATAAATCAAAAACGGCGGGACTTACCTTAACAACAAGGGCACCATCTGCTAGCTCCCATCGGCCACTGAGTTGGCAAAAGAGCACGACGCGCTAGCTTCAACCGTTAGAAAGAAACAAACGATATTCGGTTGCGTGTACGCCTCGCAGGCGTAGATTAGGCTTCTAGGGTTAAAACTGCGATAGAATTATTGCAATATACTAATATATGTTTACAACTTTCAGGTGTTATATGTGCTTTATTATTTTATGCCATGGGTTCATACCAACGCATAGTTGGTATGGGCAAGAACTTGGGGCAAACTACCGTCAGTAAAGATGTTTCTGAAGTTACTGAAGCCCACCACCCAGCAGTGGCTAACACTTTATTAAGTTTCCTACTTCAAGGGCAGATAGAGACTTAATAAAGCAAAGTGTGCACGACAGCATAATAAATGAATCAGGTACAAGCAGTAACACTAATAACTTAGCGGCCTACACTCAACCTCATTGTAAATAGAATAATGTTACTATCCAGTTTTTAGCTGATAAGAATGGGTCCTTTCGTTTAGGTTACCTAGGTTATAAGTATTTTTTATGTGTAATTTATATGGAAATAGTAGTTATTTAGGTGTTAATTACTTGATTCATAGTTAGATTACTTGTTAATTAGACTCCTTGACATGTATATAACAAGGCACAATGTAAATCACGATACATACCATGATAAGCAACAAAATATGTAGATAACAAAGTAAATATAAATTTAAATGTTAAGTTTCCTCCTCGCACTTTGGAGGTGATAACTTCGGCTCTGGGAAGGTTAAGATTGATATCATGGTATGCATCAGTTAAACTACGAACCATACTAACCCCCTGTGAAGACGGGATGAATGTAACCATAATAGTTTACAAGGTTACAGGGATTAAAAAAGGTAAACAAACCATGATAAAAATAGGAAATAATATTTTATTATTGTAAATGTGTTTTGGGGCATATACCTAATTAGCATAGTAGACCTTAGGCTAAGTGTAGATAAGCAATTTGAAGACAAAGGTATTGTCATTGCCACAATATTTAAATTATTTAATTTCAATATAGTAGGTAGGCTGCACTTGTAGTACATAATATGTAAATTGATTGAATTTTTCAGATTTTTTAAAACTTTGGAATTCCAGGGTCTGTGGCTGCATAGATGGATCCCTTAACCACATATTCAGGCCAAAAAAGGAAGTGGAATATCTTTTTTACTGTCAAAAGCATTTTCATTCCCTGAATGTGCAAGTTGTAAGTTTATAAACTTTCAAATATTGTTGTTGACTGTACTATCCACAATAATTAAGATTTAAAATATATGTATATTTTCCAACAGGTTTGTGATAGTGATTGCAAAATCCTAAATGTCAATCCCAAAATATGGTGGAGCAACGCACAACACTTTTATTTGGGAAAATAGCCAGGTCAACACATACATGCAGCAATTGCAATAATATATAATAATAACAATGAGCAAGTGTGGTTATTAGGTGTGTAATATTTAATATTGTGTACATTTACTGAAATATTGTAATTTCACTGGAAACTAGATTAAATAAGGCTTATTTGTTACAGGTGATTCTGGGTACTTACAAAGACCTTGGATGATGACACCTATCCTGAATGCAATTGAAGGAAGCCCTGAAGCCAGTTATACTTCTCTTGTTGTATGTTACACAACCTAGATCTTCAATTTGCAGTTCCTGACCCAGATGGATATGACCCAAATGATTTAGTGATGGAAACACCCAAAGCCTCTTCTTCTACACAGCAAGATGCCACCAGCATCTGATGACCTAATAAGATGTTGAGTGCTAAGGGCCTTACTTATTAGTAGGATAAGGATTTGATTTTTTTCTGTTGAATACAGATGTAAATCTATAAATAACAGAAAAAAATCAAATCCTCCAAAATCTCCTTGATAAGATAGTACTTAATATTGTTTTTTGAAAAATATTTAATGTACTGACAATGTAAATTATTGTTACTATATTTTTTACATTACACTAACCTACATTGTTTTTACATAGTTTTAAGCACTACATTGTAACAATACTCGATTATACATGAAATTATTTTAAAAGACTATTCATGGAGTTTCTTGTCAGCTCTTCTCCATAGGACCTACTTTTTGGAACCATGCAACTAAATTGTCGAAACGTTTTCCAAGTGCAAGTACTGCCTATTCGAATTAAAAAACTTTTATTTGAATTATGTTGTAAATAAGATAGTACAAAATAAAAAAACTGTTTTGATTAAAAAAATATTTTTATTTAGCACACAACACCTGTATTCCCCTAAGGGCCAAGCAGAGGTGACTAATCTTAATTATTATGAATCTTCTCTCTCCATTTTAGGCCTATCACACTCTCTATTGTTTTCCCTGACATTATTCTCCATTCTTACAAAAATCTCTTCTACACTCTTCATTTGCTTCTTTCTTTTTTGCTGCTGCATTCGTTGTGAACGATTGACCTGGCTGGTGGTTGGCCTAGGCGACGTATGACTGAGTGTACCATGTCTAGGTGGTGCTGTTGTTCTGTAAAACTAGTACGGGGAACGTTCCACTCTTCATCACCTGTTGGCAAAAGAAGTTGTATATTACCTAAGTCCAATTTAAAAGATTGTAAAATTAAATGTAACAAAGATGATGCCTGATTTGAGCAATGCAGTAGAGAAGAGTAGACATTGATCATATTGAATCTAGTTTTTTTTTTAAATATTATTCTGGATAGGTGCATACCAATTATATGAGCGTCTGTGATTGCCGCCACGGCCATGTCACCATAAGCAGATGCTGCAGCTCCTGTCGCAACCTGTCACATAGAAATTAATATTGTTACATAATAATAAAAACTAATAATGTGGTGCATAGGGCAGATTTAATCATTTATTTATTTACTGTTTTCTGTGACTTCATTCACATACAACCTACCAACCCCCATTTCATCCTCTTAGGGGTGGCTTTTTATTGAATGCTTTCTTATTGGATGCCTACACCCTATAAGGAACCTAACTGCCAAATTTAAGGACTAAGTAGTTTAAGTGGTGTAAGGGAGGGGCTCGTGGCTAATTAACAACCGTGTGGATCATATGATTTGCAAGATTAAGCTGCGCTTGCCACAGTCAGTCTGTGGTTGCGTGACCATTGATTACACATTGAGACCCTTCCGTGCATCGGAGAGCATGTTAAGCTATCGGTCCCGGGTGCTATGAGAATAATATTGTTGTCATCACGTAGGTACTCACTTTCCTTCACTTATCTTCCGATGCTGTCTTGCCCTCTCCTTCACTGTTTAATATGGTAGTGAGCTCCTTCCAACATTCACTGCACCATTGGCGTCCTCGGGGCCCGAAGAGAGTATTGAAAAGTCTCCATTTCTAAAAAAAAACACCTATTGTAGTGACTATGTAAGCCTGGTTTTGAATTAACATTTATTTTCTATATTCCTATTACTAGTAATGATTAATTGTGTTTGTTGTTTCCTTATTTTCTTCCTATCAATGTACAATAAAGTATTTCTATATATCTATTATTGAATAGGTAATAATTCTTGAAATCATAAAATTGATATTTGAAAATAATTCTTGACTTAATTTGACGCACTACTTATGTTGAGGTAAATGAATTCTAGCATGAATCTATATTGAGGAACTTACTTTTCAATTAATAGGCTCGTCTCTCTGATAAATGTGGGATTTATAAATAGTATGGGTTTATGTGAAATATGGGTGAATAACGTGATGTACTTACTTTTCCATACATTCCACCATTAGGAGGAATTGGGTGTAACTCGTGCTTGTCGAGGTTTTTGTAATAAAACGAACACAATAACACAACTAAAGATTTGATCGAATTAATATTGTTTATTTACATTTTTCTACAACCAAGGTCAAACATAAACGTCACTGACGGGACCGTTCGAAAGATCGAAATCAAACGACAAAAATTGTCAAAATCCGACAAAATATTAATAACATAACTTCACGCCTTATTCCCCGAAGGGTTGGCAGAGGTGTATAGTATACACCCACGTTTCGCCGTTATGTTTAGGTCCCATGTAATACAAAATATTAATATTTTAACATTTTACTTTTTTTTTTTTGGGTTCGGAACGCACCATTCACTCCAAACCATTCCATTCGCTAGTGGATTCTCGGCCTATATTAACTATAGTAGAACTATCGAGTAGTAATAGTAACGAGCTAACGTAAGACATTTTTATGAACTCATGCTGCCGAAATACTTTACTATAGTATCGACTTCGTTTGCGTCTGGTAAAAACGTTACGATAACTACTCGATTTTGCTAAAAACTCATGCTAGGGGCTCAGGTCACGCCAATAACTGCCCGGTTACGTAGAAATGGTCCGTACGGACCATCTGCAGAAGTCAAAAGTATAAAAGAAAAAAATCCTTATAAATCGACACATTTTACTGAGCCCCTAGCATGAGTTTTTAGCAAAATCGAGTAGTTATCGTAACGTTTTTACCAGACGCAAACGAAGTCGATACTATAGTAAAGTATTTCGGCAGCATGAGTTCATAAAAACGTCTTACGTTAGCTCGTTACTATTACTACTCGATAGTTCTACTATAGTTAATATAGGCCGAGAATCCACTAGCGAATGGAATGGTTTGGAGTGAATGGTGCGTTCCGAACCCAAATAAAAAAAAAGTAAAATGTTAAAATATTAATATTTTGTATTACATGGGACCTAAACATAACGGCGAAACGTGGGTGTATACTATACACCTCTGCCAACCCTTCGGGGAATAAGGCGTGAAGTTATGTTATTAATATTTTGTCGGATTTTGTCAATTTTTGTCGTTTGATTTCGATCTTTCGAACGGTCCCGTCAGTGACGTTTATGTTTGACCTTGGTTGTAGAAAAATGTAAATAAACAATATTAATTCGATCAAATCTTTAGTTGTGTTATTGTGTTCGTTTTATTACAAAAACCTCGACAAGCACGAGTTACACCCAATTCCTCCTAATGGTGGAATGTATGGAAAAGTAAGTACATCACGTTATTCACCCATATTTCACATAAACCCATACTATTTATAAATCCCACATTTATCAGAGAGACGAGCCTATTAATTGAAAAGTAAGTTCCTCAATATAGATTCATGCTAGAATTCATTTACCTCAACATAGGTAGTGCGTCAAATGAAGTCAAGAATTATTTTCAAGTATCAATTTTATGATTTCAAGAATTATTACCTATTCAATAAAGTTATATAGGGAAACAACAAACACAATTAATCATTACTAGTAATAGGAATATAGAAAATAAATGTTAATTCAAAACCAGGCTTACATAGTCACTACAATAGGTGTTTTTTTTTTAGAAATGGAGACTTTTCAATACTCTCTTCGGGCCCCGAGGACGCCAATGGTGCAGTGAATGTTGGAAGGAGCTCACTACCATATTAAACAGTGAAGGAGAGGGCAAGACAGCATCGGAAGATAAGTGAAGGAAAGTGAGTACCTACGTGATGACAACAATATTATTCTGATAGCACCCGGGACCGATAGCTTAACATGCTCTCCGATGCACGGAAGGGTCTCAATGTGTAATCAATGGTCACGCAACCACGGACTGACTGTGGCAAGCGCAGCTTAATCTTGCAAATCATATGATCCACACGGTTGTTAATTAGCCACAAGCCCCTCCCTTACACCACTTAAACTACTTAGTCCTTAAATTTGGCAGTTAGGTTCCTTATAGGGTGTAGGCATCCAATAAGAAAGCATTCAATAAAAACCCACCCCTAAGAGGATGAAATGGGGGTTGTATGTGAATGAAGTCACAGAAAACAGTAAATAAATAAATGATTAAATCTGCCCTATGCACCACATTATTAGTTTTTATTATTATGTAACAATATTAATTTCTATGTGACAGGTTGCGACAGGAGCTGCAGCATCTGCTTATGGTGACATGGCCGTGGCGGCAATCACAGACGCTCATATATTTGGTATGCACCTATCCAGAATAATATTTAAAAAAAAAACTAGATTCAATATGATCAATGTCTACTCTTCTCTACTGCATTGCTCAAATCAGGCATCATCTTTGTTACATTTAATTTTACAATCTTTTAAATTGGACTTAGGTAATATACAACTTCTTTTGCCAACAGGTGATGAAGAGTGGAACGTTCCCCGTACTAGTTTTACAGAACAACAGCACCACCTAGACATGGTACACTCAGTCATACGTCGCCTAGGCCAACCACCAGCCAGGTCAATCGTTCACAACGAATGCAGCAGCAAAAAAGAAAGAAGCAAATGAAGAGTGTAGAAGAGATTTTTGTAAGAATGGAGAATAATGTCAGGGAAAACAATAGAGAGTGTGATAGGCCTAAAATGGAGAGAGAAGATTCATAATAATTAAGATTAGTCACCTCTGCTTGGCCCTTCGGGGAATACAGGTGTTGTGTGTTAAATAAAAATATTTTTTTAATCAAAACAGTTTTTTTATTTTGTACTATCTTATTTACAACATAATTCAAATAAAAGTTTTTTATTTCGAATAGGCAGTACTTGCACTTGGAAAACGTTTCGACAATTTAGTTGCATGGTTCCAAAAAGTAGGTCCTATGGAGAAGAGCTGACAAGAAACTCCATGAATAGTCTTTTAAAATAATTTCATGTATAATCGAGTATTGTTACAATGTAGTGCTTAAAACTATGTAAAAACAATGTAGGTTAGTGTAATGTAAAAAATATAGTAACAATAATTTACATTGTCAGTACATTAAATATTTTTCAAAAAACAATATTAAGTACTATCTTATCAAGGAGATTTTGGAGGATTTGATTTTTTTCTGTTATTTATAGATTTACATTCTGTATTCAACAGAAAAAAATCAAATCCTTATCCTACTAATAAGTAAGGCCCTTAGCACTCAACATCTTATTAGGTCATCAGATGCTGGTGGCATCTTGCTGTGTAGAAGAAGAGGCTTTGGGTGTTTCCATCACTAAATCATTTGGGTCATATCCATCTGGGTCAGGAACTGCAAATTGAAGATCTAGGTTGTGTAACATACAACAAGAGAAGTATAATTGGCTTCAGGGCTTCCTTCAATTGCATTCAGGATAGGTGTCATCATCCAAGGTCTTTGTAGGTACCCAGAATCACCTGTAACAAATAAGCCTTATTTAATCTAGTTTCCAGTGAAATTACAATATTTCAGTAAATGTACACAATATTAAATATTACACACCTATTAACCACACTTGCTCATTGTTATTATTATATATTATTGCAATTGCTGCATGTATGTGTTGACCTGGCTATTTTCCCAAATAAAAGTGTTGTGCGTTGCTCCACCATATTTTGGGATTGACATTTAGGATTTTGCAATCACTATCACAAACCTGTTGGAAAATATACATATATTTTAAATCTTAATTATTGTGGATAGTACAGTCAACAACAATATTTGAAAGTTTATAAACTTACAACTTGCACATTCAGGGAATGAAAATGCTTTTGACAATAAAAAAGATGTTCCACTTCCTTCTTTGGCCTGAATATGTGGTTAAGGGATCCATCTATGCAGCCACAGACCCTGGAATTCCAAAGTTTCTAAAAAATCTGAAAAATTCAATCAATTTACATATTATGTACTACAAGTGCAGCCTACCTACTATATTGAAATTAAATAATTTAAATATTGTGGCAATGACAATACCTGTGTCTTCAAATTGCTTATCTACACTTAGCCTAAGGTCTACTATGCTAATTAGGTATATGCCCCAAAACACATTTACAATACTATAATACTATTTCCTATTTTTATCATGGTTTGTTTACCTTTTTTAATCCCTGTAACCTTGTAAACTATTATGGTTACATTCATCCCGTCTTCACAGGGGGTTAGTATGGTTCGTAGTTTAACTGATGCATACCATGATATCAATCTTAACCTTCCCAGAGCCGAAGTTATCACCTCCAAAGTGCGAGGAGGAAACTTAACATTTAAATTTATATTTACTTTGTTATCTACATATTTTGTTGCTTATCATGGTATGTATCGTGATTTACATTGTGCCTTGTTATATACATGTCAAGGAGTCTAATTAACAAGTAATCTAACTATGAATCAAGTAATTAACACCTAAATAACTACTATTTCCATATAAATTACACATAAAAAATACTTATAACCTAGGTAACCTAAACGAAAGGACCCATTCTTATCAGCTAAAAACTGGATAGTAACATTATTCTATTTACAATGAGGTTGAGTGTAGGCCGCTAAGTTATTAGTGTTACTGCTTGTACCTGATTCATTTATTATGCTGTCGTGCACACTTTGCTTTATTAAGTCTCTATCTGCCCTTGAAGTAGGAAACTTAATAAAGTGTTAGCCACTGCTGGGTGGTGGGCTTCAGTAACTTCAGAAACATCTTTACTGACGGTAGTTTGCCCCAAGTTCTTGCCCATACCAACTATGCGTTGGTATGAACCCATGGCATAAAATAATAAAGCACATTTAACACCTGAAAGTTGTAAACATAGGTATATTAGTATATTGCAATAATTCTATCGCAGTTTTAATAAAATATAATTTGGTAGTACCTTATGCTCCAAAGTTATCCTTTGGGACGACTTGAGACCACTTTTGCAACGTAGTTCGTTGCTAAAGAATTTAAAAGCTTGTTTGCTTAGCCTGTATCTGTTTTTAAACTCCCTCTCATTAATGTCTAATGGATCCGTCATATTACCAACACGAATCCGTTGTTCAATCAAGCTGTAATAAGAAGAAAAGAAAGAGTTACATACAATATGTTACAAAAATGGTTTACAAAAAGAAATTATTGCTTGTGTTTGTAAACATAAAATAAGTTGTACCAACCTCAATTCACGTCTTCTTTTCTTGTCCTAGCCTAATTAAACGGAAGGCAACATAGTAATAGCCGTCGTGTCTTCCTCTTTGTGCCATTATTTATCATTTTAAGACAATAACACTGGTAAATGGTGGTAAATACTTTTGTAGGTTAGCTTTCTCACTAAGAAAAAGTCAGTGAGACGGTTTCCGTATTCGTGTCGACCGAAACTCGAAACGTAATGTCAAAATGAAAACTCGTGCTACCGATTCTCATACATTTAGCGCATTTACGTCAATTTACGTAACCGTAACTATTCGAACTCGATACGATAGCGGTTGTCAAAAACTTGTGCTATGGAGTGTTTAGTTCCAAATACGCACACGTGGCGCTAGTAAAATTGGCATACAAAATTTGTCGCAAACGAAACGATAACGTTAACTACACGATTTAGCAAAAACTCGTGCTAGGGGCTCTGTATTTTCTTTAACACGCTTCTCTTTTGGTTGAAGAAATATTAATTTGTATATTTCTTCAAACAAAAGAGAAGCGTGTTAGAAAAAAATACAATAAAATGTATACCTACAATGTAATATTACATAACTATGCGCAATTAATAAAATGACGTTTTTTTAGATTTTGCGTAAAATGAAAAAAAAAGTCGAAAAAAAAAATGATTTCGCGGGCCGACCGATCACTTCCACCGTAAGCGAACTGTGGAGGGCTTAACAGGGCCTAGGGATCTAGCACAGATTCCAATATAATTATTGGCTTAATTTACACATAATTATATTCTTGTTATGATACGCGTGAGCGGAATGCCCACTATCGTCACTAACGTTAATGTCTGAGCGTTTATTGTTGAGCAGACCTATTTATCAATCTAATGACATTCATCCCGCGAGTCACGCTATATTCAGACACACAATCACACAAAATGATCTCTACATTCTGATCTCATCGCTGGAATCAACCTTGGACATAAATTAACTAACAGAGCATCAATATTATTACTGCGTGCGAGCTGTGCGAAGTGAGAGAAGTCTGATAGCCAATTCAACGCCCCAAAAATGCTACCAGTTATGTAGTATGTTCCGCAGCCGGCCGGCATAATATTTGCTTAAACGTTCCTTACTGATTTGGTGCGAATGCGAATTATGACTTACTGTACTTAGTGCTTAGATACTGCGAATCCTACGTAGTTTACCTTGACTACTTCCCATTTCGTGAATACGGGCAATTTAAATCATATTTTTCATATTTGCATTTACTAGACGCTCTCAACAATGTTATCAAACGTTAAGATAATAAGAGGTAATTTTGTTATTTGTTATTAATTAAAAATTATGTTTATGTGTGTGGCTGTTGGCTATTGGTATTATGTATATCGTGTAGGTATTAGGATTTTCGCCCCGGGTACCCGGAACCGGGAATTCCCGGGAATTTGGGGATTTTAGGACCCGGGAATTATTTGGCGGGAATCCCGGGTACCCGGGAATTATTTGAAATGAAGAAATGATGATGAAAAATGAAGGGTCTGCACGCTTCCGAAGATTTTAGAGCATCTTCTGTCTCTCTCGCGTGAAACTGACATTGTACTGCGTGGTGTGAACTTAGAATGGGGTAAATGTATCGTGATGCCAGCACACAGTACTGGTGTCTCTGTCTAGTAAACAAATTCTAAACGCTTGGTTTTTGTTTTTGTAAATGTTTCATTTGTAGAAACTTTTCACAATGCTTATCTTTTGTGTAATTTCGAGATTTATAATGAAAATATACAGGGTGTAAACGAATTCGTGTAATTCCTTCAAACAGCGTGATCTACTGGTCACAGATTAACCCTAAATGGTTTTTATTTTAAATACAAAATAGTTTTTTTTTTCAAAAAAAAAGTTCTGTTTTCGAGCCCTTTTTGCGCTCCGAGTTAACCGACTGCAAAGAACGATTTCGTGCTAGTCGTGCTAGCCAGCTGTGTCACCGTGCTTTCATTCATTGATGAGTTGCATCGAAATGTTCCAACGAATAAAATTTTAATTCAGCAATTTTAATTTTTTTATTTGTACGCTACAGCAAGAAAAAAAAAACGTTATTTTTATTTTTAATCAAGCTAAATCCCGTGCTCGGTCATTCTACACCAGTAGTAGATCATGTGGTTTTAAAGTATTACACGAATTTGGTAACACCCTTTATATGTAGACATTCACCCTAGTGTTATTATTCCGTAATATTTTTCCATATTATATGAAGAGAAGACTTTTTTTCATAAAAGAAACTCGCGACGTCTCACAATAAATGACTAACTGTTCCTAGTTCAATTTTTAAATTAGTGTAAGATTTTTTATTTTGATAAGAAAAGTCGATTGGTAATATCAATAACTAACAATCTAACATACCAATTTGGTATGTTAGACAATTTATCATGTTTAAAGTACGTACACAAGTTTAATGTTGAAATATACGAGAAAAACTATATTTATACAAAAAACATGAAAATTCCCGGGTACCCGGGAATTCCCGGGAATTATGAGAAAAAATTCCCGATTCCCGGGAACTCAAATAGGCCGGGAATGCGAAAACCCTAGTAGGTATATTTGATGATAAAAGTGCTTATTGAGAATTTGATAGCTCTATATAAAATAACAATTAGGTTTAGTCTGGCCATCCAAATATTTTGTCATCATCATCATTCAGCCGAAAGACGTCCACTGCTATACCTATGTATCGGTCTGTACCGGTCGATGTGGCGATGCTTGGAGGAGGCCTATGCCTCCTCCAAGCATCGCCACATCGACCGGTCCTGTGCTTCTCTCATCCAGCGGATTCCCGCGGCCTTCTTCGACTCTTCTTCTAAATATTTTGTATTAAAGTTAATTAAACATTTGATCGTAAAACATTCATTTTACTAAATGAACCCATTAAATCTACACATTTCCTCCTGGGATTTGTTTTTTTTTTGTATTGTGTTTTATTTGCAAGATAAAAATAAATCAGTGAAAGCTACTGTCTAGCTCTTACGACTGCCGATACACAAGGTGCAACTTAAATAACGCACAACCTCATAAGGGGTCACTGTACTCATCATTTTCATTATGAACAACTTTTACAAAAGGAACAAAAAAGAAATCGCGAAAAAAAAATCTGCTGTTCCCTACATTTTGACGAGTTATGCGAACATAAATGTAGGGAAGAGCTGATTTTTTTTTCGCGATTTCGTTTTTGGTCCATTAGTAAAAGTTGTTCATAATGATGAGTACAGTGACCTCTTAAGAGGTTGTACGTTAATTAAGTTACACTTGTATACTCTCGTGACAGATGGACAGACGGACAGCGCGCTGTACGCTGCTAAGCCGCGTTACGCTTGGCAATAATATATTATGGTCTTGTCGGCACCCTTTGGGGACGGAACTTTAAAAAAAACTATTTTTAAATATTTTGATAAACGGATAAACCTTGACTGTGTGGAATAAGGTTGGTTTTAATTTGGCAATTTTGTTTTCTGCAGCCATCGTGAATGGATTCAGTGTCGCTTGTTATACAGAAATAAGCGGCTAAATTACGGTAGTTATTTACTAAGATTTTAATGAGGAAAACGGTAAGCCTGTGTGCCGTAGTAATATGACATGATTAATGCATTTTGAAAAGGTTCGTTCGATAGCGATTATTGTCATTTATATTCGAAGACTATACTCGTATCAACATGGATTTTGTAATCTGCTGTTTTTGTCGTTTGATTTAGTAATAATAATGTTTATCATTTTACGAAATTACCACGTATCGTGACTTGCCAATATTTTTTGTTGTTATCAAAAACACACCTGGCGAATTGCATCGGAGCGGATGGAAGCGCAATGTTTGTTTAGGTATATTTATTTGGTTATCTAATACTCGAACTTTGTACTTGGATAAGAATATACGAAATTCTTACCTAGGGGCCGTCCATTATTCACGTGATGTTTTTTTTAGCATTTTTTAACCCTCCCTCCTCCTTGGTGATACGTGGTGATGTTTAAGACTACCCCCCCTCTCCCACCCAAAATCACGTGTATATTTTAGTACCTACAAAGAATCTTAAAATTTTTAGAATATTATCTTTAAATCCAGGCATAAAGTATTATCTAATTTTATTCTAAAATTAAGGACCATGATAAAAATGTCTAGACAGAAAGGTTGCAGGTTGTTTTTGACAGCCATAAAAATTTTCGCTTTTCAGTTTAGAAATCGCGCGTTTGACAAAAAAATAAATACACGTGATATCTTACTACACCCCCCTCCCCCCTTGTGATATTTCGTGATTTTTGCCAAACCCCCTCCCCCCCCTTTCGAACCTCACGTGATTAATGGACGGTCCCCTATATGTTTTTGTCGAAAACAACACAGTGATAAGATATTAGATAAGTAACTACCTACAAATTGTTTAAGATGGCAACGTACAGATTAGCAGTATATTTCTTTAACATCACTTTTGAATGGTGATAAGGGTTTATGATATAAAAATAAACGAAGATAACCAATATATTTAGGCTGAGCATCCACCAGAGCTGTGCTAAGCTGCGTAGCGAGGAATGTGTTTTGTAAGCACCAATAGAATCACTTCATTTACCTAGCTTCGCTCTGCGCAGCTCTGGTGGATATGGGCTTAGCGTTGCGAGGTTTTTGTTCATACACAACAAGCGAGAAATGCGAGCGCGGGATGGGTTGCGAGGAATGTGTTGCTAGGAATGTGTGCGAGGATTTGAAAATATGCGCCCACTAGTCAGTCAATAGATGGTGTTTGGAACAGGTAGATAATCATTTGTACACATTAACACATTACACATTCCTCGCACAGCTCCGGTGGAAAGGGTCACACCGTTTCACATCCCCGCTACACATTTTCGCACCGCACATTTTCCTCGCACAGCTCTGGTGGATGTCTAGCCTTATGGTTATTATGATTGCACCAGTTGCATGCCATACCTTGCAATTATAAGAGTTCGGGTACACTAAAAAATATACCAGTACAGACAGTTGGCAGTTCTTTTTACATAATTATTCAATATTAAGGGAACAGAGACGGCTAAAATTGCTTACTACTTAGGTATTCTCATCCAATCGAACTTAACCATCAACCCTATCAAACTGCATTTTATAATTGTATACGGATCTTTGGAGGGTTTTGACACAGTAGATCACAAAGTTTTAGTTAACTCTTAAGTTACTTAACTAACCTCGGGTGGTATTGCAGACACTCTACCAACCTAGGTCACCTGTGTAATGTAACAGACGGCCCTAGGATCTCCTGAGAGCACGTCTGCCACACCAGTTGTAAGGAATGTGACGTTATCAGTGAATCCTACCTATCTATCCCTAGTCGGACAAATAAGGAAACACTTAACACACAACAATTTTATAATAAGATAATAAAGAAACAGTCAGTAAATCCGGGAGTCTCACGTAAATGAACTGTAACTGTTGGAACACACAATCACGTTTACACTCGGTAATGCGAGAGCACGAAGTGAGGTGAAGGGGGTGAATACGTAGCCCGTCAACCAGACGGAGTGCCTGTAGCGCAGCAGCGCCTCAGCGCCGGAGGCCCAGCAATGGCCCACTCGGCGGGAAGCTGGCAGTTCAGCAAGCAGCAATGCCGGAGGCCCAACAATGGCCTACTCGGCGGGGAGCTGGTAGTTCAGCAAGCAGCATAGAAGAGGCAGAGGCCCGGTAATCGTCCACTCGGCGGAGTCCTAGCAATTCCGCCGTCCGGCAGACCGTCCGCACCCTTTCGTTGTTCCTTTTCGAGTCGCCTTGTACTTACAATATACTTCAAACATTACTCGAACGTAGTACACTCTTCATACTCTTACAACATTAAACTACTACTCCTACTGGTAATTACTAACTACTCTACTACTACTAGTAATTACTAACTACACTACTACTACTAGTAATTACTAACTACTCTACTATTACTAGTAATTACTAACTACTCTACTACTACTAGTAATTACTAACTACACTACTAGTAATTACTAACTACACTACACTACTACACTACTACTACTACTAACATTGAATAGTACTACATTCATCACTTCACGATGAAACGAGTTAGAAGAAGTTATTTTTAAACTTGGGTTTGCATACTTTTTACTGTTTACTTAATTATTATTTTTTTTGATAACTTTCTATTCACCTTACTTGCTCACAAACAGGAATGCAGCACCATAATCTGTACCATTTGTACTTCCTATCTGTCATTTGTATTCTTTATTAATTCGCTATGTTTTTAAATTGTATATTCTGTTTTTCTATATTGTTTTTTTTATAATACTGTACTGTAATCATCTCATTTCATTTCATTATTGGGAACTATTTGGCTTTTTTTTACATCACGTGGCTATCATCCCCATTCTTTTTTTTTTCTCTTTACTATCTTTCCCTCCTTATCTACTATATTCTCTTCTATGCGGTGCGGGTAATGACACCCTAAAAATAAGCCTTCATTACTTATAATCTATTCTCTTCTATGCGGTGCGGGTAATGACACCCTAAAAATAAGCCTTCATTATCTATTATTTATCTATTATCTATTCTCTTCTATGCGGTGCGGGTAATGACACCCTAAAAATAAAAATAAGCCTAAAAATAAGCCTTCATTATCTATAATCTTTCTTTGGGTTTTCTAAGCGGTGCGGGTTATGACACCCTAAAAATAAGCCTTCATTATCTCAAATATATCCTTGTGGAGTATGCGCCATTGATCTCAAAGTAGTCGTGAGCCATATCCCCTCCCTCTGTTAGTGTGAGTGCTTGATTGTTTGATAGAATGATGAATGCATGTGTCAAGGTAATATATTCCTAACCTCAAAATTTATAGGTTGAAAAAAAATTGTTTTGCTAAGTAAAAAAATTTTTTTTTTCCGGGTTTTTGGGGTAATGTAGTATCACCTTCATCATCATTTCACCTCTTTGCTTTATATTTTTATATTTTATACTTTTTTACGATGACAGATATTGGAATTTTGAATTTAAATGAGACGGGACTTGGCTTTTGAGAGGACGATGGAAGTGAATTTTGATAAACGTACTATTTAATTTGATTATTGTCTGTATATGTATATAATATACACAGATCTAAAAACAACTGGCCGTTTAATTATACATATGTGGTATGCCATCACATCAACCATTCCCTGTACACTGCTCCCTGCATCACCTGCTTCTACGTGGACTAGGAGGACTTATCTTATGTGAGCATGATGTGAGCTGGACAACCTGAGCAGCCACATACTATCCAAGAACCTGCGCTCCCATGGTACCAAAGTGAGATGCATTCCGGTGCCCGAGGGTAACCCCTTCTTCCTTCTGTTACACTTCGTCTCCTGCTACACATACGAGATCGGCGATCGGACCGGCTGTCGTCTACGTCTACTAATGACTATGACTAAATACTACAGCCGGTCTGTTTGCTGCCGCCGGTTTCTATCAGATGGCTGTGTGGGCCATCGACGGACGCCGTAACGACAAGAAGGAACTCGCTGACTACTCCAAGGGACGTGACGCAGTCCTGCCTCTTATTCTATAAGCATCTTATTATTGTTAAGTACACTACTAGGTATTGAATGCCCTACACATTCTTTACAACTGGTGTAGCAGACGTGCTCTCAGGAGATCCTAGGGCCGTCTGTTACATTACAACCTCGGGTGGTATTGCAGACACTCTACCAACCTAGGTCACCTCATATCTCCAGGAGGCTAATCAAATAGTGATTTTAAATAAGTTTCAGGCAAATCGATGCGACGAAGATGTCAGGAGTTCCCCAGGGCTCTCATTTAGGTCCGATCCTATTTAACCTACTTCAGTTAAGCGGGCGAAATTTAAAGTACCTACATAATTATTCGTTTTATTATACTTAGTATATGAACATGAATAAATATCTGGTGGTACAGTAATATCTAACCAAAGCTTAGAAAGACTTCGAAAAAAATATTAAAATATAAGTGGGTTTTAAGCATATATCTAATCATAATCTCAACCGATTACTGTCCCACTGTACTGGACTGGCACTGGCTTCTTCTCAGAATGAGAAAGGTTTACGCCTTAACTGGGTTCGGGTGGTCGGACTACACAAACCATTGAGAACATTTTGGAGCCCTTTCAGGTGTGCAGGTTTTCTCACAATGTTTTCCTCCACCTTTAACGCCAGTGATAATCAATTTCAAAAGGATGTTAAATCAGAATAACAGTTATTTTTTACCATTTATTTAGAAAACTAAATATACATAATCTCCAGTCTTACTTTATTAATTTCTTTCAATGTACGGAATTATATTATATTACTTCAGAACTTCTTAGGCAGAGCCATGGTAACGGTTTTCACTTCGGTGTAGGCTAATAGGGCGTCCATGCCGCTGAAAAGAAAAAAAACACTCTTATTATCAATCTGTTGTAAATCACAATCATTTAATGAGACTCTTTTTATATGAAAATAAAAGCTTTACTTTTAATTCACAGATATCTTTTGAATCAAAGGATTATAAGTTATGGAGGATGTAATTGACCCATCTACTCATTGTTCTTACGATTTCGATTAGATTTACGCTAAATAAAATAAGTAGATTGAGTAAGACAGAGCAATTAAGAACAAATAAGTGTGTTTTGAATACTTACAATTCACGACCAACTCCAGACTCTTTGAAGCCTCCGAATGGTGCTTGCGGCGTTAAAGAAAGATAGGTGTTGACCCTGGAAAATTAATATTATTTTAATGTTACCCAATTATTTCCGATGATTTCATTTCCAATGGTAAAAGTCATGCACAACATCCGTCACTTTTGGGTTTCTAGATCTCATTTGCATACCACCTATTTTTCCAAAAAAGATTTATATTGACATTCGTAATAATACAACAATGGGTCAATCTCTCAAATGAAAATTACTTAGAAAGCACGGAGGAAATAGAAAAAATGCACGTGCGAAAATAGTTCCTAAGTATCTGCGTGAATTGCCTAGTAAAATAAAATGTCTTACCAAACTGTGCCAGCCTCAACATGTTTAGTGAACTGCAGAGCATTGTTAACATTTGTTGTAAAGATTCCAGCTGCCAAGCCGTAGTTCGTGGCGTTTGCGCGGTCAATAACTTCTTCTAAAGTGTCGAACTTGAGAATGCTCTGAACAGGGCCGAAGATCTACACGAACAAAATTCAGATTAAGAATAAAGATTAAGATTTTTCCTTAAGTTTACGACTTTGAAAATCAGCACTACGAATTACAAATCATGTTTTTTTTAAATAGTTTGGCAAACTGGGCGACGGTCCATCTGATAAAAAGTGGTCACTGCCGCCTATTACAACACCAAGAGGATTGCAGATACGTTGCCAACTTTAATGACAAACTTGGAAAGTCTCATGTGCCTGTAATATCACCGGCATCCATACTGTTCAAACCGGAACACAGTAATGCTGCTTAGCGGCAGAAATAGGTATGGAGGTACTACTTCCTCGGACAAACTTTTTCACAAGGAGCTCTACTTATCTCAAAAAAGTAAATTAATAATCTACAGTCAATCGGTGAAAATTGCTCTCAGATATAGGTTATTTTATTAAGAAAGCCATTGAATTACCTCTTCCTTTGCAATGGTCATGTCATCCGTGACATCCGCGAAGACTGTAGGCTGGATATAGTAGCCAGAGGAGCCGATTCTTTTGCCACCGGTCAGCAGTTTTGCGCCTTCTTTTTTACCAGTCTCGATGTACCCCAGCACCTTCGTCATCATCGACTCGTCAATCTAAAAGTTAGGATGTTTTTGTTAAAAGTGTATGAAAAGGAAAATAAGTTTACCTCACTCGTTAAGTGGTCACAAATACCTAATTTCGGCAAAAGACAGGGTTTCAGGTTCAATCGCATGTACATACTGAAAATCTAATGTTCGAACCCACAGGCCTGAAATTTTGAATTTTGAATTTTCTGGGTTTTTAAAATTTGATTAATTTAAAAATTGTGACTATTATAACTAACCACAAATTGTTTGGAAGCGATGGCGACAATGATTAAATGCATATTTAAACATTCTAAATGGAAAGATAATGTTTTTTTGTTCTGTTCTTGACATAGTCATGGGCAATAGTTTCATTAACGACTTACCTGTGGACCCTGCTGTGTTGTGGGCTCACTCGGGTTTCCAACCTTGATGCTTTGCGCGTGTTTTACAGCTGCTGCCACAAATTTGTCATAGATACTAGATTGAACAAATAAGCGGGAAGCGGCTATACAAATTTGTCCTTGATGGAAGAATACTGCGTTAGCGGCAAATGGAACTGCCACGTTTACTGAAATACATTAAATAGGTCAATAGATATGAAAATTGAGAAATAATTGGTAACAAGGTTCTTGATAGAAATTATCAGATAGCTTACAATCAGCATCATCCATGATAATAAGAGGACTCTTGCCGCCGAGTTCTAGAGTAACCCGTTTCAGATTATTGGCTCCAGCTGCTTGCTGAATTAATTTGCCGACCTGTAAGCATGGTAACGTTAAGTATCCGCACCCGATATACATAGTGTCACATCACAATTCTCATCGGGAAAACTCTCTTCGTCTTATTCAAGTTCTACCTACTTAATTTCAGGCAAGTGATAGTCAGGGTCTTTCTTCAGCGTATCTTAGGTGTACCTTAAATTACCATATTAAAACTGATCTTTTAACTAAAGGTTGGTGTAATGGGGTTGTAAGACAATAATATAGTCCAACTTACTTCAAGCGAGCCGGTGAAAGAAATTTTGGCAACGTCACCGTGATGGGTAAGAGTAGTTCCAGCGCCAGGTCCGAACCCATTGACCACGTTGAGAACACCCTTGGGCAGACCTGCCTCAGCCAGTAATGCCGCCAGCACCAGCGCGGTTAACGGAGTCTGCTCCGCTGGCTTCACCACTACGGTGCAACCTATACACAGAAACGAATTCTTGATAATACATTAATGAAGAACTTGAGCTAAAGTGGATATGATGCCTTTTACCGTTGATGGTACCAGTGGTGATAGGATAGCAGTAGGTATTAAAATTAACTAATACTGCGTAAATTATCTTTGCTTCGTTACGTTCGTTACTTTCAATATCCCCTATTCCCGTCCATAGCTTATGGACTATCTAGAGCAAAATGCTATATTCCCTATAGTCAGAAATCACAGTGGTAAATGCGTACTAATTCGGTATGTATAGTGGGTTTTATGCCTCCCATAGTTTAAATGTATACGTAATTGCAAGTCCTTAATAGAACACATGGCAATTATAACGATAGACTTGTAGGTATGTTTTCTAGTGATTCCGCTAACGTTTACTCAAAAAATGAAATAAATCGGTCTTTCCCAGTCGGTCTTCAAACCTGACCTACGAAAAATTACATTGAAAATCTTATCTCCCAAAATCACTTCAAGCATGGTTTGCTCGATAAATTACTTACCTACATAAAGAATTGTCTGTCCACGGCTTAGCACTAGCTCATGCATGAGTACAAAAAGCTAATAGGTACCTTGTACCTACTTATATTAACGTATTAACTTACCTGCCGCTAAAGCAGTGCAAACTTTGTTGACGAATAGGAAAATAGGACCATTCCATGGTAGAATTAAACCACATACACCTATAGGCTGCCTCAGGGTATAGGAGAACACCTCGCCATCTGTTGATAACGGAATGATTATTGTAGTACTTTTAATTGAGGTAAGTTTATTTAGTTTCATTTAGATATCTTATACATTGTTACCTGCAGAAAGGGTATCGCCGTGTATTTTATCCGCACAAGCGGCTATATACCGAGCAGAATTAACAGCTCCTTGTATGAATATCTCTGAGAAATTGAGCACCATGCCGTTATTGTAGGACTCCAGCTCGGCGAGGTACTTGGCATCTCTTAGCAGAAGGTCGGAGAACTTGCGAATGATCTCGCCGCGTTGAGACGCGTCCATCAACCGCCATTCAGAGTTGCGGTGGAACGCACGCTTCGCCGCAGCCACTGCCAGGTCTATGTCCGCCTTAAAGTAATGATTTCATTATTAGGTATTTGCATTACGGATTTTAAATTCACTATCTTCCCAGCCTGACCCAGTGTCCTGTATTAAGTTAATAACTCTCTTAGAACGGGACATTGTGTCCTTGGTTACGGCTGAAGGCAAACGGCAAAAGGTACTACTGCCCATTACATGACTATCCCAGGGAATTAGGTGGATTGTCGGAGCCTCACTCGTCACGAGGCAGAAGACCTTAATTTATTTTCAGGAAAGCAGACTAACAAGACTATAAATAGGGTACAATATGTTACAGCTATTGCTAATTATAAGCTTCCACATATATGTATCTAATGTTACATATCTGGAACATGTTAATATTGTGGTATATAATTTAAACCACGACTCTCTTTTAAAAGAAAGAACTTTGAATAGGAATCTGGTTAATTAAGATTACGTTTAATATCCTACTAACAGCTGATGACATCATAGGCCGCTCGTTGATCGCAAAGCAACGTGATTCTGGCGACGAATCTTTATAACCAATATCGATCCCACAAACTTCTACAAGGATTGATTTCGAGTTAAGCCATAAGATGGATAATGTTTGCAATCTTCATCGGTATTCATCTAATTGCAATATTATCGACACTGGACAAAGAAATCAATGTTTTTGCTAAGAAAAAAAATATGTTTTAGACGGACAAGTGCGAGTAGTACACATGCCCTGGGGTTTCCTCACCATTTTATAACCGTAAATTGGAATTATTACGTGACAAACTTATTTCTTGCGGTTTTTACTACTTCTACTTTTTCTACTTGCGGTTTTGTACTCTGTATGAAAAATAACCGCGAAATTAAGGCTGTTAAGTAATAATTTCGTATAGAATTAGAAATTAATGGTTTTCGGATTTTATACTTTGCTAGTGCTATGAGATCTTCCTTCGTGTCAAATTTTAAGATTCTTGGTCAAGAAAGTACCCCAGGTATAGGTGTTGATGTGTCAGTCAGTCAGTGAGTAGTATTAAAACTTACTTTGAAAAGCGGTGTCTTTTTATGACTTTAGTGTTCATTTCAACTCGATACTTCTAGCCGTTCTTGAGTAAAAGGATCTTGACGGACAGACAGACAGGGATACAGATGGACGGACAACAAAGTGACCCTTAAAGGGTTTCGTATTGTAATTTTGAGTTACGAAACCCTAAAAATCAGAACTGCTTCGTAATAACTACAGCCAGTAAAAAAACAATGCTGTCAACTTGTTATGGAATCAATTTTTCCTTAAAGGCACATATTTACATAATTGTTATGAACCAAGTACACAGCAAGTAGCCAATTATTTTATTGAAAGTCATCCAATGAAGGCTTCCAATATGATAAATTGACTTTTGAGTGCCTACTTATTTACTGTCCCCGTGGTTTCACCCAATAACAAACATTAGTCTTGTTTTTTATACTGGTAGAAGACATGTCTAAAAACGCGATTATCATATTAAACGTATTTTTTACGTTTTTGTTCATAACCAAGCCTAAGGTATTTTTTCGCTTTCAAGTTATTTTTTTTAAATTTATTGTAGGAACAAATGTCTTCGAATTCAAGGTTAGTAAGTACTAGGGTGTTTAGTCTAATCGAATAATATTTGATCATGGTCAATATTGCCAGCATTCCCAAGTTTGGCAAACACACTGGGGATTGGTACGCAAGCAGGTAGGGAGGAAGCCGCTGCCCATTTCCTTGGTCTGGGCTATACATGTCACCATTACATACCTTATCTCCTTCGGCGACTTTGGCGATAACAGATCCATCATGAGGACAGTATGCCTCGAAGGTTTTACCGCTCTTCGCATCCACCCATTCATTGTCAATGAACAACTGAAATTAAAGATAAATTCAAGTATCTGAAAATGTTAAGCACCTAAAATGATTGCGATTTCGGGGAAACATATTTTCGACTATTCGTTTTAATCATCGCCATCGTTCAAACTCTACTAATCGAGATGGAACGTTGATATCAATAAATAAAAGTAATATAAATTAATATTATGAAATTATGTTTTTTTTCATAATTCCAGCTGTAATATCCTTATCACCGGGAGTTCTGACGTTTCTCTACAAAATGATACCTTAAAAAGAATAAGAAATCTTTTTAAGAAACAAAACTTGCATTACATAGCTGTTTTACGGTTTTTGATGATGTCGTTTACGTTTTTTCGGTAGCAGTCTTCTTACGGCTACAATTTACGAAATTACCGCTATGTTAGGACTGATCTTACGTTAAACAGAGTATAATTGTTTTAAAGTTATTATGAATTACGTTTTACTCTAAGACGTGTTCTCCATATTTATGTTGAAGCTTGTTACAAAAAAAATAGCATCTCATGACACTTTGGGAACTGTTAAATGAGGACTATAATAATAATTATATATTTTCTGATAGGTTTTCGTAAATATATTTTCAAACTACAGTACTTTATACCGTCTGAGTTGTATTTATTATAGCTCATTCTAGACAAATAATAGTATCAATTTTTATTTGTCCACAAAAATAATGAAAGCATTGTATTTCTAAATATTCTGATCTATTTGTAGTTTTCAAATAAACACTTGGAAGTGACAGAAATCAAGAATGCTGTTGTTAAACCTGTACGAAAACCCGAATAACTTGTAGATATAACAAAAAAACAAAAAAGATCGGGCCGAAATATGACTCTATTTATTCTAAAAACATGGTTAAACTATACACAGTAGTTTAACAAGTATCATACCTTAGTATATTTAATTTCCGGAGCCATTTTATTAACTTTTTCTTTCTTTTTACAAAACGGCACTAACACGATAAGCACAAACACTATACACCGGCCGGCACCACCAACGCGACGACTTTGAATGTAATGCCGAGAGAGACCAAACACGCTTATAAGCATATGAACAGAAATATTTAGATGAGTCACTCTAAGATAACGTTGCTAGGGGCAGACGCGAGCGCAACATTAACATAACTTAATAATGTTAATTGAATAAATGATGATTTTTCTATTGGACTTCGCTGTTGGACTAGAATAGTTTCTCTTTGATAGACCATTTTTAGGTTTCCAACACCAATTATGACCAAAGAAGTGCAGTCTAAAGTATCCACAAAAATATGTTATACATTTGAATAATGAAATTAAAGGGAAAACTATCACAGCTAAGTACAAACAAGTGCAGTTTAAAGTATTCACAAAAGTATGTTTATACATTTGAATAATGAAATTAAAAGGAAAACAATGACAGCTAAGTACTTAGGCTTTACTAGTTTACGAGTAGTAAATACTCAACTCAATTAGGTATTATGACTGGGTCTGGAAAAAGTTCAAAGAAACTCCATACAAACCCCATACAAATCGACTGCAAAAATTACTTTGTATTTTATATTGTAACTTTTATTCTGAGTTTTTTTACCATTCGTTACGTTTTACTAAAACATCTTATAGCCGTACTGACTAGGTACGGAAGCCTATACTGTGTGTGGTCCGCCAGGCATTTGGCTGATTTTTATAAAACAACCTATGTAGGTACTTAAAATTTTTAATAAGATACGTGAGAAAAAATAAATAAAGAAATATTTAAAGTTAAAAACAAAAGCAATTTGAAAATATTAACAAATGTTATGCAATATGTTGACATAGGTACCTACTTTTTTTTTTAAAATAACTAGTTTAACCCGGCGTCATGGGGGTTGGGTCTGTGCGACCCGTCACATTTTATTGCGCTTGTAGTTCGGTTAGTATGCGTGCGACGTTTCCGTCCTTCTCAATAGCTGGAACTGTTGAGTTGTTCTATGCGTCTCAAGCAACATGTTAGTGGTGGCACAGCCGCAGTGGGAGTTACACGTGCACGAAATTGAATAAGGTATGTGAGACCCATCCCCGCAGTCAGTTTTGTGCTGACTGTACCAAAGATATGAAGAGTTTTTTTTTTCTTAAGTTATTTTAGTTTTCTACAAAAAAGTGCCATTAAAATATTAAGACTGATTGTTAAATTAATAATGTAATTACATTTAAATAGAAGAGAAATTTTTTGTTGACATTTGTCGTTATTTTTTTGAAGTTTCATTTATGTGATTAAAACATAAATATAATATGATATTTGTGTTTCATTTATTTACTTAGATACCTAAAAACTTAACATGAATAATAATAACTTTATTATTTGTACAGTATTGGAATAATTCTGACATTAATAAACGGGTCGGTGAGACCCACCCCAACGTCCGTGTAACACTTTTCCACCCCCATGACGCCGGGTTAATAATACGAAAAAGTGCTTCATCATGCTCATAATGCATGTTTCCCGATGCTGATGAAATAGCCCCGCAATACGAATACGTAATCCTATTTATAAGCAAGCTGTTACCCGCGACTTCGGGATTCGATTTATATTTTTTACAGATACTCGTACTTTTCATAAGTTATTTTTAGTTTCACAGAAGGATTTGTACAAAATTAAAACATCCCAGTCGAACGGCTATTTATTTGAGTTTTTCCTACAAAGACAACGGTCACAGCCGTTGTTGGTTTACCGACGAGACCGTAGGTGCCCTCGACGACCTTGCCGCGTGTATCTCATGAACAATCCCGAAAAATGCACATCAGTAAACTGTAAACAATCTATCTATCTATATAAATAAAAAGAAACGTCCTGACTGACTGATTGACTGACTCATCAACGCTCAGCCCAAATCCTTGGACCTAGAAAGCTGAAGTTTTGCACAGAGGTTCCGTTTATAATGTAGACAAAGAATAAAAAAGGATTTTTCGAAATTCAACCCCTAAGGGAGTTAAATAGGGGATGAAAGTTTGAAAATCGTCACTTATTGGGTTCAAAATTTCACGCAAGCGAAGCTGCGGGCAAAAGCTAGTCATAAATAAGAGACAAAACCTTTTACATTGTATGTTTATATTATGCATATTCGTAGGTTTACTTTGGTCTGTATTCCATATGAAGCTATTAAGGGAAAGAGGCCCCCAGTGTTTCCAAGTAGAGTAGGACATGCTGGAATAAAACAACTTGTAGAGAATTGTGTGGACAGAAATTTTAATACTGACAAGGATTAACGAAGGACTAATTAAAGACTAAAGAATGACTCACAGGGACTGGCGAAGGACCTGACGAGAACTGACGAAGGAATGGCACTCCTGCGTTGCTCCAGGAGACTATGACCACTCTGCGACGTATGAGGTGCGGAGGTTGGGCGAGCGTTTGATATTACATCCAATCCTATTTGATCGTCATCGCGTACTCTTCCGGCGCAAATACCGTCATACGAGCATTTTCCTAGAGCGATTATCCTAGACAAACCTAGTTTTTCTATCCAATCGGGGTGTGTAGCGCCCGCGCACAACTTTGTCTGGTATGGTTTTCCATGCACTGACGCGAGACTCTGACCTAGAGACTAATGATAACTGTAAACAATAAGGCTAGGAGTCTACACATATTGGGTCTACTTATCCTACTTATAAAATAACAACGTTAAATATGATCTTTTCCACATCTTCTGTACCGCTATAAACCTTAACCTTCTTGCCGCCCCCAATAGATAGTACCGGTAAACCGGGGTTACTTTCAAATACAGGGGCGACATTGATAGTTACTAAACATTTAGCATTTGGTTAAATATCTGTGTGAAAATGGAACTTGTGCATTTTAATTTAATATTGTAGGGAACGTTGACAGTTTTCCTATTTTACCATTCAGTATAGAGGTGTCTGCGATGTTAGATGGCGATGATAAAAAATATTAAATGACACCCCTGAATATGTAAAAAAAACGAGTTTTAGATTTTTCGATTGGGGCTACTTTGAAATTCAATGATAGAACAGAGATCATCAAAGTAGAAGCTCTACGGTCCAAGTTTGATAAGGAACATTTCTCCTTTTTGCTATCGAAAACTGTGCTCTATAGTTTTTTTTATCTAGTCTATGTGATTTTATATATCTCAGTTAATTGAGTCTACATAAAATATTTTTGATGTAGCAGCTAAAAGCGAAAATAAATAAGATACAAACACATGAAGCTCAAAAAATTGATCAAAGTAACCCCGTTCTACGGTAGCAGGAAATGTCAAACAAGTGAGGATTCATAAAAAAATACAAAAAAAAACTGAACGAGCTCGTTATTTAATGAAATAGGCAGACATGCAATTTTTATATTGATTATAACATTTGTAACATACGAAAATATATGATAACGAAATTACAATTGGTATCTCATAATCAACGATTTGTCTTGATAGGTTTAAAATATAAATTGTCGTAATAATAATTTGTAAATAAATTGTCGATTTGAAAAAGGAAGAAACTGTTTTTCAATTTTTGAAATTTAATTCTGAATGCCGCAAATAGGTTATGAATAAGTTACTAAAACATATTTTCTTGACAGAATACTACGTTAATTTCAAAATTCTGGCGGTTTATCCATATTAACATAACATTTCAGCTAAATAACCTCGCATAGCACTATTCCGACCTTTGGATAGAAGCCGGCGCGGACTGCCTGCCGAAACGCCAAACAAACGTTCAAAATCAAGTTCAAGGTTTGTCGGCGGCACATCCGATGGTCTGCCACCCGATTCAGGGGGCCTACTCCCTAAGTCCGTCAACGAAGTTAGTCGCCCGTCCGCAAGTAGCCCGAAACGTAGAAGTGGACAGAAGAAGTGTCAAGTTCAACTTTTCGGACGGGTAAAAACACATCGGTAGTAGGGACAACTGTCAAATCGTGTTGTCATTCATTCTTAGTTCGGGCACAGAATAAATAGTACAAGTCGGGCCCCGAAATAATCTTATGTCCGTAGGTGATAGGGAGTAGGAAACGCTCGCAACTAAGGCCGAAACCACGGATTTCGTGCTTAGGGAGTAGACCCCCAGAACCTTTTCGATAAGCAGCTGTCGACCGATTCGGTTTTTTATCTTGTTCAGTCTACAATTCTCGTAATGAGAAAAAAAAAGATAGCTTCCGAATCGTTCGACACCTGACTAATCGAATCTTTATAAATTAGGGGGCTGATCAGTTACTATAAGTACCTACGTACTAAACTATAGACTTAATAACCTTTTCTATTAAAATAAATAAAAGTAAAACCGACTTCAAAAAAACTAAAAAGAGTAAAATAATTACCATAATATAAAATTAACAGTTTCAGAAGTCGGTAGCTTTTATTTGTTTCAGTGTGGAATTGCACCGACTTCTGAAACTGTTAATTTTATATTAAGGTATTATTTTTACTCTTTTTAGTTTTTTTTTGAAGTCGGTTTTTACTTTTATTTAAAGCTTTTTATTAAATACGTTTTAGTGCCATAAATTACACGGTTTAGAACTTCAAATTTAAATGACACGGTTGCGTAATCTTTCCAGCAACTAGGTAGTTTTCTTTAAGAATAGGTATTAATGTATGTATAATTATCAAATACATACAATCTTCTTTGTTCTTGGCTAATGTTTCTGTGATGGATGACAGTTAAAACAGAGATTGAAAGTCCTCATCAAAACTTTTGCTGAAGGGAACAAACCAAAACGTCATCGAAGTATTTGTTTTTATATTTTTGTTGATTTTTTCAAAAAGCGCAGAATCATTTTCTACAAAATTTATATGGGACTACTTCTGAAGTATGGCCTACCAAACAAAAAAAGAATCATCGAAATCCATTCATAATAATTGGCGGAGATATGGCGTAAAAACATACAAAAAAACATTCAGACGAACTGAGAACCTCCTTTTTGAAGTGGCTTAATAATGTCTATTGTAATCTTATATGTTATCTATTCAATTAACTCTATCAAGCACCATCTATTTGCTAAAAACAGAAAGGATTTTAAACATTAAGTTTATCATAGCATGCAAAGATAACAGTTATTGCTGAAGTATTTTTTCATCGTTCGCGATCGTAGTATCGTTTTAATGAAAAACATTACGTTACCTACTTGCTTGGCTAATCGTGATTTCGTGATCTACCTATAACGTGAGCTGACAGAATTAATAATATCAAAGTCCATCCACTTGGTTTATCAACTTTTGTGTTATTAGTGTGATTGCAGAGCTTGATAATGGCACCGCAAGTAAAATATACCAAGGTAAATAAGATTTTATGTAAGTACATATTTTGCGTTGACATTCACGTTTAAAGAGGCACTGTTAATTATCTTCTACCTTATCTATTATGATTATTAGTAGATGTGTTCAGGGGCTCGTTGGCAACAGCTACGTACCGTGATACCTTGACGTTGCCAGAACCAAATCTTAGATTGAGGAGTGTTCTTTATACATGTATTGTGTGTTCTTTTCTGTGCCTATAGACAAATGGCAAACGATGACCGCCAGAGAATAGATACGACAATTAAATACTGTGTGGAAATGCATAACAGATCGCTTGACCGGTCGAAAGCTTATGTGAATCCAGTACATCTTTCTATTCTCTAGCGATCATCGATTGCCATTTGTCTACAGGCACTGATCTCTTTTCGTTTTTTTACTGACTGAATTTCTGCATATGTGGCTTCCCTGGAAACCAAAAGTTCTTATGTGTTGGTTTATGTATGTATCTAATTCATACAGAATTGTTTTATACAAGGTTAGTCAGAAAGGGGGTACTAATCCGAAAGGGTGTTAAAGTACACATAATAATGAATAACTTTTGTTCTACAACTTTCCCCAAAAGTCAATAGTTTAAGAGAAATAGTTGTCCAAAAATTAAAAAAAAAAAAAACTCTAAAGTCTATCTATCCCCAGTTATGATCAGCTGAGTTTACATTTTAGGTCATATTTGGGGTCATGAATTAGAAGCACCATTTTCTGAATTTTTAACTAAAGCAGGGATGAAGAATTTTTGAAAAAACTAAAATAATAATCATTTTATTTGGAAAAAAAAAATATCGAATTTTGAAATTTTAACACTTGCTTTCAAACAGTCATCAGCGATACTATAAGTGGGCTTCGGATTAGTACCCCCTTTCCGACTAACCTTGTATAAGTACATACTTTTTATCATTCTCGATTTAGATTATTGTAATTAATATTATATTAATTTTTTCTGTATGGCCTCAATTAATTTATTCACCCGACAGACAGAACTGTGTTGCTGGGGAGTTTGTTGCGCTGTTTCTTCTCAGTATAAACACTAGGAAGCGTAGAAGGGCGGGCGTTCTTGGGAGCTATCTTTTGTAAAATTGGTTCAAAAAGAACTAAGTAATTCTAGTCTATTTTGAATAAATGAAGTTTTGAAGTTTGACATAGAGATACCTACATAACTAGGAGAGCACTCTATGTACCTACGCTATTGCTTTGGCCGCTGTACAAATAAATATTTGTGTCAACCAGTATGCCGGAATCATCTTCATCATTCAGCCGAAAGACGTCCACTGCTGGACACAGGACTCCTCCAAAAGGGGGGGTTTGCCGTAATCACCACTCTTGGCAGGCGGGTTGGCGATCGCAAAATGGCTGTTAAAGTACTTGCTCAGAGAACGCTGCTGCCCATCTTCTAGAGAATCCCTTAGTCGCCTTTTACGACACCCACGGGAAGAGATGGGGTAGTACTATTCTTCAAGTCCGGCACTACACGAGACTGCCGGAATACCGGTGTTCTAAAGAGAAGTCGTCACAATACAGATCCTATGGGTTGCAGAGCACTGATTTGTAATAGCTCTACTCTACGTCTGTCTGTCTAGATAGTACGTAATACTAAATTATCAGACCTAAAAGTACTTCGTAAATGCTTAGGATAAGGATGTCAGAGTGTCTAATTTATATTCCACTCGCTATGTTCTAAGGCAACGTCGCGTCGTTTTGCTTTGTTTAAACTTAAAAATATTCTATTCGTTTCTAGTGGGATTACAAGTTAGAGCTAATCGTTTTAAAGCGCAAACTATCCAATTTAATTAAAGTGTAAACTACCTATTTGTAAACTAGCGGATTAGTTTAGTTCTGTTTAACATGTTGAATTAATTATAGTTACGGCGCTTGTGCACTGCGTTTGATCCGAAGTATGTATGATCCAGGGGAACTGCTGCAGATCTATTAAACTGTCATAAACTAACAAATAGTACTTCAGGCACAGAATAAATAGTACAAGCTTAAGACGCAATTTCACCATACAATGTTAGTTGTTAATGTTCTGTTAAGCTGTCAATGTCAATTGCAATGTACTGTTAAACAGTCTGTTAAAATGTTTAACAGGACATTAATAACTAACAGAGTATGGTGAAATTGGGTCTTAGGCTGCAGGCTGTTTGGATAGTATTTTTCGGATTCGGATCGTATGCAGTGCACATTACAATCGCTCATATAAGTAGGTACTTGTTTTTATCAATTCTTACGTTATCATGTGAACAAGTGGCCATTGTTAACTTACTGTTTTAGTGCTAGTATTTTAATATTTGAGGATCAAAAAGTGCTATTTACAGTTTTTATTTGGACTTTTTTTGGACTGGTACCCTTGGATTTTATCGAGTTCTGAATAGAATTGGTTTAAAAAGTGCAATTTTCAAAGACAAAATAGTATCTTCAAGTCGCATTCTTATCAAAAAGTGACATTTATTACAGGCCTACTCGTAAAAAGATTTTCTCCATTTCTGAATAAAACAGAAAAGTGAAATTACACTTTTTGTTCCTAACCTCCTCATTTATATTCTTACCAATCCAATTAGGTATTGATCCATAAAAAAGACATGCCGTGATATGACGCGAAATTAATAAAAAATATACCTTATAATGCCCACATGTAATAAAATGAATCTACGTATACAGGGTGTTAACGAATTCGTGTAATTCCTTCAAACCACGTGATCACACATTGGTGACACAGATTAACCCTAAATAAGAATTTTTGAAAATCAACTGATAAAAAAAATCTAAAAAAATCTTGATTTTCTATTTCTGAGTCATTTTAGAGCCTTGAGTTATCTGACTGCAAAGAGCGATATCGCGTTAGTCGTGCCTGCCAGCCGTGTCGCCGTGCTTTCATTAATTTATGTGTGGCATCGAAATGTTGACACAAATAAATCATTTTTTTTGCAAAAAAATTTATTCTTATTTTTTTACTGAATCCTTATTAGGTGGTTTAGATACGATCGGTAACAAAGCCGCATGAAAAAATAATAATTTTATTTTTTCATTTTTAATCAAGCTAAATCCCGTGCGGGGCCTGTCTACATCAGTAGTAGATCATGTGGTTTGAAGGAATTACACGAATTCGTTAACACCCTGTATATAGGTATAATGCTAAATAATAAAAATGTTTTGACATTTGTAATGATTTTTTGCTGCAATTTGTTGAATAGTACATACCTACATTACTGACGCCTGCAATCCCCGAAAGGATAGCAGAGGTGTTCTTCTATTACAGAAGTCTATATACCAAATTACCATCTAATGAAACTTAAACATCAACTTATAAAAACCTGTATTTTATCATCTTAAACAGATCATTGGACTGCGTTTGACACTGTACATCACAAAGTTTAAGTTAACTTTTAACTTACTAAAGTAACTCCAGATTGTATTGCACATAATATACCTACTTGGGTTAACTTATGTACCCAGGTGCTTACTCAAACCGAGGTTGTAAATAGTTTTCAGTCAAACCAATGCGTGACGATATCAGGAGTTCCCCAGGGCTCTCATTTAGGGCCGATCATGTTCAAGATTCAAATTTCTTGTGTTCAGTTATAAGGACGAAAAAATAAGTATAATATTTTACACGAATAAATATGTGGTGAAGGAAAGCGTTATTTATTCAAAATACAATGTATTGCAAGAAAAAGACAAAATAAAAAAAAAGTGGATTTCACATATAATAATTCTCATTTACAAACTATGTACTTATACATATAGACTAAATACAGGTACGTTAAAAATAAGTATACTATATTGTTCAAAAATAAACCTAAGTGAAAAGCGCAGTTAGGCGTCGAAATATTCCTCCACAACGCTGTCATGTGGAAGTGTGCCCAGAAGACTGGCAGCGTTACCACGTTGAATGGCAATGCTAATTCTTTCGTTAAAGAACAAGCTAGCAATCTGATTGTTCTAGGTTCTAGATACTCAAATCAAATCAAATCAAAAAAAATATTTCACATAAACCAATACAGGCGCTTATGAAAAGTCGAATTTAGGTGCACGGTTCCAATTAGTCGTTTCCTATGGAGAAGAACCGGCAAGAAACTCCATGGTTACTCTTTTAAAAAAAAGGATATCTTTAACAACTTCAGTAAATACAGTAATATGATTTATGATAGTTAAGAGAGAACAATGTAGTCTTGACCACAGACCTGTGAGTAATGTAATACAAAGTCTTGAGTACAAAAATTAACCAAAAAGAAAAAAATAACACAATATGAATAATAGTAATTTACACAATTTATATGTATAGGCAAGTCCACGAAGTTCTCACATTTACAAAAGATAAAATGAAGCTAAACTATATAAAACAATTGACATGATTAAATGTTATCAAAACTTAGAGAAAAAATCATTGTAAGATAAGATAAAAGATATCTTGAGAGTAACGACAGCAATAAAAATAAAAAATAAAAATCATAATTGAGGATAGTTAATAGACATACACATACGTCGTTAATGAGGTACCAGGGAAGCCACATGTGCAGGGACTAATGCCAAACATCCTTGTCGTCAACGTAGTCCTTAGTCTTGTAGTATGCTTTTTGAGTGAGGACACGTTTAATATGGGTTTTGAATTTTCCCTCGGTAAGATCTGTTACAGATTTCGGCAACTTGTTATAAAAACGTACGCCATTACCTAGAAATGACTTACTAGTCTTGCTTAATCCAAATTTAGGTATCACAATTTTATGTTTATCCCGTGTATTTTTATCATGAAAATCGCTCCTAACATTAAACAAATGCAAATTTTTTCGCACATATAAAATATTTTCTAAGATATAGAGTGATGGCAAACTACTACTACTAAAATACTACAAAACATTATCGTTATATCAATAAATTAAGTTACAATATTTCAGAACTTCTTAGGCAAAGCCATGGTAACGGTTTTCACTTCGGTGTAAGCTAATAAGGAGTCCATGCCGCTGAAAAGACAAAAAAATCATATTATCAAACTGTCGTAAACCAAAATAAGTTATTAAGACATTGTTTTTATATGGAATTAAAAGTTTTTCTTTTAATACCTAGATATCTATTTAAATCAAAGGATTATGATTTATGGACAGAAATAGTCGATCCAAATACCCTTTGTGACAATTTTTTAGCCGCGTCTTGTTTTACAACACTCAGTTGTTCCCTTACGATTCGAACTAACGCTATATAGTAGACTGACTAGGAGAGAGTGAATGAGTGTGTTTTGAATTTACGCTTACCATTCACGACCAACTCCAGATTCTTTGACGCCTCCGAATGGTGCTTGCGGCGTTACACTTAAGTAGGTGTTGACCCTGTAAAAAAATTATTATTTAGAATTCAGTTACTTAAAATGACATACACACATCAAAAGTGTCTAGGGATCAACATATATTTTTGCAATAACTTTTCTCCTGATTGATATTAATTAAAATTTTCTTTAAGGATTCATCAAATAAAGTGTTTTCGTTTGTCACAGTAACGATAAACCAAGTCACCTTTGCATTAATAAAGAAATTTGCCATTTTCCTAATAAAGGGATTTTTGACATTTGAACCACTAACACAAAAGTTCGAAAAAAAGACTGAAATAACAGTTTTCTTTAAAATTTTATTGGGTAACTTAAACAATTAATAATCCGTGTTTCTACCGCGAACACTAACAACACAAGAACATCGGTTTGGCATACTCAAAATGAGTTCATCCAAATCACGCTGTGGAATGGCCGCCCATGTTCGTTGCAACAACAAAAAAAGGTCTTCTTGCGACTGGATACCCTCCATATTCGGCAGAGCTCTTCTCTGTAGCATATCCCATGCATGCTCAATCGGGTTCAAGTCTGGCGACTGAGCAGGCCAGGGCAGGACATTGATGTTAGCTGCGGCGAGAGTCTGTCTTACAACTCTTGCGGTGTGCGGTCGTGCATTATCATGCATTAACTGAAATAAGGGACCGATTTGCGCTTGTAGAGGAACGATGACGTCTGATACAATCGTCTCAGCATAAATTTGAGCGTTGAGGTTGCCTCTGATCCAAATCAACTCAGTTCTTCCGCCGATCCAAATACCCGCCCATACCATGATGGTTCCACCACTATAAGGATGGACTTCCTGGCAGGATTTTAATCGCTGTTGGCGTCCAGGGGTTCTCCAGTGTCGTATACGTCTTGTATCCGGTCTCATACCAAAACGAGACTCATCAGAAAAGCACACGAAACGCCATTGTTCTTCTGCCCAATTTCTGTGTCCAAGAGCCCATTGATATCGAATCCTACGATTGTGCATTGCTATAGGTGGTACCCGTAGCGGTCTTCGGGAATGAAGGTTCACTTCATGCAAGCGGTTTCTGACTGTTTGGTCGCTAATTAAGTTCCCTGAAGAGTGATGAAGCCTCACGGCTAACATCATGGCGGTTATTGTTGGAGCTCTTCGAGTTAAGATTTGAATGTATCGGTCTTGTCTCCGTGTGGTGCAGCGATACCGTCCTCCATGGCGCTCAGCCACGGTACCAGTGCTTCGGTAACGTGTCCAAAGTCGACTGATAACACTCTGACTTGTATTCAGAGCTAAAGCCACAGTACGTTGCCGGGAACCAGCTTCTATCATTCCCACGGCTCTGAGCATTTCTTCCCTGCTTAAATGACGTCGCCGCTCCATAATAACGTTGGTTTTAATCAGTAGTAGGGAAACAGTAGCACTAATAATGTCTTCAATGCGTTGTATGTTTTTATAGGGAAAATATTGACAGCTGATTTTCATCTTTTACTCGAATTTGATTCACAGTTCCTGATTCAAATTATGAAATGCACCAAAAAGGATCCATATAAATTTATAAAATCATAAATTTATTACAAAGCCACATCTCAATCTCAAGAAATCCGCATAGAAATGCTTGATCCTTAGACACTTTTGATGTGTGTAGTTAACGATAGAAAAGTCCGATGACGGGATCAATTTATATTGAAAAAAATACCCAAGTGAGTCAATCTCTCAGTTCAAAATTGTTTTTTACACCTGATAAAAATAACAAAATATGCACGTGCGAAAATAGTTGCCAAATATTTGCATTTAAAGAATAAAGTGCATAGTAAAATAAAATGTCTTACCAAACTGTGCCAGCTTCAACGTGTTTAGTGAACTGCAGAGCATTGTTAATATTCGATGTGAAAATTCCAGCTGCCAAGCCGTAGTTCGTGGCGTTTGCTCGCTCAATAACGTCTTCTAAAGTGTCGAACTTGAGAATGGTTTGAACAGGGCCGAAGATCTATACGAACAAATTTAAGAGTTTCAGATAAAAAAGCAGCACAAAGAACTGAAAAGTATATACTTAAATAAGCTATAACCATACATATCTTGAGATGATGCGATCAGAAATCAACTGTCAATTGGAAAAACTAGCTTTCAGCTCTAAATTATTTTATTAAGTAAGAGCCATCATTGAATTACCTCTTCCTTTGCGATGGTCATGTCATCCGTGACATCAGCGAAGACTGTTGGCTGGATATAATAGCCAGATGAGCCGACTCGTTTGCCACCGGTCAGCAACTTTGCGCCTTCTTGTTTACCTTTGTCTATGTATCCCAGCACCTTCTTCATCATCAACTCATCAACCTAAAAGTTAGGATCTCTGTTAGAGGTGCATGAAGATGAAAATACGTGAAAGTTTAGTCTTACTGCTCGATTGGTCACAAAAACGTAACTTTGGCAAAGAACGGGTTCGATATGATGGACATACCTAAGTGATCGAACTCTGAGAAGAATTTTTTCGTTAACCATATCGCGGTTTTGACTATTTTTATGATTATCTATGAAACTAACAACAAATTGCTTAGGAAGCAATGACGACAACTTTAATGACAAAGGTAAATGGGCATTTTGTTCGGATCTGTGACCCACCAGCGACCACTAACGAAACTAGTCGGAGTATGTTAAAGACCATGAATACTACCCAATGAGATGAGTCGCATTCCTCAAAAGTATGGCAAAGTTTTTTTAGCAAAACAAGAATTAATATAAAAAAAAGGATTTTCGAATATTCATATCATTCTAAATACATCAAATGCTTACAAAAATGCACAAAGATCTTCCTAAAAAGGTACAAGAATGTTTAGGAGCTTTTCTATCTTGTTCCTCGCAGTTTTTTGAACCACATAACTTTTTTCCCCCATACATTTGGAAAATAAATACATTCCGTGAAATGTTAACCCTAAACCTTCAAAACAAACCATATTTCATTAATGGACGCGAACTTTTGAGGTACCGGGTCAAAAATGCCCAATGACCTTTCAACAAATCAACTTTAATGCATATTTAGAAACTCTAATTGTGAAGATCTTTTTGTTATTGACATAGTCACGGGCAATAGTCTGATTTACGACTTACCTGTGGGCCGTGCTGCGTTCCAGGATCAGTCGGGTTTCCAACCTTGATGTTTTGCGCGTGCTTGACAGATGCTGCCACAAACTTGTCATAGATACCAGATTGAACGAACAAGCGGGAAGCGGCTATACAGATTTGTCCTTGATGGAAGAATACTCCGTTAGAGGCAAATGGAACCGCCAAGTTTACTGAAATACATTAAATAGGTCAGAAGATATAATTTAATAGAACAATTGACTACAAAGTTCTTGATAGTAAATTATCAGATAGCTTACAATCAGCATCATCCATGATAACGAGAGGACTCTTGCCGCCGAGTTCTAGAGTAACCCGTTTCAGATTATTGGCTCCAGCTGCTTGCTGAATTAATTTGCCGACCTGTAAGCATGGTAACGTTAAGTATCCGTATCTGATATAAATAGTGTCATGTCACAATTCTCATCAGGAAAAAGATTTTGCTCCTCATTTAAGTTCTTGTATACAAAACTAACTTTAGGCTAGTGATGGTTAGGGTTTTACACTAAAGGCATTCACGGTCACGCTATCGCGTTAAATGGCGTGATATACAGCCAAATTTTGATCGTGAATGTTAAAATCCATTGCCATGATGTAAAACTCTGGATTTCCAGTAGCGCCAAAATCCATCGCATTGACATAAGTTGTCTGGAGCCACGTCGAATTGCCTAACCGTGAATACCCACCTTAAATGACAATCTTAGGTTTACCTTAACCTTTTGAGTACTGTAATTATAGACACAATAGATAAACAATGGCACTGACGATCCGGATCGTCGGTCGGGCCGCTAGCGGTCAAATTAAGACATTAGAACTGCTCTTTTAATTAAAGTCACGATTGGAGAAATGGGGTTGTACCACAATAATATAGTTCAACTTACTTGTACCGATCCAGTGAAAGAAACTTTGGCAACGTCACCGTGATGAGTAAGAGCAGTTCCAGCTCCTGGTCCGAACCCATTGACCACATTGACAACACCCTTGGGCACACCTGCCTCAGCCAGTAATGCCGCCAGCGCCAGCGCGGTTAACGGAGTCTGCTCCGCTGGCTTCACCACTACGGTGCAACCTATACACACAAAGGAATTCTTCTTATTCAGTAATGAAGAACTTGAGCTTAAGTAGATGTGATGCCTTTTAACGCAGCGACAGAGGAGCGGCACTTTGCCGACATAGGTAACTGCAACCGTCGCTGCTTGCAGTTATAGTGTGCCGCGTGCGATCCCCATCGCTTGCGCTGGCAGCTGACGCGACGGCAGCGAGCAACAGGCGGCGACGTTTGCAGTAACTCCTGTCGTCGGCAAAGTGGCGCACGTCTGTAAGAGCCCTTTCTGTTGATTGTTCTCCTTTCCTTCGATACTTTCAATATCCCGCATAGCTTTATGGAATATCTAGAGGACAATGCTGTAATCCCTATGCGCTGTCAGAAATAGTCAGAAGTTACATACCTATTACTTTGTTGACTTATGATACGACATTAATTCGATTTGGCTTTATGTGTCTCATAGTCTGCAATTGTTTTATATTGGTTCTGTAATTCCAAATGGTTCATGAACACATGACAGTTATAAAAACTTTTATGTCATATTGAATAGACACGTGTTCCATGAGAAAAATGGAATTACGTTATTGGTTAGTGCATTCAGACTATCGGAAACATAAAACCTACTATACAGACCGAATTAGTTGCGCTGTGATCTTCTTATTCCGCCAACATTTACTCAAATAAACAAGTCAGTTATTCACCGTCGCGTCGGTCTTTAGTTTTAGCGAGCTATGTTCCTGGATAATCTCATTGAAGATTCTTCCAAAAATACTGCGAGCATGGTTTGCTCGATAAATTACTTATGTACTACTTATACCAACAAGGTTAGTCTGAAAGGGGGTAGGTACTAATCCGCGGGCCACTTTAAGCGTCACTGATGACTGTTTTAAAACAAGTGTTAAAATTTCAAAATTTATAGTTTTATTTCCGTGCAAAATGATTCATTCTTATTTTTTTTCAAAAACGTATCGTCCTTTCTTTACGAATTCAGTTAATAGAATTTCTAACCCGTAACCCCAAATATGACCTAAAATGTAAACACAGCTGCCTAATCATAGCTGAGGATAGATAGATTTCAGCGTATTTTTTATGAAATTTTTAACAGCTGTATCCATTAAACTAGCGACTTTTGAGAATATGGTAGAAAAAAATTGATTCACTATTATGGGTACTTTAACACTATTTTGGATTAGAACCCCCTGTCCGACTAACCTTGTATTAACGTATTAACTTACCTGCTGCTAAAGCAGTGCAAACTTTGTTAACGAATATAAAAAGAGGACCATTCCATGGTACAATTAAACCACATACACCCACGGGCTGCATCAGGGTATAAGAGAACACCTCGCCATCTGTTGATAACGGAATGATTATTGTAGTACTTTTAATTGAGGTAATTTTATGTAGTTTCATTTAGATATCTTCTTTATTTTTACCTGCAGAAAGGGTATCGCCGTGTATTTTATCCGCACAAGCGGCAATATACCGAGCAGAATTAACAGCACTTTGTACGAATCCCTGTGATACATTAATTACCGCGCCATTGTCGAGGGACTCCAGCTCGGCGAGGTACTTGGCATCTCTTAGCAGAAGGTCGGAGAACTTGCGAATGATCTCGCCGCGTTGAGACGCGTCCATCAACCGCCATTCAGAGTTGCGGTGGAACGCACGCTTCGCCGCAGCTACCGCCAGGTCTATGTCCGCCTGAAAGTATTGATTTAATTATTACTTGTACTATGGATTTTAAATTCACTGTCTTCCCAGCCTGCCCCAGTCTAATGTAGCATAATTCTCTTAGAACGAGTCATTGTGTCCTTGGTCACCACTGGTCGCCTATGCATCCCATATGCTGCCCATCATATCATTATCTCCTGGGATTAGGCGCATCGTCGGATCTTTAGTCACGCGACAGAACACAATACTATAATAATAATTAACCGCTCACACGTTTGTTGCCCCCTTCGCCTATGTACTGGCGGCTTTTCAGGGGGCCCAGCTAGTGAGCTGGCGAGTCACCGTCTGCCAACAAAATTCAACCTCAAACTTGAAAGGCAGACGCCGTTTTCTTCCGGCAATAGAAGTTATCCAGTCCACCTAACACCCCCTCCCATAGACCAATTTTATTTTTAGCATATTTTACAATAGTTTTGCACCCACCGGGGACGGTCCATGGCTGTACTCCAATAGTGTAGCCGTGGATAGTCCCCGGTTGGTGCCCCATCCCATTTTAGATTAAAGTTCTCAAAGGGGCCTCTGCGCGTTGGACCTGTGTCCCCGTGTATGCCTTCCAAAGGACCGGACGTCTTCCGCACGGAAGATGAGCCGTGATTTCCAAAGAGATACAGATAATAATAATATTTATTTTTTCAAAAAAAGTGTGGTACACACGGCTACACATCAAGCTATACAAAACCAGTTTATCTTGGCGTCGCTTTGTTTAATCTTTTCGCACAAGTAACGGTCAGCTTATACTGGTTTTGCATAGCTTGAAGTGTAGCCGTGTGTACAGTCTGTTACAGTTACAACAATTAGTTTTAACAAATAACAAAATCAAGGATGGCTATGGCGTCCTAGCTAGGTTACATAGTAACCTGTATTAAGGTACGCCAACCGGATTCCCATGACAGGATTTGTGAATTTAAAATTTAAAAGAGACTGTCTAGGACAATGATATTAAAATACAATTTAGGTTTGCCATCTGTTATGAGGGGTGAAAAGTGTAATTATGTGTGTGTGTTTTGTATGTTTAAGAGTGGTGTGAGTGTGGGGTGAGTGTAGACAGAGGTGAAATAGGTTAAGTTTAGATATGGAGTTTGGACAAAAATCGCTACGATAGTGAAGAAAGCAAATATTCAGTGTCATCGTAGTTTTTGTTGTTAAGAAAGAGTGTCATCTGTTTTTTACACATTTCGTAAGAAGATTGATGTATAGGGGTAGTTTTGTTCAATCTGTTATATAAAAAAGGTCCTAGGTAGTAAAAGTGACGTTGAGTAAAGGTAAAGCGTGTGAACGGTACGTTGCAAATTTTATTTTTTCGTCTAGATGATGATTGTGATTGTGTAAGCGGAGTTATGGTGTGTTGTTGTAATACAGTGTTGAGAATAAATATTTGTCGGACCGTAAGGACTTTGCATTTTTGATAGAGGTCAAAGGTTGGGTAGATGATAGGCCGAAAGGTAGCAACCTTAAGGATGGCTCTTTGTGCTACTTCTAAGGGTTTGAGTGTAGTTTTCGCGGCTCCACCCCAACTAGTAATACAATAAGAGATGACGGACTGACACATGGCAAGGTAAACGGTGCGTAAAACAGAGGTATTGGCAACATGTCTTAGTGTTTTAAACATGTAAATCAATTTACGTACTCGACCAGTAAGGTGGGTGATATGTGCTTTGAAGTTGAGATGTTTATCAAGAGTGATACCGAGATATTTTGTTGTGTCAGTAGAGGTTATTGTAGGGCAGTTGCAAGAGGTCGAATTATCTTGGCAGTTGTGAGCATTTAGAGTAATAGGCGTGTAAGGTTGTGTTGCAGAATTTAAAGAGAACGTAATGAGTTTGGTTTTATCTGTGTTCAGGGTGAGTGAGTGAGATATAAGCCATTTATATAGGAGATTAAAACCAGTTTGAGCCGTTGTTTGTAGTTTAGTCCAGGATTCGTCATAAAAGGTAATAGCAGTGTCGTCGGCAAAAGAGATAATGTTACCAGAGTTCAAATGCAAGTTGCAGAGATCATTAATGAACACCAGGAACAATGTAGGGCCCAAAACACTGCCCTGAGGCACACCATACGAAATAGACAGCTCGTCGCTTAGGTAACTGTCAATCCTCACTACCTGTCTACGGTCGGAGAGGTAAGATTTAAAGAGTTGAAGTTGTATGTCACGTACACCTAGGCATTCTAGTTTGGACAAAAGACAGGGGATAGGAACAGTGTCAAAGGCCTTAGCAAGGTCAATGAACACTGTAAGGCATTTTTTGCGTTGGTTAAGTTTATCAACGATTCCGTTCAATAGTTGCAGGGCTGCATCAGATGTAGATTTTTTCTTTCTAAATCCAAATTGGTTGGTTGACAATAAATTAGTGCGTTCAAGGTAACTAACAAGCCTGCTATTAATGAGACGTTCTAAGATCTTGGAAAGGGCTGGTAGTACAGCAATGGGGCGATAGTTATTAAAAGAAGAACGATCTCCCCCTTTAAAAATGGGATGAATTATTGCCTTTTTAAGAGAAGAAGGAAAGGTTCCATTTATAAAGCAGAGGTTGAAAATATAACATAGTACAGGGGTAAGGATTGAACAGTACCTTTTTATTATGGTAGTAGAAATGCCATCAAAGCCTACTGCAGCATTTGCCTTTAAGGATAGAATGGTAGATGCTATCTCATCAGGATTTGTTTCCAAGAGTACGAAAGAACTCAGACAGGTGGATGTATTAAGTGGGGAGGGAGGAGGGCAGCTATTCTGTGTGTTCCTAGTACGTTCAGCAAGATCTCTGCCTATATTTACAAAGAAGGCATTCACATTGTTAACAGATTGTGATGGGGTTTCAGAAGAGGACAGTAACTCCATGGAAGGTTGAGTAATTTTAGTGGTGTGTGTGACACGCTTTACTGCATCCCATAATAGTTTAGTGTTACGACCAGCTTTCGTAATTTCATTTGAGTCGAACTGTCTTTTTACTTTTTTGAGGATCTTATTGCAAAAATTCCTGTATCTTGTATAAGTTGCTTTAAGGACTTCATTGTCAGGAGATTGTTTATGTCTTTTGTGTAAACTATAATGGGCTTTTTGATAAATTCTATTGTTATTTTTGCCTTAACACTTATGACAATCGTCAGTAGGATTCTGATAAATGTATTATCGCTGATGATATCATGGCAAGCCCATTGATTGCAAAGCATCGTGATTCTGGCGATGTATCTTAAAAATAAGTATCCCACAGACCTCTACAAGTCAAGATTTCGAGGAGTTAGGCCATAAGACGGATTGTTTGCGATCCTCATCGTTATTCGTCTAATTGCAACATCTAAATTATAATTATCTACTATCCATGACTATCCAGAATGTAGTAACAAATTGATGTTTTTGTCAAGAAAAATAATAAGACCTAGTTCGTAATAAATAACTAACTACACCAGGTAAAAACACAAATCTGCCATTATGTCGTGCAAATAATTATATTTTTCTTTATTGGCAAGACTGACTTAAGTGCATTGTTATGAACAGCGCGCAAGACATGTAGGTCGTCTCGGACGCGAAATTAGAGTGATTGAATAGAAATTTGAGTGCAGTGTATAGATCGAAAATAATCCATCTATACACTGCGCCCTTTGTAATAATAGCGAATCGTACCTAATAGTAATAATTGTAGTGTGAAAGAATGTCGAAATAATTGTGACAATATATTTAAATGTCCTGAAATCAACCCTATTTTAAGGCGTTTCATAAGAAAGCGTCGGTAGCCTAAAAGTACCGCCTGATACCACCAAAGAAGCAAACAAACAGAGTGTGCCAAGAAACACGAAACTATATTTTTAAATAATTTTGTAGTATCTATTAGTATTACAAAAAAACCGGCAAATACTTCACTAACAACGGTGTGACACCAAACTCGTTATTTGTTCGTTTTCGAGTTTTTGTCACACTGCAATTTAATAGATATCTAATAAGAAGGAAATAAAGAGATAAAAAAATTGAGAGACTCATAGTTTAGTCTACCTACAGCAAAATATTGAATCTTCTCATAGACCGCTGTAATAAAAGGTTGTGATTATTTTCGCATTATTATCAAAGCTTGGCAAAAGGACTGTCATCCTATTTAGCTTAGCTGGTTTAAGCAGCTGTCTTCTTAAACCATAGGGGATGAGTAGAGGCATCGTCCTCCCTGCAGAGGAGGATGCCTTTACTCATCCCCTTAGCCTTGGCCTAATCACCATAATTTTACATACCTTATCGCCTTCGGAGACTTTGGCGATAACAGATCCATCATGAGGAGAGCGCGTCTCGAAGGTTTTGCCGCTCTTCGAATCCACCCACTCATTGTCAATGAACAACTGAAAATAAAAATAAAATGTCTGAATATAATAAACACCTAAAATTATTGTGTTTTTGGCGAAAAATATTTTCGACCATCCGTTACATCATCGCCATCGTTATCAAAATGAACGTGATAATATTTGATTGGATAAAAATTTATCTTATGTGCTATTTACTAAGCTTGTCAATTCTTAATGTTTAATACCTAATGTTTGGGTTGAAATTAAACTATTATACATAGTTGCTGCTTGCTGCCCAAACAAATTCAACCAGAAAACGCCAAATGACTTAATATTCAACATTACGAATTGACAAGTATCGAGCTCACTTGATAAAAAAATTAAATAAATTGTACATTGTAGAATGCAAATTAACAAATGAATATGAACGTGAATAATGTTCCCAAATCAAATAATGTCATTCAATAAATTATTTTAGTGTTAGTAGGTACTTATAGCATTTTTTTTAAAAGTATATCTGTAATTTATGTTTTTAGTTTTGTTTAGTTTATATTTATCGATGAGCTGTAATTGATTGCGGATTAAATTAATTTCAAGCAATTCCACATTTTCGTACTATAATGGTGAGTCAAACGAGCTAGTAGCCATAAGGCCTCATTTACGGAGACGCGGGGCGTCGCGGCCCGCACTGAATTCAAACGTATAGCGTTTTATGAGAGCGTTTACAGAGAAGCAATTTTACACGCGTTTGCTTGAAATGCAGGCGGAGCCCGCGGATGGCATCGCCGCGTCACACGCGACGTTAATCGCGGCGGCGCACGCAGCGTTGCGACCAGCTATTCCTGCAATTCTTCGTCCACTGTAAAACGTAGCGTCAACCGTGGCGGGGCCCGCGGCGTCGCATGCGTCTCATCTTCATGAACAACATCGTACATTGCCATATGTTTGTGTTTGCGCGTGTGATGATGCGGGCCGCTGCACGCGCCGCCGCGCCGCGCCGCTGCACGCGCCGCCGCGCCGCGCCGCTCCGTAAACAGAAAAATCGTACGACGCGCCGCGAGACGCCACGCCGCACGCGACGCGCGACTCCCCGCGTCTCCGTAAATGAGGCCTATACACACCCTCCAGCTCCTTTTTAAGACCTTCATCGCCATTTTTATTGCAAGGATCTCGTCAAAAAAACAGATCAAACGAGCTCAAACTCGATATGTCCAGAGATGTGCAAAATAGTAAATTAAAAGTATTTAAATTCAAAATGCAAATGCTTGGTTATATTTTTATTTCAAATAAAAATACAAAATGGTTTTCAATGAAAGTATTTAAATACAAAATGCAAAATACGTATTTTCAAAATAGGTTTTTCAAATAAAATACCTTTTTTCACTAATTTTAACACTGGCATTTGATCAAAGAATTCCTCTTTCATGTAGATATAGCGATTTAAAGATTGGAAAAATCATCTATATACACATACATGCATATAAAGAACAAGTCCTAATGTTAGATTCCCGCACAGCCTAAACCGCTAAAGGTAGAAACTTGAAAGAACAATGGCAAAATCATTGCTGCAACTTAAAATAAGCGTCTAAAGTTATGAGCTATATTAAAAAAAGCCCAATTTTTTTCTAGATATTATTGTAGCTTTAACATTTGTAAACGAACTCTCTGAAAAAAATATATTACATTTCAAAGTTTTACTGATATTCCCGTTAATTCAAATAATTTTTATTTATTGTCCTTGCTTCTTTAATTTTGCAACACTTTGAGAGATACCCTTATAATTAATTTCGAAGATTTTTTACCCGCTATGTTAATATATTTAATGCTTAATTATTTTATAAAGAAAGAAAGAAAGAAAGAAAGAAAAATAATTTATTCAGCACAAAATAATAACATATAATAATAACATAATTAACTACCTATTTCTAATATATAAATTGCGCTGAAAAGGCGCTGGTTCAGCATATGCCAGACGGAATGCCTGGCGCTGGTTTTCAACCAGACCCTAGTGGCTCACGGATGGTAAGCCAGTACAAAAAATAAAAAAATATGAAATACTTAAATAAATAAAAACTAGTAAAAATAATACATAAATATAATTAAACTGGTTATAATAAAAATATATATAAAATTAAATATAAAAATCCATAATGTGTTAGTAGTTTGTGTTTGTGTGCGATGTGATGTAGTGTGGGTAGACGTGCGCTGGCTATTGTGTTGGTTTCTTAGAAATTAAGATCATGGCGACAGCGCAGCGGCGAGACATAAATGCCATAGATAGTCATACGCTGAGAGGCAGCGACCACAACGCACGTCAACATTATCTTGTTGTGTGTTTCGATATTAAATAATAAATGTTCAGTCGTTTAGTAATAACGAAACAAAACATTTCAGTTGACACCAATTAAAATACCTAGATGTCATTGGTTGACACATTATGTGCAATGGATAAATTAAGGAGGATTTATATGGGTATGTAACGAGTTTTATTTTTGTATAATTGTGTCTTGTGCTTCAGTCATTATATAAGATGTTTTATTTCGATTGATTAATTATTATTTATTTATTTATTTATTTATTTAGGATCTCCAACAAAGGATACACATACACAAAACAAATCACAATACTAAGTAGGTTATTTTCCATGTGCTCCTTCAATTACAGGAGACCACAGCATGCACATATAACTAGGTGTAATCAGGGTAATAATAATAAAAATAGAGAAATTAATCGTGAAAGGGGAATGCCCATCAGCCACATAAAAAAATGCCTGAAATGAACAACAATGAAATATACGCCAAATTGCACTATAAGTCGTAGGGAACCCATATCATTTTCAATAATTACAAAAAAACTCGGCAAAACTTGTTCCAAACATCTTTTTCTAAAATATAGGTTAAGTCAAGGTTTAAGATTATTACGCAATAATTAATAAACAAAACTGCATTTAAATGTTTTAATCATCATTAAAAACCACTAACACATCATCAAGAAACTGTGCAGGAGGATTGATATTGGGTTGGTACCGGGCCCATGCTAAGTACCATATTATTGACATAGTATGGGCACAGGTACCAACTGTTCGCCGTCCCACGAGGCAGTTACAATAGCGATGCTGTAAAGCCCTTATCCCTGATAAGGAATTGTTAATTATTATATAAACAAAATATATTTTTTGAGAAATATGTCTGCTTTGTATTTTTCCTCGAAGTAAAAAGCAATTACCCGGAAGAGATAAATGCTCAACTAATTCGTTATCCAGTTCCCTACATATTTCAATCTTATAAATACCATTCGCTCGTGTGTGCTCGCCATAGTATGAGCGAGCCTGTTTTATTTGGTACGTACCACATGCCAACAAAACCATTTCGCTGTATGTCAGTTGTGGGAAATCAGCAACATTGTTAGGATTTATATTAATGCTTTGGAATTGCGCTCTGCGACGATTCAAATTATTTGTGATCACATAATCAGCTAGTATATTTTCTGTATACATATTCTGATGTATTATTTGCAAAATATCAACAGCATCTGGCCTGTCAACTATTCTAGTATAAAACCTATTAATTAATGCTGCTGCTATAGAGAAATCTACCATTAAATGTCTCGAAGCTCTATTAAAAAAATCTTGGCGAAATAATTTGAATTGCTGCTTGAATATTCCATTTACGGCTTCCACAACCCAGCGGCAAATAGTAACTCTTCGGCTTTTATTAGCTTCCAGAGTGGATAATTGAATTTCATTTACTTGCAGTGTTGATGGCATGTGAACACTATAATTGCAAGATTGCAAAAGTGGAATGGAATCCCTGAACCCTCTATCAAGAATGAATACGTCACCATCCTGAAAATATTGTCTCAATGGCTTACTGGGTTCATCAAATTCACTAATCATTATCTGAGCATCGGAAGTTGTTGCTGGATAAGGGCCTAACACATCGATTATATAGCCATCGGAGCAAACAAGCAAAAATGGCTTCACAAGGTTTCGATATTTGTGAAGAGAATATGTCTCTTTTTGGTACAAATAGTTGGAGCTTTTTTGTACATAGATATATGTTCCATCAATAATTACGACAGGCTTCCTTATTCCGTCGACTTCGCCAAACAGCCCATTTGGTAGAACAAGGTTTCTTGCTGCTATTTGTTCTCTTGTTATATGTCCAATTCCAAGGTTCATAGGAACAAAATCTTGATGCAGTTTTTCCCTTGCTTTAGCCATTAGACGTTCCAGAGTACTTCTCGGTATTTGTAGAAGAGATGATAATCTTTCATCAGAATCTCCAGTTCTCAATTTCATCAGGTAAGCTCCAAGGGCAGTAGAACCTCTATGCATTTGCGCCAATCGGGGCACCTCTCCCATTAGAGTACCAAAACTATTTCTACTCATTCCTAAAAAGTACCACACCATATGTTCTTCCATTAAGTGTATATTTTCGAAGTCCAAAGCACGACATTCATAATTCACAAATGATGCAAAGTCTTCAATGTGGTCCACAGTGAATTCATGATTCATATCTTCCAAAGCAGGGAGTTCATGCCAAAAGTCACTATTCAAATGATGACTACATATTTTTGAATTCTTTGGTATATAAAACTTGTAGTCCTTGAAGAGCCACACCCTTAATGAAAGTGGTACCACATGTCTATCAATCATATTACATCCTGGATAGAAACAATGACTTTGAGTATCAACTGCTCTTCCGTAATTAGGTAACAGTACGCTGGATCTTATTTGAGGAGGTTCTTCATGTAGAGGTATATTCAAACTACCTGCCTGACTGGGTACCGGACTCGGGCTTGGTGAAGGAGTAGTAGGGGGTGAGGTAGCCCGGCTGCATCGTTGCCAACATGGGTGGCAGATCAAATCCGAAGAACGTAGCTGCAAGCAAAATGAAAAGTAAAAGTTGGTTTTGTTTTACTTCAAGCTCGATGAACGAAAACCTATGCATAAAAAAGTACTCTGTGATAAGTTTTTAAAAGACATGATAGTGACGTTATTTGCACGGGATAAGAGGGAATTACACAGAATTAGGGCAGAGGAATGAACTTACCTGGCGTGGTTGGATTCTGTGTGCTACTACATTCATTATGTGCCTCTCACGATCACTGCTATTTCTTACAACATGTGATCGTTGTCGTAGAACAGACTGTCCACAGCAAACGCACACATGTTGGTGGCCTACTTGTCTACCTGGCCGGCTGGTTCCAGGTGTCTCGGTGATAGTGTGAACCGCTAATCTAAGACATGCATCACAAACAACACTACCTGGTTCAACCTGTGAGAAAGAACAAAAAACAATGTACTAATTGTTCAATGTCAGTGCGTTCAGTTCAATATAATTATTCACAAAAACTATGGAATGAATATACTTACAGCTAATGGTGTTATCCATGCCTGTATTAAACGACGTACTTCATCATTTTGCTCTGATACGACATTACGTCTCATCGCTGTAAGATCGAGATAGCAATTAACACAGTGTACGTTTCCATCCATTTTTAAATGTACACGGTGTAAGAGTCCAAAACAATAGCAGAGTCGTATAAAAAGCAGGTCCAGGTCCGTCGTCAAAAAGCCGAGTCGTCGTCAAGGCGGGTTCAATCTAAGTCGAGTTCGAAAAGGGGTAACGTGTGCAGAAGTAAAATCAAAATCCTTAAAAATGGCCAAAGTCGTCGTTATTATATCCTATTAAGTTATACTCAAGTCGCAAACGCAAAATGTGAATCGATCAATTCAAAACCACAATTCAACGGAAAAATGAAATGCAGTAATCAATATCAAACTGTCAGTAAGGCAAAGGACATGTTATCCATGCAGCCTACGATACTTTTTCTTATTTGAAAATAATTTTATTTTAATTAATATTGACATGCATATAATATTACTTTCATTAGATAAACGTTATAATTAGGTCGAATTATTCTAAATGAACGATAACTGTGCAATAATTCTATAAAATACTTCGATAAATTATTTGAAAATTCTTGTTTGGCTGAATGTCGATTACACATGTCAGATTAAACACAGTTGTCCATTAAAAAATAAGAATGAATTAGACGGATATCAAGCGAAATATTTTAAAGATCGTTATATTTTCCTCCTACGTTTACAAACTTGAGAATTATTCATTATGCATATTTAATTCTAATTAGAATTAAGGACTATTCGTATTTTCTGTCCATTTCAGGCATTTTATGGGCGTTCCCCTTTGAGAAAATAAAATAAGATTAAACATAACGAGATTGAGCATTCATATTAACATTGTTTGGTAGTAATAATAATTATAATTATTTCATATGAATAATAATATTAATAGTATTCAATAATTCATGAAACAAATACCAATAAAAAGACAGCAAAACTTGGCGTATATTAGGAAAGAAATAGATTTTCTATAATCTTGCTTACGTAATAGAAGTATATGAAAAAAATGTATAGCAACACAGACATGACAATGCTTTCTTTCAAAAACTATCACTGTCAATCCTAGAGTTGTCAAATATCAGTATATTATTAAGCCCCTAGTAGACGAGATCGAGGCGCCGCGCCGGGTGAACCCCGGCCAAACTCGTAGACGATATGGTTTGTACCCGCTAGCTAGCCGGGTTAAGTGCCACTTATATGGGATGCGCCGTGCGTACAACCGGCCTCCGCAAGGAGTGCACATAGGCCACCGTACCAGTCTGAGCACAGGGTAGCCATGTCATGACCGATCACGGCGGCAAGCTGGGCCATCGTTGGCAACGGTATCGTCAAAATTGCTCCAAAATGTCCCATACATATTCGACATTCAGACTTACTATGGTTTGAAACTGTGCGTAGCCGGCTAGCCGGTAGCTATACAGTGTTGTCAGCAAGGGGCTTAACATTACTGCCTACACGGCTACGTCTTGTTGTTGGACATAATTATTTTAATTATATTATATTCGGTGATAGTGCTACGGGTTCTGACAAATATTTAAAACTTCTACGTTGCGTTAACGTTACGTCCTCGATTTGGATTTGAGAAGTGAAAAGTGGCGCATGGATTTTGTGGATTTTTCTGTGTAGTGATTGACCAAGTGAATTCCTCTGAGTAGGTATAGTCTCAAAGAGAGTGGAAATACTTCTGTATTAAGAGGGAGAATAAAATCATGGTACATATACGTGTCATCATGGAGGAAGTACCTATCTAAAATGTTCCTTATCATGATGTTGCTGTGTTACAAAGGAACCAAGGCATCAAAGAAATAAAGCAGCACTAGCTTAGCTGTGTTACTTATTAAGGAGCAAAAGACAAATAAATATAATTAACACGAAATCTTTTATTTATACCCTTACAAAGTAGATTTTTATTTTTTACTGAAGTCGTTACACCTATGTTCATACAAAACTATAACCGAGGGATGTCCTCGCAAATGATTGCATAGGCTAAGGTGCCTATGGTGTTTATAAGGTTGCATTGAATTTACAACATTTTTTAGGATAACGTTTTGTTGGTTAGGGCATAAGGCATAACGCTAGGCGGCTAGACTATCAAAGTGATGATTCATGGGACTTTTAATAGATCTGAGATCTGCTGCACTGATGAAACATAGAATGAATTGATTTACCTACTTAATAAAAGATATAATTTGTTGCGTATAATCATAAATACCTATTCTAACCTAAATATACTTTCCGGGCAATTTTCTCAAATCCTAGGGATAAGTAGCGAATCGCTCATTTCATCAGAAATTGCTCAGTTCATTATGAATTAATAAATTAATTGCGAATACACAAAGCCTACGATGACACGAAGACGTTACAATTTATTTATACAGATAAAGTGATGTATTAAATTCGCCATTGTTCTTTCTATTTCTAGTTAAGCATAACTTCAAACTAGAATATCTTGAATTCGAGACTCTATTTATTAGTAAACCTGAAGACAAATCTGTTCTGGAATTCAAGCTCTATACTTTTACATATGTTTCAATAGCAGACGCAAAAGATTATTTCAACAATAGTTTGTTTGGGAGTTTGCCGTTGTTCTTTGGAGAGTAGTTGTTTTTTATAGCGAAAGCGCACTCTAAGGGAGTGAAAAGGGGTGATAAAGTTTACTAGAAAAATCTTATTTCCAGTATTTATAAACTTGAAACTTGACACAAATACTCTTTAAAGTAAATAACAAGAATTTAAGAATGAAAAATATGAAACATGAATTAAAAAAAAATTAACATAACCGTTTTGCATTTTACAAATATTAAATATTTTTAAAAAGTATTTCAAATAAAATAGAAAATACATTTTGAAAAAAGTATTTCAAATGCAAAATAAAAATAGGTATTTTGCATTTTGTATTTGTATTTTAAATACATGTATTTCAAATAATTCACATCTCTGGATATGTCCTACTGGTAGCCATAGGAGTAGTAGGACTGGTAACCAATTGTGTTGAAAAGATCTCATCCAAAAACAAATGAAACGAGCCCAAACTCTATGTCTACAAGTGATCATGAGGGGTGCCAATAACTAGTCTAACTCGTCCAGCTCCATCATGAGATCAGCTGGATGGTACCATATATTGTTATATAACATTGTATTGTTACTATACATTAGCAAAATTTCAAATCGATGCGATAGTTAGAAGTGGGTGAAAAACGAATTCCAAGATTTGTTTCCGAAAAAACGTTGAACAGGCATTAACGTAGAGAGTATGTACATCAATGGTTGCAGGTGAAACTAAAACAAACGTGTTAAAACAGGAGATCGTAGTAATTTTTTATACAATAGTTTTATAAGAGTACCCATCCATACCTTTGTATATTTAATCTCTGGAGCCATTTTGTTTATTTTTTCTTTTTTTTTACAAAATGGCATATCACGAATCACGACACGGCCGACACCAACAAAACGATTTTGAATGTTATTATAAGACTTCAACATGCTTATATATGAACAGAAACAATTATTTAGATGAGTCGCTAAGATAACGTAATTTGGGGCAGCAGCGAACGCACTATAAAAATGATAAATCCTAACTAATATTATAAATGGGAAAGTAAGTTTGCTTGTTTGTTACCTTTTCACGCCTAAACCACTGAACCGATCATCCTGAAATTTTGCATACACATTGTCAGGTGTACAGAAACGGACATAGGGTACCTTTCATCCCGAAAAAATGTACTGTTCCCGAGGAAAACAACAATAAAGTTCATAGATGGCGCCACGTGTCTATCGAATCATGATTGAACTATATTTTATAGAAACTTTATTAGTGTGTTAAGAGTTTTTTTGAGCTTAATTAACGCGCGCGAAGGCGCGGCCAAAAGCTAGTTACTAATAATTTTAGTTGAATAAATTAAGATTTTTTTCAACTTCGCTTTTGGTCTAAACTTGTTTCTCTGTTAAGGACCCTTTTTAGGTTTCCGATACCACGATTGGCAAAGAAGGGTGAGTTTTTGAGATAGAGCTGCAGGGCCAATTCCGAAACTATTAGGAACAGAGAAAAGTTATCAAGGGAGTCTCTTAATTTTGTAGAAAACATCTGCATTTTTTTTAGAAACTATTGTATTTTGCCGGGAATGGAAACCAACGTTTTTGCAAAAATTATACCAGCCTGTATTATTGCACCTGATTATTGATTGATTGCTGCTGATAATGAATAAATCTTGTTAAGGTATTATGTGAATTTATGTGGCAAATCAAAGGAAACAGTATTTTTGTACAATTCCATCCCATCAAAAACATTCATGTAAAAAAAAAAAAAAAACTCGCGACTCTTTTGCCGAAAAAGATCTAATGTAAATAGAAGTCTGGCATTTCATTTATGAAGGTATTTTTCGGACTTTCTCCTTTGCCATGTAACAAAACCAAAGCGACTTCTATTTTTTCTGCTAACGTCACCTTGCGTTTTAGTAAAAATAATTGAAACAGACATAATTGACTGATATTCGGAAAAATTTGGTCAAGTGCGAGTGAAACATACCTCCGGTTTCTGAATTGAGAATTCGGGATAAGCAATACTTGAGTAGTATTTGAGAACGGAGTTGTCAAAAAAATGCTTTGAAATCCGTAATTTTTTTGACAACTCTGTACTCAAATGTTACTTAAGTACTACTTATCCTAAAATTCTCAATTCAGAAACCGGAGGATAGTTTCTTAATTGTTTACCATACATTACGCTTGACTAACATCTTATACGTAGCTGTACTGACTACGGAACCCAACACTGTGCGTGGTCCGACAAGTACTTGACCGAATTGATATAGGTTTAATTAATGTAAATACTTTAAATGAAAGTAAGATAAATGAAAATTAATAAACAAGTTTAATAATATAAAAGAAAAACAAATCAAATGAATCCAAAAAAAACAACATTTTCTTATTAACAAACGTTATGCAATCCAGATGCAATAATAATGTTTACATACGTAATTTATTTAAACAGTAAATTTTATCAAGATGAAGTAGTGCTTGATAATTTTATGATGATACGCTGATATTGATAATAACCGTCAATACAAACAAGTACCTAATCCTATTTTATGAAATAGTGTCTACTCGTGACTTTTTTTCTTTTTAATTTATTTATAAAAAGGGTTTAATCACATAGTGATTATGCTGCATATATAGTGATGGACATGTAATTAGAAACACCAAGTGTGATTTTTATTTTTAGTACAAATTAACTTGATAATTAATGTTTTACGCATCATAGAGGGCTTATACCTATAATGTATCCACACCATGAAGTATTATTATGTCAGTATTGGAAATATTATACGACCGTTTACGTAAAAACTGGTATACTTTATAAAATAAAATGAAGCAGCACAACGTACTAAGGTGGACAACTAATTAGAAACAGAAAAAAAACATTAGCATAAATATGAACAAAGGTAACGAAACAATAAATAATGAAGTTAAATGGTACAAACGTTTTATAATGAACAATTAATGTTTGGTTGGAAAGCCTCTGCTGTCGATTACAGCTCTACAACGACGTGGCATTGATTTATCAATGTTTCATACATTTCCAGGGAATATTTCTCCAAGCTTCTACAAATGCGTCTTAAAGTAATTGTTGTAGTATGATACTAGTAGTAGTACGATATTAGTGATATGTTTATTGGACATAACGCGACCGAATCGCGTTTGCATCGCGACTGAATCTGGTCCCGTGGGCGCAGGCACACAGCTAGCGACTGCTTCGCGTCTGTATCGATGCTACGCGCGAGAGCATCGCGACTGCATCGCTACAAAAAGTCGCCCGTGGGCGAGGGCCCAAAAACTACTAAACTAACAAGTCGGGGTGCTCAGACAATTTGATAACTGTTTTTCTTTGCTGACAATATATTTCTATACAGAATCACTTACTTCTCTTTTTTCTAGAGACATATGCTTTTACTTTTTTTATTGTTTAATAAATAAAAAAATATGAACATCCGAATTGAGAACTTCCTCCTTTTTGAAGTTGGTTAAAAATAGGCAGACAAGTAAATTTTTATGAACATGCAAACATTACAATCAGTTAACAACAATTGTTGTATCATAGACAACGATTTGTCTAGACAGGTTTAAAGATAATTTGGCAGAATTAGTCATCGTGAAGGTGAAATAAATACCTTTGTACTTATATATTAAACAGTGCAGACAATAGTAGCTTAGATAGTTGCAGCCTACAATGTCGTTTTGCTGCTGTTTTTTTTTCGGATGAAGTTGAACGAACGAACTTTATTGTGTGTTACGTCACAGCCTAGGTTTTATTAACGAATGGAAAGGAATTAGTGTTATGTTTTTCTTTAATAAATACATTGAATACTTATATTATTTTCCTCAGTCCTTCAAAGGGAGCTCGGAGTTTCTTTAAAGGGTTAATATATACGGTATACATACGGGAAATTAACTGCAAACATGCTGATGCATTGAGCATTTTCTACCAGTCGACCTAAATATTACTTTTAACAACTTTTACTAAGGGACTAAACCTGAACACGCGAAAAAAAAACAGCTTTTCCCTACAACTTGACGAGTTATGCGAACATAAATGTAGGGAACAGCTAGCTGATTTTTTTTCGCGATTTCATGTTATGTCCTTTAAAAAAAGTTGTTCATAATGATGAGTACAGTGATCTCTTGTGATCTCTTAAGAGGTTGTGCGTTATTTATGTTACACCTTGTATAATAATGTTAAAGTAACCTTAAAATCAGAAATAGTCATTGCAAACATGTAGTTACTGTTTGTAATGATTATAGCAGCTAAACAATCAAGTTATTTTCTTTTGCATTTACCAAAATCTACTATTACTACTACCTGTCATGATGACTGTTTTTTTAATTATTATTTCAAGGAATTCTAGGGAACTGTTGAATTTAGTACCGTTTATTTTATGTTGATAAGTATCAGTAATACCTACATTAGTATGAGAGCTACCGACGTCGGAAAATACGTGATTTCAGCAAGGCTCATTCTTTTATATATTCAAAATCTTTGAATGCCGTGTGTAATATTTTTAACCGACTTCAAAAAGAAGGAGCAATTCTATACTGAAACAAATAAAAGCCACCGACTTCTGAAACTGTTAATTTATATCATGCTAATTATTTCAATCTTTTTTTAGTTTTTTTTAAGATGGTTTTTACTCTTATTTAAAGTTTTTTATCAAATATTATGGATAGTCTAGCCATAACGATCAAGGTAGCAGCTGTAGGCCCTTATTGCTATCTCAAGTTAAATAAGTTTTCTGCGAATTTTGACTTTTCTAGTACTCCAACCTCAGGTGGTCCGTAAGAGTCATTTGATCCTTATAGAAAAGAGGATCGAATGGCATCATAAAAATATTTTGTGTAAACTGCCCTTTTTGTCGCTGATTGGTACATTTTTTTTCTAAATCTGGTCATTCAGAAATTATTTCAAAAGTTAAGGATGGTTTCCTAAGAATTCCTGAATTTCCTGTGGCTACATGGTTAAGGTAGCTGCTCTTCATGCCCCATCTCAGATAGATCTAGATATAATTGATCGGTCTGGCAGTAATTTAGCGACGGAATTTCTGTCTGGCAATTTAATTATGGTTTATCTGATAGCCAAGAAATAACAAAGTAAAATTTCAGCTTCGCTGAAATAACATAATTTCTATTTTTTGCCTGCCTCTGGCACGGTGTTTGCAACGGTGAAAGTGTCTGGCAATGATGAATTAATATCACGAATAATTTCCTTAAAACAATGATATAAAATAAAAGATATGCTAAAACCACGTAATTTAAAAAAAAAAAACTCATCTTCGTTTTTTGGTATGTCTAAACCAGTGCGCTTTCATGTTTATCTTGCGCTTTCAACTTTCAATTCCTCTTGCGTCAAGCGCATGCAATATTGATTGCCAAATGACGCATGCAGCTTATCGTCTACACCTGTGCGCCTCGGTCAGTCGACATACCTACAATAGACGGATTAGCGTGTGCTAGGGGCATGCGCTTTTGTCGAACTATTATTAAGGCATGCGCTATGGCGCTTCACGTATGCTTCAGACGAAGACGCAAGATGAACATGAAAGCGCACATAGCTTTTAGGTTGTTCCTACAGGTAAACGCAACGGCTCACACGAGCCAGACTGCGCGCATGACTGCCACGGCATAACGAGGAAGAAGATATAACATTTTGAGCCTTGCTAAAATAATATGATTAAAACGTCGGTAGCTGTCGTACTGCATGGTTTAAAACTATTTTTTTGTTCTAGTTGTTCATCGACAACGAGTGGGTGGATTCTCAAAGCGGTAAATCCTTCGACACATATTCGCCTCACGATGGTTCTGTCATTGCTAAAGTCGCCGAAGGAGATAAGGTAAGGAATTTCGGAAATCCACGTTTTTTTATTTTTTTCGTAATGTATTTACGATAAATAAACGGAATAATATTAAAGAAATTAAAATGTAACATAACAATCACGCCTTTATTCCCCGAAGCGTTTGCTAGAGGTGTATAGAACAGCCTCGTTTCGCGGTTAGCCATTAGCAGTTCGCAGTAAGCCTATTGCCATCAACCTGCTACTGAGAAATTATACATGGAAAATCCAATAACACTTTGCAAGATCTGGGGATCGAACCCAGGACCTTACGCTCAGCAGTCGTGCATGCACCTCTAAAATAACGAGGCAGTCTTAAAGAAATTATGCATCGGTTTAACATTATTTTTTATTAAACGATTACCCTAAAGGCGCGATTCCATTAGGCAAGTTACTTGTATGCAAGTTGCAAATTGCATACAACTTGAACAAACCTGCATACAAGCTACAACTTGTATGAGGTAGTTTGAACTTGTACATTTTATTTATTCAAGTGACGTGCAAAACCCGCAAACGTTAGTTGCACTTTTCGAATTTCGAACGAGCGATGTGTACGGGCATGGTATCTCTCGCTGTACAAATGATCGAAACGTAATGGCTGATAAGTGAGGGCACGAGAAAATAATCATCTTTATTGAGGAGTATCAAAATAATATCAATTGTTGAACATCTCCACTTGTATGCAAGTAAAACCTGCATGCAATTTGCACACTCTCAAAAACAGGTTTCCAATGTAAGCAACTTGTACGCAAATGTGACGCCATACTTGCATGTAAGACTTGCCTAATGGAATCGCGCCTTTAAGTACTTCTCCTGTATCGAGCGTGGGTAGAAAACCATATGCAAATCTCATTTAGACAAATATCCAATTTAGCTAGTCGCACCCATAGCTCGCATAGTTCGCTATCTGCAAGCCATACAATTTTTTTCCCTTGCAATCTTCCAACTGCTTTGCCACAACTAATTAAAACATTCTAGTAATATATTTTATTCCATATTATTGTTCCAACGTCTAGCCATCATAATTATCATTATGCACTCCATATAAATACGCCATTATGCATAACAAACAGTACGTTACATAACATCGTATTACTATAATTATAGTATCTCGCTCCTGATAAGATAACAGAGTGCATAGCTAGGACCATAATATTTTGTATAGTTATCTATAATCGCACTATAAGGGTGACTTATCAACTTCGTTGTGCTATGCTATGCTTTATTTAGTCAATTCGCTCTTTGAAATTAAACTTGCTGCCCAAGGGTAACTAATCAACATTGAGAAATTGTAATATAATTATTATTGGCAAAAATGCCATCGCATCACATATAAGTACATAACACTATTAAGTGCACCTATCATGTTTTCTCTGCATCACCCCAAAAGTCGACTGGTAGAAAATGCCTATGGCATTAAGTCCGCCTCTGCACAAATTTTGTGCGAAAGTATAAATAAATTAATTGAGTGCTGCTGCGCTGTGCTTAACTAAGCTAACTTTCCAGTGCTGTGTTGTTGTTGTTTTCTTTAAACAATTTTGAGCTGCGCGAGTACCTAGTAAATGGAAGACCGAGAGGGTGAGCACTGCGATGAGGAGCGAGTCAGCGCAAATCGCGTATTCCCTGCTATGTTTTAAACAAATAATATAATAATAATAATTATTATTATTATTATGAGCCCATGTTGTCCCACTGCAGGGCAAAGGCCTCCCTTCCCTCCTTCCACCTTTCGCGATATAGTGCGGCAGTAGGCCAATCCTTTAAAAATGAGTCCAGCTCATCCCGCCATCTTCTTCTGGGCCTGCCGCGTGGTCGTTTTCTGCCAGTTGGGATGCACTTAGTGGTTATTTTAGCCCATTGCTCCTCCGACATGCGGCAGACATGACCAGCCCAGTTCCACTTTAGCCTAGCAGCTGTAAGGCCAACGTCGGCTATTTGTGTTTTGGAGCGAAGTATGGAGTTTCTGATGCGGTCCGTAAGTTTGACACCCAGTATACTTCGCTCCATAGCTCGTTGGCAGACTCCAAGTGCGGACTTCTGACGTATAGTAAGCGACCAAGTTTGCGCTCCATAGGTGAGGGTGGGGAGAACGCACATGTCCATGAGCTTTCGTTTGAGTGAAAGAGGGAGAGAACCTTTCATTAGATGTTTCATCGACCAATAGCTCTTCCAGGCATTCTCGGTGCGTCGGGCAACTTCTTTATCTTGTCGTGCCTGGAATGAGACTATTTGGCCGAGGTATATGTATTCATGGACATATTCAATCGCCACACCCCCAATTTCTATTTTGCGCTTGGTACTGTTCGTCATCAGCTTCGTTTTGGTCATGTTCATTGAAAGTCCGACTTGAAGACTGGCATGGCTCAACTGTTCGAGCATTAGGCCTAACTCAGCTGCCGAGGAAGAAAAGAGAACAATGTCGTCAGCGAAACGTAGGTTAGTTAATCTTCTTTCGCCGACGACAACACCTTTTTGCTGCCAGAGTGGGTTTATTTTTTGGAATACCTCTTCCAGAGTAGCTGTAAAGAGTTTCGGGGACAGTGGGTCGCCTTGTTTGACTCCTCTCTGAATGGGAAACACTGGTCCTGTAGTAGAGAGTCGTATGGCTGCTGTGCTATTGCGATATATTGTTTGTAGTAGTTGTACATAAGTGGATTCTATTTCTTGTTTACCAAGTGCAGAAAATATTGCGTTATGCGTTAGGCTGTCGAACGCTTTCGAGTAATCTACAAAAGCGAGGTACAACGGTAGTTTAAACTCCTGGTGTTTTTCGATAATTTGATTTAGAGACTGTAGGTGATCGGTAGTCGTGAGGCCACGGCGGAATCCAGCTTGTTCAGGAGGTTGATGGAGGTCCAATGTTCCTGATATGCGGTTTTCAAGGACTTTGATGAAAACCTTGTATAGGTGCGAGACCAAGCTGATAGGACGGTAATTCAATATAATAATAATAATATGCTCGGGGGTGGAAGTGTCTAAAGGCGTAATAGCGGGAAAACCCACTCCGGGTCTTTTAGACCCGCGACGGCGAAACCGGGGCCACACCTCTCTACACCCCTAGCCGCTCACACGTTTGTTGCCCCCTTCGCCTATGTACTGGCGGCTTTTCAGGGGGCCCAGCTAGTGAGCTGGCGAGTCACCGTCTGCCAACAAAATTCAACCTCAAACTTGAAAGGCAGACGCCGTTTTCTTCCGGCAATAGAAGTTAAACAGTCCATTAAACACCCCCTCCCATAGACCAATTTTATTTTTAGCATATTTTACAATAGTTTTGCACCCACCGGGGACGGTCCATGACTGTACTGCAATAGTGCAGCCGTGGATAGTCCCCGGTTGGTGCCCCACCCCATTTTAGATTAAAGTTCTCAAAGGGGCCTCTGCGCGTTGGACCTGTGTCCCCGTGTATGCCTTCCAAAGGACCGGACATCTTCCGCACGGAAGATGAGCCGTGATCTCAAAGAGATACAAGAATAATAATATATTTATTTGCAAAAAACATGGGTAAAGACAGTTCTACATTAGTCACAAAAGTAGCCGCATATTTAACCATACAATGGTGTGCAAATTAAAGGTTAATTTAATACAATATTAAACCTTAAAAATAATACTAAAAACCTTAGAATCTTATTACATGAATATTTGAACATCAGACATGCAATATTTTATAAAACAGTTAAGTAACATTTTTCACAACAAAGTTTGAATTGGTGCAACTTATTATAGTGAATGAAATATAATATTTTAGAAAGTACGTGCATCTAAGTACTCTTTGACAGAATAGAAACATTTTTGTACAAGCCATGAATAAAGTTTTCGTTTAAATATTTTTTGTGGAAGATTTCTTACGGTCTCAGGTAGCTTATTATATACTCTGATGGTCATTGGATAACAATTACTATGGTAATAACGACTTTTTATAGTAGGTAATAGTAATCGTGTTGGATATCTTGTGTTAAATCCGCAATTCGCTCCGTAAGTTTTAAATAAATGCGGGTGTTTTTTTACAAAGATACAACATTCAAATATACAGGGCTACTGGTAATTCGACGTATTCCTCGCACCACGTTATAGGGGGGCTAATATGCAACAAATTTAACCCCACATATGTTCTACGAAATTCAATGGATTTCGAGATATTGCAATTTTTATATTATTTTTAATAATACCCAGAATTCCTTCTTAAACACTATTTATCTCTAAAATATCAAATTGATCGGCTTTGATTATGATATTAGCTTGTAGTTGATACTTTTACGAAGCTTTCTGCGTATTTAACTGTTCTTAATGACCATCCAATTGAAAGTAATCATTAAAAGTTAAATAAGTGTATTAGAAAATCATCGAGGTACACGACAAAGAATGATGTTTATCTCAAAAATTTACTATGACGCTAAGTGTACAAAATGCAAGACAAACATCCTTATTTAATCAGCTATCCAACGAGGTGTAGACGTTCAAAAAATATTTAGAAACTAATGTAAAAATGTCTTATAATACTGACAAAGGCGATTTCTGAAAAATCTCTACAAGCACGCAGGTGGCCCGTTAAGTGCAATTCGTTGCATAATCCTCGCGTAGAGATTAAACAGCAGTCTGTCAGGCACCAACTGTCCTCTAAATGTCAGGATTAGATTAGGTCAGGTCGTTAGGTTATGTTTGGTCAGGGTTAGGTAGGTTAGGTTAGGACCTAAGTGTGTGGTCATCAGGACCCGAGGCGGCGGTGCGAAATGTTCCAAGCGCGCCCCTCTTAGACGGCGCGGGGGGAGTCTAACACCTCACTCCCCCCGCTAACCCGAGGAGGCCCACTGCGGCGGGCTGGCACCAGCCGGGGGTTGCGGAAGTGTCGTAAGTTCCCGCGACCCTCGGCGCAGGTGTGAGATGGAACACCGGGGTGGTTTTAGTCAGTAAGAGTCTGACAGACCCCTCCGCCCACCCCAGGGCGGAGGACATCCATGAGGATTTCCACCCCGAAAAAAAAAAAAAAAAGGACCTAAGTGTGCGAGGGAACACCGGGATGGTTTTAGTCTGTAAGAGTCTGACAGACCCCTCTGCCCACCCTCAGGACGGAGGACATCCATGAGGATATCCAGTAGGCAAAAAAAATATGGTCAGGTTAGGTCGTTAGGTTAGGTCACGGTTAGGTTTAGGTTAGGTCACAACTTCGATGCCCTGGGGTCTGGAGGCGAGGGCCCTCGCGCTGAGATATCGCCAAAGCGAGGAGCTCTCCGCCGCTCCGCCAGATCCTAGTGGCTGTGGAGGGAACGACTTGCGCAACCCTGCGCAGGGCACGCCGCAATAGTGGCGGTAAGACCTGTAATGGAGGAGTGGCTGGAGAGGCGGCATGGCAACCTCAGCTTCCAGATGACGCAGGTGCAGATATCTCAGCGCGGAGGCCCTTGCCTCTAAATCCCAGGGCATCGAAGTTGTGACCTAACCTAAACCTAACCGTGACCTAACCTACCGACCTAACCTGACCATATTTTTTTGCCTACTGGATATCCTCATGGATGTCCTCCGTCCTGGGGGTGGGCAGAGGGGTCTGTCAGACTCTTACTGACTAAAACCACCTTGGTGTTCCCTCGCACGCTTAGGTCCTAACCTAACCTACCTAACCCTGACCAAACATAACCTAACGACCTGACCTAATCTAATCCTGACATTTAGAGGACAGTTGGTGCCTGACAGACTGCTGTTTAATCTCTACGCGAGGATTATGCAATGAATTGCACTTAACGGGCCACCTGCGTGCTTGTAGAGATTTTTCAGAAATCGCCTTTGTCAGTATTTTATGACATTTTTACATTAGTTTCTAAATATTTTTTGAACGTCTATACCTCGTTAGATAGCTGATTAAATAAGGATGTTTGTCTTGCATTTTGTACACTTAGCGTCATAGTAAATTTTTGAGACAAACATCATTCTTTGTCGTGTACCTCGATGATTTTCTAATACACTTATTTAACTTTTAATGATTACTTTCAATTGGATGGTCATTAAGAACAGTTAAATACGCAGAAAGCTTCGTAAAAGTATCAGCTACAAGCTAATATCATAATCAAAGCCGATCAATTTGACATTTTAGAGATAAATAGTGTTTGAGAAGGAATTCTGGGTATTATTAAAAATAATATAAAAATTGCAATATCTCGAAATCCATTGAATTTCGTAGAACATATGTGGGGTTAAATTTGTTGCATATTAGCCCCCCTATAACGTGGTGCGAGGAATACGTCGAATTACCAGTAGCCCTGTATGTATATAAAGATGGTACAGTAAGAAGTTTTAATTTAGGAAATAGTGTTTTACACGATGTTAGTGGGGGAGCATTGCAAAGTGCCCGAATACATTGCTTTTGAGATATGAATACCCTATTTATATGAACTGAATTTCCCCAGAGCAGTATAGCATATCGTAGTTGGGAGGCAACATACCCATGATAGGCTTGTAAGGCAATCTTTTGATTGCAGATTTTTGTGAGTCGCCATAAAGCATAAACAAATCTATTTATTTTAGTGCATACCTTATCAGTATGCAATTTCCACGAACATTGATTGTCTAAATTTAAACCGAGGAAAGTTATATCGTTAGCTTCAGTTAGCTGTTTACCTTTGTGTATTATTTTTAATTGACTTTTGAATTTATGTCTATTATAAAACTCTACATATTTAGTCTTTTCTATATTTGCTTTTAAATTATTGTTTTCCATCCACTCTATTGTTTTTGCTATGGAGTTGTTTATTTCATCATTATAATTAGTTTTAGGGTCTCGAGTAATTATTATTGATATATCATCGGCAAATAAGGTGCATGGATATTTTATATGGTCAGGTAGGTCATTTATATAGATTAAAAAGAGTAAAGGCCCTAAGATACTTCCCTGGGGGACACCCATTCCGTTTTTAGCTAAGGAAGATTTAATAGTAATTTCTTCATTTTCATTATTTATATCTTTGATTTCGACATATTGTTGTCTATCTTCAAGATAGCTCCGAAGCCAGTTTTCAGCTGTGCCACGGATACCATATACAGAACATTTTTGCAGTAACAGGTCATGAGCAACAAAGTCAAACGCCTTACTCATGTCAAAAAAGACTCCTATTGTAGGTATTCTTTTGTCAATATTTTCAGTTATTTCTGATACAAGTTTAAAGGCAGCCAGGGTCGTAGATTTGCCTTTTTGAAAACCGTGTTGCTCATTTTTAAGTATGCAGAATTTATTTAAAAAAGTTGTTATTCTTGTATGCATGATCTTTTCAAAAACCTTTGCAAGTACTGGTATTAGTGCTATAGGCCTATAGTTATCAAGTTCCTCTTTATTGCCTTTTTTGTAAATAGGTTTTATAATTGAAATTTTCAATCTATCAGGAAAAGTACCTTCAGAGAGAGACAAGTTAACTAGGTGACAAAGAATGGGAGTGATAGCAATTGCACACTGTTTAAGTATAGATGTGGGAAATTCATCATATCCTACGGATGTTGTATTTTTGAGGGATTTTATTATTCTAAAGATTTCGTCACACGTAGCAGGATACAAGAAGATGGTAGATTCGTTATGTTTGCAATTAGTATTTAATTTCATAGCCAAGTTGTTTTTGTTTGATTTATTTGCGAGGTCAATAAAGAAGTTATTGAAAACATTTGACATAGTGGTTTTATCGAGGATCACTTTGTTGTCATGTATAATTTGTGTAATTTCTTTGTTGTTATTATTATTTTCTAAAGCGCAGCCTTTTGTTTGTTTCCTCATTATAATTTAAGAAGAGCGAATTATCTAAATAGAGCAAGCATAGCACAGCACAGGGCAGCATAGCTCAATGGTGATTAGTCACCCTAAACCTGTTTACAATGAATTTATTGTAATACACAAACGTCGTTGTTTTTTCCATTCATAGTGTGAGTACTTTACCTATAGTATCTTTATTGTTTCTATGGTACTTATCAACAGCTAACAACATTTATGTTTAGATGCGCTATTCAAAATGAATGATGCGTTCCAAATAGTCGGTTAAGGTGCAAGCACCACAAAACCGTTAAAAGTTCGAAATTTTTAACAGTTGCTGGATCGATGATGGATCGGAACAGCGCGTCTATACAGGGTGATCCATTTCAAAAGGCAGTGAAGGGAAATGTCTCTTGCCTAACTGGGAACTGTTATGCAGAACGCTTCATGATTAGATCTTCTGATTCATATAGAGACTTTAGATAGACGTAACTGCCGAAGTCCTCGTTTGGGTTCTAAGGAAAAGGCGAAGAGTTTTTTTTTTTACACATTGCCCCACACTAAGATTTCTCTTGTATCGTGGGTGCGTTTACAGACACAAATCTCACATACACAAACGCCCAGACCCGAAACAACCATTTGTAGGCCATACAAATTTTTGTTCCGTTTGGGAATCGAACCCACGACCCGTAGCTCAGAAGCCAATCGCTTAGCCACTGCACCAAACGTGTCGTCAAAGTCAAGTTTTTAGATTTTTGTGAAGTGTGTAGTTTACAGTTCCTGGGTTGCAATTTTCTTCTATCACATTTATCGACACTTGCGCCCTATTGATATGTATATTGTAATAACTACCTAAAAACCTCAGTAGGTATGATAATCGACATAATTATATTTTATCGAACATCAGGCGGACGTGGATATGGCGGTAGCCGCGGCTCGACGTGCGTTCCACCGCAACTCTGAATGGCGGTTGATCGATGCGTCTCAACGCGGCGAGATCTTGTACAAGTTCTCCGAACTCCTGCAAAGAGACATAGGGTACCTCGCAGAGCTGGAGTCCTATAATAACGGCATGGTACTCACCCTGTCCTTGAGATTAATTCAGAAAGCCGTCAGATACACCGTCAAGTACTTGGCCAGTTTAGCTGACAAAATTCAAGGCAACACTATTCCAGCTGGTAAGAAGAAGGTTACATAATCATTTTTACACATTTTTTTTGTTTTTTTTCTTAAGTACGGTAGGGGGACCACTTATGAGAGTTATCTAAATGATCATATCGCTAAAATATGATCATAATAATAGATATAGTTACTATGTAACTGCGACACATTAAAATTAACATGCTTGTCATATTATTCGTTCCTGGGGATCTACTCCCTAAGCACGAAGTCCGTGGTTTCGGCCTTAGTTAGGAGCGTTTCCTACTCCCTATCACCTACGGACATACAATTGTTTCGGGGCTCGAACTAAGAATGAATGACAACAGGATTTGACAGTTGTCCCTACTATCGATGTGTTTCTGCCCGTCCGAAAAGTTGAACATGATACTTGTTTTGTTCACTCCTACGTTTCGGGCTACTTTCGGACGGGCGACTAACTTCGTTGACGGACTTAGGGAGTAGGCCCCCTGGTACAAATAGCTGCATTATTTGGGTAACCCTCCTAGTACCATTAGAGGCTTTTGTTATGTACCTTGGACACTACTTGTAGTAACTAGGGTGTATTAAAAGAGTTTCCACAAGTTACGAGGGATATCCAATCGATGTAGCTGTCGGTACATATACACCGTGGGCCCGAGGTACCCGAAATATTTTAACCATCGATTGCGATGCCCAATTGGAGAAGAAATGCTAGGATATAGTTTGTTGAATAAAGCTTAATTTTCGAAATATTCATTATTTACGGAAATTGACAACTCGAAAAATTTCTAACGCGGGGCGTTGCGATTTTTGTGATACTACACACCCCGCCCGCCATAAGTCTTATTTGTCGGGGAGGGTTGTGAACTAAGAAGTTTCTTATCCACTCACACGATACCTACTTTATAAATGTTGCAATGTTGCCATTTCAACCTAAAGTATTGTTTACAAGGAAGTACTAAAGTTAAGTGCTTTAGTCAGAAAAAAATGACTGAATTGGACTTTTGTTGATATAACATTTGACTCATAATACCATCAGAAAGGCGCGGTTAAAATCTTTCGCACCTCGGGCCCACGGTGTATACCTACAAGTGCACTATCGGAAGTAAAAAAATAAAAACAGCTCGCTTGTAACAACCTTATTAAGAGCTAGGCGGTCAGGCCTCTTGTACCGGTAGGTAATTCCTCCCTTACGATTAAGGCCGATACCCAGTAATAGACATAAGATAGAATGCGGTAATGCTGGTGGTCAATCTGATTACTGCGATTAAAATGTTCCTATGTAGTTGGAACCACAGAACAGACTGTTCTGTGGTTGGAACAGTCGGTATGATAATCTTAGTTAGATTATCATACCGACTTAGTATAAATAAATAAAGACTGAAAGATTTCTTAGTAATTCGATCGCTTCTTGATAGTTCAACTAGAGGTACTAGAGATACTAAGCCCCCTTGCGCACTAGCGGTTAACCCGCGGGGGCGGGTAACCGCGGGGGCGGGTAACCTTTTGTAGCTGTTAAGTGCGTACGATCACAAGCGGTTGCATACTAAAATGGAAAAGCGGCCCGCCACGCGGCTAGTCGCCCCCCAGGTTAGCCGCTAGTGTGCAAGAGGGCTAAGAGGTACCTATCTCATTCTAACTTATATATACAATCACTATAATTCGGGTTAGATAAGGAATGACACGGCGGTTCAGGTAAGGAAAAGAGGTTATGTTAGGAATAAATATTAATCAAATTTTGCCATACCTAACCCGCGAGTTAGGCCCAGACTCCACCAAAGCGGAGATGTGCGGAGATGTCTTATAAACAACCAATAGGAATTCGTTTTGAGTTGAAGCTAAGCGGAGAGATTTGAAAATAACGCAATCCTATTGGTTAATCGAGACATCTCCGCACATCTCCGCTTTGGTGGAGTTCGGGCCTTAGGCTTTCGGCTATAAACTGACTACGTAGCTATCTTGACTTTGCGATATTGCTAAACGATACCATTATTGAAGCGTTAGCTGTTGTAGCTTAGCAATATTCGGTAGTTTACTTTAGCTCAGTAGTTAGGTACAATATTCAAATACAGCTATGAACATGATATAGAGATACCAAGTCAAGTATTAATAAGCTAGCACACGCACACATGCTATGTGTGTACTTTTATTATTATGTTCTACGTAAATATGGTCCTTATCTTTACTCAGCACAGTTATCCTTTCATAATTATGTATGCATAATAAAGAATGTTCTATGTATCTACTATCTACACAGGTACATAACATGAAATTCATCATAATTAATATTTATTCTTGTTCGCAGATGGTGAAGTATTTTCGTATACATTGAAGCAACCTGAGCCCCTAGCATGAGTTTTTAGCAAAATCGAGTAGTTATCGTAACGTTTTTACCAGACGCAAACGAAGTCGATACTATAGTAAAGTATTTCGGCAGCATGAGTTCATAAAAATGTCTTACGTTAGATCGTTACTATTACTACTCGATAGTTCTACTATAGTTAATATAGGCCGAGAATCCACTAGCGAATGGAATGGTTTGGAGTGAATGGTGCGTTCCGAACCCAAATAAAAAAAAAGTAAAATGTTAAAATATTAATATTTTGTATTACATGGGACCTAAACATAACGGCGAAACGTGGGTGTATACTATACACCTCTGCCAACCCTTCGGGGAATAAGGCGTGAAGTTATGTTATTAATATTTTGTCGGATTTTGACAATTTTTGTCGTTTGATTTCGATCTTTCGAACGGTCCCGTCAGTGACGTTTATGTTTGACCTTGGTTGTAGAAAAATGTAAATAAACAATATTAATTCCTCAGATTATAAAACAAAAGGCAGATAGACTGCACTGAACCATAATGTGAGGCACGTTTGTAGACATGTGTGCGTGACAGCACTATAAGAACACGTTGCCTCTTTGTGCGTGTACGGTTGCCATGATAATGACAAAATTCCCATAATATTTCATTATATTAAATAAACAATTTACAGTCTCCGAAAAATGCAGATACATACAGAGTTATGTATATAAAGTGAATCTCTGCCATTGAGTCAGATTGTATTTTAATGCAAGTACCTACTTTAGAAATTTATTAATCTCAGATTACAGAATAGAAGATGATAAATAGAAATATTTTGTGGATTTATGGCAGTCATTTAGTATAGTCGTGAATGGTTGTAATTATGTTTTTGATACCTAATTATATTTACTTTATGTTGGCAAATCGACTGACGTACATGATTATTATTAGAGACAGACAACACATTAAGTAGTTTTAGTTACGAAGACACATACAAACGGACACACATACCTACAAACATACCAACCAAAAAACGCGATATATAAAACTCTATAATTGAAATAAATATTTTTGTAAATCGTTATTCCTGTATTCTTTACTTATTTCCTAACTTAGGGGGTAAATGTTTCAATATAAGCAAGCAACACCGAATGATTTTTGTTAAGGTTTTGTGTTCCAAGATGTCACTTATAATAATCACGTAAAATAATATCCAAATAGATAAATAATCAATAAAACCTATGAAAAGTTACTCCATCTTCTTTATTTTGTTTTTGGGAACAGTTTTTGCAATGTTTAAAAACGCAAGACGGCATTATTATCAAAAATATTAAAATTATCTATGACGTCTTAACAATGCGGCGCTTCGTGTCATACTGACTCGAGATTGTATTCGCTTTTGAATTTGTATTTGCTTTTTTGGCCGCACTCGCGCTGTTCCTGGCGGTCTATCTGCCTTCTGTTTTATAATCTGAGATTAATTCGATCAAATCTTTAGTTGTGTTATTGTGTTCGTTTTATTACAAAAACCTCGACAAGCACGAGTTACACCCAATTCCTCCTAATGGTGGAATGTATGGAAAAGTAAGTACATCACGTTATTCACCCATATTTCACATAAACCCATACTATTTATAAATCCCACATTTATCAGAGAGACGAGCCTATTAATTGAAAAGTAAGTTCCTCAATATAGATTCATGCTAGAATTCATTTACCTCAACATAAGTAGTGCGTCAAATTAAGTCAAGAATTATTTTCAAATATCAATTTTATGATTTCAAGAATTATTACCTATTCAATAATAGATATATAGAAATACTTTATTGTACATTGATAGGAAGAAAATAAGGAAACAACAAACACAATTAATCATTACTAGTAATAGGAATATAGAAAATAAATGTTAATTCAAAACCAGGCTTACATAGTCACTACAATAGGTGTTTTTTTTTAGAAATGGAGACTTTTCAATACTCTCTTCGGGCCCCGAGGACGCCAATGGTGCAGTGAATGTTGGAAGGAGCTCACTACCATATTAAACAGTGAAGGAGAGGGCAAGACAGCATCGGAAGATAAGTGAAGGAAAGTGAGTACCTACGTGATGACAACAATATTATTCTCATAGCACCCGGGACCGATAGCTTAACATGCTCTCCGATGCACGGAAGGGTCTCAATGTGTAATCAATGGTCACGCAACCACAGACTGACTGTGGCAAGCGCAGCTTAATCTTGCAAATCATATGATCCACACGGTTGTTAATTAGCCACGAGCCCCTCCCTTACACCACTTAAACTACTTAGTCGTTAAATTTGGCAGTTAGGTTCCTTATAGGGTGTAGGCATCCAATAAGAAAGCATTCAATAAAAACCCACCCCTAAGAGGATGAAATGGGGGTTGGTAGGTTGTATGTGAATGAAGTCACAGAAAACAGTAAATAAATAAATGATTAAATCTGCCCTATGCACCACATTATTAGTTTTTATTATTATGTAACAATATTAATTTCTATGTGACAGGTTGCGACAGGAGCTGCAGCATCTGCTTATGGTGACATGGCCGTGGCGGCAATCACAGACGCTCATATAATTGGTATGCACCTATCCAGAATAATATTTAAAAAAAAAACTAGATTCAATATGATCAATGTCTACTCTTCTCTACTGCATTGCTCAAATCAGGCATCATCTTTGTTACATTTAATTTTACAATCTTTTAAATTGGACTTAGGTAATATACAACTTCTTTTGCCAACAGGTGATGAAGAGTGGAACGTTCCCCGTACTAGTTTTACAGAACAACAGCACCACCTAGACATGGTACACTCAGTCATACGTCGCCTAGGCCAACCACCAGCCAGGTCAATCGTTCACAACGAATGCAGCAGCAAAAAAGAAAGAAGCAAATGAAGAGTGTAGAAGAGATTTTTGTAAGAATGGAGAATAATGTCAGGGAAAACAATAGAGAGTGTGATAGGCCTAAAATGGAGAGAGAAGATTCATAATAATTAAGATTAGTCACCTCTGCTTGGCCCTTAGGGGAATACAGGTGTTGTGTGCTAAATAAAAATATTTTTTTAATCAAAACAGTTTTTTTATTTTGTACTATCTTATTTACAACATAATTCAAATAAAAGTTTTTTAATTCGAATAGGCAGTACTTGCACTTGGAAAACGTTTCGACAATTTAGTTGCATGGTTCCAAAAAGTAGGTCCTATGGAGAAGAGCTGACAAGAAACTCCATGAATAGTCTTTTAAAATAATTTCATGTATAATCGAGTATTGTTACAATGTAGTGCTTAAAACTATGTAAAAACAATGTAGGTTAGTGTAATGTAAAAAATATAGTAACAATAATTTACATTGTCAGTACATTAAATATTTTTCAAAAAACAATATTAAGTACTATCTTATCAAGGAGATTTTGGAGGATTTGATTTTTTTCTGTTATTTATAGATTTACATCTGTATTCAACAGAAAAAAATCAAATCCTTATCCTACTAATAAGTAAGGCCCTTAGCACTCAACATCTTATTAGGTCATCAGATGCTGGTGGCATCTTGCTGTGTAGAAGAAGAGGCTTTGGGTGTTTCCATCACTAAATCATTTGGGTCATATCCATCTGGGTCAGGAACTGCAAATTGAAGATCTAGGTTGTGTAACATACAACAAGAGAAGTATAACTGGCTTCAGGGCTTCCTTCAATTGCATTCAGGATAGGTGTCATCATCCAAGGTCTTTGTAAGTACCCAGAATCACCTGTAACAAATAAGCCTTATTTAATCTAGTTTCCAGTGAAATTACAATATTTCAGTAAATGTACACAATATTAAATATTACACACCTAATAACCACACTTGCTCATTGTTATTATTATATATTATTGCAATTGCTGCATGTATGTGTTGACCTGGCTATTTTCCCAAATAAAAGTGTTGTGCGTTGCTCCACCATATTTTGGGATTGACATTTAGGATTTTGCAATCACTATCACAAACCTGTTGGAAAATATACATATATTTTAAATCTTAATTATTGTGGATAGTACAGTCAACAACAATATTTGAAAGTTTATAAACTTACAACTTGCACATTCAGGGAATGAAAATGCTTTTGACAGTAAAAAAGATATTCCACTTCCTTTTTTGGCCTGAATATGTGGTTAAGGGATCCATCTATGCAGCCACAGACCCTGGAATTCCAAAGTTTTAAAAAATCTGAAAAATTCAATCAATTTACATATTATGTACTACAAGTGCAGCCTACCTACTATATTGAAATTAAATAATTTAAATATTGTGGCAATGACAATACCTTTGTCTTCAAATTGCTTATCTACACTTAGCCTAAGGTCTACTATGCTAATTAGGTATATGCCCCAAAACACATTTACAATAATAAAATATTATTTCCTATTTTTATCATGGTTTGTTTACCTTTTTTAATCCCTGTAACCTTGTAAACTATTATGGTTACATTCATCCCGTCTTCACAGGGGGTTAGTATGGTTCGTAGTTTAACTGATGCATACCATGATATCAATCTTAACCTTCCCAGAGCCGAAGTTATCACCTCCAAAGTGCGAGGAGGAAACTTAACATTTAAATTTATATTTACTTTGTTATCTACATATTTTGTTGCTTATCATGGTATGTATCGTGATTTACATTGTGCCTTGTTATATACATGTCAAGGAGTCTAATTAACAAGTAATCTAACTATGAATCAAGTAATTAACACCTAAATAACTACTATTTCCATATAAATTACACATAAAAAATACTTATAACCTAGGTAACCTAAACGAAAGGACCCATTCTTATCAGCTAAAAACTGGATAGTAACATTATTCTATTTACAATGAGGTTGAGTGTAGGCCGCTAAGTTATTAGTGTTACTGCTTGTACCTGATTCATTTATTATGCTGTCGTGCACACTTTGCTTTATTAAGTCTCTATCTGCCCTTGAAGTAGGAAACTTAATAAAGTGTTAGCCACTGCTGGGTGGTGGGCTTCAGTAACTTCAGAAACATCTTTACTGACGGTAGTTTGCCCCAAGTTCTTGCCCATACCAACTATGCGTTGGTATGAACCCATGGCATAAAATAATAAAGCACATATAACACCTGAAAGTTGTAAACATATATTAGTATATTGCAATAATTCTATCGCAGTTTTAATAAACTATAATTTGGTAGTACCTTATGCTCCAAAGTTATCCTTTGGGACGACTTGAGACCACTTTTGCAACGTAGTTCGTTGCAAAAGAATTTAAAAGCTTGTTTGCTTAGCCTGTATCTGTTTTTAAACTCCCTCTCATTAATGTCTAATGGATCCGTCATATTACCAACACGAATCCGTTGTTCAATCAAGCTGTAATAAGAAGAAAAGAAAGAGTTACATACAATATGTTACAAAAATGGTTTACAAAAAGAAATTATTGCTTGTGTTTGTAAACATAAAATAAGTTGTACCAACCTCAATTCACGTCTTCTTTTCTTGTTCTAGCCTAATTAAACGGAAGGCAACATAGTAATAGCCGTCGTGTCTTCCTCTTTGTGCCATTATTTATCATTTTAAGACAATAACACTGATAAACGGTGGTAAATACTTTTGTAGGTTAGCTTTCTCACTAAGAAAAAGTCAGTGAGACGGTTTCCGTATTCGTGTCGACCGAAACTCGAAACGTAATGTCAAACTGAAAACTCGTGCTACCGATTCTCATACATTTAGCGCATTTACGTCAATTTACGTAACCGTAACTATTCGAACTCGATACGATAGCGGTTGTCAAAAACTTGTGCTATGGAGTGTTTAGTTCCAAATACGCACACGTGGCGCTAGTAAAATTGGCATACAAAATTTGTCGCAAACGAAACGATAACGTTAACTACACGATTTAGCAAAAACTCGTGCTAGGGGCTCTGTAGGTGTATGTGGACTCATTTTACCATGGAATGTGCCAGTTTTGATGTTCATTAACAAGGTCACGACAGCACTTGCTGCAGGTACTGAATTTGGCTAATAGTTTTATAATTTTTTATCTGGTAGGAATAGAAAACTGAACAAAATAAAGTTAATACAAGTGGTTTACCTTACTACATAACGACAGATGACGCGATAGGCATCGTCACCGGTGCCAAAGGGTCTCTCTGCAGAAACCTTAAGGCGCTTCCCCCACCGAAAGTGGCGCCACTTCAGAAAAAAAGCATTATTTCTGTCAATACACAACATATTGAAAGGAGAATGCCCATTTTTCTTCTGACCGTCGTTGCGCATCAAAAATGTTTGTATGGTAGCATAAATTGGATATAAAGGAGGGGTGATGTCGTACTTTCATAGGAAATAAATATTATCAATTTGTTTTGTGGGGTTTTTGTTGTTCTTTCATTTTCTGTTCAGTTTTGAGGTTAGTTTTGTAACAAACATTTCACCAAAAAAATCAGTCCTTTGCAACAATATGATTTGAATTCACATAAGACAACAGAAAACAGATTCTAGAAACTAATGAATGAATGATCCCAAATTAATAATATTTCATAGGTCATGCTGAATGTAGGTTTGTACCTATAGGAAGTAGAAAATAAAAATGCTTGAATAGAGCAATGAAACAGTTTTATTTGTCTATATTATAATATTCATAAAATATGTCGTTTAAAAATGGAGCCGGCGGCTCAATAGACCTAAATTGAGCCCAACTTAGACACCACAAAATGTTTGTTGATTTACTGCCATAGAAGTAATAAGTACTACGTACAACTGGAATGAGTACTTGTCGATTTCTGCGAATCACGTGAGATAGGTATAAGTGTACGCCTTGTCACTTTCTAACACAAGGGTAACCATATGGCAGACTTATGGTGTAATAAGTCCTGCCTAGTATTACTAAATATTGTATGTCCTTTAAAGCATTACAATATCTTTATACCGCAAGTTAACTAAACCAATCGGAAAAAGATATAACCATAATTAGCAATGTCTTCTAACATTTACACGATTATTGTACATACTAGGTGTCGACGCCGATTTTACACCACGTCGACCGTATAACTTCATTACGAAGATTCCAATTTGTTTAACTGTATCGAGTCATACACTCCACCAATCATACCTCACATACGACACGCACACGTCACACAAACTAAACCAATCACACCTCACATACGACACGCACACGTCACAAACTGAACCAATCACAAGCCTACAACGCATTCATACTTCATGTCTCAAGCCTAACGACTCCACACCTAACTTGTTCTGTAAAAATATCCTATTTAGTGGAGTAAACTATTTAAATTCACCAAAAAAAACATCTTTTCTTTTGTTCCGCGTGAACAAAAAGTGGCGACCGTGACAGGACACGCCTGCAATCTTTGGATTAGATTGCAGTCCCTTTGTTAGCGGAGGAAGGACACTAGAAGGTCAACGCCACGTACGAGCACCGCAGCGCCTAGATTGCTTGGGCTATCACCAGCAGCCAAGCTGTGGACTACACTGCTCAGCGTGCAGCTAGATCGTCTTTCGCCAATCTGCTACAGCACCAGCTTCAGAGATCGGGAGTCACACGCCTATCACAGCAGCCAGCACCCAGCGGACGGAGCTACATGTCATTTTCCGTCTCAGCCACGCCTGCCTGCCTACCTAACTGTGAGCCCGTTCCTGTTATTTCCTAGCTTAATCCACTTCAATTTGTGCAAAATAGTGAGGTTAGATTTCTCTAAGAGTGTGTAACCTATCGCCTAACCTCATTTTTAGAGCACCTATTGCCAATCATTCTTTGCAATTAGGACACCTCTGTGCTAAACACAAACTATTCTTCGTGTGCTTACCGCTAAATCCATTGTTTTAGCACATACGTACTATTCATTGTTGCAAGTCATCCTGGCATTGTATCACTTCACGTACACTGCTGCCGATAATATAGCTACAATATTACGCATGATTTAATGAAATCATCTAAATCTGTGCCTATTCTAATTAAACTAAATTAAATAACTGACAATTCAACAAAATATCTGCCTACTTTCACCATTTTGCCTGCATATTATAAGCCTTTCATTTCTATTTCAACTCATTATAATCTTAATGCTACGCCCTCCGCTGTCTATCGGTAACTGTTGTTTCTATTAGCTATTTAGCGTTTGTAATAAAACATTTCCAGTGTACGACGCGACGACGACAGTGCGCGGTCAGGTGTCATCACGTGTCACTCTTCGGCCGCCGATAGCCGTGCGAGCAATCAGCTGTTTCAAACCGGTTCATCGACCGCCGCGCTGTTATCAAGATCAGGAAGCGAGGAGCGTACCGTATTGTTATTCTTTTATTGCGTAATTAACTCACTAACTTAACTAATTAGAACCTACTTAACTAGATATTTTCATCCAATGGAGTCTAAAGGTGATCTTGTTGCTAAACGTGGCAATATTAAAGGGCGTTTAACGCGATTTAAAAACTATATAGATGAAGTGCAGAAACAAGATAGTTTATCTGATTTAGATATACGTAAAATTGGGATGAAACTGTCTAGGATTGAGGCTATACACAATGAGTTCGACGAGTTGCAGGCACAATTCGAGTCGTTAAAGATTTCAGATTTAGAAACTGAATTAGTTTTATGCGAAACTATTGAACAAGACTTTGATCACTATATTTCCCTTGCCAAGTCTTTATTAGCAAAAAAATCAACCACTGATCTTAATGAGTCTACTTATTCGAATGCAACAGATCATATTTCTTGTTGTAATGAATCTCAGGGTTTATTAGGATTTAAATTACCTGTCATTAAGATATCAAACTTTAACGGTACATATTTCAAATGGCTCGAGTTTAAGGAAACATTTAGTTCTTTAATACACAACAATACTAAAATTAAGAACATTTACAAATTTCATTATTTAAATTCTTACTTGGAAGGGGAAGCTGCTCGAGTTATCAGTAATTTAGAGGTTACAGATAAAAATTATATTCAAGCTTGGAAACTCTTGTGCGAACGCTACGATAACAAGCGTCAACTAATAAATAATCATCTTAATTCTCTTTTTAATTTTGAATCCGTGCGAGAGACCGATAAGTCCTTACGTTTTGTTATTGATCACGTTACCAAAAACTTACGGGCTCTCGGCACACTTGGTTTACCCACTGACAAGTGGGATGTGTTAATTATTTACATGGTCTCAGCAAAGTTGGACAACACTACTATTTACAAATGGGAGGAACATAAAAATTCGTTGTCTGAAATCCCTACATTAGATGAGTTTTTTACATTTTTGAAAAATCGTGCGGATGTTTTGGAGACTGTTAGCCGAAACAAACAAGATAAGACTAACAATAAACACGTGAACCCTTCTCCTATTAACAAAACTCAAACTAAGTCTTTTTTGTCTACTTCAAATAGTAACACTTCCTATGCTAAGCGTAATTATGAATGCCTTGTGTGTAAGGAAAATCATCGCCTATTTGAATGTGCCGCATTCAAAGCTAAGTCTCTGGAGGATAGGCAGCTTACGGTATCATCCTTACGCTTATGTTTCAATTGCTTGAGACCGGGTCACAGTGCTGAAAAATGTAATCTTCTAGGTCACTGTCGTTTTTGTAAAAAACGACACAATTCTTTATTACACGTTGACTCCAAGCCTGAATCGAACCCGGATACAGCTCAGTCATCCACCGTTATGACCGCATTGTCTAATAATTCAAATTCCCTAGTTTTGCTGTGCACCGCTAATGTTCTTATATCTAATCCTTCAACTAAAGATTCTACAAGAGTACGCGCATTGCTGGATAGTGGCAGCCAATGCTCTTTTATTACAGAGTCACTAAAACAACGACTCAATCTATGTACGGAACCATCCAATGTTGATGTATTCACTATTGGTAATACCCAACTTAACCTAAAACCGAAGCGATGTATGCTTCGCCTACAATCTAACGATAGCCTATTTACTGTTACAATGTTTTGTCTAGTACTACCTAAAATATCAGACGATATACCTAAGTCGAGTTTTGATTTAAAAGATTTAAATTTAACAAACTTTACTCTAGCAGACCCTAGCTTCAACGAGTCAGCCCCTATTGATATGCTGATTGGTGCTGATCTATTTTGGGATGTCATAGGCTCCCAGCAGCATTCCTTATGTGATAAAGGGCCAATACTACGCAGCTCTAAACTCGGTTGGCTCGTTGGAGGTTCTATGTCTTTTCAATCTAACCCAAAATTACACAAGAAAACCATTCGCGCCTGTCATGCTTACCTAAAGGAGGACAATGATAGTTTTCCTAACCTAGAGCATCAGGTAGCCAAGTTTTGGCAACTAGAAGGTTTTCCCCAAGCTACACCTTACACCAAAGAAGAAAAGCTTTGCGAAAAGCATTTTCTTTCCACCACTACTCGCCTAGATGGTGGGCGTTTTTGTGTAGGTCTGCCCCTTCGTGACGATAGAGAGTGCTTAGGTGACTCATATCAGTTAGCCAAGAAGAGGTTTTTGAATCTAGAATCACGCTTTAAAAAACAACCACATCTAAAGGCAGCCTATAGTGAATTCATTCACGAATATGCCGATCTCGGCCACCTATCCGAGTCGCCTATACAAAGGCCTATTAATTCCTACTTTCTACCTCACCATCCTGTTGTTAAGGAGAAAAGCGAGTCGACTAAGCTCCGTGTCGTATTTGACGCGTCGGCTCGCACTACTTCTGGCCTATCACTTAACGATCTCCTAATGGTAGGGCCAACTATACAAGACTCTTTATTTAATATACTGTTAAGATTTCGTCTCTATAAATATATTATATCCGGAGACGTCGAAAAAATGTTTCGCCAAGTAACTGTCAGAGAAGTTGACCGCGATTTACAATTGATATTGTGGCGCGATCATGAGAATGAGCCTCTCCGTACTCTACGGCTAAACACCGTAACCTATGGATTTTCATGTGCAACTTTCCTTAGCACTAGATGTATCTGGCAGCTGGGTGAAGAATGTAGCGATTCTAAAGTAAAAACTATTATCCATAACGATATATATTGCGATGACCTTTTGTCGGGTGGTGATACAGAGCAAGAATTACGCTACATTCAACGCGCAGTGTCTGACGAACTGGCTAGGGGATGTTTTCACTTACGAAAATACAGGTCTAATGTACCTAATCTTTTTCCAGCCACAAATAATCCTGAAGTGGGCAATTTGATAATCAGCAATGCCTCAAGCACTCTAGGCATTGGTTGGTGTCCCACTTCAGACGAGTTACATTTTTTAGTTCAATCACCTACTGATACACTTATCACTAAAAGGTCTATTTTATCCTCTACTTGTAAAATATTTGATCCGTTAGGTTTATTATCTCTATACACAATCAAACCTAAAATTCTTTTACAACGGCTATGGACTTTAAAATTAGACTGGGACGAACCAGTACCCAATGATATTCAAAAGGCATGGGAATCATTTTTTAAGAAAATATTAAACTTTTTGCAAATGAAAATACCTAGATTAACTTTAATTCATAATAGTACACTAATTGAAATGCATTGTTTTTGTGATGCTTCTCAGCAAGCCTACGGGACATGCATATATCTCAAGTCTGTAGACACAGAAGGGAACGTTAACGTAAGCTTATTGTGCGCTAAAGCACGGGTAGCCCCTATCAAAGCCACTACCATTCCGCGGCTAGAGCTATGCGCAGCTGCACTTGGTGCTCAGCTAAGCTTGGCTGTAACAAAGGCTCTTCGTCGCTCTATTGATCGTCATATTTATTGGACAGACTCTCGTGTAGTTTTAGGTTGGATTTACACGCCCAATAAAACAAAAACATTTGTAGCCAATCGTGTTGCAGCCATTAATGAACTAACAGAATCATCAGCGTGGCGATATGTGCCCACCACTCTAAACCCTGCTGATCTCGCCTCACGGGGCGTAGATTTACAAGATATGTCCTCTAATCAGCCTTCCTTATGGTGGCATGGGCCACCTTTCCTCTTGCAGCCAGAATCCTCGTGGCCTTCTATGACTACTCCTACTCTTGTTGACCTACCTGAGCTTAAAACGGTCTCCGTTTTGGCGGCGGAGATTGTGCCTCCAGCACCGTTAGTCAATTTCAAAATATTTTCAAAACTATATAAATATCAAAGGCTTTATGCCACTGTTTTAAGATTTATTCACAATTGTCGTAATCACAGCAATAAAATTACAGGAACTCTACAAGCTGAAGAGCTCAATCACTCCCTAAGAGTTCTCGCTAGAGTTGCTCAAAAAGAGTCCTTTCCTGATGAATTAAGTCGCCTACAAAATAATAAACCTCTACCAACCAAATCTGTACTAATATCCCTAAACCCCTTCATTGATTCTGAGGGATTGCTTCGAGTAGGGGGTCGAATAGACAACTCAAGCTACCCCTATGATAAGAAGCACCCTATTTTGTTAAAGTCCAAACATCCGCTAACGCAACTAATATTTCAGGCCGAGCATGAGCGCCTCCTACATGCCGGACCCCAGCAGATTCTCGCTTCACTTAGGGATCACTACTGGCCCATTGGGGGTCGCCAGCTAGCTAGGAGTGTGGCTCGCAGTTGTTTTACGTGCCGTAGATTTCAGGGTCAAACTATGACTAATATCATGGGACGCCTACCTAACGATCGGGTTGAGGCAGACTTTCCATTTGTAACTGTTGCCACCGATTTTGCTGGGCCATTTTACATTACTGACCGTAAGGGTAGAGGATGCAAAATTACTAAGTGCTATTTGTGTATATTTATTTGCTTTCGCTACAAGTGTATCCACCTTGAAGCGGTTAGCGAGCTATCTAAGGACGCATTTCTACTTACATTAAAAAGATTCATTGCCCGAAGAGGCATACCTAAATTAATATATTGCGACAATGGACGCAACTTTGTTGCTGCTGCCAAAGAAGTTTGTAATCTTATACGATCGCACCGCGACTCTATTTGTGACTATGCGGCTCGTCGGGGCATTGAGTTTAAATTCTCTCCCGCGTACGCTCCTCACTTCAATGGTTTGGCAGAGGCTGGAGTAAAGTCGGCAAAATTCCATATTAAACGTATCTTAGGGAACGCACACTTCACTTTTGAGGAACTATCCTCGCTGTTTGCACAGGTTGAGGCTATCCTCAACAGCCGACCCCTTTGTCCTCTCAGTCCATCACCAAATGACCTACAACCTCTCACCCCGGCTCACTTCTTAATTGGTAGGCCACTGACATCGCTGCCTTCGCCGAGCTTCGTGGGTTCCTGTAGCAACAGCCTCAACAGATACCAGCGACTGGAGCAAACTAAACAACACTTCTGGCAACGCTGGGCTAAAGAATACGTTGCTGAATTACAGCAGCGCACCAAATGGCGCACGAAATGCAAAGAGCTAGGGCTCGACGACCTAGTACTAATCAAGGAGGAGAGCCTGCCTCCATTATGCTGGCGGTTAGGCCGCATAACAAAATTGTATCCTGGCTCCGACGGCGTTCCTCGAGTTGCGGACATCTCTACATCTCAAGGGATAGTAAGGAGAGCTATCAACCGCATCTGCCTCTTACCTACTTCGGATGAAGAAGCGTGTTGAAAGCAGCCTCAGCTTTCAACGGCCCGGGAGGATGTCGACGCCGATTTTACACCACGTCGACCGTATAACTTCATTACGAAGATTCCAATTTGTTTAACTGTATCGAGTCATACACTCCACCAATCATACCTCACATACGACACGCACACGTCACACAAACTAAACCAATCACACCTCACATACGACACGCACACGTCACAAACTGAACCAATCACAAGCCTACAACGCATTCATACTTCATGTCTCAAGCCTAACGACTCCACACCTAACTTGTTCTGTAAAAATATCCTATTTAGTGGAGTAAACTATTTAAATTCACCAAAAAAAACATCTTTTCTTTTGTTCCGCGTGAACACTAGGGATGTTACGGAGCTTCGACTCCGACTCCGATAAGTCGGAACTTCCGATTGATATTACATCTCCGGTTCCGACTTCGGCTCCGATACTTTTAAATCGTAGGTTTGAATAGGAGGTCGAAGCATTTTTTTTTATCGCCTGCGCCTTTACTAAGTATGTAGGTTTATTATTTTTAATTGAAATTAAAGAGGCTGACTGAAATTATGTAAATACTATTTAATTTTATTAGGCCTGTCCTTAACACATCTCTCTTCTGCTAACACCTCCGAATCCGCCTCGGACTCCGATTCCGGTTCCGAATCCGACAAACCAAATTTAAAAACTCCGACTCCGACTTCGGTTCCGATAAAACCACCTTCGTAACATCCCTGGTACATACTACTCCTTTTTTGTTTAGGTACATTTTGTAATTATATTCAGATGTTAGGCTGGGACTATAGGTCGCCGCGCCGCCGCTCCTATTTGGGTCAGGGGGCTTACTATGACCTCTTAAAGCAGGGCAGAAGTTGCCTAGAAGTTCAACTGCCCTTTTTTTTTTTTTTTTATCGTGGGAAAATCCTCATGGATACCCATCGCCTGGGGAAGGCGAAGGGTTATGCCGGACTCTTACCGGCTAAAAACCCACGGTGTTCCTTCTCCTGACCCTTAGCCGGGGTCACGGGATTCGCAGCTGCATGCACCGCAACCCCGACAGGCCTCGGTCCACCAGCCCCTGGCGGACCTCTCCTTCTGTGGGGCCTTGCCCCACGTCCTCCTGAGAGACGCGCACGGAACACATGCGCGCCGCCTTCTCGGGCCTGTTACTGGTCGGGCGACAGGTAAGTTCAACTGCCCTGCGTTTTTGTACTATGACATCGTTAAAGCAGGCCTGTAGCAGGCCTGCTAAGTTGACGTTTACGAAATCCGTTCACCTTTTCTTTTGTATAGTTTTCATACCATGATGTGTTATTTGATAGCAGCAGAGCGTATATTGAGCGGCTGTAATGTCAAAATAAGCGATCTTGAAAAAGTTAATATTTACGAGCTTATTCAACATTGTTTTTGTTATTAGAGGTAAACTGTTGTGAGGACCCACTTAAAATTTGGTCGATAAGACTTTCTAAACTCGATACTTTGTATAAAAATTACAAGTGTTTATTAGATCACACTTTTTACTGTTTTTGTAAATGTGTGACGAGTACGAGATATTTGAATATTTAGAGAGTAAATATCGTATGGAGAAAAAGCGACAGCGTCGCATTAGGGAAATAAATAACTCATTCCAAATTGATGAAAGGAAATTTATAAACCAATATAGGTACCTATTGCAATATTATATGCAATTTATTTAAAGTTATTTAAAAATTCCCACAGGTGAAGCAGTTTGGTCATACTAACACGACGGCGACGTCTTGTTTGTGTTTCACTAAAAATAAAAGCATCACATTTTATATACATTTTAATTAAAAAAACTGAGACTATGTGCCTAGATTTAATTCGATATTTTGATAAAGGTAAGTAAACGAACGTACGACATTGTTGAAACAGGATTCACAATAAAGTATGAAATCACAACGAAATGCTAGTTTACAATTTCATTGACAACTTCGATCGACTAACTGTGATACAGATATCTGAATGATGACAGAATATCACGCTGCGGAAACAAATTTACCTAAAAAAACACTTAAAACTGCATTAACTAAAGTATTTAATAACTACATCGATGTAGTGGGGAACAAAACAACTCGAGATGTTTTTTAAATTTACGCGCTAAAAAAAGTTGACAAAACTAATCCACGTTGGTACGTTCATAACCACGTTGTTTCTTTTATTTAGAGTCACAAAGGTCTTTTGAACGTGAAACTTTTGCTTTTTAGAGCTATTAAATAATGTATCAATGCCTTGATTTAAATTTGAAAATGAGTATCATTGCGGTCTTAGAGTTACAATAATAAAAATCTTTGAAAAATAATCCCATATTAGACATTTAGATTTTGTATGTACTGCTACTAGAAGTATCATGGTCACCCTAACGGTAAGAAAATTCAAGTAATGAAAAACCCTTTCTGTGAAAAGATATTCCACAGTCCGGGTAATATTCGCTTTTGCAAGCATTTACAACGCAAATTCCAAATTAATTGTGTAATAAATCCATTTTTTTTTAATTCAAATTATCGGTTTACGTCAATGCAAATGGGGTTATCAGCATTTGTATTTTTTTTACTACCATTGAGAAGAAGCTAAATAGAAAAGCCCAAACCGAGTTCTCTTATCTTCATTACGAGTCAGATAGAGAGAATACCTAGTTTTTTTTTGTTAAATTAGTAATAAAATATTTATTATAGGTACCAATCAAATCGTTTAATTTATAATATTTAGGGCAGATTTTTCAATCGTCAGATAACTTTTATACATATAAGGAATGAGTTTGACGTTTTGACAGCTTTTCTATGGACAATGTGTCGAAATGCCAATTTTTTTTTTTGATGCAAAAGAGTAACCATGTAGTTTACTGCCCGTTTTAATCCATAGGAATCTACACTTTGGAACGCGGCAGTAACTTCTTTTTTTTTCCTATTATAAATACCTAATAAATCAAAAGTGTCTTTATATGGTCTAATTGAAATAAATGCGTTGACTTAATGTCAAGCTGTCAAAAAACTATAGATAAAAGCACATTATATGAAAATCGCCTCCTGGCCTTACGTTGACGAAAAAAAGTCCTCTTAAAACGAATCGTTGACGAACAAAAGTTCCGATAGTTGTATCGCGTCTCTTGGGATAAATTAAGATGAAAAAAGTTGGTTTATGAATTTGTACATTTAGTTCAAAAATTCTACTAATTTAGGAATATGCATTTTCTATTTACGTGACAACACACAGTGTGTATTAGACAGGGACACAAGGTACAATTATTGCTATCTCAAGTGTACCGTAATGTTTGCCAAGCCATATTATGTCTTATGTTTTGCACATAAAGTCTATTTTAGATAATATAAATTGCCAAGATCTCGGTCCAGTTCTATATAAAGTCCTTGTTTACTGCACAGAGGACACGGACCGTAATCGGTTCTACACAATCCACACCACCAGCACAGGAACAATACAATGGTCTTCAAAAGAGTTCTTAATCGTGCAAGAATCTGAAGACACGACTGGACACGGACTCAACGCAATGATAAGATACTTATTAACACAACAAATACAACAATTACCAAATAAAAACAACACGATGCTTTGTTTGTTAGACAAACTGACAGTGAAGCTTTTGACAGCTCACCTTTGACATTGTTTTTTTTTCTTTTTAATAGTTTTTATTCATGACCATAGATACAACTTTCACATTGGCCGTGACAGTGTTACCAACAGTTAATCTAAATCACCCTGACCGTAAGTGATTTTTCAACTAAAGAAAGATTTAATAAGTAAAGTAATATTAATTAAATATGTTAATTAAAGAAATAATATACTATTTTAATTCTGTTAAATAATAATATTAATAAGGAGGAGGAAAAATGTCATGGTTGAAATTATTTTTAAAACTCAGCGTCTTTCCATAGACTATCCCATACGATCGATTATGGGGAGGTTTTTAAAATTGGCAACACTGCTTTCACTAATATACGCCATTTTAAAGGATGCAATAAAATCCAATAAATAACTAATTAAATACAAAATATTAAACCCCACATACGATTTCGACGGAGTGAACTAAGAGAAGTTAAAAAAATATTTTATAATTTATGAGTATATTTTTATAGCCATACTATTTTACTTTAAAGCGATACTGTGTTTGGTCAATCTCCTTTCGTACGTACAACATTTTAGTCAAGTGTTGTAGAAATTTTCAAATACCAAAAAACAACACTTGACATCGTAGGTTAGAAGTTTTAGTAATTAATGCTAAAAACGGCCGTTTTTGGTACTTATCGCTAAATCTTCGAATCTAGAAGCTCTAGTGTTGATATTTGGTGTTCGAAAATTTCTACAACACTTGACTGAAATTTTGTACATACGAATTTTCAATAATTATGTTGTGTGTTGACAGAAATAATGCTTTTTTCTGAAGTGGCGCCACTTTCGGTGGGGAAAGCGCCTTAATTCTGTGTGCTCAGCGTGCTTCATTGCAAATTGCTTGGCTGTAGAAGTCGAAAGTTGTTTTATCATTACACTTAGTACACTTTTATTCGCCAGGTTGCACAGTAGTGGTTAAACCAGCTGAACAGACTCCACTGACAGCGCTATATCTGACGTCATTGCTGGCCGAAGCTGGCTTGCCAAAAGGCGTCGTTAACGTCATCAATGGGTTCGGAGAAACTGCCGGAGTTGCGCTCACACATCATCCTGATGTTGCCAAGATATCATTCACTGGATCCCTTGAAGTATAACCTTTTTTTGTTACTGACTGGTTTAAATCTTCCATACAGAAGATCCCGACCTTTTATTTAGCTTACGCGAAAACATGCCCAAATGGTCCAACACGTAGAGAAGTATCTGCTTAGTTTGATTTAGAAAGAAAGAAAGAAAATACATTTATTTAACACAGACCAAAAGGCACACAGTACAAAACAAAGCATAAGAAAAACAAAAAAGAAATTAGCAGGGAAGTGTGCCTCACGGCTGCGTTTTGTTTAAGTTGACATTTAAATGTCAACTTATAGAAAGAAAGAAAAGCATTTATTTGGCACAAAAAAAAAAACATAGAAACAACATAATTATTAAAAAAAAAAAACTAATCATCATTACATAGCATAAGACAAAGTCGCTTCTCGCTGTCTGTCCCTATGTATGCTTAGATCTTAAAAACTACGCAACAGATTTTGATGCGTTTTTTTTTATAGATAGAGTGATTCAAGAGGACGATTTTAAGCTATAAAACGTACACGAGCGAAGCCGGGGCGGGACGTTAGTAAAAAATATATAGAAAAGTGTGCCTAGTGCGTGTGTGCCTAGCGGCTGCGGCAAACGGGTCAGTTCAGCATGAATGCCAGAAAACAAGTCCCTGGCGCTGAGTTTCAACTGAACCACACGTTTTATAACGTAAAATATTTACAATTTCTTATTGGAAGTATCCTTATTATAAAGTCTTTAATATTTAGGTAGGCAATTTAATTCAGCAAGCCGCAGGAGTAAACAACCTTAAACGTGTCACTCTCGAACTCGGAGGCAAAAGCCCTCTTGTTATTATGGACGACGCAGATTGTAAGTTCACAAAAAAGTTTATAAGAGGCTTCACGTTTAATATTCATGAAAAAATATAATATTTATTATCTCGTTTCAGTACAGGTGGCCGTTTCTTATGCGGCTTCAGGTGTGTTCACTCATCAGGGTCAGATATGCCTTGCAGCATCGCGATTGTTTGTGCATTCTAAGATTTATGATAAGTTTATTGAAGCAGCCATTCAACATGCCAAGAGTATTAAGATTGGTGATCCATTAGATCTAACCACACAGCATGGTCCACAGGTAAAATATTCGATAGTTTAGGGATATTTGGAAACGTTCAATCTTTATCTGGAAGAGAATGAAAACGCAACAGCTTATACATTCGTGTAAGTAGTAAAAGATGGCAGAAAGAAGAGAGTTGTTATTGTAATTTGTAGTACAAATACAGACACAGATAGATTAAGGTTTTGATGTAATGAGCGTGATTTAATGTAGATATACAAACTATTGTGAAGTGTTGTGATTTTGAATACTTAAAGATTGACGAGTCGATGATGAAGAAAGTGATGGGCTATATAGAGAAAGGCAAACAAGAAGGTGCGAAGCTGGTGACGGGTGGAAACAGAGTCGGCACCACAGGATATTATATCGAGCCCACCATTTTTGTCGATGTGAAGGACGACAAGACTATTGCTAAAGAAGAGGTAGGTTGAAATTGAAACTCATTTTACTGTGGGAATTTGTGCAATATGGAATATTATTTATGTAGCTATATTGTGATCTGCCACGGTTGCGGAATTTGTTCGAAATAGTTACCGCGGCCCTGGAACGCAAAAGGCATTAGGAGGAACACTGATGGCTTTTAGTCAGTGAGAGTCTGACACTACCTTCCGCTCTGCCCAGAACGGAAGAAGTAATTTGATGATGTACAATGATAAAAAAGCTGTATTCTGTTCAACAAAACATGAGTTCTGACAGCTCGGTCATTTCATAAATTGAGCCGTCAGGAGACTGCTATTGAAAAAACGTAAATGACATTATCAAAAACCGTAAAATAGCTATATTAGACATGTTTTGTTTTTTAAAAATATTTCATATTCATTGTATGGTAACATTTTGTTGAGAAACGTCAGGACTGACCTTAAGGTGAAAAGGGTATAATGCAATATATTATGCAACATGATAAAAAGTCATACAGTAAATCTTTTTATTTTATTTCAACTACTTATGACGTTGTTTACACGATCGCAAAACATTAGATTTAGTACATGTATACCTACATCACTATGTACAATACGGCCGACGTATCTTGGCGTGTCTGCTGAAATTAGTTGTTTGGCTGCGCAATGAATCTTTTAGAAACGAAATTGTCTACTGCGCAGCTAATCAGCTAACTTCAGACTCGCCAAGATACGTCGGCCGTATTGTACGAGTATTCCTTGTTGCTTTAGCTAGTCTGTAATACCACAGGTAATACTACCCATTCTCTATTTCGTATTCATTATAGCTTGATAATAATAATACTGCTGTTTGTGATTTATTTCAATTAAATGCCAAAATATTGTTTCGATACTACAATTGTTGTGGTTTCCATTGTGTAATAGATAAAGTATCTAAATAACATTTAAATAAATTTGTTCATTTCATCGTTTTGTTTTGTTTTTGTGGTTGTATTTCTTTGGAACGCATTCAACATTTGCATTTATTACTTCAGCACAACAAATCCCAAATGATTGTTTTTTTTTAATTTTACAAATTACTCTCTAGAATCTATTTTTTTATGCCGACTTTTGTAAATGAGGTGTTTTGTTTAGGTTTTTGCGGCTTGTATTTGTATTGACTATGATAGTTATCTATTTCCTATATCGGATGTAAGCTACAGTGTACCTACCGAGAACTCAACAGCGAATTCAGCCCATTTTTCTGAGTTTAATATAAGTGTAGGAATTTTCCGAATTCTCCGATTAGGTTTATCAATAATTTTTATTTTATATCTGCATATTGTAAAAATAAATTGTTTTATTTTTAAATATGAAAATTCGGAAATGCTTCGGGGTTACCTGAGTTTAACACCCAGTCATAAAGCAACGCCGCAACCGATAGCCGGCCAAGTCGTCGGTGGCCGCATTGCTCTAAGCACGCAGAATACCTTTTAAAACAATACAATAAAATCCAGGTAAATTTGTCCAGTGAATTCGTGCCTATGCATAGGCACGAATTCACTGGACTATTTTACCTCTATTATTCATTTACGGTTTCAGATTTTCGGGCCGGTGCAGAACATTCTCAAGTTCGAGACGCTGGAGGAGGTGATCGACCGAGCTAACGCTACTAACTACGGCCTCGCCGCTGGGATCTTTACCACTAATGTCACCACCGCACTGCAGTTCAGTAAACATGTTGAAGCAGGCGTAGTTTGGTAATAGCTGATGTTTTTTTAAATCCCTTAATGCTTTATTACTGTTTCGTTTACTTGCCAATGCTGGACCACCCATTGCCATCGCGTGCGTTTCGTAGAAGGCAACCAAAGATCATGGCACAGTAGACCGGCACAGCAACTGCACAGCTGCAGCACGGTGTCGCCTCGAATTTAGGCTGCGGCTAGGCGCCAGCGTGCTAACTACGCGTCGTCCGCGAAGTGCACGCTCGCAGTCCGCGCGCCGGCCGCGAGGTGCAAGCTTGCTGTCACCAATCTGCCTAGCCTTTTCCCAACTATGTTGGGGTCGGCTTCCAGTCGAACCGGATGCAGCTGAATATCAGTATTTTACATGGAGCGACTGCCTATCAGACCTCCACAACCCAGTAACTGGGTAATACGATACTCTTGGTAAGACTGGTTGTCAGACTTTCTGGCTTCTGACCAACATTAACGACTGTCAAAGATCTACAAATGACAGCCGAGACCAACGGCTTTACGCGCTTTCCGAGGCACGGAGGAAACTCGCTATGGTAAATGGTCACCCATCCACAGACCAACCTCGGCAAGCGTGGCTTAACCCGGAAGATCGGTCTATGCGGCTGTAATTATTTAGCCACGAGCTCCTCAAGCAAGCTTGCTGTCACTGCGAACACAATTGTTATAAGGCATTTGTGATTGAACACGTCTAGGACTTGCATTCACTGGCGACTCGGAGTCGGCGCGCCGTAAGCACGTAGTCGGCGCGCCGTAAGCACGCAGTCGGCGCGCTGTAAGCACGTTGACTTTTTCATATTAACATTATGAAATATATTAGACGACACACGATTTAATGCTCTAATTTGAATGACAAGTTAATTGCTGGGTTGGAGCGGTGCCGTTGCGGTGCCGGTATTGTGTGCCATGACCTTAAGGCGGGGACCGCAGCGCCAGCCGCAGCGTTGCACGCACAAATACAAACATATAGTAATGTGTAGTTCCGTTTATGAAGACACGAGGCGTTGTGCGGCGCGTGGTGCCGTGCGTGGTGAATGACGGTGTCCGCTGGAGCTGCCGCAACGGACACCGCAGCTACCGCTTTTGGCAGTCTTCTTTGGACATCTCACATCGCAGACGTGTCATTACAGTGGAGTACGATTTCATCGACATATTACTAAAAGATAATTGCAATATACAACAAGCTCGCTACGACTCGCGCCTACGCGGGGTACGCGGCGGAGGAATCGACGGCGGCCACTACGGCGGCCGCCGCCAGGGTGCTCTGCTGCAAGTAGCGTTTAATATCAAACAAAACGCGCTTGATCAGGCTTCTACATGAACGCTCTCATAAATTATCATATGTTTGATTAGACCGCGAGACGCGACGCCAGACACGCCACGCAACGCCCCGCGTCTCCCTGAACGAGGCCTAAGAGTTTTTGTGAATTATGGGCAACAGCATCCTCTTCTTTGCCAGTTACAACTATAGCAACAAGCTGTGTTGAACTCCATTTGTAAATCATGATGATTTTGGCAATATTTACTACAACGATTTAGTTTATTACGAGACTTGTTTTAAGCAGTGAAAATTAACATCATGTACATAATCTTTGTTCCTTTAAGGGTGAACACTTACCAAGCGGGAAGCTCGCAAACTCCGTTTGGTGGTTTCAAGGAATCCGGGATAGGACGCGAGAAGTAAGTGTAACATCTACCGAATTAATTTAGGTTCTAATAGGCCTGAAAGAAAATCGTCGACGATAAAAATCGCACTAATATTATAAAGACGAAAGTTTGTGAGTGTGTGTATTTTTGTTACTTCTTGACGCTCAATCGGATGGACCAATTTGGTATGGAGGTAGCTGACATCCTGAATTAACACATAGGCTACTTTTTATCCCGAAAAAAGGCGGGTAAAACCGCGAGGCGCAGCTAGTAATATAATAAAGAGAACTAAAGCTAACTTAGGATATGGCTTGAATGCAGCCAGCAGTAAGGAAAGCTATCTCCGTAATTAATTGTACTTAGCGGTAGTTAGAGCTTTGTCCGTGAAGTGGGGGTGCAGAACGCACCGCGAGCAGGTAAGGAGGGAGAGGCGGGCGTTTGTCATAGTCAGTTGATAGGCACTCGATGCTTACCGACAACTTCATTTTCCACAAGTGCAACTATGTAGTACATAAGTAATTTCGAATCATGAACTACGGCATCACAGTTTACATAACATCTCCCATTGAGCTCGCGGTCCGCCAGGCATACCAAGTATTTTGCTTATTCAGTGGAGGAATAGCATAATCTTGTTGTTTCATAGATGTTTATTTTTTTAAAAGACAAAATAAAAAGAGATATAAAAAACACTGGGCTGCCTCGTTTGTCTAGTGGTCGTAAGCGACTGCTGAGCGTGAGGTTCTGTGTTCAATCCCTAGCAATCGGGCAAAGTAGTATTGGGTTTTTCCGTGTTGAATTTCTCAGTAACAGTCCTCAGTCTGGATTTGTGCCCGGTTGATGGAAATAGGCTCACGCCCTATTACATGCGACATTAACGTAACGGCGAAATGAGAGTGTACTATAGACCTCTGCTCTAACCTTCGGGTAATAGGTTGATGATATTATGTTGTTATGTTATACAGTGTGAAATTGTAAACACTCGACAAACCGAAATGGGAGATTGTATTCATCACTATGAACAACTTTTTTTGTCCCATAGGACCAAACATGAAATCGCGAAAAGAAAAACAGCTGTTCCCTACATTTTGACGAGTTATGCGAACATAAATGTACGGAACAGCAGTTTTTTTTTCGCGATTTCAGGTTTGGTCCCGTAGTAAAAGTTGTTCATAGTGATGAGTACAATCTCCCATTTCGGTTTGTCGAGTGTTTACAATTTCACACTGTAAAAAAAACACAATAACGTTAATTAATATTTCTTTCAGAGGATTTGACTGCGTTAACGAGTATCTAGAAGTCAAGACTATAACTATGGCGCAGCTAAAGAAGCTATGATGACATATTGTTACTAAAAATATATATTTAATTTATTAATCCTGATTTTTATTCCGATCGCCACAAAGTAAAACTACATATGAAGGTAGATTTAATTATATCAATCAAAGATTACTGTTAATTAATCAATTTTGACGACACGTTTGGTGCAGTGGCTAAGCGATTGGCTTTTGCGCTACAGGTCGAGGGTTCGCTTCCCACACGGAACAAAATTTGTATGGCTTACAGATAGTTGTTTCGGGTCTGGGCGTTTGTGTATACATGTGAGATTTGTGTCTGTAAACGCACCCACGATACAAGAGAAATCTTAGTGTGGGGCAACGTTTTTTTAAAAAATAATTGAAAAAAAGAATCAATGACTGTTGATCAAATAAATAGGCATAAGAATATTTAGCAGGTGCTCTTCTGTTCGCAAGGATGCCGGAATCATTACCACAATTAAGTATATGTTTGATATCTATGTAAGGAAACTGTTTTGTAAAGGAAACTAGTATACTTATGTATTATTTGTTTCCCAAATAAACTAAAATAAAAACTATAAGTAATAATGTAGATTCAGCAGTTACTGTGCCATTAGTAGTTACGACAAATGGCCAAGAGCTTCGACCAACTGAACAGGCTCTCGTTAGGCGGCTGGATCAAGGGCCTGATACAGAAAGCAGTAGGTACTCCTGGACAAGGCGAGTATTGTTAGGAAGTTTTTCTCTCTGAGACCCTGACCACCGGTAGCTTGGACTTTTATCCCGATGCCGGTGGGCTACTATTTTTATAGGTACAGGAAATTTTTAATTGCACATCAAAATAAGTAAAGCTCATCTAATGTCCATCGTTAAAACTACTCTAGCACCAATTATATGACTCCGCTACAAGTCGAGTTTATATCGTAGCGGCTAAGCCTTGCAGCAGTAGGTGAACAGAAGTTATTCTTAAATCCAAGATGGCGGCCTTGAAAATTTACTTATTATTCCATGATTATATTATTTCCATAGATTTCGAGGGTGCTGATGCCGAAAATATATTCAACTCCTAAATACAAGATGGCCCCGTTATGAAAGTTCACTATACCCTAATTCCAGAATTCAGATAATTTATGTAAACAAAGAAATGTCATTGTCAAAGTGACAGGTTAGTGATACAAAACATTTTATCATGAAATGTTTACTAAGTAATCATTTAAAATCAAGTTAATTTTAAGAACAATGCAAACAAAATACCGTAGCCAAACAATGTCTTGTGTAGTGTGTCGGAGACGCGCCTTATAATCACTTTAATCAGTCCTTATACGCATTCATCACCATAAGTTTTTCTGTGGCACTCATAGATGTTCGAGGCCGCTTTTTAACAGGCGACAAAAAGTCGGGGGCGGCTGCCTTCGAGGGCCCCGGCTGAGGCTCCATTTGTTAAATAACAAATAAAACTTAACAAACGAACTCAACAAAAACAAGGAAATATAACAAACACCAACAAGATGAAAAACTTAACACGATGAGTAGACCGGGGACAATTGAAACACGTTATGATTGAAACAACTCAAATATCTCGGAAACCAATATACCTAGACGTGTGACGAGACACTCGTTACTCGGTCGGACATGTTTGCATCTACCATCAAAAATACTCTAGTCTGCGAGCAACGCAGCCGCACTGAGGACGAAAAGAAAAATTTCGCGCCCGAAAGTAAGTATTTAGGATCTCATAATTTTCGTTATAACTTTTTTTACTTTCGTTTTTTCCAAGATTTTTTGATTTCATTGTATTATTTATTTATCTGGTAGTGTTTAAATTATAGTGGACTGACGTTAAAGTCGTTTTAAAAGCATCATATTGAACCTTGAAGTATATTATGGCGGTTGGGGTTGGTTGAACCACTGTTACTCGGGACGGTTGAAACGTTTCATTTGTCCTGGTGTTTCAACTGTCCTCACAGTATTTCTTACTGTACATACTATACACAGTTATATTTTAATACAAAAAATCGTTTAATTTAAGTCACACATTACAATTGTCTGATAGAACGCGTTCTGTGTTCTGTACAGCACGAATGCTTATTATGGAAATGCACTACTTATGTAATAGTGGTCTCTCTTAAACGCCAACGCCACGTAAAACAATTAAATCAATATTCGTGGTATAAAATAATTAATTAGAAAAAAAAATGCACAAACTGGCGAAGTAATAATTATTACGCATGTTTATTATTCAGTGTGTACTACACGGTTTTCTTTTTCAGATGCCCAGAACACGAAAACATGTCACAGAAAGAAGTTCTAACAAAAAGGAAAATGAGGATTCTGTTGATTTCAAGAAATAGTTTTTGTTAATTAAGGGTTTAAATCCAAAAAATCGTTTTTATTGTTCTATTTTTAAGTCAAAGTTCGACTGATTATGTTATATATAGATGGAAGGTCTAATAAATAATTAAAATATTATAAAACCTCTTAATTCGCACCCATTCTCATAATTTTTATTTATTGGTTATGTTATGATCATTGTTATGATTGAAACATTGGTATGATTGAAACAAGCACTTTTGTATGAGACTTAATTACCACTTTTACTCGGATTTTATGGGGTTCTAGCTTTATATCACATTAAAACTGCATTGATTATGCTAAATACTACTAATTAGTAAGTACAAGCAAGAGCACTTAATCATACGTATTAAAAAAAATGGAATATTTATACGTCAAAGATATTTTTGTTTATAATTTTCGAAATTTTTATGTTATGTTGAAGAACTTTTCACGATCTCATTAAATGCAGTTGTAGTACTTAATGAAAATGATTTAATTTAATTAAAAAACTCTAATGGGTCCAAAGATATAAGAGTGTTTCAATTTACCCCACGTACTGTTTCAATTGACCTGGCTATGGGGTTAATTGAACCACATTTTCCCTTCCCCTTTAAGAGGTTATTGTAGCAAAAGTGTTTGAGATAGAACTATCAAATACATTTAAGTTAGTAGCCAGATAACGTAACATCAAGGAAAGTAAAAACCTTGTTTGTTAATACTAAAGATAACGCCACTACATGCGAATAAGGTAAAATTGTTTCAATTGACCTCGGTCTACCCTACTATAGCACAATAACAAAATTAACAAACACTCAGCGAAAACGGGAAAAGAAAACGAATGCATTGTTATGACGCTAAGACAAACAATAAACAACTTTGACATTTTGTTAAACGAAATTTGAAAATGTTTTGTACTCCTACAGTGTTACCAGTATCATAACATACTTTATACCAGAAAATCTCCTTTTTTTAATAACTTTGTTGAAAACTGAAAATTTATAAAAGTAATTACGGTATGATATTTTTCAAATTATTATTTCTAAAATCAGTACATAAAAGAGAATCTAACCCTTTTTCCGGCATTTTCAGTGAATTACCATTAATAAAATATTTTTTTGATCTGTTATCCCCTTTGTTTACATAAATTATCTGAGTTAGGAATTAAGGGTATAGTTAAATTAAATCTACTAGCCCTAAAATCATGGGATTGACACCCATGACAGCTAGCTAATTTACGTAACCGCCATCTTGGATTTGGATTTTGATCTCATTTTCGGCATCAGTAAACCATGATTTTGTAACCCATGACGACTAATTTGCAAATTTTTGTACCCACTATCTTGGAATTGGGTTTTGACCTCATATTCGGCAAAGGAAGCCACGAAAACCATGGAAATATCACCCATGATGAATAAGTAGTAAGTTTTCGTAGCCGCTATCTTGGATTTAGATATCGATCTTAGCCATCTTTGTTTTGTGAATCGACCTCATATTCCCCAAACATGATTAAAAGCTGATTCTAGTAGTACGTTCTCTATCGTATGAACTATTTCACTTATATTTGAAATCAGGAAGCGAAAGCCCAGGAATTTATGTCCCGAGCTACCATACCGCAAATAAGCGTCGCCTCTCAGCTGCTCGCTTTCCTCAGCAACCCCTCGCACGAATGCTCTGCGACAATGTTCCGCGTTGACCGACCGTTTGTAGTAATATAGAAAAGAATGTGGTAATACATTCTCATTACGTCTATTAGATACTTAAAATATCTTCGTGTTAATTGTACTTGGACTAATGTTTAATTTGTGCCAATACTTTAGGTTTTTGAAAAATACTTTCTAGTTTTCGTGAAATTATTTATTTGTGAAATTAATTATATTTATGCCTGAAATAAATAAATGTCAACAATTTATTTTGATTATTTTTAGATTTATTTTGTGATTATTTTTAGATTAGGCTGAATGAGTATCGATTAAGCTGAATGCCACATTTGTATTGTATTAACAATTTTGGATTGATGGCCAGCACTAGTTTCGAGTTAAGTCGATGTACAGTTTTTACTAAATTGAATTGTGTTTTTTCTGCGCTTTTGTATTTGAATAGTGGTAAAAATGAACATGAAAAGAAAAATAAAGTATTTTTAACTTGTCCTTTCAGCGTTTCAACACGTAACGAGGAACGTTAATTATATTTTCGAGCTAATCTAACTCAACTAATATTTATGGATATAAGTAGGTATATAAATTTATATTTTATTGTAATTTCGCAGTATGTTGATGTAGCTTTACGTCAACAGCACATTTTTAAAGAAATATTGTTTTCTATAATATTGTAGGTACCTAATGTTAGACACAATATTATTTAAATAAACTAATTTTCACATTAAATTCATACTTTCACAAAACTTGCGTGCAAACTCCGTTTAGTGACATAATTCGATTATTTAACACGACAACCCCCCGAGTCAGCTGATATGACAAATGTCAGAATCTCGTTGAGCCGAAGGGTTAAACGAATAATAAATAAACAATGATAGTATATAATTTGATATAACAAATAAATAAATAGATAAACTTACACATATTATAGAGAATAAACAAATTAATATACTTATAATAACTAAAGGAGAGATAAAAAATAAAATAAAAACTTATCAGAAATAATTTAAATATTTAGTAATAAGAAAAATTATTAAAGCGCTCTTCCTCTCTCCTACTTATCTAAACTTTTGCTGTGCCCGACAGGGTCCATAATTGTTTCTATATTTAATACTTACCACCTGTATGACTGTGTACATTATGGATTGCAATAAAGAATTGAAATAGAATTTAAAACAGATTTTTTTGACTTTTTAATATGTGGTAGGTAACCGCAAATAATAAAATTACCTCTCAAAGATGTTCATATTTTACGTATAACTTACTTATAAAAAATATGAGTAAAACAATTCAAATATTATTATAACATTACAGCTAGCATTATGATACCGTCAATTTTAAAAGAGTCCTTGTTGCATGAAATATTGAATATTTATTTTTTATACCAACATTCTACATTTTAAGGAATACTTAGGTCTATTTGTGAGGGACCTTAGGCCTACGAATTTTTCTTAAAAAAAAAAAACACTCCTTCCAGGTATTGAACTCGAACTTGGTTTTTTTGAAAGTAAGGGATAAATAAAACGTCAGTAATAACAAGCTCCGTAGCTATTAAAAAATATTAGGTTCATATTATAAATTAATTTGAAACAAAAATGTTTACTTTACACTATTAATTTATTTTATTATACCGATACAATGGGACTATTTGAGAACCTAGGGACTTATAGCATGAACATGACCGGAAATATTTCGACATATTTTAAACAAACAAGCTTAATTAAAATAAATATTGAAATGTAGGTATAATATAATTGAAATCGTAAATACTGCATAGCGCTTCACAGTAATGATTAATGAAGAACGTTGTTTAACTGAATTATAATTAACCCCATGACTCTCAAATAGCCACATTTTACGGTAATAGTAGGTATTGGTTATCTTTCTAGTTAGGATGAATCCAATGTTTATGTTGTAAATTAGCATGGAAGGGAACTTTCAAGTATAATTTGGTTCTATATGGGTGTTGTTTGACCCTTACTGACTTACTGAATGCTGTTACGCACGGGATTATTCTTACAATATGTAGGTAAGTATACATTATCATTTTCTATCCTACCCGACTGAGTGAGTGTGTCTATAGTTAGTTCTGGCAGATGGAATTGTTAGTTCTAGTTGTATCTTAGTGATACGCCTGTAAGTGTTCGGTAGCAATCTGTTTCCTAAACAGGTTATAAAAAAAGTTTTTTAAAGTTTTTTTTTATAGAAATAAAAACTATTATTTTTATTGCGTAGTTCGAATGTGTATTGTATTTCAACTGCAAATGGAACACACAAGAATATTAAAATTGAAAAACTTTTTAGGTAATTTTATATGATAGGTACAGTAGCGACCAAAAGTCTATAGGCAATCTCACAAAGCAATAGCTTGACGTTTAGTTTGAGTTACGACCTTCTATTTTTAAGAGACACATGCATCATCGTTGTAGTACATATTTTCATTATAAATCTCTAAGTTAAGATGGCTTAATGGATAAGCGCGTCCACCAATACTCCTGTCTCAGCGAGACGTGCGTTCAAATCTCACACAACGTTATACTTTTTGTAAGTTTTTACTTGATTGTAAGTATTTGTAAGTAATGAGACAAATATAATATTCGATTATCTTGTTCGCCTGGTTCACACATTTCGTAACGTTAGAGAGGTAGATCATAGAAAACTAAATGAAGAATTTAGATTTCTGTGGGGTAGACATGAGTTTTATGAATATTAACTTGATCGGAATGAATGTTGTCGATTGGTTGTAAATGTTAGTTAGTGACGTGTGGTTTAATAGGTAGCGGTATTGTATTTATTCTCAAAATGCAGGCAAATAATAATATTGAGACGAGGGCGTCTATTATTGCGCTGTATAAAAGTGGTCTTAATAGAACACAAATGTCTAATGAAACCGGACTGAATGTGAGTATTACATTTATACAATTCATAACTTAATCTTTTACTTCAAATTTATAATCACCTAAGATTATTTGGAGATATGGATTAATTCTTTTTTAAATCCGCCATCATGAGGCCTAAAAGATAAATAATTAGTGTTTATTATTGGATTTAAAATGCAGAGTTATAATATTACATTGTTATATTAAATAAATATTATTATATTAGGTATATGAAAATGAAGTCACTTCAGTATTTTGATATAGCCGCCTAATATTACTTTGTTTTTGTTTTAGAGGAATACTGTAAGTCTGGATCAAAAGATATGAGGAAGAGGGAAGCCTTGCTAGTCGATAGCGAAGTGGAAGGCCGTCGCTTATTGGCGAGGCGCAGCGACAACATAATACAAGGTTAGTCAGAAAGGGGGTACTAATCCGAAAGGGAGTTAAAGTGCCCATGATAATGAATAACTTTTGTTCTACAACTTTTTCCAAAAGTCAATAGTTTAAGAGAAATAGGTGATCAAAGATCTCAAAAAAAAAGCGCTAAAATCTATCTATCCCCAGATATGATCAGCTGTGTTTACGTTTTATGTCATATTTGGGGTCATGAATTAGAAGCACCATTTTCTGAATTTGTAACTAAAGCAGGGATGAAGAATTTTTGAAAAAAGTAAAATAAAATTAATTTTGCATTGAAAAAAAATTTATCGAATTTTGAAATTTTAACACTTGCTTTAAGACAGTCATCAGTGATACTTTAAGTGGCCTGCGGATTAGTACCCCCTTTCTGACTAACCTTGTATATGGTGGACGAGTATGAATCAAATGGTTTCACACCTACGAGACACTGTGCGGAATTATTTGCGGAGTTCGCCGTGCCCTCCACGCTGAAGGATTGCATCACAGAAGACACGCTAAAAGCCCTTCTTGACAGAAAGACATAAACAAGAACAATTACGTTTCGCACGGGATTACTTAGATTTTGACTGAATTACTACCGTAAAGACGTTTAAATCTAGTTAAAAGGGTAGGCTTCACTTGTGGCGCAGGAATAACACTCGCTTGTGTGATAAAAACGTAATCCCTAATACAGACAGGTGTGGGAAAATTTAAGAGGAACCGAAGTATGTGGTAGTATTGTAGGGTCCATGCGCAAACGTCTACTTGACTGCATTGAAATTGAAAATAATGGGGAATACACAAAATATTTAACACCCAGTAGATGTTTTGGTTTTAATAATTAGACGGTGTAACTAAATATTTAGTAATATTAACATATCCGTAATTATTTAATAATCTTAAATTGAGGTTAGTTTCAATCTTCTTTTCGTCAAGAAAATGAATACTTAAGCTATAACCTCAAAACATTCATTGTGACGTTACATAAAAAACATGTTTAGGTATAAAGTCTAAATCATATAATAGTTTTCAATAAACTCTGCTGAATACCGATACGTATAATAAGTGGGTGTCAACAATTATATTTGTGTCATTAGAATATCCCTTCCTTGTTATGTTATTATGAATTGACTAAGTAGCTATACAACAAAAAATCTTATGAACGGTTACAAGAGAACTTCTTTTATCTATGTAGGAATGTGACGTCAGAATTCTCATAAAAATTTGTTAGTATATAAGTAAATAGAACGAATAAACATTTTTGTTATCATTTAGCACGACTTTTTTATTTCCACCTTCCTACACCAAAAAAAATTGAATACATAATCACATCAATAATGAAATAATAATAATACAATAACTAACATTATAAATAAACATCAATAATATTTTTTTGCTTAAAATACAGATACAAATATAAGTTTCAAAGAAACAAAATATAGCTAAGCATTGTAAGATTCGAACTCAGATGTCACTGATCGTGGACACATTAGCTTAGCCCAAGCAGCTATCAGAACATGTTATTTCATAGCGAATTTTAGCAATGCAATGTTAAGAATGACGCATCACTATGACGCGTATTCTAAATGCAACAGAAATATAATGTTATTTCGCTTAGTGCGACGACAGTTCATTAGTGTGTGTTATCTGTGGAATGTTGAGACACCACTCGTACACGCACATGCATACGCATTGGCTGTATCGTGCGCGAGTTTATAGCAATGTAGTCCTTAGCGTGCCTATGGACTTTTAAGCGTTTACTGTACATAAGATTTCATTTTTCACTACCCCGATTATAATAGATTAACTTTAACTGAGATAATGAAACCGGTATGTTACTGTAGTGGATATAGGTAATTTTAAGTAGGATTAACCTACGTTTCTGATGAAGCTCACAGAATTTTAATTAAAAAGCGTAGCTTTTGCCAATTAGTTCGTACTTAACTTCGAAAATTATGTGTAAAAAGAAAACTTAATTTTCAGTCGTCACACGTTTGCTCTTTGTTTATTGCAAACGAGTGACGACTGAAAATTAAGTTTATGTTGATAAACACATGCAATAGATGCTATGTGCTAAGCTGTGTGCATGTCGCATGAACACATAAGCCGTTTCTTAGTGTGCGTCCAGAGTGACGGCGCACGGGCGTATTGCGGATTGCGGAGCGGCTTTACCGTGGCTTTACCGTCGATATCTGTCCTTATTGCACGCGGGAAAGTTGACGCGTACGCGTGTGTTTAGTGTTGCGTTTATTTTACTTTGGTTTTATTAATGTCGATATCAAAATTCAACCGTTTCGAACATTTGTTGAATGTGCCGTCAGCGCAGTTCATTCCGCCTGCGCGGTGCGCCGTCACTCAGGACGCAAACTTAGTCAGGTTTCGAATGCGCATTGTATCGAAGCCTTATAGCTTCCAAACATAAATCCACCGTATGACACGGTGCCGTGTCGCCTTTGTCTGACAAGACATGAGAGAAGAAGGCCAGACGGTGTTCTTCTCTTGTGTCGGCACGAGCTATATGAGAATAGCTCATGCCGTGGTGAAAAGACAAGCCAGTCAGCAAGATTGGCCGCGGGGCTGACTGCCACTGTGAACACCGGACGCCGGACAAACCGAGGCACTTTAGTATCATCACCCGTGGAGGCTCTTTTCATGCACCCCATTGCCAATGTTGGTGTTCACCTGTTCACCATCATTCATTCCGTTTTATAAAAATTCTAGTAGTTTTCGAGTAAACGGTTGTTTAAGAGGCCGTATACGAAATTTTGCCGATTTCGCTGATTTACGTGATTTTACAGTTAAAATAATATACCTACCTATTTCTAGAAGTTTTAATGCACAACATGAAAGATTATTTCAATTATGATCTAATGAATAAGCTACTTATGGCTTGCGTCGAGTATTATAATTCAAGATTTAGATTGTTTTAAAAGATTTTTTATTGCCAAAGTTTTGTAATGTTTTGCATTTTTTTTTCTGAAAATAGATTGTTATTGAACTAAAGCTTATTTTTGTTGTTTTAATTTTACTAACGAGAGTAAAGTATGTACTTATTTCAGTAACGATGTGATATTTTAAACCTCTTACAGCATAAATTCACAAAACAGTCGTCGGTTTGTGGTCAATTAATTGACATTAAATAATAAAAATAAAAAAGTAGCTCATTCATTAGACCTTAATTGAAATGATATTTCATGTTGTGCATTAAAACTTGTAGAAGTATATTATTTTAACAGTAAAACCACGTCTGTAAAATCACGTAAATCAGCGAAATCGGCAAAATTTCGTTGACGGCCTCATAACAAGAGAAATAACGTTGGTGAACACTGAACACCGGCCTTAATCCCCTACGAATCCCATCAGTTTCAGTGAGCAAATTCTCGAGATAAGAAGGTATCCGAGTCTCGGAGACGCTTGGTATAGTGGAAATGAGCGTAGTTAATCTTTATGCCCTAGGTAGATGTAGGTACTAGTACCTAAATAACTACCTACATTGTATAATATTCAAATACTATGAATGAAGCACCACTCCAAAATTATACACAAGCTCTTGTACTATACACAATACCACAATCAAATTGACACACACCAAACATTTTCCAAAAACTTGCATTGAATTGTGGTGTGGATGACATCAGAGAGATTCACATTTGAAGCTACAGTCGCAATAATCTCGACTGAGTAATTATGAATGCAACAATGCAACTATTTTAAAAGCCTTTATTAAACTGAAAGCTTTTATTTACATAACTTGCTTTGTTGTCTGTCTGCTATGTCAATTTTGACCCGTTTACTTCTTCAGTTTTGATGACATTATAATATTTACATTTCAGTTATTTTCGAATGATTAAATTTTTTTTATAAAAAGCTATAATATTTTTGAATACCTGCAACATAAAAGCTTTCTAGGTTTCAGCGCAAATAGGTTATCTAGGATCATTTTCGTTAATATCTAGATTAATAGGGATGACACAAATGGGATCGAACTCGGACCTTCTTGCATAGAAGGAAACCACTAAAGGCTATCACAACATTTTTACATTACGAACAGGCGTTATTTCAAACACACATTCTTCAAGTTTGCTTCTCTGTACAGTCGGATATTATACAAACTGTTAATGACGTTACTACATCAAATGAAATCACGTATTTTATGACGAGTTTTACGACCGAACACAAATAATCAATCATGTACATTCAATAGTATAGTCACAGGAATTTTCGTACGATTTAATAATTTTACGAATATCAAGATCTCTGCGCGAAGTTATATAAATCTACGACCCGTTTAAACCTAAATTATCTTTATTTACACGTGTAGATTAGATATAGAACTAACATAAGTTTCCACTTCAACGTCCCTTCATCTACATGGATGAGTGAAATTGAAAAATCATGCGACAAAAAATGTGCTTGGATGTAACTGATTTTTTGTGTACGGTACTAGAAAATCAGCTGTTCCCTACTTTTATGTTCGCATAACTCGTCAAAATGTAGGGAACAGCTATTTTTTTTACGCGATTTCTGGTCTGGTCGCATAGTAAAAGTTGTTCATAATGTGGAGTACAGTGACCCCTTAAGAGGTTGTGCGGTATTTATGTTACATCTTGTATAGGTGTTACTCAATCGTATTTGATGGCTCAATGATAGGTATTATTTTTGACTTTTTAAATGTTCGCTTTTTATTGCGTAGAGGGTTTTTTAAATTTTATCATCCTCATCGCAGTCCACAAATGTGTAAAAGAAAAACCACTTGAAGGCGATGACGGGGGCTTAGTTCGTTTGTTTGTCTTGCTCATTAGCCCCCGTCCTTCCTTTAGAACCTAAAACAACCGAGTCGGGGTGCTCGAAGTGCCGAGCTTGCTTCACTCGCTCTTATTAAATTACTCGCTAACCTGATTATTATGATGCGTATTAAAATTAAAACCTTGAAATAAAATCGGCGTTTTACTTGCCCCGTTTCAGTCGTACTGGCATTGACTAGTCAAAGCCTGAAACACATTATTTTAGTACTTATTGTCGTTTGATTACTATGTTTAGTCACTTCTAGGATTTACTAAAAATACATTAGTCAAAAGATGAAACCAGTATCTATTTTGGGGTTTGACGAAAGGCTTTCGGCAAACCTAGATTATATATATATATGTTTTATTTTAGTTTTTTTTTATAGTTACAGTGTTTTCTTTATATTACATCTGCCAAACTGCAGAGCAGTTTGTCGGCAGTACGTTCTCGTGGATTATGCACAAACCTATAACTAAGCATACATTGTACTAATTATATATTAAATCTAAGTTAGAAACCAAGTTATGGCTCTGTAAGCAACTACTCTATATGTAGATGCAAAATAGTTGCTCACAGAAACACACTACCACTTGTCAACGTGTCCATAACTACTACTCAAGGCAGCGTCAGCTGATATGTATCATGGGGCCACATCTGTTCACCCCACCATACTGAGTATATAGTATATAGTGTCTTATTCCGCAGAGAGATCACATGACAGATACATTGACTAGATTGTGTCTGGCAATTTGAGATGTATCATGCTCTCTCGAATTTCCTGCTGTTAGTGGCGTTGTGTATTAGGTTGATCAGATCCCTACCATGTGGTAGAGCTGATCGATGCTGATCCATAGGTAAAGCTCGTGTTCGAGTGCCATCATTTGGGAAAGTTCAGTTCAAAGCTTTCATGGCTAATTTAATCATGTTACCTAATTACTTAAGAAGTACATTCTACATTGTGTTCATATAATCATGTTTTTCTGGCATTCAACTTATTTATCCAAAAACATTATAAATGATTTTTAAAAAATGTAGCCGTCGAGTAGGCATACCGTCGACGGCAAACTGTAGGAATATTACCTATATTATTCACATACTGTATGTATCAGTGGCGAAGGCTCCATAAAACTCGATTCCTATCGGCTTCCCTTTCGAAACGAGTAGTTACTGGAATTCACGCATCACACTTGAGCAAGGTAAGCATTTTTTGGTCCGGCTTCCCTTTTAAGAAAATTCACCCTTCGCCACTGATATGTATATAACCCTTCAAAGTTTTCAACAATTTCATAAATCGTATTAAATTTTAAAAACTATAACATTGATGTGTCAATAATGTGAGATCAGATGAGTTTTGGAAGCGGGCATGCGCTCCCGTTTCGTAGCTGCGAGGCGGTTTCTCCTCATAGGGATCGCACCCCCAGGCCGAGGCACGCGTTAACGCTTCACGGTCAACATTAAACTATTAACTTCAACCGTGACGTTTATATTATAAAAGGAAAAAGTTTTCATGATATTGTAACACTTTTTTTTGCGTTTATACAAATTAAAAGAAAAGCCCGACTTTTTTATGAGATCAAAAAAAATTACATGTTGAACAAATTGTGGAACAGTTGACTTCTTGTGAAAAGTTACGTTTAAGTTACAATTTAATCTTGTTGTGTCTAGTATTATGAGTGTGGCGAAGAGTAAAAAAATGATCATGGATTCATCTTAAAATCTTCGGTTTTGGTGAGTATTAAATACTAAAGACTAAGTTAGTTCATAGTGCTTAAGTTTATTCCAACAATAGCTTTATTAACCTTAGCGATTTAATTACTTAATTCAGAGAGACAGATTACTTTATTATTCTTTACAAATTTTAATTTAAATTAAACTATTCACGCTGAAAGTTCTTAAGGATTTAGAACTTTAAATGACTTTTTAGGATTTAAAGGAAAGTTTAAGTTAGTAAAGAATAAATTGCTTCTTGTTAATGTTTATTTTGTACACCCCGACTTGCACTACTGTCTACGTGCCAACATTAATCAATATTCATATCCTTCTTGAGAAGACTAATGATAACTTGATTGATTTTGATACTTAATTTTTATACAAATTATCAGGTACAAAGACTTTTAATTTATCTTTGAACAGAAGAATCAAATAAGACATGCCTGTTCTAATAACAGACAAATATTCCAAAAATGATCGATATGGATTCTATTGGTTATCTTGTAACCGACCTGCAGTTTTTTTACTGACCTGCCAAGTGTACGGATTTATTACATGTATAGATAGATATAGATAACAAATCATAACTTAATATGCAAATAACACGGCCACATTACCATCTGAATGTGCAATTGTAAAAATATACTGTGTCTTTTTAATGTACTGAATTTGACATTATTATTGTCAAATGACCTTTGCAAGCAACGCCACTATGAACTGCATCGATATAATTGTAACGTGGTTGCATTTTCTTAAATGTCACAGAGTAAAGAGGCCCTGCGAGCAAATTCTACTAACAGAAACGTTGATCAATCGCAACCGAATCGAATCTGAACCGTTCATTCCAATGCGTTTACAAAAACGTTTACATTTACGTTTTATTGGTTCATTCGGAAAGTTTTAGTTTACAAAAACTATCAACATGTTTGTTTTTGTTTTTAATGTCCAACAATAGTCAATTGTTGTGTATTGTGTGACGGTTGTGATTCATTTGTGGTTCGGCAACAATTTTGTTAATAGGATTGGTCCCCTGGTCGCGATGAAAAATCTAGTTTCGTAAATAACAATACACAGTATTAATGACAACAAACAATGTTCGTAAACAATAATGAAACGTAACTGCGTTCGTAATAAGGTTTAAAGTTCGCCTGTGTTTAATATAATTGGTTATAATAAATAGGTAGAGAGAACAATGTCTTTTGCTTTGTAGTCTAAGGTTTATTTTATAAATCAAGTTTAATACATTTACCTTCGGTTTCTGATTTGAGAATTCGAGATGAGCAATACTTAAGTAATAATTGAGTACGGAATTGTCAAAAAAATGCTTCAAAATCCGTCATTTTTTAGACAACTCCGTACTCAAACGTTACTTAAGTACTGCTCATCCTAGAATTCTCAATTCAGAAACCGGAGGTTAGGCAAGCACCTTTTACAAAGGTTTTCCATGTATTTACTCCGAAAGTACCTAGATATTAAACACAGCTGAGAATTCATAGTCACATATTTGTGAATATGAATTCTACAAAATATCACTATCGTGAACAGACAACTATACTCGAAAACGTGCCTTTTTATGAGCTCGACATCCCCCTCTAATTTGTTTTTCTTCAATGGCATTCAAGGAAACCTATAGGTACATACATTAGCGGCTTTAGTACGGTATCCTGCCTTTTCGCCGAAAATTGTTTGGCAGATCACTTGCCAACCAACGTTTCGCCGATGTTTCACTTTGACAACTAACGATTAGCAAATTTTTGTATGACAACGTTTCATTTGGTAGAATTAATGTTAAGCTGATTATTATAATGACACAAAACGTTTGGGACATTTATCATTTGTCAAACATTTCACTAGGCCACACAACTATTAGACGAATGACGTTTTGTCAGTGTAACAGTTCCCTTTTCATTCATTGATGTAATGATAAAAAATAAACTAATTTTTACATGTGTGCATGAATCTTGTAGAACCCAATAATACACTTAATGTAATCTCCAATTGGTTTTCTGCTAATAATCTTCTTCTTAATGCAGGAAAAACCAAATGTATTAAATTCTCTACCCCAAATGTACCCCATGTTAGTTCAAATGTAGAAATGGACGGGAAAGTGTTAGATCTGGTTCCCTCAACAGTTTTCCTGGGCATCACAGTAGACTCTAAACTGCAATGGGGACCTCATATAGAGGCACTTGCAGGTAAACTGAGTTCTGCTGCATTCGCCGTTAGAAAAATTAGGCAGATGACCGACGTAGCTACGGCTAGGTTGGTGTACTTTGCATACTTTCACAGTATTATGTCTTACGGGATTTTACTGTGGGGTTCGGCTGCTGATATAGGGACTATTTTCATTTTACAAAAAAGAGCAGTCCGAGCTATTTACAATCTAGGCTGCCGTGAGTCGTTCCGTGAATTATTTAAGGAAATAAATATACTTACCTTACCATCCTTATATATATTATGTAACATTATGTACATCAGAAAGAATATTGCTCAGTATAACAAGAAAAGTGATGTCCACAACATAAATACTCGCAATAAACACAAGTTAACAGTACCTGGTTTTAGACTAAGAAAAACCAGCAAGTCGTTTATGGGGAACAGTGTTAGGTTCTACAATAAAATACCATCTAGTATTACTGATCATCTGGTAACAGTAAAGTTTAAACCATTCATTAAGCGCATTTTAATATCTAGAGCTTACTATACTATAAATCAGTATATAGAGGATAAAGATGCCTGGCGTATAACTCCGTCCTGCACATTGCGACCCTCTGGCCCTGTCTAACTGTTTGTATGACCTGACATTATATTTTTTTTAATGTTTACTCCTAGTATTTTTTTACTTTTTATTGACTTATAATAACCTGTACATTATTTTATCAATTTTCATTTTTCTTTTTAATTCAAATTTTAATAATGCATTTTATTTTTTTTATTTATTGTATGATACTCTGGCTAAATAGTTTGATTTTGTTTTATAATTATTACTTTGATAATATCGCTTTATAATGCTTGTATTCCACTGTAAAGTATGAGCATCATGCAGCAATTAATGATACACCTATAATCATATAATTTTACTGCCTATTGTCTGGCAGTATGAGTCTGTCATGCTCACATAAATGTCCTGCTGATGGTGGCGTTGTATATCCGGTCGTTGGGTTCCCTACAATATAGTTGAGCTAAGCGATGCGGATGTGCACGTCATACTCGTGAACGGGTGCTGTCTGTCGGGACTGGTCGGCTCTTAACTGCTACGACAATCCTAGAAGGCATATTTTTTCTATTTGTTACTCTTATGTGAGTTTATTTGTTACGTTAACCTGCATTATTCTCATTCTATGTTGCACACTACTGTAATGGAATTGTCATGAATAGTCATGATCTATTATTTTAAAAAGAGTATTCATGGAGTTTCTTGCCGGCTCTTCTCCATAGAACCTACCTTTTGGAACCGTGCACCTAGTTTTGACGTTTTAAAAGTGCCTGTAATCTGGTCTATTTGTAATAAAAAACTTTGACTTTGACTTGACATCAATTTTTTGGTGACCGGTCAGTTCACCAAAAATTAATTCACTTTACTTGACAAGCAACGACTGGCAAAAACATTATTTGTCATTTCATCATTTGACAACAATAAGTTTGTCAAATAATTCACTTAGGGCTGATTTTTCAATCGTCAGATAACTTTTATCTGGGGAATAAGTTTGACGTTTTGACAGCTTTTGTATAGAAAATATGTCAAACCGTCTTATTTATTCCTTGGATAAAAATTATCTGACGATTGAAAAATCGGCCCTTAGCAAAATAATTATCCGATAAACTTATAGTAAGATTTTTAAGATATTATTTGACAAACAATTCATTATTTTTTCATTTTATCTCATAAAATAACGTTTGAAATAAAGACATTATACATATTGACTTTTAATTTCGAGAGCGATCGAAGCGAGCTCGGGAATTTGAGGCAGGTTACTTTAATTAAACCCTGCAGACAGAAATAGGAGCCCCGCACAGCGGGGCTCCGTCGACTCTGCTTTGGAAACCCAAACAACCTTACAAAGCTAAAATGTTTGTTCGAAATGTATTGTAATGAAATGATATTTAGTAGAAACTAAACTAAATGAATATTGGGCAAACTCAAAACATTCTGATAGTTGAAAGTTGGCATTTTAAAAAGTGTCATTATGAAAAGCAGACCAAACGTACAGTTGGTAACTGTGAGGTTGGGAAATAAAACTAAATTATATGATAAGTTGGCAAATGATTATTCGGCGAAATAAAATTCTGCGAAACGTTAGTTGGCAAGTGAAAATCTGGCAAAAAGTATTCGGCGAAAAGGCAGAGAACCCTTTAGTACATCATAACACTACAGCTCTACCAGTCCGCCCGTCTGGTAAAATATTGGTAATAGTGCTTACCGTATTCTTGCTAAAACACATCAACACAGAAAGACACAAACACACACAACAGTAAGAGTAATGTAGAGCTTCTTGTGAAAGCTTTCGTCCGGGGAAGTACTACCTCCATACATATTTCTACCGCTAAGCACCATCGCAGTGTTCCGGTTTGAAGTGTATGGATGCCAGTGACATTACAGGAACATGAGACTTTCCAACTTTGTCTCTAAAGTTGTTAACGCACCAGCAATCCTCTTGGTGTTAGGAGTGTATAAAGGCGGCGCTAATCACTTACCATTAGGTGGGTCGGAGTCATATTAGGGCACACGCTAGGAAATAGTTTTAAAGGGTCGCCGTTATCGAAATCGTTATGGAGGACTATATATACATATATATTAGGTGGGTCATCAGCTTGTTTGCCAACCTACTACATAAAAAAAAACCTTCCACAAAGTGAGGTCTTAAGATATAGAACAGAAAGAAGGTCATACGGTTTTCTGTTAGGAAATTGCCTAATAAATTACTTACATCGTGATTAAATCATAATTCAATGGTACTCTTACTGTTGTGTGTTTGGGTCTTTCTGTGTTGATGTGTTTTAGCAAGAAGACGGTAAGTACTATTACCAATACTAGTAATTGGTAATAGTACCAATTACTAGTATTGGTAATAGTCGCTTGTTATGTCTACACGTTCGCTTGTACACATAACAAGCGACGTGTTTATCCGCTCTAAGCAAACTTAGGGTCAATAGAGGCATAAAGCCACAGTCTGGTACGTAGAACGTGGTCCTTGTATTATTTACTGAATCACAATGCCACAAAAGTACACAGTAATATTAATTATTCCACGAACGCCTTCGTTTCACTTAGGAACTTCGTAAACCTGACACGTTGCACTATGGGACCAAACAGTATTTTCCATCTCGAAAATAGTTGTGACGAAAGTTGTAAATCCATAGATTTCTTTATGGTTTTATACTCTCAAAGGATTGATCTTACGAATAAATTACAAAAAAAGTTAAATAACTTAGTTTTACGTTTATAAAATGAAACATTGGGCATAAATATTTTCATGCCAATTAAATTACCGTTAAGGAAGTTCAACACAAAATTATTCGGAAGTTTTCCAAGGAAGCATGTTAGTGTTATACATCATTAGATAGCTTAGAATGTACACTTTGCAACCACGTTCGGTTTTTGTAAAAAATGTTGTTGTTTTTATTTTATTTTAATTTTTTTTGTGAAGTAAAGAAAATTTCGTTTTTGTTTATTTCAATTGGAGTTTTCCTTCTTGCCGAAAGCAGCCGGTGCTAAGTTAATCACTCTATTAGAGACCTTATCTATTCAGTAATTATTGATTAAAAAAAAAACTTGCGCGTTTTTTGCGCCAGTGATGATTTAGAAGCAATAATGTCAATCAGGGAAAAATAAAAAACGACGACAAAGTCATCGAAGTTAAATATCAACTGTTTATGACAATGATTGATGGGAAAGTTGCTCAAGTGTTAACGAACACATCATCCAGTGCTACCTGCACTGTTTGTGGAGCAACTCTCAGACAAATGAATGATCTTTTAAAAGTTACAACGAGAGTTGAAAACGCTTTTAAATACGGATTGTCGACACTACACGCATGGATAAGATTTATGGAAATGATCCTCCATATTTCTTACAATTTAGGTTTTGAGAAGTGGTCTGCAACAGCTCCAGAAAACAAGCAACTTAAAGAAGACAAGAAAAAATATGTCCAAAAATGTTTCCGAGAAGTACTTGGTTTGCATATTGATAAACCATGTCAAGGTTCCGGTAATAGCAATGACGGAAATACGGCAAGGAGATTTTTCCAAAATTACCAATGTTCTGCAGAGATAACCGGAATTGATGAAGAATTAATCAAGAGATTATATATAATTCTTCAAACGGTGTCATCGGGATTCCCTATAAACGCAGAAAAATTCGGCCAGTATACATTGATAACCGCGCAATTATATGTAAGCAAATATAACTGGTACTACATGCCATCTTCGGTCCATAAAGTACTTATACATGGTGCTAAAATAATAGAGCATTATGCAGTTTTGCCTATAGGCCAATTATCCGAAGATGCCCAGAAAGCCCGAAATAAAGATCACAAGAAATATAGGTTACATCACGCTAGGAAGTGTTCCAGATCAGCAACAAACGAAGACGTTCTGTATATTTTGTTATATACATCTGATCCTTATATATCTTGCTTAAATAAACCAAGTTTTCTAATATCCAAAGAATTGTTTGACAAAACTAAAGAATTGTTGGAAATAGGAAGTGATTAATAGGATAAGTAAAATTTTTTTTAAATTTTTTGTCATGTTACTGTTTGTTTGATAATAATAATTTAGTTTTAAACTTATTTTAAGCAAAAGTGTAACTTTTCTTGCTATTTTAATATCACTTTATAATTTTTTGTGTGAAATTTCGTATAACTTTATATTTGTCATTTTTTTACGAACAATTTATAATTTTTAAAATGATGATGTTTGATTTTTTTTATTGCCTAGATATTCACAAATACGTGAAAAAAAATTCAAGGAGAAAAATCACAAAAAAACCGAGCTATCGATTTTTGAGATGGAAAATACCGGTTGGTCCCATAGTGCGTTGTGCCGATTTGTTCGGGCTTAGGGTAGCGCAAAGTTCGTACGGAAAATAATAATTTAGGTTCATGTTGCCAGAAATTTGAATTTTCAAATGGAAGTTTGAACGCGTTACTGCGTATATCGCTAGGCCGCGGCGCCGTAGACGCGGCGTGATGCTGTACGCGGCCGACGAATGCTTATTATGGAAATGCATTATAATTACCCGGGTCATACTGGTACCGAAGGGAGGTTCGAGAGCTAAAGTTGAAGAATATAGACCTGTTGCTGTATTGTCAATAACGGCTAAAATATTAGAATCTGCTATTCATAAGAAAGTTTATCAGCAAGTTAGCTCGCAACTCACAGACGCACAGCATGGATTTTGGCCGACTAGAAATACTACGAGCAATTTACTTAGCTACATGGCGGAAGTAGTGCCGATAGTAGACAGTGGCGAGCAAGCCGATGCTGCATACTTCGACTTTAAAAAAGCGTTTGATTTAGTCGATAATGACGTGTTACTGAAAAAGTTAGCAGTGGTCGGTTTCACCCCGCATTTACTTAAGTTTTTTGCAAGTAATATGAGTAACAGGCAACAGTATGTTGACTATGCAGGATATCTATCGAAGGCATACTATACTAGATCTGGGGTAAGCCAGGGAAGTAATATAGGGCCCCTAGGGTTTCTCTCAATGATAAATGACCTACCAACTGTTGTACAAGATGCTAAGTGCTTACTGTTTGCCGACGACCTCAAACTTTCTCTCCCCATAACAAACACGGATGACTGTGAAAGACTGCAGAGAGATATAGACAGAGTGGTAACGTGGAGCAAGAGTAATCTCCTGCAGTTTAACACATCTAAGTGTGTGACCATAAGTTTCTCGCGCGCGCACACACCCATCAGCTATAATTATACGGTGGACGGGGTACCGATGGATAGGGTCACTGAAGTGAGGGACTTGGGAGTTCGCTTCACCACTGGACTGACGTTTCATGATCATATAGTTAAGGTATGCAAAAAAGCCTATAGAAACCTAGGATTTGTCCTGAGAATGGTTAAAGGCTTCACAAATATGAAAGCCATAACGGCATTATATGTATAATGCTTTAGTAAGGAGCCAATTAGAGTGCAATGCAGTCATCTGGGCTCCGCATGAAACTAAATATAGTCTCATGTTGGAGCGCATACAAAATAAATTTATAAGATATAAATATAAGTATATGAGGGAATACGGGGTAAGTATATCCATTTTATCCATTGATGTATCCAACACTATTTGTCTTAGGTATGGTCGGATATAATGAACTGAGGGTCAGGAGGCAACTCACACTGGTAACCTATGTCTTTATATATGTCTATGTATATGTCTTTAAGATAATTAGAGGAAAGATACACAATGCGGATATATTGCGAAGGGTGGAACTAGTCGTGCCAGACGGGTATGTGGGTCGTCGTCGTCAGCCTCCGTTGCTGGCGGTACCGCGCGCGCGAACTAGCTTGCTGCGTGAGGCGCCGCTGACGAGCGCACTCCGCACTATCAACCTCATTGCTGATGACGTCGATATATTCTGTTGCACTTTGGGTGAATTTGAAAGGATAGCTACCTATAGAATTTGTTATGGTACAAACAGTGGAATTATTTAATTTTTAAGTGTGCTACAATATCGCATTGGGTCTAGCCTGTAAGGATATTTGTATGTTTGGAGTAAATAAATAAATAATGAACCTCTCACACGCCTGACGCTGCCTCTGGCGTCACGCCGGACGCAGCCGACAGCGTTTGTAACAGACCACGGCCTCATACGTGACGTCAAAACGATGGACAGCCACGACCATCCTCCTTTATGGTAAAAAAACAACATTCACACGAATTGAGAACCTCCTTCTTTTTGAAGTCGATTAAAAAGCACAATGCAATTACGTATAAACTCCCTATGATCCGCCGTAATTGACGTAATTAAAAGGCCCATTTTCGGCATTGTACGTTTAAACGCTTTTATAATAATGATGCTGTTAACACGAGATGCCTCTTACGGCCTCTACATCTGTTGTTACTATAATTTTTTTGTGAGTACCTAAATACTTTGGCCTTTTTGCGTTTTTTGAGGATTCCAAAGTTTGGGAATATATCCAAATTACCCACACAATGTCTGGCAGTTCGCAACCGTATTCGAGCATCGCGTACGCTAACGAGTTTACTGAAACTCTCACAAAATTTGTGCGCAGCTCGTGTTTAGGCGGTAGTAGATATTACGAGTATCATGTAAAGTTACTACTTTTTTATTACCATTTTTTGTTCATAGATTACGTATTGCCGCATAACTCAAATACAGAATACCTCACATAAAGGGTTTGATGTCTGGCCTCACATAAAGGATTTTTTGAAATTCAATCTATAACGTTCCGTAAGAAGCTTATTTGATTACATCGGCTTATTTATGTAGCTACTTACTTATTCGGTAAAATTTCCTCAGAAATTTTATTATTCTTTGGCATTCAACACCTTAAAAGGCAGAAAAGGGGCAATTATTATAGGTAAGGGGCAGGTTTAATTTTCGTTTCTAATTAAATTGGTACTTGTTTCTGAATATTTAGCCAGGATAAAAGGAACGAAAAGACAGTTTCTACATGCAATTGAATGAAGATAAAATATCTCTAATTTATTTCAGTATATTTCCAAATAAACTTTTGTATGCAGGTCGTAGGTTTTTTAACCGACTTCAAAAAGGAGGAGGTTCTCAATTCGGTTGTATTTTTTTTTTTTTTTTTTTTATGTGTGTTACCTCATATCTCCGTCATTTATGAACCGATTTGAAAAATTCTTTTTTTGTTCGAAAGGGTATACTTTCCGATTGGTCCCATTTAAATTTTGTTATGATTAGACCATGAACTTCAGAGATATGGAACGGAACTCCTCATCGGATCAAAGCAAAATTCTCAAATTACTAATATTGCTTTGTTTATATTTGTTGTTGGGAACTGATTACTGGAAAAGAGGAGGGGGTGCGTGTCCCCCCCTCCCCCCCCTTTTGAATGTTTTCATTATATCGTGTAAGGTATCATTTGAAAGGACTTTTTATGCCCGACTACGTCAAAGCCAAAAAGAAGGGTTATGAAGGAGGGGGTTAAAATTATGACACTAAAACGTATTTAATAAAAAATAAACTTTAAAAAAAAGTAAAAACCGACTTCAAAGAAATACTAAAAGGAGTAAAATAATTACCTAATATAAAATTAACAGTTTCAGAAGTCGGTGCAACTCTACACTGAAGCAAATAGAAGCCACCGACTTCTGAAACTGTTAATTTTATATTAGGTAATTATTTTACTCCTTTTAGTATTTCTTTGAAGTCGGTTTTTACTTTTTTTTATTGATAGTAAAACTGATTAATTTTTTAAATTTAACATAACATCACTTTTATGTGTTAACGAATTCGTGTAATTTCTTCAAACCACATGATCTATTAATGGTATAGATTAACCCCGCACGGGATTCAGATTGATTAAAAATAAAAAAAAGTTTATTTTTTTCCAAATATTTTTTAATGTCATAGAAAATTTCGATGCCATGCATAAATGAATGAAGGCACGGCGACACAGCTGACGGGCACGACTAGCGTGATATCGCTCCACGCAGTCAGTTAACTTGGGACGCTAAAATTACACAGATACAGAATACCATGGTTAATTTTTAAAACTTTTTTTTGTTGATTCTGAAAAAAAAACCTATGCAGGGTCAATCAGGGTCACCAGTAGATCACGCGGTTTGAAGGAATTACACGATTTCGTTAACACCCTGTAGTACACCCGCATTTCGCTATTCATTAGGTTTAAGTCTCATGTAATAGGGGGCGAGCCTATTGTCATCAACAGGACACAAATCCAGACTCCGGGCTGCTACTCAGAAATTACCAACACCCAATAACACTTTACCTGGCCTGGGGATCGAACCCGGGACGTCACGCTCAGCAGTCGCGCTTGCGACTACTAGACTAACGAGGCAGTCAACATAACAAATAAATGTTTTTTGAATCAGTTTAACATCCTAATCCTAACTAATATTATAAATGCGAAAGTAAGTTTGTTTGTTACCTTTTCACGCCTAAACCGCTGAACCGATCATCCTGAAATTTTGCATATACGTTGACGGGTACAGAAACGGACATAGGGTACCTTTCATCCCGAAAAAAGTACAGTTCCCGAGGAAAACAACAATTATCATAATAGATGGCGCCACGTGTCTTTCGATTCATGATAGAAGCTTTAGTAGTGTGTTAAGAGTTGATTGTCAAATTCTAAAATAACGCGAGCGAAGCCGCGGGCATAAGCTAGTAATCAAATAAATGTCTTTTCGTTACCTAAGAGGTTTCATTACCTACGTGTTAATTATATAGAAAGTAAACGTTACTACAGGGATTGCGTTTCTCTATGCATCTATTAGGTACTGTGTGTACATAAAAGGATTAAATGCAATCGGAGTAATAGATTTTCATTCAGCATACAAGCCTCCTTTAAATTAACACTAATCTAATTGGAAATACCTGTTTTTGAATTACAGCGACTGTACTGTACAACAAGTAGTTAACTGCTAAATGATATTTATTTTTGTAAATAAATCTGTTACGGACACTTTTACAAGTCAATGTAATGTTTTTTTTAAGACTAGATGTCGCCGGCATTTCTTGTCGGACTAGCTTTGAGAAGAAAAACTAAAACAAACTCAGAGTTCAAACTCTCTTTTAAAGTCCAGACATTGTGGTACAAAACTATGCGAGTGTAACAATGTAGGGCAACGTCTGGAATGGCCATTTGAGGAAAGAGCCTTAGCAGGTTTGAGTCGACCTGTCCCAAATGACGGCACGCAAGCATCAGCTATCGTGTTGCTCAACCTTATTTTAGGGAGCTCAACGACTCGACGCAAGACGCCACCAATCAGCTGGATATTTGCGTAGGTCACAAAAAATACTCAGACCGCCTAACAGTTTTACAAAATTCATGTATAGCTGGCCTACATAGTACTCACACACAATTTAATAAAAAATAAAATAAAACAAACGACACATTAATAAAAATAGCCGACAAAATGTCAAGGTAAAATAATAACAATTCAATAATAATAATTATCAATACATCAACAGGCGGAATGTCAATAAATAAAAATTAAATAATTTCAATGATGTTTTTGTGATAAGAGCGAGCGGCTTAATTCCAAGCATTTTATCATCCATATAATCTTTAAGTTTATAGAAACCCTTGTTGCAAAGTTTCTGCTTTACGAAGGACTTAAATTTATTGAGACTTAAGTCTTGAATATTGCTTGGAATCTTGTTGTAGAAACGTATACTTTGGCACCTAAATGAATTATTATTTTTTTGGAGCCTAGTCATTGGCAGTATAAGTTTATTTTTATTTCTAGTATTGACGTTATGAATGTCGCTGTTCTTAGAGAACAAATTAATATTTTTGTTAACATAAATCAAATTTTCATAAATATATTGAGATGCGACCGTCATCGATCAATTTCTTTAAAATACGTCATTTCACCTTGTTTCTATTGATATTACTTATACCTTTTTTTATGACAGGCCACATAGTTTTGGATTATATTCGAAAGGAAAAGTTGCAACTTCCAGAGAAAATTACCCCATGTTGGAGTCTTTGGTCAACCGGACCCACTGGAAACCCGCGGGATCACTCAACCCAATCACATTTTGAATAGGTCGACTGGAACCACTGCTCAATTTCATTATTAGTACAGTCACGGAGTAAAGCCGAATCTTTTAGTTTAATTTTATGAATACTTTTTTATTTTTGAGTACAATACTCTATAAAAGAGTACGAGATGCAACTAATTATAACAGTATCGAGCGCACGCATTTAGACTCTTTGAATAAGTTTATCCATTGCCAATAATTTATTTATTGTTAAAGGAAAATCTACAGCTAAGGACACAGTTGTAGCGATAGTAGTAGCACAGTCTACCTATATCTTACTCCTTACAGTCGGTCTACGTAGAACATTGTCGCAGAGCAATCGTGCGGGGGGTTGCGGGGTGATGGGGCGGAGGTTATGTCCCGAGTAGCCATACTGCGTACTCGGGACATAAATTCCAGGGCTCGCACTTTTTGATTTCGAATTTGGTTGATATCGTTCATAGAAATTATATTAATTTATTAATAGTATGTATGTTGTATGTACCTATAACGAGAATTTTATTATAAAGTCTGTTTACTAATCCAAGATGGCGGCACACATACATTTTCAAATGATTGTTCGTGGGAAGTCTTTTCCACGGTTTTCGGGGTCACTGATGCCCAAAATAACGTCAAAATCCAAATCCAAGATGGCACCCATGAAAATTTTCATCTAATCATCATGGGTGTTAATTTCATGGTTTTCGGGGTCACTAATGCCGAAAATAACGTCAAAATCTAAATCCAAGATGGCAGCCATGAAAATTAGCAAATTAGTCGTCATGGGTGTCAAATCCATGGTTTTCTGGGGTGCGGATGCCGAAAATGAGGTCAAAATCGAAATCCAAGATGGCGGCAACAAAAATGTCAAATTAGTCGTCATGGGTGTCATTTCCATGGTTTTCGGGGGTACTGATGCCGAAAATGAGGTCAAAATCCATTTCCAAGATGGCGGCTACTAAAATTTCAATTTAACCATCATGGGTGTCATTTCCATGGTTTTCGGGGATGCTGATGATGAAAATGAGGTCAAAATCTATATTCAAGATGGCGGCCGTGAAAATTTTCAAATTAGCTGTGATGGGTGTCAAATCCATGATTTTCGGGCACGATGATTACAAAAACAAGATCCATTCTCAAACACCAAGATAGGGACCACGTTTTACCTGGCAAATTACATTTAACTGGTAAATTTTTTGACCGCCGTATATGATCGAGGAATACTTAGGCTTTATTTCCAGCATCAGCACCCACGAAAACCATAGAAGTAATAACCATGAATAATAAGTAATTTTGCTATGGCTCCTTCTTGGATTTGGGAATAATTTATGACTCTTACTTACCCCCGCAAGCTTTAGCCACTGCAACTGTAACCTCGACAAAATTTGTAGTTTTAAATATTGTTAGAAAATTCCAGGATAAGATGGCGAAATTGCTGCTACATACCTTTGCATTATTTTGTCAATCGTCAAAATTACGCATGCGTGGTTTTATTTTTGCGTGTCACTGTTTCTATAAACCGTTAATTAATTTGGACGTTGGTTTGACAAAGTTTGTATAATTTGTTTTATGTGACAACCCTATGACAAGTGTTATCAATTTTGACATTTCATAGGACCTGTCAAATGTATGGGCGTTGACCCACTGTATGTAGTAAGTAGGTACACTGTGGTAGTAGGAAGCAGAAAGCCAATTACAGATTTTCACATATAGGTAATTGAATACATAACTGTTGGTGTTTACACTAGTCTCAACAAGTTAACTACTTATACAGGGTTATTGGTAAAACACCAACAACCACTTAAGGGGTCATTGTACTCATCATTATGATTTATTTCACGAGATAAGCGAACATAAATGTAGGGAACAGCTGTTATTTTTTTTCGCGATTTCAGGTTTGGTCCCATAGTAAAAGTTGTTCATAATGATGAGTACAATGACCCCTGAGGTTGTTGGTGTTTTACCAATAACCCTGTATACTACTCTATTATAATAGATGCGCACTATTTTACCTACTAATTACAAGTTGAAAAGGGTTTTGATACTCACCTGTAAAAACAATTAAATGTGGCATAAGTCGTTCTTACAAAAAAAACAAGGGTTAAGCGCCGCTTTGCTGCTGTGATACTGGTTTTAAATGGATCTAGATCATAATTTTTGCATATTTTGTTAAAGTTTTTACTCGCTCGCACTAGGAAGGAATTTTGGCAGTAGTTCGTCGATATTTTAGGGATGTTATCTTGGGGCATATTATGCTACGTCAAGATAGTTGAACTTTGAAATAATGAGCGAACCCACCACTTGCGCGCGGAGCTCCACGCTAAAATGGCTTCGTAACTTATACGGTATCTAGAAACAACTTTTTAATAGGTTTTCTTGATCGTTTACGATAAAACAGTTGTAGGTACATGAACATCAATGAAACTTTTTCATGTTTCCTGAGGCACTAATTGAATTGGATTAGTTTAGTCAACATTGAGGTATTGTTTAGTTAGCCTGGGCTGGTGAAGATTGCCTGTGACAGGGAGGTATTTGGTTAACCCTGGGTTATCGGTTGCGCAAGTCGGGCTTATAGTACTGGATGTGCCACACAAAGTTGTGTGTTTAAAATTATTCCCTGCTATTAGGCACGTTCCTGATACCTATAATAGCTTTATTAAGGTACGCCAGGGTGCATAAAAAGAGCCTCCACGAGTGACGATACTTAAGTACGTCCGGCGCACCCTGGGCAGTCAGCCCCGCTACCAACCTTGCTGACTGGTTAATCTTTTCACCACAGCATGAGCTATTTTTGTATACCTCGTGCTGACACGAGAGAAGAAGGTACACTTAGTTTTTATTTTGTGATCTCCGCAACTTTGCTATGGTGCAATCAAATGCAAACCCTTTCCATTATAACCATTAAACTATTTTTTTTTTTTTTATTATAACACCTTGCCCCACCCTATGATTTCTCCTGTATCGTGGATGCGTTTACAGACACAAATCTCACATAAACAAACTATCTGTAGAACATACAAATTATTGTTCCGAGTGGGAATCAGACCCACGAACCGTAGCGCAGAAGCCAATCGTTCAGCCACTGCACCAAAGGTGTCGTCTTATTTTTTAATTAGCTGTTTATGAGAAACTATAAAGGTGGTAAAGAAGTTCTCTTCAAATCACGCCTCATCTTCCGTGCGGAAGATGTCCGGTCCTTTGGAAGGCATACACGGGGACACAGGTCCAACGCGCAGAGGCCCCTTTGAGAACTTTAATCTAAAATGGGGTGGGGCACCAACCGGGGACTATCCACGGCTGTACTATTGGAGTACAGTCATGGACCGTCCCAGGTGGGTGCAAAACCATTGTGAAATATGGTAAAAATAAAACTGGTCTATGGGATAGGGTGTTGAATGGACTAGTAAAGAAGTTCTTATTATTACTGTTTGGCATTCATATTCCAGTAGACACTTATTTTTGAAACAAATATATTTGTATGTGTTAGCTTATACATGGCTTATTTATCTTGGAGATATACTCAGTCAGTAAAAGAGTCTGAAATATGTGTAGTAATCTAGTAAATAGACCCGCAGGCTCCACCCACATGGATATTATGGTAATTATATTGTGGTTTCATGACAACCTTATTTTATTGAATGGTTCCTTTTATACGTGAATTACAAATAATACAAACAAACAAGAATACTCGTAACATTCCCTAAGTAACAGTATTAGTTTAGCATTATATTAAGTTTGTTTATTTCTTTCACGAAAGACCTTTGAAGGATTCAGTTACAGACAAGTTCTACCGTACTAAAACTCACTCTTGAAGAACTTTTAAAGAACGTTTTTTTTTGCTCTACGTGAATGTAGTTTGTTAAGAATCTGCAACTGAATCTATTTTCCAGTTACTGTCGAAGTTAATAACGCTCTCTCTGAAGTAATGCACTGGTTTAATGTTAACAACTTACTTTTGAACGAGAAAAAGACTAAGAGCTCTTACACACCACGTTTTTATCAGGCGTCGTCGACGCGCGTTTCGGCATCGCGCGTTGCCGGCGCTGCTAAACTTGAAATAGGCAGATTACTTGCGATTGCATCGCTGCAAACTCACGAGAAACGCGCTACAGACGCGCGTGAGCAACTTTCCTTGCAAAGTAAAACGCGTGTAGCACGCGCGCGAAGTAGCGTGTATCGCGCTAAAGACGCGCGTGCGCACCTCTCCTTGGATTAAAACGTGCTGTACGTATGTGTTTGCAGCTAAAGAGACGCGCTGTGCCAGCGCATCTGTATCGATGTAGCTCCGCGCTACGAGCGCGTCGACAGCTCGCGAAAAAGTCGTCGTCTGCATACTACAATTTTATGAACGTGTGAATAGGTAAATTGGTTGCGATAACATCGCGTTTGCAGCGCGTTATAGTAGCGTGCGACGCGCGTAGACAGCGCTTGAAAAAAACGTGGTGTGTAAGAGCCCTTAATGTATTAGATTTTTGGCACCTAATGTTAAGCAGGTGAAAACTAGTGTAGTAATAAATGGAGCCGAGTTGGATCTTGTGGACACCACTACGTTCTTGAGTATAACTTTAGACTCGGAACTGCAGTTTGTAATGTAGCAGACGGCCCCAGGTTCTCTCGAGCTAGGGACACGTCTGCTACACCAGTTACAAAGAATCGCATTGGGCATTCAATACCTAATACATATACATAACAATAATGAAATGCTTATAGAATAAGAGGCAAGATAGCTTTACGTCCCTTGGGGTAGTCAGTGCATTCCTTCTTGTAGTTACGGTGTTCGCCGATGGCCCACACAGCCATTTGATAGAAACCGGCGGCAGCAAACAGACCGGCTGGAGCACATTTAGTCATGACGGGAAAGAATAGCAAGGATCCGAACTCGTAAGTGTAGTTAAGGCTGGAGACGAAGTTGAAAAGAAGGGAGAAGGGGTTGCCATCGGGCACCGGAATGCATCTCACTTTGGTACCAGGGGGCGCAGGTTTTTCAATAGAATGTGGATGCTCAGGTTGCCCAGCTCACATAAGATAAATCCTCCGAGTCCCATGTAAAAGCAAGTGTTGAATGGAGCAGTGTACAGGGGATGGTTGATCTGGTATGCCACATACAATGTAAACAGCCCGTAGTTTTAATTATTATTTATACATACAGAAAATAATTATCTACCACTTTTATCAATATCTCACTTCCGTGTCCAAAATTGAAAAAAACTATCAAAGAAGTTGCAAAAATGTCCCACTGCCGATTGCAAAAATAAGTATCTCAAAAAATCGCTAAAAATGAGTATAAAAAACCGGCCAAGTGCGAGTCGGACTCGCGTACGAAGGGTTCTGTACCACATTATCTATAAAAACGGCAAAAAAAAACATGTCTGTTGTATGGGAGCTCCCCTTAAATATTTGTTTTATTTTAATTTAATAAGTCTGTTGTATGGGAGCTCCCTTTAAATATTTGATTTATTTTAATTTATTCGCTTATCTCGTGAATATTTCACGTAGGTATACTTTACAATCTATGACAGTAGTAAAGTACACTGAAATACTGTTTACCTGACATTATTCTCATTTGATTCTCATCATACTACACTCACCGGCATAATTAGCGGAACGCAACAAAAAACCGTGTTTTTTTCCATAATTTTGTACTGTTTATCAATGTTTTTGTTTAAATATTTTATAATTATTGTTAAATGCATTAAAAGGACAAATAATCAGTAATAGTTTAATTGAATTTGGCAATTTAAACCTTTAATTTGCTAAAATATCCATTTTGTAACTTTCGGCGCATATTTTTTGAAATAATTAATTTGTTGTTTATTTTACTTTTTTGTTTGTTTCATCACCGTTTCTATACTCCTAGGGTCCTTATAAGTATTAATCCATTATCTTTTCTTAAGGCAAATTGTCCCCATACTCGCATGAAACACTTTTTAATCCTCTAATGTTTCTGGGTGGCTGGTTTTTTTTCTAACCCTATTTCCCGTCAAGGCCAAGTCATTTATTTATTTATTTATAGTTAATTAAAACGGTATAATACCAATTACAATAATTAACATAGAGACAAAGTGTTGGTTATACATAATAATGTAAATTACATGGTAAAATTAAATTAAAAACTAACATGGAACAGTGGACACCCTCGCATACTTTCTCTCACAGAATGCCAGACATACATGCATAATTTTATTCCATTCATCCGCAAACACATCAAATTCAGGATTGTCAGTCAGGAGGGCGTTGAGTATCTTTAGAGTACGACACACTGGGGACTCGGCTCTGGCAACAGTTTTGGATGACAGCTGTGCGAACAGATTGTGCCGGCGGCACTGACGGTGTCCGATGTATTTGTCGGGCACAAATAGTCGACAGAAAAGGCCAAGGAGCTCGGGACAGTCGATACGTCCGCTGAGGGTTTTACAGGCTACCGTGAGCTGATCAAGGCCTCTTCTCACCTCTAACGAGTTAAAACCCAACATTCCTAAAAGATAGTTAGTAGGGTACATATAGGGAAAAAATTGGTATAACCTTTTAAATAAAAACCTGAGGAAAGTTTTTTGTACCTTTTCGAGCATTAATGTTTGGGTCGCTGTATAAGGGTGCCAGACACAAGCACTGGACTCGAGTTTACTTCGAACCAAAGTGGTGTACAGAAGCCTGATAACATTTGAGTTGCGAAAATCACGAGAATTTCGCAAAACAAACCCTAAGCGCCTGTAAGATTCCTTAGCAAGAGTGGAAATATGATCTCTAAATGTCAGACCACGGTCGAAGGTCACTCCCAAGTCCTTTATGTTGGTGACACGAGTAATTGCTTCACCACCCAATCTGTAGTTAAAGTGGATTGGTCGCGATCCCCGACCGTAAGTCATGACGCAACACTTGCTTTTATTGAAAAGCAGCTTGTTCACAGTACTCCACTCATAAATAGCGTCAATATCCCCTTGTAGGAGTTTGCATTCCTCATCCGTTTTTATTTGCGCAACTAGTTTTAGGTCGTCGGCATATAGTAGACATTTTGCAAATGTGACCTTTTTTATAAGATCATTGATCATGATCAGGAACAAAAGCGGACCCAACACGGATCCCTGACTCACGCCCGAGCGAGTATTATAAGGCTTGGACTCGAAATAGCCATGTCTGACATACTGCTTTCGATCTCGCAGGTAGTCAGCGAAGAACTTGAGAAATCCAGACGTGAAACCAATGCCTGCCAACTTGGTCAAGAGGACATCGTTGTCGACTCTGACGAAAGCTTTGCGGAAATCAAAATAAAGGGCGTCAACTTGCCTCCCAGTGTCCAGGCCTCTAGATATATAGTCCACGTGAATCAATAAATTCGAATCGACGGAGCGACCCGATCGAAAGCCGTGCTGGGCGTCTGATAGAAACATATTTATACGCTTGTAGATGAAAGTATGGAGTATATTTCTTAGAGAATATATTATCTTTTAAATAACAGTTTGTTTTGCATGGCCCCCCGTGTCTACAACCACCTACCAAAGTTTTTAATAGATACATCCTCACCTGTTGTATTCAAAAACCAGTTAAAAAAGTTTTTAATAGAAAAAGCCTATTACAGTGTATCTGAATATTTGCAGGATAAGCTATAAGAATTTTGTAATTAATTGTGATATTGTGATAATTTTGATCTCATAAAATACAGTTTATTATTTATTTATATAATTATAATTACGTTACATGTTAAAAAATAAATAAAAAATATTAATATCTTATGTGGGTGTACTAAGCACCTCTGCCTTACCCATTGGGGAGAACAGGCATGATGTTTTGTTAATTAATTTGTAATTTATACTTGAATTTGTTTAAACACTATTATTTTCTGCAGTGACCTGTAATTTGCATGCCAAAGGGTTAAATATGGTGATACCAAATTGTATGTTACATATGATTATTTTACATCTGTTTTTCTACCCATATTTGCAAATAAATTATTTGAATTTGAATTTATATTCTCGAAAACCTTCGCAATGGTTGGTAGGATAGCGATAGGTCTGTGATCCTCTACAGATGATTTGTCGCTGGTTTTGGGGATGGGGGTGACCCGCGAAATTTTCCACTGCTCCGGGTACAGGCCGGACTGAAGGGTTTGGTTAAAAACATGACAGAGAGGAGCTGCTAAGGTATCGTGGCATCCCTTAAGGATAAAAGCAGGGATGTTGTCAGGACCAATCGAGCTACATGGTTTGAGTTTGGCAATTCCCTTAACTACATCCTGTGGGGTCAAAAGGGGAAGAGGAATATTATCTCCTTCACTACTCAAGTTCAAGTTACCTGCGTCTGGGTCTAATTTTGGTATATCGGGCAAGAACACGCTCGCGAAATACTGAGCAAATGCTTCAGCCGCTTTAACACCCGAATTAGTCTCACCATTATATAAAACGTTTGGCTCGAAACCACCCTTTGATCGCAGACTAGATACGTGTTGCCAGAACTGTCGTGGATTGTTTCCTATGCTATTCTCTACAGTATGACAGTATGATTTGTAGGCTTCCTGGGTTCTTAATTTTAAATCCGATCGCAGAGCACTAAACTCAGTATATGTTAGATCACAGCGTGATAGTTTCCATTTCTTATGGAGTTTGGTTTTACGCCGGGTGTCATTGACAATATCCCTAGTGAACCATACTGGATACCGCCTATTACCAGAAATCATTCTCTTTTTCTTTGGAATAGAAGAATCGAATAGATTGTATATTATTGCGTAGAGCTTATCAGTAGCGGAGCGTGCATCATTGCAGCGAAGAACGTCTTGCCATGGGGCTCAGCAAATCTGATCGTTTAAAAGTGTGTAGTCTCCTTTGCTAAAATTCCAATCCCTACTTCTATCAATGTTACTAGGATCTAATTTTTCGCAAACCTTAAGTGTTGTGATAGTTACCGCAATGTCTAACGGAGGATGATAAGGATCGATGGGAACCAGCTCTGTACCCATAACATGCTCGCAATTAACCTCTGTACCCTCCCGAGTCAACACTACGTCTAATTTACTTCCACGCATATTTATGACTTCATATTCTATTGGACTCATGTCCGGGGTCCACGTTGACTCACCCTGGTGGGTTATTACAACATCTTATATGAAATTGCGGACCACGAATATACATTCCGGCTGGCCACAGATAATCCTGTATAATTTTTTTTTCTTTTCTGGTAATGGACCAAGTGGCTTTGAATGAGGTTCTGGGATATCTATCCTGCAAAAATAAGCAGCCAGAAAGCCTCCTTCAATAATGCCTAACTCCGTGTGCGCTTCAAAACAAATGACACCCCAAACCATTACTAGACCCTTTAGTATAAGGCATATTCCTGTAAAATTTACCTGTTCAAAGCGATTCCTTTGACGTAGGCCATACCACCAGTACTTAAATAAAACAAAGTTCCTATCAAAAACACAAAAGGGCAAAATCTTTGTAAAATCAAAACTGGGCCTAATTTACCTCTATTCGCATAGTAAAACCAAATTTTTCTTCAACATGCAGTCTTAATTGAAGGTTCTTATGAATAAAAAAAATCGTCATAGCAATAGCAGTACCATAAAATAAAAAAATATAAAAAATGTAAACGTTCCGCTAATTATGCCGGTGAGTGTAGTTTGGTATTTTTTGGCATATTTTTATTACCTTTAGTGCCTTTAGTAGGTACCGTTAGTATCTAGAAACGATGAAAAATACGTGTGTAAAATTAAAAAATAAGGGTGGCTTCTTGCTGGTATATTATTAATATACCAGCAAGAAGCCACCCTTATTTTTTATGTTTAAAAGCCATGTAACTCCATTTCTAAATAAAGGCAATATCCTAAAAATCCATTTGAGAAGGGAATTACACTTAACAACTTTACTGTCTGGGGCGGTTAAAAATAAAAAACCGAGCTATCTCTACTCTTAGTTAGATTGAATGAAAGAACAACACAGGGGATATGAAACTTCAGCATCATCCTTTGCCTTACGTATTCCGTGGCTGCAGGTATAACGCTACTAAGTGTTTGAACAATTTGCCAACGCCATTACGGAACCTGAATAATGTAGATAATTAGGTATGTAAAGTAAAAGTTAACCTATGCTGATTCCAAAACCGTTTCGAGGTTTTAGTTTGATAAACCTTATTTTGCAATTTTTAGCTCTTAAAATTATAAGATGGTGTTTATTTTAGCAGAAATGCATGAATTCAATTGACATCTATTTGACCTCTAAGTGATTATCTTCCTTTTTCGTGACGTAGGAAAACTCTATGGTATTACACTTTGCGTAGACAAAGAATTGATTTCTTTGTCTATGGTAACCCCTCCTATCACGTTACGTCATCACTAGAAAAACTTTAAAAAAATATTAAAAAATTACCTACCGTGTAGAAAACAAAAATATTCAAATTCGTTTCTTTAAATAGCCTAATCTTTAAGAAAAAAATATTAAAAAAATAACAAAAAAAAACTTTACATACCGAATTGAATTAAATTAAATTAAATATCATTTATTTCAGGCAATTATTAAACCCATACCATACAGACACATACTCTTAAATACCATAGGCATAGCAAGATAGAATGTTTAAATACAATAACTAAAAATATAGGTACCTATATTAAAAGACTTTTGCCTCTCTTGCAAGATGGACGACGCGGTACCTACACAGCTTTTACAATTAAAATAGTTACAAAATTTAAATATCTCGGGCATATTGTAACAGAAAACTTATCGGATGTTGACGATTTGGAACGACAGAGACGCAGTATCGCTTGTAGAAGCAATATGCTAGCTAGACGTTTTCATCACTGCTCGAATCAAGTTAAGGTGACGCTATTCAGAGCTTACTGTCAGTCGTTATACACCAGCTAACTTTAGAATAGAATAGATTTTTATTTTCTTACCAGAAATTACAGCTTAAAGTTAAATTAGTCTACAGATACAATTTTATACTTAATTTGTGGAAGACTGGTGCCTAAACAAAGTTTTTTTCAAAACCTGTAAGTCAGGTCACCAGGTCTTTGGTACCGGTACACGAGGAGTGCGTATAACACTCTTCGTGAACGGTATAATAATGCTTACCGGGCTATGATGAACTTGCCCTGGCGTTGTAGTGCGACTGACATGTTCGCCGAGAGCAACGTTGCCGGCTTTTCCGCGATACTATAAGCTCAGAGTGTCATTCTATTAATTCGGTATGAAAGTTTTTTTTTGTATTTTTTTTATATTTTTTTCTTAAAGATTAGGCTATTTAAAGAAACTAATTTGAATATTTTTGTATTCTACACGCTAGTTATTTTTTAATATATTTTTAAAGTTTTTCTAGTGAGGACGTCACACTATAGGACCAACTGACCACTTACCAAACACAAAGAAACCAATTCTTTGTCTCCGCCAAGTATAATACCATAGAGCTTTCCTACGTCACGAAAAAGGAAGATAGTCACTTAGATGTCAAGTGAATTCATGCTTTTCCGCTAAAATAAACACCATCTTATAATTTTAAGAGCTAAAAATTGCAAAATAAGGTTTACCAAACTAAGACCTCGAAACGGTTTTGGAATCAGCATAGGTTAACTTTTACTTTACATACCGAATTGTTATTTTTTGACACACAGAAATCCAGCAGTTAATTAGTTACACCCGGAATGTTCTGCCTAGCCTTTTCCCTACTATGTTGGGGTCAGCTTCCAGTCTAACCAGATGCGGCTGAATACCAGTATTTTACACGGAGCGTCTACCATCAGACCTCAGCAACCCAGTTGCTGGGCAATAATAATAATAATAAACTCATTTATTTTCAGGCTACTTTGGCCCATAGATACATACCTTACAAACTAACATATACAGTGGTGGACATATAATTAGAAACACCAAGTGTGACTTTTATTTATAGTACAAATTAACTTGATGATTAATGTTTTACGTATCATTGAGGGCTTATACCTATTTATCTATAATGTATCCACATCGTGAAGTATTACTATGTCAGTTTTGGAAATATCATACAACCGTTCATGTAAAAACTGGTATACTTTATAAAATAAAATGAAGCAGCACAACGTACTAAGGTGGACAACTAATTAGAAACAGAAAAAAAACATTAGCATAAATATGAACAAAGGTAACGAAACAATAAATAATGAAGTTAAATAGTAAAAACGTTTTATAATAAACAATTAATGTTTGGTTGGGAAGCCTCTGCTGTCGATTACAGCTCTACAACGACGTGGCAATGATTCTATCAATGTTTCATACACTTCCAGGGAATTTTTCTCCAAGCTTCTACAAATACGTCTTAAAGTTGTTGTAGTATGATACTAGTAGTAGTACGATATTAGTGATATGTTTATTGGACAATGTTTTCTTTACAATGTACCACAAACTTAGATTTGATTCAAATCTGAACTATTTACAGACCACTCTAACACCGACACTAATTAGGCTCTTAGAAATGCTTTAACGTTGTTTGGATTATTGTAGTGTCGGTGTTAGAGTGGTCTGCAAATAGTTCAGATTTGAATCAAATCTAAGTTTGTGGTACATTGTAAAGAAAACATTGTCCAATAAACATATCACTAATATCGTACTACTACTAGTATCATACTACAACAACTTTAAGACGTATTTGTAGAAGCTTGGAGAAAAATTCCCTGGAAGTGTATGAAACATTGATAGAATCATTGCCACGTCGTTGTAGAGCTGTAATCGACAGCAGAGGCTTCCCAACCAAACATTAATTGTTTATTATAAAACGTTTTTACTATTTAACTTCATTATTTATTGTTTCGTAACCTTTGTTCATATTTATGCTAATGTTTTTTTTCTGTTTCTAATTAGTTGTCCACCTTAGTACGTTGTGCTGCTTCATTTTATTTTATAAAGTATACCAGTTTTTACATAAACGGTTTTATGATATTTCCAAAACTGATATAGTAATACTTCATGATGTGGACATTATAGATAAATAGGTATAAGCCCTCTATGATACGTAAAACATTAATTATCAAGTTAAATTGTACTAAAAATAAAAGTCACACTTGGTGTTTCTAATTATATGTCCACCACTGTATATGTTAAATAATACAGTTTATGTTAGTAATAAAACTTAAGCCTATGTTAGTAAACACACTTCACTTGCGCACTATGTTATCCGCTGCGCGATCGTGTGGCACTTGTCCGCGGAAGCGACGGAACACCACTCCCTGCGGCCAAAAGTCCTCTTCCATGACGAGGTGCAGAAGACAAGTTGGTACTCGTACCACGAATGCCCTGAAGTTGACATTGCGGCGCGATTCCAGCAGCTGCACTCTCGCCGTGTACTTGGTCCTTTGGCGCACGTACTCCTCGATGTCCTCCGCCTTAGTGGTGTAGTGTAGGCGGGAGATGTACACCGGAGTGTTCGGCTTCGCGGCACGTATAATAAAGTTGGACTCCACAGGAGCCGTGCCGCAGTGGTTCTTGAGGGTCCTCTGCCGGCAATGTCGATAGCCCGTGGTTAGACCAATTGTTAGAATTTCAGGCTACTGCCTACCCGTAACGACTTTCATAAGTATTCGTATGACACCTGGGACCGACCCACCAGGTAGTTACACCCGGAATACATTCCTAAAATAAATCTGTTTCTGAACACTTAAGGCTCATTTACACGGAGATAGTTTCTCGAAGCGAGACTCATTCTGTCTTCGTCTTTCTCTACGATGAAAACAGAGATAGCATGAGACTCGCTTCGAGAAACTATCTGCGTGTAAATGAGCCTTTAGTATTGTTCTATCTTGATTACATCGCATCGATCATACGACGCCTTATTGTTGTTATAATTATGAGAAAATTACTTGTCAGAAGGTTCCGATCAAGTGAAATTAATGAACCTTGTCGTCCAAAATATAATAGCCAGAAGCCAGAAATAATTGTTCTTTCATAAACATTTTTAGACATCAATTGACCGATGAAGTTTAATTGTTGAATGGTCTCTACCTCGTTTTTGTGTGAACGGAGTTCGTGTTTTAAAAACTTATTTTTAATAAGAAGTTGCCCATTTGTTTCTGAAAGGGTTTCGAAAGAACGTTGCATTAATATTTTGTAAAATTCTATTCATAAAAATAGTTTTCGTGCGAATTTATCTTAAAATATTACTTGAAGTATTCGGTATATTTTCTTTGAAAGCTTTAGTTTTTGTTTTAAAAACAGATTTTCTTTAGCAATATGGCAAGACGAAGAACTTGTTATGTTCGCAAGCTTTCTTCTATCGACAGTTTTAATAATAGAATATTTGGTTTTGACCGTTTGTTTGTATGTAAGTACATGTACATGTTAGCACCATGCAACGCTCAGGTTATTTAATCCTGCACATTTAATAATGGACTATGATACAATTTGTCGGGTGGAACTAATATTGTGTGCGATTGTACAAATTGCTCTCTCTCGAGTCAAAAATTAAAGTTTATTAATAATCTTCATGTATCATTAACCCTGTCTTTGCTGTAGTTACAATCACTGATTCGTCCTTTTACACAGAAAAATTATAATTTTATTTACACTCACATCGTAAAGTTCCAATTATGAACTCAAAAATAGTACCATATTGACATGATTTATTGACGTGCATCTCTAATCAATTTAAAACGTTTTATTAAAGTACAGTTTTAACAAAATAATGCTATAAAATAGTAGTTTGTATCATAAGGGAGCAAAATAATATTTTTACGGCGAGGGCGCTTTTTTGAATCCAGAGCGAAGTGAGGGATTCTAGAGTAAAATCCCGAGCGTAGCGAGGGATTCTTTAGCAGAATCCTGAACGTAGGTAGCGAGGGATTCAAAGGACGTCGCCCGAGCCAAAAAATTTGAACACATTTTGAAAACAGAGTCTGAAAAATTCTTGGCGCCTCTTGCATTTCTCCTTTCAATAAAATTACCATAGACTTTCATATATTTCTCCTGGGATTTTGCAGGTAATAGATTATCCATCACATTTCTTGCGTCAGTTCTAATACTTTCAGGACTTAATTCCATATTTTCACTGTCACTTGAAGAACTCTCTCTCTTCTTTGTTTATTTTTATTTATAATATATTTATTTATTAGTTTGTTTTATACATGTATTTTTCTTTTAGTTATTTTTATAAATATTTGTGTAATTATTGATATTTATTTTATGTTATTATATTTAAGTAATATTATGTACGTTATGTACTTGTAAACTGCCCGTTATCTCTTTCCGTTCTTCCAGTCCATACTAAGGTTGTCTGGAAGAGATCGCCTTGTGCGATAAGACCGCCCATTGTACATATATTGTGTAAATAAATGTTTGTATTCCTTTTTGTTAACTGGTGTATTATGTACAACAAAGAGTATATAAATGAATAAATAAACTCATTTTTCAAAACAAAACTATGATTTTCTAACAATCTGTGAAAATTGAAGAAAACGCGGGTTGTAGTTCGCGCGTTTTTTGATTTCTTTTTTTTATTCAGCCGGCGGCGCGACTATGTGCCGTCGTACCAGCCAGTATTTATTCAAACATTATTTGCGTTTGATTTCTTTGGCGCTGAACACTAAGATGTTCCAAATTCAAAAAGTGCGCGGCAAAGATAATTGTGGCGCACTTATAAAGAGGATTAAAAACTCATTACTGCCCGCTAAAAGTTTCTTATAGAAAACACCACCTTTGGGTGCACTTAAAGGCGAACCAAGTCGTCCTTTTCCTTCCTTTTCGAATAGATGGGATGAAAAAACTTTTCTTTCAACTACGTAGTAATGTTATCATTAATCACTACAAAACCGATCACACAGGACGTATTTTTTGCTTAGAACCGAAACAGAGCAGAAATGTGCTCATTGTTGCACAGTTTTTCATTATGCACTGTTTTTTTTTAGATATTTTACCACAGAGGATTAATGTCTCCCATTAAGTTTAAAGTCTCAAGTAGGTACTATAATTATAGACACAATATATAAACAATGGCATTGATGAACCGGTTCGTCGGTCAGGCCGCTAACGGTTAATATAAAATGTATGCATTAGATCAAAAAGATACCGGCTGAAAATAAAAATCATCTAAATAAAACCGACTTGGTTGAAAAAATAAACAAATGGCGCGCATTTTGTACCACTGTAAAACTTTGATACCTACTTCATATTTAGCAAGAAAAGTTAAAAAAAAAACGTTAAATGGATATTTTATCACGGTAGGTAGATTGGTAGTTGAAAGAAAAGTAGATTACGCAGCTCGCTTAAGTGAGTAATTAGTGCACTCGTGTCAATTTAGTGCCCTCGCATGCGCTCGGGCACCAACATAACACTCGTGCATTAATAACTCACTTTGCGCTCGATGCAACAATCTACTATTTTTCCATTAATTGCATTATTTTTATTTAAATTGCACGAGTTTACATAAAGTAGTGTACGAAACTGCATATAACTAGGTATTAAAACACTCGTGTGATACTATAAAAAACCTCGCCTACGGCTCGGTTTTTAAACTCACACTCGTGTTTTATAGCCCCTGTTATGTAATAGTTTCATAAATTACTATTACGCAATTAGCGTAAATAGAGAGGGATACACATCAAGAGCTTAGATGCATTATTTAATTATTTGATGACATACTATGTTATGCTCGCGAACAAACAACACCGATGTGACGGCTAAGCTGGGCTGCAATTACGGGTGGATAATTAAATCAAAAATTTAATTCTAATTAAATCCTTCATATACTTATTTGAATCAAAATCGCACAAGAAAGAAACAAAATGTTGTTAATGTTGCTCATGGACACTATTATAAGCACGTATCATTAATTTATTTCTCATGTGTTAGAAATTCGGTATCTATAATAGTTTTTGTTCAAAATCAATAGGCATGTGCGAGTCGCACATTGCAACTGCAAGCAAGCTCGACATTGATGGTCCAGGACGAAACATAGGGAAAATTACATTATGCCTAAGTATCTTAGCCGTATTGTTTGTCAAAATATGAATAGCATAAAATAAGCATAATCAGCCCATTACTGTCCCACTACTGGGCACGGGCCTCTTCTCAGAATGAGAAAGGTTAAGGTCTTAACACGTTCAGTGCTGGGAGCCCTCCAGAAGGGCACCTTGCAGTCGTATTCACCATGCCGGGTACCCTCGTGGATGGCTCATTTTAAATGAAGTTTTTTCTTGGAAAATTCACCGCCACGAAACAAGCAAACACCCATTTTACGAAGTAGTAGCGTATTTTTCAAGGAGTCACGATCCACCGAGCTCTCCCCTCGTAGAGCCGGTCGTCTCTTCAGACTCCGCAGTCACACCGATAATTCAGCCCTCATCAAGCTGTCTCCCCCCCCTATGTCCACGCCAGCAACGCCCTTAGTGCTGTTGTTGCAGGTAGTCATGATCTTAGTGTAGTACAAGTAGTTAGCTTAGGTTAAGTATTTTACTTCCCCCCCATTGGCTGGAGAACCTTCAGGTCTCGCCAATAACTGCCCGGTTACGTAGAAACCGTCCCCTAGGACGACCTACAGCAGTCAAATAGAAAAAAACATTTTTTTTTCACGGTTTTTAACCTAATGCCAGGAACCCTCCTCGAGGGTTCACTCTTAGCGCAAACGTAATGCCGAGGACCCTCCTGGAAGGTCCACTAGCAATATGTATGGCGGGATGGCGTATGAGCTCTATGAAAAGTGTGGTGGACTCGAGTGTGTTAATCTACCACCACATTGGCTTGGTGCGAGTTGACGGACTACACACACTATTGAAAATTTTATGGAGCCCTCTCAGGTGAGCAGGTTTCCTCACGATTCCGTAAACGCTGTTTGAAATTTAAATAGTCTAGTTTAAAGTTAAGTCTCTATCAAACACATCATCCCGTTTATTTATCTACTAGAAATAAATAAGGTGCTCTGTTCCGAACCGTTTTCCGCGTTTGTGGCGTTGACTGCGGTATCTAAACTACCATTAATATTAATTGACTTCGGTTTCTTGAAAAGGCAAGTGAGAATATCCGGACAGAATTCAAAGGGTCGATATTAATGGTGCCAGATCTCCAGGATTTCTGGTCACCATGGGTATTGCGCAGGGTTCAATTCTAGGTCCATTTTTGTTCGTCATTTATGTACCTAGTAGGGTAGTCATAATAATGAGTAAACTTTGTTCTACCCCTTTCCTCAAAAGTCAATAGTTTAAGAGAAATAGCTGTTCTAAAATTACATAAAAACTATGCTAAAATCCTCAGCTATGATCAGCTGTGTTTACATTTTAGGCTACATTTGCGGTCACGAATTCAGAAAATAGAGCTTCCATTTTCTGAATTCGTAACTAAAGAAGGGACGAAGAATTTTTGAAAAAACTAAAATCAAAATTATTTTACATGGAAATAAAAATTATCGAATTTTTAAATTTTAACACTTGCTTTAAAACCGTCATCAGTGATATTTTAAGTGGCCTGCGGATTAGTACCTCCTTTTCGTCTAACCTTGTATAAACGACTTGCCTTATTAGTTATGGGATAATCACGAGATTATATTCTTTGCGGATGACTCGTCTTTAGTTTTTAAATTACACAGCTTCTACATCGTTTTGACGAAGTTAACAATGCATTCCCCAATATTTTATTGGTTTAAACTAGGGTTTCTGCTCGAGAATTCTCGAGGCGAGAAATGTCGAGAAATCATGCCAACTTCGAGACAAGAAAAAACACCTCGAGAACTCGAGAAATCAAAAACTTTCTTTTATTACTGTAAAATTGGCTTAAAAGTTGCGTAATCTTTGCATTCTGGCTTCATTGTTCACCTTACGAGGCGCGAGTAAGCGAGGCAAGCGAAACAGACACCTAATATACCTCCAACTCCGATTATTCTTATTATAATGTAATAATAAAACGTCAAATAAAAATTAACTATAAAATAAACTCCGTTCATCTATTATTGGGTTTCTGAACACAAAATCGACAATTATTCAAACAATAAGTAAGGTCATAAATTGACCACTAGATGGGATCTCTTTTTTTAGCCCAGCTAAATTTTACAACTTTCTGCAAGTAGGCACCAGGTTTAAATGAAAATCTCCTCTGGTAGGTAGGTATATGCAATGATTTTAAAACGAACCATTATACAAGGTGTTTTTTTTGATATCCCATAACTCTAGGGTATGATTGAGACCATATCAAAGAACCAACAGGCATAATGAATTATTCTTCAATCATCTTTTTTTTTGTTTTAATTTTTCATACAAAATAATTCGACAAAGTCACGATTATTAATGTAATACGTGAAATATGACAACGCCGCATTTTATTAGCTTTAAATATGAATGATTGGTTTGAATAAAAATGAATTACTATTATTTATCAATGAAACTTAGATAGTTACCTATAATTTAATTATGATTGATTATAATAACATTGCAATTTTTTTTGTTTGACTACCTTCAACATATTGATTGAAATGTTTAGTTTTTGCAACAAGCCCAATGCATTTTTTCATTTATGTTAAATTGTTAATATTCTCATGTAAGTGAATGAATGTATTCTTATGAGAATAAAGTTATCTCAAACCTCATAACTATCTTCGAAACTATGCATTTTTGGACCACAAAATCTCCTAGAATAAATTCTAAGAGTTTTTGTATTCTGTTTACTTAAATAATATAACCCTAGAATTACCTATGGGATATCAAAAAACACACGTTGTATAGGTACATAAAATTTTAACTTTTGGTTTCATAGTTTTATTGTGTTGTTGCTTTAATGAAAAATAATAAAGAGAAAATATTTTAAATTTTTATTGTAACTTATAATATTGGGCAGTAAAGTTTATTTATATCTGAAAGAAAAATATTTCTAGGCTACCTATTTGTGCTGTATGAATGGGTTCTAGGGCAGGATTGGTTATTTCACAAAGATATATCCTAGTGCCCTTGTTAAAATGATATCTCATGTTAAACTATTCATCTGTGAACAATTCGGATGGATTTCTTCGATGCCCTTTTATTGGTATCTACTGGTATATTTGAAATAGCCCCCCGCACTTTCAAACCAGACTCCTATGAGGCTATGAACTACTCGAATTAATTTCATTGGGAATCCAAAAGTCACTATCCAAAATAAAATACTAATAATAAATCTCCAAATACTCTTGTATAAAATATGACATAAAACGACAAATAAAGTTCTAGAACCGATAAATGCCCCAAATTGGTCAGATAAGTTAACTGAAACTTGAACTAAGATCATCTTCTGACTGGGGTGTCCGGAAACGCAATGTGTCAGTTTATAGAACCAATAGCGGTATCGAACAGATAAACTACGTTCAAGAGTACCCCAGAAACAGGCATAAGCTGATTTTTTAAGGTTTTTAAAAATTTCTCGAAAGACCCGAGAAATCGGTCTCGAGAATTCTCGAAACCCGAGAAAAAATAAATGTCGAGAAAACAGAAACCCTAGTTTAAACTCTCAATCACCGTAATTATAGACACAATAGATAAAACAATTAGGGCTTGTACACAAAACTGCGATGCGATACGACGCCGCATGGCAGCAAAATATGGTGGTATGGTTCTACGTAGCTCGCAGATTTTTGCGATGCGACGTCGCATCATCGTCGCAGTTTTGTGTACAAGCCCTTACGTGTCGTCCTGGGACGACGGGCGAGACGCAACCGGTTAATGTAAATAATCTTCTCCTTAGCGAGAAAAAAACTAAATTCATTAAATTACCAGCGCCATATTTTTAATGATCTACCAACCAATGAACTATTTATTGAAAGGATTGGGATTGAAACCTGATGAGTCAATAGTATTCCTTAATTGGTATCACCAATCATTAGGAGCCGGTGGTAAAACAAATAACTGAAATTGATTTAAATTAGATTTTTGAATTAATAAGGACTTATCTACCTATGTATATTAAAAGCTATTAAATATTTATCGAAGACAAAGAGAATACAAGAAAATATTATTTTTAACTTGAATCACATACCTAACTACGAAGTTAAATTTTCGACTGATAGAAAATGTAAGAACTTTGTTTAAACTACAGTGTTCTAAAGGAACTCTGCTCCTTCTTCTCAACTTAAAATCTAAGAAGTTGACTAATACTGGGCCAGCAGACTAGTCGGCGTGTCAAAAAGTCACAGAATACAAATACAAAATAGTTTATTGCTTCATGAGTTTACATACAAGTTTAGTGTTTGGCGCTTCCCTTTAAGCAAGTAATGCCTGTGTTGGAAAACCCCAAAACATAATTAGGGACTTTAATCATTCGGCGTTTTAATTATTCGGCGAAATGAAAAGTGGCGAAAGGTTTTCGGCCAGATAAGAATCGGCTAATAATATTTCGATATTCCATCAGAGAACCTCGATTCGACCCCAGAGAAATTCGATGATTTTTATTTCAATGCAATATGGTTTTTTTTAAACACTTCGTCCCTTCTTTGGTTACGAATTCGGAAAATGGAGCTTCTATTCCATGACCCCATTTATTATGACATATAATATAACTGATGACAGACAGATGACAGACTGCCTCGTTGGTCTAGTGGTCGCAAGCGCGACTGCTGAGCGTGAGGTCTTGGGTTCGATCCCCAGGTCGGGCAAAGTGTTATTGGGTTTTTCCGTGTGGAATTTCTCAGTAGCAGCTCGGAGTCTGGATTTGTGCCCGGTTGATGGCAATAGGCTCGCCCCCTATTACATGGGACTTAAACATAACGGCGAAACGTGGGTGTTACTATACACCTCTGCCAACCCTTCGGGGAATAAGGCGTGAAGTTATGTGACAGACAGATTTTAGTGTATTTTTTATGAAATCTTTGAACAGCTATTTCTCTTTCATTTTTGACTTTTGGGGAAATTTGTACAACAAAAGTTATTCATTACTATGGATACTTTAACACCCTTCCGGATTAGTACTCCCTTTCCCACTAATCTTGTAATAGTGCCCGTTGTAATCTTGACGTTCTAAAAGTACAATTTGTTTTGTCTTCATAACTACTAACTACTCTAAAGGTATTATTTAGCATGGAATAACATGCACCTCTAGAGAATATTAATTGATAATTAAATGGGATGCTAGGTTTTAATAGTAGATGCTCATTATTATCTTTTAGTTAGAGATAATACTGATTGAAAACTGGAACAGTGAATTCCGTCCATCATACTGAATCTATCTATATAAATAAAAAGAAAAGTCCTGACTGACTGACTGATTGACTGACTCATCAATGCCCAGCCCAAACCCTTGGACCTAGAAAGCTGAAATTTTGCACAGAGGTTCCCTTTATAATGTAGACAAGGATTAAGGAAGGATTTTTCGAAATTCAACCTCTAAGGGAGTTAAATAGGGGATGAAAGTTTGTATGGAAAATCGTCACATAACGGGTTAAAAATTTCACGCAAGCGAAGCTGCGGGCAAAAAATAAATGGAAAGTTTAGGATATTCCGACTTCCGTGATTTGCTGTTTCTACAGTTTTACATATTTTTTTGATGTAAAATAACTTCTTCTATTAGGATAAGGCACATTTTACATTTAATAAAGCTTTTTTTAAATCTCAAAATTCGGAACACTTTGGAGATTCTTTCCACTGATTTTCAGTTGAAAATAAAAGACTAAATTCTCTGTTTCTATTTTCGGTAGCCTGTATCTTTACTCACAGTTTATTCACGTGTTGAAACATTAATTGAAATACAAAAAAGATAGGCCATAATAATACAACGAATTCAGAAAATTCCAAGAAGAGGTTCCACCACATAAATTCATTCAGAATAATGGGCTGACTTTACTGTTTCAGTTGTTGGTATACCTAACACCCTGTATAAGTTCTGATACAGGCGGATCTAAAAACATTAATAATGAGGAGACAGATTAGCTTGTGCTTAGAGTTTAACGCGTGCTGCAATATTACATAATTATATTTATGCCTGGGATGTTATCATAATTAATAATATGGCGCAAATAAATTACTTATTTAACGTAATCCGTTTAAATAAATAGTTAATATTTTTAGTATCTAGTTCAGTTATTCTTTTAGACTAAGATAACTCTCGAAGTTTGTGCAGTGTTGCTTTTTAGCGATTAATCCGAGCTTAAGAGAGCAATTTGCAGCAGCTGACGATACTTAGGAAGATTGGATAATATTGAAGTTCTACAAGGGACTTTTAAGAGAAAACATTCCAACAACTTCAAAGACAACATAAAAGGTTAGTCGGAAAGGGGGTACAAATCCGCAGGCCACTTAAAGTATCACTGATGACTGTTTTAAAGCAAGTGTTAACATTTTTATTTCCATGTAAAATAATTTAAATTTTAGTTTTTTCAAAAATTCTTCGTTCCTAATTTAGTTACGAATTCAGAAAATGGAGCTTCTAATTAGTGACCCCAAATATGACCTAAAATGTAAAACCAGCTGACCATCGCTGAGTATAGATAGATTTTAGCATATTTTTTTATGAAATCTTTGAACAGCTATTTCTCTAAATTAGTTGATTTTTGGGGAAAGTTGTAGAACAAAAGTTGTCCATTATTATTGGTAATTTAACACCCTTTAAGATTTTTATCCCCTTTCCGACTAACCTTGTATATTTACTGTAGGCAATGATGCAATTTTATTCGTAAATTACTTTTAATTTTACTTTGTAAGTTATGAAATGCTGTACCTGTAATTTTATGCATGTTATATTTAAATAAATAAAATGGCAGTAGAGCTTTGAATTGCACTTTCATAAGTCCTATGTTCGCCATATCTTTTTCCCCTGGAGTATTATTATTTTCTTGACGCAGAACTGCGAAAATGAAGTTTTGCGAAAGTGACATTGTGTGAAAATGACGTTTTGAGAAAATGACGTTGTGCAAAAATGACGTTTTGCAAAACTGACCAAATATTTCACGATGACATTTTGCGAAAGTGACGTTCTGCGTCAAGACCGCCGGTGATAGTGTTTTGTAAAAATTCAATATATTTCTAAGGGAAAAAGTTTTACTAACGTCGGCTCAATAGTTGTGTCGGCCATCCCACACGTAATATTAATTAATCCTCGTCCACAGAGTGGACGTACTAAAAATGGAATGCAAGCAAAAAATTAATTAAATTTAGCCTTGCGTCAAATAATAAGTTACAACGCAAGGTTTTCTCTGTAAAGATATTCTTTAAACTTGTTTTTATCATTTTTCACGATTACAGCATAGTGCATAATATGTCGTCGTCCGATCGTAGAATTGGTTGCATCGTGATGTACAGACGCCAGCACATCAAGCTACTACAATCTGTCAAAGGGGAATGCCAAGATCCGGCCATTACAAAGTAGTATGAACTGACATGCCGTAATTTTGATAATTCGCGTTTATTTTTTGTAAGATTTATGTAATATAAATAAAGTCTGGAGAAGTACACCGTCGCATAGTCATTTTAAATAGTATTTCAATGTTTTGGTTAGTAAGTTTCAACGCTTTTTATCTACAACTACAAATAGAAATGTTGCACAGATTAAAAATAAAATTATATCGATACTAAAATTACATTTATAAATCGATTACAACTATGAAACAATAATGTAATTGTAAATAATTATATCACAATAATATCATGTTATTTATTTATTTTATTTACACAAGTATTTATTTTTTATTCACGTTTTCTTTTTTGAATAATGTGTTAAGTGAATTGTGCTCTTCCATTATTAGCTATAAATTATAGTACTAAGCTTTATTAGTAATAAGCTGTTACGAATAATCCTAGTAACCACTATAACACAAAAGGTTTGTCACTATTGTTGTGATTTATCTTAAACGGGCTACTTTTCTTATACGAAACAAAATAAATAACATAATATGTTATTAAGCTGAGTATGTATAGGTACCAAACACGTTCAAGTGTTAGTTAACATTATTTAATTAGTCTCTTTCATTTAGGTATATTAATTTAAAATTAATATTTTGTAATATTATGAAATAATTTACAAACATGCTATTATTACTATCAACTATTTATGTAGCGAAATAAGTGCCTATATTTCTTTTTTTATTTTATATTCCATTCGATGATATGCATACTTGATAATCGATTACGTTTAAAATCGAATATTGTTATGATTTTATTTTAATGGCGACAACACCTTTGTCACAATTAAAATAACTTCCACTTGTTTCTTACGATTAATTATGCGACAAAGTAAGTATCTGTATCGAAGTAAGAAACCATAATTATTAAATGTAATTATTCCTTATCGTGAATACAATATTATGAATTCCGGTTGGGCAAGATTTTTGTTAAATAAAATACATTGTTTAGTAAAAGTATGATTTTTATATAATTTGGTATTAAGACATGCATGTTTTATCATCGGTGCCATGGCAACGTCAATAAACACCAAATTCAAAATAATATGAGATTTATTTTGACTTGGTTTTGGTTTGGTTATTTAGGTATTATTCTGACCAAAAATGGTTTAATTTTGTTATTTACATAATTAAATGCTTTAATCAAACAATAATATTAAGATTTTCACAAAAATATTGAAGGTCTATCAATATGACAAGGATTAAAAAAATTAGTCATGAAAATGTAGACGGAATATAAAGAAAGTGTTAGTTCGATTTCCGAATTACTTTTCTTCCCTAAGTTAAAAATCTACTATTAAGGTCAACTTTATCGACCTATAACTTTTCTTGGTGTACTTCCAGCGGAAATGTTGTTATTGTAATACATTCTACAATATTTGCCCTTTTTAATAAGATATGTTTCATTCTTGTTCCTTCTGGCCGAGTCGTAAAGGAAATCTTGGCATTCCCCTTTCTTTAATAGATTTTCATCTTTATCGCTGAAGCATTAGGTTCAAGGTTGATTGGGAAAATTTGACAGTTTAGGGTAGCTTGACCTGCTGGCGTCTGTACGTAAGGGCCCATTCGACTAACAAAATTGTTGCCAAACGCAAACGAAATACAGCCGACAGTCAGTTTTTGTTTACGAAAACGGTTAAAATGGTTGGTTTTGTTTTTTGTATCAAACAATTTGATAGCTCTTGAAAACGCAAACTGTCTGAATGAACAGTTCGGCCTTGGTTCGGTTGCGATTTATCAAGATTTATTTTAAGGTGAGTATAGACTAGAGCATTTACTTGTAACAAAACATCGAGCTGCTTTAATGTGTTACCCTTTCACGAACCGAACAATAAGCATGACACTCAGCGCTTTGTTACAACTTATTTTTGCAAACAACCCAGCGAATTTTGTGTAACATTTCATCAGACAAAGACACTATCGCGAACGCAGCACACGCGACCTGCAGATCCGACATTTCAGCAAAGAGTAAACGCAAAATAGAAAGGAAGGTTACAGGTAAATGCTCACTCGCCGTGAGCATTACTTCCAACACCGTGTCGAGCATTTTCAGGAACGTTACATTACATGGAAATGCTTTTTTAAATTGAGCTTTTGCTTGTGTTGTACCCTTCGTAAGAACGTAACATTACATGGAAATGCTCGAGAAAATGCTCTAGTGTATACTCATCTTTAGGAGAATTGGGCTCCTGGGCATATCATACAACAGCGCCATTTCTCGAAATGACCTACTGTCTAGTCGTCATATCATGATGCCTAATTAAAAATCGGGCGGATCAATGAGGACCAACGTTTGGCGATATTTCTACCTGACGCATTTTTTGCCACATGCCACGAGGTATAGCCAAACGAAACTTATCGTTTCGTTATTTCAAGAAATAGTTACATTTCACGTCACTAGTGGAGCTGTCTCGACTTTGCTTAAATGTTTTTAGTTTTATATTTTTTATGACGAACACGCAAGATGGCTGTTTTAAACCAAATTGTTTATTGTGAAGTAGAAATGGCTAATAACAGATTATGACCATCCGTGGTAATACTAAAATAATGTTCCACTGATTAGCTCCTATGAGCAATAAATAGCATGAAGATAATTATGTAAGTATTCCTTCGCGAAATTCCAATCATTTGTCCCAAAAAATATTACTAGGCCTCTTGTATCAGTACCTAATGGTCAATTAAAATATGTTGGAATATTATTCAACTATAACCTGGAAAATCGTCAAACGTCATTGAATGATATGACGGATATTGTTTAGGCTTATCATAATATATATCATATCATAATGCTGTTTTACGAAATCCCCAGGTACATCATGATGCGCCCAATTCTACGATTGGACAATGACATATACACCACTATTTGCATTGAAAATCGTCAGCAAATTGTACCCGTTTTATAACGAATTATTTATCTAGTAAATATTAGTAGATATTTGATAATACATGGCTCACGAATGCTATTAATTTTACGGTTGGTTTGGGAGTTGGGATTCTCATCTTGAAACTAAATTAGAACTAGTACCTAACTCACGGCCCCTTGACACTGTCATAGATACGATCACTGTTTTATAAATGTAGTTTAGAAGGTTACTTGCTTTTACAAAACGTTATTACATATATCTTCGTTTTCGTTCGTTCGGTCAATGTGAATAAATTATTTTATATTTTATTGATTTTGAAGAAAGCCTACAGACTTATAACAGAACTAGATCCGAGGTAGATCTATCGATCTTGTGACGTCTTACTTGTCAAATCGGGAACAAAAGGTGGCTATTGATAATGTCATCTTTACGAGCTCACGAGTCAGAATTGGAGTACCCCAAGGATCAATTTGGTCCATTCTCGTTCCTAGTATAAATGACCTTCCAAACATCATGAAGAATAATAACATGTCAAATATAGTCCTTTTTACTGATGACACATCATTAATATTTAAAGTAAAAAGAAAAGACAGGGATCTAATAAAGCCTAATTAATAACACAAATCTCTAATTGGTTGTCAGCTAATAATCTTCTTTTAAATGCAGGGAAACCCCCATGTATTAAATTCTCACTACCGAATGTAGCTTCTATTAATGCAAATATATAGCTCTGAACGGAAAAAGGTTAGATCTGGTTCCCTCAACTGTCTTTTTAGGTATCATTGTAGACCCTAAACTACAACGGAGACCTCATATAGAGGCAACTGCGGGCAAACTTAGGCTTTTGATGTTAGAAGAATTAGGCAGCTCACTGTGTGACTACGGTCAGGATGGTGTATTTTGCATACTTTCACAGTATTATGTTCTACGGCATTTTACTGTGGGGATCATCTGCTGATGTCGAGACACTTTTCATTTTGCAAAAACGAGCAGTTAGAGCTATTTATAATCTAAGCTCTTGAGAGTCTCTTCGTGAAAGATTTAAGGACATAATTAAACTTACTTTACCATTTCTATACATTTACCAAAATATCCTGTGTGTCCGTAAAAACATTACAAACTATTGTAAAAACAGTGCTTCACACAATATAATAATATATACTACTCAAAACAAAATAAGAGCCACTCGTTATTTTCACATTTCAGTGTAATTTAATTAACGTTATGTAATTAATAAGTAACAAAATATTGTTGTTACAAACTCTTCGATATTTAACCTCTTTGATTTTGTACATCAGACCAAAATGTTGGCCATCATTTAAAAAAAAATGAATTTGAAATTTTCTTGTTATTTTGTTTCGATTTTTCTTTAAGTTTTGTTTCGATTATCTTTACGGTAATCTGAAATAATCGTTTAAATTTGTTTAGTCAATTTGTTTATGTAACATCTTATGTTAATATGCCACAAGCACGAAGACTTAAGGACGTAATTACTGCAACCATAGCCGTTACAATGATCCAAGAAGGAATTTCGCAGCGGTCTGTGGCTTTGCATCTGGGTTTTTCACGGAAAGCTACCCAAAATGCTTGGAATCGCTTCCAAGAGACTGGTAGTGTTGCGAAAAGACCTGGTTCGGGTAGATTTCGCGTTACAACTGTTCACGAGGATCAGTACATCCGGTTAAGTGCCTGCCGAGAACGAACAGTGACGGCTCGTAAGTTACAAAATCGCCTACGGTTGACAACGGGTACTCGCGTCAGTGACCAAACGATCCGTAACCGATTGCACGAAGACCAGCAAACGTCAAAACGTCGAGTTGTTCGAATTCCTTTGTCCAGGGCTCGACATGCAAATCGTTTAAGTTTGTCCCGTCAATATTTAGACTGGGGCATAAACGAGTGGGGCATGGTGCTTTTCACCGACGAGTGTAAAGTAAAATTCTTTAATGACGATCGGCGCATTAGAGTATAGGGGCGACGTGGCGAGCGATTTTCTGAAGCCTGCATTCACGAGGTTGACCATTTCGGTGGACCCAATGTAATGATTTGGGGTGGAATAAGCTTACATGGCAAAACTGAACTCGCTATTTTAAATGAAGGTTCCGTAACTGCTCAGCGTTACATTGAGGAAGTCATCAGGCCTCATGTGATTCCATTTGCACAGCGAATGGGTTCTGGGTTCATCTTAATGCAAGACAATGCCTGTGCATACACAGCTCAAGCGACCCAGTCTGTACTGGAAGGCTCTCACATTCAAGTGTTGCCGTGTCCAGCAAACAGTCCGGACTTAAATCCGATCGAGCACATGTGGGACCAATTAAAATGAAGGGTTAGAGAGAGTGCGCAAGAGATCTACAACCAGCACCAACTGATTGATGCTTTGAAAAGTGCCTGGGAAGATATCCCAGCTGAAAACGTCAGCTATTTGATAGAGAGCATGTATTCCAGGCTACAGGAGTGCATAGCCAAATGAGGATGGCATACCCGTAATAAAAAAAGAGAAAAACAAATAAAAAGTGAAGTTTTTTTTAGTTTTTAGTAACTTTTTGTTATTTGTGTTTTTTATCCTAAATTGTCATTTTTTATCAAAAGTTAAATAAAAATGTTTATTAATCACTAATTTCAACAATTACTAGCCTAAACGGTAAACAATAACATTGTTTTAAGTTTACGTAAATTGAACAATGTGTTAATTTTATATTTTTCATGGTATACCTTAAATACCCAGTGGCTCTTATTTTGTTTTGAGCAATATATCATAAGCATAAACTTGTGGTGTCTGGTTTTAGACTTCGCAAAACTAGTAAGTCATTTTTGGGAAACAGTATTAGATTCTATAATAAAATTCTCTCTTGTATTACTGATTTGCCTTACATGAAATTCAAGTCTTTAGTAAAGCGTGTCTTAATGTCAAGAGCATATTAAAACATAAACCAGTACACTGAAGATAAAAATGTCTGGAATCCGATTCCCAACGGCACACAGCTACCTACTGGCACTCCTTAATTGGCTGTCTGGCTGTTAATTTTTCACTTATATATATATATTTAGTATTTCACTGTAGGTATTATTTTTTTTACCTACTCAATCTGTAATGTATCATAGTTATTATATCACTTTTTTTTGCGACATGTAGGTAACATTTATTATTTACAACATAATTATTTTCTGATATTTATCAGTTTTATTTTTAGTATTGCCCCTGGCATCAACCTATTTACTATTGTAAGCATTATCAAATTTAAAATGTGAGTATCATGTAGCCATTATTGTTTATTATGTTTTACTGTAGGTACTTACTTCTACATAAACCTGCCCATTGCTTGGCAGCTTGAGTCTGTCATGCTCAGTAAAATGTCCTGCTGACGGTGGCGTTGTGTATTGGATCGTCAAGTTTCCTACGATATGGTTGAGTTGAGTAAAGCGACGCCGGTGCACTCGTCATGCTCGTGAACGGGTGCTCTTTGTCGGGACTGGTCAGCTCATACATACTTTTTTTTCTTTCTTGCAATCCTCATGGATGCCCTTCGCCCGGGGAAGGCGAAGGAGTATTGGACTCTATAGGACTCTAACCGGCTAAAAATCCACGGTGTTCCTTCTCCAGACCTTTGGCCGGGGTCGCGGGATTCACAGTTGCATGCACCGCGACCGCGGCAGGCCTCGGTCTGCCGCCCCTGGCAGACCTCTTCTTCTGTGGAGCCTTGCCCCACGTCTTCCTGAGAGGCGCGCATGGAACACAGCGCGCCGCCTTCTCGGGCCTGTTACTGGTTCGGCGACGGGTCCCCTAACCCGCCGCCCGCAGGCCACACACTACGGTGACCGGAGATAGTCGCGCGATTTCCGGCGCCCGGTGCGTCTGGCGCGGGAAGGGGGAGTGGCAACTGCCTCTCTCTCCCTCTCCGCTCCCTCTTTGGTCACCATCACCTCCTCGTAGAAGGTGGCGACGGCTTCCCATGCCCTCTCGCTCCCGACTATGGACAGAACCACGGCCGGAAGCGAGAGGTCACCACTAGGGTTGCCAAGATTTTTTTGTCTGAATATAGTATTTTTTTAAAAAGCCATAAAAAATATAGTACGCTTCAAAAAAATATAGTATTTTAGTAGGGAAGAATAAAAAAAAGACAAGATATATTTTTTTTTCAAACTCAATCTCAAATTCTTTATTGCATTCATGTGTACATAGATGTTACAGAAGTAAATAATAAATTCTGTCGAACGAAAGACGCGTTCGAAAATTGCAGGAAGTTTTTTTTATTTTATTAATTTTAGTACCTACTACATTGAGCTATTGTACTGAAATATAGTATTTTCGCGTACTATATATTTCTTCAACAGTATACAGTACGGAGACCTTAAATACAGTACAATACTATATATTATAGTACGGTTGGCAACCCTAGTCACCACCGACTGCCACGACTAGTTCGCGGCGCTGTGTCGCCCACGCAGCACACGCTTGCACCGTGTGCAGCGCCGTATCCTCAGGGCAGTCGACGCAGTGGTGACAACCGAGCGTCTGCTCCCGGCCTATGCGACACAGGCACTTCCCGAAACAACCATGTTCCGAGAGTACCTGCGTCAGCCGGAAGCTGCGGGCGCCTTGACGCCTCTCCAGCCACTCCTCCATCACGGGTCTTACCGCCGCTGTCGCGGCGTGCCCTAGCTCAAACATACTATGGCAAATGTAAGGCACTTTCTCATTATTCGTCCTGATTTCTAACAATGACCTATAGGTATTATTCTCACATTATCTTAAATTATTTTATTGAATGAAATATATTGTTTATGAGTGTATACAATTATGTGTACCTGTATTGTGTTGATTTGTATATACTATTTAGATAATTATAGGTAATTTTGTTTTCAATTCATCCAGAATTGTCCAGAAGGTGGGCACCTAAAATTACAACAATGAAAGAGAAATTAAAGAAAATAAAACTAATTGAATTAAACATAACTGTAGAAACTAAAACACTTTTATACTATCAAAGCCACTATGTAATAACTCGGTCTTTGTCTCATCAAAAATATGCTAATATTTTTTTATAAATAATTAAATAACTATGTATTTTTGACTGAGAATAACTTTTTTATATTTTATAAGAATTAGTTGTTACCCCAGTCAACATAAACAGTTTGGTCAGAATAAAATGTACCATCCAATATTGAAGTGCTGGGCACTTGTCGATGTAGCAATCTCCATCTTTCTCTATCCAGAGCTAATTCCTTCATTTCTCTGTATGTTATCACTTCTGTCTTTTCCTTCAATTGGTCTGTGTACTTTCTTCTTGGTCTACCTGGCTTTCTCTTTGCTTGTAATTTGCCTTTTATGATGTTAGCTATAAAGTTGTCATGTCGCAGTAACTGACCAATCATTTTCCCCCTTCTTCTTTCTATATGTTCTAGAATTTGTTTTTTCTCTTTGACTCTACTTAGAAACTCTTCGTTGGTTACTTTTTCCGTCTATGATAATTTTTCCATCCGACGCCAGCACCACATTTCAAAAGCTTCCAACCTTTCTCGGTCTCTTTGTGTGAGGTCCACGTTTCACAAGCGTAAAGAGCAATGCTCCAAATATATGTTTTTATAAGTTTTTAATGTACATGTTGGTAGATATTTTTATCATATTGTGGAATAACGGTAGTTACAAATAGAACGTCATGTCGAAACAGTCCAATCCAATTTCTCTTCTTTTTTTTAGGTTTCGTTCCTATTTTAACGCAGCTCAGTCATGTGCGACTTTTTAGAATAGTCGCATATTTCCGGTCGTATGGGATTGTAAACTAAAAAATGTAGAATATGTAGGTAATCATTTTTATTTTTACATGATAAATATGTAGTTGTGAGTGAAATCCACAAGTTGGATAGTAATAAATTCATAAACTCACGCTTTTTTCCCATGGGGGTGACAGAAACTGCAGAAAGTTTCATGCTACGATCACACGTCTTGTCACACATGCACGCTGGTTGAGAGTAGGTACTACGCACCTATCCTTTTTGAAGAACAACAAACACCAATAACAGCGATGTTTATTTTTCTAGGTCTTCCTCTACTGGCGTTTCCACTGACATCCGCCTTATAAATTCCTTTGGTTTATGGACGTTCACTCATTCTTTCAACATGACCAAACCACCTAAGCTTAATCCTTTAAATTTTTGTGACAACATCATCTTTCATCTTCTTGGATAATAATATTGATATACGTAAATAGTTATTCTCGGGAAACCATCTCAAAGTTGGTCGTGCTTGTCATGCGTCATGTTCAACTTTTAGCACATGAACACGTATAGATAGTAACTAAACTTGGTTTAACAATTCTCCTGTGGGCAATGCAACATTGAATGTATGTATACCTATATATCTGAAATATAGTAACACCACGGTCGTCAGAACGTCACGGAAACTATACATTTATTTTAATCTTATTATGCTAACCTTATACGGGCATTTTCATTGAATGTACACCATGACGAAAAATATGACTTTATTTCAAAGATTATTTTTTTAGGGGATTTTCATTTCTAGGATTCTTCTTCTCTCGTGTCAGCACGAGCTACGAAAATAGCTCATGCTGTGGTGAAAAGATTAGCCAGTCAGCAAGGTTGGTAGCGGGGCTGACTGCCCACGGTGCGCTGGACGTACTTAAGTATCGTCGCTCGTGGAGGCTCTTTTCATGCACCCACTGCTAAGCACGGATCTCTTCGCATGAGGAGATTCGCATTTTCTGTTTTAATGTTATTACAAAATGAATTCTAGTCCCTAACCCATTTCCATCTTACTGATCATTTAAATTGTATGAGGAATTCGAATAGATTGCTTGGAAATTTAGAGGTAAACTACTGTTTAGGGAATATAATCCATTATTTCTAATGTAATTTGCTAAAACTATTTATGTTTACTCGTCTCGATGAAAAGCAGATAAAACCAGACTACGTCTAGAGGTATTACTGTTCACAGGTAGGTACGATTATATACTTATAAATGTCTGTGTACCGCAAGCCTTATGGGTATAGAAAGCAAATTGGGAATTATTTCTAATATAACGCTTACAAAATTAATGATTATTCCGACTAAATACCTGTATTCATCCTTTTATAGACCAGTATACTAGGTAGGTACTAATAGTAAAAAACTTTCATAGCTTCTGTCTTGTTGTTTTCGACGATGTCGTGTTTTTCTTTATGAAAAAGAAAAAAGAAAGAATGGAATGTAGCTCTGTTAGTTTTATTTTGTACCTAGGTGTTATTTAGTAAGTTAAGAGTTCACTGAACAGATACAGTAGCCGGAATATCATGCTCCTACGTCACTTAATGTTAAGTAGGGTAAATTCCACCTATACCACTACTTTACTACCTACTAACGATTGTTAGAAGTTCTGACTTTCCGACCGAAGTCCCAGAAAGATTTTCAAAAAATAATGCAACGAATCGCACTCATTCCATTCTTGTCTGGAACTTTAACCCCTGAAATGTCGGAACACACACGGGTGTTCATAAGAAACACGGGTGTTCATAAGAAACTCGGGCGCAATACAGTATCCATTTCGCGTGACAAGGACAGAAAATGCCTCTGACATACCCCTGAAATGTCGGAGGCATTTTTTGTCTTTGTCACGCGAAATGGATATTGTATTGCGCCCGAGTAACTTAATTGCGTCTGGAACGTTCACAGGGATCCAGACACAATTCAGTTACCGAGGTAAACGAGAGATAGATATGCCGCGAAGTCGCGACCATCTGTGTCAATTTGTGTCTCGTTAAATTTTAGATTGAAATGCTTTAAAGACTGGGTCTTATTCTTTTTTATAATATTAACTGCTAGCTTTACTAGCGAATTGGCTTGCATGAAAATGTACAGAAACATCAACAGTGCCCTTTGTCAATTATTTATCTGAATTATGAAACGACGAATTGTTATTAAATTAATGTTTCTATCACAAAAACCGAAACTAAAACATTAAAATGAATTTAATAAGTAGGTAGACTAATAAAAGTAGTAGACTAACTAATAAATAAACTAATAAAAGTAGTAGACTAATAAACAAAATATGAAAAATTTTATACAATAAGTTAGCTAGAGATGGTCTGTTCTCAGAACAAAACAATCGCGACCTCCAAATACGTAATTACCTTTCTCCTTTTTAAAAGATTTCGTTTAGTCCCGTTTGAAACATCGTAATGATTTTCATTTAGAAACTAAGCTTTTTATGTACCTAAGTGAGGCCGCACACCAGAGATACATTTGTATTACAATAATTGTAGCGCCACATTTGACACGCGACACATTTATCGCCCCCGTATATTTGTATGTAAACCCGCACATCAAGGACACAGTTGTAGTAGGTGCAGTTTGTGTCGATACGTTTTCCGCGCCACACGAATTCAAGATCGAACACGTTCGTTTTATGTGGCGCCGCCGTGCCGCGCCGTGCCTTTTAAGTGATCCGATAATTAATTTGATTATTATTTAATTTTGAAATAAGTTTATCATCATGGTCAAGGTTTCCTGTAATAATTTTTATAATAGAACCCAATGGATTTACAAGTCCTTTCTTAAAGCGTTGCTGTGGAATAAGTTGTCGATATTTCTCTAAAGTTGTATCGCGTATGAAATCTGTATGAATTTTGGTACTTATAAATTCTTGAGAATATGATGTATTCCAATTTATTAATTTAAACAATTGATTATATTTCGTAGATATGTAATTTAAATCATCATAAATCCGTTCTAAGTTTATAACCTTAACTATGGTCCAATGATCATTTTGAATGTATGCTTGACCTTTTCTTACAGGGAATATTCCCGGGTTACCTTCAAGTGATTGCAGATGAAGGGGCAGCGTCGGTATCGCTATTAGTAGAAGGCTGCACCACCTGCGGAGGGCGTTTAATATTTTTAATATTTATTTATTTATTTATTTATTGTTCACAAAATCCACAGCTCTTTGAAATCTTATTCTATAACATATAACTAGTCTTACAGCCAATTACGGATTTACAATTTAATATCTATACATATAATACATGCAGCAGAAACGAACATACAGAGTGAAGTGAACTGCTAGAACCATCTAAGCATTGCTAAGTGTACAGTGTGGGTGAGTGTGTAAGAGTGCATGAGGAGTTGCAAATGGGTGTGTGAATGTACTATAGTGGTGTGTGGTGATAGTCTGTATACCTTCTATTCAATTATATTTATTTAATCCCGCGTGTTGTCCGAGGACGACACCACCATTGTTTATCTATTGTGTCTATAATTATAATTACGGTGATTGAGAGATTTAGATTTATTTGTCAGTTCGTCACATACTGCCGTTATTAATTGTTTCCTGAAAATACCTTTTTTTGTATTAAATATATCAAGATGAGAGAATTTTTTGTTAAAATTATTTAGCATCCTACCAATCACTGAATTTTGAGCGTAGTTTGTACCACTATGTGGTACATCGAATAACTGCGTGTGCCTAGTCCGTCGAGACGGAGCACTGAATCTCATAACTAAATTATTTAAAACGGTACTGTCGATGTTCCCACCACAGACATTATAAAGAAATAGCATGTCCAGAATCATACGTCTGTTCTCCAGTGGTAGCATATTATGATGTTTGCATGATAGCAGATAATCGTTAGATCTGAAACCAGTGCGATAATTAATATATTTAACAAATTTAGATTGTATTGATTCTATTTGCTGTATATAAACCAAGTAGTGCGGATTCCAAATATTACTGCAGTATTCTAAAATACTGCGTATGTACGCATAATAAAGTACCTTGATGCAGTTTATATCAGTAAACAATTTACATGTACGCATAATAAATCCTAGGTTTTTGTATGCCTTGCCGACGATACAGGACACATGCTCCGAATACAGAAGTTTTGAGTCCAGGACGACACCAAGATCCCTAATAACATTGCAACGCACAATATTGCCACCACTAAGATTGTAGCTGTAGTTAATGAGATTTCGTTTCCTAGTAAAGGTTATAGTCTGACATTTGCTTACGTTCAAATTGATTCTATTGATAATATAGTAATTAGATAATCTATTTAAGTCATTTTGTAGCTTCTCACAGTCGTTCTTATTTCTTATAGTCATAAAGATCTTGGTGTCGTCAGCATACATCAGGAACCCTGCATCAAGAACATGTGCTCCTATATCGTAGGTATAGGTAGGCAGAGTATAAAAGAGGTGCCAAAATTGAGCCCTGAGGCACTCCAGATGGTATGGTTACGCAGTTAGACCTTATTCCGCCCACTGTAACAATTTGAGACCGATTCCTAAGGTATGACTCGAGCCATCTGAGCAAGTTACCGCGAATTCCAAGCTCTTGCAGCTTACGTAGAAGGATGTCGTGATCCACGCGATCGAAGGCTTTTTCGAAGTCCGTGTAGATCACGTCAACCTGCCCACCACCATCCATATCACGGACCACATTTTCGAGAAATACTGCTAAATTGGTATTAGTAGACCGCCCCTTAATAAAACCGTGCTGTTGTTGCGGAATTAATTTAGATATGGTAGGATAAATAAAGTTGTGTACTATTTTCTCCATTACTTTTCCCAAAACATTTAGAATTGATATGGGACGATAATTTTCTATGGAGTTTTTGCAACCTTTTTTATGAATGGGCACAATGTGCGCAGTTATATATATATAATAGTTATAATATTAATTTTAGTTTTTCTTTCCCCTATTTGTATGGGCAAAATAATACTTTCGGATTCACCTTTGTCCTTTGCTTTTACATATCTGGGCTTATCTTTACTTTTACGCTTATTCACGTCCTTAGCGAAAATATTTTTTCCTTGCGAAAACTCTATTTTACCTTCCCCACCTTTCCTTTCCCTACTCTTTTCCTTGATCTCTACCATTCTATTTGCCAAATTTTCGTACAGGACTTTAGTTCGTTTTGCATGATCTTTAACCAGTTTCTGAAAATAACGCTTTTCTAATTCTGTGTTATAAGGGCTACTTGTGTCAGTATGTCCAAAGATAACTTCAAATGGAGTGAGTTCGGTAACAGAATGTATGGCGTGATTGTATGCCATAACTGAATAAGTCATGACTGGTGCCGCATCAGTACATTTCTTATCATACTTTGCCAATCTGTAGACTTCAATGATTGTAGAATGGAAACGTTCAATGAGACCCATTGAATTTGGGTTATTGGGCGTGCCAATGTGAAGATCTACTTTATGTAAACTTAAAAATTCTTTCATCAACTCGTTATTAAATTCCGTACCTGGATCTGAACAAATTTTTTTAGGGATTCCGTAATAAGAAAAATACTTCATTAACGCTCGGACTACCTCAGGAGTTGATTTATTTTGTATTTCAATTGCCTGTCCTAATTTGCTAAATGCATCAATAAGAGTTAAATAAGTTTTTCCTTCAATACTAAAGAGATCTATGAAAATCTTTCTGTTTGTTTCAGTTTTTGACATGATTCACAGCCATTTATAATTGCCGTTATTGTCTCTTGCATTCTGTCCCAGTAATAGTTTCTACGAAGCCTAGTTAAAGTTTCTTTTATGCCGCGATGGCATGTCTTTCCTTCATGGTGTCTAACTATCAATGCCCTTTGCTCTCCTTCATCTTCAACATAAATAACACGTTCTGTACACTCATAAAGATTAACCATGTCCTTTTTAAAAAGCTGAATGACTGTATTTCCGAATAACCTACGATGTTCTTTTTCCTCAAAATAAATAAAATATTTTAATTTAGAAAAGAATCAACATCTCTTATCCAACCTCAAACCAACTCAATGTTTTTATCCCCAAGTTTACCTTATGATATTCAGAAAATTATCAAAAATCTCAAAAACACGAACAGTGTAGGTTATGATGGTATTGCCACTAAAGTAATTAAAGCAGTAAATGAAGATATCTCTCATCACTTAAGTCATATTATAAACCTCTGTATACCGACTGGATCGTTTCCGAAAGATCTGAAACTTACTATTATAAAACCTTTATTTAAAAAAGAAAATAAATTCTTGATGGAAAACTATAGACCCATAGCGTTAATTTCTATATTCTCAAAAATATTTGAGAAATATATTTATAATGAAATCGATACCTACCTAGTAAAATATAAGATTCTATGTGATGAACAAAAGGGCTTCCAAAAAAATAAGAACATCAATATGGCGGTTTATGACTTTCTATCTAAAGCACGTTGATAAATCGTTACCCGTTTGTTCTATCTATTGTGATATGTCACAAGCTTTCGATTATGTGGATCATAATATTCTGTTAAATAAACTTGAGGCTTATGGTATAAGGGGTAATGCCTTGGAATTGATTAGATCATATTTAACAGACCGTCAACAAATAACTGAAATCACAAAATTTTATTTAAAAACAAAAAACGAACAGATTTTCGTCTCCAATAAGCGTTACATAACATATGGTGTGCCCCAAGGTAGTGTATTGGGCCCACCATTATTTCTATTATATATAAATGACCTACCAAATGCAACTATTGAACCTATGTCATTATTCGCTGATGACAGTACTGTAACCATAGCTTCAAAAGATATTAACTCATATAATTCTGATGTAAATAATTAATTAAATTCTATAATTACATGGCTTAGTAACAATAACTTAAAAATTAATCTTAATAAAACAGAAATAATGCATTTTAGACTACGAGACAAGTTACATAATACACAGGAAATTAAATTAATTTACGAAGATAATATCATACAAGAAGTAGATTCCTCCGTGCCTCGGAAAGCACGTAAAGCCGTTGGTCCCGGCTGTCATTTGTAGATCTTTGACAGTCGTTACTGTTGGTCAGAAGCCCGAAAGTCTGACAAACCAGTCTTACCAAGAGTATCGTATTACCCAGTTACTGGATTGTGGAGGTCTGATAGGCAGTCGCTCCATGTAAAATACTGATATTCAGCTGCATCCGGTTCGACTGGAAGCCGACCCAAACATAGTTGGGAAAAGGCTAGGCAGATGATGATGATGATATGTAAAAACTATTATTTCGTTTCAGTATCGTTCCTAGTAAATGTAGCACTCACTTTTATCAAAAATATACAAATAACTATTTTTGCTTTGTTATGATTTCATTATATTACTTTTTAGCTGTTGCCCACGGTTTCATTTACATCCTAGGTGAACTACTTCACGTTCGCGGATAAAAAGTATCCTATGTGTTACACCAGCAGTGCAATTTTGTAAAGGTGTATACGGACTGCGCGTTCCTGTGTTACGCGTAGTCGGAATACGCTGTCCACGCATACATTGGATACGCGTACAGCTCCTGTTCGGAAACAGACAACACAGTACTGTTTGTACTTGCCGACTGACGGCGCGGCGGCTCGCGGCGCTCGCGCGGCACGCGTTCCCTAAGAGTGTACGCGTAACTGCAAGTATGGACATGACGTTCCAAGACACGCGTAACCGACTACGCGTACCAATGTACGCGCTGTCCGCACACACCTTAAGAATCTCACCTCGATCGCGAGTGTCAATTAGACACTTGTCGTGACATAGAGTGGATAACAAAACTATGCGTTATTGATTATACTGTCGATTATCTGTGTGTTATTTGCTTCTATTATCCATACTGTGACATAATGGATATGGAGCTAACCGTCGATATTGAGATGGGTTTCTTACAGAATGACACTACTGGTCATGGTCTATCTATATTTAACTATCCATCTTCACAAACTTTCACATTTTAAATATTAGTAGGACAGTACAACTATACTAGATCCTTTTTATTTATCGAAATTGCACGCACGAAAAGTTTCGTGTCGTTTACCCACGTCTTATCTGTAGGCAATAAATAACATCATAATCCGTCTAACCATAAAGTTCGTGGGCATGATGATATCACTTATCTTAAACGCGTCACCCGTCCCGAACCATCACGTGGCTTTAACTATAACCATAAATACGTGGGTTAGTGCTCAATTTGTGAAAGAAATATTAAGAAGTAAGTAGGTAGATGCTTACTATCGCAAGTTTTCCGTCAGTACTTTATGGGAGAGAATTTTGTGAAACTTTTAACGATGGTCTTGTGAAGCTTTTCCTTCGATAACACTTTCAATATGGGGAGTAGATGTATTCATTTTTTTACTTTTTTACATACGTTTAGTCGGAAAGGGGGTACTAATCCGAAAGGGTGTTAAAGTACCCATGATAATGAATAACTTTTGTTCTACAACTTTTTCCAAAAGTCAATTGTTTAAGAGAACTAAGTGATCAAAGATCAGAAAAAAAAGTGCTAAAATCTATCTGTGCCTGGTTATGATCAGCTGTACATTTAAGGTCATATTTGGGGTCATAAATTAAAAGCACCATAATCTGAATTTGTAACTCAATTTAATTAAAGAAGAATTTTAGAAAAAACTAGAATTATTATCATTTTGAATGGTTTTTTTTACCCAATTTTGAAATTTTAACACTTGCTTTAAAACAGTTGTGGCGGCATCTATCTCGCCACATGCGAACTATCCTACATCGCGCAATCAAGATTTAACACGCAGATAGTAAGTATATATACAACCTCCCAACATCAACCGTTGGGCAGTAGCCCGCCAGGCACAAGACTCCGGCCTGTTTGGAGGATCCTCCCTTTGGTTGGAGGAACACCACACCAATTTTCTCCACACAGTCATCAGTGATACTTTAAGTGGCCTGCAGATTAGTACCCCCTTTCCGACTAACCTTGTATGGAGGAGGTCAATACTCAAACGTCTATGTGAACAAGAACGTTTAACTTTTTGTTTTTTTTGTTTTGTATATAGGTCAAAGTCGGGGAACTTTTTCAAGAGTTGTATTCGGATGGGCCCTGCTTCATCTTTGCATTATGTGCAGCGTTTTTGAATTGAATCTACCTAAATGTTGAGGGACTAATCACATTAATCAGTATTATTTCGCAATAAGCCGTGGAATTGATATGCTTTTAGCTGCTACAGCATTCTACTGTTTACACTGTGCGTAAGCGTACAATACAATGCGTGCTGACGCATAAGAAAACTGAATCGATCCAAAAAGCGTACGAACGACCGTTTTCTATGAGTTTAGTCCTTAATAATTTACAACCTCAAATAAAAGAAAAATAATAACAGAACGAAAAGGATTTAGTAGGTCACAGTGATTCTATTTAAATTTAATTCAATCTTAAAACTCGTAGGAACGCGTAACTTCTGTTGATGTCTGTCTAAAGTTTTGCTTCTTTAGTTCTGGCTTTTGGATGTCAGACCGTACTTATTAATAATAATAATAAACCCCCAGAGCAGCTTGTGGCGAGCTGTTGGGCAGTAGCGACCCCACGGACCTGATCTTCCAGGAGAAGTCTTGTTCCTCATCTCTGGCTTGCCTTTATTGGCCGGCCAGAGTGAACAATGACGAGGAACAGAGCTCCCACCTCTCTCTTGCCTTAGTGTTGGGGGAAGGAAGTATTTTAGTAAGATGCTGGTAGGAATCTTGACCGTACTTTCGGGATTGTCCCGATAGCCGTGGGATATCTCTCCACTCCTCAAGCACCGCAAAATATGTTGCCTCCTTGTCGCTATGTCACTATGTAATAGCGACCGTTTACGGGGGCCCATTTATTGAGTGTGCAAGTTACCCCCCGCCATTTAATCCATGTAGGTAATACCTACAAACATTGATCAGGCAGGGGCCGTAGTTCTTCAGTAGTCCCAGGTAACCAGTCCACTTTAGCCACCCAAAACCCATAGTCCCATACTTTGTTTCCATATCCTATAACAGTCCTGCATTAACCGGGGGTTGTCTTGGGTGCAGGTACTTGCATAGCGCATACAGGGATAATCGTTGGTTGGTGTCTCATCTCATCTAAAGCTACCTAAGGGGCCTCTGCGAGTTGGCTTCGACCCCTCGTACGCCTTACAAAGGCCCGGGATCTCAGGGTCCCAAGATATAAAGTGTATAAGGATATATAAAATGTATAAAAATAATAATAGTATATGAGCCTCGACCAACATATAAAGAGGCTCTCGTTGGGCAGCTGGATAAAGGGCCTGATACAGAAAGCGGTACTTCAGGACACGGCGCGTATTGTTAGGAAGTTCCTCTCTCTGAGGCCCTGACCACCGGTGGCTTGGACCCTGTTTCCGATGACGGGGGCTAGAGTGAGCGAGCGTAGCGACCAAACGAAGCCCCCGTCATCCCCTTCGTGTTAGGTTACTTTAAACCCTGCAGACAGAAATTGGAGCCCCGCGAGCGGGGCTACGTCGACTCTGCTTTGGAAGCTAAACAACCTTAACCTTTCTATATCCGTTATATAATCATATGCCTAGTGATATAATTATATCACTAGGCATATGATTATACAACGTGTCATAACGCGTCATATGCCTAGTGATATAATTATATCACTAGGCATATGATTATACAACGTGTTACAAAAATACGCCTAAAGCCGAAAGGGGATTAAAAGGTCCCTTGTAAAGAGTCTATTGCAGTGGCGTGCACAGAGATTTCAGACAGGGTATGCACAAAAAAAAAGCTGGGTTCGTCATGACCACGGAATGCTAATTCAGGTTTACCTAGAAAACAAACTACATACATCAATCAACCGTTTGAAGATGTTTCTATTTCTGTCATCTTTCGCGTTGTGCCTTTCAATATCTAACTTTAACTGGCTATTCAAACTAGTCTCTATTCTACCTTTACCAAAAGTTTGGAACTTTTTTAAGCAGGATAGATGTTTTTCTGAAGAATCATGCTTAGCAGCCGCTTTGTGAAAATTATTAAAATCTGAGTAGGCTAGGTACAAACATTATTTTTAACTTGATTTATAAACAAAATGCAAGGGAAACAATACAATGTGTTTGTGTGTACACAACGAGTTAGCCAGTAATAGTCAGCATAAAACATTTTATGAAAATAACGAGTAGTATTTATTACCTTTTCTTTGAGTTAAATCCAACCCGGGTACACACCTTCCCTTTGCAATCAATTTAAATGTTTCCTCAAAAGATAACGTGAAAACGCGGCCGATTTTAATTTATTTAAACACATTTCGCCAGCACAGATCTCACAGGTATAATTTTCCATTTTTACAATATACTTACTAAATAATTACTCGACAGTCAATCACTTGCGCCAAAAAAAAACATTAAGGCGAAAAAAGTTTGCAATTTATTAAGTTACGAATACGAACTAATAAGCAATATTAACGAATGAATCATTTGGTTAATCCGACTAAAATAAGTCGACCCGCTGCAATCAATAATTCAGCGGTGCTTTAACGGGTTCTCAATTTGGACGGTTTACAATGTAAGCTATGCTTCTAAAACTCCAACACGCGCAAACATTTTCACGCACACAGTCACACTTTTGCTGCGTACTACACGAGATGCGTTGTATGAAGAATAAGCAAGGCGTAGTACAGCTTATGCTCACTGGGAGCGCTACCTGCGCGGTGCGCGGTGGCACAATAAAATTAATGTTCGCCGCTCCATTGAGTTAGTTCCAAAATAAAGTAATAGATGGCGCGTAACAAAATAAAGTAATAGATGGCGCGTAAGCTAAATTACCATGTTTTTTTTAAATTATAGTTATCATTTAGAGGGGCATGTATGTATGTATGGAACTACAGGGTATGCAGAGCTTATTTGCATGTATGGAGTGCACGCCACTGGTCTATTGGCAATATTTTAAAATAAAAGTAAGACCCAAAAAAAAATTGGACAAATCATAAAAAAAAAATATCATTGAAACGCAACCCTGAAAACATAAAAGTAAAGAGACTACCCAGAAAGTTATTTACATTCTTACCTAATTTCCTCCGAGAGGTAAATGACAACAACCATAAAAGACTACTTGATTAACATTTTCTTTTTAAGGAGAATTATGTAACACGTTGTATAACGGCTATAACCATGTTACTGCGACATATATATTTAATCGATTATGCAACACACTATCCTGTAGTGAGTGATAGTTTTGCGATATTCTATCAGACTATCGGACTTGCAAATCAGAAATTCGGTGACGGTCTAAAAACATGGTGAAAAATGCTTTTTGTATAACCAACTGCAACTTGCTAAAAGCTAACCATAGTATTATTTCTGTATTTGTCCTACATTATAGGGAAGCACAGACAAATGGGATCGCAGTATTGAAATTAATAAAAAAAGACGAACATATTTTTTTTAATCAATTTATTTATATCAATGTTCTTTTGCACACGGATCGAGATTTATTTGACCGTAACATCGTTTCGGTGATTACTGGAAGCTCCATTAGAAAAGTTGTTTTATTTCCGATAATTTATTTAGCAGTGATTGCGGATGTTAATGTTGTTGACTGTATACATTTTTTTAGATCTGCTTTTTCGGATATGCAACCTTGAGGTCTAATGGAGGAGCTACTCATTCATAAAAAAGAAGCTATTCCCAAGAAAGGTTCTTATGTATGAATAACGAAAAGAATTATTTAACTTATAAGAATAAGTCGCGCGGAGAAGGTTTGCCGATGGCCTCATGACGTCACGCGTCGATGGTCGGTACGATTCAGACGAGCGCGGGTAGCGATCGGTGAAGTGGGAGGCGCAGTCATCGGCAAACCTTCTGCGCGCGACTAGTACCTAGTGAATGACTAATAAGTATTAAATAAAAAATAAACTTTTAAAGAAGTAAAAATTGGCTTCAAAACAACTGAAGAGTAAATAATTGCCTTATTATAAAATGAACAGTTTCTAAAGTCGGTACCTTCAGTTTGGTTCAACTTATATGAACGTGTTATATTTTTTTCAAAGTTTATTATATTATTAAGTCTCAGTGTAACTAGCAACTATGCATAATATTCACTCTTAGGGATAACTTTTAGTTAGTAAGTTTCTTGATGTTGTCTATTGCTTTAATGAACCGAGTTTGTTGATGTGTCCTGTCTCGAGAGAGAGACTTAATTATTTGTACATATTTATATGACACGACCTATCAAACAAGTTCATAACCAAAATGTGCCATGGAATCGGTTTCTTATGTATATGTATGAGACTATCCTTCGGTTTCTGAATTAAGAATTCTGGGATAAGCAACATTTGAATAACAGTAACAGTAAAACATTTCATTAAGTAACATTTGAGTACGAAAAATGCTTTACAATGCATAATTTTTTTGACACCTCCGTACTCAAATGTTACAAGTACTGCTTATCCTAGAATTCTTAATTCAGCAACAGGAGGTATGTTACGTGAATTAAATATATTAATGAAAATAACGTCGAGGAGCTCGTGGCTAAATTCAAGGTTGGTCTGTGGATGGGTGACCATTTACCATAGCGAGTTTCCTCCGTGCCTCGGAAAGCACGTAAAGCCATGTAAAGGTCCCGGCTGTCATTTGTAGATCTTTGACAGTCGTTACTGTTGTCAGAAGCCAGAAAGTCTGACAACTAGTCTTACCAAGAGTATTGTATTACCCAGTTACTGGGTTGTGGAGGTCTGATAGGCAGTCTCACCATGTAAAATACTGATATTCAGCTGCATCCGGTTCGACTGGAAGCCGACCCCAACATAGTTGGGAAAAGGCTAGGCAGATGATGAATGAAAATAACGTCGTAGCACCTCAGTCTAGATGGCAAAATTAATCAAAACTTTAAAATAGTAGAACAATAGTAGAGCTTCTTATGAAACAGAGGGAAGTACCGCCATATCTATATCTGCCACCAAGAAGCATTGCTGTGTTTCAGTTTGAAGTGTATGTAATGGGGTGCCGGTAGAGATGTGAAGCGGTAAAATTACCCTGGTAAAATACGGTAAAAAACGATATTTTACGTAAAATACGGTAGTATTCGGTAATTTTCGGTAGTATTCGGTAATAATGGTAATATATGAACAAAAACGTACGAGTATTAAACCAGCAAGAGCGTAATATGGTGGACTACCTACACTAATCGGCAACGTCGCGTAATGATTTTGCAACTTTACGCACGCGGGATTCAAAACAAATCAAAATTAAAAATGTCATAACTGACGGTAATTTTACCGTAATTTATATAAATGACCGTAAAATACCCGTATTTTACCAGTGATTTCAGTAAAATTACGTAATTTTGCATCTCTAGGTGCCGGTGAAATTAGAGGCACATGAGACTTTTTACTGCCTCGGTGGTCTAGCGGTCGCAAGCGTGACTGCTGAGCGTGAGGTCCTGGGTTTGATCCCCAGGTCGAGCAAAGTGTTATTGGGTTTTTTCGTGTGGAATTTCTCAGTAGCAGCCCGGAGTCTGGATTTGTGCCCGGTCGATGGCAATAGGCTCGCCCGGCGAAATGTGGGTGTACTGCTGTGTCTGCCAACCCTTCGGGGAATACAGGCGTGAGTTTATATTTATGAGATTTTTTAATTTCGTTGCTAAAGTTGGCAACGCATCACCAATCCACTTGGTGTTGTAGGCGTATAGGCGGCGGTAACCACTTAGCCACTTACACGCATTAAATTAGGATTCCGTAACATCTACTACTGTAGCAAACGTTTAGCTGTGGATAGCAAAATTAAGTTTATTGGTAACTGAAAATAATAATAAAAACATACATAGGTACATATAGGCTATACGGAGAATCTTTTATGAATTCGGTTAAAAATTTGTACACATTCTTGTCTAACGTAATTTTCGATGAGAATTTATAAAATACCAGCGATTAAAGGGGGTTACTTTGATATCAAGGGGCGACATTGATAGTTACCAAAAATATTGCATTTGGTCATATATCTCTGTATTTGAACTTATGCATTTTAACTTAACTGTATAGGAAACATTGACAGTTTTCCTGTTTTACGATATCGTATAGAGGTGTCTGCTAAGTTAGATGGCGAAGATAAAACATACTAAATCACACCCCTGATTATGTAGGTACAAAATTCGAGTCCTAATTGGGGCTACTTTGAAACTGAATGATAAAACAGGGATTATCAAAGTAAAAGCCTACGGTCCGACTCTCCTTTTTTATCGAAAACTATGTTCTGTGTTTTTTTTATCTAGTCTATGTGATTTTATATATTTCAGTTATTTCAGTCTACAAGGTGAAATTGTAAACACTCGACAAACCAAAATTGGAGATTGTACTCATCACTATGAACAACTTTTACTATGAGATCAAACCGGAAATAGCGAAAAAAAAACAGATGTTCCATAGATTTATGTTCGCATGAACAGCAGATTTTTTTTTCTCGCGATTTTCCATTTCGGCTTTAAGTGGTCTGCGGATTAGTACCCCCTTTCCTGGTCGGAAAGGGGGTACCTTGTATAGTATCGAAACATAGTAAGTAGCAGTGTTTCGGTATACATTCTAGGTGAAATACCACAGATATAATGGAGCTTGTAACAAACCGTCACCGAATTTAAACAGTTATTCTCATTGAAATTAAATTGCATCCACAGTATCGCTTTAATTTAATTTATTACAATATTTAACGAAACCAATACCAAACAACAACATACACAATTATACCAAGTAAGCCGAAGCGTAATTTAATTAATCAAGAACGGAGTGAACAAAGTGGAAGTTTAAAACCCATATTAAACGAGTCTTTATTAAACAAGCATATTACAAGAATAAGAGCTTATTACATCTATCCGATTTTTAGGGTCCCTAACTCAGTTAGTCCCTAATTTAGTGTAGTAACGTAAACCCACCAAATACCGACCTCCTAAGGACCATCATTTTTGTTTTATTCAGACATAGCGACTGATAAGGGAAACTCTGGTGCTGTAGGTCTCAGATTAAAGTAAAATTTTTAGGTACTTATTAAATCTGGCAAGGAATATAAAATTCACATTTAATTAGTTTTGATATGAAGTAAAAAGTGACAAGTAGTTTCAAATCTGCTGCCCACCATATTTACGTCCGCGAAATTACTGTCTGCCGTAATCCGACCACTGACATACCTAACACCGTCTACCAAATTTGCCCTTTGCAAACTTGGTGAAACTAGGGTCTCACCTCTCGATCTCGATACCCTTAGCAGCTCACAGCGGTGTTGCCCTCTTTTACCTGTTCTGGCGGTTTTTCAGGGCGCCCAGCTTGTGAGTTAGTGGGCCACCGTCTGCCACACCAAATCAATGTTTAAACTTGACAGGCGTCGCCATTTTCTTCCGGAAAAAGAAGTTGGATTATAAATGATATTTATTTCTGTTAATAAATCTGTTACAGACACTTTTACAAGTCAATTTTATATGTTTTTTAAGACTAGATGGAGCCGGCATTTCCTATCTGACTCGCTCTGAGAAGAAAAGCCGAAACAAACTCAGAGGTCAACGTCTCTTTTAAAGTCCAGACATTGTAGTATCAAAAACTATGCGAGTGTAACAATGTAGGGCAACGTCTGGAATGGCCTTTTGAGGAAAGAGCCATAACAGCTTTGAGTCGACCTGTCTAAACTGGTCGAATTAGTCCATTAAACACTCATATCTAGAGACCAATTAATTTAAGTTTCAATATTTGCAATACTCATTCTTGTATTGCATCTCCCGGGGACAGTCCATGACTGCACTCTCATAGAGCACACGTTGGCAGTTGATTCCGCATTCAATTTTTGATTAAAGTAAAAAAATGGTGTCTGGACTCCTGTACGCGCGGTTGAAGTTATACTTCGACTTGCTACCATAGAGCTGATTTTTAAAGTTAAATTTTTATAATGTACATATGACTAGTGGCGCCTCCATTTTTCGTTCTCTTTTTTGTAGAACTTTAGGTACCTTGGAGGTCTATGTCAACAACTAACTTCATAATGTCATATATGTAGAAAAGAAGTTTATGTTGAAATATAAATAAGAATCAACGTATAAACCTTTTTCGTGACGGTGTGTGTGCGCTGCTCCCAATTTTACTCGCAATCTGAACTAGGCTTGCCAACCGTCCCGCGAGAGCCGAGACGTCACGTTTCTACAGCTTTAGAGGATGCGCCCCGCGAAAGAAGTGTGTCAATTGTCCCGTTTTATCGTACCTACGGCTAAACTTTCGGGCAGAAGTCGGAATTTAGTGAACGCACGTTTTGTTTAACTAGAAGAGTGGAGATCGCGACAGCGAGTCTCCTGTCGAAACGAACACCGCTCGCGCGTCTCGCTCAACGTCGTCCCGCCCCCTTCCCTCCCACTACATTTCTCTATTAAGTTTTATTATATTTCCTAATTTTTTCAACTTTTGTTGTGTCGTAACTAGTTGTAAGTCTTGTACTTGTATGCCAAAGTAAAACGTTAAATAATAAAACAATTTAAAATAATTTCCTATTGTATATTTCGCCTCCCTATACTTTGACAGTTGGGTCCTGCTTTGTTTTGCCACGTCCCGCATTTTGATTGCCTAAGTTTCGGTAAATTCATACATTAATGTTGGCAAGCCTAATATCAACCTCGCACAAAAGAAGTTAAATTATTAAAGTTATATTGAATAATTAAATGTTTTTTTTCTTTTTTTGATTACTTTAATCCATTTGTAACAAATGCGTTTAGTGTAACTTAACTCTCGTTTCCAAGGGTTATGCTGAAAAATAGGTCGATTTCTGAATACAAAATTATGGTTATACAAAATTACTGATTATCGTCATAAGTGTGTCAATTCCAGGTTTTTCTGCTTAAGCCGAAAATGTAGGCAAAACCAAAATCCAAGATGGCGATATTCATCATGGGTATCAATTCCCTGGTTTTCGGGGCTACTGAAAACTACTACTTACTTTAAACCAAAATGATGAAACCAAGATGGTGGCTATAACAGTTAAGTAATGATTCGTCATGAGTGTCAAATCTAAGATAGTGTCAATGCACTTTTCCAAGTTATTTTTGATTTTGGAAATGAGGTCTGAACCCAAAAAAAACAATTTTTAACCTTTTTTCAATTAAAAAAAAAAAAACATTTTTTTAAATGTAAGCCCTTCGTGTGGTTTTGTTTTATCAACGGTTTGGGCTCGTATGATTTATCTCGATGGGCACTCTTTTCCTAGGTGAAATCCAAGCTCACATAAAGGTACTAACATAAACTGTACAATGTAGTCATATAAACTTTAAGTTTCAGCTAAAAAGTTTAGGCTCTTCGAAATGAGTACTAATCACGATATGAGGGTGGACGGTGTTATGAAAAGTTGTAAAACGGTTATCTAACAACCGACCGCTTTTCAACTATTTAACTATTTCAATTATTGAAAATTTCAAGTTTTTCGAGAAAATAATAAACAATGTCGATAGATAGTAAACATTTTTTTAGAAATAAATGAGATTAGAATAAGACCAATAACAAGTACAGTTAATTGAACATCATGTAAAAATTATAGTGCTTTTCTCCATAAACGACGGTGTTTATAATGAATTTTCATGAAATTAAAATACAGTTATCCAAATAAATAAACAATTTATAGTAGGTCGTATTTCGGTCACAAGATTCTTTATCAAATAGGTAAATAATAAAAAATATTTCTATGTTTGATTTATTATAACTCAAATATAATTTTATCAGTTAAAGTGAACACGGTAATTGCCCCTATACCGACCTCCGGTCGATGTTCGAACGGTACTGCAGTGCTACTAACTATAACACCGACCACTTTAATTTGATAAGTTTTGCATACTAATAAAAAACTAAATCACCTATTAACTACTTGTAACTAAAGTCTATCAATATTACTATACCATAAAAACTTTATACTTAGGTACTAAATTCAATTTAAATCTTTACAGAACTCTCTAATTGTCCCATTTCTGGTTTTGACTACTAAAAACACGCGTAATGCACCGTTTCGTTATAAATTGTAATATTATCGCGAAACAAAACAAAAAATTATAAAAAACCTCTTTTAGTGGTAAAAAAGTTAAAAGTGTAGTTTCAAATTCCAATAAGACCTAGCTTAATAATACTGTATTAATAAAAAAATACCGTGACAATTAGTGGGCGGATTATGGTGGGCGGACCAATTTGGGTAGGTTTACGTTATTAGGAGAACGAAAAATCTAAGAAATATTCCAATTAAATAAGAAATATAAAGATTAAAACTAACATCTCTATTCATAAACGATAGTTAAAAGTTGTTGAACTAAGTAAATTGGCTTTTAAGCCTATTGACAAACAAATGACTGCAAACTTATTTTTTTGTAGTTTAAGTCCATTAATACTTTCTCGTTAGGGCGCCTGGTCTCTTTGGTACCTATTCGGTCGTGACTCTTTCAACCGGGCCCTATAAATCGAGTAGTGTAGGCTAATAGTGGACTTGAGATGACAAAGCATTTTTTAAATTACTATTATTTTATTCTCAGGGTACAAAGCTCCGTAGATACCTCAACTTACATGCATCATAAAATTTATAAAAGCTTAAAAAAAAACTAAACTACGGAATTGAGTTTCGGTTTCGCTTTCCTGTACCAACAAAATACGACTCGTGCCCATCAAAGGGATGACGAAGACGGACTTGTGCGTCGCGGGAATCTGGAGGATATATCATCATCATAATCTGCCTAGCCTTTTCCCAACTATGTTGGGGTCGGCTTCCAGTCGAACCGGATGCAGCTGAATATCAGTATTTACATGGAGCGACTGCCTATCAGACCTCCACAACCCAGTAACTGGATAATACGATACTCTTGGTAAGACTGGTTGTCAGACTTTCTGGCTTCTGACCAACAGTAACGACTGTCAAAGATCTACAAATGACAACCGGGACCCGTTGGTCCTTTACGTGCTTTGAGCTTTACGTGCTTTCCGAGGCACGGAGGAAACTCGCTATGGTAAATGGTCACCCTTCCACAGACCAACCTCGGCAAGCGTGGCTTAACTCGGAAGATCGGTTTATGCGGCTGTAATTATTTAGCCACGAGCTCCTCGCTATCTGGAGGATATATATGACTTGAAATTGGTAGTTCTGTCCAACTCCATCCGCGTCAATTTCAATATCGCCTGACTTTGGACGGCAATTCGACACCATCGTTTCCCCGATGTATTGAGCATATGATCGCCTCCATTAGCGTCGTTAGATTCTTTAACTGAATACCGGGACCAGAGACACAATAGATAAACGATTGACGTTATCCTTATGACGTCAAAATGGTAAAATGCCACCGGTGGCAAGTCCCAACGTACTTACAACCACTACTACCCAGTGCCGGATTAAGACAGCGCGGGGCCCGTAGCAAATATGAAAGGGGGCCCTTGAGTTGCATTACTTATCTATTAATTTTACTGTTATAAAACAGTAGTATTACACTGATTTTGTATTAGTGAAAGCGATCGAGCGATCGTCAAAACAAAAATAATAACACAAAAGCACCTAAAAACTAAGAAACTAACCAGAAATAAAAAGGCCAGCAAAAAAACAAAAGTTAAAAAAATACACGCCTGAAAAGTATAAATTAGCATTATAAGTAGAGATGGGCCGAACATAGATTTCACCGAATACGAACATTCGGCCGAATGTTCGGTAAAACTTTTTCTGAACCGAATATTCAGCCGAATATTCGGCATAGATTCCCTTACGTAAACAATACAAGTCTGAAAGCGTTTACGCAAAACGCGCGGATGGGCGCCGGACCTTGCCCGCTACCCCCGCCCGCTATACTCGCTGTACGCGATGTTGTCATTGCATCACCTAGTAAAGAGTAAAACTTCACCACGTGCGTTTGTTTTGGTTATTATTTATTTGAAAAGCGATTTTTTTTTCGCATTTTTGACGAAAGCATGATGTCATTCTAAGTGCATTTATGACTTTTGGCTAAATTCTCAAATACTCAATTTTAAGTTGCCGATAAGTCTAGTGCTGTCACTTTCGTTGGACTCTCGTGATAAGTTTCACTCAAAAAATTACGCTCAGACAGAGATGAGTGGGTTTAAATATGCGGGGCCCCTTTCGGGTGGGGCCGTAGCAATTGCTACTCTTGCTACGTGGTTAATCCGGCACAGCTACTACCTACAACGTACGTACTACGTAACGTTGGGACTGGACATCATCCGGATTGGTTTAATTATAGACCGTGGGCCCGAGGTGCCCGAAAGATTTTAACCACGCATTTCTGATGGTATTATGAGTCAAATATTATATTATCAACAAAAGTCCAATTCATTGTTTTTTTTTTTTGTTTTTCTGAACCTAATAGGTAAATCAATTAACTTTATTACTTTTTTGTAAAAAATATTTTAGGTTGAAATGGCAACATTTATAAATTATAGTGAGCGGATAAGAAACTTCTCAGTTCACAACCCTCCCCGAAAAATAAGACATACGGCGGATGGGGTATAAGTCGCAACGCCGCGTTCATAGGACTTGTTACCAAAGAAATTCGAGTTGGCAATTTCCATAAATAATGAATATTTCGAAAATTAAGCTTTATTCAACAAACTATACCTTGGCTTTTCTTCTCCAATTAGGCATCGGAATCGATGGTTAAAATCTTTCGGGTACCTCGGGCCCAAGGTGTATACTTGGAAGATGTCCTGCAGGTCCTTCTTGCCACGTTCGTACCTCGTTCTTGTGCCAAGGTGGATGTTGGTCTTGGAGTTCTTGCTAAGCACCTTATTAGTGTCCAGTATCTCCTCCTAGCTGAATGCGTAGATTTGCTCCAGAGAGAGTTCATCCATGACGTCCGGCTTATTTTGAAGAAAGGCAAGTCGTTCGTGAACCATAATGGTATCACAGACAAACAGACTGTGCCATTTTGGTTACATATTCGCGTCATCATCATCATCGTTCAGTCGAAAAACGTCCACTGCTGGTCATAGGCTTCCCCCAAGCATCGCCACATCGACCGTTCCTGTGCTTCTCGCATCCAGCGGATTCCCGCGACCTTCACCAGATCATCGGTCTACCTTGTGGGAGGCCTAACCACGCTGCGTCTTCCGGTACGCGGTCGTCACTCTAGAACCTTTCGGCCCCACCGGCCATCCGTTCTGCGAGCAATGTCTACCCACTGCCTATTCGCGTGTTTTAATAATAATCACAATTCAGTTAACAAAAACTTTTGCTGTGATACGTCCGTTCATGTTGAAAATACTTTCACTACTCGAATAATTTCTAATGGTATGTATTGTGTCCCCTAAGATTATTTATTGGATTGGACGCAAAATGTCGATGATAAGTGTTATGGTGCAACATGGTAATTACTCGCTGGCACGTTTCTAACTTTACTTTGAGAGTTGGTGTAGTTCTCCTCATTAAAAAAGCAAAGGTTAAGCAAACAATTAATAGTAAACTACTGAAGCAATTAATAATAAACTACTGAAAAATAGATGAAAGCTTCTAGCTCCAACGTTTTTAATTAATTCATCGCTATCAAACGAAATCTTTTCAATTTGCTCCTCTCGTTTTAGATCTGTGTACGAATTTAGCACACAATATTGAATGAAAAAATTAAGTTATAATTTTGTACCTTAGTTTAGAAATAGGTATGCTGATTTGTAAGTCTCACCTGACAGTAATATACTTGTGGAAATCTTAGGATGTCATACTGCATAAAGATTGAAAGCCCTAAATTTGGAAGAAGCCTATGCTTAGTAGTGGACATAGTCCGTATTGATATAGATCAGAGGTTCCCAAAGTGGTCCAGGTGGACCCCCAGGGGTCCACGGGGGTCTACGTTGGCGTGACAAAAAGATCTAATCTTCACATTTTATATGGTAATATGTTAGAAATGTAGCTGCAGGGGGTCCACCTGAACCAGCTCAATTTTGAAAGTGGTCAATGAGAAAAAAAGTCTTGGAACCGCTGATGTATACATAGATTGATTGACTGAAGCAATAATGAATATTTTTCTCCTAGCCTTTTCCCTACTATGTTGGGGTTACCTTCAAGTCTAACCAGACGCTTTAAACGGACTTGATTATTTTAAACGGAGCAATAACTGCCATCAGACTTTTGCAGCCCTGGGCAATGCCGATATCCTAAGTCTGGTCCGTGATTGCTGCACCACCGACCAGCGGCTGCAAAACGTATGGCCGTTGCAGCAGGACAACTTAGCGTAACGTTCCTTCTGTTGTTGTGATGCAGATGAAACCGCCTTTTCTGGCCGTGACGTACCAAATTGTATCAGCTGCGCATTGTATTCGCGGTCATTGTACCTTGCTTGTGGCTCGATGTTCATCGCGGATTAATTTACGCTGACGGGCGAAAAGTGAACCGCTCCAACGCGCCGCGTTTTGATGTTGCGCGATAAATCGGCAGATGATCGATGATGCATTCTGTAGGCTCAAGGCTTGTTAGTGGTTCATAGCTACTAAAATTTTCAGCATCGTTAGATCCTTTAATAGCCTTATGATATCATTATTGTCAGATTTTCGGGTTTCTGACTACCCATAACGTCTGTCAGCACTGCTGAACCTCACAAATCGTATGATCGGCGCGATTGTTAATTAGCCACAAGATCCGTAGCAATAATGAATATACAGGGTGGGTCAAAAATCGTGGATCAAACGAAACAGGGCGATAGTTGGGATTATTTGCAGTAAAAATATCTAAGTAGCAGAGCCCTAACTTGATCTCCATAAAAGTTACGACAATTTGTGTGTTTTAAAAAAAATACCAAGTAATAAATAGGCAATTAGAGTAAAATGGGTTCCTATTTTATAACAATAAATGGTGTTTGAAAGTGCTTTTATGACAGTGGGTATTGTGAATTATGAGTATTGGCACTTTTTTCAATATCTAAAAATATTAAATATCTTAAAAGTCTCACGAAAATTATTTGTAACATTAGAAATTTACAGTAAAAAAAAACTACCAAAAATGCTCCAAATAACCCCAACTATCGCCTTGTTTCGTTTGATCCACGATTTTTTACCCACCCTGTATACTCCTGTATACTCTACAATAATTACAAACACCATGAGTAAGTACAAACTATACTGATAAGCAGAGATACCTAGATAGATTTCAACAGACGTGTTTTCAATGTTTTGCCACTACAATTTGTTTGCGTATTGTGTGAACTAAGCAACCGATTTGCGAAAGTGCCTCTTGGTATTCACTCCCATAATTATGACATGCTTCAGTTAATCTAATGCACTCATTGAATATATGCTTCAGTTAATCTAATGCATTCATTGAATATAAATTATTTTTAATATTAGTAAAAGAAAGCTATGTGAGTATGGTGTTAGTAACTTGAGAATATATTAGTATTTTATTGTGGTCATTTTTGAGCCCTTCATAATGTTGTTGTTTTGTGTTACACTCAAAGTGAGAACTGTGAGTGTAACACAAGTGTGACACGAAATTACGGTTAACTGCCATGTTTGACAGTATTGAGGGCGGTGACGCTATTTACGCAATTAAATCACCCTGTTTTTATATGTCATCATCTCATCATTTAGTCATACGTAAATTTAGCAATTTCACCGGCTCAGTTGACATAAATAAACAAAAAAAAATTTAGTCTAAATGCATAATTTTTTTTGTTTGTCGTAAAAAAATACCGCGCCATCATGACGCAAAACATCAATAAACATAAACAAAACAAGAAAAAAACTGTTGGGAAAATATGCGTTACATTCGAGCAAAACGGCCATCGCATCTACAGCAATATATTCTGACCAAACATTTGTGCACGGTGTCCGTACATTATTTTGATATTAGTAATGTATGTTACAACTTGTATGCGACCAGCAGTGCAATTCTGTAAGAATCTCACCTCGATCGCGACTGTCAATTAGACACTTGTCGTGACACAGCGTGGATAACAAAACTATGCGTTATTGATTATACTGTCGATTATCTGTGTGTTATTTGCTTCTATTATCCATACTGTGACATTATGGATATCGAGCTAACCGTCGATATTGAGGTGGGTTTCTTACAGAATGACACTACTGACATGCCGCATGTTAGGGCTGTTCTGGTGATCACACGCCATTCTTCGTTCATCAGCCCTGGCACTTATTTACGAACATTATTGTATGTGAGTATGTGCGGTGTAACTTTGAATGATAGATTGAAGAATGGTGTGATAAGACAAAGTTGCGGTTTAAAAGGTCATGTAGTGACAAAAATTTAAAGGAGTATGCTTCGGTGGTTTGGACATGTTGAAAGATTGAGTGAACGGCGATTAACAAAAGGAATTTATAAGGCGAATATCAGTGGAAACGCCAGTAGAGGACGCCCTAGAAGGATATACATTTGTCGGGAACTTCGTGGAGTGAGCGCCATCTGTTGTCCGCTGCCTAAGTAACCGTGACGTCAACATCGGACCACCATTGCCCGTTGGAGGGAGGAGACCGGCTCGCTCGGTGCGCCCGGGGAATTGCTTCTTGGACCGTACGACGGTACACTCGTCTAGAGTATTCTGTGTAGATCAGCTGAAGAAGTCTGACCTTTTATATCTGACTAGCTTGTCCTTATTTTATGATCTTGTAATAATTATCTAAAGTATTATATTGTGATCTAGTTCATGTTACTAACACTAACCCAAATACAAGTACTCTCAGTGGTGGAGAGTCTATGTTGGTTTTATTTAATACATTTACCTTGCTCACAATCCTGACATACCAATATTAGCGATAACTGTAATGATAGAATCACTCCTTAACGATTAAATTGTAGTGTCGCTAACACATTGATGTTATTGGTAATGTTCTTCAAAAAGGACAGTTGCGTAGTACTTTCAACTGGCGTGCGTGTATGACAATATGTATGACCGTGGGGACGAAGCGAAAAGAGTGTGTAAGGATCGTAGCATGTGGCGTTCTACAGTTTCTGCCTACCCCCATGGGAAAAAGGCGTGAGTTTATGTATGTATGTATTGTATAGCAATAGTATTTTTTGTATGGACATAAAAATATATAATAAGTTACCCGTAGATATTAAGAACGTACATTCAATTACTACTTTTAAAAGGAAGCTAAAAGATTTCCTTATTAAAAAGGCGTATTACTCGGTAAAAGAATTCCTTGAAGAAAAATAATTGTTTAATATTAAAATGTTTGTGATACTACAATATAATGTGATATAAATTAAAAGAATAGTATGATATAATATGAAATGTATGAATAATGATTATTAATATAATATTATGTAAACTGTATAATAATAATTGTAATATTGAGTATGCATATACTATTATGCATAATTATATTATTTAAATTGCAATGCCGTAACAGGCAACTAAGTTCTAAGAACCTACATATTTGTTAACATCCTAAAAAAATCTGTACACTTACTTCGCAATAAAGAATTTGAATTTGAATGTATGCCTATTAAGACCGAAGAACTTAGCCGATCAATTTTAATTATATTGTAACACCTCCTTAACCTATGGTTGAAAATAGGATTATTTCATTGATAGATTATGTATTGACTGCCTGGTTGGTCTATTGGTCGCAAGCGTGACTGCTGAGCGTAAAGTCTTGAGCTCGATCCCCAGATCGGGCAAAGTGTTATTGGGTTTTTCCATGTGGAATTTCTCAGTAGCAGCCCGTAGTAGAATTTGTGCCCGTATAATGGCAATAGGCTCGCCCCCTATCCTATTACATGAAACTTAAACGTAACGGTGAAATGGTGTTCTATACACGTCTGCCCAATCTTCCGGAGAATACAGGCGTGATGTTATGATATGTTATGTTATGATTACTTATTAATTATTGTATTTATAAAATTAGGGAACAAAAGTTAGTTCGGATCCTAACTTTTACCGTTTTTTGTTTCAGGAAATCAAGGAGCATTTCGACTGAACAAGCGAAAATGTGAATATGAACATGCTTCGTTACAACGAAAATGCTTTGGAAAATAACTATTCCTGTACAAACTGCCACAATACTACCCACTATAATGAGTCATATTATAACCATACTTACCGGGACGAACTCATATGCATATTTCAAAGCGAAGAGGACATTGCATCAAGTGTTTTGAAAATATTTGTATACGTGATGTACATTGTAGTGTTTGTAGTTGCTTTATTAGGGAACGGGTTAGTGTGTTCCGTAGTGCACATGACGCCACGCATGAAGACAGTGACGAACTACTTTATAGTGAACTTAGCAGTGGGGGATATTCTGATGACACTGTTCTGTGTGCCGTTTTCATTTGTGTCAATGCTGCTGCTGCGGTACTGGCCGTTTGGCGCCTTTATGTGCAAAGCGGTGAACTTTTCCCAAGCGGTATCGGTACTCGTCAGCGCTTACACGTTGCTCGCGATATCGATAGATCGGTACATTATTATCATGCACCCGTTGAAGCCTAGGCTGGGCAAAACAGCCGCTAAGCTGGTAGTGTTCGCTGTATGGAGTGGAGCGTTCATTACAGCAGCGCCCATACCAGTCGTGTCTACACTACAGAGACCCTCGCTCTGGCACCAGGCTTGTGATGTGTATGTGAAATAATTATGTGTAACGGCCTTTTTTGTGACTGTATTACTGAACTTCAATGTTTAAAATAGCAATTTATGTACTGTACTCATAAAGTTTAAAAGAACGAATTACGTGAGTTAGAAGGTACGCTATTACGAATTACTTTATTGAGAATGTTTATCATCCTGATGTACGGCACTCCGAATGTTTGCTATTACGAATTACTAAATTTCGAATGTTCATCGTAATAATTCGTAATAGCGTACCTTCTCATCATCTGCCTAGCCTTTTCCCAACTATGTTGGGGTCGGCTTCCAGTCGAACCGGATGCAGCTGAATATCAGTATTTTACATGGAGCGACTGCCTATCAGATCTCCACAACCCAGTAACTGGGTAATACGATACTCTTGGTAATACTGGTTGTCAGACTTACTGGCTTCTGACCAACAATAACGACTGTCAAAGATCTACAAATGACAGCCGGGACCAACGGCTTTACGTGCTTTCCAAGGCACGGAGGAAACTCGCTATGGTAAATGGTCACCCATCCACAGACCAACCTCGGCAAGCGTGGCTTAACCCGGAAGATCGGTCTATGCGGCTGTAATTATTTAGCCACGACCTCCTCCCTGTAATAGCGTACCTTCTAACTCTACTTTTAAACTTTATGAATACAGTACATCGGTATTTTAAACTTCGAAGTTCAGTAATTCAGTAATAAGTCGAAAAACATTAACAACTATCTGCTTTAATTTTTTTTTTCATTAAGTAGCTTTATTTTGAATTCAGTGAAACAGTAACCAATTCAATTCCCAAAATATGTTTTGACATGAAAACTATATTTTTGGCCCAAATATAAAATAAATAAAGTAGAAAATGTACTACAAAACGAATAAGCAGTTCAATATAGTTTTCTAAAAAACGTCATGTATAATTTGTATATTGTTTACCACCAACGACATCTCCTCCCTTAATAACGTCAATGACTTCTTTTCAATTATTGGGAAAACTTTAGCAGAAAAATTCACTTGCACCTCATCCTCACTTGAACATAACACTCAACCGTCTAATTCCCTAGTACTTTTGCCTACAGATGAAAAAGAGGCAGAGAAGCTTATTCTGGGGCTCCGTGCGGATACAGCGGTAGGTTGGGATGAAATATCATCAGAACTTTTTAAATCCTGTATTCTCATTCTACTGCCTGTAATAACATAACGCACATCTGTAACATCTCTATGTATATCCACAGGATGCTTCCCTAAAGTGTTCAAAAAAGCCGTTGTACATCCAATTTTTAAGGGCTAAGGCTAAGATACTGAACGACCGCCTAATAAACTTCTTGGAAGTACACAATCTCTTAACATCTAACCAGTATGTTTCAGGAGAGGTCAATTTACTGAAGATGCTGTTGCTTCATTGGTGGATAATGTGGTGTCAAAATTGGATCGTGGGAGGAGGTGCTCGGCTGTCTTTGTAGACCTATCTAAGGCGTTTGATACTGTGTCTGTTCCTCACCTTCTATCCAAACTAGAAGCAATAGGAATTCGTGGTCACCCCCTTAAAATTTTTCAGGACTACCTCTGTGACTGAACTCAGTGCGTTAAAATAAATGAATTAACTAGTGACAGTAAACCATTGAGTTTCGCTCAATTTTGGGTCCGACCCTATTCCTGATCTACGTAAACAATCTACGCAAGATGTCCCTTACAAATTGTTCCATTATTACCTATGCGGATGATACGGCTTTACTTCAGACCAGTTGTTTCCATGAAAAACAACTGGTCTGAGACTGTGATGTACACGGAAGAAGCCCTAATCGCTGTGATGAACTGGCTTTCCAATAACCTTCTAACGGTTAACTTGAGTAAAACGTTCTATATGCCCTTTTCGCTACACTCCACCGCACTACCTGCTCCGGATTCTTTAGTACTTAAGGCCCACTTTTTCTCTACTAGGTCATCCACTTCACAATGTGTCTGTCCAGTGCTAACGCGATCGACGTCCATTAAATATTTCGGGGTTCACATTGACAGCCTCTTAAACTGGAAACCCCATATTTTAGATCTTACTTCACGTATTCGAAAAATGATATAAATATGTCTTCAAAAAATTGAGACACTCCTCTGACTCTAACACACTCAAGACTGTTTATTATGCTTTGTGCCAATCTTTACTCACATATTGTATTACTGTTTGGGGTGGGGCACAAAAGACGCACCTCTTGTAACTGGAAAGAGCACAAAGAGCTGTCCTAAAGGTCCTCAGAACCTTCAAACCGTTTAAATACCCTACTACTTCTCTGTATTCTGATTGTCAAGTTCTCGCGGTGAGACAGCTCTTTGTTCTCCAAGCGATTCTCCGCAAGCATTCCTGTTTACCATATAATGCAAGTGCTGTAAAGACACGTCGAAATTATAGAGAATGCCAAACCGACGTTCCTAGAACGGCTCTCGCTCAACGGAATTTTCGTATTGTTGGAGGTCGCCTTTACAATAAAATTAATAAATGGTGTACTATCATCTTTCCTCTTTGTAGACAAGAATGTAAAGCAAAAAAGAAGTTCACAAATGGCTACAAACACAAAATTATGATGAGACAGAAAATTTTATTAAGTTGACGTTATAATCATTATAATATGTTATATGACTAATATTAAAGTATTTCATTATACATGCACATAGCCACTGACAGATATACATCTCAACACATTCACGAAAACAACTCAACACATACACACACTTAAACCCTCAAACACACAAACGCATACACAGACTCAAATTATGAGACTGTTTTATTTTTTTGCTTTGCTTTATTTTATTTTCCTTTACTTTTCTTTATGTAATACCCCACTGTACCAATAGCCGCGTTTCGTCCCGCTGCAATGTAACCCTCTGTGTTAAACCTTAATGTGAGAGCGCTGGTACCCATAACACAAGTTAAATCTTACATTGGGTACCAGAGTTCATTGAAACACTACATACTTGTTACTTGTATATAATTCAACTCTAAGCACAGTGCTCTTGCAGGTGTTTATTGTCCAACTTTTTGGAAAATAAATTAATATTATTGTTCCCTTATTACTATTACTATTGCATAGAGACATTTGTGGCGAGCAATGGTCCAGTCCGGAGCAGAGCACACAATATACCTACGCACTGCTCGTGCTGCAGTTCGTGCTCCCACTCAGTGCACTCGTATGCACATATGCACGGATTGCGCATACGGTGTGGGGCGGCCGCCCGCCTGGAGAGGCACAGGACGCACGAGACACTCGCATGCAGCACTCCAAGCTAAAGGTTAGTAGAAAAACAGTGGGATTACCTATTGATTCAGCATAATTATTTATTTATTTATATATAATTAATTACAACGGCTTGCGCCAATGACAGTAATTAATAGGTAAAACTAAACATAAAACTAAATGTATCACATAATTAACATAAAAAACAAATAACAAGTCAGAGATCAAACATACTTAACAGTAACTTTAAAAAGAGAAAATTAAATAAAATCGAATATAGTGATAACAACGTACAACTTATTTACCTAACAAACATAGTTTCACAGAACATGAGAGAATTTGACATGATCACCCTGAGCGTGTCATTAAAGATGTCACATTCCGGGACTGTCTCCATTAAGGAGTTTATAGCACCATGCATGCGACACATTATTATGGTCTATAGTCCATTGTTGGACAAAGGCTTCGCTCGTAACAGATCAAACGTTTTCATCATGGGAAAACGGGTTAATACGATGCTACCCATCTTCTTGAAGTAATTAATCCTTTAGTATTTACTGGGAACCACACAATAAGAAAACGAGTGACCGCTAATTTTGTCCTTTTGTATCGGCGACCCTTTGTTGTGCACATTGGCGCCGGCTAGGGTATTTTGTTGGTACACGTGCTGATACTTCGACAGACGATCACGTCGCCGCTTAGTAATAAAAAAGAAATCAATTTGTCATTATCAACAGACATTAATTTATTGAGATGTCCCAATTTAACGAATAGGTGCGTGATATTTGCTTGCCCCCATAATTTAACGTGTTCTATTCCATATTTCTAAAATATTAAGGTCCGTATTACAGAAGGTAACTCAAGCGTTGATCTTTATGCTAAGTTTTGAGTTGAGTTTGAATTTCAGAACGTTCTTCAAGCATAGATTCATCGATTATGGTTCAGTTGAGTTTGAATTTCAGAACGTTCTTCAAGCATAAATTCATCGATTATAGTTCAGTTGAGTTTGAATTTTCGAATCCAAGCAGAGATTTCAACTGTAATCATACAAGCGAGCAAGAGACCGCGCTTGAGCGCAGATTGCCTTCTCAGTTGAAGGGTTTTTTACAAAAACCGAACAATTTTTTTCCCTTAATTTATCAATAAAGACAAAAAACTTCATAGCATTGTCAATGTTAAAGATACAAATTTGAATTGATAGTGATGATAGTGTTGTATGAGTCATGAATGAAATGGTGTATTATTTTAATCTTTAATGCTTCACATTACTGCAAACTATTTATAAGAAATACTTAAGATAAAAAGGATGAAAATGCGAGTTCTGCTGTTTTTGTAAAAAACCCGTCAATTTACGTCAAACAATTTGACTTTTGACAGTTCGTAACTCTGCCTGGGCTCGATTTAAGCCTTCAGCCAAGTATAGTCCAATTACCGTTCTGAAATAAGGCTTATGCTCAATTGCTGATTCTATACATAAACAGTGATCAGTACCCCAAGTGTGAGTTTTTTTCGTTAACTACTGTAGTTGCGTCACGCCAAAAATGTATGAAAATTTAGGCTGCGTCTCTAGGCGCACCGTTCAATTAACGCGCGAATATTAGTTAGTGAACGGTGCGCCTAGAGACGCAGCCTAAATTTTCATACATTTTTGTCGTGACGCAACTACAGTAGTTAACGAAAAAAACTCACACTTGGGGTACAGGTGATTGGAACGATTTTAGATGGTTTTAGAGGAACGTTTTGTAATACGGACCTAAATCTATTGTAATTCTCTAGAACTGAAAGTCCAACTCAATTTATAGAGCATCATTTTTTGTATAACATTTTGTAGAGGTATAAATACGTTTGTACGGTACGTATTCACTGATAGGGTTATGATATGGCTGTTTAAGCGACTGGTGTTATTTATAGCAATTAAACCATTTTAGTTTTCCGTTAATGATAATAGATATTTTGGCTTACTTTGATCTTTGGCATAATTATTGTCTTGCCTGCAGATGATCAAAATGATGTTGACTGTTGTCACCGTGTTCACGATGTGCTGGTTGCCACTCAACACTTTCATTGTAAGTTGTTTTATTATGACTCTTCCTACGTAGTTCCCATAGGTATTTATAAAATACTATATAATTTATTTATTTATTTAATACTTCAATGCACAATGGTGGTACATAAGGCGGACTTAATGCCACAAGGCATTCTCTACCAGTCAACCTTTGGGTTAAAGAGAACAGCATCGAAAAGAGGTACAAAAATAAAAATAAAAAAAAGGATATTTGCGACTTAATTAACTATACGTAACAAAACAATTAAAAATATAGGACATAGATAATAAAATAAAATGTAAATAAATACATAAATATATACAGTGGTGGACATATCAAGTGTGACTTTTATTTTTAGTACAATTTAACTTTATAATTAATGTTTTACGTGTCATAGAGGGCTTATATCTATTTATCTATAATGTATCCACATCATGAAGTATTACTATGTCAGTTTTGGAAATATCATACAACCGTTTATGTGAAAACTGGTATACTTTATAAAATAAAATGAAGCAGCACAACGTACTAAGGTGGACAACTAATTAGAAACAGAAAAAAAAAATTAGCATAAATATGATCTAAGGTAACAAAACAATAAATAATGAAGTTAAATGGTACAAACGTTTTATAATAAACAATTAATGTTTGGTTGGAAAGCCTCTGCTGTCGATTACAGTTCTACAACGCCGTGGCATTGATTCTATCAATGTTTCATACATTTCCAGGGAATAGTTCTCCAAGCTTCTACAAATGCGTCTTAAAGTTGTTGTAGTATGATTGTACGGGAATTATAAGGAATTTAGTGGAATAATAACTGCAGGAATACTCAGTGCAAGAACAATTAATTTTAATGCGGTGTTAATTTAGCGGGAACAATTTTATTATTCGTATTTTTGGCGGGAAACAATTAGCAAGTGCATATTCTAACGTTATGACAGATGACAGGTGCCAAAAAAAAAAAGTGTTCCATTCAGCCTATGCTGTTATAGTGTATAGTCTATGGCTGTGTTGATCACAAGCTCCAACATGCCCCCGGGCGTTGAAAGCAACGGTTTCAACCAGATTCCGAAGACACGGGCAATGGGCAGATTCTGTTGAATGCCCGCCGAACGACTCCAGTGGAGGTCTTGATGTCAGCTACACGAGCGATGCCATCTGTTCCCGGGTGCACAGCCACAATTCGTCCAAGTCTCCACTTCAGAGGAGGAAGATTATCCTCCTTAATCACGACCAACGAGTTTAATTTTAGAGCATCTTTGCAGGAACGCCATTTGGACCGTACTTGTAACTCTGCAACATACTCCTTACTCCATCTGCTCCAGAAGTGTTGGCGGAGTTGTTCGATTCGTTGGAAGCGAGATAGATGGTTGGCAGAGTAATCCTGGTAGTCAGGTTGCGGTAAGGAAGTAAGAGACCGCCCAATAAGAAAATGTCCTGGCGTAAGCGGAGTATAATCTGCAGGATCTGAAGAAATCGGCGTCAGTGGACGAGAGTTCAAAATGGCTTCAATCTTAGTTAGTGCGGTGTACAGCTCCTCGAAAGTCAAATTACAATTTCCCAACACTCTTAGAAGGTGGTATTTTGTTGACTTGACACCCGCCTCCCAGAGTCCACCGAAATGCGGGGTATATGCGGGTATAAAATGGAACCTTATTCCATCGTTCGCTGCACTTTCACCCAAGGACGAAATATGTAATTTTAAAAATTTAGAAAGGTCGTTGTACGCACCGACAAATGAGGTACCGTTATCCGAGAATATATCAAGGGGTTTACCTCTCCGAGAAATAAAACGATTCAAAGCCAGTAAGTAGCTATTGCTAGTTAAATCGCCAACGAGCTCCAAATGGATGGCCTTGGTTGTAAAACAAATGAAAATTGCGACATACACCTTTACCAGCCTGCATCCACGACCTTGACGACTTGCACACATAATAGGGCCAGCATAATCAACGCCCGTGCTCTCAAAGGGATAACCTGGACGAAGGCGTTCTTGTGGTAAGTTACCCATTAACGGAGTTACGACCTTACCCTTCATACGGTGGCACAAAACACACTTGTGATAACAGACCTTTGCCAAGTTGCGACCTCCTATTGGCCAGTAAGATTCCCTAATGGAAGCTAGCAATAATTGTGGGCCAGCATGCATCAATCTTCTATGCTCGAAATGAAATAATATTTTTGTTAACTTATGAGTGGACTGTAATAATATAGGGTGCTTTTTACTATAAGCAAAATTAGAATTATTGAGACGTCCTCCTACTCGCATAATATTTTTGTCGTCCAAAAAACATTGAACTTTAGAAGGGCGCTCCCTTTAGGTAAGCTCCTTTTATTTAAAAGTAATTCGTACTCGGGAAATGATTGAGACTGACTTTGAATAATTACAACATTTAGTGCATCTTGTAACTCATCGTGTGACAAATAATTAACCTTTGGATAATGTTTTTTGCATGACTTAATAAATCGCAATAGATAAGCAATAGAAGGTATCAGCCGTGAGTAATTAGAATAACGACTAAAATCAATCAAAACCTCACTTTTTAAATCATTAATGACAGCACTTAACACTACATTAGGTCGAGTCTCCGGTAACGACTCCAGTCCTGGACACTTTATTTGTGAAGGCCAGCCAGACGGGTCTAGTTCTAAGAATTTAGGTCCGTGCCACCACAGATCCAATCCCTGCAGAACACTGATATCCACCCCACGAGATATGAGATGGGTTTTGATCGGTTGGGACGTGCCGCCATGTACAGTTACCCGCCTTATCCAAAACTTCAGCAACGCGGTTGCGTACAAACGGCTGAAGTTTGGTAGGCATCATCTGTAGCCATCCCAACACGATGGTTGAATCAGTCCAACAATAGACCCGGCTGATCTTCACTCGCAGTGAGCTCATCACTTTCTCACAGAGACGAGAACCGACTACTGCACCACACAACTCCAGCCCCGGAATTGTTGTAGGCTTTATGGGAGCCACTCGACTCTTGGCCATCAATAAACGAACCAAATGCTCACCCTTATCACTAACACTGCGAATGTAGACGCAGGCACCATATGCGGCCTCAGACGCATCTGTGAAAATATGGAGTTCTAGCTCCGTATATAAATTGGAGACTACAATTCGCGGAATACGGAAATGATTTAAAAGAGGCAAAGACTTAATTATAATATCCCATGGTTTCCAAATCTCATTAGGTAATGGTTGATCCCATGATAGTTTGTCTAACCACAATTTCTGTAACAATACCTTCATAGTGATAACAATAGGACCCAACAAACCTAAGGGGACGAAAATTCGCGCAATCACGGATAGCAAATCACGCTTAGTATACCCATTCGAGGACTTAGTTAGATTTATAGGAAACCCTAACTCATCAGCACTGACATACCATCCAAGACCAAGCAATCTGTCAGGCTCATTAGGTCCAATGTTTAAGTCTAATGACGCCGGCAAGTTGTTTGACGCAGGAACACAATCCGACACTAGTTGAGGTTCATTTGACTTCCACTTTCTCAATGGCATACATGCCGACGCAAGCGCTTTCGTAACTTCAGTGCGAATGAATTTTGCTTCGTCTAAGTCATTCCCTCCTGTCAGTAAGTCGTCAACGTAAAAGTCATGTCTGATGATATCAGATATTTTAGGGTTCCTACAATCGAGTCCTATTTGTTTAAGGCATCGTGTCGCGAGGAACGGTGCACTAGCCGTACCGTACGTGACGGTGTTTAATTCATAAACATTAATCGGCTCACAAACAGTGTCACGCCAAACAATTTGTTGCAAATACCTATCCGACGGGTGGACGACTATTTGTCTATACATCTTTTCCACATCCGCAGATAAGACATACTTGTGGAACCTGAAACGAAGAATAATAGACAACAAATCATCCTGCACAGTAGGACCGACCATCTGTAGGTCATTAAAAGACACTCCCGTCGAAGTAGGACAACTTGCGTTGAAGACAACACGAAGTTTGGTCGTGCTACTCGACTCACGTAATATTCCGTGATGAGGAATAAAATAACCAGTACACAAATTAGGTTTACTAATTTTTGTCATATGAACAAGTGACTCGTATTCTAACAAAAAATCGTGATACATTCTACTAAAGTCTGGCTTAACCTTTAACCTACGCTCTAAAGACTGTAAACAATGTGCAGCTTTCTTAAAAGAATTGCCCAGAACTGAAGGATCTTTCTTAAGGGGTATGCGAACACAAAAACGACCATCAAACAATCGTGTCGTATTTTTAACGAAATGATCCTCACACATCTTTTCTTCTGGCATGTAATAATTGGAAGATTTCGCATTCACCTCCTCTAATTGCCAGAATTTTGTCAATTCTGTTCTAAGCCTTTCCCAGTCACTATCGCCATCGGAAACCATTTTAGAAAAATTACAATTTACATCATTCGACAGCAGTGAAATATAATTTTGAGTAATTGGACCGGAAACTATCCATCCTAAACGGGTTTCACATAATATTGGTTTTCCGGTACCTAACTTTAGTCTTTGCGATCCTAACAACTCCCAAAAGAGGTCAGCGCCGATTAATAAATCAACATTAGCGGGCTTATAAAAAGTAGGATCAGCTAAAATAATATTTGATGGTATTTCGAAATCAGAAATGTTTATTTCACGGCACGGTACGTTACTTGTAATGTATGGCAGAACAAAACAATTAAGTTCGAAAACAAAACTATCATCTAATGATGTCACCTTAACACGACAAGTTTTGCCTACATGCGAAGTGACATTGTTGATGCCTAGAATAGATTTATTGACTTGGCTAGTTATTACATTGAGTTGTTTACACAACCTGTCCGTTATAAATGACGAGGTGCTACCGCTATCAAGAACCGCGCGAGCGAGATGCACGCAGCCGTTGTGGTCCCGCAGCTTGACCAGGGCGGTCGACATCAACACATCTTGCTGCTTATGACCACGGGGAGATGCAATGTTAGCTGACAAGGCTACGGTATTTGTATCAGTGGTAGTAGACGGTGAAGAAAACGATGCAGACAAGTTGTTATCACGAAGTGTATTCGCAATAGTGCCTTTAGAATCTATGTGAATTAGTGTGTTATGCCTACGTTTGCATAGTTTGCAACCTGGTTTTTTACATTTATTAGCATAGTGACCTGAATGAAAACAGTTGAAACAGACTTTATAACTGGGCAGTAGTTTGAGACGATCGTCATTGTTTAATGCGAGAAACTGTGGACAATTGTTTAAAATATGATCATTGTTATTACATTTAGGACATACTTTAGGAGCTGATTCAGTGCTAGAACCGTTAGATTGTGTTGCTACCATAGACTTGATCTTAGGGCCTGATTTACCTGACGTTTGGGAATTATTATTGCGAACTATTTCTAAGGTCTCGATTAGATCGGCTCGATTACGTAAGAATTGCATAAATGCATCAAACGTGATCGTGCTGTCTTTGTCCATCCTACCTTTGTACTCTTCCCATTCACGATAGGTCCTTTGATCAAGCTTGCGAGTAACAATATAAATCAAAAGTGTGTCCCAGAATTTAACAGGTTCCCCTAACGACTCCAATGCACGCAAATCTTTATTTAAATGATCGATTAAACCTTTTATTGCAACAGAAGATTTCCTTGAGATGGACTCGATATTAAACAATGCGGACACATGATTTTGCACCAATAATCTTTTGTTGTCAAATCGATCACATAACACCTTCCATGCCACAGAGTAATTGTTTGAAGAAAACTCAATGGATTTAATTACTACTGCAGCAGTTCCCTCAAGAGATGCTCTCAAGTAATGGAACTTATTGATTTCGTCAATGTCATCGTTACAATGAATCAGACTAGTAAAGGTGTCGCGAAATTCTAGCCAATTAGAATATAATCCACCAAACTTTGGTAACTGAATCGTTGGCAATTTAACCGGCTTATGCATGCCAGCATGTGTACTTTTACAGCTTTCCATCGATTTATTATCCTTATTAAAATCACTCACAATATTTTGTGCTCTGGACAAAGATTGATAATAACGAGACTCGAAATCAGAACGCTCAGAGTATTGTAATTTGAGATCATCTACAATGCATTCCAGACGTAACTGTACCTCATCATACCGCTCGTACAACGACTCGATCTTACCCATACGCAACTCCAATTCCGACACATCACAGTTTGATAACTCTTTGTCCTTAAGTGAGTCTAAAAAGTTGATGAACGCAGTCAAACGACCTTTAAAGCTACCTCGCTTTTTAACTAAATCCCTTTCCTCGGACATACTGGGAGACGAGTGTTGTCAACCTGAAATTGATACAGGAATACAATTATAAAACGAACAATATTATCTTAATACACACCTGAAACTGTGTTTTTTATACTTCCTGAATACTATTTTTAACAATGACCTGCACTAATATCGAACACTCTCAACTTACATGTATTATGTTAAGATACCTGCTAACACTTAACAAACACTGTTAAGTAGATAATTATGTGAATTAGTTACAGCTTTATACCTAACTTAAGTTTAAATGATGTAGCAAATAAGCTAACTATACTGTAATCTGTATGATTTTAAACTTAGTTTGGCTGTTGAATAAAATACTAATCACAATGCAACAAGTAGGTACCTAATGATTTTCATCTAACACAATACAATAGGTAATATACTGACCTTTTTATGAATATTTACTTTACTTATACTACCTGAGTGTTGGGTGACGATATTAAATTAATTATAAACGCCGTACACCGCTAATAGCTTGCTCGAGATCAATCCAATCCACTGGCAAACCTCCACGACACGTGGATAATACAATCCTTAATTCCTTGATTATAACCGCTGATCTTCTATATATTATACGTTATCCAGCTCGTTATGGACCATGTACGGGAATTATAAGGAATTTAGTGGAATAATAACTGCAGGAATACTCAGTGCAAGAACAATTAATTTTAATGCGGTGTTAATTTAGCGGGAACAATTTTATTATTCGTATTTTTGGCGGGAAACAATTAGCAAGTGCATATTCTAACGTTATGACAGATGACAGGTGCCAAAAAAAAAAAAGTGTTCCATTCAGCCTATGCTGTTATAGTGTATAGTCTATGGCTGTGTTGATCACAAGCTCCAACAATGATACTAGTAGTAAGTAGTACAATATTAGTGATATGTTTATTAGACAATGTTTTCTTTACAATGTACCACAAATTTAGATTTGATTCAAATCTGGACTATTTGCAGACCACTCTAACACTGACACTACAATAATCCATACAGCGTTAAAGCATTTCTAAGAAACTAATTAGTGTCGGTGTTAGAGTGGTCTGCAAATAGTCCGGATTTGAATCAAATCTAAATTTGTGGTACATTGTAAAGAAAACATTGTCCAATAAACATATCACTAATATCGTACTGCTACTAGCATCATACGACAACAACTTTAAGACGCATTTGTAGAAGCTTGGAGAACTATTCCCTGGAAATGTATGAAACATTGATAGAATCAATGCCACGTCGTTGTAGAGCTGTAATCGACAGCAGAGGCTTCCCAACCAAACATTAATTGTTTATTATAAAACGTTTGTACCATTTAACTTCATTATTTATTGTTTCGTTACCTTAGTTCATATTTATGCTAAAGTTTTTTTTCTGTTTCTAATTAGTTGTCCACCTTAGTACGTTGTGCTTCTTCATTTTATTTTATAACGTACACCAGTTTTTACATAAACGGTTGTATGATATTTCCAAAACTGACATAGTAATACTTCATGATATGGATACATTATAGATAAATAGGTATAAGCCTTCTGTGATACGTAAAACATTAATTATCATGTTAATTTGTACTAAAAATAAAAGTCACACTTGGTGTTTCTAATTATATGTCCACCACTGTATATATATAAATACGATATTATTATGTATGAACATAAGTATAATTATGACGAAAACTGTAAATGTCAAACTAGGGAGGCAGCGATTTCAGGTAGTATTCCCGGACTTTGCGTTTAAACAAAATTTGGTTGGGAGCCTTTTTAATATCCAGGGGAAGCACATTCCAGAGTTTGATTGCTGATACAGCAATCAAACTGCACATAATGCATTTCGGTGTACCTACATCCCTTTTTCTTTCTATTATTAATTGTTAAGGACTAAATCATTCCCACTCTGAGAAGAGGCCCACCAGTGGGACAGTAATTGGGCTGATAATATTATGTTATGTCATGTTATATAACTGCTAAGTTCTTAGTTCTCGATGTTTCGTGATTCAGATTGTATGCGGAATGACATTCAGTTTTACAAAGGACAATGGGACAAAACGTCCCCACACCCAACAGATCTGAAATGTATCTCAGTTGAAACATCTTAGTACGGTGATCAATTTTTCCTATGGCGACATTCCTCAAATGTGCAGGATATTCCGGGAAAAACGCATTTTTATTATTATTATTTTATTTAAATGAATATTACAATTCATAATGTGATTGTGGATGACGGTACATAATTATAACACTGTTTACTCAATCTGTTTTTTTTTATTACATAACACTATACAAGAAAAAAACTACCTAACCTGACCTAACATAACCTAATCTACAAAACATCGCCATAACTTTTTTCACACAGCGATTTGAAATGAGACGCCATAGTAATTATTGCAGTATATTGCAATACCTGTCTAATGACATATGTGTTGTTGTTATTGGTTATGTTGACCAATTTGTCCGGTCCTCCTTTACCACCCTGTATATACTAAACCCCATCGATTTTGAAGTTAAAACTGGTTGCTAGTCTTTTCATAGATCCTTATGAAACTACTGACACATCAAAAAAATCTGTTGGAAGGGGTGGGGACAGGTCTCATACAATTTTGCCCATCATCCTTTATAAATTCTACGTCTAGGTGTTTGGGAGAACTTTTGAAACGCGCCGAGTTAAAAGCAGTAGAGAATTTGGTTTCAAAGTTACGCTGAACAGGTTGAACTTTTTTAAGTGCCTCACCGAACTTTTGTACATTATTTGTCAAATATTTTTAAGTAACCTGTCTAAAATTATTCTTGCGATTTTATATAGGTCGCTGTAGTCTGACCCCGTGACTTGGCAAACTTTTACGACGAGTTTTTAAATAAAGTCTGCTGAAGTTTATTTATAAAGAGGCCTCAAGAAAGTTTTTGCGTGTACCCAAGATCTTCAATCAGGAAACTCAAATAATACTTAACCGTCTACTTAAGTTAATTTGATGATGTAATGTGAATTTAAAAAGAAACAAGTTAGTCTAACACAAGTAAAATGTGTAGCAAGTAAAGTCGGAAGAAATTAAATGTTTTATACATATGTTTTTTTTTAGCAATAACTAATCAAAGTAAGACTGTGTTACCTTGTTTCTTTTCAAGAACTTCGTATTATTGTAAAATGGGATTAGTTACTTAGTTACAAGACGGGCGTTTCCAATAAAAATCATGTGAGTATAGCCGTATAATTATACTATTAAACGTGAATCGACGATTCGACACGTTTAGTGCAGTGGTTGAGCAATTAGCTTCTGCGCTACGGGTCGTGGGTTCGATTCCAACGCGGAACAAAAAATTTTATGGCCTACAGATACTTCTTTCAGGTCTGGGAGTTTGTGTATGTGAGATTTGTGTTTGTAAACACACCCACGATACAGGAGAAATCCTAGTGTGGGAAATCGATTTAAAAAAAAAGTCACCTAGAAATACATAACATATTCTCATAAATTGAATTGCTTTGATAATTCATCGTGGAGATACTGGCAAAAAAATCAGTTACAGTAATCTTAAGAAACTTTGACATTTGGGACGAAACAGCATAGGTACTAATTTTCGGCTGAAGGCATCGTTTTGAATGGCTGGCGACCACCGGTATTTCTATTTATTCACAATGAACAGAACTTTCCGGTAAATATCTGAAGACTTTATTGCCTGTTCTTCTCCATAGAAATTCTACACTTTGGAGCGCGGCAGTAACTTTTAGACAGTTCAAAAGTGCCTGTAAATGGTCTAACTGAAATAAATACTTTCACTTTGACTATTGGTTTCCATTTGCTGATTAGGATTGATATTTGGAACAATAGGTAAAATTTATTCATGAACTGCCCTTTTATACAGAATTTCATTTGCTAAGTAACTATTACTATAGAATATGATCATTTAAAGAACTGCTGGCATCTCAACCTTATAAATGAATAAACCTGATAGTTTCTTTGCAGAAATGTTTATTTATAAAGAGAAAGTATGAATATAGATAGTTACTGTAATGTTTTTTCTAAATAGCACAAAAAGAACAGATTTTTGAAAAAAACCTTACATTTTTAGGGTTCCGTAGTCAAACCCTTATAATTTCGCAATTTCGCCATGTCCGTCCGTCTGTCCGTCCATCCGCAGCTTAGCTCAGAGACTCTTAGTACTGGAAACCTATAATTTGGCATGGATCATATTAATCACGCCGACAAAGTCGAAAAACAAAATCATGAAAAAAACATTTTTAGGGTACCTCCTGTACTTGTAAAGTGGAGATGTTTTTTTTTCTCGTCTTCCCCATGGTGCGGGGTGTTGTTGGATAGGTCTTTCAAAAATATTACGGGTTTGTGAAAACAACTTTTAGAGTCAAGTGTCCTCCCCCCACGCCAGCTAAACGGTTAGTTTTTGGATAAATTCACGTAGTAGTATATATGTTAACGGAACTGTATGTAATCCGTCATTGTATAGAATTCCTAGGTATTGTATATAATGCCTGAAATCGACAGGAAATGTGTGAAATCAATATTACTATACACATTTCCTAGGAATTCTATACATTTCCTAAACTGCAATCGGAAATGTGTTAAAGGATTTTCATGTTTCATATTATGACCTGTACCCCAGGTGTGAGTTTTTTCGTTAACTACTGCAGTTGCGTCACGCCAAAAATGTATGAAAATTTAGGCTGCGTCTCTAGGCGCACCGTTCAATTAACGCGCGAATATTAGTTAGTGAACGGTGCGCCTAGAGACGCCGCCTAAATTTTCATACATTTTTGTCGTGACGCAACTACAGTAGTTAACGAAAAAAACTCACACTTGGGGTACTGGTTATTCAAATTAAACACAGTGTAAGCATTTAAAAAAAAGGGAGTGCCTCTGTTGAAGTTTGTAGGGTTGTTTGGGTTTCCAAAGCAAAATCGACGAAGCCCCGCTGGGCGGGGCTCCTATTTCTGTCTGCAGGGTTTAAAGTAACCTAACACGAAGGAGATGACGGGGGCTTCGTTCGCAAAAAATAGTGCTATCAAATCATAACATGCAGTCGGAGGCTACGAATGTTTTTGGGCAGTCAGGTTTCGAATTACATAATTCGTAGGTAGCCTCCGAATGCATGTTAGATTTTATAGGATGATTTTTTTAAAACCTACGTAAATACGTTATTTTATCATCTTTTCTTTTTTTAGTTCACTTTTGATTTTTATAATTAACATTTTTTTATTGATGTCTTGTAAGTAGGTATTATTTTATCAATATATTATACATATATATAAATACCTACTATTTTAATGAGGCCTAAATAAATCTGTCTGATACCATACCATCACTCGCTTTAGTCGGCAATTTAGATCCTACTCAACTTTCAGGTTGTGTAATTCTTAAACGGAGCTTATGACTGTAAAGTGGTCAAGGAAACATCATATTGATTTTAAAAGACCTATTCAGCGATACCCCACATAATACGGTAGGTGTTTTTTTTTGTTTCTGCCCCCTTTTCGTATTTCACGGCCACAATTTTGATTTTATAAAAACAAAACCTAGCCTATAACCCTTTAACCATCACACGATAATAGTGGTTCGTTCGAATTCTAAAGGCTTTCGAAATTACTGATATAGTTATAACAATTTTTGTGAAACGTATGTGTGTGGAAATTTGGTGCGAATGAATATGCGTGGGTACTACGACGTAGAAAATAGCGCCGCTACGCCGCCAGCTACGCCGCCGTAGCTGAATAACTGATCAATACGCTTTGAGTAATATTTAACTGCATACGCGACTTTAAAACGGAGGTTATTCTTGATTAACACTATTTTGCTAAGTTTAATAATAGGTATAATCCTAACGTGTTGTTGTTGATGATTATATTTTTATAATTTACATCAGGTGCTGTGGACGGTCCACGAAGATAATGAAGAGTGGAGTATGTGGCCGGGCATGCCATACATGTGGTTCGCGTGCCACTGGCTGGCGATGTCACACTCCTGCTACAACCCCATGATATACTGCTACATGAACGTACGGTACCGAGAGGGATTTAAAGAGGTAATATACTTCATCGGTACATGTTGCTTGTATTGCACTCCATTTTTATGTGTCCGTAAACTTTATACATAATTATTTCATATACAGGCTAGAAACTCGGAGGAGCTCGTGGCTAAATAATTACAGCCGCATAGACCGATCTTCCAGGTTAAGCCACGCTTGCCGAGGTTGGTCTGTGGATGGGTGACCATTTACCATAGCGAGTTTCCTCCGTGCCTCGGAAAGCACGTAAAGCCGTTGGTCCCGGCTGTCATTTGTAGATCTTTGACAGTCGTTACTGTTGGTCAGAAGCCAGAAAGTCTGACAACCAGTCTTACCAAGAGTATCGTATTAACCAGTTACTGGGTTGTGGAGGTCTGATAGGCAGTCGCTCCATGTAAGATACTGATATTCAGCTGCATCCGGTTCGACTGGAAGCCGACCCCAACATAGTTGGGAAAAGGCTAGGCAGATGATGATGATGATACAGGCTAGAAACGTTAAGAGCCATTACGCACTGTCGACTGGTCGCCGGAGACTTGGTCGACGGCGAATGTGACTTTCTATAGTTTAAATAGGTGTTTACACACTTAGTCGCCGGTCGCCCGGGCGACTATGCTTATGTTTTGGTCGCCGAGAGACCAAGTCTGCGGCGACGAGTCGACAGTGCGTAATGGCTCTTAGTGTCAACAGAAGATTTTTTCGTCAATTTAAGAGATATTTAAAAAGTTAAGGCTAATATCAAAACTAGGCTACATGGAGAGTAAATTGGCTATTTTGGGACACCAAGTAGTTTTTCTGTTTCTTCATAATTTAACTTAAAAAAATGGCGGAATAATCATCTGTTGACACTAAACGTTTCCACCCTGTGTAAATTAGACTACCTCGTTGGTCTAGTGGGCGTAACTGCGACTACTGAGCGTGATGTCCTGGGTTCGATCCCCAGGTCGCGCAAGTGTTATTGGGTTTTTCCTTGTGGAATTTCTCAGTAGCAGCCCGGAGTCTGGATTTGTGCTAGGCGAAATGAGGGTATAATTACCTCTGCCCAACCCAACTAAGTAACCATTGGAGAAACACAGGCATGACGTTATGTTATTTCATACATAGTACTTAGTTAAATTCATTTCATTAAAATCTGTACTCCCCATTCCGTGGATATTTAAAAGTCGACTCTCAGACTAGGTATATCAGGCTAATGAGTAGATGGTTGTTTATAAAACTTCATAAGGCGGTGCTTCACAATTAGTAAAACAACTAACTGTAACTGGAAACTAAAAGCTTTTGCAAAGGCACGTGTGTGAAGTTCCCACGCAAGTATGTAGGTACTATAAATAGATAAACAACCCTAGGGTACACTTTTATAATCTACTAAAGTTTTGTTGTAGTTCTATAAGTTGTATTTTATACAGTGTGTCTTTCCAAAATTGAATATTAATATGAAAACTCCGTTCCGTGTGGTGCCGGATGTAAAGAATAACACTACCCCAACTCTTCCCATGGGTGTCGTAAAAGGCGACAAAGCGATTCACTAGAGGATGGACAGCAGCGTTCTCTGAGTACTTCAACAACCATACTGCGATCGCCAACCTGCTTGACAATTGATTGGTGCAGCGGCTAAGCGATTGGCTTCTGCGCTACGGGTTGTGGGTTCGATTCCCACATGGAACAAAAATTTGTATGGCCTACAGATGGTTGTTTCGGGTCTGGGCGTTTGTTTGTGAGATTTGTGTCTGTAAACGCACCCACGATACAAGAGAAATCTTAGTGTGGATCAACGTTTTTTAGTAAAAAAAAAAAAAAATTACCTCCTCCAACGTGGCTTGGGGGAGGCCAATGTCCAGCAGTGGCCGCCTTTCGGCTGAATGATGATGATGATGATGAAAACCATAGCTGGAGAGGTTAACATAAATTAAACTGCTTACAATCCTTTATTTAAGAAAATTCACCCACAGTGTATATAAACACATACAACATACATTACAGAGTATTGTTCAAATAAATACGCCAATTAAGAGCTAACACAACATTAGCCAAACAAGACAGACAGTTCATCATCATCATTCAGTCGCCGAAAAGCCTATGTCTTCCTACAAACAGTTACTTTAAAACTTATTGATAGAATATTTCGATGCTATGCATAAATTAATGAAGGTACGGCAATACAGCTGACGGGCACGACTAGCGCGAAATCGTTCCACGCAGTCAGTTAACTTGGGACGCTAAAATTACTCAGATACAGAATACCATGGTTCATTTTTTGAAAACTTTTTTTTAATGATTCTGAAAAAAACTTATGCAGGGTCAATCTGTGTCACCAGTAGATCACGCGGTTTGAAGGAATTACACGAATTCATTTACACCCTGTATGAATTCGTATAATTCCTTCAAGGCGCATGATCTTACAGGTGGCTCAGATTGACAATGCACGGGATTTTTCAGATTCAACAAAAAAATTGGTTCATGAAGAATTCATGTTTTTGAGTCATTTTAGCGCCCCGAGTTAACTGGCTGTGCGGAGCGATATCGCGCTAGTCTAGCCCGCCAGCTGTGTCGCCGTGCTTCATTCGTTTATGTGTGGCATCGAAATGTTTAGTCACATTTGTTTTTTTTTTGCTTTTTTTATTGAATCCTTATTAGGTGGTAAAGATACGATCTCTAACACCTATCGTACGAAAAAAAGATTTTAATTTTTATTTAAGCTAAATCCCGTGCGGGGTCTAGGTATCTACATCAGTAATAGATGACGCAGATTGAAGGAATTACACGAATTTGTTTACAACCTGTAAGTATATGTTCTTCTTCTCTCGTGTCGACACGAGCTCATGCTGTGGTGAAAAGATTTGCCAGACAGCAAGATACTTTGATAAATTTTTTGTGCTTCATGTGTTTGTATCTTATTTATTTTCGCTTTTAGCTGCTACATCAAAAATATTTCATATAGGCTGAATTAACTGAGATATATTAAACCACAAAGAATAGATTTAAAAAAACCACAGCGCAGTTTTCGATAAAAAAAGGAGAAATTTCCTTATCAAAGTCGGACCGTAGGCTTTTACTTTGATAATCCCTGTTTTATCATTCAGGGCCAAAGAATCCCCAATTAGGACTCGAAATTTGTACATAATCAGGGATGTGATATAGTATGTTTTATCTTCGCCATCTAACTTAGCATACACCTCTATGCGGTATCGTAAAAAAGGAAAACTGTCAATGTTCCCTATACAGTTAAGTTAAAATGCATAAGTTCCATTTTTACAGAGATATATGACCAAATGAAATATTTTAGTAACTATCAATGTCGCCCCTTGTTATCAAAGAAACCCCAATCGCTGGTACTTATGTTAATTTTTCACGCTTAGGAACCTCAAAATTTATGATCAAAAATTGTTTTAGAGTCATGATTAATATCAGCATCTCTCATAAATTCTCACGAATGGAGAATTTATGTTGGGTTTGTTCGAAACTACTTTTAATTAACAAAAAGACAAAAAAAACTCGTGGTTCGTGCAAATCTCATTCTACAAAATGTTCCCTTTGTTCAGAAAAACTGTTGTTTTGCTCATACTGTTCAATGTTTGAGAAAAACCAAATGCGTAATACTACAGTTGGAGTTTGTGTCACATGTTTATTTATACAGAGTTCTTATTTCAATAGATCCTCGGTGGACTGCTGTGTTTGAAGAAAAAGGATTCCGGCAGGCCATTTCAGCGCTCAAGTATTTGCGAAGGCATACCTTTATCCGGTAAGAAAAACCTATATTTCCGGATGTTTTTGTCGTAATTGGTTGTTGGATAAACACTAGAGATGGTTTGTATCAAGAAATCTTTTTATGCCTATATAATATACTAGCTTTTGCCCGCGGCTTCGCTCGCGTTAATTAAGCTCAAAAAAGCTTTTAACACACTACTAAAATTTCTATAACAATATAATTCAATCGTGATTCGAAAGACACGTGGTGCCATCTATGAACGTTCTTGTTGTTTTCCTCGAGAACAGTACTTTTTTCGGGATGAAAGGTACCCTATGTTCGTTTCTGTACACCTAACAACTTATATGCAAAGTTTCAGGATGATCGGTTCAGTGGTTTAGGCGCGAAAAGGTAACAAACAAACAAAGTTACTTTCGCATTTATAATATTAGTTAAGATTTGCAATAAATTAGCAACAAAACAGTCTTATAAAGATATGTTGCTTTTTTTTGTTGATAATAATTAATTAATTTTTATATGAGAGTCCAGAAAAAAATTGTGATAATGCCTGTTTACCATTAACAATATATGAAAAGCTGCATTATAAAGAAAAATTGTGTGTAGACAGAAACTACAGAATGGCACGTGTGATACGATCTTTGCTATTTAACCTGCGCGCTTCCACTTTTTTCTTTTATCTAATGAGTTTTCACGGCCGCATGCGACTTTCCCTTAATTTTATTAACATTGTTCTCACAGAACTGCGACCGGGCGACGGGTGCTAGCCTGATTCAAAAAACGTCCTTATTGCTGCGATTTACATGCAATAGTCGTTTGCAAAGTCTTTTCGGCTCTTTCTGCTATCTGTAACAACTACTGGTACAAATTGGCGAATGAAATTAATATTACGTAACTGGAAAATAGGTCAACGCAGCGCATTTAGGTAACGAACGGCAGGTATTCTTGATGGAATAAATTTTCGAGATCTTTACTTCCAATACAGTACAGTCAAGAATTACAATTTAAATATTTAATATTTATATTATTAAATAAAGGTTGAAATTGTAAACACTCGACAAACCGAAATGGAAGATCGTATTCATCGCTATGAACAACTTTTACTGTGGGACCAAACCGGATATCGCAAAAAAATATTGCTTTTCTCTACATTTTGACGAGTTATGCAAACATAAATGCAGGGAACATCTGCTTTTTTTCGCGATTTCCGGTTTGGTCCCATAGTAAAAGTTGTTCATAGTGATGAGTATAATCTCCCATTTCGGTTTGTCGACTGTTTACAATTTCAACCTGTATAATGTTTCTTCTGAACTCTTCTTGCTACGTCAATGGACATAAGTAGTTAATTCAAGAACGACCTAACTTCCAGTGGCGAAGGCTCCATACAACTCGATTCCTATAGGCTTCCCTTTCGAAACGAGTAGTTACTGGAATTTACGTCACATCACACTTGAGCAAGGTAAGCATATTTTGGTCCGGCTTCCCTTTTAAGAAAATTCACCCTTCGCCACTGCTAACTTCTTTAACTATTCGTGTGGCATATTGCCTACTACATGCAATATAATATTCCCTTTTCCAATATTATTAACAGTGGTAAACTTATTTAGGTTTCTATCAACATAACGTATAACGCAGCCCTTGGCGTGGACGATAACGTTAAACAGTACCCATTGGCTGGAGACCCTTCAGGTCTTGCCAATAACTGCCTGGTTACATATAAACTGTCCTTAAGGACCACATCGATCAGTCGTGTCTGCTTTTGTGTCACTTTCTGTGTGTCATCTACAAGCAGACAAATACACCGTGTCCCAGAAAGTAATATCAAGCCGAAGTCCAGAGGTAGAGCACCCATACACTGAGTTGCAAGAAAGATACCATTAGGTGATCATTAACTAATCCGTCATTAAGAATAATGTTTCCATTAAATTAATGGCTATTGCATGAACACTAATTAGGTCGTAGTTCGTTCTTCATTTACTAATTATTATCATATACAACGTTACTTTATACGAAAACCGAGACACCCCAACAAGATTTTCATCAGAACTGCCTGAATATGTGTTTTTTTTAGTAAATCTCCAAGTTACACCTTAGTTTATGTCGCGTGTGTGTGAAAAGTGTGAAATTCCTGAGATGTGCTATGCAGGGGTTATCTAATACACGGAAACTGACCGAGCGGACCATTTCAAGCCTCAAGGTGTCTATTCCCGTCAACTGTTATGGGTAGAAACCTACTGAAACAAAAAAAAAATGTGGTGTAAAAATATTTCAATCGATTCTCCTAGTGATTCTGAACGGGTATGATTTAAGCTGTCGTCAATTTAATTGGTTTTGAATTTCTTAAATAATAGGGTTTGTCGGCAAAATAGTAGATCTGTCGCCAAATGCAGTTGCCAAACAATGTAAAAACAATTCTATAATAAATCACATATAATCATCGGGATATACTATCAAGTATCAAATAAACAGGTTTCGATTTATTATAATAAGATTGTCCTGATAACTGTATAATCAATTTATTCAAAACGATCATTAAAAATTTTTTATATAGCACTTCAAAAATTCATAAAAGTCCCAAAAGTAGCAGCATCATATTTGCAAATGAAAAACTTAAGGGGATGTTTGTAAGGTTGTTTGGGTTTCCAAAGCAGAGTCGACGAAGCCGGGGCTCCTACTTCTGTCTGCAGGGTTTAAAGTAACCTAACACGAAGGGGATGACGGGGGCTTCGCTCGATCGCTTTGCTCGCTCACTCCAGCCCCCGTCATCCCCTTCGAACCTAACCTATCCGCGTCGGGGTGTCCCAAATTACCGAGGTCGGAGGCACTCCCTTAAAATAATAATGTCATAGCGCGCCAATTTGGCTCCGACCCTTTGATAAATTTTTCATTAAATTTATAAACAGAACTATTTAATTAGTAACGAATAGTATTATTTTGATAACTGAACGAAATAAAATGTAACTACTGCACTGGTGACAAAATAACAAATAAAAACAAGTCGCAATCTGGGGATGATCATCGATTTATTTGGCGACAGATATACCATTCTGAGTACGAAGCTATTATTTAAGGGATAAACCTATTATTTTGAGAACAAATTTTTTATCCAAGGAATGAACTACGATTTTATTGATAACCCATCTCATAAGTTAGATACATATTGACATTAATTTGGTAATTCATAACTGGCGACACTTTAATTTATTTGAGAATGAAAATATTTCGTGGCGATAAATCTATTAATTAGATGATGCAAGTTGATGACAAATATAAACTTTGCTGACAAAAAATATAGTTCCCATTCTGAACAAACTAGTTTCAGGTTTAGTATATACTAAAACTAACCTTGTATTGAAATCATGGGGAGTTTGACACATCAAAAATTATTTTTAATGGATAGTTAATCATTCCATTATGGGCTGATTTTTCAATCGTTAGATAACTTTTATCTAAGAGATAAGTATCACGCTTTGACAGCTTTTGTATAGAAAATCCGTCAAAATGTCAAAATTATTCCTTAGATTAAAATTATCTGAAGGTGCTCCCACACCGCTATTAAAAATGTTTACAAACATTAGTAAACATTTTCTAAACAAACATAAATAAAAAATATCTGCAAAAAATCTATTAAAATATTATCTAATAATCTAATTAGATAGATTACATTTATTATAATCTGATATTTTAATCTTTTCCTAACATTTTGTTAGTGGTAGAAAATGTTTGTAAACAGCAGTGTGGGAGCACCATTACGATTGAAAAATCAGCCCTAAATCTAGCTTCTTGCAATGGACAGAAGAGGTTAATGGAGCATTAACATTCTAATGAGAGTATTAAAATTTAATGGTCCTTTCTTGCAACTGAGTGTTAGAGGTACCCGAAATACCCCCATGTATGTTCCGCGATTTTTTGTAGTTTTCGAGTTATGATTTCTTCTCGTGCCTTTAGTGACAAACAACAAACCTCTGACTTTAATGACATTTTTGATCATAGTGTCATGAATACATGATAAAAATGCGTGTTCTATTCATCTAGTTTGGAAAAAAATGACTATTCACTTCGCTATGATCAAAAATGTTATTTAAAGTCAGAGTTTGGTTAAGAAAATTATTAAGAAAATCCAATATTTGATTGGATCGTCCTGTGCGAGAAATATTTGTTAGTAAATCCACATCACTAGCGCGGTCCGTAAGCCTAACGAGTGCGAGCTAGACAGATAGACAAAAAAGATTAATGGACCGACGACTCAGTTTAAAACGGCGCAACTATAGCATCTATTAGCTTTGCATAGTTACTGTTGTCGTATGATTTCAAGAGCAATAAAATATATGGCGACCGCTATCTAGGTTTGAAGTGCCCACTTCAATCCCTCAGGGGCACGTTAAAGTTAAATTGCTTTTGAAAATATTGTTGAATCTAATAAGTGTTTATTATGTTCTGTCCAACAAAACCACTTTAAAGGCAGAGAGGTATATTTTATGACAACACGTTTCTAGTGTTATAGTGGCATTAAAATCTACTTCGCACTTGCGTTTACAGTCCAGCTATGACACTACACAGCCCGATTACATAAAGAATGTGATTGAAAATGGCGGCGCTCCTATTGATATCGTTATTTGCATCTCGTTCACGCACGTTCTTTGTGAACGAAAGGCAGATAGTAAATCCGCTATTTTCTATCCCATTCTTTAAGTAATCGTGTTTTACCCGTGCGTTAGTTTAGGGAAAACGAGCGATCAGTTTTATACTTTGTTTAATACAATGGTCGTTTTTTTACTTGACACTGTGTACAATAGGGTATTTGACTGAAACAATCTAATTAGTCCGTCAGTTAGATTATGAAAAAATATTTGACCCGTATTTTTTCTTTTGCTACGTAAATCAAAATTGATGAAGATACGACACTTTTAAAATTGGCAAAACGTCACAAGCAATTGCACAATTTATACTTGCTTCTTATGTCACAAGCCCCCACTCGAGAGTGAAGAAGAAACGCATCAAAACTCGAGAGTTTTGATGCGTTTTATCTTTCCAAATATTCATAGATTTAACAAAAGGAAAAATACGTGTCCATTATTTTTCAAAACTCTAACTGGCGGACTAATTAGATTTGCAATTTACTGATGCTGTCAACATGCCTATTTTGCATTCACTATAAATTTCAGAAACCTGTTTTTTCTCCTGTTTCTGTCACCCCTCACCACGCCATGTTCGTCCTATTCTGTGATATGCGAGGGACATGTTCAGAGGCCTTAGAGAGTTTCTTCCAGGCCTTTCTGTCTTGCCCTTCAGACTTGCCGTCGCTTCACTTCATCAACAAGGTTATTTTTAGTCTACACTAAACCTGATACAACATAGTTTGTTCAGAATCACTGGGAGAATTGATTGGGACTGGTTTTTACATGATGGTGTATTTTGCTTCTAAGGCATGTTCTTTTAATCTACGCTTATCCGTCAACCGCGAATATACAAGGTGTAACATAAATAACGCACAACCTCTTAAGGGGTCACTGTACTCATCATAATGAACAACTTTAACTATGGCACCAAACCTGAAATCGCGAAAAGAGAATCAGCTGTTCCCTACATTTATGTTCGCATAACTCGTCAAAATATAGGGAACAGCAGATTTTTTTTTCGCGATTTCCGGTTTGTTTTGTACCCCTTAAGAGGTTGTGCGTTATTTATGTTACACCTTGTATAAAATACCTTGAAGCCTGATACTGTCGGTTCGGTAAGCTTCCGTGTATTAGGCACCCCCTAGATGGCATTCCTCACACATTCTACCCCTTACTGGGAAACTTAACGCATCATAAACAGGCACGTATATTGTAGATATAATTTAAAAAAAAAGTTCTGGCAGTTCTGATGAAAATCTTTTAGACGTCTCTCGGCTTTTGTGTATTCTAGCGGTTTTATTTCCCCGTCCCATATTAAATTAAATTCCTTTGACCATTTTACAAACTAAAGATAGTAAAGAAACCAAGAACGGCACTGAGCACAAACGATTCATATGGCAGTGGGTACTGCAATCTACATCAAAAATTTAAATGAAACTTATTCAGCGACTGGCGCAACGTCGAGACAATTTAGTGTAATTTGTATTTAATTTACCTTCGCTACCTCTTCCAAAATGAGATTAATTTAGGTACCTACTTGCAAAATTTATTTGTTTGATTACGATGGCTGAGGAGTTCTATGTTATTTTTGTTGCGGGAAGCACCTATTAATTAATGTCAGTTATTAAGATAATTTCTTAGATTACCGTAAACACAAATAATAAGGAAAATGAAATGGTACGCCTACGATGAATGTTGTGACAATGTGAGATACGTAAACATAACGTTAGATACATAATGTGAGTGAATTTTGAATGGAAAATACTCGTTTCGCACATAATATTTAATTAAATTGAAAACTGAGTGAATCGGTTTCTTCTGGGCAAGCGTGCTCCATCGTAGACCGCATCATCGCTTAACATCAGGCGAGATGGCGGCCAAACGCAGGCCTAAGAATAAATAAAAAAAAAAAAAACTTTATTCATATGTATGTATAATACAAATTGTGTTTATCGCATGAATTTAAGGACGTTGGACATTCTATTCAAAATTAACGTTTATTAACGTTACGGTTACGTTACTAGGTGTACCTACGTCAAAACATTAGTGCTAGCCCTACTGAACTATTTTCTAAAAGACATAAAAATTGGAGAATAAATAATAATGAAATGAAAAATCCTATAGCAACGAAAGAATATTTTGAAATATTGCTATCTCAGAAACTACAGTAAGTAAGTACTTATATTTTTGTCCACAGAACTGGTTGGTGTGAATGGCAAAGGGGGTACAACCCAGCGCCGTGGCGAAGTTGGTTGCAGGTGCCACGCGTCTAAGAGCTCAGGAGTCTCCTACACCTCGGTACAGCCTCGGCTATCCGGATTTTCCGTGACACCGCCCGTTAGAGCTGCCTCCGTGCGCTTGCAATTCTTCTAATTAATTAAAAGGACTGTTTAAATAAGTTTAAAATTAAGCCATCCACGGACTTACGCTCTTTGATATGCCCAGTATTTTAAGAACATTCTCCCACCCACAGAAATCGTACTTAATTTCAGTGTTCCCACCACTTCGTAGACATGTTCATCTGTTTAAATGTAATCACTTTGCTTATAGCACTAAAATGTCAACAATCATTAGCTGTTAAGGCTCTGTCATAATTGATATTAAAGATTTTTCACCATATTAAACCTAAACCACACCTCTCCCCTAAATTTAGTTTTTTAAAAGGTTATTTAAGTCGTTACAGTAAGTATATTTTAAATGATTAATGTTAATGTCAAATAAAGTATATGTAAGGGATTAAATTGCAATAGTTATTATATTTTTTCACTGGAATTGACAGAGTCGAATAATTTTAAAGGGGAACTTTTTAAATAAGCACTGAATATGTATTTGGTCAACAAAGTGCAGCATCTATATAACTCAACTGAGAGCTATTAAAGTTTCGTACATCAAATAAATAAACCGGCAAACAATGCCTTATCCACAAAATAATTCTAAAATGGCAACAGAACTATACATCATAATATTATACACGCATGACCTGACATTCTACTCTAGTATTAAAAATAGTAACTGAGTATTTAATTTTCACCGTAAATCCCTGAAACACATAAGTATATCGCAATAAGTAAAACAATGACAAGCTGAAAGGTTATAGGTTATATAGTCCAGTAAAAATAAACAGAAAAAAATTATATTTTTCGGAATAAACTGCACAGACCTGAAAATTGTTCGTGCGACCATTTCCTCCTAATTTCCCGACACACTCCTTTGGGACTGTGTCGGAAAATGATAACAAAACTGTTTTGAACTGAGTCAAAACGACATGGTTTATGATGAGTTAGTTGCTATACATTCGAAAACCATGAACTCTGCTTATCATTCTGGACAACTTTTACTATGGAACAAATACGGAATTCGTGAAAAAAAACCTGCAGTTCCATCGTTGACGTAGATTATAATACACAATGTTTGCCTTCAATGTTTACAGAGTTTATTTAATTTTTCTATTCATCATCTGTGTCATACCCAGAGAAGTTTGTATTTTTTGAGAATTGCAATTAAATGGAGATTGAACATTATAGTCGAAATAATACGTTTGGGATGTTTTCGAAATAGGATGTAGCCGAAAAACAACATAATATTTTGACTCAGAATTATATTTTAAGGTGAGTATACACTAGAGCATTTTATCGAGCATTTACATGTAATGTAACGTTCATACGAATGGTACAATACAAGCAAAGGTCAATTTAAAAAAGCATTTCCATTTAATATAACGTTCCTGCGAATGCTCGACACGGTGTTTGAAGTAATGCTCACAGCGAGTGAGCATTTACCTGTAACCTTCCTTTCTATTTTGCATTCACTTTTCGCTGAAATGTCGGAACTGCAGGTCGCGTGTGATGCGTTCGCGCTCGTGTCTTTGTCCGAAGAAATGTTACACAAATTCGCTCGGTTGTTTGCAAAAATAAGTTTTAACATAGCGTCGAGTGTCGTGCTTATTGTTCGGTTCGTGAAAGGATGACACATTAGAGCAACTCGATGTTTTGATACAAGTAAATGCTCTAGTCTATACTCACCTTTACCCAAACCAATAATAATGCTTTCAACGTCTCTGTAAAAAATAATCTAAATTGAAATGGCACATAACTAGATAAACTAGATCGTCTGTAGTTTTGATTTAAAATGAAATCTTTTATTAAGATTAGGTAGTAGAGACGTAAGTTGGTAGATACTTATGTATTCTTGGCAGCTTATACTGAAAAAATGCAATTAGGGATTCCATTCCTGTACAAGCATAATTGAATAAGGTATTTTTTTTCTAATACCTTTATTGCGATAAAGTTCCACGAAGGCAGTGCTTTGTACTTAATTAGCTTTAGGTACTATTTTTCCTATCGGCAACGGTATTATATTTTCTCAGCGCGAGTTTCTATGGAACAACCGTCCTCCGATGTCATTAAATAACTTCCTGAAGAAAACTAACCATATTAGTCTCATTAAGACGGGGTGCATGGAAAGAGCCTCCACGACGATACTCAAGTACGTCCGGGCAGGCAGCCTCGCTACCAACCTTGCTGACTGGCTAATCTTTTCATCATGCATGAGCTATTATCCTAAAGCTCGTGCTGACACAAGAGAAGAAGTCGAAGAAGAAGGATATAGGCCTCCCAAAGGGGGGGGGGGGGGGTTGCCGTAATCGCCACGCTTGGCAGGCTAGGCGGGTTGGCGATCGCAGTATGGTTGTTAAAGTACTCAGAGAACGCTGCTGCCCATCCTCTAGAGAATCCATTAGTCGCCTTTTACGACACCCACGGGAAGAGATGGGGTAGTGCTATTCTTTAAGAACTGCACTGCACGAGACTAATTTTATTGAACTATCTACACAATTTTGTAAAATACAGTTTGGAGCAACCTGTACATAAAACTGTAGCGGAGAGGACATCTGCCGGTGTCACGGACCACAACATTGATTGCGTCACAAAAGTTAAAATGAAAAAAAAATAGGTACTATCAGAATACGACACTTGACACCTGCACGTGAATTGCAGGAAAAGAGCTCTTTGACGGCGAACGTTCAGTACCTGCATGATTGAATCTGTTGCACAGACTGATAACAATTTGGTTATTTTATTTATTACATAGTTTCCATAATTTATTTTTTTGTATTTACCAGCTGTTTTATTTTATTATTATTTTTATGATTACTGCCCGCTAGCCCTACCCGTGGTTAAATTATTGTCGCCATTGTAGCACCACGCTGTATACGCAACGTTTTTGTATTGTTATAACAAAGCCTTAAGGCTCAATTTACACCGCCGCGGAATGGAATGGATGAGTCAATTTCGCCTCATGACGCTAGAAGGCGCGCGAATTCGCGGGAATGCTTGAGAATTCCCGCGCATAGAAGGCGCGCGAATTCGCGGGAATGCTTGAGAATTCCCGCGCATAGAAGGCGCGCGAATTCGCGGGAATGCTTGAGAATTCCCGCGCATTCCAGCGAATCATCATCATAAACGCTTGGCGCCGCACTACTGGTGACCGTCCCGACCGACTCCCCGTTCGCGCCACTTCCCGCGGATTCCACAGACGGCGCCGAAAGTAGCTTGAAGAATTCTCGAGAATGCGCGAGGATTCCCCGGAAGGCGCGCGACCTTTTTTTGGCTCGTATTTAGTTTGTACTTTATACAATTGACACAAAGTTCATTATGCTATGTAGGTATAATTTCGTTGCAAAAAGTCGCTTCCATTCCATTCCGCGGCGGTGTAAATTGAGCCTAAATCTACAGTAAGTAATACCATCTAATACCTATCCGTAAGCACTGAGCTTTAGAAAATAATTCCTAAAACTTATGTTTCTTTGTGATACTTTCATATTTTATTTGTACTACTAATAACTACTATTTATTTTTTATTTTTAATTATTCAAAACAATCGCAACCGCAATCGTTAAACCACAACGTTGGACAAGAATTCGTTAAGCACCAATAATAAAGGAAAGCTACGTTAAACTGGCGATCTTATGTTTTTGTAACTTCAGGAGGTTCTAACTTACCCAGGAACACAGTTCAAGCGAACCACTGATACAGTAATAAAAGTAATAGTAAAAGTACAGGTAAGTAAGCAAGTATGTAAAAGTAAGAAAGAAAATGATTTACTTGGCACACAGTACAATAAACAATAGGTTCACATTGAAAACGATAAAAAATATGGGAAAGTGGGGTAGAACCGCTAAGGCAAAAATTCAATAAAACACAAGTTTGAAGAAAATGAAATCAATTTTAATAGGCTATATTTAGTTTAGTTTAAATCACATATTTAGAACTTGAGATCACTTTATTCTTAATTCTAAATAGGGGGTGCATGAAAAGAGCCTCCACGAGTGACGATACTTAAGTACGTCCGGCGGACCCTGGGCAGTCAGCCCCGCTACCAACCTTGGTGACTGGCTAATCTTTTCACCACAGAATGAGCTATTTTCGTATAGCTCGTTCTGACACGAGAGAAGAAGAAGATTCTAAATAACAAAAAATAATCAATATACAGGGTGTTAACGAATTCGTGTAGGTAATTCCTTAAAACCACATGTTCTACTACTGGTGTAGACAGGCCACGCACGGGATTTAGCTTGATTAAAAATAAAAATCTTTTTTTTTTCATGCGCCTTTGTTACCGATCGTATCTAAACCACCTAATAAGGATTCAGTAAAAAAAAAAAGATTTTTTTTTTTGCACAAAAATAATTTTATTTCTGTGAACATTTTGATGCTACGCATAAATTAATGAAAGTACGGCGATACGGCTGGCAGGAACGACTAACGCGATATCACTCTTTGCAGTGAGAACTCAAGGGTCTAAAAAGACTCAGAAATTGAAAACCAAAAATTATAGACATTTTGCATAAATTTGAAAAAAAAATTGCCCGCTTCATTGACAATAAATACTACGTAGAAACTAGCGTAATGGATGTTGAAAGTAGTAATGAGCCAGTATTTCATACACATGTATCAAGTAAATTAAAATAATTTAATTTAAAAAAAAATATGCTTAGTTTTTCTTTTTTTAAATTTATATGGCTTCTTTACCACCTATAGATGTATCCCTTAAAATATTTCGTGTATGAATAGATAGACCTTATATAGGTATAATAAATAAATAAAATGTGTAAGAAAGTGAAGGAAATTTTAACAATCGATGTAGATCGAGAGTTTGTGTAAGATAAAATAATAATTGTAGGTTTGTTAAATTGTTTCTGTTTTTTTTTGCTATTGTTATGGTGTACAACATTGACTTAGAATAAGTATGGACCGGTCATCGTTCAAAAATGTCCGAACCGAATGAATGCTGAAATACGAGAAATTTAAAAAGAGCGCCAATTGCGCGCGTCGTTCTTCATTTGGGCGAACGAGCAGCTACATTACACCTCAATGTCACATGTCAGCAATGCCGTTCTGTGTAGTGAGATCGTATAAAACTAATCAAGTAAAGTGAAAAAAGTTGATGGTGTGTCATATTTTCAATAAGTATGTTATTGTTTTATAATTTTAAAGTATTATTTTGTTATGGAACATTGTATTTTACTTAAAATTGAATAAATTGCAAGAGCAAGACACACAATAGTCCAACTAAACAAAAAGTATCTTATTTTCCCTCCTTTTTTTCACCAATTGTGTCAACTTAATTTGCTTGGATTACCATAAGAAATTGACAGATTGACAGAATTGAGAACAAAGAGTCGCTAGTTTTACGCGATGTTTTTTTTTATATTGCGATTTTTAACCAATGGCAATTTGTTTTGTTCGATTCATTTTAACAATTTATCTTTCGAAATTTTATCCCTAAGGGGGTGAAATAAGTGTTGTAATTTCGTATGAGAAAAGAAAGAAAGTACTTTTGAAGTAAGAAGTATGTTTAGGCTTCTGAATATGCATTTTATGAACAACTCACGCTTGACCAAAAAATTTACTGCACCAAAGCGATTTTCACCAAAAAGAACGTAATGGTAGGTATCAGAAAACAGTTTTCCTGTGCCTGTCAGGTGCCTGAACATACTGACGCAGTTCTCACAATTATTTTACTGGTTCGATTCCCGGGATAAGAGTTTATTTTACCTCTCTGGACCTAATTATTTCAGGAAGAATATCCCTTAAACCAGTCGGTCACTTGATTGGCACATGTTTCAGCAAAGGAAGTGAAATCGCGTTTTTAAAACTGGCGATGTTGTAGGTTTGCAAGAGATGTTTTATGCTCTTTCAGTTGGATTAGATAGTCATACGTTAGCGATCACAATAAATATACTTAACTAATAATAAAATCTTTTAAAAATTATAGTACATGAGCCAGATAGTATATTTTGTCAGTTATTTCCTCTCAAGCGAAATGCTGCAACTCGTGAAATGCTTCAAAGAGTTGTATTATGCAGCATGGTGAACGTCAGCTGCCGCTCCGTGGGGGTGGGTGGGGCAGCGGCAGCCAATCAATCCCGTAAAAAAAAAAGTTTTGAGTCATTTCCTCCCGACTGAAAATTTGTTAAATGATAGTTAACGCAATTATTTGAAGATAAAAAAGTTAGCTGGCCGTACCGTGGTGGATTATAGCCGTCAGCTGGTCAATGGCACAAGCAAAAAATGAATTTTCGTTCAGTGATTTCCTCTCACTTGAAAATGTGTCAGATGATAGTACGCTATTTTGAATAAATAAAAACGTCAGCTGGCTCTATGTTGGTGGAAAGGTCGTCAGCTGATGCAGTGAAAGGTGGAGCATGGGAGCCAGACGTGAGCGCCGATCGCTTATTTAAATACGTCAGCTGACGGTGCCCCACCCGCCCACGGAGCGGCAGCTGATGTTAACCATGCTGCATAATACAACTCTCTGAAGCATTTCACGAGTTATCGCTTGAGAGGAAATTGGTCTGGAAAACCTGTTGCTGGCTCACGGGCTATTAAGGCTCCTCCTATGTTCGCCAGGTTTTCGTGTGAAAGACGAAGTTTCCAAATTTGAAAAATTGAGCGGTGCTGTCAAATTTCGTTTGGTAAAAATTGTTGCAAGCTAAATTAGGCATTGTGATGACGACTTAAGATTTAAATGAGCTTGTTGGTATTTCTTAGTTTACATAAGTCAATTCAGGACACTTTTATCGTGAACTTTGTATTGGGGCAGCAGTCTCGACATGTATCGCTATCACTTATCGACCGAAATCGGTAGTTAAGTGATAGTGATGTATCGAGTCAGTTTAACTATAGATAGGTGATTGTGTCATCGAGTTATAGAATTGAAGTATTCGAATGATCGCAACTCGAGTAAAGAATTCGATTATTCATAGTTGGTACGCGAATACTGAACCGAGTACTTAAATCGCGACCTTATGTTGTTGCCGGGACCCCTCTCTTCCGAAAAATGCAGGTTGTTGTTGTGTACCTTTTTGTTTTTCTTGTGATCACGAGATTTTTTTGATTGTCAAGTTGCGTTTTAAGAATTATTGGTGCTTACTAATCCGAAAGGGTGTTAAAGTACACATAATAATGAATAACTTTTGTTCTACCAATTTCCCTAAAAGTAAATACTCTAAGAGAAATAGCTGTTCAAAAATTTCGCAAAAATACGCTAAAATCTATCTATCCTCAGTTATAACATTCAAACATTGTAAGTTATATTTGGGGTCACCAAATAGAAGCTCCTTTTTCTGATTTCGTAACTGAAGCAGGAATGTTGAATTTTTGAAAAAACTAAAATCAAAATTCATTTCCATGCAAAATGATCGAATTTAGAAATTTTGACACCTGCTTTAAAACCGTCATTAGTGATACTTTATGTGGCTTGCGGATTAGTACCCCCTTTCCAACTAACCTTGTATATTAACATTAAAGTGACATTCGTTTCGAAGCGATTGATCTGTTAAGTGTTGGACAGTGGTAATAAGTATCGTAAATTTGCTTTTTAAATAAAGTCCCCGTCGCGAGAAGCTATAAATTTTGTAAACACACATTCAGGGGTTCGCAACCTTTGGAACAAATAAAAAAAACAGTTTTGTAATGATTTTAATTTTATATAATGGTTTTTATTTTATTTATATAATAATAAATAATAATCTACGAAAACAACACAAACAAACTGAAACGCATTCAAAACTCAAATGACAGCATTGACAGCGTCAGTGTGAACTTACTTCAAAATGGCGGGCCAAATGTTGACGTTCCATGAGTCAGACACGTTCCGGTACCACAAAACATTAGACGATAGCGCTTTATATCGCTAAAATATAACCCGACTAAGTGAAATTGCTCGTTAGTTTCGTATTACACGTATGTAACTTTGAGTTGATTGAATTTGGGATTATTTGTTGTTGATTGAATTGTCGCTACGTAACTTTGTAGAAGTTCTTTATTTACAAAATTTATAGCTTCTCGTGACGGGGACTTTAGTTAATTGAATTGATTTAATTTTGGCCACTAGAAATCAAAAAGAGAATTTGTTTATGATTATACAGTATATCAGACAGTAAGAATATGATTTCTAATTATTTGAAATGTTTACTTTTCTTTTTATTGACTTATCAATAAAAGTGATTTGTATTTTATGACCCATATTTTGTATTTTTGCTTGTATTTTTGGAAGTGAGAAACATTAGAGTAGTCGAATCCTATACATATAGTACTTGATAACCTGACGCAGTAATCGCTACTAGATTCGAGTCAGTGACTCGAGTTTTGAATCGATTCTCTTTTTAACGAGTACTAATTTATTCAAATACCATAAATGGCCAACTCGGCACATCACTATTTATGTCATAATGACAATTGTTTTATTGATTTTTGTCGGAAACCTAGCGAATTCAACTGTCAAGTTTACGATTTAACGTCATTTTAGCGAATAACTTTGCGAGCAAATTGGAAAGCCCGCAAAGTATTCATTACGATCGATAAGTTGTGCAAGAGAATTTTGATTTGAAAATAAACGTTTAACTGCTTATAAGGTGTTGTAGTTGTAGCAGTAGTCTCAGGCTTTATCGGGTATCAAAGGAGATGTTTATCAAGCTCGTAAATAAAAAATAAAATAAAGAAATAACGTTTATTAGCAACCAAAATGAACTACGACCATCTCTTCAACGATTTTCCACGAAATCACAAGCCAGTGCCTCTGTTTATTTTATTTTATTGAGCCGTTTCAAATATTGTTCAGCTCTGCAGCAACTTCCTTCCACGCCAACTCAAAATTCGCATTTCCTTGATGAACAGTAAATCTTCTTCTGGCTAAAAACGGCCGAGCATCTTATTTAGCCAGCGACGCTTCTATATGGTTACTTGAAGGACGTGTTGTACGTCTACGTCTAAAACATGAATACAAACGTAAACATTATTAGGGTACAAAGTGTACAACAAACGAAATTATAGGGCGCTTTAATTAAAAGACGGTTGGTGTCGGACTGCAGCCGTGCCGCAGCCAATGATATTTTTTTTGTTTATAATATCATTTGCCGCTGCGGTGCGGATGTCGTGCTGCGGACGGGGTGGTTGTGTTTTTTTATACAGTTGACGAGACGAGAGAGCAGTGCGTAGTCCGTACTGCCGCCGTGCGTGCACGGTACAGACAACACAAGCCGCCCGACTGCAGTCCGACACCAACAGTTTAAATTTAAAGCGCCCTTATACTCTACAACAGGTGTTGCATTGCAGGTACCTACTTACTTTCTTACATTCTACGACAACGCACCCGTGTGCTGCCGTGAGTCGGAGTGACTATCACCCATTGTCTATTTTGTCTAATAACTGTCTAAACTACTTATAACAATTTTCAATAATTAAAATTCACAAAAAAGAGCACATGACACTTAACAAATAACAACAAAGTGACAATTGACAAATACTGTGACATTTGCTAGTGTTGCAAGGAAAGAAACTTTTATGTCCATTTATAAGGTATTTTGTACTTCAAACGATAAAGGAATATAATTTCAATGTAAAATAGGTGTTGCAATTATAGTTTTATGTAATTTATTTATGTTTTTATATTTTTAAATATTTATTAGGATAAAATCATCTTTACCAATCTTCCTTAAAATTTTGGGAGATTTTACAACAGGCATCATTTCCCTTTAAGAATACTGCACTATGAATACCGTTTTTCGGAAGCTTACCGATCGCTATCTCATGTCGAGACTGCAGCCCCTGGACTCGTAGTCCATACTTATTGTAAGGGTACCTACGCACATTGCGGTTAGCCGGAACGCGGTCAGCCGTCCGGTTGGCCGCAATCAAAAACATGTACGAGAAAATAGTTTTTCTGACGGCTGACCGCGTTCTGGCTAGCCGCAATGTGCGTAGGTACCCTAAGCCCATGGTGTACAATAAAGCATATTCTATCTGTCTAAAGGTAGTTGTAACTTGTGTCAAGTGTTATATATGTTACCGGCCAAACCCGATTTCAGGACAAACTAGTTTTGCCTAGGCTAAACTAGTTCCTCCTATACGCGGTAGGAGTAACTAGTATAGCCTAGTCTAAACTAATTTGGCCCAAGCCCGATAGGATAAACTAGTTTAGGCTAGTCCAAACTAATTTGTCCTAAGCCCGATGGGATAGACCAGTTTAGGCTAGGCCAAACTAGTAGATCCTGATATAAATACGCACACTCTAGGATAAACTGGTATGGCCTAGTCTAAACATTATAGTGTATCTAGAAAGTCAAAATAAATAGATAAACTGATTGAAATACTCCGTAATTGGAAAAATAATATTTTTTATTAAAACCATACTGATTCGTCGTTAAAAGTTATAGATAATTGGTAATACAAACAATCATACCATAACAAATAATAAGTGTTTTTTTAATAGAAGCAATAATCATATCTCAATTATTAAAATTGTTTTTTATTTTTACAATTTTTACGGTTTTTTTGGTGGCACTTAGAATTGGCTTATTATTTTCCAGGCGACTAATAACTTAAAAGGCGACTAAGTGTTTGCAACTAATAAAATGAGGCGAGGAGCTATAAACAATGACTTGGCGACTAATAATGTTAGCAGGGTGGTTAAGGGGAATCCCGACATGGATAGGTTAGGTTCGAAGGGGATGACGGGGGCTAGAGTGAGCGAGCGAAGCGAGCGAACGAAGCCCCCGTCATCCCCTTCGTGTTAGGTTACTTTAAACCCTGCAGACAGAAATAGGAGCCCCGCTGTGCGGGGCTCCTATTTCCCGCACAGCGGGGCTCCGTCGACTTAAGCTCCACCTAGTTTGAGCGACTTAAGCTCCACCAATGATGTTTCTGAGATCACCTTTGATGACATGTTTGCTCAATTACTTTCGACTCTGCAATTTTTTTTTGTTTAGACTAGGCCATACCAGTTTATCCTAGAGTGTACGTATTTATATCAGGATCAACTGGTTTGGCCTAGGCTAAACTGGTCTATCCTATCGCGCTTAGGACAAATTAGTTTGGACTAGCCTAAACTAGTTTATCCTATCGGGCTTGGGCCAAATTAGTTTAGACTAGGCTATACTAGTTACTCCTATCACGTATAGGAAGAACTAGTTTAGCCTAGGCAAAACTAGTTTATCCTGAAATCGGGTTTGGCCGGTAACATATATATATATATTATATTCGGTGACCTAGCTTTTGTTTGTGTGTGTGAATAGGTGAGCTATTATACGTCGGGCCTGTTATCTTGGTGAATTCCTAGAAATCCTGGTGTTCATCCTGGGAATTGTTTGCATCTCAATTCGTCTACGTATACTTAACTATAATTTGGTATATTAATTAAAATTAATTAGGATTCCGAGCAGCCGCGTACGGACGGAAACCGCTGCTGCACCCGCATATTATTATTTTTCTACGGGACTTCTTGTAGATGGTCCTTGCGGACCTTTTCTACGTTACCGGGCAGTTACTGGCGAGACCTGAAGGGTCTAACTGACTGAACTAGTCGGGCAATCTCGAAAAATGCACGTGAGTAAACCGTAACTAATCATAAAGAGCTGAAGGGCATTATTACAAAAGATGGTTTAAACCAAGACTAAGGTAAACCGAGGTTTAAAATATATCCATCACTTTCTTATGTCATTAACAAAAAGAGACGGGTCTATTTTAAAACCTAGGTTTTTCTTAGACCATCTTTCGTAACAAGGGGGGAAGGGTCTCCGGCCATCTCATCCGTATAAGACAGGATACGTCCTTTCAGCATTTATTTAACCCACCTTACCTTAATCTGATGCGCTCGAGTATTTCTAACAATTGTTTTTTTTTTACTATTCTGATGCGCTACCCTAGGCTATATAAAGGACTTTTAAGTGGTGGTACTCAAAGGGATGCAAGGTATCCCCCCTTATATTAATCTGACGAGCTCGAGTAAATCCCAAAATCCCTTCATGGGCTCCCCTACCATGGCACTTAACTGGCAATTAGAGCTTATTATTAAGAACCAGATTTTGCAAATGGGTCTGTTAAAGAAATTGTTTTCTACAAAAGGGTCTTCCAAAACTCAAGCAGTTAAATTAATTAGAATTACTAATTAAAGACGTGCAAACTTATATCTACTTACAATAATTGGTAAAGTCCCCTCAGTAGGGAGTTTGAAAGTTTACCGATGAGAACTTCGGCGTTTTGTGGCAGCTTTATTGCCCTGTCATTTAACCAATTAAATTTTATTATTCCCTTTGACCAGTTTTTGTTCTGAAGCCATTAAAAGTTTTCTTATACAGTCTCAGATTATTTGTATGGATATTTCAGAGAAGGTTGCGAGTAGGGTTACCATCCGTCCGGATTTGTCCGGACATGTCCGGACTTCTAGACTTGTCCGGACTTTGTCCGGCTCTTTAATTTGTCCGGACTTTTTGGCTTAGATGGAATACGAGTAATGAAACATACTTATGTAATATCAGATAACTTTTTAATTTTTATTAACTTCTCATTCATATAAAAACAAAATATAAATCTTTAACAATCAACTTAACAAGATCAAACAATAAATCTTCGTATGTTTGCATTTTGTGACTAAAATGTCCGGACTTTTATTGAAATGTCAGGATTTTTGTCAGGACTTTTCAAATTTCTAAATGGTAACCCTAGTTGCGAGTAGCAACATACCACTAACGGATACTTATGTAAGCGTATTGGCTCACGTCTATAAGTCCATATTGAATCGGGTGGAGTTCGGACTAGTGCTCCCAGATCCGTTTTTCCATATACCGGGACCTAAATAATAAAACCGGCCAAGTGCGGGTCGGGCCACGCGCAGTAATAGGGTTCCTTAGTTGCACAATAATGCGGACTAAGAAGAGGCTTAGTAATTTTTCAAGGGAATTTGTACGAAATTTTTACTTTTCCGGGTTGATCGACTATTACTCGTAAACTTGTAAAGCCTACCTAGTTTTCCTTAGAACTTCGTTGTGTATACTACTACCGGGATTTTTTTCACATATACAAAACTAGCCGTTTAGCTGGCAGGGGGGGGGGGGACACTTGACCTTAACAAAGATTAGCACTTTAAAGTTTAATCTTTCAGAAACGGATCCTTCTTATCTTCTTCTTTTTTATTACTTGTACTTAAGTATCGCTACGTTCTTATCATATTATTTGCAAATAATAATTACAGTGTGAAGAATATTTTTTCAATTAAATAATGTAGAAATTCCAAACATCATAAAATATTATCATCAATATTACTAAGAAAGAAGGCAGGAGCATTAAACAAAAAAGTGCCTTCCTTAACCTAGGTATGGGCACAACTACCAATGACACGTGGGTGCACTAATAAACACCTCTGTCTACCCCTTCGGGGAATACAGGTGTGAAGTTATGTGTATTATTTACTTAAACAATGATTATGACAAAGCTCCTATGGCAAATCGTGTAAAAAAGGTAGTCTATGGCAATATTTGAAAGTTAACATAGTTTTTAAATGGTCTCCATAAAAACTAATAATCGACAGTAGCAGTAATACAAAAAAAAACTACTTACAATAACCTTTCTATTGATATATCACTCATTCCTAGAGTAGGGGTAGACCATAACGCCCCCATTCTCAATGCAATCATTATTTCTAAATTACGGCTCCAATATTACCTCCAATATCAGCCGTCATTTCAGTCATCATCATTGAGGCAAATGACGTCCACTGCTGGACATAGGCCTCCCCCAAAAGGGGGGAGGGGGGGAGTTGCTGTAATCGCTACGCTTGGCAGGCGGGTTGGTGATCGCAGTACCTATGGTTGTTAAAGTACTCAGAGAACGCTGCTGCCCATCCTCTAGAGAATCTCTTAGTCGCCTTTTACGACACCCACGGGAAGAGATGGGGTAGTGCTATTCTTTAAGTCCGGCACTACACGAGACCAATATTACTAACTTAGGTGAAATAGCGGGATTTTAGGCGTCCCGCTCAGGGTGCTGGCGGGATACGTAATGAGAGGGCTGAAAATGGATCATCCCGCCAAAAGTCAAACGTCTGGCAACAATGGTTCGAACTCAAAATTTTCTTAATTCCAGTTTGAGGTCATATTGGGCTTTACTGCTTAAATTCGACACCAACTATTTTCAATATCATTCAGTAGGAATAAACAACGCATCCGTCTATAAAATACACTAAATGTCTGACACGGAAGGAAATTGCAAAGTTTTCATCTTGCCTGACACGTAGCAGAAATATCCGTCGAGATCCTTTAATATCCGGACCTAGTACTGTCATAAAAAGCTTGCCAAGTGCGGGTCTGACCTCTCATTATCTAGGGCCCCGTAGTTACTACTATTTGAACAGAATATGAATTTAACAAAAAGATAAATCACACGCATCAAACTCATTTATTCAAAATATACCAGAAATAAGGACTTAGTTCTTTTTGAAAGTCTATGTTATGAAACATAGTTTCCAAAAACGCTTCCTAGTGTTTATACTGTGAAGAAGAAATGGCGAAACAAACTTCGCAGCGACACAGATTTAGGTGTCAAGTGAATGTATAAATTAAGTCTATCCGTAAAAAAGGTAATTATGTATAAAGTCATAAATAAAATTAAAATAATGAAATTATGCAAATTGAGAATAAAAATAAAAAGTATATACATATAAAACAATTCTGTATAAGATTACGATCTGGACACATGCCATTAAAGAAGTTTGCCTTTCTAATGAAGAAATCCTTTTCGCCCAACTGTAATGTCTGTAATAAGCCAGAAGATGTCCAACACCTCCTTATGGATTGTATTCGGAATAATTTAGAAAGGCGACATTTATGTCAAAGATTAAAATTAAATTCTTTAGATTTAGGTAAATTTCAAAGTGTATTGTCTAACCCTGTAAGCATTGAAGCAAAGTTAATTTATAAATTTATATTAAATAGTCTTAAGAAGTGTCTGTAATTAGCGTAAGATTTTATGGGGCTGACATAACCTCCAAATGGTTAAAAGTCCCGAATAAATAAAGAGAAAAAAAAAAAAAAATTCTGTATAAATTAAAAATAAACATATGTATACCTAATTACCATATTTGATTAATAAATATAGATAATTCAACATTTGGTTTCCAGGTAAGCCATGTGCAGAAAAGAACTAGCGCCACATGTCCATATTGTCAACATAGTCGTTTATTTTATTTTATAATGCATTAGCGTCAGTGAAGTTCTAACAGTGTGTAAGTCATTGTTAACCGACTTCAAAAAGGAGGAGGTTCTCAATTCGGTTGTATTTTTTTTTTTATTATTTTTTATGTGTGTTACCTCATATCTCCGTCATTTATGAACCGATTTGAAAAATTCTTGTTTTGTTCGAAAGGGTATACTTCCCGATTGGTCCCATTTAAATTTTGTTATGATTAGACCATGAACTTCAGAGATATGGAACGGAACTCCTCATCGGATCAAAGCAAAATTCTCAAATTACTAATATTGCTTTGTTTATATTTGTTGTTGGGAACTGACTACTTGAAAAGAGGAGGGGGTGCTTGTCCCCCCCTCCCCCCCTTTGGAATGTTTTCATTATATCGTGTAAGGTATCATTTGAAAGGACTTTTTATGCCCGACTACGTCAAAGCCAAAAAGCAGGGTTATGAAGGAGGGGGTTAAAATTATGACACTAAAACGTATTCAATAAAAAATAAACTTTAAAAAAAAGTAAAAACCGACTTCAAAGAAATACTAAAAGGAGTAAAATAATCACCATAATATAAAATTAACAGTTTCAGAAGTCGGTGCAACTCTACACTGAAGCAAATAGAAGCCACCGACTTCTGAAACTGTTAATTTTATATTATGGTGATTATTTTACTCCTTTTAGTATTTCTTTGAAGTCGGTTTTTACTTTTTTTAAAGTTTATTTTTTATGTGACAAAAACAGACAACACTGCGAAAGCCACAACGATACCTATTACTTGAAATGAAAAAGATTAGTTACCTATTAGGATTTTCAAAGGTTTATTAAATCAGCAAAGAGTTTATTTGTGGTGATAATTAATAAAAACAACACTGCGTTCAGTGTAGGTAACGCTCGTTTTAAATAGTTTTTCACTCTCTTGTAAAGTAGCTGTTTTTGACTTCCGCACTGTTAGAATTTCACTGACGATAGGTATTATGGTATTATTCTATCTTTTTAATGAGAAAAGATTTGACGTAAGATTTAAATTTGCCATCGGTGAGATGCGTAGGGGAAGGTTGCGATCATTGGACTAGCTCTTTCATTGGACCACCAAGGTATTTCCAAAACTGTGCAAGCTAGCAACACCAAAACTAGTCGAAACGAGTCCGTGGAGACTCAGTAGCACCCCCCTCTTACCTCAGTGACGCTGCGGCACATGGCCAGGAGAGACACCTGTGGTTGTGTTTGCGGCGGTCAAAATCTAATAATTTCACTCAGTACAATTTGACGTAAGTATCATTGTATTCATATTTGTCTGCGTGCACTGTTATGAAATATTGGACAGTTTATTTGAGATTCCATGAGTGTTATTCAATTTTGTCTAATCATGACCATTTATATTTTAGTTTAGTTTTTCTTAACCAGTACCTTGTTGCCATCAATGAACCTCAAGAGAGTTCCACCGTTGGACCGGTCCAATCATAGCAACTTTTTTTTTTTTTTTTTTTGCCATAATAATGGGAATAGGTCCTGAGTATTTCACTAATTATGTATTAATTATTTCACTTATTATATTTCATCAAAACCATAGAAAAGTCATTCATCATCATTATTCAGCCGAAAGACGTCCACTGCTGGACATAGACCTCCCCCAAGCATCGCCACATCGACCAGTCCTGTGCCTCTCGCATCCAACGGATTCCCGCGACCTTCACCAGAAAAATCATTATTTTAAAATTCATAATTTAGTAATATAAATACTTAATTATAATTTGTTGCCTCTATTGGACCTCTAGAACATATTTCTCGAAGTCCATTGATGGCAATTTGGTGGTGCAATGAAGGTGCCCATGGTCCAAAGAAGGCAACAGCCCAAAATTTAGTTTTCTTCGTTTATTTCAAAAAGTGTAAGCCCGAATTGTTTGTGCGTTTGATTATTATAAATAATGGTCCTACGGAATAAAAATAATAAACTGCTTTTATTTTAACACTTATACTTTTTGAGATATGAGGTCGTAAAGTTATGTGGTCCATTCATAGCAACCTTCCCCTAATTGTTTTGGGTAGCTTGTTATAAAATCGAATGCAGTTTCCTGGGAATGATTTTGGGTTTTGTATAATCTAAATTTAGGGACTACTATTTTGAGCCCGTCTTTAACTTTCTTATCCTCCGTGCGGGCTATGCAATGAGTATAAAGTTTAGAATTGGATTTTCAGGGAACCGTTTGCATCTTAAACGGTTACCTGAAAATTCAAAGTTAATTTAATTTGTTCATTACTTCTTTTAGCAAATAGTGACAGCCTGGTCTTTGAACGCTTGCCTTCCGTGCTGAAGGTTCTGAGCCTGGACCTGGGGGTCTACTCCCTAAGCACGAAGCTCGTGGTTTCGGCCTCAGTTACGAGCGTTTCCTACTCCCTATCACCTACGGACATACGATTATTTCGGAGCCCGAACTAAGAATGAATGACAACTCGATTTGACAGTTGTCCCTACCACCGATGTGTTTTTGCGCGTCCGAAAAGTTGAACTTGACACTTGTTTTGTTCACTCTACGTTTCGGGCTACTTTCGGACGGGGGACTAACTTCGTTGACGGACTTAGGGAGTAGGCCTCCTGGCTACAACTCTAAGTTTTCAAATTCACATGTGGATCAGAAGTTGATCAAAGAATATATTTATTTTTTGAAATCAAAGGGAAAACGCCAAGAGGATAGTAAACTTATTCCTCCTACAAGTTAATAACGAAAATTGCGATAGTCAAGCTTGGTGATTATGGAATACTGAAGAAGATGACATCATAGCGTTATTTAAAGGTTTGCTCACACGTATCGGCTCGGCGGCATTGGATCGGCACCGGCACTGTCTCGGCTTGAGTCGTCGAATTCTTTGAATGAAAGTGATCACTTGAACGCACACTAATCAGCATCGTAACGTCATCAATTATAAAGTGACACGCACGAGTAAACGACAATATTTGCTAATCGACGAGTGCAATTTAATGACGGCTAGTCATCATTCTGCCCTGATCCCCATTTATTTGGGGTCGGCGCAACATGTTTTTTTTTTCCATACTTCTCTATTAGTCGTCATCTCGGTAGTCACCCCCTTTCTAACCATATCATCATTCACACATTCCATCCATCGTTTCATTGGTCTTCCCCTACTCTTATAGCCATCGACATTCATACTCAAAACTCTCGTCACTACATTTTCCTCATTTCTCCGTAATAATGACAGCTAGTATACCAGCCTTATTTTTTAGCAGAACATTGAATAAGCGAAGAATACTGATAACTCTCAGCAGGTGGTTTAACGATCTCAGTATGATGTCACAGGGGAATCTTTTTGTCCATTCCTCCGACGTTATCTCCTTAATTGTTTTACGACATTCCCGAGGTAAGTTATGGGATACATTATAGCCTCAACACCGATAGAATCTGAATATCATTGGACTAAACCTTTTCGTGCCGTGTGGTGCCGGACGTAAAGAATAGCTCTACCCCATCTCTTCCCATGGGTGTCGTAAAAGGCGACTAAGGGATTCACAAGCGGATGGGCAGCAGCGTTCTCTAAATATTTTAACAACCATACTGCAATCGCCAACCCGCCTGCCAAGCGCCCCCCTTTTGGGGGAGGCCTATGTTCAGCAGTGGACGTCTTTCGGCTGAATGATGATGATGATGATGAAACCTTTTAGTCCTATCCCACAATTAAAGACATATGGAAAGCAACATTTCCTGCTATTGGATATTCTAGTGATTGATGAGTTATTCCGGAAAAGTTACGTAGATACGCGTTATATATCGTGCTAAAGATTGACGAGTTATTTAACTCGTGTTTATGAGTGTATATTACTGGCATGAATTAAGTAAACAACAGTCGAAGAGTTTATAAAATAACTTTATTTAACTAATACAGTTACAAAGTTAGAGTATAGATAGATAATAATCTTACATTCAAAGGAACATTCTATTTATATGCTAAACTACGAGTAGCTACACCCGCGACTTCACTAACTAGCCAGGAGGGGATCTGGCACGGTGGCCTATGGCCGTGAACCTATAGTACCCGTCTCCTTCAACCAACTACGCAGATGGCTCCAGGAGTTTACTCACACACAGGCACAGAGCTGGTGGACTTCAGCCCCAGGCTGCAGGCAATCCAAGGAGGCCATGCCGCTCATGGATAGCAGACTGACAAGGCGCCTGCTGCGCCTTGACAGGAGCAGCCTGCGAATGGTGACTGGAACGATAACCGGACACTGCTCACTAAACAAACACATCCACACGATAGGCATAACGGACAGCCCTCTGTGCAGAGCATGTATGGGGGCCGAAGAGACGGTCGCACACGTGCTCCTGGAATGCACAGGGGTCACTCAAATACGAGAAACAACCCTTGGCGCACCGAAATCACTCGCAAATGTTCTGAGCGGACTGAGAGCCCTAATCTGCTTCTGGAAGGAGGTGGGCTGGCTGGAATGATGGCCGCCATGGCCCACGTACAATGGTCCACTTAAAGGACTAAGTGCGGAAACCACATCTCCTAACATCGAACATAGATAGAACCCGCAACTTCGTCCACGTGTTCACCATTTTTTAAATCTTATATCATGCATAACCTCATCATTATATATGTGTTACGGTTAAAGATAGTTGTGAATATAAACTTAAGATTAGCCGGTTAATGTTAAGTTTAGATTTAATGGTTGGCTAATGTTGTTTATCTAATACATATGTTACGGGTAAAGCCCGAATGGCGGGAACTAGGTGTACCCGCACACCGGTGGTTAAGGGGAACCCCGACTCGGATAGGTTAGGTTCGAAGGGGATGACGATGCGAGCGAACGAAGCCCCCGCCATTCCCTTCGTGTTAGGTTACTTTAAACCCTGCACACAGTAATAGGAGCCCCGCCCAGCGGGGCTCCGTCGACTTAAATAACCGGGTAAACTTAGGTGTACCCGCCATTCGGGCTTTACCCGTAACATATGTATTAGATAAACAACATTAGCCAACCATTAAATCTAAACTTAACATTAACCGGCTAATCTTAAGTTGCACAACGCCATCTATCGAGTATGGAGTTCAACTGTCAACATTAGTTCTATTTCTAGTCGTAAGGTGGCGTTGCAAGTAACTGAATTGCGTGTGTTACTTTACTTCTTGAACACTTTAAATTCATATTAGAATTTAGAAACCTACAGTTACCTCTCTCGCTAAAACAAGATACTGTATCGTTTTTTTCGATTTCCATATTGCCCGTGGCAAATTGTAGCAAAAATGCGTTCATAATGCAATATTGTTCGTCCCCCATAATAAATAGCGAGACAATTTATACCCTATATAACGTGATCCAACCTCCATGACAAATATGTTTTCCAAATATCAACAAAATCTGTCCAGTAGTTTCGGCGTGACGCTCAAACATACAAACAGACAGACAACAATTCTAAAAACTCTCTTTTTGACATCTGTAGCGTTTTTCCAAAAAAAAAAACACTTATTTTTTCTGGAAAATATTCAATGTACGGATTTTACTTCGTTACGATTTTATTATATGTTTAGATTAACAATATGCTACGTGACGATGATGTCTAATGTGACGATGATGTCGTACGTGACGATGACGTTCTACGTGACTGTGATGTCTTACATTATAATAACTTGCTCACTGGATTTGGAAGTGGAAGCGTCGACAAAGCTAATAGTAGTAGGGTCGCCACTCTTAACTCGTGCCTGTTAAGGTGAGTATATAGTTATAGACTCGACTTAGATCCTTAATCAAGGGACCTTCATGTGGCGATAGTGAGTCGAATTGTAGATATATCGCGACGCGAAGCACTGGAATTGGCTATGAGTTTTGGTCGTTCGTTACAACGAACCAAGTTTTCAGGAGGAAGAGTTCCGATCCCCACTGTACTCACCGTGTGACACTATGCATAGACTTGAACTTGACTTGTGTATGACGAAGTCTTCACCAGTGACGTAGCTTCCTCTAGACGAGCCCTGTATCAAAATTTGTCGGGGGGGCCTTCTACCAGATTGCGGCGAAGCCCAAATGGAGGGTACAGATTTTTCACAAAAGAAATAAAAACGCTTGCATTGAATAAAATACATATTGATTATAAGTATTATTGAAATATAAGTAATTCAAATTATTTACAATAAATGCTCCTAGGAGCCAAGTAAGCCAAACAATTCAATTATATACTTTTGTCGTCTCTTTTTCGGCAAACTAATTTTTAAATCATCCATAACTGAAGACGATTTAGTTTTCTATGGTATATTTGTATGAATGTATGGAGAGTCTGGGGTGTGTTGAGTTTAGCGTTCGACCCCCTTACTACAAAAGATGGTTTAAACCCAGACTAAGGTAAACCCAGGTTTAAAATATACTCATCACTTTCTTATGTCATATAACAAAAAGAGACTGGGCTATTTTAAAACCTAGGTTTTTCTTAGACTATCTTTTGTAATAAGGGGGTGAGTTTAGAGTTTGGCGTACAGCTTATGAGCTTGAGTGAGATTATGGATAACATTTAACGATTTTTTGCTAACACTCGTCGAGGCCCCTGTTGCCCGCGGGCTCCGTATCATTGATACGGCTATGGCGGTAGCTACGCTTCTGGTCTTCACGCTGTTGAGGTTTCAAGGACGTTTGATCCTGACGGCTTCACATTCGCGGCATGAAATGTTTTAAGTAAGCCGAATTCGTATAAATAAAACGTGTATTTCCCAACTTCACAAACGTACTTTTATTGAGATCACGTAGTCTGGATGTTTAAAAGGCAGATATTTCGAAACTCAGGTTTTCTTTGAAGTGAATTTTATTAAAAGGTTATTTACTGTAACAAGTTCATATTGATCTCGGTCTTTACTGTGAAGAAGGTGTTACTAAATCGTTTCTGGAATTTAATATAACATGAATCTAACTCTTTACGAACATCGTTTCCTGTTAAACTTATGGTGTTATGGTTATGAAAGGTGAAGGTTTCCATATATGTTTTTGTACCAACTATTTTTACCATGTTCCGTTCGAAGAACATGAGGATTCAAGCAGGTACCTAATATTTAAAACGATTACATAATAATTATTTTTGTTGTTTTATGGAAGACCTCAAGTCGTTACTTGTCTTCCTGGTACATAGTATGTACCAGGAACACCTTTCCAATTTTGTGTTCAGTAAAAATGTTGTCCCATTACAAGATTTCTCCTATAACATGAATACTGTATCTTGATGATTAAACGAACTTACCAAATGAAGTTCTATCATAATTGAGTCCGTTTCACTCGACAACGAAGATTCATCGTGTTTACGAGATCGTTTTTATTTATTTTTAACTTTTTGATTTGTTCACTTATTTACACAATCGGTATACCTTATAATGCTTCCCGTTTGGCATAATCACGCTGTAAATTAATTTTAAAATATGCGATTTAAATATGTGTCCAACGGTTGAACACTAAAAAGCAACATGGTGGATTGGCGGTTTTGGCAGCGGGACAAGGTGACCAGCGATAGAAACAGAACTTTCCTTTTCAACAATTATACTCAACTAAAGTTCACGAGAGGTAGCACCTATGCGTTACTACATGTTGTGATTTTTTTTTATGGTACCTACCTATCTCGAGGACTAGGTGCGAGTATAAAGATACAGACACAAATCTCTCATGCAAAAAATACACACCTGCGGAGCAAATATCTGTAGGTCATACTGGTTTGCTCCGACTCCGTCTTGAACCTGCAACCCTTGGCGTGGAAAGCCAACCGTGAAATAATTTGACTTCAATTCCGCCTGCTGGGTATTGAATATTGTGGTAATATCTCAGGAAGCTCTTCCAATATAGAGACTTATGAGGAAGATCTGATTCAAACTTTCCTCATATATATTGCGTCACTCAGCATGGAACATTTTATTATTTATACCTAATAAAAAAGTTTCTCCTAAGCTTGTACATTCGAAAACTGTGTAATAAATTAGAAACTAAGTAAGTATGTATTTGTATCAATTTATTTCTCCTGATATAAACGTGATACAAGGTCGATATCGTCTCCTAAAAACTGCTACTTTATTAGTCTACGGATTTATGAGCAAATCACATTTGGGTTTATCACTTTTTCGTCATAACTGTGATAGCTGAGGGCGCACCTTCGTTTCATTAGGAGGGCACAAAAGGGCCTTATTTTGAACTCCGATTAATTCGCTTTATTTACACTTGAAGCGTTTGAGGTTAAGTCAAAAATTCGATGAGACTATACAAGGTTAGTCGGAAAGGGGTACTAATCCGAAGCCCACTTATAGTATCGCTAATGACTGTTTGAAACATTGAAAGCAACTGTTAAAATTTCATTCGATATTTTTAAATAAAATGATTACTTATTAATTTAGTTTTTTCAAAAATTCTTCTTCCCTGATTTAGTTACAAATTCAGAAAATGGTGCTTCTAATTCATGACCCCAAATATGACCTAAAATGTAAACACAGCTGATCATAACTGGGGATAGATAGATTTTAGAGTTTTTTTTTGAGATTTTTCAACAACTGTTTCTCTTAAACTATTGACTTTTGGAAAAAGTTGTAGAACAAAAGTTATTCATTATTATGTGTACTTTAATACCCTTTCGGATTAGTACCCCCTTTCTGACTAACCTTGTTGTGGCTATTTCATAAAATGAGGTTCTTATGAGCTCCACTTACCGAATGCGAGGCGGCGTGACGATTGTGGCTGTCGAATTATGTATGAATTTATATGAGACAATGCACACCGAAAGTGGGGCGGTGCGACGAATATATTATGGAATTGTACTTTAAAAGCAGCGACCGCTGACCGCACCGCGCCGTGTCGCACCGCGTTTGGTGTGTGGAGTTCCTTAGGGCTCTTTCAATTTAGACGTTTCGTGTCGGACCGCTGCGGTGCCGCAGCGGTGCGTTTGTCGTATTGCGCACGGACGGTCGCTTGTTTTCATACAAAGCGCGCGGTACGGCAACAGTGCGGCGTCGGTACCGCGAACGCTCGACAACAGGACGGCAACATCGCAAACTCCACGTGTTTTTTTCGCTGTTGAATAGTGCGGTGAATAGACGTGAGAGCTAATTTCATCGAATTTTCATTTATTTTTTTGCTTAAAACGGATGATATAAACGTGGAAGAATTTATAAATGAAATTGAAATATAATACGTCCTACTTTAAGGAACTCAAAAAGCGACAAATACAGTAATCGCACGGAAATAAAATAGTTTTTTGCCGCTGAATTTTACTTTTATCTAATTCAAGTAATTCGTGGAAACATTCTATGGGCATTCTTAGGTAATTAAAAAAATTGCTTGGATCTTGTTTTAACCTAGGGTAAAGATTATGGAAATCACCAAAATTACATGTTAACGATAACATCGGTGATGCTCTTTTACGGGGGCGTCGTTTTTGTTTCTGTTTGATGTTTTTCAACAAGAGCACAAACAGTAATGTTTCTTCGTCAGAGTCCATGGCTTAACTGCTGTCAAATATATTTAAAACATCACTAGCATACAAACGCACGGCAGTCAGATACGCTTTCAATTTAGACGTTTCGTGTCGGACTGTAACCGTACTGCAGCGGCCCGGCAGCGGGTTATAACCAGCGGCACGGTAAACGTGCGGCAGCGGTCCGACACGAAACGTCTAAATTGAAAGAGCCCTTAGATCAGTTTCCCATTTACATTATATTTTGATTATCGTAATTGCACATGTTATTTTGTTTGAGTAGGTATGTTCTTACTGGTTTTTAATACCTAATATTTTACACAGAACTTTTAAACCTCTCAATGCTAAACTAAAATTGATTTTGAACGATGAAATGTTTTCGTAACCTATTCCTATTAGAAGCAGATTGCGATGTATCATCGATACAAGAAAAAACTCACTGCATAAAAGCACCTCCGAGAGAGATTATATTTTATTTAGTACGCCGAAGCAGTCTTCTCTGGGAAGTCGACTCTGCTACCAACTTTGCTGACTGGCAAATTTTTTCACCACGGGTAATTCGTCATCCCGAATAGCACGAGAAAAGAAGATTATAAATTAGAGATATTATTATGGAAAAAATTGAGGGCGCCACCTTTTAACTAGGGTCTTGTAAGGCACGTCGCGATCCTCTAAAAGAGGTCCACTTCAAAGAGTTAGTTATCTGTCCGGTACCGGCGAGCAAATAGTGTCTGGCTTTACTTTAAAATGCCACTATTTGGGCATCTTCCAATACTTTGATAGTGGAGGTCAGATAGCAGTCACTTATTGCTAGTATCAAGCAAAAATAAAAAATGCTATTTCTGGCGCATCTTAAAACGAGATTCACATGCCACTTACCTCCGGTTTCTGATTTCAGAATTTGTTAAGTAGTATTTGAGTACCTACCTACGTAGTTGTCAAAAATGCTTTAATCCGTACTCAAACGTTATTTAACACGTTGTACGCCATGACGGACACCATGTGTCCGACAGCATACTTTTTCCCGGGGCCGCAATAATATATCAAGAATTGTCCAAAAATCGTTGGGGTGTTTTTTTGCAAATATTGTCAAGAAATAACTTAAAAATAATGGGCGACTAACGAAAACAGCGATGTGCTCGTTATTTTTCGAGATGCTAAATGGCAGACATCAGTGTCCGTCGCGGCCTGCGCGAACGTCCAATGGAACCGTCTTTCCTAAGGGAGAAGCCACACGGAGCGCTGCGGTGCGGTGCGCCGCCGCGCGGCGATTATTTTGCCGCATCAGCGTGCACACGTAGTACGCGGCGTCGCAAGGGGTGTATCCCACTATTTCCATGGAAATACAAAATAGAAAAAGTGGGACCAGCGTTTTTTACAAATTATATCCCAATATTTCTATTGCGACAAAAAAACGCAGTATGTTACCTATTTGAAAAGTTTACCACTTTTAACGAATAGATTAAAATTAAAACACGACTTTTCTCGGTATTCAAAAAAAAATGGAGAACAAATTAATAATCTGCCATTTTTTTAAATAATTCTCCACCACATACTCTACAGTACAAATCACACAAAGCCAGAATAAAAAAAAAAACAATTAAAATTAAATTACAATCATTGTACCTATATTGATTGATTGCTAAATAAATATGTTAAATAAATAGTTCCTATGTGCGCGGCGTCATAAGAGGTGATGCAGCGTTTTTTTTGTCGCAGCCGACAGCAATAGAAATAGTGGGACAATCAGTCTGAATCAGGCCCAGTATTTCTATCAATAGAAATATCTAATAGAAATAGTGGGATACACCCGTCGCAAGAGTGTGGAACGGCTCTCCGTCAAAACATCAGCGATCTGCGACGCCCGGCGCATACACCCTTCCCCCTCGTCTTGGTCCGGCGAGCGTGCGGCGCGGCGCCGCACCGCGCCGTTTGGTGGGCATGGTTGTATGTATTACGCCGCAGCGGCACCGCTCAGGCACCGCGCCGGAGCCGCACCGCATCGTGTGGCTTCTCCCTAACTCGCACCTGCAAGCCCCAGCGAGACGCTTCACTCGTTCATAAGGCAAAAAATTAATGTCTGTCTAACTATAACATCACTCAATTGAACGATTAAAAATACTTACTTTATGTACCTATAACATTTTTGGAGACAATTTGTTGAAAAGTCTATAAATTCTAAGTCCTTTTGTTTTTTTTTGCGCCAGTTGGCTAGGCTGTATTGTGGGGCCGCGCGGTTCACTTGCCTTAGTAAAAAGAGTCTAAAAGCTGTCCGTCGGCCGCCTAGAGGCTTCTGTAGTGATCGACGGCATGCGGACACACGGTGTCTGACGCGGCCCCCTGAATCCGACGTATTGACGTGTTAAGTACTGCTTATCCTAGAATTCTCAATTCAGAAACCGGAGGTTAGACTTTACTTTGCCAAGTAAAGCAAGCGTTCCATACGAATATCAACCTCATGCTCTTAACAATAATGTTCATATTCGTTTAAGCGAATGTGAATAAACGTTTCATAAGAATATGAACATTAACTTTATTTCGCCTTTATAGGGCTCATTTCGGACCCGCCGTGCGAAAGTTATTAAGAAATTGTTTCATTGTGCATATTAACGTTTACTTTTCTTACGAAGTAGGGACGACATATTCCCCTAATGAATTGGATAGGAAGGAAAACGTAGGATATTACGCGTGTCAAGAGCAATTAGGAAAGGTCAACGAAGAAAAAAAAAAACAAAAATAAATGTTTTTTTAACACATAACTTTATTGGGAGCAGTAAAGCGTTAAGACACTGCGGGTCTGACCTCTTTTCTGAGAGTAGGTATTTAAATGTTTACTCCTTGACCCTTATCCGTGCTGCCATCGTCATGACCCGTAAAGGGACGCCAGGGACTTGTTTTATTGCCTTGCCTTGATTTATGGTCGAAATTCGGTTATCTTTACTTACCTATATATTCGTAAATAGACCTAAGATGGTATTGTTTTGTAAAAGAAACATCGCGCTTGATTCTCAGATAAAATAGCAGCTTTTTCAAAAATCTAAAAACGCAATTTATTTTTCTCCAAAACCGTGCTCACGATTCCTTTGGCGAGTTTTCTCCATTTCTACTAGTTTCAAAAACTGCCCCGCAGTCCTATCTGAAAAGCTCAACCTGTTCACAGTACAACACAACAATTAATGAGTTACATCGATGTAGGTACCTAAACGAACAACCAATGGCATTTTCATGCCACTCACACTTATTAGTGTCAGCGTAAAGATCACTTTTTTACTCCTCCTCTCGTGTCAGCACGAGCTGTACGAAAATAGCTCATGCTGTGGTGAAAAGATTAGCCAGTCAGCAAGGTTGGTAGCGGGCCTGACTGCCCAGGGTGCGCCGGACGTATCGAAGTATCGTCACTCGAGGAGGCTCTTTCCAGGCACCCCAAACTTTTTAACTGCAGTAGGTACTAATAATAAACACATGGTCTTGAAGTCGCACTCAGTTTGGAAGTGATTGGTTTTACGAAGTTTGCCGATGCGCCTTCTTAGTTGTGTCGTACCTACTGTAGCACAGATTTAAAAGCTTAATATTCCTGTTACCCTCTAGAAATAGAAAACCAGTCTGTATAAGTGCACTTTATTTTAATTACAGGTACTAATAGAATCCAATTCATGTCATTCATTCATGTCATTACGCGCTCTTTGTGCCGATTGTAATTTACAATTGGGTACCTACTTACCTGCTAATTATAGAATATAAATGGTGTTGTAATACGTAAGTATAAAAGTTAATAAGCCTAGGTATAAAATATTTAGGCACCGTCCTCAGCTTGTGCGTCTTCAATTTAACAGGTGAACAATTACGACTTATTAAATTTTAGTACACAATACTTACTATAGGTACCTATACTTTCTTCTTGGTCTGCCTCGTTATCTCTGCCTCTAATTTCGTTTCTAAGATGTGGGTTACAGAACTTTTATCATTAAAGAAGTATTGGACAGCAAACGTTAGAGATTGCTACACCTACAAGTTTCGTGTAGTTCCCGACTAAGGATAGGTCACACCTTGGCCCGTGGGTGTCGTAAAAGGCTACTAATGGATAGCCCAGCAGCCTTTTACGACACCCACGGGCTAAGGTGTGGCCTAAGTGTGGTCTAAAGGTGGGTAGCAGAATCCTCCTAAAAGCCACCACGAGTAACGAATTGAATTGCTGAATAGCACTTAAATTATGGATGGGTGGATGATGGATAGAAAATGCCTCAAAGTCAAAGTCCGCCTTGTGTACCACCATTATGAATAAAGAATAAATAAGTAAAGTAGGCAATTAAAAATCTTAATGTACACTAGGTAGCTTGTGTTACACTAGGTATACCTCTCGCTTCCGGCCGTGGTTCTGTCCATGGTCGGGAGCGAGAGTACGTGGGAAGCCATCGCCTCCTTCTGCGAGGAGGTGATGGCGACCAAAGTGGGAGCGGAGAGGGAAAGAGAGGCAGCTGCCACTCTCCCTTCCCGCGCCAGACGCACTGGGCGCCGGAGGGCGCGCGACGATCTCCGGCCACCGTAGTGTGTGGCCTGCGGGCGGCGGGTTAGGGGACCAGTCGCCCGACCAGTAACATGCCCGAGAAGGCGGCGCGCAGTGTTCCGTGCGCGCTTCTCAATAGGACGTGGGGCTATGCCCCACAGTAGAAGAGGTCTGCCAGGGCTGGCAGAGCGAGGCCTGCCGGGGTCGCGGTGCATGCAGCTGCGAATCCCGCGACCCCGGCCAAGGGTCAGGAGAAGGAACACCGTGGGTTTTTAGCCGGTAAGAGTCCGGCATAAGGATTTTCACATGAAAAAAAAAGTATGCATACCTATTATTCGCATATTATATTACTAGAGGTCGGTCGCGGCTTCACCCGCGTGGTTGTCATTTATCGCGTATTCCGTATTTTTCGGGATAAAAGTAGCCTATGTCCTTCTCCAGGTTCTTGACTATCTCAGTACCAAGTTTCGTCAAAATCGGTTTAGCGGTTTAGGCGTGAAAGCGTAACAGACAGGCAGACAGAGTTACTTTCGCATTTTATAACATTACTAGCTGACCCGGCAAACGTTGTTTTGCCATATAAAATTTTAGGGGTGGACTACCCCTAACATTTAGGGGGATGAAAAATAGATGTTGGCCGATTCTCATAGATACCGGATAAGCACAAAAAATTTCATCAAAATCGGTCAAGCCGTTTCGGAGGAGTATGGCAACGAAAACTGTGACACGAGAATTTTATATATTAGATTAGGGATATACAGACTACATAAACAAACATTGTACGTTTTTCGACGTACAAGAAAACAACAAGTCATTATTGGAAATCGGATTAGAATGAAGCAAAAAATATCTACGTAATTGTCGAATGTCAGCCTATCTCTGGACAAAACTAACAACCGAATAAATGCTACCGAGAAATCATGCTGACAAAATAAAATAAAAAATCTAACTTTGTAAGATTTTTTCATGATTACGAGAGGGTAATTACTATGTAGTTACGCAAACATTAAAGTAGTCTGCAAGATACCTAAATACCTAATTTAATGAGCAAAATTCTCGTGATTATGAAGACCTTATTATCTTTAAAAGGAACATTATTATAATGGGATAACATGATTAATGGAATTCCACAGATTTCAGTGAGCTTACTTATGATCGATGCCTGTCTCGAGTTCGTACCATGAAACGCAACGCCTGTTAGCAAAAACAATATATAATCATGGTATGGTATAATGTATTAGGGTGGTACATAATTAAATTCATCTTCTAGACCATTTATTCTAATACAATAAAATATCTATACCTACGTGGTTATTCTTGTAAAATTACTGCTAGCTATGTCTTATATCAGCGTTTGATCTACTTATTCTCAGGTTCGATGACCTCATTATTCAAAAGAGCCGCAGTAGGTACCTACAACGATTAAGATTTCTTTGAGCCAAGTCTGTTTTCGAGAATCTTTTTTTTCCGCAAAAGAACAAAAATTGTGGCCTAAAGAGCCACAGTTTGCTGACCACTGCCTTATGCCAATAAATGACGTACCTGTTGCATGTGTGTTGTATAGATAAGTTGTTGCGATAAACCATGTGGTTCTAGACAGGAATGGGCCTTCCCTTTTCTACCGTAGATGTCATGCTTAACTTGAATTTGATGTCGTGCAGGGTCAATTTTAGGTTCTGTTACCGTCTGAATCGTCTTTCGAATTCATTATACCAGAAGTACCTACATAGAGCTGCGAGATTGGGGTTCATCAACAAACGCTAATTGAAGTATTTGGCAACTTTCTTGCTGACTCAGCAACCAAAGCGAAAATCGTAAAAAAACATATTTCGAAATATTTCTCGACTTAAATAATAATTCATCTTGAGGTAAATACGGAATTTTCAAATTGGCGCCAAAAAGAAAAAACAAATGACAGTCGTTTATAATGAAATATATTCTACAGCATTGACTTAGAATAAGTATGGACTTCGGGTCATCGCTCAAAAATGTCCGAACCGAAAGACTGATAAAACACAAGAAATTTGAAAAGAGCTACAATTGCGCGCGTCATTCTTCATTTGGCCGAACAAGCAGCTACACCTCAATGTCACATGTCAACAATGCAGTATAATGTAGTGAGATCGTGTAAAAACTACTCAAAAAAGTGAAAAAAGTTGATGGTGTATCATATTTTCAGTAGGTATATTATTGTTTTACAATTTTTAAGTATTATTTTGTTAAGGAACATTGTATTTTACTTAAAATTGAATTAATTGCAAGAGCAAAACACACAATAATCCAACTAAATAAAAAGTATCTTATTTTCCTTCCTTTGTTTGACCAATTATGTCAACTTCATTTGGTTGGATTACCATATGAAACTTGACATATTAGACAGAATTTAGAACAAAGATTCCAAAGAGTCGTTATTTTTACGCGATGTTTTTTTGTATTGCGATTTTGAACCAATTGCAATTTGTTTTGTTCTATTCATTTAAACAAGTTATTTTTAAACTTGCATTGTATGCAAACATATTATGTACGAAAATATGTATGTTGTCCTTCCGTTTCAAAATTGTATTGGTTTTTCGGTCACTACCAAGTTTCCGATCGAGCTGAAATTTTGCAGGTAGGTATGTGCATATTAGATCATTAAAATGTCATTGATCTAATTTGATGATGGAGCCAAAGATTAGGCAAGCACAGGAACAAATGGTAGGCTCGTCGAGCTTCAGCTCATGTACTTTGTCATTATAAGCACTTTTCATCACATAAATAATGACGTAGGTCCGATGGTAGAGCCGGAAAACGGGCTCTGGAACTTCCTAATGGCAAATAGTGGACACGTGATGTTTGGGCTCGTTTGTTTAGTTATCATGAACTCTTTTAAATACACATGACAAAAGATTGTTTTCTGAAAAATAATAATATGCCTCTGATTTAATTTCAGTTTTCCTCGAGATTAATTAGATGATGCTGATGCTGATCGTGATACTTCAGCAAAGGAAGCGAAGTCGCGTTTTTGAAAATGACGATGTTGTAATTTTGCAAGAAATGTTCTATGCTCTTTCAGTTGGATTAAATATTTAGCAATCACAATAAATATAACTAATAATAAAATCTTTTAAAAATTAAGGTTGCTCTATTACTCCTATGTTCTCCAAATTTTCGTTTAATGTTATATGAAGTTTCGAAATTTGAAAAATTGAGCAGTGCTGTCATGTTTTCGTATGGTAAAAATTGTTGCAAGCTAAATTAGGCATTATGATAACGACATAGGATTTCGTCCGTCGTAAATGAGCTTGTTGGTATTTCTATGTTTACATTATGTCAATTCAGGACACTTTTATCGTGAATTTTGTACTACACTCGTTGTCCATACTTATTCTAAGTCAATGATTCTACAGCCAAAGAGTTTCATTTTCAAGAATAGGAATCACTTTTTAATAGGTAGGTATCTTTAATGCAAGTGGCCAGTTCCAAAACTTTTAGTATCTATGGCTCACGGAAGGATTTGTGATAAAAACAACATTCTGCGATCATCAATCCGGTCTAGACGGTAATCGTATACGGGCTGACATGATTACAATAAGGTACCGCAGTAACCTCTACTTGTAGAAGAGAATATTTTATTTCGTCTAGGTCTAGCCAATGCGAAAGGTGCCTTTGCTGTTGTTTACTAAACGGACTTCGACGCCTTGAAACCTAATAAATAGGTATATGAAGATTTTTTTTAGTAAGTAAATTAATTATTATTAATAGCAACATCAAAAGTGGTCTTAGATTTTATGTGAAACCTATAGTTACATATTTACGAATGCTTAGATATTAATTTTGCGAATGGATGTGATGTTTGATGTTTCTATCTGTTATGCTAAATTGGAAACAACTATTTACAGTATGGATGCATTTACGAAAGTGCATCATCATCTAGGATACTTCAACCGCCATCGATTGGTCTTAATCTGGTTGTCACGTGGTTATACATACAACAAAAAACTTACACCTCATGCTCGGTTCCTATGGCCAAAAAAGAATCGTTTTGCTCATCGATAGTAGCTTTTTTCATTGCCAAACATGGCGTATAAATAGACTCGTAAGCTAATTGTACCTGTGATAGCTACTAACTAACACTAGTTGTATAAGAAAATTGTTACTAACCATTTATGAGCTCTCAGCTTGAATTAAAGATTTCTATTCTATTCTATAACTACTAATGTGTGGAAGGATCTACTATGCAAAGCTACGGGGTCTTTGTTTCATTATTTGTAAAGATACCAGAGTCTTAATTTAAACCTATAGCTCTTGGTAAATCGTAAATCATAGGAATCGGCCATAATAAACCTGTCACCAAAACTCAAGTAAAAATCATTGTTCCGACATTCAAGATTCCTAAAAAAAAGAGAAGTGCCCCTTTGTACTTGTCAACTAGACACGTGTTATTTACGGAATTGATGTCGGATCAGTCTTCCGTTTACAAGCAGTAAAGAAAGAGCTTTTAGAAGCGAATGTTATTTATAGAATATTTCCTTTTTAGCCAAATATATTGTGATAATAAGTGAACGTACACTTCTGGACACATCTATTGGCCCACCCTAGAGTTTAGGTTTCGATGGCCCCTACCGAAATATGATTGCTAGATTGAACAAAAACTGTTGATGCAGTTTTAAACCTGATACATTTTACCATCTTTTTCGATCGTATTGTTTTAAATTTGAATTCAGAATACCATACGACATGGAGCTACGCCTAACAAGTCGGATATGCGCCTTGTTAAAGGCAATTGATTTTTGAATAAAAAACATGTTTTATCAAATAAAGGTTTAATTTAATAACGCGTGTTGCCTCCATGGGCATCTACCACAGCTCTCATACGATCAGGCATAGAGTTTATCAACCGCTCTATGAAATTTTGAGGGATCATCTCCCATTCCTCTTCTATGGCAGTTTTCAACTCCTGCATCGTCTGGGCAACTGGCTGACGAGCCCTAACACGTCTTTTTAGCTCGTCCCACATGTGCTCAATGGGGTTCATGTCTGGGCTTCTGGCTGGCCAGTCCATAACTGTGATGTTCACATCCCGAAGATATTCCCTGACGATGCCGGCCGCATGGGCTCTTGCATTATCATGCATAAAAAGGAAATTTGGGCCCATGGGCTAGCTATGGTTGTTCAACAGCATAGACACCTGTGTCTTTCAATGAACGCAGGTTTCGAGTAATAATTTATTTTTACGATTTTTTTATTTAGTTACTCCGTAAGTATAGAATACACACATATGTTACAATCTTTGTAACGTCTATTACAACTTGCAAATTGTACTGGTCACATAAACCCCAAGAAAGCCTTAACTTTACAGTTAACCTTATTCAGGGTTATTGAAAATGGTAAGAAGAAGCGTGTTAGTAAATTTTCGATAACCCTGTTTGGTATTAAGTAAATTAATTTAATATTCTCTCAGCTGGTTTATGGTAATGTTTTACAAGTTAGGAAGCAGACGTTTAGCAGTGAACTTTTGAGGACTAAAATAAAATGATATAAGAGGTTAAAATTCTTCATGTAGTAGTAATACTATACAGAGTGCCCCTAAAAGTAGTGTCAAGCGGAAGTCCAAAGGTAGAGCATCCTTAGAGGTACCCGAATCACCCCCATGTATGTTTCATGATTCTTTGTGGTTTTTGAGTTGACCAAACTCTGACTTTAGTGACATTTTTGATCATAGTGACGTGAATAGTTTTTTTTTAAATTGGACGAATAGAGAATTGAATCTAAAAAAACACGTACCTATTTGTCTCAACTGATCATGATGCGAAGATCAAAAATGTCATGTCATGAAAAAAAAATAACTCGATTAGAGTGTAATTGTAAAACATTATATCTACTGTTTCTCTCTTTCATATATTTCACAGCTTTTAAGAAAAAGATATATTTTATTCATTCAGCCATCGATTGATAGCTTCCAAAATATATCTCGTTTTTATTTCAGAATACTACAAACGCATAAACAGTAGATATATGAAAGACATGCTTCACCACCAGTTCCGTGTCTTTCAGTTCACTTCTTTAGCGGTTCAAGAAACAAATAAATTAGAGAGGTGTGAATAGTGTTGAATTAAGGTTAAATTGTGGGTAGATGTTTCATCTTTGTTAAGGTACAATTCCGTGCATCGCGGCCGGTCGCAGCCGCGCGCGGTCGGTCGCGTGCGGCTGACGCGCGGCTAATGCGTCAATAGTCGTGTTTATAATACATACTACTATATATACTGACTAATCTGTCGTTAGCCGCACGCGTCTGTCGCAGACTTCGGAAGCGGTGCCATACATTTTCATACTCTGACTATTGACGCATTAGCCGCGCGCGGCTGCGATCGGCCGGGATGCACGGAATTGTACCTTTATGCAACAATAAATTCAACTCAAAAAAGGAGATCGTTTTGTTCGATGATTTGGAAAAAAAAAAGTCGGTGGCCAGGAATGAATTGTATTTTATTTAAATGGTGGCAGGAGTACAAACATTTCTATATATGGCGACAATGCTGTAATAATATTAAATAACTCTTAAAACCCCTAATACAAGTAGTCGTTTTAATTTTTACCTGGTATATATCTCCGAACCCAAATAGTTTTCGACTTTGACGCCATAGTAAAAAATAATGCGTTACACGTGTGCATTAAAATTATGTAACTATTACTGATGGCCGCCAAAAATCCCAATTTTATCCCAGAATGGGTGATCTCCTTTGCAAAGTATTATAACTACTGAAGTTTTAATAAATATGTCCATTATAACAGTTCAGTTGTAATAGGTATACCTACCTAGCTTTTGTTTTAGGCAATGTACCATTAGTAATTTACTAAAGCTGATATTGAAATAATGGACGTTCGGTTTAAAATTTATTAAATGGAATACGGGTGAATAGGTACGTATAGGGATGGATTACGTTTCGATGAAATACTGCATTTTGGTTTGTGAGGAGCTCGTGGCTAAATAATTACAGCCGCATAGACCGATCTTCCGGGTTAAGCCACGCTTGCCGAGGTTGGTCTGTGGATGGGTGACCATTTACCATAGCGAGTTTCCTCCGTGCCTCGGAAAGCACGTAAAGCCGTTGGTCCCGGCTGTCATTTGTAGATCTTTGACAGTCGTTACTGTTGGTCAGAAGCCAGAAAGTCTGACAACCAGTCTTACGAAGAGTATCGTATTACCCAGTTACTGGGTTGTGGAGGTCTGATAGGCAGTCATTCCATGTAAAATACTGATATTCAGCTGCATCCGGTTCGACTGGAAGCCGACCCCAACATAGTTGGGAAAAGGCTAGGCAGATGATGACTGAATTTTGGTTTGTGGTCGAGTTGGCTTCCGAGAAACTTTTGCAAACAGATAGGTAGGTATACAGAGTATAAATGAATTCGTGTAATTCCTTAAAAACATAGGTACATGATCTATTACTGGTGTAGATTGACCCAGCACAGGATTTAGATTGTTTAAAAATAAACTTGCGTTAGTGGCAAGTCATCGTATCTAAACCACTTACAAAGGAATAGATAAAAAAAAAAAGCTTTTCGATGCCATGCATGAATGAATGAATGAAAGCACGGCGACGCAGCTGGTGGACACGACTAGCGCGATATCGCACTTTGCAGTCAGTCAAGTCGGGGTCTAAAATAACTCGGAAATAGAAAACCAAGTTTTATTTTTTTTCCCGTAATTTTCAAAAAATCTTATTTAGGGTTAATCTGTTTCACCAGTCGATCACGCGGTTTGAAGGAATTACACGAATTCGTTTACACCCTATATAAAATTAAATTCAAAAGCACTAAAATAATTTTCCTGCCGTCGCCGCGTCGCCAGTCAAGCGAGTCGTAACAGTCGATCAACCCCTGGTACCATAAATGTGCCCGAAAAAGGGCAATAGGCTCGCCACCAATTACATAAGAGGCGAAACGTGGGTGTACTGAATCCTATAATCGGAGAACACCTCTGTTTACTCTTTCGGGGATTTCAGGTATTAGTATAGGTACATAATTATGTAGGTACCTATGTAAGTATTTTACATAATAACATTAAGGAAAAGATATTCTAAAAGCACAAAATGATTTTTTTGCACCACCTGCTCGACAATGTTAAATTATATGTCACGGAAACCTGCAAACCTAAAGGCCTCATTTACACAGGTTTAGTAACTGACTCCAAACTCGATACAAGTCAGTGCTGACCCGATACTTACCTAGTGTACATTGTTGTGTAAATTGATTTGGAGTCAGAACAGCGCTGTCGCGATCAATTTACACTAGGCAAGTATCGGGTCAGCACTGACTGGTCTCGAGTTTGGAGTCAGTTACTTACCCTGTGTAAATGAGGCCTTACCTATAGCTAGTCATTATAGCCCTAGAATCTAGCCGGCCCATAATATTGTACTGAATTTCATTATAACTCGCTGCCCAATAATATGATTTGAATTTAAAACCTCAACTCAACTTTCGTATGAACACTTTTACCATAGAGACCTGCACCAAAATAACTTGTTGGAGAATCGGACTGGCCATTTATTTATTTATTTCCTTAGGTCTACCAACAGATGTTACAGATAAACATTAACATAAAACAATGAATAGTGATCTTAGTACTACTGCACACCTAATTATAGGTAAACACCACATGCAACATTTTTTGCAAACTGACTGCCATCACGAGGAGAACACAAAAAGAAAAAAAGGCGCGAATAATGCAAATCCCTGTGCTGTTTATGGGCTCGTTCACACAGAACATCCGTATTTCCGGGATCGTTTTTAACGGATCTGTCTTTACTGGAGGTACACCGCATTTACAGTACTATTCCCCCGTGCTACACACGCCCCACCTGGCTTTTAATACTGTTGCGTGAACTCGGTCATACAACTACATACGCTACTGCCGAATGAAAACGTACACGATAAAATGGACCTGTAAATCCGACTGCTGTATATTTTGTCGGATCGGTATTTTTACTGGATCTAGAATGTGTCATGTGTGTGAACTCGCTCATACAACTACATGCGTCATCGCCAAATAAAAACGTATACGATAAAGCGGACCTGTAAAACGGACCTCTGTGTGAACGTGCACTAATTATACTATTCTGAATTACAAATTCTAATAAAAATGTCGAGTGATGACAGTGATATAACTCCGGAGTCCATTAAATCCGAAGCTGTTGGCATTGTTAACAATTTACTTCCAGAAAAATCAAAGAAAATATATATGAAAGCCTACGACGATTTCTACAAATAGAAAACGAATGAAGGCGTCAAGTCTGTATTTGAATCAGTGCTTTTAGTCTATTTTCAGCATAAATTAGCCTGTGGTACATCTACTCGATGATGCTCAGGTTAATAATAAGCATCAAACACAACATTAAAATAAATACATGCAAAAATTATTGGCGTTTTTAAAGAGATTCAAAAGGTCGACGGGTAGAGAAATTTCGAAACTACGAGTATTTAAATAGGTCTACTACTGTAATTATAACTTTGATAAAATACTTTGATTATGGTACTATTGCTTTTCATTATTTCGCAGGTGAGAAAAGTAGAGTATTCTCCTTGGGGATAAAGGTGTCTTTGTCTTGGGTGAGCTTGGATCCCACGCTGCACTCTAGTCATAATTACCTCGCTTCGCTCGGGAGTTAACGCTAGCATCCTTTGTTACTCTCGGGATTCAATAAGGCGCCCGTGACCTATGACACTGCTGTATCCCCTTTGAATAATCTACTATAACACCCACAAACACTGTTGCCTTTTCCAAGTTATCAAGATACACCATAACACCGTTCACCTCAAGAACTAATGGACGCTACGGATAGTGCTAAACTCGTTGCTGAGTTCTGGGCCGACACGGTGTAGATTGTCATCGACACGCTAAGAAGAAGAAGACCGTTTAAGGGTTGGGCTCCACGGCGGACTTGCTTGTGCAAAAAGCTTATGCAAAAGTTTGCGCAAACTGTATTGTTAATATTAATGATACTATGCCTTTTTTTTTTTTTTTTTTTTTTGTCGTGGGAAAATCCTCATGGATACCCTTCGCCCTGGGAAAGGCGAAGGGTTATGCCGGACTCTTACCGGCTAAAAACCCACGGTGTTCCTACTCCTGACCCTTGGCCAGGGTCACGGGATTCGCAGCTGCATGCACCGCAACCCCGGCAGGCCTCGGTCCGCCAGCCCCTGGCAGACCTCTCCTCCTGTGGGGCCTTGCCCCACGTCCTCCTGAGAGGCGCGCACGGAACACATGCGCGCCGCCTTCTCGGGCCTGTTACTGGTCGGGCGACGGGTCCCCTAACCCGTCGCCTGCGCGATACCGTCTTGCCGTCTTAAGTACATGCTTAGGTACTTGTGAAAACTAGAATTTGTACAAATAAGCAATAGCATCTTTATCTTTCGCATTCAGATGCGCATATTTAGTAATAAAAGAATGAACAAGAAACATTTCAGAGTAGGTACCTTTGTGGCGGCATCTATCTCGCCACATGGGAACTATCCTACATCGCGCAATCAAGATTTAACACGCAGATAGTATACATATATACAACCTCACAACATCAACCGTTGGGCAGTAGCCCGCCAGGCACAAGACTCCGCCTGGTTGGAGGATCCTCCCTTTGGTTGGAGGAACACTACACCAAGTGTCTCCACTCCTTCATTATGAAATGATTACATACATATTTTATTTTATGTTAACTATTTGAAAACCAATTCTTTTATGATTCATAGGTGACTATGCAGCGTTGCCAGACGACCCGATTTTGGTGGGACGTCCCGATTTTGAAATTAAAATTGAGTGTCCCGCGCGGGACAGGTTCAGTCCCGCTTTTAAGGGATTATAATTATATTCCTCTGAAGACTCAACTGCCTAACTATAGGGTAAACCAGACAGTTATTGCTAAAGTAACATATTTTCATTAATACATTTTCTAGGGCTAGTTTTGCTATCTATTGTCATGTAAACAATATTTAAAACTCAAATAAAAAGATAGGTATGTAAAAACTACTGTATATACATATACGTTTTTTCACTATGTCCCGCTTTCGACAAAAAGATCCCTCTTTTTTAATTAAAATGTTTCCAAATCCCGCTTTGCCAAAAAAATATCTGGCAACGCTACTATGCATGTAAGTTGGCTTTGATTTGAAAGTTTGAAGCATGTTGTGTGTGGGTGAATAAAGTCCACAAAATTAATTTAAAAAGTCGCCACTGTTCACCTTGGTGATTTAATTCCAAGGTGACCCTGCCAGCAACGCCTTAAGCCGAGGTCCGATTCCCACTGGGGGTCGCCCTTAATGCTGCTGTTGCATGTAGTCATGATGTTAGTGTAGTACAGGTTAGTTTGGGTTAAGTATTTTACTTCCCCCCTATTGGCTGGAGACGCTTCAGGACTCGCACATAACTGCCCGGTTACGCAGAAACGGTCCCCTAGGACCACCTAAAGCAGTCAAATAGAAAAAAAACCTTGCTGATTGGCTAATAATTTTAGCACGGCATGAGCTATTCTCATATAGCTCGTACAAGTGAAAAAGAAGACTTATGCACGTATCAACATTGTTTCGATTACAATCTATATAAAAGAAACCGAAGTTACTGCATGCTTGCGATCGATTATACCGATGGATCACTAGATACGACGACGGCCATCTATCATTACACTAGTTTCACTAAGGTGCTATCAGCATTCTATTTAGATATGCCATAAATATCATCATCATCATTCAGCCGAAAGAAGTCCACTGCTGGACACAGGCCTCCCCCAAGCCATGTTGGGGGCGCCACGTTTGGTAGGCGGGTTAGCGATCGCAGTATGGTTGTCAAAGTACCTACTCAGAGAACGGTGCTGCCCATCCTCTAGAGAGTCGCCTTTTACGACACCCATAGGAAGAGATTGGGTAGTGCTATTCTTTACGTCCGGCCCCACACGGAACAAATATACTCGAAGCATTTTACATATATTACCCACATATTAATATCAGAATTTGTTTCTTTCTAAAAAATAACATCCTAAGTGTGCGTCCTGAGTGACGGCGCACCGCGCAGGCGGAATGAACGGCACATTAAATAAATGTTCGAAACGTTTGAATTTTGATATCGACATTATTAAAACCAAAGTAAAATAGACACACGCGCGTACGCGTCAACTTTCCTGCGTGCACTAAGGACAGGTATCGACGGTAAAACCACGGTAAAGCCGCTCCGCAATCCGCAATACACCCGTGCGCCGTCACTCAGGACGCACACTTACTCTTTTCAGCCTAAGATGAGTCCTGAAAGCTCGGTCATTTCGTAAATTATAGCCGTAAAGAGACTGCTATTGAAAAAACGTAAACAATATCATCAAAAACCGTAAAATAGCTATATCATCCATGTCTTGTTTTTTGAAAATATTTGATATTCTTTGTATGATAACGTTTTGGAGAAAAACGTCAGGAATCAGCTCACGGTGAAAATGGTATAATTATAAAACTTGTGAGAGATATAGTAGGTAATTATTGTTGCTCATTGTAACAGAAAGTAAATAAGTCCGACATAAATGTTAATAGTTAACATGAAGCATTTTGTATATTCAGATATAATAAAGCCTTGAATACACTCACATCTGCCGGCATGTTTCCAAAACAAAAGGATAATTTTATGGTCTCATTTGCAAGCACTAACACTATTAGTTCGTGTTCATGAAAAATTCATCGTAGAGAATAATCACTGAATACGTTAATGCATCCGGTGCTGGTTTTAAAAACGTTAAAGGCATTTATTCAATAATGAAACGTTATAGGCATGTATAATGAAGATATCTCTTACGATATTTACGTGTGTATACTTAAGTTAAATTAATTAATATAATTGTGCGTGACAATGTAAACAAAAAAATAAGTTACAATAATTATTTTATTTAATAATTATTAATATTTTTAACTGAAACAAAAAAAACAACAAATAAATCCCGAAATCCCAAATTTAATTAATCAGATTCCTTATCGCTGTCTGTACCGTCACTGTATATGAATGGCTCGAATAATTTTCATTATCTAGTAGTAGTAAAAATATCGTACGAGATATCTTCATTATATTTATCACGTGTATAGCGAGATAGTTCGGACACGTCATTTCATCATATGTCACCCCTCCCGTGCCGCTCCCATACCTCAGGCACTGCCTCAGTTAAGCGCTACACCTACAGTAATTGTTTGTGTATTTAAATCAAAATAACATTTATTCAAAATAGGCTCTAGCCAATTAGCACTTTCAGAACATCGACAAATATGTATATACAGCCTCAAGCGCCCGTCCTTCATTCACCTATGATTGTAATGAATATTTACGAGTATAATTTGAATGTTATGAATAATATTGGTGATAAACAAATCTATAAAAGTCTGTGCGCTGACTTAATAAAGAGCCGTTTTTGTTTCATTCTCTAGATCCAGCTTTAATAACTTTTTTTTTTAGTTTTTGGTTTCTTACTTTACTGTTCCACTGCTGGGCACGAGCCTTTTCTCAGAATGAGAGGGGTAAAGGCCTTAGTTAACCACGCTGTCCTGGGGGTCTACTCCCTAAGCACGAAGTCCGTGATTTCGGCCTTAGTTACGAGCGTTTCCTACTCCCTATCACCTACGGACATACGATTATTTCGGGGCCTAAACTTAAGAATAAATGACAACACGATTTGACAGTTGTCGCTACTACCGATGTGTTTTTGCCCGTCCGAAAAGTTGAACTTGACATTTGTTTTGTTCACTCCTACGTTTTGGCCTACTTTCGGACGGGCGACTAACTACGTTGACGGACTTAGAGAGTAGGCCCCCTGGTACAGGTTGACAGACTACACACACAGTCGAGAACTTTTTGGAGCCCTCTAAGGCGTGCAGGTTTCCTTACGCTGTTTTTCTTTACCGTTAATGCAAATCATAATTAAATTATGATCCGTATCTACATGAATTCGAAAAGTCTGAGGTGCATCTCTCTCTTGCATGGATGGCAACCGTTCAACCGCTAGGCTATCACTGCTTATTACTTATTGGGGTGCATGAAAAGAGCCTCCACGAGTGACGATACTTAAGTACGTCCGGCGCACCCTGGGCAGTCAGCCCCGCTACCAACCTTGCTGACTGGCTAATCTTTCCACCACGGCATGACTTATTCTCGTATTGCTCGTGCCGACACGATAGAAGAAGACTGCTGTTATTTATAAAGCTAACTTTAAAATTACTATACACCGTGTCCCAGAAAGTAGTGTCAAGCGGAAGTCCAGAGGTAGAGCACCCTTAGAGGTACCCGAATTACCCCCATGTATATTCCGCGATTTTTTGAGTTTTCGAGTTATGGTTGCTTTTCAGGTCTTAACCAAACTATGATTTTCATTACATTTTTGATCGTACTGTCATGAATAGTTGAGACAAATGCGTGTTCTATTCATCTAATTTAGAAAAAATAACTATTACTAACATGTCACTATGATCAAAAATGTCATTAAAATCATAGTTTCACTTTGTGTTACATTACAACTATGTTAGCTTATGCTGCAGCTTGCAACAGCTGGTGGCGAGGACTTGGACCGGCTCCAAGCCAGACCGGTGCCCGGAGTAGCTACGGACCTCCCAAGTTTGGCTAAGACATGAAAAGTAATATAATAGTAATAACTCGAAAACTACAAAAAATTGCGGAACATACATGTGGGTGATTCGGGTACCTCTGGGCTTCCGCTTGACACTACTTTCTGGGACACGGTGCATATACTGAAGTAATTTTTATTCTCTATAAACTTGAAACTGTTGAAAGTTCATGACTTATTTCCATGCTCAGTCGACAAAGGAATAAACTTTGTAAGCTATTAGTTCAGAAAACAAGCTTTGGTTTCCGCCCACTGTAGGAAAATATTTATAGAAACTTTACACAACATGTTGAATGATGTTCAATCAACATGTTGTCAACGCAGTTGAATTAAATACATCAGGATTGAAATTACGTAACACACGTGGGAATTATTTTGTTGGTCTCGATTTCTAACTACAACATTTAAGTAACAGGAATAATGCACACACATTAAAACAAACACTGAAATTTTACTTTTATTAACGTAACATAACATCACGCCTTATTCCCCGATGGGTTGGCAGAGGTGTATACAGGGCTAGATTAACCCTATCAAGGCCCCTAGGCAATACCCGTCGCCCGACCAGTAACATGCCCGAGAAGGCGGCGCGCTGTGTTCCGTGCGCGCCTCTCAGGAGGACGTGGGGGAAGGCCCCACAGAAGAAGAGGTCTGCCAGGGGCTGGCGGACCGAGACCTGCCGGGGTCGCGGTGCATGCAGCTGCGAATCCCGCGACCCCGGCCAATGGTAAGGAGAAGGAACACCGTGGGTTTTTAGCCGGTAAGAGTCCGGCATACCCCTTCGCCTTCCCCGGGCGATGGGCATCCATGAGGAATTTCCAATGAAAAAAAAAAAAAAAAAGGCCCCTAGGCAATGCAATTCTCGGAGTTTCCTTACCCTTTTCTTACTTTTTAAAATACATTTTTTCTATTACAAAAGTCGAGTCGATCAGATCGACTCCTTTGGTATCTTGTTACTTCAATCTCTAAAAGTCAAAGTCTAACTCATTAGCCGACCGCGCGTCGGTTGCGTTCCGAATTAACGCTTACAATAGGGCCGACGTATCTTGGCGAGTCTGAAGTTAGTCGTTTGGCTGCACAATGAATCTTTTAGAAACAAAATTGTCTACTGCGCAGCTAATCAGCTAACTTCAGACTCGACAAGATAGTCGGCCGTATTGTACCTTACCTATATCGTCAAATACAGCTGTTTTTAGTTCTATGTATGAAGTATTTCATCAAATGACAATATGCGTCGAAAAAAAGGAATAATATTGAGAAAGTATACAAAAATTAAAAAAAAAACTTTCTTTGAAGCGTTTTTTTTTCTTGGTGCGTGCATGGGCCCCTAGTCTAGGCGGGGCCCCTTGGCAGTTGCTTAATCCGCCTTATGAATAATCCAGCCTTGGGTGTATAGTACACTCATTTCGCCCTTATGTTTAAGTCCCATGTTTACATGCAATAGGCTCCGAGCCTATTGCCATCAACCGGACACGAATCCAGACTTCGGGCTGCTACTGAGAGATTTCACACGGAAAAACCCAATGACACTTTGCCCGACCTGGGGATCGAACCCTGGACCTCACGCTCAGCAGTCGCGCTTGCGACCGCTAGACCAACGCAACGAGGCAGTTTGCTTTTATATGATTTTATATTGTATATTTAGGGCCGATTTTAGAATCGTAAGTAAGATAACTTTATCTGAGAAATAAATATGACGGTTCGACATATTTTCTATACAATCGCTGTCAAAACGTCAAAATTATGCCTTAATGTACAGTTATCTGACGAATGAAAAATAGGTCCTTGAAAATAGTAGGTAAGTACAATACAATACTCTATAATGTACACAAAACAAACAAGAAAAATTACTATAAAAATAGAGGTGTATGTACAATGGGCGGCTATAGACTATAGTATTACTTATTCATTGTTAACTGCATTTAAAATTCAGTCTAATTACCTTGAAATAAAGCTCAATTTTTATAATCTCAATTAAAAAACTGATTTGTAAAAAGCACGTTTTAATTAAAAATAATTAAAAATGGCTGGTATCATTTCAGTAGCCGATTCTTAGCAAATTACTTTCAGGGTGTGCATTTAATACGTTACATGAAAGACTGATTATGAAATAGGTACTCATATGGTTACTTCAAATTAAGTGGCGTAACTTCATAGGTTAATTAAGTATCATTATATTGCTTTCACGGTAACTTGATTAATTTGGCAGATGTCAGTTCATGACATGAAAATAAATTGTAATGGCGCTTGTGTATGACAATTTAATTCAACAAGTATTAAATCAATTTAAAATATTAATAAAGCGTTACCCAAAAGGTTGTTTTAAAATAAGAAACATAGAAACAATCTAGTTATATGTGTTTTACGCCATAATTATATATTACATAAATGATTTTGAAAAAACCCCGACGCGTTTTCAAACTTGCGTCACATGGTACCAGTTGCCAGAGACGTGCGTATCGATAAAATAATTCCGATAAATTTATATTAACAGAATGAATATTTTGACTATCGTAATAATTATAGACGATAGGCTCAGTTGATTGAATAATTAAAATAAGGCTCATTATAGCCCAGTTGCACAGATATTTTTTTCTGCAAATAACCCCAACTATCGCCCTGTTTCGTTTGATCCACGACTTTTGAACCACCCTGTATATATAAAAATTAATCCCTATTTCCCTTGGTCACGGCATCACGAGTGAGCGGCTGGACTGATATCGCAATTTTTTTATTTGGTGTGTTCGTATTTTTCAGGAGGAGGTTCTTATGAAAGAAAATTTTGATATTTAAAAAAAAAACGAAATTATCTCATATTCTTCATTTGTTTACCGCATGCATGAAAATGGTTTTAACTTTTTGTTACTATTTTGATTTCTTTTCTGAAGGTAGGTAGTAGGTAGATAGTAATAAGTAGGAAAAAGTGCGTTGCAACGAATGCTGGGTACAGCTAGTTATATTATATATTATTAATACATTCTAATAAAAACATACCTAAACTTTAGTTAGCAAGATACCGAACTAATACTGCAACGAAGTAGAGTATCTCCTTATCTAAAGTTCAGTATTTTTTTCAATTTATTTTAATTTGTTCTATTAATGATAGATTACTTGGTAACCCTGTGATGTTTCTCCACTTAATCTGAAGTAACCCACTCTATACAAAAGAAACCGTCAGCAATATTTCAGTTATCAAAATTATTTTTGGAATTTTTATCTTTTTCATAAACGTATTGCAGAATTATATTTTAGTAATATGACTTAAAATTAAAACGCATTTTGATATATTTTTGTTCAATAATATTTCTTTTATTAACTTAGCAAAACTCATCAATTGTTCAACTCATCAATTGTTCGACTCTTCTCTAACAGTGAAAGCCACTTACTTGCCCAGTAATGTCATATTTGATATTTCTGCAAAAGTTCCCTTCTAAGTTTCTGAGTATCCAATGCGCAATTCTTAACTTTGTCTTGTTTTCAGATAGAGTAAAATATGTGTACATATAGGTGTATAATTACACATTTGATATTCGCATGGAGTCTGTTACAATTACTGTCACTCGATTTAACAACAGCAATTTTTTTTATTAGCACTGTAGGTCTAGCTGTAGACGTAATATGAGCACCGCAGATAAGGATTTTGTCGACGGAAGAATCGACAAAATGACAAATACACAATGGTAATTTACAAGGTCTTACTTTAATAATCCACGACATTTAAGGTGGTGAACCAGACCACGACACACTACCCGAATCAGTAAAAAAATATTAGGTACCTTTTATTTGTACCAAAATATTGATTTCTATTTCTAATGCAGTTACCCTGCGGGCGCCGCCCGGGCGTTGACCTCATGCGCCGATCAAACGATCGGGTAGTAGGTGCTGTAGGCCCATGTAGGTACTAGGTACATGTAGCGCCCGCGCAAGGTTACCTTGGCTCCCGACTCCTACGCGGCCCATCGTATCTGAGTATCGATCAACTGGGCTTCCAAAACCCGCGTCCACTGCGTCGTAGAACCTTCGTGATCTTGGCGACCTGAAATTGTCTAAGGGCTTGTCCACATCTACACGTCACGACGTCGTCAACGTGGAACGGTGCGGTAACGTGGCATGGTGCGTTGACGTAACGTGCAAATTTACGTTACCGTATCGTAACACGTTCCGCCTCTAGCCGCAAGCGCACACGATGCGCTCCGCCCGCGCTCTTCACGCCCGCGTTTTAGTCGCCGTCTATGTGCTCCGATGCTTTAAAACCATACCTTACTGTTTCTCTTATTAAAATTCAGGATCTACATGGTCAACGATACATCTAACAATCATCCTGACGTGCATTTTTACGATACGGTAACGTAAATTTGCACGCGTCGACGTGGAGATGTGGACAGGCCGTAACACCTGTGGTGGCAACACCGAACTCATTCCAGGAAAATTTGAAAGAACTGCCAGTGTAGTCAGCCCCTTGGACCAAAAACGGCGAAAATCAATTGATTTAGCAGATTTTTATTTACTTTAGCATTAATTATCTTCAAAGTATCGCCTAATAAGCCCTATCTTTCCATACCGTTTCTTCGGCAATGCTATTTAGTTGGTTTATTCTGGTATTCCATTTGTTGTAGGTACTAGTTTCAATATCAATTTTGGGTATTTTAGTTGCCCTTCCAGTGATTTCAAGAGTCTGAAGACTTCCACAGTCTGACAGATCAGCTTGCACTGGTCCTTTCCAAGAGTCTGAAGATTCCGCAGTCTGACAGATCAATTTTGATTAGTCCTGGTGAACCAAGAAGAAATCTTTTAGACAGACTGAAGATTAATGGCAAATCGACATGAATTTTTTGTGAGTAATTCGTACCAATTCGTTGCCTAGAAGGGAGAGATGAAAGCAGTAACTCACCTTGGTAAATGGGATGTTGCTCTTGACATGTAAATAATATGCATTGGAAATATCCAATTTCATTATGCAAACTAGTGCATGCAGAACCTCTGATACTAAGGCATGAAATATTAGTCAGAAATTCTTGGTATGAATGAACATACAATGTTCAGTACACGGGGGTCGAAAACAGGGCTGAGATCACCGCTGTTATATGGTACTAAAAAAAATTCAACAGGAAGCGTAGGCTTGCAAGTTTTTTTTATTTTCTGATGCCTGTCTGTTTGTGTGTGCACCTGTCTTCAAGTATTTTATTATGTGTCATTTCTGGTGTGACTTTGGTACTGTATGCCTTATTAGCAGTGATCGGAAAAAGGTGAGCTAATTTATCTAAACTTCATAGAACAGAGACAAAAAGTGGAGACTTCAAGACGACAACATTTTTTTTCTATTTTTTTAAATTTACACAAAACCAGTAGACACGTTTTTTATTGTTTTCAAAAAATAAAAGACAATCTCTTTTTTTGAAATCAATAAAAAATCTCTTTTTGAAAACAATAAAAAACGTGTCAACTGGGTTTGTGTAAATTTTGGAAAAAAAAACAGGAAACGAATTCAATTGTTTTCTGTATTAATAAAATTAATATTAAATGTACTTTAGTGATGTCCCGAAACCCGGGACAATTTTCCCGGAAAAAAATGTTGTTTTAGGGAAGTCTCCACTTTTTGTCTCTGTTCTTTGAAGTTTAGGTAAATTAGCTCACCTTTTTCCGATCACTGCTTATTAGTTACACTCGTGGAAGGACATATATTATTATTATCAGAGAGCTTGTTTCAGAATTGAATGGGAGAACCAGGAAAACATAAAATAATTATTATAGCAGTCCGTTCCTAGAACGTGCGCGTGCTGGTTTTCTTCCCTTGAATATCAAAATACTGACAGTTATTTCTTATTGGAAGGAAAGGAACTAATATTCTTATTATTAAGTTTGGTTTCCTTTAGGAATCTCCTATGAAGTCTTGTTTTTATCAGTCTATAGGTAAACCTGTCTGAGTTTCATTGATGTATGCTTGTTCTCCGGTAAAAACTTTTTTAATTGTTTACTTTCTTTCAGTAAGTAGTCATATTGAGTTAGGTATTGTACCTACTCCCAAGAATTCTATAACTGATTTTAATGTACAAAATGTGTTCCCATATCACAATGCAGTCAAAGAGATGTTCTGCATTTAGAACTCTTTTCATACCTTCAAAGTAACTTGAAGGTATGAAAAGCAAGAAAACCTTACATCTAGGCACTCCACTCACTGTCCACAAACTAATTGTAAAAACTGATCAAAGCCAAACAAACTTGTAATTTTTTTGTTTTTAAAATAAAGTTTACATTAATTTGCTAAGTGACTTGTTGGCTCCATGTAGGGTAGAGCGGGGCTAAAAGGTCAAATTTACACATATCCTCCTGTAACTCTTTAACTTTTGGTTCTTTAAGAAAACTCTCATTTGTATTGAGTAGCGTAATCCTTCATGTTTAAGTAGTAACAATTGAATTTGATCAATATTATATCGAAACGCCAGATAATAATGATTTAAACATTGTATCCAATGGTTCTTTATGCACCTTGAGAGGGGTAAAAAGGACCAGTGCTGGGGTACAAAGGACCAGTATAATTTAACGCTATTACATATAAGGTTAATTCAGGAAAAATAAAAAACGTAAATAATGCAAAATCAACAAATGTTTATATTTATTTAAGAAAAATAACACATTTAACCATAAATCTCATTTGTTACTCAGCTTAAAGCCATGGCACAGCATTTCAGTCTTAGTAATTAGTCCTCACTTTGTTTTTAAAAATTTAAACTTATAACCCTATAACCTATCTTAAAATTAACTTTTTGTAACATATCTATTTTACCTGTGGCTTGATGCCATTTAATTACATAAAACAAATATAATTATTAAAGTTGCATGAACCGGGGTAAAAAGTCCAGCGGGGCACAAAGGTCCAAATGACCGGACCTTTTTACCCCCATGGTAGGTGCACTTTTATTTATAAATATAGAAAAAAACGAAAGTGTTTATTAAAATTACTATTGCATGACGTGTAACGTGAAACTACAAAAAATAGTACCTATATCAAAAGGTTAGCTTGGTAATATTACAAACACAAATCTCAGACTAAAAATAAGAAATATCAAAAATATTACTTACGTGATTTTTTTGTGCGGGAACCGCGTGCACTCTCACCAGCCGCACGCTCGCAAACTCACTTAACTCACTGCACGGGACGGCATGTGTACCACTCCCGTAACCCTTTCATACGCCTGTCATTCAATTCTTTAAAAGTCTTGTAATTTCGGAGATATGGATAGTGGACCTTTTAACCCGCGGACCTTTTAGCCCCGTTCTACCCTACCATTACTAGTAAATTGTTTAAACAATTTTCTTGTCTTTGTCTGATAGACCATTTGTAAAATACTAATTAAATAGTCATTTCCCCAATTGAGAAGACAGAACTCATTATTTAACTTCAGATCTATTAAATCTGTCCATTAAGTCCACACTTTTGAACACTTTTCTTCTTTACAATCAGTATTAAAAAAATAAAATTGAGATTTGAACCTAAGACCCTTGGTCCAATGACCGTTCACTACCGAACTCAAAACTCTGCTACGTTGACTTCTTGTGTAATAAGTGCCTGAACAATGTTTGGAGTTATACTTTTGATTATCTTTGCAATATCGGTCACCATCTCATGGTCTCCTTAGTCCAGTTGTCCAGAGCTAGGACTGACTAAAAACTCCGTCGTGGAGCAAGACGGTACCGCCGTATAAGGGACTGTCAGAGTGGTTGCCCACTCAGATATTAAGTGACATTTAGTTTGCATATTTTAAGGAACATTGCAAATAATTTGAAATCCGACTTGGCGGTTTGACTTACTATTCGTAAATCAAAAAAGAAAAAGCCAATTTGGCTTTTTCTTGTCCTCTGGTTGGACGGGTGCGACTTACTTACCCCCCGATTGTAGAATCTGCTTCTACATTGACCTGATCTGATGTATCGGGACTTTGCTTCTCTCCATGAGAATACGATTCGAAGACACGAATCGTCGCATATTCACTCATTTTACTAACATATCCGTAACTTTGCACTTCCTCATACCAATTACGTCGATACGTACGCGAAATATTATGAAAATTCACTTTAGTCGAAGCGAAAAAAGTTTTCGATCGTTAAGCAGGAATTTCACAAAACGTTATGACAATTCAAAAGGGTTGTATAGTATAGTACCATATAGCAGGATAAATAGGTACGCTCACAAAATAATCTTCATAACGACGCTGTGTTTTTAACCAACTTCAAAAAGGAGGAGGTTCTCAATGAAGATGTTTTTTTTGTTTGTTTCCTCAGAACTCAGTCATTTGTGACCCGATTTGAAAAAAATATTTTTTTGTTTGAGAGTGTATACTTTCAGTTTGGTCCCATATAAATGTTGTTATGATTAGACCATGAACTTCAGAATCGAACGGAACTCCTCATCGGATCAAAGCAAAATTCTCAGATAACTATAGTGCTTTGTTTAAATATGTTGTTTAAAATATCAACAGTTATTGCACATACGTTTGATACACCAACATTTGAAATACAAAATGGTCAAAATACCTAAAATGATGCATCACTTGCGAGCTATCTGTATGAAGTAGTAGATCAGGTTCCGCGAGCGTAAAAAAGGGTAGATTGATAAAAGCGAGCGAACACAGACCCCGCCATTCTTTTCGTGCTTATTTTTTTTAAACCCGACTATCTACTAGGAGGACTTAGGCCTCATTTACGGAGACGCGAACCGTCGCGCGTCGCGTTGTGCGGCGCGGCCAGCACTGGATTTTGACGAGTTATGCGAACATAAATGTAGGGAACAGCTGATTTTTTTTCGCGATTTCAGTTTTGGTCCCATAGCAAAAGTTGTTCATAGTGATTTAGTACAATCTCCCATTTCGGTTTGTCGACTGTTTAAAATTTCACCCTGTATATTATAAATGCGAAAGTAAGTTTGTTTGTTTGTTATCTATTCACGCCTAAACCACTGAACCGATCATCCTGAAATTTTGTATATACATTGTCAGGTGTACAGAAACGGACAGAATACCTTTCATCCCGAAAAAAAGTATTGTTCCCGAGGAAAACAACAATAACGTTCATAGATGTCGCCACGTGTCTTTCGAATCACGATTGAATTACATTATTATAGAAACTTTAGCAGTGTGTTAAGAGTTTTTTAATTAACGCGAGTGAAGCCGTGGGCAAAAGCTAGTAACCTTATATTTGAATAATTACTAAAAGAACTTATTTTGAATATAAGTAAACTTATATTCAAAATAAGTAAAACAATCATTAGATATTTAGATTTTAGGGATTTCGAACGTAGGTTATTTTAAGTTAGTTCTTTTAATTTTATATGTATATTGCAATACGTACCCTCACATTGTTATGTTATGCTATATACATAGTTCCGTAACGAACTTTCGGTTAGTCAAAACCTAACATATTTCTGGATAATGAAAGGTGTTATTTAATTTCTGTTATCATGACCAAGAAGAAAGAGAAAGAAAGAAAATACGTTTATTTGCGGTAAACATGACGCAAAAAGAAAATAAACACAAAAACCAAAAAATAAGAAAGTTGAGGGAAACATGCGTCATATCCACGCAAAACGGCTATCGCTCAGCATTATGCTGCGACCCTATGCAAGACAGAGCCCCAGCGCTGGTTTTCAGCGACAGCCGGCGCCGACGACGAAGACAACTATTTTGAAACTAATTTCCGTATCTTTGAACTAATTCAGATTGCAGTGACTGACACGGAAATGAATTATCTGAATTTAATTGAGCTGCGATTGCAAATCTAAACTTTGCGGAATATACAGGCACTGATATCTTATTTATATTGTGTTGTACTACGACTGTCAAGTACCTACTGCTTTGAAAAGTTATACTAGGAACTCAGTCGGAAATCTTATGAGAAGTCTTGAGAATTGTGGTGTTGATACTTAAGTGTAAGGCGATTATGAATACTGATTTCGAATGACTGAGAATCCTTTGAATGTATATTCGTATTTCAAATACGTAAATTATTCAGAAACAACTTGCGGTAATTTAAGATCCTTGAATGAAAGGAAAGACTATGTACTGGGAGACAATCCATCAAACCACATCATTAATATGAGAGATTACAAGAACGGGTAATGTTCATGAAGTAACTACCTTCTTAGCTTTATTCTTAGCTTGTTTTTTATTAATACTTGATACTTAATGAATAGCAATAGGCACGATCATACGGTACAACATTACGTTTCTGTTTAATCTTTCCGCATTCGCAGTTTCTTTTTATTGCGGTGCTTCTCCACTAATTAAAGTTGGTCATTGGCTCCATATGTATATCCAGATATGACTGTGTAAATGGCTGTTACCAAAATCAGTAGCAGTCCGGAGTATAGATTTGCACCCGGTTGATGGCAATAGGCTTGTCTTATTAGGGACATGGGACTTAAACATAACGGCGAAATGAGTATAATTATGAGTATATATTTTATTTATTTATTTATTTACTTTTAAGAAGGCTTACAGACTAATAAGATTATAGAAACAAAAAGAACATAAACAAGTTGCTAATATTTATGATTATTTACGGTTTACTCACGTGCATTTTTCGGGATTGCCCGACTAGTTTCGGACCCAAACGGAGCCCTTAATCATGAGCTGATCACGCGTCGAGGTCGCGCGTCGAACTTTTTTCGACTCGCGACCTCGACGCGTGATCAGCTCATGATTAAGGGCTCCGTTTGGGTCCGAAACTAGTCGGGCAATCCCGAAAAATGCACGTGAGTAAACCGTAAATAATCATAAATATGAATGTGTCTCACGAAAGTTATAATACAAAAAGTTGCTAATAACAAGCCTCCACAGATAGATAGATACCAATATCGATTAAGTACTGTAAAATAATTCATACATGTATCTTAAGTTATACAATAAGGTTAATCTATATAGACTTAATTACTTAGATTTATTTAAAGTTAAGTGCCGTTATTGGATACTTTATCACCAAAAAAATGTTTGGCTAATAGCCTTCTTGCTGTGCTTGCATTAGTGCAGAATAGATCAATATTAAGCTCACACGAAATCTTGTTAAAGCAATTCGAACTTCTTAGAAAGAATGCATTTCGCCTATAATTAGTAGTTGCAAAAGGAACATGTAGAAGCGGTCGTTGCCTAAAGCCAATTTGATTGGTGCGCATTGCTAATTTAGATACAAGTTCAGGACAATCGATTGAACCATTTGCGATGTTGAGCAGAAAACAAATGTCATTGATGTGACGTCTACAGTCTAAAGGGAGAAAGTGATACCTTCTGCAACGGTGGCTATAATCATCTGAAACCTGCCGCGCTCTGTAATCAAGGTATCGCAGAAATTTCCTCTGGATACCCTCAATGCGAGATTTATAAATCTCGTATTGAGGGTTCCAGATTTGTGATGCATACTCAAGGTGGCTGCGTACGAACGAACAGTACAAGACCTTAATCGGTTTGAGGGAACGGAAACAGATTGAAGTTCTAATTATAAATCCAAGTGCTCTTGATGCTTTATTTACTATTTTATCAATATGCTGATCAAATAATAGCTTATATGTTACGGCTAATAGCCGAAGTGTGGCTACACCTAGTTTTAGCCGGGTACAACTACGTGCAGCCGGCCACATGCGGTTAAACTTAGATGTATCCTACTTATCCTCGGGTAGAACTAGGTTTACCCTTCATCATAGCGGGTAGAACTAGGTGCAGCCGCACACCGGTGGTTAAGGGGAACCCCGACACGGATAGGTTAGGTTACTTTAAACCCTGCAGACAGAAATAGGAGCCCCGCTCTGCGGGGCTCCGTCGACTTAAGCTACACCTAGTTCTAACCAACTGCTACTGGTTGCACCTAGTTGTACCCGGCTAAACCTAGGTGTAACCGCCATTCGGCTTTTACCCGTAACATATATATTATGAGTGTATACAAGGTTAGTCAGAAAGGGGGTACTAATCCGAAAAGGGATTAAAGTACCCATGATAATGAATAACTTTTGTTCTACAACTTTTTCCAAAAGTCAATAGTTTAAGAGAAATAGAAGATCAAAATTCTCAAAAAAAAAGCTCTAAAATCTATCTATCCCCAGATATGATCAGCTGTGTTTATATTTTAGTTCATTTTTGGAGTTATGAATTAGAAGCACCATTTTCTGAATTTGTAACTAAAGCTGGGATGAAGAATTTTTGAAAAAACTTAAATAAAAATCGTATTTGCATTGAAAAATGTTTATCGAATTTTGAAATTTTAACACTTGCTATAAGATAGTCATCAGTGATACTTTAAGTGACCTGCGGATTAGTACATCCTTTCCGACTAACCTTGTATATGAGTATATGGTAGGTACTAGTCGCGCGCAGAAGGTTTGCCGATGACTGCCCCTCCCACTCCACCGACCGCTACCCGCGCTCGTCTGAATCGTACCGACCATTGACGCGTGACGTCATGAGGCTATCGGCAAACCTTCTCCGCGGGACTTATATTTTATGTATACACCTCTGCCCAACCCTTCGGGGAATATAGGCGTGATGTTATGTTATATTATGTATGTTACCAAAATTACGAAACGTAATCGGTCTGTTTGCCGATACAACCCTAATTACAGGTAAAATTTTATTTTCTCTCTGAAGAAGAAACCAACCTTATCGTAAATACCGCTATTGACCTCACAATATTTGAAATTATGTCCCTACCCTTAGTTTACATTTGACCCTTTCAAATACTTTAAAATCATCTCCATCTTAGACCCTGGCTAGCTTTACCATCAGGTACGACTAGGGCCAAACGCGACAAAGACAAATAATAAAAAAAACTGTTTTTACAAAATGCATGTTTTTAGATGTGAATTGATATCTAACGTATTTATTAAACTTACGAAGCTTATACCATTACCCGCGTTCCACCTAACGGTGAACATTGTATTTTACTGCCGGCAATAACTGTCGAGCCCCGATGACCAAGCTCTCTATTACATCGCCAGCTCGCAATATCAGGAATTGGCTATAGGTTACAGAATTTGGCAATCAATGGTATTCACTAGAAAAAAAACAGAAGTATTGCAGTAGATTCATATTTTTGCCTTTTGACAAAACAACAAAAATGTAGCGTTCATATTTTTGCAATGGCTCGGTCTTGTACGAGTAGGTTCAATTTTAAATCTTGTGTCAATTGACGAACAGACGAGTTGAATTTTGAAATAATTGAGCTATTTACCATATCCGCCCATAAAGCTTAGCACGCACTGCGATTAAACGCAAGCGGTTTGACACCGCCAAAAATGTTACGTATGGCATTCTATACAAGTGCATGCATGCACTAGCAATTTTTTCAGTGACTGACTTTAAAAACGTAATTTGCTACATTTGGCTAGCGATTCGAAAACGTGCGATATTTTTGTAACCCAAGCGCACGTACAGCGGTTAACCGCACTCGGTTTTCGATACTGGCCCACAGTTTGTAATAATTTACCAAAAGTACAGACCGACATTATGTAGATGTTGAAAAAAAAACGGGTTGCTCTCGCACGTTATTGTACATCTTGAAAAGTATCCTTCCAAATGTCTTTGATCAGTGTATTTATCCAGTACCTACGTCCCATGGTGGCAGCGCTGTTTCCGCTTTGAAATTTTAAAACCAAAGCCACAACACAGAAATCCATGGTGTTATTGAAATAAAATCTAGCCGCAGAGCGTGTTTCTACTCGGTTTGGTGTTTTCAACTATTTCATAACCGCGTTTGTTTAATCGTAGTGCGTGCTAAGCCTTAACGTCGACCGCTGAACGTGAGCTTAGCAGGACCGCAACAATGGATGATCATTATTTCCAGCCATATATTCGTATTCGGCAAAAAGTAGGTACACAAAACCCGTCCGATTTACAAAGTAATCATGAAATAAAAAAGGGAATCGCAGCTAATTAGTTGTGGGTGATTTTGATGACCAATTGTTTGCAAATAGTGGCAATACATGTGTTCAGCCTCGCAATGATTGAAAACAGATCAACTACATAGAAAGCCTTTGGCGTTTTCATTCAAATGCTCTATGGGTTCCTCTTTCTGTAGACAAATAATTCCCAGGGACAATCATTCTCAAAAGCACTGCTGACTAAACAGCAACTTCTTTTGCTGACTGGCGTCATTAGTTCCAGGGTTTGAAAGTGTCCATTTGAAAACAAAATGACTTGACAACAAATTAAATCGATCATCGATTGAAAAAAGTGAAGGAACGAAAAAAAAATACACTTGTATCATTACAGGCGCTTATGAAAATCGTATTTAGATGCGCGGTTCTAATTTGTCGTTTCCTATGGAGAAGATCCACAAACACAGCACAAGTTATAATAAAATAATAATTAAAAGAGGCTCCACGAGTCACGCTATACGTCCAGAGCACCCTGGGCAGTCAGCCCGCTAGCAATCTTGCTGATGGGGTAATCTTTTCATCTTGTGCCAATCTGAGTGAAAAAGAAGACCGGTCGTGTATACCTAATCTAAAGCCACCAGCAAATCTAACATGCGCAGCGGGAGATGATTTTCTCGACAAATTATGTCGTGAATAGACGAGATAATGAATGGGTTATCTCGTTTCGGCACGAGATAAAATTATCTCGCGCTGCGCATGTTAGACCGACTGGTTAAAACACTCCCGTCACGGCAGACTTTATCTTTCATTCACAAAAAAAAAACAACATTTTCTGCAGAAAATAGCAGCTGCATTCTCAGTGAAACTGAGATTCCTAGAAGTAAACGCATAGATAGGTACTAGGAATGTTGGAATGGGCGATAAGTTTAATATTTCCATCCATTACCCGTTATAAAATAAACTATTTTTATTATTATTTTCGTTTATTCATTGTAAACATACATATACTTAAATTATATTTTTAAATACATTTAATCGGTATCGTCCCGCGCGACGACCCGGATCGTCAGTGCCATTGTTTATCTATTGTGTCTATTAATTAGAGTACTACACAGGTTAAAAAAAAAACAATATACATTTAAAAATATAAAAAATAGTAGCCCACTGGCATCGGGAACAGGGTCCAAGCTGCCGGCAGTCAGGGCTCCAGAGAAAGGAACCTCCTCACTATGTGTCGCGAGTGCGAAGATACCTATAGTTAAGTAGTTTGCTTGCGTGACGTCACGTCATCGGTGAGTAAACTGACCGAGCGAACGAGCTGGTAGCGCCGGCGGCGCGACAGTGTCAGTGTCGGACTCGACGGCGCAGGAGCAGCATCAGTAAGTGAGCTTATATACGTTTTCTCAGTGCATGCATGCAGTTCTCAGATTTTTATGTTGTCTTGTGTATTTACTCAGAAACCGATGCGTTCGGACTGTTTGCGAACAGTGCTCAGACTCAGGCTTCTTAGATTGATCAGTAGCAGACCTAGAACAGCTATGCGAGGCTTGGGGTGGCTAATAGGGGAGGTTGGAGGCCACTACGGGGGAAACCCCCAAATACTAACAGCTCAGTTATCAGAACCAGCCGTAACGTAATCAGTACACAGATATTAACAGTCTCAGCTACTATAACGTTATTTCACAGTGATTTTTTTGTTGCATTTTTTATCCAGTGACGTGTAAATTAGTTCAGATATTCGTTGAGTACCTGACACAGAGGTAATTAGCGACACTATGCGTGCCGTGTCAAGGAGTACTGCCTTCTGTATCAAGCCCTTGATCCAGCCGCCCAACGAGAGCCTCATGAGGTGGATCGAGGCTCTTGGCTATTAGGCCATTCGCCGTAACGACTATCGGAACAATGACTGCTGAGTCCACATCCCACATGCCGACAACATTTAGTATTTTAGTTTTATTATTTTATTATTATAAAAAAAGTTACGGTAAGGTAAGTACATACAGTCGACTCTCGATAATTTGACACTCATTAATTTGAATCTTTCGGTAATTTGAAATTTTTTCACGGTCCCTTGGAAAATACTCGATTAATTGAATAAAATCAATATTAATTGGTCCCCTCGGTAATTTGAAGTTGAAGGAATAGTATCTTGCCCGCAAACATGCAATAATTTGAAGTCTGGGCTTCTTTAATCTCTATAATTTTAAGCTCTCACCGCTATCGAAAATTCATTAGACAATGATAAACTGAAGTCGCTTACTCAACAGAAAAATACGGACTTCTTTTCAAAATGAACATTTGTGAATAATTGTACAAATGTTTAAAATAATAAATCACGAAATTTAATCAAACTCTTGTTTACTTGTTTTTTTTCTCCCTCAGTCTTGGTTAATTAACTCCTGTTATTTTGAACATTTGGTAATTTGAAAATTTTCTCTGGTCCCTTGAGTTCAAATTATCGAGAGTCGACTGTACCTAGACACCTGAATTACCTTATAACTATTAAATTATCACAAAGAGCTTTTTATTTGTGCTGGTTCCAAGTAGCGTCCTTGAGACATTTTTCGTGTATAAGTGCGTAGGTAAACAAAGGCGGAGCCGAGTCACTCGCACGCAAAATTAACGACTGACGTCGGCGTCGGTCATTCCGCTCAGATGCCTCTCATTATGAGTGTATACATGCTTTAGTTCTGAAGTAGGCCATCACGCTAACAGTAAAAAGGCTAGAGTATTAATAAAAAAAAACTTTCCAAATCCTCTTGTATTTGGATATCTACATAATTACTTTTAAGGCCACTATATATTATGGCCTTATATAGCGCAATTCAGACTACGGACTACTATAAACGCTGACTTTTAAGGTTACAGCTCATTAGACCCACCCGGCACCCGACCCGCACCGCCTCGCCTCGTGCGGTTCGTATTCTTTATATGAATTTGTATGGATGTGCGCTCACTACATCAACTCCGTAACGTCACCGGATCGCCTCGGGCGTATGCCGTCCACGCGCAGACGACGTTTTGACCACTCGGTGACAACTCGCTGCTCGCATGCTAGCCTTGAGTGAACCGCGCGCTGCCATCGAGAAGACCGCGCGCGGCCCGCGAGTGGTTTACGCGAGGACAATGCGTCAGCGATGCGCCGCTCCCCACCCACCCGTCATTTCCACCCCTTCTTTCTAACATGTCGGACGTATGGTTTTTGCTTTCAAAATGAATAAAGAAAGACTTATCGAGAAGTTCAAAAATATATGTAAAATTTTGGTAAAATTTGACATATCCAAAAACACGTGTAGACCTGATGCCAATTGCTGACAGACTACTCGAAAATTCGTAAGCCTCGTGATTTCCACTCGTTGACTACGTTAGGTCCACTGGTTGACCACGCGATGTCCACGCGGTGACCGCGCGAGGTCCACTGGTTGACCACGCGACGTTTACTAGTGATAACGCGGCGTCCACCCGGGCACCTGCTGACAACGAGTGGGCGCCGAGCGATGAGGCGATGCGGGTCGGGTGCCGGGTGGTTCCAATGAGCTGTAACCTTTAATTGGTTGTTTTACTAGAACAAACGTTGTACAGACCATGGTCTACAAAAAAAGCATCTTTTTTTTTTTAAGATATCCATTTCTAGACTTTCTTAAAAAGTCTTGTTGCTCAAACGTGTTCAAACATTAACCGTAACATTAAAGTACTCATCGCGGCAATCGCGGTAAAGTTCCCGACAAATAACTTGAACCAATATGGCGCCGACTGCGCAGTTCCCCCCTTTGTGTCTTTGGTGGTCTTTTTTGAGGTTTTTTTAAAGACCTATGACGTTTTTTTTTTGTTGCATTTTCATTGTAGTAGACCATAGTCTGAACAACGTTTTTTCTAGCAAAACAACCAATTAAATATCAGCGTGTATACAAGGTGTAACATAAATAAGGGCACAACCTCTTAAGGGGTCAATGTACTCATAATTAACAACTTTTACTACGGGACTCAAAACTGAAATCGCGAAAAAAAAACAGCTTTTCCCTACATTTTGACGAGTTATGCGAACATTAATGTAAATGCTGATTTTTTTTTTCGCGATTTCCGCTTTTTTCCCATAGTAAAAGTTATTCATAATTATGAGCACAGTGACCCCTTAAGAGGTTGTGCCCTTATTTATGTTACACCTTGTATATTGCGTCATAAGCTATATACTATATAGCATGGCGTTCACACTATACGCTATATCGCAAGCCGATCTACTATGTATAGCAAATTATTTGACGGCAACACGTCGGGCGAAGGACGAGGTAGAAGTGAGGCGGGGCGGGAACCGGAGACTGTACGATATAGCTCTGAGAATCACTCAAGTTTATCGCGTACAGCAAGCCAATACTTTATAGCATAGCGTTGTGTAAAAAGCGGTCCATATAAAATGTGCGCTATACAATATTTGCTATATGCTATACATTAGCGTAGGTTTTTTTTTTAAGAAAAACGTTTCCCCACACTAAGATTTCTCTTGTATCGTGGTGCGTTTACAGACACAAATCTCACATACACAAACGCCCAGACCCGAAACAACCATCTGTAGGCCTTACAAATTTTTGTTCCGTATGGGAATCGAACCCACGACCCGTAGCGCAGAATCCAATCGCTTAGCCACTGCACCAAACGTGTCGTCGAAAGTTTTAATTGCTCTTAAAAGTAAAAAAGCTAATGGATTTTATTACTTTTGTGACTACATTTTAAAGCTCCCTACTTTCGTTCTCAGAACGTATACAAGCCTTCACCACTCAGTTTACGAGAGTAACCCAATCATTATAAAAAGAAGGGTTTAGGCTAAGGCCTAACACCAAGGCTAAGGCTACCGTCCACCATGTTGATGCAGGTAAATGGACTACCCACACCGTTGAGAACGTTATGAGGCTTTCTCAAGTGTGCAGATTTCCTAACGATGTTCACTTGCGTTATCGGTGTCCTTCACCGATAACGCAGGACATTTATTGAGATTTATTATTGACATTTTGGCGTTGTATATCCGGTCGTTGGGTTCCCTACAATATGGTTGAGCTGAGCGATACAGATGTGCACGTCATATTCGTGAACGGGTGCTGTCTGTCGGGATTGGTCAGCCTTTAACTGCTATGGCAATCCTAGAAGGCATATTTTTCTATTTGTTACGTTTATTTGTTACATTAACCTGCGTTATTCTCATTCTATTTCTCACACTACTGTAATGTAATTGTCATGATCTACTATTTTAAAAAGAGTATTCATGGAGTTTCTTGCCGGCTCTTCTCCATAAAACCTACCTTTTCGAACCGTGCACATAGTTTTGACCACAGTTTTGACGTTTTAAAAGTGCCTGAAATCTGGTCTATTTGAACTAAAAAACTTTGACTTTGATTCGAACTCAGACCGTCCTCCATCGAAGCAAACGGCTAAATAGTAATTAAAGATATTTCACAATTTACAGACCGATATACTTGTTATCAGTTCGTTTTTACAGACAAATAGGTAGTACGGATTTACTCACCTTATTCCAAAATCTAGTGAATATTGTTTTTCTCAGAACAAACAGCGCAACAGTTGATAAGACACGAAAAGATACAATGAAAATGGAGACAAAAGGTAGTGTTTACTTTCATTCAAGTAGTTCGTCTCAAATCTTACCAATTGCTTTGCTTGTCATGTCATTTTATTTACTTTGGGACAAAGCGGCAGAAGTGTTTTGTTTAAACGAGTTTTATGGGCAGAGACTTTGTCTTATTTTCAAAGTCAAACATTTATTCTGTAAATAGGTTGTTTTTGACACTTTTACAAGTCACTATGCAATTTGGCTGCGGCGTTTCCTAACTTACTGTCCGCTACAGAAAAAACGCTGAAATAAACTCAGGGTCAAGATCATTTTGCTTTTTAAAGTAAATGCAAGTGTTTTTGGTACTTATGTGAGTACGGTGCGGTGTAAGTTTATGGTTGGGGTCAACAACACGAATTCGTTTACAGCCTGTATAATAGTATACAAAAATAGTCGTTGCTTAAATAGAAGTGCACTAATTATGTAATAAATATCGGTCTGATTGTTCATATTACCTTGAGAAAAAAAACAGGTCGAAACAGTACACAGTAGGGACCGAAACTATCTGGTTTAAATCATCCATCACTCCATATGAATTGAAATCAAACCTAAGTAAATACAATCTATTCAGACCCATGCTTATTTGCGTTGTGTGTTGTAAACACTGGTTTGTATTTTTTTAATGTTGTGAAATAGTAGTGGAATGTTTTTTTTAAATCTTATAAAAGTTATTTTAAAAGGACACTTAAATCACTATCATGGAGTTTCTAGCCGGCTTTCTCCATAGAATCTATCTTTTGGAACCATGCTCCAAGTTTTGACGTTATAAAAGTACCTAAAATCTGGTCTATTTGAAATAAAAACGTTGACTTTGACAACGGGCAAAGAGATCATGTGGGAATCAACAAGAGAATATAAGGTTACATATTTATACACGGTGACACTGACATTCGACACAATGGAATCGCGACACTGAAATTAAACCCGAACTAATGCGCAACTCAGTGTAACAGTGGTGGACATGTCGTGGCCAGATCATAGAATTGATCACTTCATGATGTGGCCGACCATTTCATGAAATGGTTGTATTTCATGAAATGGCCAATACCCGCTGGCCATTTCATGATATGGCCTGGCCAGATCAACGAATAATCAGCGTTTGACGATATGATCAGCTAAACGCACGGCTACTTCATGATAATGGTCAAACATTAGTGATCATATCATAAAATTAGTTACATTATCTACTGTTAGAGTCAAAGTCAAATAGTTTTTATTTCAAGTAGACCAGATCCCTGGTGCTTTCAAAAGGTCAACACTAGGGGCTCGGTTCCAAGTAGTAGGTCCTTTGGAGAACAACCGGCAAGAAACTCCATAGACACTCTTTTAAAAAAGTAAATGTTTTGACAATTTTCATTGTAAGTAAGAACAACGCAGATTAATGAACATGTGGTTAACAACATGAAAAGTAATGAGAAAGTTAGCCTTTTAAAACGATTGCCATAGCAGTTACGAGCTGACCAGTCCCAACAGACAGCACCCGTTCACGAGCATGACGCATGCATCGGCGTCGCTCAGCTCAACCATGTCAGGGAACTCAACGACCCGATGCACAACGCCACCATCAGCAAGACATTTCAGTGAGCATGACAGACTCATACCGATAGACAATAGGCAGTCAAATATTAAGAATGAAAGTGTAACACTAGATGCTGCATGGTCCTCACATTTTACAGCCTTGCGTAGGTATTAACAGAATAATATTAATAATTGCAATTCAATGTCAAACTAATATAAGCAAATATTAGCAATACATAAATTAAAGGAAATGTCAAAGAAAAAAAAAACAATCAAAATTGGAAACATTGGATTAAAAAATAAGATAAAATAACATAGGTACTTATTGAGTCAAAAAAATAAAAAAATAATTACAATAAGTAGGCATTTGAATAATGCCCGTTTGTTCTGTTAGACGGTGCCAGAGGGTCGCAGTGTGCAGGAGGGAATCGTATGCCAGACATCTTTAGTTAGAGGCGCTGATATCGTTTTGTTTTTGTGGTGCATCATGGCGGCGGACAATTATTCTGACAAAAAAACTAATAATAATAAGTAAAGTAGGGTGACCACGCAGCGAAAATTAATGGACTATTATTGGATTTCAAAATCTGACTTCATGATAATTGCGGGTGAACTTTTCATAGAATTTTATTTGTTGGATTATTTATCTGGTTATCCTGTCAAACTACAGAACACAGCATAAAATATCGACGCACGTTACTGCGAAAGTTTACTATTTAGTATATTGAATCATTTGGGTTAGGTTAGAACAGTGACCAATAACGCGCGAAGGCGAGCGAGCGAAGCGAGCGTGCCGCGGCAGCGGCCGCCGAGCGCCAGATCCCCTTAATTGTTGGTGAATCATGCTATTAACTTTCGCGGTAACGTGCATCGATATTTTGTGGGTCGAAATTCCGTAGTAAACTCCTTTGCTTTGGTACGTGCTTCCTTTATTTGGATTTTTTATTAAACCTTTAATATCATGGAAACCCTACATTAATGATATGGCCAAACGTGGATGGACATATCATTAAACGTTGACGTTTAAACGATAGGGCCAATTTTAGTTGGCCATATCATGAAATACAACCATTTCATGAAATGGCCGGCTACATCATGAAGTGATCAATTCTACGATATGGCCACGACAGACACTACGACACTCGGTGTCGACACTGAATGTCGAGTGTAATGTGTCGCCGCGTATCCTTACCTTAACGCCAACAAACAATTTATTAGTAAGAAGAAAAGGTACTAGATGGCGATACTACTTATAGTACTACCTACGCTACTTGGTTACATAATTTGAAATGATCATCATTCGATCACATAACTGACTTGTGATCGGATAAATATTCGATCAATTGACTTTACAAGGAGATAACTTGAGTAGCTCTTTAACTCTGTAACAAATTAGGGAGTCATGAATTCGCGAACTAATACGTATTAAATTAAGCGATATCCAATATTAATATCATAACGTTTACTTGCAAAAACCTCCTCGTGTAAGTTTTTGTATGATATTGGTTTGGCACGTAATAACTACCTACTTACAAGGATATTCACATTCACTTATGACGTCAGACGATTATGGTAACATTAAAGTTATACATGATTGCCTCGTTGGTCTAGTGGTCGCAAGCACGACTGCTTAGCGCGAGGTCCTGGGTTCGATCCCTAGGTCGGGCAAAGTATTATCGTTTTTTTTTTTGGTTTTCAATTATTTTTCGAGGCATTGGATAACTTTTTCGTATGGAATTTCTCAGTAGCAGCCCGGAGTCTGGATTTGTGCCCTGTTGATGGCAATGGGCTCGTCCCCTTTTACATGGGACTTATATACATAACGGCGAACGAGGGTGTAATATACACCTCTTTTTGTTTTGTCTTCGGAATATCCTCGTGGACACCCTTCGCTCGTCGAAGGCGAAGGGTTATGCTGGACTCTTACCGGCTAAAAACCCACGGTGTACCTTCTCCTGATCCTTGGCCGGGGTAGCGGGATTTGCAGCTGCATGCACCGCAACCCCGGCAGGCCTTGGTCCGCCAGACCTCACCTACTGTGGGTCCTAGCCCAGTACATCGTCCTGAGAGGCGCGCGCGGAACACTGCGCGCTGCCTTCTCGGGCCTGCTACTGGTCGGGCTACGGGTCCCCTAACCCGCCGCCCGCAGGCCACACACTACGGTGGCCGGAGATCGTCGAGCGCCCTTCGGCGCCCGGTGCGTCTGGCGCGGGAAAGGAGAGTGGCATTCGCCTCTCTCTCCCTTTCCGCTCCCTCCTTGGTTGCCATCACCTCCTCGCAAAAGTAGGCGTTGGCTTCCAACGCACTCTAGCTCCCGACCATGGACAGAACTCTGCCCTAACCTTCGGGGAATACAGGCGCGATGTTATGTTATTAAAGTTTTTAGTACGCATGAAGAGAATGAAGATTGGAGGGTTTTTTTGCGGAATAGCTAAGTATAGTAAGTAAACCGTTTGCGGAGCGGATGCTTTCGAGCCGTCAAGAGCGGTGTTTACGTACACTATGAAATTGATGAACAATCGCCGAAGGAGTAGGAATGGTTAAGGAAATGGGACTCACCAAGCACTTCTTCGGCAGCGTACGTAGCTGTATGAAGTTTGAATTATTCAATGTCCAGTCCTGTGAAGGTTTCTTGTATGTAATGCACTTCACTAAAGTCTATAGACACTGTACTCGAGTTAATTATAAGCGGAGAATAGTAATTTTGTGGTTATAGAAAGATTTGCGGGAGCCGGCTCGATCGCGCGTAAAAAATATGTTGTTTAATTTTCTTCCGCAAGTGCATATGGCGCCACTTGCTATGACAGCCGAAGTCCATGTTCTTTCTCTCTCTGCCATAGGAGTCAAGGTAATGTGAGGGAAAGGGAAGGATACAGGAAATAGACGAAAGCTCATCAAATTATAGTGTACTTAGCGGAAATAAGATGTTAATTTGACTATAAGAGTCACAGATAATTAAATCGTGTTGCGGTTTGAAAAAATATTAGATTATTGAATTAATTTGGCCAAAACAAAGATAAACAATTAATTTCTTAAAGGCCTGTTTGATTGTCTTTAGGAATATCCGGAATATAAGGGAGAACAAGAGTGTTTTTGTGCAACTGGGGACAGTCCAGTAGGGGGAAGCACCAGGCTGTATATACAGGGTGTAAACGAATTCGTGTAATTCCTTAAAATCACATGATCTATTACTGTTATATTAACCACGCACGCGATTTAGCTTGATTAAAGATAAAACAATAAAATCTTTTTTTTTTCTTGCGGTTAAGTGATCGTATCTAAACCATCTAGTAAGGTTTCAATAAAAATAAATAACCATTTTTTGCATAAATATAATTTTATGTGATTAAACATTTCGATGCCACGCATAAATTAATGAAAACATGAAGACACAGCTGGTGTGCACGACTAGCACAATATCGCTCCGTTTAGTCGGTTAACTTGGGGCGCTAAAATGATTCGGAAAAAGAAAGAAAAAAATTATGTTTTATGATTTTTTTCTTTTTCTGCTAGTAGCCACTTCTTGGTCAATCTGTCATCTCTGTTTTAGTTACAAATTCAGAAAATTGTGCTTCTAATTCATGACCTAAAATTTAAACACAGATCGTAACTGGGGATAAAAAGACTTAAGGGTTGTTTTTTTGAGATCTTTGATATCCTATTTCTCTTAAACTATTGACTTTTGGAAAAAGTTGTAAAACAAATGTTATTCATTCTCTCTATCGTGTCGGAACGAGCTATACAAGAATAGCTCATTCATTATATTGGTACTTTAAGACCCTTACTTCCGGTTTCTGATTTGAGAATTCGGGATAAGCAAGCACTTAAGTAACATTTGAGTACAAAGTTGTCAAAAAAATGCTTTAAAATCCGTCATTTTTTTGACAACTCCATACTCAAATGTTATTTAAGTATTTGCTTATCCCGAATTCTCAAATCAGAAACCGGAGGTTAGATTAGTACCGACTTTCCAACTAACCTTGTATACATTATATGATTGAATGGTGAATCCAAATAGTTACCTTATATGTATTTTGTAAAATGCTACTAACTAAGGGATTAATAAAATCAACATAATGGGCAGCAGCAGCGTCCTCTATCTGTTAATCTATTTATTAATTAACCCAATTGTGATGAATACAGATTTAAAGATAAAATCCATTTATTTTTACGACGAAAACGATCCGTACTGCTACACAATGTAGCTAGTAATTGAGTGGCAATCAGAGCTCATTGGAGTCGTAAATCAAAATACCTATTAAACACATAATTTATTTCAATTCACAAAGTTTTGAAATGCCACTGATTCTTAATAGTCCATTAATTAAGGTGGTTTCGTACTGAGAGGGCCCGCACGGGGGCTGAAGGTGCGCAAGAGCGCGTCGCTGTCGTAAGTCCTCGCCTTACCGACGTGCACGATGAGCACGTGCGCGCGCGCTGATGGCTGAGGCAGCTGCTCGTCGTACCACGCCGCGTCATGCCGTTCACGCCGACTATTTCTGTGAGAGTGAAAAGTGAGTTTTGTAACTAACTAAAATTATATACGTAGAAAATCTTAACGTCTATCGGAAAGAGAAAAATATTAAAATACTTATAACAATTATTGAACAAACTGAAAATATTGCGTAGAATCATAGTTTATGAACGGCAACTTAATACCGACTACGATTCTACGTCGTCGCTATTAAGTTGCCGTTCATTTGACAGATTCTACAAGTGTCAAAGCACTCTGTTTAAGTCGGTAGCTAACAAACATCATCGTGTTATATTCACAGTTCACACTTGGGCAAATACAGGACAGCTACGGGGCACTTAAGCTATGCAAACAAACGTTTTACTGAAGTGTACTTCAGTCAGCTTGGATTAACTTACAAAGATGTAAAAAAATACTTATTATTATACTTAAAGGACGTAAAATTAATGGCAAAGATAAGTCTCTATTTTATTATTAATTAGATGAAAATGTATAAATTAAAGCCATAGCTATTAATTAATGTCGTTAGTAAACTGCTTGTTTAATTAAAATCACGTCAGTTGCGCCGGGGACAATTTATCAGCATTAAGATATTAATAATGGCCGTTTAAACCTATAATAATGCAAATAAGAGTGCCGTTTTACTGAAAATGTTGATAGATTTATATCATAGTCTTACGAAAAATATTGTTAATCTCTGTAAACACAATGTACCTACAGTAGACGGTCATAAGTGCAGTAACACGCTAAGGTTCGTATTGCTGTGAACGCGCGGTACAGGCCGTATCTGCATATGTGTGTAAAAGTGATGCATGAACACAGAACGCACACCTCGGAATTCACACACTGGCGTCGAACGAAAAAAGTCGCTTTTTCACATACGCAGAGAACGTAATTACGTTAGTCGGTTCATAGCAAAAAATTCACAGCTTTCAAGAATTCTAAAATTCTATTTTTTTTTTTTAATTCAGCTTTATGTTCTGATAGTTGATAGCGTACCTATCGTGTAGGATTATAAAACGCATAGGTCAGGGTTCCAATCTTCAGTGCTTATGATTCTTTTCCCTGCGAAGCTAACCGCATCCATATATATGCGTTCTCTACAGCGTGCTGTAAAGAAACGTGTACGGGAGGTTCGGGAAGCCCGCTGGGACAAGATGTTGAGCGACTTAGAGCCATCCCATCTGGCCTTCTGGCAATTGCAACGTAATCTGAAATCCGATTGTGTAGCTTCAACTCCCACTCTCAATCGTCCGAACCAAAGGCCGGCCTTTGAAGACGACGAAAAGTCCGAATGCCTAGCCAACAGTCTAGAAGCCCAATGTACTCCCAGCACCCAACCCGCAGACCCGGTCCATCTTTCCAAGGTGGATCGCGAGGTCGAACGTAGGGCCACCCTCCCTCCCGATGAAGACCCTGACGACCCCCTACCACCGATCACCGTAGACGAGGTCCACTCGATAGTGAGGAAACTCAAACCCAGGAAAGCCCCCGGCTCAAACGGTGTCACCAATAAGGTGATCAAACACTTTTCCGCCCCGCTCATAGTCCTCATGACCGCCATCTTCAATGGCGCTCTGAGTAATAACATCTTTCCGCAAGCTTGGAAACAAGCCACCGTTATCGGTATCCCCAAACCCGGCAAACCCAAGAGTGAACCCACTAGTTACCGCCCCATCAGTCTTCTCAATGTAATTGGGAACATCTATGAGCGTCTCATTTATATCCGTTTAAAGGATTTCGCTGACTCCCGTAAACTCATCCCCGACGAACAGTTCGGTTTTCGAACCCAGCACTGTTGCATTCGACAATTGCACCGCATAGTCGAACACATTAGCTCCCATTTTATGCGCTCGTACAAAACGGGCATGCTCTTCTTCGACGTAGCGAAAGCCTTCGATAAGGTTAGGCACAACGGTTTATTATACAAACTGTATCAATTCAACGTGCCGGACCGTCTCGTGCTCATCATTCGAGACTTTCTGTCGGATCGCTCCTTCCGCTATCGCCTAGAAGGCACCCTCTCGTCCCCTCACCCCATTCACGCCGGAGTCCCTCAGGGCTCCGTGCTATCACCCCTTCTGTTCACACTGTACACCAGCGACATTCCCAAACGTGGCTTGGCCAAGTCGGCTCTCTTTGCCGACGACACGGCTATCTACTATTCCGGTAGGAGTCTCGATAGCATCTCTCGAACCCTTCAAACCGCAGCCGACGCCCTCGGGGTCTGGTTCCGGAAATGGAGAATAGAGGTGAATCCCGAAAAGAGCGCAGCCGTTCTTTTCAAGAGACACGGTGATTCCTACACCCACATCCGTCCTGTCCTCATGTTCGGCAAACAGATCCCTTGGGAGATGAAAGCCAAATACCTGGGGGTTATCATAGACCACTCTCTGAGTTTCCGAGACCACATCAAAGCGGTGCGCGCTCGCGCCGCTTTCGCTGTCGGTCGCCTCCACCCCATCCTTAGAGCGCGCAGTAAATTGTCACTTAGAAATAAGCTGAGAATCTACATGACGTGCATCCGCCCCATCTTGACTTACGCTAGCGTCGTGTTCGCACACGTTAAACCTTGTCGCTTTAAATCCTTCCAAACCCTCCAGAATCGAGTGTTGCGCAGAGCCGCGGCTGCCCCGTGGTTCATGCGTAACGTCCAACTCCATCTCGATTTAAAAATGCCAACCATCAGGCAATACCTCAAACGCATTTCCAAGCGTTACTTCGACACTGCCCCCCGCCATCCGAACCACCTAGTCGCCGCAACGGCCGACTACAGTCCCTCTCTCATAAGTAAAGTTCGCCGTCCCAGGCACACACTTTTAGAACCCGATGACGAAATTACCCAGGAGGCGAGTAAATCGACCAGCACACTACACAACGTCCACCGCCGTCCGGCATACCGTCCTCGCCGACGAGGCCCGTCGCGACGTCCCACCGCCGCCGGTCACGATCCACCGAGCTCTCCCGTCGTAGAGCCGGTCGTCTCTTCAGACTCTGTCTCATCAAGCTGTCTCCCCTCCCTAAGTCCCAGCCAGCAACGCCCTAAGCCGAGGTCCGAGTCCCACTAGGGGTCGCCCTTATTGCTGTTGTTGCAGGTAGTCATGATGTTAGTGTAGTACAAGTAGTTAGCTTAGGTTAAGTATTTTACTTCCCCCCCCCCCCCCCCCATTGGCTGGAGACCCTTCAGGTCTCGCCAATAACTGCCCGGTTACGTAGGAAGGGTTCCCTAGGACCACCTACAGCAGCATAATAGAAAAAAAAAATGGTAAGAGTTCCGGAGAATGAGTTTTGCGTCGAAATGGTTGTTTTTTGGTACATGTCCTGCACTCATTATCTCTCTTATTTTGTGTTGGACTGTTATTGAACTTTTCGAGTCACATGAATCTGTTGTATGTAATACTTAACTTTTCACTGAATCAATTTTTTTAAGATGAAAGTCTACCAATATTTTAATTAAATGTCAATACAAGTACCGATAGTCACCAAAGCGATTTTTCAAAGCAAGATTTACATTTCAAACAAGCAATTCAAAGTTAATTGTAGGTATATATAATTATACTTTTTTTTTTAATTTATGCCTACGCAGTTAAACTCAGTAAACTTCATTGTTAACTGATGTAAATATAAAGAAACCAATTTTTATGAGTAACCGAAGACGACCTCCGAAATTCTGAGAATAGATTACTTACATCAGATAATATTGAATTGAATTAGTTGGAGTAATCAAGGACCGTTTAGAACAAACTAGAAATAGTGACATCAATTTGGTTTATCTAAAAAGAAACAAGCTATTTTTATGAAACTGCGTTTGACAGCTTTATAAAAAGTAATATACGACATTAATTTTGGTTGCTTCTTTCAGTATCCCAAAGTTAAGTTTTAATCAAAATCTCGAATGAGAGTAATTGAAAGTCGGAGGATGTTTTGTTGTTAAAATTTGACGTATTTACATCTAGGGTTTAATTGTCTAAAGCACTTACTCATGACGCACCAATGATTTGAACATGCTATATGCCTTTACTGCCTAGGGCTATATTAATCAATCAATCAAATCAAACCGTTGCTTGTATATTGACACAGGCTTTGGCTATTAGGCGTTTGTTTTAATAATCATAGACTAAACACGTAGGTACTCTGCTAAATATAGAAGATATGCAAATGACTATTTATTAATTATTTAGAGATTTTCATTACGGTGCAAGGTATTAAGTTGATTACCATAAATTATATCGTAATTCAAATTATTCCTAACTCGTGACAGGATGACGTCATCTAAAAGCGTTGAGTACTGGTACTAGGTACTCGTATCCATCAACAATATTAATGATGGTCGGTATTTCGTTTGTAATTTGCGTTGCAATGCGGACGGGAGTTGAGGGCGAATCAGTTTTACAAACAATGGTCTTCTCAATGGAATATTGATAATTTTAATTGGATGCTTACTTCTTTGCAGGAGATCAAATATCAAAATATGGTATTCTCACTTTAATATTTTCAGATATGAAATCACAATCAGTTTTTATTTACCTAGGCTTGAAACAGTGATGACATGCCTCTTTGGTTTTAAATAATCAAATCAAATCATTTATTTGCAATAAATAGGGTACATAGAATGGTGTTATATAAAATACAAAATTAGATCAAGGCCATTTAGCCATTATAAATAGCATGCAAATTTTACTTAAAAACTATTAGAAGCAGATTACTGAATATTCAAATTAATCATTATGCTTAAACAGATCACAAGATACATTCAGGCAACGAGGTTATGCTTGCAATACAAAACATATGTAATACCACCTACTCAGAATAATTTAAAAACTCTTTGATGGAGTAAAATCTGTGATTTAATAACCAATTGCTTAAAGCTGCTATGAACCTATTTAACGGTAGTTCTTTAAAACGTGTTGGAATTTTATTGTAGATGCTTATGCACATTACATAGCAGTTTTTTTGCAAACGACTAGTTTTGGGTATCAAACTCAGTACTAATCTGTTTGGGTTTCTAATATTTGTTCTCTGAGTAACATCTTTTGCGTGTTTGAATAAGCTAGAGCGCTGTTTAACGAATTTACCTACCTCTAGAATGTATAGACAAGGCAGGGGGAGTATTTTTAAAATTTTAAAATATGGGTAACAGGACACATCCGGAGCAATATCGCATATGGACCTAATGCACCGTTTTTGAGCAATGAAAGCTTTATTTACATTAGTTCCATTACCCCAGATTAGTAACCCATAGCGAAGTACTGATTCCACATATGCAAAGTAGGCCGTACGTGCAGTATTTCTATTAGCCACTTTTACAAGTTTATAAAGAGCAAATGAAAATCCGTTAATTTTATTACTTACTTTCTCTATTTGTTCATTCCAATTTAATTTACTATTTAAGATTAGTCCAAGAAATGTTACATTGTTTGCATTTAGTAGATTTTGTCCGTTGTAATTTATATTAAAATTTGAATTTTTAAAGTTATTAAAATTTATAAAATTTGTCTTTGATAGATTAATTTGTAAATTATTATTATTTAACCAGTTTATAATTAGTTTCAAAGTATTATTAATGTCAGTTTCATGTTGCAATAATGTCATTTTTTTATTAGAAGTTACTATGATCGATATATCATCAGCAAACAATATTGTCTTATGGTGTGTAACGTCAGGTAAGTCATTAATGTAAAGTAGAAATAGCAGCGGACCTAGCACGCTACCTTGGGGTACTCCAAACTCATTCCGCTGGTAATCTGACCTATGTATTTGGATATGGTCGTTTGTATTTGGTTGTGCTATTTCTACACATTGGTATCTATCCTCCAGATAGGTTTTCAACCAGGTAAGAGCCGGTCCCCTTATTCCGTTATGTTCTAATTTTTCCAGAAGTTGGCTATGGGAAACAAAGTCAAATGCTTTTGACATATCTAGAAAAACAGCTGTTGTGTAGTTTTGTTCATTGGCACTTTGCAGAATATCATTTACTAAAAAGAAAGCTGCATCTCTAGTAGATTTATTCTGTTGAAAACCAAATTGGTTTTGTATTATTACATTATTTTTGTTAAAAAATGATATTAATTTACCATGCATGACTTTTTCAAATAACTTAGAAAAGATTGGTAGCAATGTTATGGGCCTGTAATTGGTCATGTCTGTTTTATCTCCATGCTTGTATAAAGGTTTTACTACAGAATATTTGAGTTTATTGGGAAAAGTGCCTAATTGCAATGACAGATTGACTAGACGAGTAAGAATGGGGGTAATATCATTGCTGCATGCTTTTATGATCTTGGTACTTATGGAATCGTAACCTTCAGATGTTGTGTTGGCCAGAGACGTTATTACTTTATTTACATCGGTTTCATCTACTGGGGACAAAAAAATTGACTTTGGTTGTTTGCATTTTATAGATGAGTTACAGAGTTTATGATTAATTTTATTAGTTGTAGAAATAAAATACTCATTAAAGGTATTTGCTATGATTAGAGGATCCGAAATAGTTGTTTTTTTATTTACTACCTTAGATATGTATTTCTGACTATCTAAACAGCCAGTTTCATTTTTAATAATAGTCCAGGTGGCTTTACATTTATTTTTACTATTCATTACATAATCTCTGTTATTGTTTTTTTTAGCACTATTTATACACTTCTTGAATAATTTATTATATTTTAAATAAATAAGTTTATCTTGCTTAGATTTAGTTGAGTAGTATTTATAACGAAGTTGTCGTTACTTTAATAATTGGCTCTTTCCTTTATCAATGTCAATTTTGTATTATCATCATAATTTGTAATCTGATTTAAGCTTAGCTAGGAAGTACCTACTTTGTTATTAATGAAGCCACGGGAGAACAGGTTCAGAATAAATATGTCAGAAAGATTAATCGTGCACAGACTAGCTAAAAAATAGAATACTTTTTTTTCAAATCGATATCAGTGGGGAAAGAAACTTGTCCCTTCAAAACTCTCATTCATCTTCGCAATGTCGATGCGTATCCAGAGGGATATACTGATTTGAATATCAACTTTTATATGAATCTATATATATAAAAGAAAGTCGTGTTAGTTACTTCACTTATAACTCAAGAACGGCTGAACCGATTTAGCTGAAAATTGGCAGGGAGGTAGTTTAGAGCCAGGAGAAGGACATAGGATACTTTTTATCCCGTTCGACATCATGTAGGTAGGTAGTAGGTAGGTAGTAGGTAGGTAGTAGGTAGGTAGTAGGTAGGTAGTAGGTAGGTAGTAGGTAGGTAGTAGGTAGGTAGTAGGTAGGTAGTAGGTAGGTAGTAGGTAGGTAGTAGGTAGGTAGTAGGTAGGTAGTAGGTAGGTAGTAGGTAGGTAGTAGGTAGGTAGTAGGTAGGTAGTAGGTAGGTAGTAGGTAGGTAGTAGGTAGGTAGTAGGTAGGTAGTAGGTAGGTAGTAGGTAGGTAGTAGGTAGGTAGTAGGTAGGTAGTAGGTAGGTAGTAGGTAGGTAGTAGGTAGGTAGTAGGTAGGTAGTAGGTAGGTAGTAGGTAGGTAGTAGGTAGGTAGTAGGTAGGTAGTAGGTAGGTAGTAGGTAGGTAGTAGGTAGGTAGTAGGTAGGTAGTAGGTAGGTAGTAGGTAGGTAGTAGGTAGGTAGTAGGTAGGTAGTAGGTAGGTAGTAGGTAGGTAGTAAGTAGGAAAAAGTGCATTGCAACGCATGCGGGTACAGCTAGTACTTAAATAAAACAAACTTCTGATATGCGGCCAAAAAAGCCATATATCTCTCTGCTTAGGTTTGGTAAAACGTTTAGACTAAGAACTAAAACAGGATAAACCCGGCCAAACTCAGTCAAGTTCTCCAACATGTTAGTTGAAGCGTGTATGTTATTTCGGAACTATTTTGGGTGTAGTATACGAGTATTATGTGGTTTCTATACAATATGCTCCGCAGTTTGCGGTGGGAAACCAACATTTATGTAGCTAAAGTGGATATACAGGGTGTAAACGAATTCATGTAATTCCTTCAAGCCACGTGATCTACTAGTGACACAGATTGACCAAGCACTGGTTTTTTCAGTTTCAGCAAAAACATTTTTTCATAACAATAACCTGATTTTCTGTTTCTGAGTCATTTTAGCGCTCCGAGTTAACTGACTGCACGGAGCGATATCGCGCTAGTCGTACCTGCCAGTTCTGTCGCCGTGCCTTCATTCATTTATGCGTGGCATCGAAATGTTCTACCACATAAAACAAAAAATATGTTTGCTAATTTTTTTATTGAAACTTCATTGGGTGGTTCAGATACGATGACTACCTTAACCTACCCTTAACCCTAACGCAAGAATTTTTATTTTTAACGGCCGCCGAAAACGGAGGATGTTGTCAATTCGTCGAAATCTTTTTTTAATGTATGTTCCTCGATTACCCAAAGACGCCTCTACTGATTTAGAAAATTCTTCTGTTGTTTGAAAGGGTATACTCCTCAGGTCCTGAGGTAGTCCCATAGTCATCCAGTCAAGATCTGATGATGGGATCCTGGAGACATTGAGGGAACTCTTCAAATTTTATAGGCACACTTGAAGCGATTTTTTTTTTGTTTGAAAGAATATTTTCCCGAGGGACCACCCATTTAAATTTGGTGAAGGTCTGATGAAGACCCTCGGAGATTGACAATGGAACTCTTCAATGGATAACAGAAAATTACCCACGATTGCTGTAATTGCATGTTTATGTATTGTTTATGCCACTTAAAATAGAAAAATAAAATTGCTTTACAAATAAAAGAAAAACCGACTTTAAAAAGAGTAAAATGATTACCGCATTATAAAATTAACAGTTTCAGAAGTCGGTGCCTTCAATTTGGTTTAGCGTGGATTAGCACCGATTTCTGAAACTGTTAATTTTATAATACGGTAATCATTTTACTCTTTTTAGTTTTTTGAAGTCGGTTTTTCTTTTATTTTTAAAGTAGTTTTATCAATCAAGCTAAATCCCGTGCAGAGTTAATCAACACCGTGGGCCCAAGGTACCCGAAATATTTTAACTACGCCTTTCTGGTGGTATTATGAGTCAAATGTTATATCAACGAAAATCCAATTCAGAGTTTTTTTTTTCGTTTCTTATTTAATCATTTAACTTTAGTACTTCCTTGTAAACAATACCTTAGGTTGAACTGACAACATTTGTAAATTATTGTGTGAGTGGATAAGAAAGTTCTCACTTCACAACCCTCCCCGACAAATAAGACATACGGCGAGAGGGGTACAGTGTGACAAAAGTCGCAACGCGGGGTTTCATAGGACTTGTTACCATAAATATTTTTCGATTATTGAATTTCCGCAAATAACGAATATTTCGAAAATTAAGCTTTATTCAACAAACTATATCCTAGCTTTTCTTCTCCAATTAGGCATCGGAATCGAAGGTTAAAATCTTTCGGGTACCTCGGGCCCACGGTGTATATCATTAATAGAGCATGTGGTTTGAAGGAATTACACGAATTCGTGTACAACCTGGGGCCTAATTCTCCTAAAATCAATCTTGATAAATCAGAACCGAACCAAGGTCGAACCGTTCATTCAGACAGTTCTCAATTTCAAAAGCTATCAAATTGTTTGACACAAAAAACAAAATCAATCATTTTGAAAGTTTTCGAAAACAATAACTGACTGACGGTTGTGGTTCGATTGCGTTTGGCAACAATTTATTTTAGGAGAATTGAGCCCCTGTATGTATGTTTAAGTGGATAATAGTGGGTTGTGGACACAATTTACAATTACGGTGGGAACTAATCGTTTAGTGCTCCATGCACTTCGCAAAACGTAAAACTTTGTGACTAAGAAAATACTAACAGAGAATGTGCTTCGGCTAGTTCTCCATTAAATTAATAACTTACTCCATTCAGAAATGTTCACCATGGCTGTTAATTGTAGTAGTCAATGAGTAGGCCTGTAATAAGCCGTGGTCTATGAAGGGATGATTATGATGAGGATGAAACAACTTACCCGACATTTGTACTCCTTCACACATGCTAGTCCGATGGCGAGACGACGTGTCCAGACGCATTCGGAACAAGCATCCAAAGGCCTAAAAAGCGAAATAAATAAGAATACATATTTGGACATAAAAGCTGAAACGAACTTGATTGGTAATTATATTTTCGAGCCATTTGGGGTCGAAACACTCGGGCCGTGGGGTCCGAGTGCCCAAATTTTATACAAAGATCTTGCAAGGCGGCTGGTCGACACGACCCGTGACCCGAAGGCTGGCCTCTACTTTGGTCAAAGGATAAGTATTGCCATACAACGTGGCAATGCTGCCAGCCTTCTGGGCACGTTACCAGTCGACAGCGATGCGGAGGAATATTTTGATTCCCTATTTTAGTTTATAGTTTTATTAGGATATTTTTTATTTTAATTTGTATATACTTTCATTTGTAATTATGTAAATATTGTTTGTGTAAGACTTAAAACGCACTAGCGGCTAGGCGCAATGCGGCGTGCCGCTTGCGGTTGGCCGCACATCGATTTTTACATGAAACCGCATGATCTAAACGCACTAGCGCACGACGGCTTGCCGGAAATCAGTGCGTTGAGATCATGCGGTTTCATATAAAAATCGATATGCGGCCAGCCGCAAGCGGCACGCCGCATTGCGGCTGGCCGCTAGTGCGTTTTAAGGCCAAGGCTGAAACTAATATATAAGTTTAGTTTTAGTATACACTAAACCAGGAACTAGTTTGTTCAGAATCACTAGAAGAATCGACTGGCATCGTTTTTAAACCACGTTAAATCTTGCATTTTTTTCATAAAATAAATTTCAGTTTTGTTTCAATAGGTTAATATGCATAACAGTGGACGGGAATAGACACATTGAGGCTTTGAGACGGTCCGCTCGGTCAGTTGCCGTGTATTAGACAACCCCTGCATGCACATCTCACACATTTCACACTCTACTGGGGAACTTAACGCAACATAAACTAAGGTGTAACTTGGAGATTTATTAAAAAAAAACACATACTCCGGTATTTCTGATTAAAATCTTTTTGGGGTGTCTCGGTTTTTATGCATACTAAAAATAGTGTTGTATATATTAATCAGTTTCAGCTTTGATGTCCAAATACGTGCAGTAACTGAAGGACTGGGGGGCTAATAAAGCTGTGTTTGCTGAAACATATCCCGTTTCATATTATTTTGAAATCATAACCGCAACTGTCTATTTTTAGTTATGATTACGAATATGAAACGAAATATGTTTCATCAATCGCTGCGTTATTAGCTCCCTGCACGTAGAATCAAAGCGCAATTCGACAAAAATCAAATAAAACGAGTAGTTTTATTTCATGATGAAAAGTTCTACGTTTGAAGAGGTACAGATAAGAGCTAAGTTATTCTACCCAGTGGAGGGTGTATAGGTAAGCGTAAAATAGGGATGCGCGATATGTCGCTTTGTATCGATATATCGTATCATAATGTATCGCAACTAATTGTATCGATACACGATATATATCATTTGCCTTTGTACCGATACTGTAAATATCGTTTCGAAATATCGTATTGGATTAAAGAAAAAGTAAACATCTTATCTCAAATGTAGGTTTGCTTACACAACTTGCATTTCATCCAAATGACACTTAATAAAAGATGACCACACATTTGAATTCGCTGGCTCCGCCAGTGACGAACGAAATGGATGAGCCAGCTAAATGAATCAAGTTCTAAAGATTAACTCAACACACAATTTACACAGTTTAATATTTACATTACTGTGGCGGCATCTATCTCGCCACATGCGAACTAGCGAACTATCCTACATCGCGCAATCAAGATTTAACACGCAGATAGTATATATACAACCTCCCAACATCAACCGTTGGGCAGTAGCCCGCCAGGCATAAGACTCCGCCTGGTTGGAGGATCCTCCCTTTGGTTGGAGGAACATCACACCAAGTTTCTCCACATTACCTATTCTAGCTATCCGCATCGTATTACAAAAGTTAAAGCCGCCCCTACAAGTGTGGCGGCATTACAATAGAAGATTAAGTTTGTTTACATTTGTAATCTTTTTTACTGTCACCTATCATAATATTTCATAAACTAAATAACTAAGTCTAATTACTCAATACGATATTTTTGATGCGATATTACTGCGAAGCGATACGATACAACCAAATATCGCATTGACGTGTATCGATACAAAATATCGATATATCGCATTCCGTTGTATCGCTAAACTAAAATATCGATACGTATCAGGCCTCGCTAGCGTAAAATATTCACAAGTGAAAGAATAAAAGTAATACTACCTTAATGACAAAGGAAAAAGTCCCCTAGACTCAACTTAACGTATTGCCCCAGGCCACGCGTTCACTTTAAGTCCACTATGCTTAAACGGCGACAATGTAACGTTAGAAGAGACCGGTAACTACCTTACAACAAATTGTGTTTACTGCGGCTCTTAGGATTTAGTTGTAGTTTTATCTGTGGCTTTGTTAATGAAACAGCAAGTAGTTATGCTGATATTACACGGTTCACTTCTGTCTTACAATTTGGATGAAGCAACCAAATTGATGAACCATGTAAACATAAAGGTGAATCATACAATATCATCGATCAATAGCATATGCTTTCATTTTTGCATCTTTCAACCAATGTGAATCAATTTGGTTGCACCGTGTAATATCAACATTATGGAAATAATAGATGAACATTAATTCAAAAAGAGAAATAGAATATTTTTCTTTGGCATTCTTGTATTTATGATAAGTTTTTATAGTTGGAAAAAATGTTTCTGAATACCAAACTGATAGAAAAGTTATTCAAGATTTTTATTTCGTGAATGGTATCTCTTTGTTGTGTTAATCAAGCGTACAACATATTTAAAATTGAAATACATATTTTACATTGTCATTATTACAGATACCTAATAAAATGATCTAAAGGGAAACACATGTGAAATAAATAATGAATATTTTCATTGCGTTCCATTTTTATTTCAATGTCTAAATTACATCATTATTCACCTACAATGAAATTTTGGATCGCGTAATACGATTTTTTATCAATTATTTTAATTTATGTTTTTTTTTGGTTTATCTAACACACACCACTCCTCTTTTTACACTCTACATACACACATACTTGCATCGAGGGTTAAACATTAATTTTGAATAATTATTATCCAATCCAAAAATCCCGGGTTTGTTTTTTAGTAAATCATTTAAGAAGTCGCTTCCATACTATACACTCGACTAGTTCTGCATTCCCAGTGTTCCTGGAGGGAAGGGTTTTTTTTACAAAAAAAAATATATTTTAAGAAGCCGCTTCCATACTTTCGTAGCAAAAATTCAGTTTAGGTAAATATGCATCCGAATATCCGATCCTTAGTCATGGGGTAGCCTATTATAGATTCTAGAGACCATACCAAAGATACTTTTATTAAATAGTAGGTAAAGGGCAGTTTAATGAGCTGTGTTACATATTTTATAACGCACGCTATTTAGTTGTGTTTAAATTGTTATTTTTTGTTTGTGTATAAAAAGGGAAGGAAAGGACGAGTTTATTTTAAAAATCTGGTTTGCTGTTGTTTGTGGACTTCAGGTTACATATTGCGCGAATACACTTTTTTTGGTCTTGAAATACGAGTTCCCTTTCTGTGAAATTGCCGCAGAACATAATACCGTATCGTAGTGTACTTGGCATTATACAACGTATTACACAATTCCCCTTAAAAAAGAAAATGTTAATCAAGTAGTCTTTTATGGTTGTTGTCATTTACCTCTCAGAGAAAATTAGGAAAGAATGTAAATAACTTTCTGGGTAGTCTACTCTTTACTTTTATGTTTTCAGTTCAGGGTTGCATTTCAGTGATGATTTTAATTTATGATTTGTCCAAATTCTTTTTAGGTCCTACTTTTATTTTAAAATATTGCCAATAGACTCTTTACAGGGGACCTTTTAATCCCCTTTCGGGTTTAGGGGTATTTTTGTAACACGTTGTAAATAACTGTAGCATTATGTTGGAACTATTTGGGGTATAATGCATTGTGCGGTTTCAGTACAGCCTGTTTCGCGGTTAGCGGTGAAAGACCAACATTTAGCTTAAGTGGATATACGTGTAAGTGGGTAATAGGAGGGTTGCGAGCACAATTTACAATTACGCTGAGAGCCGAAATAATCAATAATCATAAAATCGTTTAGCCATGCACACGAATTTATATTTAACGTCTAGGTATTAAGAGAATACACAGTAGAATTGAGTACACAGTAGAAATGATTACTTGTGTAAATTAATTTGTGGAAAATGGGCCTGAAGTTACAATAGCCTAATAACTATGAAAGTAATTTCTGGGATCTTACTCCAAAAGATATTATATTCTAAGAATTGTTGTAATTAATGGAATTTAATTTAATTTAACAAATCAACGACCCGACGTTAATTTGTTCGTGCGAATCCTTGAATAACGTAATCTATCTATCATGATCTTTTCGACAATTCAATTTGCGCAGTGCCTGGAGCGCTTGGCGTTTTGCGCTACGACTCACGGGTTCAATACCTGGATACGTGAAAAAATTAGTGTAAGCATCGCTTATAAAAGGTTAGTCGGAAAGGGGTTACTAAGTTATCCTCAGGCCACTTAAAGTATTGCTAAGAGAGAGAGAGAGAAAGAGGTCAAACCGACAACACGATTTTGTGGGGCAAAGCCATATTTGTATGTGTTAATGTATTAATAATTGTTTGTGTTTTTAGGTTTATTTAAAGTAATTAATTTATAGTCTCCTTATTTATTGTTGCACCGAGAACTGCCCCTCTCTTTTTTCTTGCACTTCATGTCCATCCAAACGTTGTCTGGAAGAAATCGCCTAGTGCGATAAGACCGCCCATTGTTCATCTCTATTTTTATAGTAATGTTTCTTGTTTGTTTTTGTGTACAATAAAGGGTATTGTATTAAAGTATTGTAATAAATAAAAAAAGGTGTTAACATTTCAAAATTCGATATTTTTTATTTCCAAACTAAATGATGATTATTTTACTTTTTTTAAAAATTCATCCTCCCTACTTAAGTTACGAATTTAGAAAATGGAGCTTCAAAACCGTGACCCCAAAGACTACCTAAAATGTAAACACAGCTTAGCAGCAGCATAGCGGACAAAAGATAGATTTTAGCCACGTTTTAGATTACTAGCGATTTTAGGGGTCTTTGATATCAAGGCGCGACATTGATAGTTGCTAAAAATATTGCATTTGGTCATAATTATATCTCTGTAAAAATGAAACTTATGCATTTTAACTTAACAGTATAGGCAACATTGAGAGTTTTCCTATTTTATCATACGGTGTAGAGGTATCTGCGAAGTTAGATGGCGAAGATAAAAAATACTAAATCACACCCCTGATTATGTACAAAATTCGATTCCTAATTGAGGCTAATTGAGGCCCTGTTTTATCATTCAATGTCTAACATTGAATGATAAAACAGGGATTATCAAAGTATTAATTTTTTATAATCCCTTTTTAATTATTTCTGTAAGGAACTTTTTTCGTTGAAAACTGCGCTCTCTAGTTTTTTTTATTTAGTCTATGTGATTTGATATATCTCAGTTAATTCAGTCTACATAAAATATTTTTGATGTAGCAGCTAAAAGCGAAAATAAATAAGATACAAACACATTAAGCTCAAAAAATTTATCAAAGTAACGGTATTTTATGAAATCTTTGAACAGCTATTTCTCTTAAACTATTTACGTTTGGGGAAAGTAGTAGAACAAAAAAAAATCATTATTATAGGTACTTTAACACCTTTTCGGATCAGTACTCCCTTTCCGACAGATTTTGTAAAGAAAAACTAAAGAAAGTAATTAGATAAGTACCTGTTTAAATCCGCGCCTATACCGATTGTTCATGTAGCAGTATATGATAGGGTTGTAGCAGGAGTGTGACATCGCCAGCCAGTGGCACGCGAACCACATGTATGGCATGCCCGGCCACGTGGCCCATTTCTCATCTTCTTCGTGTATTGTCCATAGCACCTGTGTAAAAAAGTTAATTTTATTTTGCGCGTCTTTTTGTGTAGATAAGACACATAGATAGATAAAAAGCTTTGTTTGGTGCAACAAAATAAACAAGACACAATAGCACTACAAATATCGAAGTGTAGAAGTTTCGTAGCACAAAGTTACTCTTGTGCTACGAAAACGCTACACGTGCGCGAGGCTACGCGACGTAGCAAACGTAGAGGGCTAGGAAGACTGACGGTTGCGACTGGTAATATCGAAATATTTTTTATCATTATGAGTAGTAGAGTGAAATATGTTGAAATATCGATGTATCCCATCGCACTTATATCCAAAGTCAAACTACGTAAGCAACTAAAAAACCACAAGATGAACCCAAGCAAAGATGAAAAGCAAAGACCTTCTGTGAAATATATCTGTTTGTCTAAAGATAAAAGTAGGTCATATAGTATAAACTTTTTGCGGGACATTTGTATGATGTAGGATATCCAATAAATTATACTCGCTTACGTTTAAAACTTTGCTAATACTCATCAATATTGAGTAGTTGGTATAGAATATTTACGCTAACGTCGTCCGTGTGGTGCCGGACGTAAAGAATAGCACTACCCTACCATACCCCATCTCTTCCCATGGATGTCGTAAAAGGTGACTAAAGGATTCACTAGAGGATGGGCAGCAGCGTTTTCTGAGTATTTTAACAACCATACTGCGATCGCCAACCCGCCTGCCAAGCGTGGCGATTATGGCAAACCCTCCCAACATGGATAGCACAAAAACAAAACGGCTCCTAGTCCCCGGCGGCTCTGCTAGTCCTGGTTTTGGGGGAGGCGTATGTCCAGCAGTAGACGTCTTTCGGCTGAATGATAATGATGATTTACGTTAACATGGTATACGTTTTGCCTGACTTTTATAGACCGTAGATCGTGACTATTTGTGACATTGCCTGTAACGTCCAAGCTGAATATGGCCTCTAGTCTCAGTAGTTCGGTTGTTTTGTTCGGGGCCGGACTACTGAGACTAATTTTGTCTCATTAGTTCGGTTATGACGTCTAACCGAACTGTTGAGACTTGTGTTCTGTTGATGTAAAACACAACTTTAATTGTAAAAAGTTTTTAAAGTATTATATCATATTTCTGCTTATGTATTTTCCTTATTTCAGAGAATATATTTCACTCTGTTATTTATAATACAAGCATTTTATTACATCGTTTTTTTTTTTTGTTTTTAAAAAATGTTGCCCCACACTAAGATTTCCCTAGTATCGTGGGTGCGTTTACAGACACAAATCTCACATACGCCCAGACCCGAAACAACCATCTGTAGGCCATACAATTTTTTTTCCGTGTGGGAATCGAACCCACGACCCGTAGCGCAGAAGCCAATCGCTTAGCCACTGCACCAAACGTGTCGTCAAATCCCTCACCGGACTACTGGTATCTTTTTTAGTATCAACAGTTCGGTTTGACGTCATAACCGAACTATTGAGACAAAATCAATCTCAGTAGTCCGGTCCCGAACAAAACAACTACTGAGACTAGATAATTCGATTGATAAGCGACATGACCCATATTCCCATGTCATGTCGCTTATCAATCGAATTATGTGCTCTTCAGTAAAGTAAAGAAGGATGCATCTCTGCCGTCGTAATGAAGAGTAAGTGCAATGTTTTAACATGGGATATTGAATTATGTTGTTATACACAGACGCAAAAGAGGAGGAGGAGCTCGTGGCTAAATAATTACAGCCGCATAGACCGATCTTCCGGGTTAAGTCACGCTTGCCGAGGTTGGCCTGTGGATGGGTGACCATTTACCATAGCGAGTTTCCTCCGTGCCTCGGAAAGCACGTAAAGCCGTTGGTCCCGGCTGTCATTTGTAGATCTTTGACAGTCGTTACTGTTGGTCAGAAGCCAGAAAGTCTGACAACCAGTCTTACCATGAGTATCATCCAGTACCAGTAGTATTACCCAGTTACTGGGTTGTGGAGGTCTGATAGGCAGTCGCTCCATGTAAAATACTGATATTCAGCTGCATCCGGTTCGACTGGAAGCCGACCCCAACATAGTTGGGAAAAGGCTAGGCAGATGATGATGACACAGACGCAAAAGTTTAAATAAATTCTTTTCTTCATTTGACGGGAGCTTCTAATGCCCATCCTATTAACATAATATCTTGTTACCTATTATTACCTTTAAGCGAAAATTGGGTGGCCAATAGCGCACCGAGCTTGAAGCAAAAAACTTTTACAAATGCAATATTTAAATAAAATAATAACAATTTGATTCATTTATATTAAAAAAATAAACAAAGGTTCTCTTTCTCTTTGTCGGTGGCGGTGCTCTATAACATTTCTTTTGGTCTTGAAAAATTTTTCTTCGCTTAATGGAATTTTCTGAGAGCATTCTAGTAAATTTTATTATTTCTCTATGCTACAGATATATATTATGTGATATGCCGTAGATAAAACACTTTTATGTTTTTAAATACACCAAAACCATATCCTATCTCGGAAAGAAGATCTGTAGGTCATCCTAATCCATTTTTTTGCGGATTCACAACAATTAATTCCGTTTATAAAAAAAGAAGCAATGCAGGAAATTGTACGAAGTGCGTTTGCATAAATGTGCAAAATCGCTTACACTCAATTTCCGCGTTTACTAGAGGGATTGGTGATCGCAGACTTACAGTATGTTGTTATTATAGAACAGCATCCGAATTACGTACCACATACGTAATTTCAATAGCTTTCATATTGACTATACAAAAATATTCATTGCGTGGTACATAGTTATAGAGAAATCGGATTGTTAATGCATACGATGCTATGAAATTTTTACCCTGTTAAAATCAAAGCCATAGCGATTATGAGTGTTTTGTGCAAATAGGTTGCCGGATGAGGCTGTTTGCATGCCTTTGATCTTGCTTCGGGTCAAATATGGTGCATATTTTTTGCATGCTTTTTCTGATTCCTTTTATTATAGGGTTCGCTCTTAACGCCGATCTCGCCTCATGAGCGTACCCAAAAGATGCCTATTCACTCTTTGCTCTAAAGGGTTATAGCTAGTGGGGAACACTTGTAGGATAAGTTTTTCATCATCTTCATACGTCTTTTCACCGTCTTTATATTTATCTTAAACCTTTTTGTAAAGCACAGAAAAAAAAGAAAAGTTTAATATAAATAAAAAGAAGGTGAAATGACGTACGAAGATGATGATGATAAAGTTATCCTACACACTGATGCAGGCAAGGACCCTGTAACAGAAACAAATAATTTTATGTAACAGCGACTACTTACAATAAACATGTTGAGGGGTAACCAGCACATCGTGAAGACTGTCACCACGATCACCATCATCTTGATCATCTGTAAAAATAAAACTTATTTAGAAATTAAAAATTCAAGCACACACGCTAACCAGAATGCAGTGGGATAGAAATTACGAGGCATTCCATTTAGCGGAACAATTTGAATAGCACTAATTCGAATCACACCAATAGTGCTCCTATTATACTATACTCACCGGCATTATTGGCGGAACGTTTTAATTTTTCAATTTTTTTTATTATATGGTACTGCTATTGCTATGACGATTTTTTTATTCAAAAGAACCTTCAATTAGGACTTGCATGTTAAAGAAAAATTTGGTTTTCCCAAGCGATTAGAGGTAAATTAGGTCCAGTTTTGATTTTACAAAGATTTTGCCCTTTTGTGTTTTTGATCGGAACTTTGTTTTAATTAAGTACTGGTGGTTTGACCTAAGTGCATTCATTGCATTTGGAGAATAAACATTGCGTAGAGGCTGAAAGAAGTAATTACCTGTGACAAAAGCTACGAGGGATGTTACAGTGATCGATGAAAGTCAAACCTATCGTGCAGTAAGTTAAGCACTGGGTGTATCGATATTAGTCATTCCTCGCAATGTCCATCAGTACAAACAGACAGGATGTTTCGTTAGAAGATGAGGATAATGCAGAAATTAAGCAAAAAGCGCCGTTGATGATTGGTTTATGACAGTTTAAACCGGTTAAGGCTCTGAAAAATTGGCGCAATGCTGCTATTTGGACTTGTATCATCCTGAAGGTGGTCCGTATTTTACTTGTGAGTATGCGGAAAGAAAGACGACGTCTCATTAAAGGTAGTCTGATGTCTAACGCGACTGTTGAATGTCTAAAACGTGCTGTAGGTTATCGCGTAGTAAAATTAAGTTTTGCTCAATAACACCGAGATTGGACTAAGGAGTTAGAAAGAGATTATTTCTCAGGGGCAAGCTGTTTTTTGATATACATTTTTTGGATGGGAGGCATAGAGTATGAATACGTCAAGGGAATCGCTTTGAACAGTCAAATTTTACAGGAATGTGCCTTATACTGGAGGCTCCAGTAATGGTTTGGGGTGTCATTTGTTTTGAAGCGCACACGGAGTTAGGTATTATTGAAGGAGGCTTACTGGCTGCTTATTTTTGCAGGATAGACATCCCAGAATCTCATGCGATGCCACTTGACGAATTATCAGACAAGAAAAAAAAATGCACGATTATGTGTGGCCGGACTGTGTATTCGTGGTCCGCAATTTCATATAAGATGTTGTAATAACCCACAAAGGTGGGTCAACGTGGATCCCGGTCATGAGTCCAATAGAATATGACTTGGCCTTGACGGGATAAAGGGTTAGAGAAAAAAATCCGGCCACCAAGAAACGTTAGAGGATTAAAAACTGTTTCATGGGAGTATGGGGACAATTGGCCTTAAGAAAAAATAATGGATTAAAAAATTGGATGGAAAAACATGTCATAATACTGATAAGAACCCCTGCAGTATAGAAACCGTGATAAAATAAACAAAAACGTAAAATAAATTGCATATTAATTATTCCAAAAAATATGCGCCGAAAGTTACAAAATGGATATTTTAGCAAATTAAAGATTTAAATTGCCAAATTCAATTAAATGATTATTGATTATTTGTGCTTTTAATGCATTTAACCCTAATTATATAATATTTAAACAAAAACATTAATGTACAATACAAAATTATGGAAAAAACACGGTTTTTTTGTTGCGTTCCGCTAATTATGCCGGTGAGTGTATTTGTGTGGTATTGTCTTGTTTTCCATAAAATAATTTGCACTATTATTGTTTTCCATATTCGTCCCCCCTCATCATAAACTCTTTTGCAAAAAAAACGGGCACTTTAGATTTTTTTCTCTACTTCAATGAGGAAGAACAAGAAATAGGTTTTATTAATTTGACGATGTATTGGCATGTTATTTGAAACATCCTGGCATGATTCTTTACGTTCCAAATTTAAAATTTGAAATTAATAAAAGAAAAATAATGATTATTGTGGATTATTCTAAAATTGCTTTACTAATGGCGCGAATTGCTGAAATGATTTTTAACTGATTACGATATTTTAAAACTTTTTGGATATTTTCTGCAAATTAAACAATTTAATCTTTCTTTTTACATTAAATACCACTTTTTGATATGAGTGATAAAGCGATAAGGGCCGGTAAAATTATAGCCCTACTTGAAGAAGGTTGTTCGCAAACTTACGTGTCTCAGCGGCTAAATGTGAGTCGTTCAACTGTCCAGAGGACTTGGCAACGGTATCAAGAGACCGGTTCGGTCAAAAGAAGACCCGGTTCGGGAAGAAAACGATGCACAGAACCAAGAGATGACCGCTTTTTGGTGAGTCAGGCGTTGCGGAATCGTAAGGCGTCAAGTGTGGACCTGAAGAAGAGCCTTGAAGAAGTAAGAGGAGTAGAAGTTAGGGTCAGGAGGAGGCTTTTGGCTGCCAATATCAGGAGTTACCGCCCAGCTCGGGGCCCTAAATTACTCTGTGAGCACCGTGTTGCTGGACTTCAGTTTGCTCGGAACTGTGCTTCATGGACTCTGGAGGACTGGAATAAAGTATTGTTTTCTGATGAAACTAGAATCTATTTGTGTGGAGAGGACCGACGCCGGCGAGTGCTGCGAAGACCACGGGAACGCTATGCGAAACACACTTGTTTCGAAGAAATCACTCCTTATGTCGGAGGCTCCGTTATGTTTTGGGCAGCAATTAATTCGACGGAGCGTACGGACTTAGTTTTCATAGAAAATGGAACATTAAATGCACACCGGTACATAATGGAAGTCTTAATTCCATATGCATAACCCACATTGACTGCACTTGGGGAAGATTCCATTTTTATGGACGACAATGCTCGCCCGCACCGTTCTGGCGACGTGGAAGCGTACATGCAAGAAGTTGGGATCCGTCGTTTAGATTGGCCAGCTCGAAGTCCTGACCTCAATCCAATTGAGCATGTCTGGGATGTTCTAAAGAGACGGGTAAGATCAGTGCAACCTGCTCCACAAAACATCAGGGAGCTAAAAAGAGTCATTGCAGAAGAGTGGGAACGTATTCCTCAAAACGTTATTAAAAACATCGTGGAAAGCATGCCCAGAAGGATTCAAGCTGTGATTTTGGCAAGAGGAGGTCACACTCGTTAATAGGTTTTTACATTTGTAACTTTATTTAATTAAAAAAAGTTTAAAAAAAAAAACTTGTCTTTATTGCCGACCACTTCTTATTGTTTGAGCGTGTACATCGGTTTTAAAGAATCCATCGTTTTTTTTCTTTTAATTGCCCGAATTCACTTCACGCGCATTAATTTACACGATTATAAGTATACAGACTACGTCAACGAAATAAATTTCATTTAACTAACTCAAATCGACCTTAGAACGTAAATTTCCTTAGGTGCCCGTTTTTTTGCAAAAGAGTGTATTTACTTGCACTATTATCATTTATACTTTATTAGTATTAGTATAAATGATAATAGTGCGCTTGTCATATCAACTTATTGGTCATAACTTTTATTTGCCATAAAATAAGTTTCCATAATAATATGTGTTATAATCATTTGTGTGATTCGAATTGGTGTGGTAAATAGAATGTCTCGAAATTACAGCAGTATTTTTCTAAGATAAAGTGAGGTCGTAAAATTCTCCCAAAAAATAATGTGTTTTTTCATCGCAATATTTTAAAGAACTGTTCAATGTAGAGGTCCATCACGAGACACGTGTTTAGATGTTTAACCAGCTAATTATGAATGTTACTAAATAATTTCACGAATTGTTTGTGAGTAGCGTACTCGATCGAAGTTATAGACCAATCCTCACGCGCCTTGTAACTTTACTCATCTAGTTTAACAATGTTAAAATTTCTCACATTATCAATCATCCTATATTTGCAAGCTTCATTGTATTCGATTTTTTAAATGAAACTTAAATAGCGAAATACAATTCCAATCTGACGAGATTGGAATAGTAAATAGCGATTGATGATTGCAATTGTGATGAATGAAATCGAACCCCAGAGGAGAGGTACTGTCCACATGCTTATTCTCTACTCATATTAATATTATAAACCGAGGCTCAGAACCCACCTGGGTAACTGCCCGAGGACAAACAATTATTGACCTTGCACTAGCCACAGATAACGCGACAAAACTCATCTCAAACTGGTACGTATCCGATGAGCCGTCTTGCTCTGATCACAGAAGAATTCGTTATACAATAACAGCCAACGCAAAAAAACCCACCCCGAAACGAAACCCGCGCCGTACCAACGTACCGAGGTACAAACGTCTTCTAGCTACCTTGCTGGACAAACACCTCCACCACCACACCACCACATTAACAGATCCAACACAGATAGAATACATAGTAACAAAACTCTCACAGTACATAACTGAAGCATACCATGTCTGTTGTACGCCAAGAGCCCCACACTCCAAAGGTAAAGGAAACCAGTGGTGGAACGCTAATCTTGGTAAACTCAGAGACATATTACGCAAACAATTCAACAGAGCCAAAAACTCAAAGCTACCCGAAGACTGGGATCTATACAAAGAAACCCAATACACTTTTAAAAAACAGGTCAGAACTGCCAGAAGATTAGCCTGGCGGAAATTCTGTGAATCCATAGAATCAAACAGTGAAGCCGCACGAGTGAAGAAAATCCTATCAACCGATCAGAATCGTACCCTCGGGGCGCTAAAAAACCAGACAATACATTTACCTTAACGGATCATGAAACCAGCAAGATCCTTCTAGAAACACACTTCCCGGACTGTAACCTCCTCGAGGACAGGACGTGGGAAAATGAACCAAGATGGGCTCCAATTGACCAAGACTGGTCTAGAGCCCACAACATAGTAACAGAAGACTGAATAAAATGGGCGATCAAATCTTTCCAGCCATACAAGTCTACAGGCCTAGACGGCATCTTTCCAGCCCTACTACAATGGGGTGGGGATTCCGTGACACCATGGCTGGAGGAAGTCTATCGAGTCTGCATAGCACGCAGATACATCCCACTGGCATGGCGTGAAGTGAAAGTCATTTTTATACCCAAGCCCGGGAAAACTGACTATACACAACCCAAAGCCTACAGACCCATACGTCTAACATCCTTTCTACTGAAAACCCTCGAAAGGCTCTGCGACAGACACATCAGAGACGGGCCTCTCTGCAGGAAGCCATTACACAAACAACAACATGCATACTCCACAGGAAAATTAACAGAATCCGCGCTGCATAGCGTGGTTTCCAAGATCGAGTGTGCGATAGACCACAAATGCTCCTCACTGGCTGTCCTCATTGACATTGAGGGCGCCTTCGATAAAACCATGTTCCACAGCATCAGCACAGCCCTCGAAAAACACGGCGTTGACTCGACGCTGGGGGGCTGGATCACAAATATGCTCAAACAGAGAGCTGTACAAGTTACAGTTAATGACACAACGAGAGCTGTCGTGGCGAAGGGCTGCCCTCAGGGAGGCGTCCTCTCGCCGCTACTGTGGAATCTCGTTGTGAACAGCCTCATAAAACAACGGAATGACAGAGGTTACTTTACCGTGGGATATGCTGATGACATAACTATCATAATTAACGGCACCCACGAAGGCACATTATGTAACCTTATGCGCCAAGCCTTGAAAATAGTAGAGGATTGGTGCAAAGAGTGTAATTAGCAGTGAATCCAACCAAAACCGAACTTCTCCTTTTCACCAGAAAGAGGAAGTTAGCGGGACTACAACCACCACAATTCTATGGAACCTCTCTAAGCCTAGCTTCTGAGGCCAAGTACCTGGGCATCTACTTGGACAAGCAGCTGAACTGGGCAAGGCACACTGAATACATCACCACGAAGGCCAGTATATCCTTATGGCAATGCAAGAGACTACTCGGCAGGAACTGGGGCATTAGTCCTAGGGTCACTCGGTGGCTTTACACCACAGTCACCCGACCAATTATAACATACAGCTTCCTAGTCTGGTGGCTCAGAACGGACTATAGCACAGCCCAAAAAACACTGGAAAAACTGCAGCGATTCGCTTGCGTAGCGATCACTAGCTGTATGAGAACCGCACCCACCGCCGCTCTAGAAGCAATGCTGGGACTGCCACCGCTACATCTTATCGTGCGGGAGGAAGCAGCATTAGCCGCTCTCAGACTCAGCACAGCCGGCACCCTGGGAAGTGAGTCCAGAATAAAACACATACGTATAAAAGAAGAAGCAATCAAAAGGCAACCCATGATAGCAGCACCCACCGACAAAACCAAAAAGACATACAACTTCCAGAAACACTACAATATACAGCTTGAGGAAGAATCACGTGACTACTCAGGCCCAAAAGAGATGAGAATTTACACTGATGGTTCGAAAACTGCCTCCGGCACCGGAGTCTAAAAGTCTTCAACCAACTACGCAGGTGGCTCCAGAAGTTTACTCACACACAGGCACAGAACTGGTGGACTTCAGCCCCAGGCTGTGGGCAATCCAAGAAGGCCGTGCCACTCATGGATGGCAGACTGACAAAGCGCCTGCTGCGCCTGGACAGGAGCAGCCTGCGAATGGTGACTGGAACGATAGCCGGACACTGCTCACTAAACAAACACTTCCACACGATAGGCATACCGGACAGCCCTCTGTGCAGAGCATATATGGGGGCTGAAGAAACGGTCGCACACATGCTCCTGGAATGCACAGGGGTCACCCGAATACGAGAAACAACCCTTGGCGCACCGAAATCACTCGCAAATGTTCTGAGCGGACTGAGAGCCCTAATCTGCTTCTGGAAGGAGGTGGGCTGGTTGGAATGATGGCCGCCATGGCTCACGTACAATGGTCCACTTAAAGGACTAAGTGCGGAAACCACATCTCCTAACATAGAACCTTGTGATGAATGGCGATAGGCTCACACTTTATTAGGTGCGGTACGTAAAAATGTCATCAGGGAACTGTGAGTGCACAACAGCAACAGGAACTACTCTACCTACACTATCGGGGAACACCGGCGTGAGTAGGACGTAAGCAGCTTTGTAGCTCGATTATTTCGTCTCACCGACTGGCTCAAAGAAGAGGATTTGCCGCGAGCTTTATTAATTTACATTTATTTTGTTAAACATTTTTGTTATCTCTGTGGAATAATCGGATGGAGTAATTAATACCTAATGCAGCAAGACCTCGTACGAATACAGATACTAACAAGATAAATGATAGAATATAATAAGACAGTCATTTATTTATAACTATTTTATGTGATGGTAAAACCGTTAACTCTTTTTGTATCTCTGTGGAATAATCGGATAGAGTTAATAACTAATTCAAGAATCTGTAATGTATTATAACTTTCGTGAGACACATTCATATTTATAATTAATTACGGTTTACTCATGTGCATTTTTCGGGATTGCCCGACTAGTTTCGGACCCAAATGGAGCCCTTAATCATGAGGTGATCACGCGGCGAGGTCGCTAGTCGAACAGTTAGTTCGCCGCGTGATCAGCTCATGATTAAGGGCTCCGTTTGCACACGTTTGAAACTAGTCGGGCAATCCCGAAAAATGCACGTGAGTAAACCGTAATTAATCATAAATATGAATCTGTAATGTTATACATGATTTGTATACCTAAGTACAAAACGCAATTCCACGCAGGTAACTCCTTGGTTGACTTTTATGACTCCCAAGAGAGAGATAGGGCAAGCAGGTATTCATACATCACATAGACCGGCTGATACTTGTTTCACAAGGTGAATTCATAATGTTACATTCAACACCCCGCGAACTTATATACTTGCATTCAAAAAGAGCATGACATGGACATTAAATTCCTGTCGTGTTACTAAATATTCACTTTACCTCATTCATAGCATCACATACCAACCCGGATTCAACGATATGACGCTGCAATCCTGCTCAAAGTATCTAATAAAATTCTTCGTGCTGTACTTTCCAGAAATATTTTGGATGCTACATGTTAAATTAGCTTAGTTTCACTGCTTTCAAAAGTTAGAATGCTCCAACTTTATATGTTAGAGTTTAATGACATGTGTTCGTTATCGTTGCAAGCGCCATTTGATAGCATAAATGGAGCCATGATTTAAACGTTAGGCAAGCACTCTACCTGAATAATCGTATTCAAATGGAATTGTTCTATGGTCACATAAGTATTTCTCCCATGGCCGGTTTCCAGGGATAGGAAGAAACTTAAACACTGGTATAGAAAGATGTCATACTGACTTTACGTTTAGAATGCTGCAGTCTTGAGTCCCTCGCATCCTGCGCCTCCCCGGGCGGCCGTCCTCCCCACACGGCGTGCGCGATGCGCGCGTACGTGCAGACGAGCGCGCCCAGCGGCAGCGCGAACTGTAGGATCAGCAGCGCGCAAGTGTACTGACCACTCTGCCCCGCGTGCTCCCACTGTTCGAGGCAAATGTCTCTGTGAACATGCCAGTAGCCTAAGTCCCTGGTAACACATTTATGTAGTTTTTTTTCTGATTCTTTCGTGAAGAAACGACATTTAACAACGTGGCATTAGGACTTTCAAAATTAAGAATTGATCTAATTTAAATAAATAAATGAGGAAGAAAAAGTTTGTTTTTAATTTAATGTTGAGTTTGTCTTTGCTATTATAACTTTCTATAAAAAGTCTTTGTAGTTCGCGGAGTCGAAGTTTAAAGGAAAGAAAATAATAAAAGGACCAGGACAAAGTCTTTGTTAACCACCTAAACAAGGAGGTACTGGTTAAATGTTGTAAAGAATAAATAATTAATTTACTAATACTGAGGCCACGTAAATTGGACAAGATTAAGCTAGAAAAATGAGCAGTGCTCAAACCTTGATTAATATTATGGCAGAGAGAATAACTTAGTAATTAATTTAAAAGCGTCAATGCTAGTTTTTTTACTTACGCTTTACACAACTGATGCCATGGTGTTGGCCTCAGCAGCTGTGACACGACAACTATAGGTGCCGCTGTTGTGAATGCGCCTATCCACACTGCAGCTACTACCATTTTGGCCGCCGTCTTCCCAAGCCGAGGCCTTAGTGGCCTCATAATGGCCATGTACCTATCGATGGAGATCGCCAGCAAGGTATACGCACTCACTAGCACCGACACAGCTTGAGTATAGTTCACTACTTTGCACATCACAAAACCGAATGGCCAGTACCGCAATATCAACATAGGCACAAACGAAAACGGTACACAGAACAGTGTCATCAGAATATCCCCCACTGCTAAGTTCACTATAAAGTAGTTCGTCACTGTCTTCATTCGTGGTGAAGTTTGCACTACGAAACATACTAATCCATTTCCAATAAGTGCTACTAAGAATACTACTGAATACATCAGGTAGATACAGCTGTGGAATAGGGATGATGTGAGGAAGTCTTCCGGATAAGAGGAAGGATCGCAAACGTCGTATCCTGGCCATGTCGCGTTTGTGGAGTACGTTATGTTATCATTGTGTTCTTCAATACTGCTAGTGTATGCCTCGACCGCATTGTATAGAGTAGTCGTTTCATCTAACATAATGCGCCGGCTCCCTCTTTCATCCTTTCAGCTCCATCGAAGCAATTTACCTGAAAATAAATTCACGTCGTTGTTTATTTTCGTAACAATAAATTTTACTGCTATATTTATAAGGACCTTCGTTATTTACGATTCTGCATGTATTTTAGAAGCGTGTGTAAAAAAACGTGAATTATAGCTTTTTATAAACTTGCTAATAAATTATTAAATACATTTTCGCGGCCAGAATGTGGGCTTTCACGTAAACTATGTGAGTCAAAGCAGTCGTTACTCGGTGTAGTTTACGATCAAATAACAGTACCTACACATCGCGTCAATTTACGTCGCATTGCACCTATTATAATCGCACCACGAAAACAATCAAGAAAAACATCATATTTTTTGATTTTTGCCTAGAATAGAGAATACTTATTTGGTGTGTTAATAGCCTATACAGGGTGTAAACGAATTCGTGTAATTCCTGAAAACCACATGATCTACTACTGGTATAGATTGGCCCGGCACGGGATTTAGCTTGATTATTTTTTCATGCGACTTTGTTATCGATCGTATCTAAACCACCTAATAAGGATTCAGTAAAAATGTGAGAATTTTCTTTTGCAAGAAAAATATTTTATTTGAGTAAACATTTCGATGCCAGCATACATTAATGAAAACACAGCGACATGGCTGGCGGGCACGACTAACCCGATATTGCTCTTTGCAGGCAGATAAGTCAAGGCTCTAAAATGACTCAGAAATAGAAAAAAAGTTTTTTTTACTTTTTTTTAGTTGATTTTCAAACATTCCCATTTAAGTTTAATCTGTGTCAATTCGTTTACACCCTGTATAATATAAGTAAACATTATTAAGTTTACTATGCTCATCTTCCGTGTCTGTCTAAGTGCTCAAATGGTTACTGAATACCTATTAATCTTCTACATATTATCGAACATTGAACACTTAGTTCCCACGAACGATCTAGAGTAGGACTAATTAACAATCAGTGTAAACATGCTGTTTACAATGGTTCGACCATAGAAGTAAAAAGTACTACGTTGCCTATGACACTGATGGACCTGTGACATATTCATTGGTTAGGCCCGGACTCCACCAAAGCGGAGACGAGACGAGCGGAGCGGAGATGTGTTTTAAAAACCAATAGAATTTCGTTATTCACACATCTCGTCTCCATTCAGCTTATTAGTGGATACCACTGAGCGGAAATGTATCATATTTGTATGGCACGATGGAAGCGGAGATGTGAGCTGTTCCTCGCAGAGATTGAGCTGGGCCGCGTTACGCGACGGAGATGTGAGCTTTGCCTCGCAAGCTGACGACGGCGCGCAGCGGAGACGAGATTTGTTCAGAGAACAGTGAGCGGTCTCGTGTTAGATCGCACTAAACTACGCGTTCATATCCAATGCTCACCGCACGCAGCTCAGTTCCGCTCTAGTCAGCGCACATCTCCATCCTAACCAGCACACATCTCCGCTACAGTCTGGCAGTACGCATCTCCGCACAGTTTCGGTGGATACATCCTAGCGTAAAAACATCTCTTCTCGCCTCCGCTTCGGACATCTCCGCACATTTCCGCTTTGGTGGAGTCCGGGCCTTAGTCTGGTTTGTCAAATCCCTACTAATATTACATGCGAAAGCTACTCTGTCTGTCTATCTGTTACGCTTTCACGCCTAAACCGCTGAACCGATATTGATGAAATTTGGTACAGAGATAATCTGGAACCTGGAAAAGGACATAGGTTACTTTTATCCCGAAAAATACGGAATACGCGATAAACGACATCCACACGGGCGAAGCCGAGAGCGACCTCTAGTAAGTAATAATTTAAAACGATTTAAATTGGTAAAAGCTGATTTATCCTATTATTTATTGTTATATTTATATGTATTCCTATTATTCAATAATTAATAGGTATATGATGTATCTTTGTATTTGAAATTTGTGTATTTTTAGTGTAGTATATTAGTATTTCTAAAAGTTTTATACATAATCCTTATGCTTATTTTTGATATCACATGTTTTATCTCTGCAATCACCCTAATGTCGACTGGTAGTAAATGCCTAAGGCATTAAGTCCGCCTCTGTACTATTTTTGTGCTTAAAGAATAAAATAAAATAAATAAATATACTGCCTGATTTTATCTCTTTACCGCTTTGTGACGCTGCGCGCTGTCGAAAACACACAATTTCAATTTTACTGTGCAAATATTCCAAAGTTGTGTCATATTGTGTTGTCATGTTGTGTTGTAGCATAAAGCAAGTTTCATATAAATAAGTGACGTGGCAAACAAACTTATGTAATTATGTAAACTTCTGTTACAGTATCTCATCTAGCACAGATTCTCATTAAAATTACATGGTTATTTTCACTATACACTAAACTTGAAACTAGTTTGTTCAGAATCACTAGGAGATTATTATAAAACTAGCCTGTATGAGAATAGTGTGTTTGGTATGGCACCAAAGATTTATAACAAGACCCTTAAAGATACATTCGTGTTTTAAAAAATAGAGACATTCGTGTTTTCAAAAATAAGCTGTTCCAATTCCTCATTGAATATTTATTCTACTCTGTCTCTGTTGACAAATTCTTAAAGTGTTAATGTCCGATTGAATCTACCGATATGATTATAACTTTAATTTTAATGAATGACTTTAACCGAATGACATTTTAAACTATTTTATTATGACATTTGTATGCCCATGAGGCTGATCTTTGTATAAATAAGACCTAATTATTACCAGTGAAACACAAATAAATGATTTTGATTGATTTTGAGATTCCATTGGTTTAGTTTTTATACCACATTATTAATAGTATAGATTATATTTTTTCAAAAATAAGTTCTTATTTCAACTTGGATTTAATAGACCACGAATAGATAGAATATCTACAAAGGGTTAGTCGGAAAGGGTGTAATAATCCGCGGGCCACTTAAAGTATCACTGATGACGGTTTTAAAGCAAGTATTAAAATGATTTTCAACTTACGCGATATGTTCAGTCTATATAAATTTAATTAACAATCCTTTGCTACGTGTAATTAAATGTACGTTTTAATGGAAAGTTTGAAATATTGTTTGCATAGTATCTACGAATGCATACGAATATATGGCATTTAAAATATTTCGTAAATTCAACGGTATTTTAGGAAAAAAATACTTGAATTTCGCTACATGTATACATATTGGTGCTCGTGACTATACACATTATAAAAATACAGATTCGGGTCTAGTCGCGTAGAAACTTAAACGGCACTAAATACCTTTTTTATCCCGACGTTTCGGCCGAATTATACCGGCCGTGGTCACGGGTAGACTATCTACCTACATGATAGATTTTAGCGTATTTTTATGAAATCTTTGAACAGCTGTTTCTCCTAAATGATTGACTTTAAGTGAAAGTTGTGGAACAAAAGTTATTCATTATTACGGGTACTTTAACACCCTTTTGGATTAGTATTTAGTACCCCCTTTCCGAATAATCTTGTATAGAGATAGAACTTGAGGCCTGAGACTGTCGGCTCGGTAAGTTTCCATGTATAAGACAACCCCTGCATTGAACACATCACGCATTTCATGCTCTACTGGACAAATTAACGCAACATAAACTACTTAACACATATAAGAGGCAGTTCTGGTTATAATCATGATGAGATGTCTCGGTTTTTGCGTATACTAAAAATAGCATTATATAGAGAAAACAGTCTACGAGCTTCCAATAAAAGTTCTATAATGTCAAAAGTTATATTTATTTTCGGATAGTCATTCCTATGGGAAATTCCGAGGATACTCTTTTGGTCTAGCAATATAAATAGTAAAACCTAGGCTTTAACTAAGAAATAATTTAGTACCTATAATAAATTATAAACAGCCGTCGGTCCCGGGTGACATACGAATGCCTATAACAGTCATTACGGGTAGTCAGAAGCCAGAAAGTCTGACAGCAAGTCTAGCCTTGGGGTATCGGTATTGCCCAGTAACTGGGTAGCAGAGGTCTGATGGCAGTCGCTCTGTGTAAAATATTATACAACGTGTTATATAATTCCCCTTAAAAAAGAAAATGTTAATCAAGTAGTCTTTTATGGTTGTTGTCATTTACCTCTCAGAGGGAATTATATAAGAATGTAAATAACTTTCTGAGTATTCAACTCTTTACTTTTATGTTTTCAGGGTTGCGTTTCAGTGACGATTTTATTTTATCTCTTGTTAAAATATTGCCAATAGACTGTTTACAAGGGACCTTTTAATCCCCTTTCGGCTTTTGGGGTATTTTTGTAACACGTTATATATTATTAGATTGGAAGCCGACTTCAATATAGTTGGGAAATGGCTAGGCAGATAATAAATTATAAACAGAGTGATGTTTTCAGATAGAACTGCAGGGCCAAATCCAGAACCACAAGGAATAGAGAAAAGTCGCCAAAGAAGCTCGATTTGAAAGAAAACAAACAATGCATTTTTAAATTTTTCATGAGTAATTGGTTTTGCTGAGAATCGAACCCGATGTTTTTGCACTTCATCATCTTCTTCTTCTCTCGTGTCAGCAAGAGCTATACGAAAACAGCTCATGCTGTGGTGAAAAGATTAGCCAGTCACCAAGGTTGGTAGCGGGGCGGACAGGTTTTTTTTTTCTATTATACTGCTGTAGGTGGTCCTAGGGACCCTTCCTACGTAACCTGGCAGTTATTGGCGAGACCTGAAGGGTCTCCAGCCAATGGGGAGGGAAGTAAAATACTTAACCTAAGCTAACTACTTGTACTACACTAACATCATGACTACCTGCAACAACAGCACTAAGGGCGACCCTTAGTGGGACTCGGACCTCGGCTTAGGGCGTTGCTGGCGGGGACTTAGGGGGGGGGGAGACAGCTTGATGAGAGCTGAATTATCGGTGTGACTGCGGAGTCTGAAGAGACGAACTGGCTCTATGACGGGAGAGCTCGGTGGATCGTGACCGGCGGAGGTGGGACGTCGCGACGGGCCGGGGCTGACTGCCTAGAGTGCGCCGGACATACTTAAGTATCGTCACTCGTGGAGGCTCTTTTCATGCACCTCCTCTTCATCATTATCAACCCATAAACACCCATTGCTGAACATAGGCCTTCTCGTAGACCGCTGCATTGTTCAATCGCGAGAAAATATTGCCACCACACCAGCACCACGTTTGACAAATGCATAAGTGATTGCAGCATGTTTTTATTAATGGAGGATTTAGTTGCCTATTTCTTTTGTCATAATCCTACATCCAATTTGATAGGCTCCACTATAGCCATGAGGCAGTTGCAATTGTCTGATAGTACGTACACACCAAGCCAATGAACGCCAACCAAGGCCAAATAAGGCCAATAATAGACATGGTTCGTTACAGCTTGTATCCGAATTAAACCGGACTCGTATACAAAGTTTGAACAAATTACCAACGTTCGTTGGCGTTCGTTAGCTTGGTCTTTATAGTACCTACCTACAACAAAACTAATAAGTTACATCGATGTACCTGCATGTACCTACAACCAATGGCAGTCGCTCATCTTCTCGCCACTTACACTTATTGCGTCAGCGCAAAGATTTATATTTATGATTAAGTACGGTTTACTCACGTGCATTTTTCCAACTAGTCGGGCAATCCCGAAATAAATACAAAAAGCGCAAAGTTTTTTTTACTTTTTTTTAAATAACAACTTTGTATTATACAAGAATATTTTTAATTCACCATAAAAAATTTAAGGGTACATATGGAAGCGGTATACTTATTGAAATGTAAAATCATTAATTTAATTTATTTAAATCTAACAAAGTTATTTACTTTTGTTTGATCCTGAAAATATGAATAATTTTATGGGCATAATACGCTAATACTAGAAATACTACGTCAACAACACGGACTATCAATGAAATTCATCCCACCGCGCGTAAGCTACACACATCATGCACCATTATACGCTTGTGTGAGTCATGCGTCAGTCAGCTATACCGGTATGTAATGCGTGCGAGCGAGTCGATAGCGCGAAATCCGTGCAACACACACACAGTCGTGCTTTCTCCTACACTCCACTCCACGTATTTAAAAAGTTAGAATTTGTTCTGCGATAATGGGGATTTGAATTTGAAGGGATTAGCTAACAGTGATTAGGATCAGGTGATAAGGATTGAAATCAGCTGATAAGGGTGGTAATTTACAGTCTTATTAAAAACTTACAGTTCAGCAATTTTTCAAAATGGCCACCGCCCTTTGTTGTCAACACACAAGCGAGCACTTTGTACAAGATAGTTATTTAATGATATTAGAACATCACTTTGCCCTTTTACTTCGAGTTGTTTTAAAAGTTTGCGACTATCGGGCTCACTCACGTACACTCTCAGTTTGATTTCACTTCACTTGTAAAAATCCATGGGTGTGAGGTCAGGCGGCACGCGGGCCAGGCAATTAGGCCGCCGCAGCCTGTCCACCGACTCCCTAACTCCTCGGTTAGATACTTTCGCTCCGATCTGTCTAGATAAGATTCACCTACGTGCCGGCCTTCTATGAAGTATTAACACAAAGGGTACTCTCGAGACGTGAACTGATAAGCCATCGTAGTTATCAATTTAATAACAGATGTTAACACGTAATACGTATTGCGCGCTCGCGTAAACTTAATAACCTCTCTGTTGCGTTCTGAGAAGTCGGGTTCGGTGGAGAGGGCGCGATGCAGTCTGCTTTGACCTTAATTTACCGAATATTAAGCTTATTATTATTAGTATTTATCAACACAACACATGTACTCGTAATTACGTATAACAAAAAGAGGTACGCACTCGGCAACGAGAGGATGCGCTTGCACCGCGCGACACGCAACCTGATCTAATTACTGCGGGCGGCAGACTGATGTCGCAGGCGCAAGGGTGAGTCGGGGCGGTGTGGCGAGGGCGGTGAGGGAGACCCGCCCGATCGCCGATCATCGCACGTCATGGCCGAGTGGTTATAATCCCGCTAATAGTTTGGGTTCGATTCTTACGCTGGGTTCTTTAAAAAAGTAAAACAAAACAGAGTAAAATAAAAAGAAAACTTAGTTTCAATTATTTTATTTTGGGATTCTAACTTTCCCTTCATACTTTTATGGGCTTAGGACCAGCAAAATTACTTTATTTATTATTCAAGTAAGTGAAGCTACCTGGACAAAAACATTATTGAAAAATGATAAATTGTTTGAATGGTAAAAAAGAAATAAAATAATTTTGGCGTATTTAAAAAGTTAGTATCTGTTCTGCTAACAATGGTAGGGATTAGCTAACCAGGATTGGAATCAGCTGACAAGGATTGGAATCAGCTGACAAGGATTGGAATTTAGTCCTATTTAAAACTTAAGCACTTACTGTTTAGCAATTGTTCACTCCTCTGTTATAAACACAAGCGCGCAAGTTTTAGAAGATTGTTTTTAACGATATTTAGTATAATTTAAAGTCACAGATATTTTAGCAATTGTTCAAAATGTCCACCTCCATTATCAATACACACGCGCGCGCGTTTTAAAAGATTGCTTTTTAACGATAATAAAACGTCTCTTTGCCCTTTTACTTCGTCAAAAGCGTCTATGATGCGTTGTTTTAAATGTTCGCGACTATCGGGCTCACTCACGTACACTCTCCGTTTGATTTCACTCCACATGTAAAAATCCATGGGTGTGAGATCAGGCGAGCGCGCGGGCCATGCAATTGGGCCGCCGCGGCCTATCCACCGACTCCCGAACTCCTCGGTTAGGTACTCTCGCACCGCTCTGTGGTAGTTCGGTGGTGCACCGTCTTGTTGATACCACAAGCCTTGCAAGTAAGACAGCGGAACGTCGTCTAACATTGATGACAACATTGTACGGAGTAGGTTTAAGTAAGATTCGCCTGTGAGCCGGCCTTCTATGAAGTAAGGGCCGACTATGCGGTCGTTTACGATTCCCGCCCAGACATTAACACTAAACCTATGTTGGTACGAATGTTGTCGCGTTAGCTTTGGGTTGCGGTATGACCACCAGTGTTCGTTATGTTGGTTGAATAAACCAATTCTAGTAAACAAACACTCATCAGTGTACAGCACATTCGCGTCAGGATTACTTAACACCCAGTTGCAGAACGCAATCCTGGGTGCTAGGTCCACTGTGGTCAGCTCCTGAACCGTCCGGTAGTGATAAGGATGCATCCCAGCAGTGTTAACGATTTTCCAGGCGCAGTACTGACTGATCCCAAAGTGACGAGCCGCGTCGTTCGTGCTTCGCCTAGGATCCTCATCAAAGTACGAAAGTACGTCGTCGTACAGGTTTTGTGAGTAGGCGGGTCTGCCTCGTCCTTGTGCCTGTGAGGGCGCATGGAACGATCCGTGGTCTAGCAGTCGTTGGTAAGCACTCAATACTGTGCTGTAGTTAGGTTGTCGAGCGTTCGGATACAGATCTCGATACATGCGTAATGCTGCACTCACGTTTTCTCCGGACAAGAAATACGCACGCAGCATTAACACGTACTCTCGAGACGTGAACTGATAAGCCATTGTACTTATCAATTCAAAAAGAACTTAACAGGTGATAAGTACCTATTGCGCGCTCGCGTAACCTTAATAACCTTTTTATTGCGTTTTACGAAGTCGGGCTCGGTGGAGAGGGCGCGATGCGGTCTGCTTTGACCTTAGTTTACCGAATATTATGCTTATTATTATTAGTATTTATCAACACAACACATGTACTCGTAATTACGTATAACAAAAAGAGGTACGCACTCGGCAACGAGAGGATGCGCTTGCACCGCGCGACACGCAACCTGATCTAATTACTGCGGGCGGCAGACTGATGTCGCAGGCGCAAGGGTGAGTCGGGGCGGTGTGGCGCGGGGGTGTACTTTGGCGGCCGCTACTGTGCCGCGCGGGATTTTTTATGAACGAATAGATAAAGTGTTAGCGTGTGTGCGTGCGCGTACGAATATCATTGTCAATGTGATTGAACTTTCTTACCAATTATTGATGTTTTTGGAGTACAATCTTGGAAAAAAAAAATTTTTTTTTTTTTTTGCTTTTTTTATTTTTTTACAGTAACTGATCATGCCCTTAAATTTTTTCTGGTGAATTAAAAATATTCTTGTATAACAACGTTATTACAATTTGTTGAACGTATTAACATACCAACACAAACCATCGCGGGTTTAACAGCGGTACGTTAGACGCGGCAAATCGGTGCCAAAACATACTTTTAAATGAACAGTAGATCTATACAAGGTTAGTCGGAAAGGGGGTACTAATCCGCAGACCACGTAAAGTAGCACTGATGACGGTCTTAAAGCAAGTGTTAAAATTTCAAAATTCGTTTTTTTTCCATGAAAAATAATTATTATTTTTGATTTTTCAAAAAATCTTCATTCCTGCTTTAGTTACGAATTCAGAAAATGGAGCTTCTAATCCGTGACCCTAAATATGACCTAAAATTTAAACACAGGTGATCATAGCCGAGGATGGATAGATTTTAGCGTATTTTTATGAAATCTTTGAACAGCTATTTCTCTTAAACTATTGACTTTTGGAGAAAGTTGTAGAACAAAAGTTATTTATTATTATGGGTACTTTAACACCCTTTCGGATTAGTACCCCCTTCCCGACTAACCTTGTATGGCTCGTCATTTGAAAAGACACTTTCTAGATCGCATTGAAATCTAGAACGTATCCTTTCATCTCTTGAGCATATCTTTGCAATACCGCAATACGGTAAACATTCGTGGTCTTTAAGTCGCACTCAGTCCGGAAGTGATCGGTTTTACCAAGTTCGCCGATGCGACTTCTTAGGCCGTTTGTCCACCGCTGCCGTCACCGATAACGAGATGACTTTGCCGAAGTAGCGATACATACATTACTATGACTGCGTGTCCACCGCACGTCCGTCATCTGAGCGCCGTCATCTCGGCCATCGAGAGTGTCAATAAATCGGCGCTACCGCTAGAAATCGGCCGAGATCGGCACGGACCGAAATGCCGAAAATACAAGGTGTCTCAAAAGAAAGTTTATATTTAGTGGATCGATTAAAAAAAAAGTAAGCCGTGTATCGAAAAAATGTTTATTAATTATTAAAGTACACAATTTGGGAATTTATTTCATAAAAATAATATCGTCCAAATGTAGACCCTCGCGTTCGCGGCACTCATTTAATCGAACAGTAAAATTATTTATGACGGATCGGCAGGTTTTAATTCTTGCACCAATTGAATTTTGTAGGGGTGCAGCTTTAGGTATTTGTGCAAAATGCGATGTAATGATGATCTGTGCACATTTAAAGCACTTGCGCGCTTCTGAATTGAAAGGTTCGGGTCATCACGAACAGACTGATTAACACTCTCCACGTTTTCTACCATGCTTGATGACCTTGGTCGCACGGATTTTGGTTTTTCCAGCGTTTTACCGGTCTCTTCAAACTTTTTGATCCATTTTCGAATAATAATAATAATAATTTTTATTTCAGAAAAAAGGTTTAGTTACAGAAAAGGAGGTAACGTTGGTTCCTGTACTAATGATGAACATTGTATCACAGGTACCAGCGCCTTCCACAGTATAGGTACAATAAAAGCATGAACGATGGTCTTGAAATAAAGTTGAGTAGAATACAAAGCAAAAAGAAAAGTAATATTGTCTTAACTACTTATTAAAAATAGTTTGATTGTATAATGATTATATGAGTGAGTCCATGTGGTGTTTAATGTATGAGTGTGCTGTGGTGTGTATGTGTAATGTGGTGTGTGTGTATGTGTGATGTGGTGTGTATCTGTGATGCGGTGTGTATGTGTGATGTTAGTGTATCGATTTTAAGGGTAACGTCAATTATTTTAGTGATGGTTTTAGAAGATTCTCAGTCTCATGGTAATTTAGTTTTTGTAGCCAATCTTTCAGAATTTTCTTACATTTGGTTTTGGATACATCATGAATCGGTATTATTTTATTTATGCGGTTATATAAGCGAGAGCTGTTTATGTGAAAACTTCTACTGGAAAGAGATGTTTTGTGTGGTTCTATATCACACACTCTGTCCTTTCTACGCTTGTCGTTGGGCTTGTATGGTACATTTCCTCGCTTGCGCAGAATGGTCTGAAGCACATAGAGCTGCCTTACTGTGAGCATAGAACTTTCTTTATACACTTGTGTCGTTCGATATTTTATGGGCTTTTTAAGAAGAACTTTAAGGACAGCTCTTTGTGCTCTCTCCACCCGCAGCATGCTGGTACCAAATGTACCACCCCAGACCGGTATACAGTATGTTAGTATTGATTGGGCCAATGAAAAATAGACAAGTTTTAAAGTGTCTAGGTCGGCTGAAGATCTTAGTTTTTTAAAAACGTAAAGAAGTTTTCTTGTACGGGAAACCAGTGACTCAATATGTTTCCCCCAGTTCAAATGGGAATCAATGCAAACTCCCAGGTATCTAATATCTGTAGTGCGCGTAAGAGGCAAACAGTCGCAACTTGAGTCATTGTGGCCACATATGTGTGCATTTATTTGCAAACTGCTTGGGGGTTGAGACACAGGAGAGGAAGAAAATGTAACGTATTTGGTTTTGTCGATGTTCAGTGTGAGGAGGTTGGCATTTAACCACGACGTGACCGTGGAGAGGGCTTTCTCTGCTGTACTATAGGTTAGTTGCCAGTTAGCAGCGTGCACAATCAACGCTGTGTCGTCTGCGTACGTTATTATTTTACAGTTTTCTAGAGACAATTTACACAGGTCGTTGATATACACTAAAAATAAGGTCGGACCGAGAACACTGCCTTGAGGAACTCCATATGAGAGCGACTCCTCATAACTGATGTACTTTCCTACCTTCACACACTGAACTCGTTTACTGAGGTAGCTACGGAAAATCTCCAGTGCGTTGCCTCTCACACCGACCCTTTCTAGCTTATTTAGAAGGATGGGGACAGAAACCGTGTCAAAGGCTTTTGACAGGTCAAGAAATACTGCTAAACTTTTGAATTTTCTGTCTATGGAATGTATCACAGATGATGTGAGCTCAATTACTGCATCTTCGGTCGATTTTCCCTTAAGGAATCCGTATTGATTTTGAGACAGAATGTTAAAATTTGAAAGGTAATTTATTAAGTTATTATTTAAAAGCTTTTCAAATATTTTGGATATGGTTGTCAGAACTGAAATTGGCCTGTAATTTGAGACACAGTCTCTATCCCCACTCTTATAAATTGGGTGAACGATGGCCTTTTTAAATACCCTTGGGAAGGTGCCAGTAGATATACAGCGATTAAATATGTATTTTAATGCTGGGATTAGGATAAGTCGCGCAGATTTAAGCAAAGACGCGGATATTCCGTCCCAACCCACAGCGCAATCGCTTTTTAGGTTCATGATAATGGATTCTATTTCACTTTCCGACACTTCAAAAACAACCATCGATGACCCGAAATCAACCATAGCAGATGAAATAGGAGAAGTATTAGTGAAAGTATAGCCACTATTTAAGATATTATCCGCCAAAGTTTTCCCTACATTCGCAAAATATTTGTTAACACCATCAACAGAAACGAAGAAGACTGCTTGGCGCATCATTTAAGTGGTGAAAACCTCGAATACTGCAGAATCTTTTATGCGCTACAGTTGCCGAATCACTGTTTTTGTAAAACTCTCGCACGCACAACGCACGATCTTCTCCCGAGAAACGCTCCATAGCGACTGAATTCCCAAGAGCCAGGCTACCGATTGACATAACCCCCGCGCCCCTCGGATTCGTTGCGTTCACGCAGTAAGCTAAATAAAGGGCAATGTCCATTTTAGGCTACGCGTGAACATAATGCTACAAAAATAATAATTTTAACAATAATAATTTCATATTTTTTTCAAATCTTTCTCATTATATCTTTGTATCAATCAACACTTTTATGAATATGAATTTTACCAGTATTTTATTTGATTTTTATGACTACCGGTCATCTATAACAAGGCAAATGATAGTCAATGACAGTTGTCATTCGCTTTTTTAGAGTCAGGGTTGCCAAAATCTTACTGGCCATTTTTATCCATTACTTATCGATTACTAAATGCTACTTGGTGATATAAGTGTACTTTCATTATTTTTTTTGTTTACTGATTTTATCAGTCGTATTATGTTTATATTTTATTAATAAAATTGTTTTCAAATGTTTAATAGCAGCAATGCAGCAGCAGAAATGTACTAAAACTAATGAGAAACGTATCCGATTATTAAAGATTTTTATATCGATTTTTGTTTTTTTCATGCATAGCAACACAAAAAAAAATTAAACAAAATGTCATGTCAACTATACCGCTCATTCGCTTTGTATCTTCTGCATCGTAAGTTTTGTTTCATGAATATTATAGCGCCGACTTTGTTTACTCATAATGGATCCCGATAATTCTCTTCCCCACGACCTTGGCAATCCTACGGACACCGAACCTCGCTCTAACGCTGACTCTGGCTCGCTTATGGTCATCGAAACTCGCCTCAACGTTGACCACGGCAACTCACTAGACAATTACCCTATACCTTCGGCCACCTGCAGATTATTACGAGGTAAAATACACAGCAGGCACATAAGCCGAAAAATATATTTCGTATTATATTATTTATGAAAATAACAATGGTAGGGAAGCAATTGGAGAACAGTGGGTTGCTGCGCTCATGTCATGACTATTATATGGTATTTGAGCTGGGCAAGGTAGCAAGAACATATATCTCCACCTGCCCAGTTTCTAGATAACATATTATTAACGTATGAATCAGAATAAAATAAAAATAATTCATAAAAATGTCTTTTACTTCACATTTATAACCTTACTTGTCACATGTAATATATCCTATTTAAATACTTTTGATACTAAATCGTATTCATATTCTTTTTCTTAGGACTGCTAAGTAATTGATTATTGTAAAAATATATTTCTCAATGTTTGTTCATGCCAGGCCAAAGTCTCATACTAAATGGACAATCCCCTTTAAACTTTCTTTTGAGACACCTTGTACAAAACATATCTGCACTTGTCCACTACAACCGAGATTGACGGCGTCTGTGCACGGATTTCTATCTTGTGTTGAGAACCACCGAGCTCGGTCGCTGTGGACACACGATCGCCGTCACGTCGCGTCGTTCCGAACTCGGTCCGAATTAATCTCGTTTCGCGGTGACGGCGGCGGTAGACAAACGCTCTTAGTCGTGTCATACTGTACGTACCATGATACAGTTGTTCCACATTCTCATGAACAGTGATATTTATAGGTGTAGATCATAGTGTGTTTGCTCTTTAACATCTGCAACATATGCAGCTAAAAGATGTAATAAAGAATGTGTAATAATTCTTAGCAACCGCCTTGGAACGTGTCAAAAGTTGTTTATTTCCATTAGTCTTGGCACCAAACCACCTTTAATCTTGTTCAGTATTAAATCTGCATTTCAATAAGCTATTGCCGATTTTTTGTACTATGTGCCTTTAAATATTATGTAGACATGTATCGTGTGTTTTAAATATTTCTTCGATTCAAAGTAATACGCTATATCTTCTTCACGTGCCTCAGCAACAAGTTAGCCCCCCGATGTAGAACCTTTTCGATAAGCAGTTGTCGACCGATTCGATTTGAAGGATCCACTGCAATAATGACGAATTTCCAAAGTTTCTTTAATTCTAAGTAAGTATGTCATTGGGACACTTGATATAATATGCAGTTCGTAATCTCGTTTACAAACTCAGCAATATTGCTCACAATCCCGAGGTAAATATGTTTTTAAAAATCGGATACGCGGCTAGAACGCTCAGCGTCATAGGTGCTCTCATCTTTAACGCTGTGTTTTCTTTCACCATTTATAAAATTAAAAATCAAGGGTCTATGGTGGCGTAACCAGTCTCGCTACCGTGGTGTCTTGAGCTACCAAGCGAGAAACACCAAACACCAGGATTGTCAGTTTCAAAATGGAAGTCAGTGTACACGTACGGTGCGAATGACACATGGACACACAGTGTTCATTCGGGCGGGAGGGCGTCCCTGAGGGTCTACTCCCTAAGCACGAAGTCCGTGGTTTCGGCCTTAGTTACGAGCGTTTCCTTCTCCCTATCACCTACGGACACACAATTGTTTTGGAGCCCGAACTAAGAATGAATGACAACACGATTTGACAGTTGTCCCTACTACCGATGTGTTTTTGCCCGTCCGAAAAGTTGAACTTGACACTTGTTTTGTTCACTCCTACGTTTCGGGCTACTTTCGGACGGGCGACTAACTTCGTTGACGGACTAAGGGAGTAGGCCCCCTAGTACAGGTCCCGTCACGTAAAAAGAACGCTGAGCAGCAGTGGAGGGGGTATGTCTGCGCACACAATTGTAGTCGGTCTGTTGGTTGCTCGAGTGGTTGAAATCGCTCAGCGCGCAAGTTTAAGGCCAGCGTTCTTTTTACGTGACGGGACCTGTAGTGCAACAGGTGGCGGATTGAGCGAGACGCCAAACAGCTCTATACAAATTAATGGTTGCGCCACCAGCGGGTGATTCGGTTGCCGACAACAAAGGACATCTGACAAAATGGACCAAAAAGTAAAGTAGCCGGCCAAAGAAAATTATGCATATATTATGATAGCACATGAATACCTAAACATTTTTTTAATATGACGTCATTACTCTAGGTCTATTTTAATTGACGACTTCGAGAACCCATCGGCAAATAGACTTGAGAGTCTAGACTTGTTCGCTTGTTCGGCAGTCAACTGTGTTTCTCCTGAATACTGGTTTCGGTATAAAAACCTCTAAAACAATAACAAGGAACGTTTGGCACATGTTTTTCATTTACAAATTCTTTTTAAGTTTTGACTGAAATGGAATATTTTAACCTTATGTAGTGATTCAGATATCAGACCTAGAGGAATGACGTTCTATAAAAAATGTTTAGGTAGTTATGTACTCTGCCGGGGTTGCGGCGCATGCAGCTGCGAATCCCGTGACCCCGGCCAAGGGTCAGGAGAAGGAACACCGTGGGTTTTTAGCCGGTAAGAGTCCGGCACAACCCTTCGCCATCCCCGGGCGAAGGGTATCCATGAGGATTTTCCCACGATAAACAATATAACATTGTTAATCAATTGATTACATACGTGTGCTATCTAATTAGCTCGTCATTATCATTAATGAGGACAAATCCTCAACGATTAGGTACACCACCTGAGGCCTAGCTGGGTAAAGACTGAGTAATTAGGCAATTAAGTAAGTAATAGACTATAATGGGACTATAAAGTTTTCACACATTAAGTAGATTGAAAATGTATAAAAACACAGTATCGTGCTCTTTTTATTTAGTGACTAATAAATGACAGGATACCCTTCCTAAGTAAACAAGTCAGGTGAGGCAGCATCACCGGTGTGAAGCAGTCGATTTTAATCAGTCAAGCTCAAACTCAGTAATGGACGTAGTAGTCATGAACCTATCTTACTGCTGTACATAATGCCACCTAACAGACAACCCAGATAATGGACTTTAAATTAGAGATGCTTAACGGACGTAGTTACACAAAAAGGATCCAATCCACATAAAGTCACTTTAGAGATATTGACGTTTGAAGTTTGGAAGATGTTTAACGTGCCATACATGTGGGTTGGTTCTGAGGTGGATAAAATGTGATAGACAGTTGTTTTTGCTTGGATCTTTTTTACTGGCCGATAGTATTGATATTTAGCATCAGTTTGGTGCACTTAAATCATTTTTGACCATGTTGTGAATTGGATCTTTTTTGCGTAACTAACTAATTAACTTCCACTTTAGAACGAGACGAAGTGTTGTGGCAAAATACCAGAAACCAGAACCGTTTAGCAATCTATCAAGTAGTAGCTCTAAGTCAACAGAAAAATCAATCCTCTGTTGCGACAAAAAGTAGAAAGCGGTAAATTAAAACTTTAAAAGCCATTACGTCCGTCTACTGAAAGGTTGCAAAGAAACAGACGGAAAATAAATAAAAAAGTTCTGTGAAGTCAACGAGATTCCTTGAAAAGTGTAAACAATGGGTATTCAAAATGAAATAGGAATAATTTATTTGCATGAATTGTAAGACAGCAGATGTTGCATTTTATAAAAATGAATTTGGGACATCACTTTTGTTCTAAGAAAATTAAACATATCTTGAAAAAAACTCTACGCTGCTGATCGGTAGTTTAGTTATATGAAAAGATGACTTACGTTTTTTGTTACAATAAGTTTTATTTCCAATGAAATAAGTACAGTGTATGAATATCATAATGTAAAACAGACACTATTCATAATTCCTTACATTCAATAAAGACCGAATTAGTGAAATTCTTGCGTCTTATTAGAGTTTCTCATTAGATTAGAAATCAACATGAAATTACAAAAATATTTTAGACATTATTACAGCTTTAGTGGCATTATTATTGGTTCTTATCATTCCACAGCTGGGCAAAAGTCTCCCCCAAGGCTTCTCCTTGTATTGCTTCTTCCAGAAAGTTCTTTGCCATCTACGTCATCAGGCAAGCGCAGCGTCTTCTAGACAAATGTAATTATTTACAAATCAAACATATTTATATCCACACTAATTGGATCCGAACACGATCTTTCTCGCTCGCAATTTTTCTAATATAATTGTTACTCTTTCACATCTACCAACGTTGTTTAATAACCACAATAATACGAAACACATAAATTATTCCTGTTTGTTATTCTACTTCGTCTTATTTGATCATCAATCTACATGATCGTTTACATTCGCACTTTTACAAGAGCAAAGTGATTCTTTAACTATATATTTAGTTAAGTAGATGCTATAACAACAGACTTTCATCTTTCATGTCTTTATTTTCGTCGTGTTCGCAGTAGAAGTTAAATGAAACTCTTGTTTAACATTAAATTGAAACACTGGCCGCTCTTTTGCGTGGAACTTTTTATATTATCAGTTATTATCCTTATGCAGTTTATTCATTTATTATGCATGTATTCTTATACCTACAGTAAGATTTATTTAACTGGGACTATCTACTTGGGAAATTTTAAATCAAAGAAGATACAGGAGAACTTTCTTTGAAAATTTTCTCATTTTCTATGAAAACAATATTAGCGTATATTTTTTTTGGTTAAGCGTGAAGTTTGTTTTTAATTGAAACCGTAAATTTTGTTTTTTATTACACTTATCGACTCAGTCTCGTGTAAGGTTCAATTTGTTCTAGCGGATAAAAAAATCTGAGCAGCAGAAATTGGGCAAAATTGGTGACAAACTTTTTCATACAAATTGTTCTCGAGCCGAAACGAGATATCCCGTCTCCGCACGAGATAATGCGACTGCAAAATTATGTCACGCTACATATGTTAGCCCGGTAGGAGTAGGCTGACAAGTTGGATGGTTATTTCACTATCAATCTGTCGACAGAGCCTGATAGGCCAGTGGACCGTGTGGAGACGAGGTTAATTATTATCTAATCACTACAAACCTATATTGGCGGTTTATGGAAGACACCTACCTGCCAAATTTCAACCATGCAATCCCAATAGTCTCCAAATAAAATGACTGTGACATACAGACGAACGAACGAACGGACGGACGGACATGACGAATTTATAAGGAATCCGGTTTTATCATTTGGATACGAAACCCTAATAAAAACCGCAAAAGGAATGTTATTAAAAATACGATGTAAGATCTTGATATTCAGTTATCTTACTTATCATCTGGTTGGAAAGAAAAATATAGAAACACACTGGCGGAAATTAATTAATCAAGTTGAGAGGACAGAGTACAGAGCGAACCGAGTTTCAGTGCCGTTCGTTTTGCCAGTAATTAGAAAAGCCAAGCATTTCGTTTAAAGCAAAATCACTACCAAGTATCGGTTGCGAAGCCCGGTTAGTTTATACAGGTTGTTAAGGAATTCGTGTAATTCTTTAAAACCACATAATCTATTACTGGTACAGATTAATCATGCAAGAAGTTTTTACTTGATTAAAAATGAAAACATAAAATTCTTGCGGTGTCTTGCGGTTGGGGTAAGTGATCGTGTCTAAACCACTTAAAACGGTTTAAATAAAGAAATAAACAAAATTTTTTTTAGAAAAAATTGTTATATGTGATAGAACATTTCGATGATATTTCGACATTTCGGCAACACAGCTGGCAGGCACGACTACTGCGACATCGCTTCGCGCAGTCAGGGCGCTAAAATTACTCAGAAACAGAACACCATGTTTTTATGGAAAAATAAAACGGTCTTCTCCGTCTTCGAGGCCGGGAGATGTTTAGACTGGAGGCTTTGTTTCTTATGTAGTCAGGAGAATAAAAGTATTCAAGCAGTGTTATGGAAATCTTTTTGAAGTGTCTTCGCAATTGTGTGTATGTCGCAGTATGATAGATAAAGCCGTAATAAAGTTATATCCCTAGGGATATCATTATATATCGTAACATAGTTATACGAAAGCGATTCATTACTATCTTACGGTCGCAATCTAGTAATATGGTTATGTGACTAAACTAATCTAGTTATACAGGGTTACTGGTAATTCGACGTATTCCTTGCACCACGTTATAGGGGAGCTAATATGCAACAAATTTAACCCCACACATGTTCTACGAAAGTCAATGGATTTCGAAATATTGCATTTTTTATATTTTTTGAATAATACCCAGAATTCCTTCTTAAACACTATTTATCTTTAAAATATTAGATTTATTGGCTTTGATTATGATATTACCTTGTAGCTGATACTTTTACGAAGCTTTCTGCGTATTTAACTGTTCTTAATAACCATACAATCGAAAGTAAAATAAATGTAGGTATTAGAAAATCGTCGAGGTACACGATAAAGAATGATGTTTATCTCAAAAATTTACTATGACACTAAGTGTACAAAATGCAAGACAAACATCCTTATTTAATCAGCTATCCAACGAGGTATAGACGTTCAAAAAATATTTAGAAACTAATGTAAAAATGTCTTATAATACTAACAAAGGCGATTTCTGAAAAATCTCTACAAGCACGCAGGTGGCCCGTTAAGTGCAAGTCATTGCATAATCCTCGCGTAGAGATTAAACAGCAGTCTGTCGGGCACCAACTGTCCTCTAAATGTCAGGATTAGATTAGGTCAGGTCGTTAGGTTATGTTTGGTCAGGGTTAGGTAGGTTAGGTTAGGACCTAAGTGTGCGAGGGAACACCGGGGTGGTTTTAGTCAGTAAGAGTCTGACAGACCCCTCTGCCCACCCCCAGGACGGAGGACATCCATGAGGACATCCAGAAACCAAAAAAAAAATGGTCAGGTTAGGTCGTTAGGTTAGGTCACGGTTAGGTTTAGGTTAGGTCACAACTTCGATACCCTGGGTTCTGGAGGCGAGGGCCCTCGCGCTGAGATATCGCCAAAGCGAGGAGGCGCTTGAGCGGAGTGGTCTCCGCCAGATCTTAGTGGCTGTGGAGGGAACGACTTGCGCAACCCAGCGCAGGGCATGCCGCAATAGTGGCGGTAAAACCCGTAATGGAGGAGTGGCTGGAGAAGCGGCATGGCGCCCTCAGCTTCCGTATGATGCAGGTGCAGATATCTCAGCGCGAGGGCCCTTGCCTCCAGATCCCAGGCATCGAAGTTGTGACCTAACCTAAACCTAACCGTAACCTAACCTAACCATTTTTTTTTTGCCTATTGGGAATCCTCATGGATGTCCTCCGTCCTGGAGGTGGGGCAGAGGGGTCTGTCAGACTCTTACCGACTAAAACCACCCCGGTGTGCCCTCGCACACTTAGGTCCTAACCTAACCTACCTAACCCTGACCAAACATAACCTAACGACCTGACCTAATCAAACCCTGACATTTAGAGGACAGTTGGTGCCCGACAGACTGCTGTTTAATCTCTACGCGAGGATTATGCAATCAATTGCACTTAACGGGCCAGCTGCGGGCTTGTAGAGATTTTTCAGAAATCGCCTTTGTCAGTATTATAAGACATTTTTACTTTAGTCTCTAAATATTTTTTGAACTTCTATACCTCGTTGGATAGCTGATTAAATAAGGATGTTTGTCTTGCATTTTGTACACTTAGTGTCGTAGTAAATTTTTGAGATAAACATCATTCTTTATCGTTTACCTCGACGATTTTCTAATATACTTATTTAACTTTTAATGATTACTTTCGATTGGATCGTCATTAAGAACAGTTAAATACGCAGAAAGCTTCGTAAAAGTATCAGCTACAAGGTAGTATCATAATCAAAGCCAATAAATTTTATATTTTAAAGATAAATAGTGTTTAAGAAGGAATTCTGGGTATTATTCAAAATAATATAAAAATTGCAATATTTCGAAATCCATTGACTTTCGTAGGACATATGTGGGGTTAAATTTGTTGCATATTAGCCCCCCTATAACGTGATGCAAGGAATACGTCGAATTACCAGTAACCCTGTATAGTTATAAATCGACCACCGAATCAAATAAAACAATATATTTGTCGCAGTAACATGGTTATAGCCGTTAGACGATAGTATGCCTAGCGATATGATCATATATCGAAAGATGCTTACACAAGGTTGTTTGGGTTTCCAAAACAGAGTCGACGGAGCCCCGCTGAGCGGGGCTCCTGTTTCTGTCTGCATTGTTTAAAGTAACCGTGTTGGGGTGCCCCAAATTATCGCTAGGAATATGATCATAAAACGGCTAGGGGTTCACAAACACAACGAAGCCCCCACCGCCGCCTGTGCTGCACTACACTCCTACAATTATTTCACTAAACTTAATCTAGTAATATAATTGTATCACTAAACTTGTACCGTATTATAATAATATTCCAAGTAAGATAGTAGTGAATCGCTTTTGTATAACTATGTTACGGTATATAATTATATCCCTAGGGATATAACTATATTACGGCTTTATCTATCATACTGCGACATATGTAACAAATAAATAGCGTCGTATATTCTTCAACTAAAATGCTTACACATTCAGGCATTTGACATGAGACAATTAAAATCATCAATGTATTCAGAAATTTATTGCTTAAGTAGAAAAGGATTTCTTGATACATCATAATAAAAAACGTTTTATCGACAACTATCCGAGGCTGAGTATGCACTAGGCGTGTTAAAAGTGTTTGGAATAGAATCTAAATTGACTTTCAGCTAACAGATCTAGTATTGACGTATAAGAAATTAGAAAATACCAAGAAAATGAACGGAAATCACGTTCAAGTGCCAATCATTTGAAAACGAAGTTTGTACTTTGATATGATTACAAATAGAAGTGTTTACAGTTGAATGATCTGTCTAATTTTAACGTATGCGGACGTCTTGATGAAGTATGTACCTAAAAATATAACACATTACTCGTACACTGTAGTTCATGATTCATGAATTACGAAAAAAAATGTAGAACTGAAGCGTTGATCTCAAGAACAACTAGGCGTATTTTGATGTAGTCTATTTTTATTACTTCCTAATGAAGATTTATATTCGGAAATAAATCCAAAGTTTAGATGTAAAAACGCCGCTATAAACATACAGCTGGAACACACGGAGGTATTAACTACCGATAAAGTTGTTTCCACACTGATGTTGGAGTAAAAAAAAAAACATGACAACATCTGTTAACTATGCCGCGTTAAAAAATCTTTCGGTAACTCGGGTCACTCATCCAACACACACACTGACGTAACGCACAGGATCAACACAGAGTGAATGAAATAGCAACAGGTCACAGGAACAACTCACGGATGCCCGTCAAGCTAAAGGGCCAAATTTACAAATCCTTCAGAAGACCTGTCGCCCTATATGGATCAAAATGCTGAGCTGTGAAGAAGACGGATGAAAGAAGATTGCATGTAGCAGAAATAAGAATGTTGAGGTAGATGTGTGGAGTGACTACAATGGATAAAGTTACAAATTAGTATATTAGAGGAAATTTCAAAGTGGCGCCTGTGACAGAAAATTGAAAGGGAACCGATTATCTTGGTATGGGCATGTGATCTCCTTCTCTCGTGTCAGCAAGAGCTATACGAAAACAACTTAGGCTGTGGTGAAAACATTAGCCAGTCAGCAAGGTTCGTAGCGGGGTTGACTGCCCAGGGTGCGCCGGACATACTTAAGTATCGTCACTCGTAGAGGATCTTTTCATGTGCCCCATGCCATGCCATGGGTATATGATGAGTAGGGGCGAAAAGCATGTAACTAAGAGAGTGATGAATATAAATGTTGATGGGTGGAGGGGAAATGCAAGACCAAAGAGAAGATGGATAGATTGTGTGAGAGGTGATATGAATGAAAAGGGAGTAAATAATAGTGGGACCGATAATAGGGAAAAATGGAACAAGAAAGAATTTGGCGCTGATCCCAAGTAACTTAATGGGATAAGAAGAGGATGAAATTGTGCGTTGCTTTCCCGGCAAGGGCAGCTGGGCACCTCTTTTCTTTCCACCGGTCACGGTGGTAAAAGTTAATAAAAAGATTATTCAAGAGAATGCGAAGCAACATCTTTCTGTTCGGTTATTGTAAGCATAGTGATTAAGGCAATGCTCCCGACTGTCCCAAGCATTGTAGTTCGGGGTTAGTTAGAAGTTTGGTTCTTATAAATAAACACAGTTGTAATTATGTAGCAGTATAATTTTAATAATCTCACCAACGTACACAAACTGTGAATTTATTTTGCTGCAATTTGTCTACTACATGCTATTCATATGTACTGTTTGATCATTTGTTCATTTTTATGATATCCGGTGTACTGGTGTTTAATAAAAAGGGTAAGCGTGAGTAAACCCTTTTTAACCGACTTCAAAAAGGAGGAGGTTCTCAATTCGGCTGTATTTTTTTTTTTTTTTTTTATTTATTTTTTTATGTTTGTTACCTCGTATTTCCGTCATTTATGAACCGATTTGAAAAATTCTTTTTGTGTTCGAAAGGGTATACTTCCCCATTGGTCCCATATAAATTTTGTTATGATTAGACCATGAACTTCAGAGATATGGAACGGAACTCCTCATCGGATCAAAGCAAAATTCTCAAATTACTAATATTGCTTTGTTTATATTTGTTGTTGGGAATTGACTACTGGAAAAGAGGAGGGGGTGCGTGTCCCCCCCTCCCCCTCTTTGGAATGTTATCATTATATCGTGTAAGGTATCATTCGAAAGGACTTTTCATGCCCGACTACGTCAAAGCCAAAAAGAAGGGTTATGAAGGAGGGGGTTAAAATTATGACACTAAAACGTATTTAATAAAAAATAAACTTTAAAAAAAAGTAAAAACCGACTTCAAAGAAATACTAAAAGGAGTAAAATAATTACCATGATATAAAATTAACAGTTTCAGAAGTCGGTGCAACTCTACACTGGAGCAAATAGAAGCCACCGACTTCTGAAACTGTTAATTTTATATCATGGTAATTATTTTACTCCTTTTAGTATTTCTTTGAAGTCGGTTTTTACTTTTTTTTAAAGTTTATTTTTTTTATTGTTAATAATTAAAATTAAGTGTTAGGTTCTAACGTCGACTTTATAAAGAACACGTCTATATACTCGTAATGGAAAAGTAGGTATTTGTGTAATTAAAAATCTAGCAATTAGGGATACGGTTGTACGCCTAATCCGAAATTTGAAGAGAAAAATAAGATAATTAGATTAATCTAGACCTAAATTACTTCTACCTTTTGTATGAGATCAATTTAATTGAAATTAAGCCACTTCTGCTTCCTACTTAATAGCAAGAATTGGATTTAATTAGAGTTAAAAGTATCGTAATATAATTCACTCTTTTACGTTTGTTTTTAATGATACAGTGACTATGTGTGTATAAAAGGAAGACACATGACATAAAAACGAAAATTATAATAGTCGCGGCTACTAATGAGTGAATTTATCTGTGATTGATTGGTTGTGTTGTGAAGTTTTTGATGCACCTTTCGCTCATCAAGTCTAGAAGGGGTGCCCGTCTGCCCGTGTTTTTGCCGAAGTATTTTATATCAAATTTCATGACGCCGACAACAATTCGCTGATGTAATCTTTGCCGAAGCAGTTTTTACCCTAATTTGATTTCGCCGAATGATTATAGCCACCATAATTATTTGACAAAAAAATCATTCAGAAATTTTGTTTTAGTCGAATACTTATTTGGCTATTGTTTAATTTGCCAAATAAGTATTCGCACAACATTATTTTCACACAGCGAAATGTAATGTTAATCCGAGTTCTCGCACCCCGACTACACGTGGTCAGACTCTGTCCTACTCCTTGATTGTTATTTAAAAGCGTGGAGCCAGAAGCTCGCGAAGGAGGTCCTGAGTGGAACGAGTGCACAAGGCCGAAGCGCAGTGAGTGGGGGGAGGTGGCGAGCGAAGCAGTCGGCGACCTCCCGAGCGTAGCGCTGGTCGAGTGTGCTAGCGAAGCGAAGGGGCGACAAAGCGATTCTTCGGAGCAAACCCATAAACACTTGCATGCTTGCTTGCTTGCATGATGGGAAAATGAACCATCTAACATGTGTAAAGTGGCCAATAATACAGTTGACTAACGAAACAGTGGCCAGCAGACTAGTCGGCGTAACAAAAACTTACAAAACATTACGGACTTTAATCATTCAGGGTCTTAATTATTCGGCGAAATTAAAAGTGGCAAAAGGTTGTCGGCCAGATAAGAATCGGCTAATAATATTTCGATATTCTAACAGAGAACCGTCTAGAAGACTTCTAAGTTTACTAGAATACTTCAAATTAACTGGCGAAACTTCACACAATTACTAGGTATCATTACCAAAACATTCAAATAAAAAATGTGACACTCCATTTAGCGCACCGATTTGAAGAGCATCAATTCGCATCACACCAATACATAGTATACCTATTAATATTGAAGTGATTCAAAATGGAGCTCTTCAAATAAGTGCGCTAAATGGAATGCCTCAAAAAATACCTTAACTTTAGTTAATTAGATAATAAGTACCTACTAAACTCTTCGCAACTGTATTTTTCGACTATTCATGATACCAGGCAAACCTGTGAAGTTTCGCCAGGTAATTTGAAGTAACCCTGTATTTGCTACTTAATATCATCTGACTATTGTAACGAGGTCACAGGCTGCTCGCATCCATACAAGTATATCTACCTTTTTATTAGATTTGTACGTACCTCTTCCACCCTGTTTACCCATTAAAGCACGCGTAAAATGTGCCTTATCTTACCTTCGTCGACTTTGATAGCTATTACGAGTCAAGTTTTCAAGACTCGAGGAAAAGAATGAAGTGGAAATGCTTACGACTCTGGGTTGTTCATCTTAATCTTTTTATGTGAGAACTTTTCCATGTTTGGCTATATAACTTGGATTTTGTTTTAAAGAAAAAGCTGACACATGATATATGGTTTAGGGCTAATTTTTCAATCGTCAGATAAATTTTATCTGGGGAATAAGTTTGACGTTTTGACAGCTTCTGTATAGAAAATATGTCAAACCTTCATATTTATTCCTTGGATAAAATTTATCTGACGATTGAAAAATCGGCCCTTATTAGAATAAATTATGATCAAAAACAATCTTTCCACATATTTTTCTTTTGAACAATTGATATTCTAGCTAGCAGGGTGTGTTTGAATTCTTCTTCTCTCGATTCGGCACGAGCTACAGATACGAGAATAGCCCATGTCGTGATGAAAAGATTAGCCAGTCAGCATGGTTGGTAGCGGGGCTAACTGCCCAGGGTATGCCGGACGTACTTGAGTTTCGTCACTCGTGGAGGCACTTTTTATGCACCCCAAAGTTTGAATTTAGTGGAGGAATAAGTAACGCCTATAATTTAAATGCTTCATTTATATTGGGCCCAGATAGAGTACATGGGTAAAAATAGTATTTTCTGCACCAACATAAACGAGTTCATGATAGGAGTAAGGCGTATTTATCGAAACAGTTAAAAAAACAGGTATTTAAAAGTAACAACATGGAACAGACAGATATCTCAAAACCGAAAAAACAGTTCCTGCCTGTTTCGCCTGTTCCACAACCTACAATAGACAGCCGTAACACAAGCTCTTCTTACCCGACTGCGCGGCAGCAAAGACAGGGTTATGTTTGTCACGCATATCAATATATCTAAGTATCTATGTGTGTGGGATTCTTTGTACCCTCGAAGAATCCCAACGGCTGGAGGAATTTTAATGAATGAGGTGTTTATTGATTCGTCTATGCTGTGTGATGATTATAGGTTAGGTTTTGTTTTAAAAAATTAAAATGGCGGCCGTAAAATACGAAAAGGAGGGAGAAACAAAAACAACATGCAGTCAAAGGCTACGGATGTTTTTGGCCAGTCAAGTTTCGAATTACATAATGGGTTCCTTCTATTTGGCAGAATCTTGATACTCCGATTTTTATTTGGCATAACTCACATGGCATAATCTTATTTAATCGAATATTTTTAAGGCATAAAAATTATTTAGCATAACTTTTGTTTGGCAGAATATTTACGTGTCCGAATTTACAATGGCATACTTTTATCTTGGCAGAATTTTGTTTCGCATAATTACCTTTACCATAATTAATATTATGCATAATTTTGTTTAGCATAACATTTATTTAGAGATACGATTATTTGGTATGGGTGCATACAAGCATACAAATTTGTGTCATAAAAAGTCAATACGTTGTGCTGCAAAATTTTGTGACAGAAACGAATCGCTGCGAAACCGAGTTTACGCAGTCTTGTCTGCCCTACCCCTAGAGTGTAATTTAAACCCGCGTAGGCGCGGAGGGGTAGGGCGGTGGTGAGCGTTAAAAGCATCTGTGACGATAAGCTCGCGGGCCGCCCTACCCCCGCAGCGCCGGAGCCGTGACAGAAACAATGCTTGCTGCATGTTGCATGCCTGCTGCATGTTGCATGCCTGCTTGCATGCTGCATGCATGCTGCATGTTGCATGTAGCATGCATGCAGCATAAAGCAGCAAAAAATCAGTTCTGCCTATCGATATAAAATGTATGCCAAAAGACGATTCTGACTGTGAATTTTCTGCGATATGATGTTTCTGCTTTTTAATTATTATGGATATAAACATTATGCCTAAAGATGATTCTGACTAACAAAATTATGAGTTTTGAATGTATGACAACTGAGTGTATGCGAAATGATTTTCTGCGAAATGAAGTTTATGCTATCTGTTGTTATGCAAAACAATATTATGACGTAAAAAGTTCTGCTATAAAAGGTAGACCCTTACATAATTCGTAGGTACCCTCCGAATGCATGCTGTGATTTGATAGCATGATTTTTTGAAAACCTATTTTTTCTACGTCCTCTTTTACCAACTGTTTAGTTCGCTTTTTAAGCAGTCGGGTTTTTTGTTTTCTTTATTTATTTATTTTATTCTCTATCTAGTTTAAGGATGTTTACTTTTTTAAAAAGAGATACAAACGAAACTGACCTGGAACAGGGTGAAACATGCTATTTTCTCTTCTGACCTATTGTAATAGAAAGAGATAGCATCTGTTCTCTGCCTGTCACTGTTGCTGATTTTTTCGGAATTCGGATGCACACACAAATATGAAATTGCAATGTAACAGGCTGTTATTTTGGAACAGGATTTTGAAACTGTTATTTCCTTGGAACTGGAAGAGGTGACACAGGTTTCTAATTTTACCTGTTACAGCCCACCTCTAGCTCATGCATGCACTAGCACAGAATAAAACAAGTTGTCCTCTTCAACACAATACGTAGCTGTATCGATAATGGCACGCCTAGCTGACTTTGCTCTCTAGTTTATAATAAATTGCTTTTAGCAGTATTTAATTTATAGGAAAAGGCAATTTGCATGGACTTCCATGCAAATTCGGCTGTCCCATTGCAAAACCTAATAAGGGCTTAAAACGAAAATTTACAGGAGAGCGCAGAAACGTTAAATCGGTCAGCCTTTGAAAAGTATTTATGTTAGGTAAAACCATGTGGTTAACGTGACTTACTAGGTTTTAAAATGATCAGAGGCAGTGAATGGCACTTACTAGATATCGATGCTTAAATATATCTGCTTATTATGGGAGTTTTCAACGCTGGTGTTTTTGTATTTGGTAGAGACTTTCTAGGTTAGCAAGATTATGCAATAAAAGGATTTTTGTAAAAAATGTCCCTTACTAGGTTTTGAAATGGAATAGCCGAATTGCCTCTGCACAGTAGAATCTGACAAGCAGAGTCGCATTCGCCATTTTGACTTAAAAATACGCCTTATAACCGCATCCTACTTGTATCTGCATGTTTTACGGAACCGCAAAATGTATGATTAATTTTCTTCATTTAATATTTTCTCAAAAGAGCCTCTGTGGGAAGCCATGCCAAGTACATTTTCAGGGGCTTGCATGTGTACCTAGACAAACGCAAGCCCCGAAAAAAAACAACCAAAACGGAGAACTAAATATTACAATTTTTTGGTGTAATGATAATATATTTAATTTTTTATTGCAAAGTCATTTACTTATGAAGAAAAGGATACATGTCGCTTTTACAGATAACAAAATATATTACACATGGCAGTAGTATCTAGTCTTATAGTTGTTTTGAGATTCAATGCGGATAATATAAAATTGCTGCCTATTTTTGCCTGAGACAGCCACCTGGGCATGATTATCGACATTTACGCTTGATTTATTATCCCATTTCTGCACATTCATAGTATAAATTGCCCTTACATGATCTCGTTTACGCGTCCAGAAAGGGATGGGAATCACGTAGAAAACGCATAATGTGTGTGTACTTACAAACCGCATCTCGCAATGTATCACAAATTTTGTAGACAAAACTTGTTTCCCTTTAATAAATCTTCGTGTGGAAAAATATACTACAAATCAACTTAAAGAAGGTACGTAGGGAAGGTACGTTAGCTTTTGTACAGCAATAGTAAGTAGCGTAAATAAGTAAAAGAATAGTACCTAGGTTGCTAGGTTACAGCTCTTGACTGAAAACAAGATGCTTTCAATTGATTCGTTAAACGTTCCCAAAAAGATAGGTACAAAATAGGTACGTACATATACAGGATATGTACGTACCTATTTTGTACCAAATGAATTATAGCATTATGAATATAGCGCGCATTCGAATGCAGACGACACGAATTCGATTCAAAGGTATCTCTCATTCCCAGAATAAATATTTTCGTATTTCAAATATAGCTTATTCTTGAGTCGAAGTTTCAGATCATTTTTATTTATTTTAAAATAGAACATTCTGACTTAGGTGAACCTTGGTTAGGGTCAAAATATACGTCCGATACTTGCCTCCAATAGTCGGTTCCGATAGTCTGATCAGACTATCTGAAGGCCTCCGCGTCAGAGCGATTACGCACTGCATCCGATCCGAATCCGTGAAAATAAGGATATAAAAAACTCGGACCGAATTCGGATATTGCTTTACGCACTGCATCCGATCCGAATCCGTGAAAATACCGATCTAGAGTTTACTCTAGATCGGTATTTTCACGAGATTTTTAAATCTCGGACCGAATTCGGATGTTGCTTACACACTATTCCGATCTCTGATTCAAATTCAAACAATTCAGTACTACGGCTACTTCGATCTGTCAATTGTTTTTCCGAAATCGAAACTCACGGATGACGGATAGAAATCGGATGACGGATGCCGGATGTAGTGCGTAAGCTACCATACAAATAGTTCTATGGCTACTTCGGTCCGTCAATTATTATTGTTCTTCCGAATTAGAAACTCACGGATGACGGATGCCGGATGTAGAGCGTAAACTACCATACAAATTTTTCTATGGCTACTTCGGAACGTATTTTCACGGATTCAGATCAGATGCAGTGCGTAACCGCTGTCATACATTTTTTTGAACATGAATTACACGTACGATCAGACGATCGGATCGGATGTCAGAATCGTAAGCATCGTCCGGGCGTCGTCGTCGTCCAGAAAAAATCAGACACCAGAATCGTACGTGTATTTCATGAATCCGATCAGATAGTCGGATCCGACTCCCGGAAGCAACTATTGAACGTGTATTTTGACCCTTAAAATCGAATTAAATAACACCAAATAGAAGAAAAAAGAAGATTAAATTAAATATGTCACGATACTCGTACTATGAGACCTAAAAGTTTAATTCACTGAAATAGTATAAATCCTTAAGTTGAAAATTACATACAGCTACCATCGCAACCTTAATCTCCAACTTTAGTTGTATGCGCGCCTAATTCATTAATGAATACTAAAAATAATTTAAGCAGTGCCGTCTTAAGTTCACCAATTGATTAATTACATTTATTCAATTTGATTTGTTTAAGACAATGAAGAGAATACTCCAAAAGTTTACTTTAACTTTTCACTAACTCAAAGTTGGATTTCCTAATAATAATTAACACAAAGGTTGTATTTGTTCCCGGAATTCCCAACTTCAACTACTCAAAAGGTAACGAGACAAGGGTTTATGTAGCACAAGTTAGTTAGCACACAAGGATGTAGTAAATATTGTACAATAGTTAGTCACTTAAAGGGCGAACTGATGACTTCTAAACTAGGCCAAAAGCCTGTGTTTTAGGAGTCAAGGTTCCTCCAAATATAATAGCATACAACTGTTTTTGAGCGTCATGCAAGTACTTATCGATACAACACATAAATTAAACAAACAGTGCCTTAATATTACATACAGTATTTAGTTATTTTAAGAGACAATTGCAATAAGATTCTCGGTTTCTTCATACGTTAACTTCTGCAACCAAGTTGTTAGTTTGATTTTAACTTCATGTTTAGTCAGGGGGTAAATGGGCATAAGTTTATGTATTCTATTATACAGACGTGAGCTAGCAGCCGCATATTGTCGGATTTAATAGGAACATAAAAATGCCTAAATCATTTCTTATACAACGTGTTACAAAAATACCCCTAAAGCCGAAAGGGGATTAAAAGGTCCCTTGTAAAGAGTCCATTGGCAATATTTTAAAATAAAAGTAAGACCCAAAAAAAAATTTGGACATATCATAAAATAAAATCATCACTGAAACGCAACCCTGAAAACATAAAAGTAAAGAGTAGACTACCCAGAAATTTATTTACAGTCTTACCTAATTTCCTCTGAGAGGTAAATGACAACAACCATAAAAGACAACTTGATTAACATTTTCTTTTTTAAGGGGCATTATGTAACACGATTCTAAAAGAAAACTATACTTTCAGAACCTACAAGGAATAAAGACAAATTCAATAATAAAAAAATCTGCCTTATGTTTTTTTTTCCTTTCGTTGCATAAATCTTGAGATTCGCTCTAGAAAATCGAATTACGCAATTCAAGTACCCGGGACACTGGGTCTCGGATGACCTGACAGGTCACGAGAATATTGAAAGGAGCGCCAGGCGTAGGGTGTCAAATGCAATATGTTGGCTTGTAGATTTGCAGGCAGTAAAAGTGCCACTGTTTGTCACGCTTAGACGGGTTAAGGGTGGCTTGAGGAGTCAACCCTTAACGAGCATGTGCACATAAAATCAGAATTTAGCAATAAGCAGAAGCAGTTTAGCAGAAGAGTACTTACTGAATAATAATGAAAACACTTTTAACCATACAATAATATTTGATTAGAAATTACAGGATTAGTTTACAGGGCGTGGTTCTAGAGAATAAGATACGAGGATTCCAGAGTTTTCAGGTGTAGGTTGACTTAACTGGCGGCTGCTGAAGCGCGAGAGAGGACGAAGTTTTTTTTTTTCTATTGTTCTGGTGTAGATGGTCCTAGGGGACCGTTTCTACGTAACCGGGCAGTTATTGGCGAGACCTGAAGGGTCTCCAGCCAATGGGGGAGGAGTAAAATACTTAACCTAAGCTAACTACTTGTACTACACTAAAATCATGACTACCTGCAACAACAGCACTAAAGGCGACCCCTAGTGGGACTCGGACCTCGGCTTAGGGCGTTGCTGGCGGGGGCTTAGGGGGGGGAGTCAGCTTGATGAGGGCTGAATTATCGGAGTGATGTGGACGAAGTGCAGCGTGCCGGCCCTTTTATAGGCGCACCCCGCTTGTCGCCACCACTACCACCGTCACATGTTTAGTGTATTTTGCCATACGTGGGCTCAAAAATATACTCAGAGGACAATCAACGCTCTACCTGTACAATACAACAATGCCTTTAGGATGCCGATGCGGCACTGTATCGCATTGGGCATGTTTGTCGACGCTCGTACCGATGGCGTTCATGCCATCATCAGAAAGAGAGCTGCATCATTGCTGAGTCGTGTCCGAGGCAGTAGCAAACGGCATTCTTAGCGTTATGGCACCTGTACCACCGCGAACAATGAGCGAGCAGCGACTAGAGCTAGAAGCTAGAAACGAGTTGGCGAGCAGCGAGAAGCGAGTGTGTAGTTCCGATAGTTTTGTCGCTGAGCTATAAGCGAGTGTGCGAGTGCGTCGGGCGATTACTCGCACTACTCGCAAATGACCGCTGGTTGGTCTCTCGGCGTGAGTTCTGACCGCCAAGCGAGCATCGCTGAGCGAGTATTATCTTTGATAGCTCTTATCACTCAGCGAGAAACTAGTGGAGCGAGTCCTCGCCGGCAGTGTTAACTGTCAGCGATTAACTATTAATATACCTATACATCTCTTTTGTTTACACGGAATGTATATTATTGTACGTTTCTTGAGCGAGAAAATAGCCGATAGTTAGTCGCTTCCTCGCCGGCGGTGGGACAACTGCCATAGGCTGGTAGAATTAATTGTCCAATAGTGGCGACATCTATCACGCCCCATGCGAGCTACGCAACACTGCAGTTACTACAGCGACATTAACGACAACTCGCAAGTATGACGTCACAACAAAGAATATGTCATCGCGACATCCAGATGTGTCACGCGGCTAACATATACAACGTTATTTTTAGTATATACAAAAACCGAGACACCCCAACAAGATTTTCATCAGAACTATGAATATGTGTTTTTTTAAATAAATCTCCAAGTTACACCGTAGTTTGTCGCGTTAAGTTCGCTAGTAAAGTGTGAAATGCCTGAAATATGCTATGCAGGGGTTGTCTTATACACGGAAACTGACCGAGCGGACCGTCTCAATCCTCAATGTGCTCAAGGTGTCTATTTCCGTCAACTGTTATGGGTAGAAACCTACTGAAACAAAATTGAAATTTATGAAAAAAAAAAAAATGTGGTGTAAAAAATATGTCAATCGATTCTCCTAGTGATTCTGAACAAACTAGTTTCAGGTTTAGTATAAACCAAAACTAAACTTGTATATGACGGCGGGAGCGACGGCTGAGCGATAGCACCGTCATCACCTTGATTGGGTGGTACAGGGTTCATAGCGTAGAAAGCGTAGGATAATAATTTAAATGCAGTTCGTTTGAGTTATAACTTCACTTTATTATTTTTTTATTCACAAATCACTAATTTGGACATTCGATTTATAGTGTCCGATCAATTGATATTCGATGATTTGGCATTCGATATGGCATAGTACACCCCTAATTACTAATTAATTCTGTAAACACCCAGTTTCGTTATGGCGCAGTCTCCTGGGTGGCGTCCCAAATCAAACAGTCCCCTCTGCACGATCCCCACTCTCCAAAAAAACTCTATCCATGTGACGTCATTACAATAACATCTGACATCACAGTGTTTACCACCTCTTCAATACTACAATAATCAAATGAAGATATTACTATTTATCGATACCGTTTTCCATGACATAAACAACCGCTCAACATCAACCATTGGGCAGTAGCCCACTAGGCATAATAATAAAATTTATTTATAAAAAAAGGGGTTTTACAGATTTAATTTAGACTTAAAATAGACTTAGGGCTCCTTCCTCAATCGCCAGATGGGTAACCATTCGACGATAGAGAAATCATCATCATCAGCTCATCATCATCAGCGCATCATCAGCTATGAGGTTAATTTAAATAGAATTATACAACTTGCGGACGGTGTCGATCGGTAGATGGTAGGTATACCATTTGATTATATTAATTTAACTTGTTTAATTATTTAGTGCGATTCTTATTTAAATGAAAATAAAAGGAAAGCAGTTCAAAAACGTGCATGGGTGTGTGTGTTTGGATGTATGTGTGGGTATATGTGTGGGTGTTTGTGATGGTGTGTTGGTGTATGTTGTGGAATTGTGGGTGAAGGTTGTTGTGAGTGTGTACTAATTTACTCAATTATATTATACATATTAGGCGATGTATGAGAGTAGTGTCTCTGTTTGTGAGTAATCCTGTTGTAGCAGCCATTCCGTCACCTTAGATTTTAGTTTTTATTTATTGAGGTTAAGTATGTTAAGTTCTTTTTGCGTTTTTTTGTATATGTGTGTGCTTAATGTGTAAAATGGGTCCTAGAATGCTTCCCTGAGGCACTCTGTAAGACATGGATTCTTCGTCACTAAGATGTTTATCAATTTTAGTTATCTGGGTACGGTTATTGAGATAATCTTTGAAGATTTGAAGAGCAACGCCTCTTATACCGAGTCGTTCCAATTTGTCGATAAGTATGGGAACAGAAACTGTCAAAAGCTTTAGAAAGGTCTAGGAACACACTTAGACATTTGGTATTATTGTCGAGATTCCTAGCAACCATCTGTGTCAAATCTAGTACTGCATCTTCAGTCGAGACTCCAGTACAAAATCCATATTGATTCTCAGCTATGATCTGATACCTATCTAAGAAGTTCTTGAGGCGGTTGCTAAGAATCCTTTCAAGAACCTTCGAGAATGCGGTCAAAACCGAAATGGGTCTGTAATTGTTGACACAGCTTCTGTTCCCCCCTTTGTGGATTGGATGTATTATTGCCCTTTTGAGAGCATCGGGAAAGACACCCTTCTGTAGACAACCATTAAATATATACTTTAGGGGCTTTATCAGAGTTTGACGGCATGTTTTTACTAGTATCGGCGATATACTATCCCAGCCTATTGCGCAATCGTTACGTAGTTGCAGTATAAGGGATTCGACTTCAGTTTCATCTACCTCCAGTAGCACAAGGGAGTTTGCGGGAGAGAAGGAGGTATTGTCACTGGTATTTAGAATCTGACTGCAAGGCAGATTTGAGGGGAGATGAGACTGGGATATACTTAATGTTAGCAGCCAGATTTTTCCCTACGTTACTGAAGAACTTGCTCACTTCATTTAAGGAAGATTTAGGGCTGTCGCGTATTCTAAGCAGTTCAAGAGGGCTCGTTTTAGTTTTACTTGTATTCGTTATTTCTTTTATTGTCTTCCAAGCGGCCTTAGGATTGTTTTTTGCTTTCTCTAGTTCACTCTTCTCGTAGGCTATTTTTAATTTCCGAAGCAGAGCATTGCAATAATTTCGATAGCGCGTATAAGTATTTTTGAGTATAAGATTTTCTATATCTTTTTTGATCTTATATAATAATAATATAATAATAATAATAAATAGTTTATTTTCTCGCCACAATACAATAGTTTGACAAATTATATATGCAATTTGTCTCGGTTTTGGATACACTTCAAAAGGCCAGGGGTTATCCAAGGCGTGGCCTGCGGGCGACGGGTTAGGGGACCCGTCACCCGACCAGCAACAGGCCCGAGAAGGCGGCGCGCAATGTTCCGTGCGCGCCTCTCAGGAGGACGTGGGGCAAGGCCCCACAGAAGGAGAGGTCCGCCAGGGGCTGGCGGACCGAGGCCTGCTGGGGTTGCGGCGCATGCAGCTGCGAATCCCGTGACCCCGGCCAAGGGTCAGGAGAAGGAACACCGTGGGTTTTTAGCCGGTAAGAGTCCGGCATAACCCTTCGCCATCCCCGGGCGAAGGGTATCCATGAGGATTTTCCCACGATAAAAAAAAAAAAACGGGGTTATCCAAGGCTCACTAGTTCTTTGTTTCCTTGGAATTTTGGTTTGCTGGGTGTGTTTGGTTATTACAGATATTAAAATGGTTATGAAATTGCTCATTGTTGCATTAGGGTCATCCGTTCTGTATATGGTTGTAAAATCCATGCTTTGTAACTCAAGTTTAATTGCATCGTAATTAACAGAAGTAGAAATGTAACATGTGCTACGTGTGGAGTAAGTGCTGGCGATAGTAAGCAGGAGCGGTTTATGATCCGTAATATGTGAGTCAAGTACTAATGTAGTGATATAGGGTAGCTTAGTTTTTACGAATACGTGGTCGAGACAATTTTCAAGTCGGGTGAGGAACAGGTGGGTTGGCAGAAGCCCGTGCGATGTGTTGAGTATGAGATAGTCAAGACTCCAGTCATTGATGCCGCCGCCACACTACTACTTTGTTTTATATCTATATTTAAGTCGCCAATTAGAACAATATTCTGCCATGCGGAGAGTTTAGTGTAGACACTATATAAGCTATCTAGAAACTTATCGAAACTTTCCCGGGAATTGTATGATGGTGAGCGATAGATTACTACCACGGCAATTTTTTTAGTGTCTATTTGACAGGCAAGGCAATTTCCATCCATAAAGTTATATTTCATTGTGTACTGTTATGATAATTATTAAAACCTCAAGCACGGTAATTATAGACACAATAGATAAGACAAGTATGTGTCGTCCTGGGACGACGGGCGGTACGCAAGCGGTGTTGACATCTAAACTATTTGATTTTTTTAAATAGACCTTGCCCCACCCTAAGATTTCTCCTGTATCGTGGGTGCGTTAACAGACACAAATCTCACATACACAAACGCCCAGACCCGAAACAACCATCTGTAGGTCATACAAATTTTTGTTCCGTGTGAGAATCGAACCCACGACCCGTAGCGCAGAAGCCAATCCACTGCACCAAACGTGCCGTAAGTTTAATTTAATTATAACTATATTAGTTTATTGTGGTGTGTATTTGTATAATTGTTTACTCATTGTTACATAGTTCTATGTATTACTAACAAAAATATGAATCATTGTCTATCTGATGCAAACGTTAAATAAAATAACATGAAATTGAATCACTTTCATATTCTTCGTTGACAAGTAGGATTTCATGCCATATATCATTTTTCTGTCACACTCTTCGAATGCATCGATATCAATTTTCATGGAAATGGGTCGATGGGTGGGAAATATATATGACAAATGTTTGAATGAGCTCTTGATTTATTTCTTGGATGACAGCTAGTATATTATTTAACACAAGTTCCGCAAACTTAAAATTAAAACGTTTACATTGAAGTTGTAGGTAGGTCCTCAGTAAAATGGATGGTGTAATCAAATTTTTTATTGTCAAGTAAAACATAAGAGATAAAAATGGAACAAAACAAAATATTTTGTTTCTGAAATCTGAATCTAACCAACCAACTGCTCATAATGATGTAGAAGCTTTCTGTCTAATGTGTTTATGTAAATATATTTACGAAAGTATTCTTACCCTGTTTCAAAAAACGTCGTGTTATCTAGGTACGGGTATATGTTGATATTATTTTAACTCTAAGTACCTTATTATATTCATAAAAAATTACGAATAAGCAACAGATATGGTTCTAATCTCAGTAGATTACTTTCTTTGTACAAATTGTTTTAGAAAATACGTTAAAATACTTTGATTTCTTATTCATGGAACGGTTCAGCGCCGTCACAGTTCAAGATTATGGACGCAATCCAAGATTACTGAAGTGAGAAATTGCACGTATCTCTCTCATATCTTTCTACTTCGAAAAGTTTTGACCTGATCTAAGATTAAAGGTGGTATAAGTAAAGATATAAAGTTAACCTACACCATGTAAAGTTGAGTTAAGATAAAAAGAACAAAATTATTTTGTTATCACTACATAGTATAAAACAAAGTCGCTTCCCGCTGTCTGTCCCTATGTATGCTTAGATCTTTAAAACTACGCAACGCATTTTGAGGCGAATTTTTTAATAGATAGAGTGATTCAAGAGGAAGGTTTATATGTGTAATACAAGCATATTATAGCAGACAAAAACGCGGAATACGCGATAAACGATATCCACGCGGGCGAAACCGCAGACGACCTCTAGTGGAACATAAAGTCCTTTCGGTATGAGTTGCGCAGTTTTAAATTTCGGAGCTGAAATATTTGGCTTCAAATATTGGACAGGCTGTTCGCCTTTGCCGGGGTTTCGATGTGAACGATAAATTTCCTTTTCCGATTACTCTCGCTGCGCTATTTGGTCAGGGCAGTGATGTACGCTCACAGCATATAACTATTAGATGAAGATCGAAAAACTGTCGAGAAGTTTCAGTCGGCAAGAGGCAGAGTATTAAAATTGTGACGCTATTAGCTCGTAAAAGTGGTTATTTAAGACAAAAACAATTCGGTTTTATTTCGAAATATTTCCTTAATATAGTGAAGAATATACCGAGTAAACATTAAATGAATCGTATCCAATAAGCTTCGATTGCTCTGTTTAGAATAAAAAAACAAAGTTAAAAAATAACTTTTTTTACATTAAATTGGGCAAATAAACAACTTTTTACCCAATCATGGCGAGTTCACGCAATACAGCAGACAAACTCAAGCTCAAAACTCGTTTATTCAAAGTAGACTAGTATTACTTAGTTCTTTTTGAACGTCAGATTTAGGTACAAAAGACTGCCCCCAAAAGCGCCCACCATTCACCGACGGATATGTAGGCCCCAAAATGATTTCTAGTGCTAGGAAATTGTGGTGGAAAGCAAATATTTCCTGCAACTGAAAAAGGAAACAGTAGTCATAAAAGTGACGTAATAACATTTCATAAGCTTATTCGCGTTTTGCAGACAAAATTCATATAAGTAGACTGTTTTTAGGGTTCAGTACCCAAAGGGTAAAACGTGACCCAATTACTAAGACTCCGCTGTCCGTCCATCTGTCCGTCTGTCACCAGGCTGTATCTCATGAACCGTGATAGTTAGACAGTTGAAATTTTCACAGATGATGTATTTCTGTTGCTTCTATTACAACAAATACATAAAAACAGAATAGATAATGGTACGGATCCCTTCGTGCGCGAGTCCGACTCGCACTTGGCCGGTTTTTTAACAAATTTTGGGCGGGTAATTTTTGGTACGTGGGGGTGATTTTGACATTACGACCGTTCATTGAGCCATGTTCTGCAGTCAACGTAGATGATATAAGTATATTTAATTATATATATATTTAATTATTTAAATTTGGGCTTTAATTCACTCCAAGTCAGGCGAGCCTTCGACCAACTTGTAACTGCTTGCAAAATTATTTTTACACGGAGCCATTGACGCACCTAATTTGCATGGTGAGCTCTGTGTCTTTTTTCGGCATAATTTTTTTGCGCAGCCGCGTTGTCGCGCGATTGCGCGATCTATGTCACCCATTCCAAGGATGCTGAATAGTGATGATTAATAAAACGTATAGTGCCAAAATATAACAGACTATGTATACATAGCGTATAGCGTTTGCTATAGCGGCTCTGACTTCGCGCAATATTATAACGCCTCAACCGACTCAACGAATAAAAGTCTAAACTCGCCCAGCGGGGGCAGAACGAGATAGCAAGATAGCGTAGCGACTAGCAATAGCGCGTAAGGGAATGAAATATTATATTCTTTAGTGTACAGCGCGTTGCGAGATAACATTTACCGCGCATAATCAAATATTTATCAAATACTTTATTCAATAAACTTACATAATAATAATATTACATTTGGTACTAGCTTCCACACTAGGATTCCCTGTGTCGTGGAGGCTAGCCGAAACTAATAGATACACATATACTATACATATAACAGGCTACAAAAGGCCATAGATAAATACCTTAAAGACTAACATACATATCAAAATAAATTCATACATATTAAATATAACTTAATAGCGCACTATTATTGTACACTTAGTGTCGGCGTCGTGTTGCGCTGCGTGGTGTCGCGTAACCTTCCGCGGAAACGACGATACACGACACCCTTCGGCCAAAATTCCTCTTTTAGGAAGGTATCTAGATGTTGAGTTGGAACCCGCACCACAAACGATTTAAAATTCACATTATGGCGCGACTCCAACTTCTCGACCCTCAAAGTCCAATTGGTCTTGATAGTAATGTACTCCACGATCTCCTCAACCTTCGTGGAGTGATGAAGACGGGACACGTACAGCTGCGTCGAGGGTATTGCGGGTCGCAGCAGCATATTGGGTCCTGTCAATGCGGTACCGCATTTGTTACGAGAACTTGGCTTCCGTTTTCGTTTTTTCTCCACCTTTATGAAGCCGTCTTGGTCTGCATTTCCCCGATTGAGGGATTGATGCGTGATGGGCACAATGTTTTGAGCTCTGCTCTTTTGCGCCCCTACGCCTATGGTGGTCGTTTGCTTTGGCCGCTCATATTGAACGGGAGGTAGTCTAGCGGCTGCTGCGTAAGCACGAGGTGTCGACGTACTTATTCCTGACGTCACCTCAGCAACGGCAGAGGTGAGACGAGTGGGGCAAGGTAGGACATTGCTCCTAGTAACGTCGGCCGTTGGCGAGTCCGATTTCGCTGACTTGCAACTCGGCGGCGATGCACTGTCTGCTCCATGACGCATGTTTACGTTGGACGCCTCGGTTGACCCACTTACCGCAATAGTGTTGCGTAAGACCACCATTTCAGTATGAAGTTCACCTATGATGTTTTGTGAAGCCTCCAACTTCAACATCACTTCAGCCAGACTCGCTTTCAGGATTGTTACGTCCTTTAGCAGTCTGGTTACGTCAACAAAAGTTGGCACGTTATCCGGGTCGGTCTCCTTCAGTACCTTAATAATGTCTTGAAGGCTCTTCTCTCCCTTTTCATCCCTCCTACGGGACGGCATTTTGTCGGCTATATCGAGCGACTCGTACAGCAGCGCCTTGGATCTGCGAATCTCTGCTTCATTGAAGTTCGATGTGCAGATCTGCATAACGCTCACCTCGTCCGTAACGCCCAATTGGTACTGCAGGAACGCCAGGAGCTCACTAACTATGAGTTTCTGGGAACTCATGGTATTGACGACGGCAGCGGCTAATATGCCGCGCCTAGCGCGAATTTAAATGATTCAAGTCGTACAGCGAAACACGTCCGTTTCCGAGCGCGCATTACACACGTATCAATCAAGTCCGTTTAGCGTGTTGTTAAATAAAATTGTAGCGTCTCCGCGTTCAGACTGCGCCCGAGTTTTGTAACACCGCGTTATAATGATAGCGTATAAAATAACAGACTATATGAATATATTTTATAGTTTATAACACGTCTACAGTTTATAGCGGATTTGAACATCACTAATGCTGAATGCACTCAACGCTCTCCTGGAATCGAATCCTTCACTAGATCTATTTGCTGATGAATGGAAGGTGATATTGTTGGAATGCTTGGTGTATTGCGAGAAGACTGAGTGAAAGGGTTAATATTTTAGATTCTATTCTCTGTTATATTAATTAATTTCAGTACTTATGTTATGTGTAACTATCAGTGTAATTGGCTTTATGTCGTTCTGATTTTTAAATAAATAAATAAAATAAATTTATTATTAAATATTGGTGGGTATATTATCACGATCATAATGATCAAAAGAGGGTAGGTACCTACTGAGCCGCGTACAATTTAAAGTATCACTGATAACTGCTGTTACAGACAAAATATTGTATATTTGAATTCATATTCTTTAAACTATTGCAATAGACACAGATGTGCGCAGAGGAATTTGATGGATCGGTTTTTCTTCCCAACAAAAGCACTAGAAATAATAGATGAATAAGGGTGCTGTCTTTTGTTGTTGCTGTTCCAAAAATGTTCATCTATTTAGGCCTACTTTGAATAAATACATTTTCTTTTGTTTTCTTTCGTTCTTGTCCCTTAGTGTGTGTCCTGAGTGACGGCGCACCGCGCAGGCGGAAAACGGCGCATTAAATAAATGTTCGAAACGTTTTAATTTTGATATCGAAATTATTAAAACCAAAGTAAAATAAACACACGCGCGTTCTCGTCAACTTTCCCGCGTGCACTAAGGACAGGTATCGACGGTAAAGCCACGGTAAAGCCGCTCCGCAATCCGCAATACGCCCGTGCGCCGTCACTCAGGACGCACACTCCGTTACCCTTTACAACAATCACATCACAACGTTGCCCTTGTTGAGTTGAAATAGCCATTCATCTGTCACTAAGGATACTTATCTATTGAGATCCCACCCTAAGTCGGTTTAACACGACCTTAACCCGATAAATGATGTGATTAAACCAATATTGAACTCAGCCGCACAGATAACACTCTAGTGGTCAAAAGCTTTTGACATTGACTGATTCAATTTAAATGTTTGAACAAGAAGGAATTGGGTTTACGAGTTGGAAGAAAATTGTGTGAGTTAAAGGTGAGAGAAGGTGACCTGCTTACACCTCGGTGTAGAAAACTATAAATGTTAACTAATTAATTAATTTAAGTATGCAAAAAAAAAAATGCGAGCGTTTTTACCGCGTTGAGCTGCGCGTATTTTAATATTACATCTAATAATACTTTTATGGCGCGTATCGCCGCAAAGGTGGCGCCACTATATAGTAATTTCGTTACATTTACGTTCAACATTTTAGTCAAGTGTTGTAGAAGTTTCATAACACAAAATATAAACACTAGAGCTTCTAGATTCAATAGTAAATAATGCAAAAACAGCAATTTTTGGTACTATTAATCGCTTTTGCGGAATGGATGTCAAATGATTTTTGATTCAGTTTAGGATTCCGTCGCCAAACTTTCGGCACCATAAATGGTGTGTCGCTTTCTATGCATAAAGGTGCGTTTCCACTAAAATAGTTACCAACTTTTGTGTTTGCAACTGTTTGCAATTCTTTACAAAGTCACCAATTTAACCAAACTTAATCAAAATAAGTCGTCAACGATTTGAGGAACATATCAGTAGACAACTAGCTGTCTCCACCAAGATTACTTAGTTGACGAAATCGACGATGAGATTTTATTATTTCTTTTTCCAACTGATGTTCCCAACTGAGCGAGCAGACACACAGAGCAATGAAATATCTGCAACATACGTATTATCTTTGTACAATCTTCAACTGTCCATATTTTGCTGACTCTGCGGTCGGCACGAACGCGCGTCATTTTCCTTAGGTATATACAGGGTTAATTGAAAAACACAAACAACCTCTTCAGGGGTACTCATCATTATGAACAACTTTTACTATGGGACTAAATCTGAAATCGTGAAAAAAAACAGCTGATCCCTACATTTTGACGAGCTAAGCGAACGGCTACTGCCGGCTGACGTTTGCGTAGTAAACTAGTAGTTTCGGGCTAGTGTATCGTAATATAAGTAACATACATGCATAATTAGGGACTACCAAACTGAATTTCGACAAATCGTTTTACAACCAAAAAAAACTTCGGATGTTCGGAAGGGCGCATAATATGTTTAGTTTAGTTAAATGATCCCTATCTTACCCACATGTTCAACCTATTAAGGACAGAGATGCAGAGGCAGGTAGAGATCATGAAAATAATACAATAATGATTACCATTACGTTTTAAAGTACTTAAAATTGGTTATACATATGTTATATGTATGTACATGGCTGTTCATTGAAATCATTTTCTCATATTTTTTTAATACATCATAGGTACACACTCATTGTTGAAAAAAGAACATAACATACCTCATGTTTTTATTTCCTAATTTACTCCATTGGAAAGTTTTTTTGAGGGCTCGTGGCTAATTAACAACCACACGGATCATACGATTTTCAAGGTTAAGCAGCGCTTGACGCGGTCAGTCCGTGGATGAGTGACCGTTTGTTACACATCAAGACCCTTCCGTGCCTCGGAGAGCACGTTAAGCTGTCGGTCCCTGGTGTCATACGTAGACTTATGACAGTCGTTAAGGATAGTCAGAAGCCCGAAAGTCTGACAACAGGTCTGACATGAGGATATCGGCATTGCCCAGTAACTGGGTTGCGGAGGAGCCGCATCTGCCCCGCGAGCATGGATCTTTTTATCGAGTCGATTCAAGAAATGTATCTATTCTAAACGTCAAATTTGACATAAGATATAGATAAAACGACAACTGCTGTCGTTTTATCTATATCTTATGTCAAATTTGACGTTTAGAATAGATAAATTTGACATAAGCTTTATAAAACGACAACTGCTCTCGTTTTATCTACCTATATCTTATGTCAAATTTGACGTTTAGAATAGATACAATTCTCGAATCGACTCGATAAAAAGATCCGTGCTTGCACCGCAGGTTAGACTGGAAGCTAACCACAACATGGGAAAACGCTACGCAGAACAACATTCCATTGATGTGTAAGCGAGAAAATATTACTTCTATTAGGAAGTTTAATATAACCAATCCTCCAAGCTTCTCACTAAGTTTGTGATACCCAGGAAATTAATTTTGATATGCTTGAAACTATCGGGCAAACTTGTTTGTTGTGCGATCTTGGATAGTTGAAGTCAGTGTTGATGTACAGTGTGATCCATGAATTTGTTAACTTTCATTATTACAATAAAACTATAGGTATGACTTTTTTTTGTATTTTATCTTTCGACACATTCATATTTATAATTAATTACGGTTTGCGACCTCGCCGCGTGATCAGCTCATGATTAAGGGCTCCGTTTGGGTCCGAAACTAGTCGGGCAATCCCGAAAAATGCACGTAAGTAAACCGTAATTAGTCATAAATATATAGGTATGACTCACTTTAAAGTTTTATGATTTTTTTAAAGACAGTAAAGTGCCGTCTCAATTTCGGCATTCTTCCACACGAGCACAGAAATTGTCGATTACTCTTCGGCAACGAGCACGGAACGAAATTCCGTGGCCACCTAGAAGCCCCGACTTGACACCATCGGATTTAGTTTTATAGGGATATTTTGAAGAATCGTGTGTAAGTATATACCTGTAAACGTGATAATTTGGCAATTTTTTTTCGATGAAACAAGGGTATCCCGTATTTGGAGCATTGCCCTTTATGCTTGTGAAACGTGGACCCTCACACAAAGAGACCGAGAAAGGTTGGAAGCTTTTGAAATGTGGTGCTGGCGTCGGATGGAAAGAGTATCATGGACGGAAAAAGTAACCAACGAAGAGATTCTAAGTCTCTATTTCGACTCTTCAAAGAGAAAAAACAAATTCTAGAACATATAGAAAGAAGAAGGGGGAAAATGATTGGTCAATTACTGCAACATGAAAGCTTTATAACTAACATCATAGAAGGCAAATTACAAGCAAAGAGAATGCCAGGTAGACCAAGAAGAAAGTACACAGACAGAAGGAAAAGACAGAAGTGACAACATACAGAGAAATGAAGGAATTGGCTCTGGATAGAGAAAGATGGAGATTGCTACACCGACAAGTGCCCAGCACTTCGATGTTGGATGGAATGTTTCGTTATATTTGAAGAATCGTGTGTAAGTGTATACCTGTAAACCAACGACACTATTCGTTAAATAATAAATTCTCAATTATTGTTTAAAAAAAAAAAAGTTTTTTGAAGTAATTCATTTAATTTTATTTTACAAAATAATTAAACGTTAACAAATGTATGACCCATCCTGTATAACGCATGAACAGCTTAATTAACTCATAATTGACAAAACAATTATCACCTACTTCAGTCGTTGCAACAAGAAACAAATATAGAAAATGATCGCCTTATCACTTGACATATAACCGCATAATCCGCAGTCATCTGGAATATGGTAGTCAAAGGAATCCGAACTATGCGGTATACTCAGATAGATTGGAGAGAATTCAAAGGAAATTTACGAGATACTTAGGTTATTTAAAATCCCTTATCGAAATTACAAAGAACGATGCACTCGATTCCACGTACTACCACTTGTAACTCGGAGAAACATATCAGTTATACGGTTCCTAGTGAAAATAGCGCAATCAAGGATCGAATTTCCAGAACTTCTCTCCAAGCTGGCTCTGAATGTCCCACCAACGCGTCTCTAGGCGCACCGTTCAATTAACGCGCGAATATTAGTTAGTGAACGGTGCGCCTAGAGACGCAGCCTAAATTTTCATACATTTTTGGCGTGACGCAACTACAGTAGTTAACGAAAAAAACTCACACTTGGGGTACTGATAGACGCTTGAAATATTCACAGAATACTTAGTTATATATTCACTTTAAAAATAAATAGTTAAATTAAAATAAAACAGGGCTCCCATACAACAAACGTGATTGTTTTGCCATTTTCATAGATAATGGTACGGAACCCTTCGTGCGCCAGTCCGACTCGCACTTGACCGGATTTTTCTAATTGTGGAGGCTTATAAATGGCTTGTCGTCAATTACTCCACTATTATTTCTATGTTGTTAGCGGTAAGCCACCCAAATGAATTATAAATACGGCCACTTCATTTTATCTAGTAGCTTCGAACATAGGCATAGCGCCCCTTTTCGCTTAACAAAACGAGGTAACAAACAGAATCCGCCGACCTGAATCAGGGGGCTGATCAGTGACGTTATCGGTTTTCTTCCGCTCTCAGACAAACAATGAAAACACAATGATTATATTAATAAATCACGACAAACTTCATAACACAATTTAACTTCAGAACAATCATTATTTCAATCTTGTTAACTTCACTTAGAAGAGTAAAAGTTTTCCTTCATATTTAAATTTCATTGTTATCCACTGTGAATAATTTAATTGTTTTTTATCTAACGCCACGAGCTACTATTTAACCTTCTGAACAAATAGGTATCTATACCTACACAGTTCATAATAACAGATAAAGTCCAGGTCACGAAGATATGTTTAGCTAACACACATGCATTTGTCTGAAAGTAAACATCCATACATAAATAAATAGGTACATAAAATCGGTCCGGCTTTACGATATAGATACGCGAGATGTCTGCACGTAAATGAATCCCAATAGGACGCGTACCAACGGAACGCCAATGCCGACGACCTGTATCGAATTCGAAGATACGTCTATAAAAAATACATTTCTGTTGCATAAGTAATGAAGGTCCCTTATTTACCTTTGTTTTTGATATCGCACAATTTTATACAGCATGTAACAAAAACCCTGTCCGACCCTTAAGAGTATTATTCGGCATCGTACTGCATACACATATACGTAACCATTTAATGGATTTGAGATTATTATTTTTCCCCAGGGAGTGTTGTCAACTTATGAAAATTTGCCATATTCAGTGTTAAATTTCGCATGGATTACAAAAATAAAAAATCAATAACTTTTGGTTTTTATTAGTTACATTTTTATAACAATTTTTTCTAGTACGTATGCTGAACAAGGCCTTTATTGGATCGGACAGGACCTTTGTTATAAATTGTATATACAAGGTTAGTCGGAAAGGGAGGGGGTAGTAATCTAAAAGGTTGTTAAAGAACATATAATAATAAATAACTTTTGTTCTACAACTTTCCCCAAAAGTCAATAATATAAGAGAAAAAGCTGTTAAAAAAAATCATAAAAAATACGTTGAAATCTATCTATCTTCAGCTATTATGAGCAGCTGTGTACCTACAGTGGTGGACATATAATTAGAAACACCAAGTGTGACTTTTATTTTTAGTACAATTTAACTTGATAATTAATGTTTTACGTATCATAGAGGGCTTATACCTATTTATCTACAATCTATCCACATCATGAAGTATTATTATGTCTGTTTTGGAAATATCATACAACCGTTTATGTAAAAACTGGTATACTTTATAAAATAAAATGAAGCAGCACAACGTACTAAGGTGGACAACTAATTAGAAACAGAAAAAAAACATTATCATAAATGTGAACAAAGTTAACGAAACAATAAATAATGAAGTTAAATGGTACAAACTTTTTGTAATAAACAATTAATGTTTGGTTGGGAAGCCTCTGCTGTCGATTACAGCTTTATAACGACGTGGCATTGATTCTATGAATGTTTCATATATTTCTAGGGAATATTTCTCCAAGCTTCTACAAATGTGTCTTAAAGTTGTTGTAGTATGATACTAGTAGTAGTACGATATTAGTGATATGTTTATTGGATAATGTTTTCTTTACAATGTACCACAAATTTAGATTTGATTCAAATCCAGACTATTTGCAGACCAATCTAACACCGACACTAATTAGTCTCTTAGAAATGCTTTAGCGTTGTTTCTTTGGTTTGGATTATTGTAGTGTCGGTGTTAGATTGGTCTGCAAATAGTCTGGATTTGAATCAAATTTAAATTTGTGGTACATTGTAAAGAAAACAATGTCCAATAAACATATCACTAATATCGTACTACCACTAGAATCATACTACAACAACTTTAAGACGCATTTGTAGAAGCTTGGAGAAATATTCCCTAGAAATGTATGAAACATTGATAGAATCAATGCCACGTCGTTGTAGAGCTGTAATCGATAGCAGAGGCTTCCCAACCATGCATTAATTGTTTATTATAAAACGTTTGTACCATTTAACTTCATTATTTATTGTTTCGTTACCTTTGTTCATATTTATGATAATGTTTTTTTTCTGTTTCTAATTAGTTGTCCACCTTAGTACGTTGTGCTGCTTCATTTTATTTTATAAAGTATACCAGTTTTTACATAAACGGTTGTATGATATTTCCAAAACTGGCATAGTAATACTTCATGATGTGGATAGATTGTAGATAAATAGGTATAAGCCTTCTATGATACGTAAAACATTAATTATCAAGTTAATTTGTACTAAAAATGAAAGTCACACTTGGTGTTTCTAATTATATGTCCACCACTGTATATATTTTAGGTCATGTTTGAGGTCACGGAATAGACGCTCCATTTTCTGATTTCGTAACTAAAGCAGGGACGAAGAATTTTAAAAAAAACTAAAATAAATATAATTTTGCATGGCAATAAACGTGGTAGAATTTTGAAATTTTAAAACTTGCTTTAAAAAACAGTCATCAGTGATACTTTAAGTGGCCTGCGGATTAGTACCCACTTTCCGACTAACTATAAGAACTGGATGTTGAAGTCACTTTTATATAAAACTAGCTGTACCTATGCGTTGCAATGCACTTTTCCTACTTACTACCTACCTACTACCTACCTTCAGAAACAAAATCAAAATAGTAACAAAAAGTTAAAACCATTTTCATGCATGAAGAGTAGGTATGGACACACTGAGATAATTTCGTTTTTTTTTTAAATATCACAATTTTCTTTCATACGAACCTTCTTCTGACAAATATGAAAATAAAAAAAAAAATTGCTTAATCGGTCCAGTCGCTCACGCGTGATGCCATGACCAAGGGAAATAGGGATTCATTGTTATATATACAACGTTATTTTTACTTTATGCGAAAACCGAGACACCCCAACAAGATTTTCATCAGAACTGCCTGAATATGTGTTTTTTTTTAGTAAATCTCCAAGTTACACCTTAGTTTATGTCGCGTTAAGTTCGCTAAAAAAGTGTGAAATGCCTGAGATGTGCTATGCAGGAGTTGTCTAATACACGGAAACTGACCGAACGGACCATTTCAAGCCTCAAGGTGTCCATTCCCGTCAATTGTTATGGGTAGAAACCTACTGAAACAAAATTGAAATTTATGAAAAAAAAAAAACAAAAAAAAAATGGTGTAAAAAATATGTCAATCGATTCTCCTAGTGATTCTGAACAAACTAGTTTCAGGTTTCGCATATACTAAAACTAACCTTGTATAGATATAGTGTGACTTGTAATTCGCGTATTTTATTAGTGTTGAGTAAGACATACAAGAGGCGGTACATTTGTCCCGTACATGACGTCAAAATGTAAGAGCGGCTCGACATTTAAAAGTGTACTACTTCAACTTTTATGTCGCGGTAGTAGTCGCGTTACTCGTTACTCTCGCTAAGTAAACTGTAGGGTGAGACAGAGAGGGAACGAGGCACATGCTACAATAGCACGTCATTGTCAGTGTGTCAGTGTCAGTGGACATTACGCGACCGCGACTCGACTCGCCGCAGTAACATCAAATGTCATATTCGTACTCGTTACTTCAATCGTATCACCAAGCTTCAGTACGCTTCACCTCATTTGAAGTAGTACATTGTACTAGCTCAGAGCAAAAAAGAGGCTACTCTTACAAACTCTTTTTCAAGTCGTGTCCTACCCAACACTATATTTTATACTCGAATTTAGAAAAGTTGTTTTACGCAAATTGTTCAATTTCCGATACCGAGTAACCAAAGAAAATTCCAAGAGTTGTTTTTTTATTATTAAATTTCAAAAGGCAGGTGAAAAGTAACACGTTGCTTAGGTATACAATATGTCGCAGTAAGAAAGATAAGCCTTACTGCGAGTTGCAAAGAATGCAATTTACAAGCAAGATTTCCAATAAACTCGACGGAGGATAAGCGCATATACAATCAGTAGCGTTAATAGAATAAGAACTAAACAAAGAAGATATATGACGGCCAGCTGAACAAAGACTTGCAAACACTCTGAAAGCAATCGTTTGCCACGATACCTTAATTTACCGTAAGTAATCCACGAGCTATAGCTATGACCAATGCAGAGATCAATTTCGAGCTCGGCAAATATTTATCACATAAATAGCACTCCTGAAGCGCGAACAAAAGAAGTTTACCTCGATTCTGAAATAGATGAAAATAAATACATACACAACAATGAAAAACTTTGCTTTGACAAAACTTATTTAGAGCATGTTTGTATGTTAAAAAGTATAAAAGAAAATAAGCTCTTTTGCCAAGTATATTTAGGTTTACGCCCACGATGCACGTGGACGAAAAGAAGTAACAATGTGGGATGTTTGAACTAATAGACTTCTCTCTATAAATAACTTAGTTAGGGGAGAGGGTGGCAAGATGGGGTACTTAAGGTTTAAAGATCAATAAAAGAAAAAATTACATAGTGAGACAATCATATTTATTTTTTAATTAACAACTAGTTATTACTCTTCAAATATTTGGTGACATTAGCAACTTTTAGTTATCCATCTGAGAAAAATAAATCAAAATAAAAAAAGGCGTTTTGCCCCGTCTTGCCCCATGGTGCTGGTAAGATGGGGTACCCCCCTGAGGTAAGATGGGGTGATGAGAATTATCAGGGAGAAAGATGATTATTTGGACTGGCAGAACACGCAGACGTGGATGGCTTCGTCATCATCATCATCTATTCCTGCACACCTATTTTGTGACCATCTTCCACAATGTGAGCATGATATCCACCCTTCAATGGAAGCGGAATATACTTCCCTACAATACTTATATGGTGTGTCCACTCTTCTTCACTTTCATTTCCAGATGATGAGACTCTTCGTCGTTTTGTTGTTTTCGCTTAAGTTTTTGCAGTAGTTTTCTTCTGTTTTTTCAATTCATCTTTTCTCTTCTTTATTTCTTTCACTACCCCATCTTGCCTGCAGAGCCATTTTCTACCAATAATCAAGGAAAGAAAAAACAGTTGGCAATCTCAAAGAATCTCGATGCCTACCTTATTATAGATTAGTTTAAGCGTCAATCACAGCCACACCTCACCAGCTAGCAATATTTAACAAACCACAGTCACGTGTCAAATCAGAAGAAAATATGATAAGCAATTTGCAGTAAAAGAGTTTTTTTTAAGATTTTTTCGACACGTGTGCTCTTGCAAACAATTAAGGCCGGGCGACTGACAAGTGTCATGAGGCGCATCGAAAGATGCGTGAACGAGCGTGATTGGTCAGTTTAAACTGTGGATTACGCTGGGTACCCCGTCTTACCCGCTACCCCATCTTACCTCCTTCTCCCCTACATGGGTAGACGTATAATAACAGTTAGGCACTTCCATCTCTGACTTTTAATTTTATAAGTTCAGAAGCAAACTACTCTTTCTGAGAGTGTTTTTAGGGTTCCGTACCCAAATGGTAAAACGGGACCCTATTACTAAGACTCCGCTGTCCGTCCCTTAGACAGTTGAAATTTTCACAAACGATGTATTTCTGTTGCCGCTATAACAACAAATACTAAAAAACAGAATAAAATAAATATTTAAGGGGGCTCAACACAACAAACGTGATTTTTTTGCTCGTTTTTGCTCGATATTGATAACGGCAACAGATAGACGCTTGAAATATTCACAGAATACTAAGTTATATATTCACTTTAATAATAAATAATTAAATTAAAATAAAACAAATATTCAAGGGGGGCTCCCATGCAACAAACGTGATTTTTTTGCCATTTTTACAGATAATGGAACGGAACCCTTCGTGCGCGAGTCCAACTCGCACTTGGCCGGAATTTTATTATAAGTTACGTGAACTTACACAAGTAGCGATTTTCTTTCCATCTCCTTTTTCCAATTTCTGCACTGCAAGATAAAATCGTTGGCAAAACTTCACAAGAACTTGAAATTGAAACTTGTGAGTTATGATATGAATTATGATTCTACGTGTTAGAAAGCTTTCAACTTTTAATATACCTTCATACGAGACCAGAAAATGAAGAGACTGCACTATTTTACTATTTCCATCAATAAATCACATTGTTACATTTTATCATAAGCCGGTTGCCAAAAAGTATGATCTTTATTTCAAAATACATACTAATATCAATCTTGATACATTGTAATAAGTCCTACAGGTACCGTACTTATTACATACATAAACTCACGCCTTTTTCCCATGGGGGTAGGCAGACACTGTAGAACGCCACATGCTACGATCCTTATAAACTCTTTTGCAAAAAAAACGGGCACTTTAGATTTTTTTCTCTACTTCAATGAAGAAGAACAAGAAATAGGTTTTATTAATTTGACGACGTATTGGCATGTTATTTGAAGCATCCTGGCATGATTCTTTACGTTCCAAATTTAAAATTTGAAATTAATAAAAGAAAAATAATGAGTATTGTGGACTATTCTAAAATTGCTTTACTAATGGCGCGAATTGCTGAAACGATTTTTAACTGATTACGATATTTTAAAACTTTTTGGATATTTTCTGCAAATTAAACAATTTAATCTTTCTTTTTACATTAAATACCACTTTTTGATATGAGTGATAAAGCGATAAGGGCCGGTAAAATTATAGCCCTACTTGAAGAAGGTTGTTCGCAAACTTACGTGTCTCAGCGGCTAAATGTGAGTCGTTCAACTGTCCAGAGGACTTGGCAACGGTATCAAGAGACCGGTTCGGTCAAAAGAAGACCCGGTTCGGGAAGAAAACGATGCACAGAACCAAGAGATGACCGCTTTTTGGTGAGTCAGGCGTTGCGGAATCGTAAGGCGTCAAGTGTGGACCTGAAGAAGAGCCTTGAAGAAGTAAGAGGAGTAGAAGTTAGCTTGTGGACGGTCAGGAGGAGGCTTTTGGCTGCCAATATCAGGAGTTACCGCCCAGCTCGGGGCCCTAAATTACTCCGTGAGCACCGTGTTGCTCGGAACTGTGCTTCATGAACTCTGGAGGACTGGAATAAAGTATTGTTTTCTGATGAAGCTAGAATCTCTTTGTGTGGAGAGGACCGACGCCGGCGAGTGGAACGCTATGCGGAAGTGAGTTTCGAAGAAATCACTCCTTATGTCGGAGGCTCCGTTATGTTTTGGGCAGCAATTAATTCGACGGAGCGTACGGAGTTAGTTTTCATAGAAAATGGAACATTAAATGCACACCGGTACATAATGGAAGTCCTAATTCCATATGCACAACCCACATTGACTGCACTTGGGGAAGATTCCATTTTTATCGACGACAATGCTCGCCCGCACCCGCACCGTTCTGGCGACGTGGAAGCGTACATGCAAGAAGTTGGGATCCGTCGTTTAGATTGGCCAGCTCGAAGTCCTGACCTCAATCCAATTGAGCATGTCTGGGATGTTCTAAAGAGACGGGTAAGATCAGTGCAACCTGCTCCACAAAACATCAGGGAGCTAAAAAGTGTCATTGCAGAAGAGTGGGAACGTATTCCTCAAAACGTTATTAAAAACATCGTGGAAAGAATGCCCAGAAGGATTCAAGCTGTGATTTTGGCAAGAGGAGGTCACACTCGTTATTTGGTTTTTACATTTGTAACTTTATTTAACTAAAAAAAGTTAAATAAAATCTTGTCTTTATTAATAATAATAATAATAATCTGTGGCCCGGTTGTCAAGGTGACAATACATAACAAATGTTACGAAGAAAATTTTTTGAAAAAAATAATCATTTCTATTGAATTTCCAACATTTGAAACAAATATATCAACAATTATAAACACCAAACCACCAAGGATGATAAACAAACGGAAAAACCCGCTTAAAATGAATACCGTACCATACTGGAAATTATAATCTGAATGACATCTGTGATTATGGAAATAAATAACACCAACTAGTTGCAATGATAACGAGAAGCCGGGCCAAGACACAAAGCACACAACCACCACCTTCGGCTTCGTCGCTCAGCTCCGCCTCGCAGCCGCCGGAACCCGCCTCCATCGTGAGTGATGTGACACCGGCCGCTGCAGTTGCGTCGAGCTCGAGCGACGAATACTACTCGCCGCCGACGTCACCACCACCTGCGCGTCGGCGAGGGAGAGGCCGACCGCCGGCCTGCCTGGGACCTCGAGGCCCACCAGCCTCTGACAGGGTCCCCGCTTCCGGCGGAAGTGTGCAGCGCATGCGATGGACTCAATCCATGAACGAGAACTGCATGCGCGCATACTTTGGAGCTACAGAGGGGGGAACTAACCTGACCGCGTACCGTGGCCGGATGCTCTCTCTGTTTCAGGCGCTTGAGCCAGCTGTCAACGTGTCGGCGCAACGATTGTCGGATCAGGTGCGAGTCATCCAACGTGATCATAGGTTGGATGGCGCCGCGCTTGATAGGCTTCGCTCTGAAATGCAGAGTAGCCATGTCGTACCTCTCCAGTCGCAGACTGCGGTGCAATCGCAAGTTCCATCCGTGGTTGCACCGCGGTCCATTCCCGCTGACGAGGAGAGCGATGACAGGGTTACAAATGTAAGTACCCAGTCCAATGAACAATTGAGGAGTGCTTTGGAGCTCGCGTTTCGGGAGTATCGGTCCACTCTGCCAGACCTTAGACCACGACTACCTCGTTTGCCCATGAATAACAAAAACAAGGCGCTAATGTGTGCTCTAGATTCGCTGCTATCAAGTTATTTTGATGGCAGCGAAGACCTCGCTGATACCCATTCCATCCTGTACTGCGCGGCTGTTGCGGCATGTCGTGTAGCTCATGTCAAAGTTGATAATAATGACAGAGCTACACGACCAAAACCTGCCGTACCGGCGTGGCAGTGCAGGATTGAGCGTCGTATTGGCGAGGCTAGAGCACTCATTGGTAAGCTAATCTGCTTCAGGGAGGGCAATACTCGCCCAAGAGTGATGCGCTTTGTAAGGCGGGCGTTTTCGGGGACTGATACCAGTCCTCGAGATTACATGTCCCGTGTTGCAGAGCGCATCGACTTCCTGAAGCAGAAAGTTTATGCATGGGCAAACCGTATTCGGAGGTATAAGCGGCGGGTGGAGCGATACACCCAGAATCGCATGTTCCAACGCGATCAAAGGTGGGTATACAGAGCTTGGGAGCGGCCAGACCAAGGTGTGGGGGACGTGCATCTGCCGGATGATGACGCCATGAATTCGTTTTGGCGCAGCATCTGGTCGGTGCCTGTCTCCCACGCCGAGGGTGACTGGATGCGAGACGTCGAGCGAGTATGTGAACCGATATTAGACATGGGGGCTATTTCAATCAGCCCCCAAGACGTGGCCAGTGCAGTCCGTCCGTTGCCAAACTGGAAATCTCCCGGGCCGGACGGGCTGCACAATTTCTGGCTAAAATGGCTGCGCAGTTCACATGCTCGCTTGGCTTCTCAGTTCCAGTCATCTTTGGAAACTGGTACGCTCCCACAGTTCTTAACTACAGGAGTTACCCACCTGCTCCATAAATCAGGTAGTACCGCGGAACCCAAGAATTATAGACCGATCACATGTTTGCCGACGGTCTATAAGCTTCTTACGTCCATTTTGAGATGCAAAATTAGTAGCCATATTGAAAATAATTCCATTGTGTCTGCCTCTCAAAATGGATGTAGGAATGGGTCCCGCGGTACTAAGGAGCTACTCCTCATTGATATGGCCATTAGCCAACAGGTTCGCCGATCCCGAAAGGATCTGTCGACATGTTGGATAGATTATAAGAAGGCCTACGACTCGGTGCCACATACATGGCTCTTGAGGGTGCTGGAGTTGTATAAAGTAAATGCAACTCTATGCGCCTTCCTGACGTCATGTATGGGGCAATGGAGGACGGTCCTTCGCTATCCGGGATGTCGGCAAATTCAAGGGAGAGGAGAACCAATCAGGATTGAGCGGGGTATATTCCAGGGCGATAGTCTGAGCCCGCTGTGGTTTTGCTTAGCCTTGAACCCTCTAAGCACTCTGCTGGAGGGCTCAGGGCTAGGCTACAGGTTGAGAAGAGGTGGTCAGGTAATATCCCACCTCCTTTACATGGATGACCTGAAACTCTTTGCCCCCAACAATTTGCAACTGATGGAGTTACTGAAGGTAACTGAAACCTTCAGTAATTCCATCAGGATGGAATTTGGTGTGGACAAATGTGCAGTCATGCATGTAAAGCGAGGGAGGATTATGGAATCCGTGGGAACCGAACTCTCGGATTCCATACACCTTAGATCCCTCTCCTCAACCGAAACCTACAAATACTTGGGTATGTCGGAGGCGTTAGGTATCAATGAGGCTGACATGAGGCAATCGTTGAGGGAGCGCTTCTATGGCCGCCTGAAAAAAGTTCTTAAAAGTCTTTTGTCGGGCGGAAATAAGGTGCGCGCCTTTAACGGTTGGGTCATGCCAGCCTTGATGTACTCCTTCGGCATACTCAAGTGGACTCAGACCGAACTTGACGCCCTGGATAGGAGGGTTCGTACGCTGCTGACTGCATACCGAATGCATCACCCACGCTCATCGGTAATGAGACTGTACATCTCGCGGAAGTGTGGGGGTCGAGGCTTTTTAAATGCTAAGACCCTCCACAACCGTGAGGTGTGCAGTCTCAGGGAGTACTTCTCCCAAGCCGACGTGGGGATGCATCGAGATGTAGTAGCAGTGGACAAAGGACTCACCCCGCTCTCCTTGGCTAAAGAGAACTGGCGCATGCCTGTAGTACTGGATACCAATGGCCGCAAGGATGTATGGCGGAGCAAGGAGCTCCACGGACGCTTTTACCGGGCCCTCCATGGGCCCGATGTAGATTTCCAAGCGTCCGTGGCCTGGCTACGATTCGGTGACCTCTTCGGGGAAACTGAAGGTTTTGTTTGTGCGATTATGGACGAAGTAATGATGACGAACAATTATAGAAGATATGTTGTGAAGGACGGCACGGTTGACATCTGTCGGGCATGCCACTGTCCCGGTGAATCTATCCGACATATTGTCTCTGGTTGTTCTCGTCTTGCTAACGGTGAGTATTTGCACAGGCACAACCTCGTGGCCAGGATTATCCACCAGCAACTTGCTCTGAAATATAACCTTGTGGACGCAGAAGTACCATACTACAAGTATGTGCCCGACCCAGTTCTCGAGAATGGTCATGTCACATTGTACTGGGATCGATCTGTCATCACTGACAGGACTATTGTAGCCAATAAGCCTGATATAGTGGTGATAGATCGATCAGAGCGCCGCGCAATGATTGTTGATATCACTGTCCCGCATGACGAGAATCTCGTGAAAGCCGAAAACGATAAAAAAATCAAATATCTTGATTTGGCACACGAGGTTGTCGACATGTGGAATGTTGACTCAGCAGTCATTGTGCCGATAGTCGTTTCAGCCAATGGCTTAATAGCCAAGAGCCTCAACCAACATCTGATGAGGCTCTCGTTAGGCAGCTGGATCAAGGGTTTGATTCAGAAAGCGGTACTTCTGGACACGGCGCGTATCGTTAGGAAGTTCCTCTCTCTGGAGCCCTGACCGCCGGTGGCTTGGACCCTGTTCCCGATGCCGGTGGGCTACTATTTTTTATATTTTTAAATGTTTTTTTTATTGTTTTATAATGAAATATTTAAAAATGTAAATTTTATGTATGTAATGAAGAATAAAAGATAATAATAATAATTGATTTATTTATCTCCACAAATTACATTAAATAAAGTAGACAATTGAAGTTGACAAGCAGTGTGGGCGAATTAGTAATTTGTGGGAGATCTGGAGTCTAAACTAAGCCTAGGCCTGTATTTTAGAACTCCAGGACCCCCGTTACATCATAATGTACAGAATTACAGATTGTCAACGTGATATGTGAGTTTGTATGAGTGTATAATAGATGAGTGAGTGTATGTGTGAGTGGTGAGTAGATGGGTGTGGGTGTGTATATGTATATATGTGTGAGGGAATTTCTGTGTAGAAATGCAGTGTACAGTACATAATTATGTTTGTATTTATAAATATTATGTTTATTTATGCATATTAAATTATAGATTTATAATATTATAATAAACTTTACGTAAACAGATCCATATAATATACAATCACAATATACCTTGCTACTTAACCACATCAAGGAATTTTTCAGTTTCAGAGTAGCTTAGATTAAGTAACCATTTGTTAACTTTATTTTTACATTCGGTTTTACGACAGTTCGCTATAGTAAGTTTTTTATTTAGTTTATTAAATAACATGCCTCCTCGGAAGGGGAAGAATCTTTGCGCAAAAGAAGTGTTCACAGTAGTCGATTCACATACCGCGTAATTTCTTCTGGAGAGGGCTATGCGTTTCATCCTTTCTTGGGGTAATTTGGAATGTTGAAGAAGTACAGTTAACATTATGTACACCTGGCGTACAGTTAGCACTTGAGTTTCCTCATAAAGTTTTGAAGTGGAGAATAGACGAGGTTTGGATAAGCCAACTTTCAATATCATCCTCTGAGCTCTTTCAAGGATTATCATTTTAGTTTTACATGCTCCTCCCCATGTGGAGATGCAGTAACTAACGATAGATTGCACCAAAGCCACGTATACCATCCTCATCATCTGTTTCTCTGCTACATCACGGAGTTCTTTAAAAATGTAAGTGAGCTTGCGTATTCTTTTTGATAGGGATTGAATATGGATTTCAAAAGTTAAGTTAGCATCAATTTCGATTCCGAGATATTTAAGACATTTGGTAGGACTAATATTGGGACAATTACAGTTTGGAGTTGGAGGAAAGTTACATTTATGTGCAAATATATAATTGGTAAGGTTAGTAATTTCCATTCGATTATGTATTGAGAATACAATGTATTTGGTTTGGTTTATTGCCGACCACTTCTTATTGTTTGGGCGTGTACATCGGTTTTAAAGAAGCCATCGTTTTTTTTCTTTTAATTGCACGAATTCACTTCACGCGCATTAATTTACACGATTATAAGTATACAGACTACGTCAAAGAAATAAATTTCATTTAATAAACTCAAATCGACCTTAGAACGTAAATTTCCTTAGGTGCCCGTTTTTTTTGCAAAAGAGTGTATATACTCCTTTCGCTTCGTCCACGGTCATACATCTTACAGTACTACGCACGCACCTGTCCTTTTTGAAGAACATCACCAATAACATCAATGTACCTATGTTCTTCTAGGGCGTCCTCTACTAGCGTTTCCACTGACATTCGCCTTAATATAGGCATTCTTATAGGTAACACGTTAGAATAAATTGTGATTAATCTAAACTTGTAGTCTTCTTCTCTCGTATCAGCACGAGCTTTACGAAAATAGTTCATGCTGTGGTGAAAAGATTAGCCAGTCAGCAAGGTTGGTAGCGGGGCTTACTGCCCAGGATGCGCCGGACGTACTTAAGTATCGTCACTCGTGGAGGCTCTTTTCATGCACCCCACAACTTGTGCTAATGTAAGGTGATTCAGGAAAATGACGGGTAGCAGATAACTGTGCGATATCATATCTAAATACTGAGATCTGTACATATAAACTACCTATACCTTCAGAGCAGAACCTTTCCTTCTATTCATGGTGTGCAGCCATGAGGAAAGGTTAATTCATCATAACTTAACATCGCGCTTATATCCCCCAAGGGTTCGGCAGAGGTGTTTAGTACACCCTCATTTCGCCGCTTTGTTTCAATCCCATATAACAAGGGGCGAGCCGATTGCCATCAACCGGGCACAAATCTAGACTCCGGGCAGAAATTCTACAGGGAAAAACCCAATAATACTAACCGACCTGGGGATCCAACGAGGCAGTCAGTTCAGGTTAATTCATTGGACATTAATTGGTTATCATATGGATATTACCTAATTAACAATTACCACGAAATTCTATTGATGTCCAAATATTAATTATGTAGGTATTTATGATTAGTTACGGTTTACTCACGTGTATTTTTCGGGATTGCCCGACTAGTTTTTTTAATTTCGTGAGATTGTCTCACGAAAGTTAAAATAATAATATGTAGGTATTCACTATAATTTGCTGTCATGTCTGATTTATGGACTTTATTTATCAAAGTTAGCATTGTTTTAGGTTTTGTAATTTACATATAACGATATGCGTACCGAGTCACTACACCAAGCCGTTGAAAAAACACTAACATTACAACTACAACTGTTGTTTCATAGCGAAATATGTCAGAGTTGTATCCGAAAAGACATATTTATATAGCCTTAAAGAATCGTAGCAATCGTAGAAGATTAAACGCACGGTCTTATCGGCGCACAATAAAAAACTTGGGACCAAGTTATACAGAACAGAAGGATATACAACGGGGTATATAAACGGATTTACTGACAGCAATATAGTTTACAAAATTGCTCCAGATAATCTTAAGGGCTGGCTCCACAATCAAGCGAAGGCCGGTCGGTATAAATTACCAATGTCAATCCAAAATCTTTGGATTGATACCGGTTATATACAGAATACAAAGGAATTCATGTAATTACTTAACACCCAATTGGTTTAAAGTAATTACACAGATTTATTACTGGTATAGTAATCTATTATACTGCGGTGTTAAATACACCGCACGGGAACTAGGTTTATTTTTCTTTCTCTATTTGTCTCTTAATTAGGTCGTTTAGATCGAACCACCTAATTAGGTTTCAATAAAAATAAGCAATTTTTTTTTCCAATTTTGTATTGGATACTAGCGCGATATCGCGCGATAGCGCTCCGTGCGGTCAGTTAACTCAGGGCGCTAAAATGACTCAGAAACAGAATACCATGTGTTTTTATATACATTTTGTTGAATCTTATGCTTGTTTCCCACGGTGCGTGACAGCGCGCACCGCGACGCACGAGCTCGCACAAACGCACCATGGGAAGAGACTCGTCCGTGGTAACGCGGACGCGTGCGGAGCGATGCTCCGTATCCACATCACGCACACTCATAATGTAGCTTCCCATGTGCGTGATTTTACGGATGATACCACGCATAACCGGTGCGCGCTACCACGCACCGTGGGAAGCCAGCTTTAAAAAACCCATGCGCGGCCATTCTGTGTCACAATAATAATTAGATCTCGCAATTTGAAGGAATTACACAAATTCGTTTATACATTGTGTACCGGCCCTTAGTTGTATATCCATTTCCAATGTTGTACCAATGGTGTAACTGTCGTTTATAGGTCAATTATTTAGTTGAGTCGATCATTTCCAGTGCAGTATTAATATTGGTTTATCTGTATCGCCAAGGCCGGATTCAGGGGAACAGGGGCTTTAGGCCCGAGACCTTCACAAGAGGGGGGCCTCACAATAGAGTTTTTTTTTGATAAGCTTTAAAATGAAACCCGTCTCCTGATTCAGAACGATTCGATAAGTCAGGTGTGGAACGATTCGGTTCCTAATCTCTTTTTCTCTCATTACAAGAATCGTAGACGCAACGAGATAACAAACCGAATCGGCCGACAGCTGCTTATCGTAAAGGTTCTGAATCGGGGGGGCGGTCTGACAAAGAAAACAAAGTTCACATTCACTTTTTTTAAAACATATCTATGAGCTTCCATTTCTTTGTTTCCCCAGGGCCTCAAAACCTTTAAATCTGGCCCTGTGTATCGCGACTTTTTCGATTTGCATAAAAAAAAACACAATTGTAAGTATAACAGCCCACAATATCCCGACTGTTATAGAGCATCCACGTCTGTTTTTGCAGTTGACACGCCAATGAATAGTGATTGCGGGAGTTTTTAGGGTTTCGAAGTAAAACCTTTTTGATCTCAGTTAAGTCTGAAGATAAGACTGCCATTTGTACTGGGGCCTAATTCTCCTAAAATAAATCTTGATAAATCACAACCGAACCAAGGCCGAACCGTTCATTCAGAGAGTTCTCAATTTCAAAAGCTATCAAATTGTTTGACACAAAAAACAAAATCAATCATTTTGAAAGTTTTCGAAAACAAAAACTGACTGACGGTTTTAGTTCGATTGCGTTTGGCAACAATTAATTTTAGGAGAATTGGGCCCCTGTTCTTAATTATAACGTGTTATTCCTTTTTTTTTTTCTTCTAATGTACAATAAAGTATATCTATTTATCTGTTCGGATACATGCCTATCATCACAAACAGCAGTATTTGATAATAACTTTTAATTACAGCGATGTTAAGGCAACTACGATCAATAACTATGAATGTATAATGGTGTAGATACTAACTTATCAGCCTGTGTGAGGCGTACAAGTTTCTAAGCGATTGTAATACTAACTTTGCGACTTGTTATTTGATTAGGAAACCCCAATTTATTAATGCGTGACTCCACACTAGAGTTGCCAGATCCGTTTTTCCAAATATCGGGATTTTTAAAAACACTGATTCGGGTCTAATCGGATAGAATATTTTAAAAGGCATAAAACACCTTTTTTTATCCCTACGTTTCGATGACAACTGTTCCGCCACCTCAGTCAACCCTTTACCACGGCCGATGTAATACGGTCGAAACGCCGGGATAAAAGGTATTTTGTGCGTCTTAAAATGTTCTACGCGATTAGACCCGAATCAGTATTTTCATAATGTGTACAAATGGGGACTTAACTAAAAAGATCGGAAATAAGACCGAAAAATCGGGACGTAGGAACCACGTGGTGCACAATAGCTCATCATCCGCCACTCGCTCATCTCGTGTACTCCTTCATACACTGACAGATTATTTTTATATTGTCGTGCCCATATTACCAACTTAGATGAATGTGCATCCCGCTCAGGGTGCTGGCGTCCTAAGAGGGCTGAAAAATGGGACGTCAACACCCATTTAGCTGGTTTTCCTCAACGTCGCTACTGATAATAAGGCCGTTTTTCCACGGCTTGCGGCACGACACGATATAATGTGGTGATGACTTAGATAAAATAGTGGGATTTTCCGCGTGCCGCTCAGGCTGGCGTCCGAAGAGAGCTGAAAAACGCGACGTCAACACTTGTCTTCTCAACGTCGCTACTGATAAAGCCGTTTTTCCACGGCTTACGACACGACACGACAAAATGTGGTGACGACTTTAATCGTAATATATTTCTATGAAACGTTTTCTGCAACACTAATAGTAGTGTCGTGTCGTTTCATAAGTAAACACACATGAATGTAAGTTTCGGGTTAAACATTATTTATTTACCCAAAAGAACAAAGTTCAGTTACGAATAAATTTAAGGTCAAATAAGTTACACTGTTATAGCAGTACCAATCAAATGCAAAAGTTTTTTGTATTAATTAAGAATGTCTCTAATTATTGCATGTAGCAAATCAACAGAATAAGAGGTTAAATAAAACTGAACAAGCAATGAAAAAGTTGGTTCTTTACAAAAATAACCCACTCCCTGCAAGATACAATCTAAGTCTAGTTTTAAATATACTAGTATTTATAATAGAAGATGCGTTATTGGTGCCGTCTTCCCGCTGTCTGTCTGTCCCTGTGTATGCTTAGATCTTTAAAACTATGCAACGGATTTTGATGCGGTTTGTTTTTAATAGATAGAGTGATTCAAGAGGAAGGTTTATACAGCGTGTCCCAGAAAGTAGTGTCAAGCGGAAGTCTAGAAGTAGAACATCCTTTGAGGTACCCAAATCACCCCCATGTATGTTCCGCGATTTTTTGTAGTTTTCGAGTTATGAATCTTTTTCATGTTTTTTAATCAAACTCTGACTATAACGACATTTTTGATCATAGAGACGTGAATAGTTGAGATACGTAAGTAATTTTTTTTTCTAAATTAGCTGATTAGTGACCCTATCGAATGCATAAACATTTGTAACAATAGATGTATTGGATGCGTTACAAAAAAATATTGAATTCTCATAAAGTTAAAATCCTGCATGTTTTCTCAATCTTTGTGGGTGATTTAAAAATAAATCTCCCTAAACGTTTTTTGTCAGATGTATTTTAAAAACTTATCCATTTTATCAGCTATTTACCCTGTAAATTTCATTGCGCTATCTCTACGACATCACAATAAATATTTCATTCAAAACATGCAATATCGAAAATTCCAGTTGTAGAAGAGTGAATGAAAAATTGATTAAAACTAACTAATAACGTCTTTTTTAGTAACCCTCGACGCAAAAAGAGGGGTGTTATAAGTTTTACGTGTGTGTCTGTGTGTTTGTCTGTGGCATCGTAGCTCCTAAACGGATTTTGATTTAGTTTTTTCTTTTGTTTGAAAGGTGACTTTATCGAGAGTGTTCTTAGCTATGATTCAAGAAAATCTGTTCAGTCGTTTGAAGATCATCAGCTCTTTTCTGGTTGTCGAAGGGATATGAGCAACTTCTACTGATCTGATCGTTTCGAAATTTACTATCCTGTGACTTCAATGATATTGATGACATGTGACAAGAAGGAGGTCATTACAACTTATCGTACACTTAAAGAATCAATAGGCACACAATACCTCTACTGTAAGTTGGGTGGGAATGCTGTTTCAGATGATGCTTGAGTATCAGGTCAAGGTTACCATGTTATCGTAATATCATTGAAGTCACAGGATTGTAAATTTCGAATCGATCAGACCCGTAGAAGTTGCTCATATCCCTTCAACAACCAGAAAAGAGCTGATGATCTTCAAACGGCTGAACAGATTTTCTTGAATCATAGCTAAGAACACTTTCGATAAAGTCACCTTTCAAACAAAAGAAAAAACTAAATCAAAATCCGTTTATGAGCTACGATGCCACAGACAAACACACAGACACACACGTAAAACTTATAACACCCCTCTTTTTGCGTCGAGGGTTACTAAAAAAGACGTTATTAGTTAGTTTTAATCAATTTTTCATTCACCCTTCTACAACTGGAATTTTCGATATTGCATGTTTTGAATGAAATATTTATTGTGATGTCGTAGAGATAGCGCAATGAAATTTACAGGGTAAATAGCTGATAAAATGGATAAGTTTTTAAAATACATCTGACAAAAAAAGTTTAGGGAGATTTATTTTTAAATCACCCACAAAGATTTAGGAAACATGCAGGATTTTAACTTTATGAGAATTCAATATTTTTTTGTAACGCATCTAATACATTTATGGTTACAAATGTTTATGCATTCGATAGGGTCACTAATCCGCTAATTTAGAAAAAAAAATTACTCACGTATCTCAACTATTCACGTCTCTATGACCAAAAATGTCGTTATAGTCAGAGTTTGATTAAAAAACATGAAAAACATTCATAACTCGAAAACTACAAAAAATCGCGGAACATACATGGGGGTGATTTGGGTACCTCAGAGGTTGTTCTCCCTCTAGACTTCCGCTTGACACTACTTTCTGGGACACGCATGTATAATACATGCACAATATGCTAGAGAAAAACACGGAATACGCGATAAACGACATCCACGCGGGCGAAGCCGCTGGTGACCTCTAGTACCCGATATTCCTTTTACCGTATTGGTATAGAGTTTGTCATACTAATGAGATTCACATTAGTAAACATAGTTACGGTTGATTTTATTTTTCATTCGTGTGTATGAAGTTTGCCCTCATCCATAACATCAATCTCTCTCTATCACTCAAAGGTTGACTGGTATAAAACTCATTTTTGAGTTAAGCTCGCTTTTATACATGACTTCGGTAAATTGTACTTTTATATTTAAATTTTACTACATAGTATAAAACAAAGTCGCTTCCCGCTGTCTGTCCCTATGTATGCTGATATCTTTAAAACTACGCAACGGATTTTGATGCGGTTTTTTTAAATAGATAGAGTGATTCAAGAGGAAGGTTTTAAGCTATAAAACGTACACGAGCGAAGCCGGGGCGGGTCGCTAGTAAAGAATAAGAGAATAAGTTGTATTAAGTCGGTGGTCCTGTCGGTCTGGTGGAGCTGTAAACAAAATTCTATCTACAAATAAAAACGTAAACTTGAAACAAAACTTTCGGCGAAATGTGGGTGTACTCACACCTCTGCCCAACCCTTCGGGGAATACAGGCGTGATGTTATGATATGTAAAATAAAAATGTATTTTTCTTGTACTAGGATCGTAAAATATATTAAATACGTCCATTCCAAAATATGACACTCGTTTTATCACCCTCGTGTCGGGTTTTCAACGAAGTTGTAGCAAAGAGCAGCAGAGATTAAAAATATCTACAATCCTAAGCAAACAGTTTAATGACGATTTTTACGAAAAACGACGGGTTTAATTAGTGTGTACTTTTTAACTTTTTTTGTTACTTTTAATAAAGTTGTACAATTTATTACAGTAGGTATTTTAACAGTGGATAGCTTTTAAGGTATTAAATAGTTTTGATTTGTAATACATTATTTTGGGGTTAGTGTTTTCTAAAACAATCATTTGATCCGGCGGCATGCTCCGCATCGGTGCCACTGCGGCGAAGCTGTCGACGGCCTCGGACACCATGGCTTGTCTTGCTGCAGGAGTGCAGGTCGCATAGCACGGCACGTGAACCTAAATGACTTAATCCGTCGCGCTCTTGTCACCGCCGGCGTGCCAGCTGTATTAGAACCTAATGGCTTGGTACGCGACAATGGCAAGAGACCTGACGGTATGTCGTTATTGCCATGGAAGATGGGTAGGCCTCTGGTGTGGGACGCGACTTGTGTCGACACCCTTGCTCCATCCCATCTTCCTAGCTCAGCGGGCTGTGCTGTCGCTGCTGCTGCGGCTGCGGAGACCCTCATACGGCGCAAATATAGTAACATCATAGGAAATGATGACTTTGAGCCGTTTGGGGTGGAAACGCTCGGGTCATGGGGTCCGAGTGCGCGTCTCCTTTTTAATGAAATAGGAAGAAGACTGGTCGACACTTCACGTGACCAGAGGGCTGGCTTGTTTTTCGGCCAGAGAATTAGCGTTGCCATACAACGTGGCAACGCTGCCAGCCTTCTGGACACGTTACCAGTGGACAGCGAGGCGGAGGAATACTTTGATGCAATCTTTTAGTTTATATTGATAGTTTAGTCTACGTTTTTACTTTAGATTTAGTTTAGATTTATACTGTACCATCATTTGATGGCTATTTACTCTCTTGTAGATTTGATGGTTATAAAATCATCTATTTATCCCGTGTGGGGGCTTGAATATATAAACCTTCTTCACCGCACACTGGGAATAGACGAGTGTTGTAAGATTCAATTAAACCCAGCACGCCTGGTGGTAGGATCTATACAATCCAACTACCACCTAACTACCACCCTCACATTAAAGTCCGGAGCCAAGAAGTTTACTGTGTTTCGTCGTGTGTATGTGAGAGCCAGAGGGGTAGGTATAGGGGAACCCCTCTACATCTCCGTCACTTGTAATAGATTCGTGTGCTCCATCCCCTGTCTACGCTTATCTTCAGGTGCGATTAGGGAGAAATGCGAACAAGATAAACAATAAAGAAATAAACAAAATAATTTAGTAGGTCCGGTTTTTTATGCATTTACAGAGCCTCCATGAGTGAATATAGTGCCTTTTTTTTTGGACTGCTATATATGTATAGGTGGTCCTAGGAGACCGTTTCTACGTAACCGGGCAGTTATTGGCGAGACCTGAAGGGTCTCCCGCCAATGGTGGGGAAGTAAAATACTTAACCTAAGCTAACTACTTGTACTACACTAACATCATGACTACCTGCAGCAACAGCACTAAGGGCGACCCCTAGTGGGACTCGGACCTCGGCTTAGGGTGTTGCTGGTGGGGACTTGGGGGGGGGGGGGGGGGAGACATCTTGATGTGGGCTGAATTAACGGTGTGAAGTAGATAGCGCCGCTGCCAACCTCGCTATTAATAGATCAATTTTGTTCACGGCTAGTCGAACCAATTTTATTGAAAGTTGGCAGAGAAAAAACTTTCACCCGGAATAGCTATCGGGATCTTTTTATTTCGAGAGATGAACTTTTATGCTGAAGATAAAGTGCACCAAACTGAGTAACTACCAATAAAAAGTAATCTAGATTTCTCAAAATCGTTTTCCAAAATCCCCTCAGCTTTGTGGTAAGTTTTTTTACATCTTGGATAGTTATTTTAGATCTAAAACAAAATATGTAACGGTTTTTGCTGTTTTTTTTATGTAATCGCTTGGCAAACTAGCCGACGCAGTCCACCTGATGGAAAGTGGTTACCGCCGCTTATTTACACCAACAACACTAAGAATATTGCTGATGCGTAGTCAACCTTAGATATGAAGTTGGAAAGTCGTATGTGCCTTTAATTTCACCGGCACCTAAACCCTTCAAACCGGAAAACAGCAACGTTACTTGGCGGTAGATATAGATATGGCTACAGCCGTACTTCCTCGGACAAAGTCTTTCACAAAGAGTTCTACTGAGTACATACTTACTACTTATTATAGTGGAATCTGCTTATGACGACGACGAAGGGACATGCGATATTTGGTCGTACTAAGCGGTCGTCGCTATAAGCATCAGTAGATGTTCAAATACCGTGTAACTAATAATTTACATTTTCCGCCATATGTCTAAAAATTGAATGACAATCGCCATTATAACACCGATTTAAATGTAAGTAATGCCTCGAAGTAATGTTAAAAATTAACTGACAAAATAAAGGACTTGTCATTATAACCAGAAGAAAATCCTTAATTTCCCTTGAAATTACGTCTCGCTTAAAGCAGTTGGGCGCTATATCCGGAGACGTTTTGTCGTTATAAATGGTCTTTTCTCAATTTCAATGAAAACCAAACTAAATGGTGTTTGTCAGTCGCTATAAGCGAAGTGGTAATCGTAATAAACGGTTTCCACTGTAATTATTTCTGTCTCGCCTCGTCCCGTGACTATAGAACTTGACTAGAGCCCCGTTTCCATTATGCAAGAAGTTTGCGTAATGTAAATATTAAAAAGCATGCAAGTTCCATTACAAAAAATACCTCAGTTTTTGACTAAAATGAAAAGAAACGGCGAATGAAAAAAAAACGATGGAGCTTAAAAATAAAGACATGGATGTCAATGTTTTGGTATAAACAATTGAACTATAAAAGGGTTAATTTTTTAAACATATCATATTTTTTAATTAGCAATTTTTTAATTAATGCTAGGTATATCTGATATGACTGATAGCTTACAAATAAAAAGAAAGACGTTTCACAGTTCTAGATCCAAATATAAAAAATTTAATGAACACCTAAGTGGTCTGGTAAAAATCAAAATGGCTGCCATTCGAAGAGGTTGGCATTACAAAAACTACCCTCTTTTGTCGGTAAAATACTAAGTGTTACATGTCGTTAAATATTCGATAGTTCAACACCTAAACCATTGTATGAATAGAAATAAAAGCTGTAAACAATGTGCAGCCGTGCAGAGTGCAAAGTGCCGTGATAAAAGTTGTATGGCATTACGTTTCTCTGTAATCAGCTTTTCGTTGTGCAAATGTGTGTAGTACAAAGCTTTTAACATGACAAAAATATTTCTACACATGCACACAAAAGAGAATAAGTATTTTGTTTAGTAGAGGTTTTACTTGTATGTATTTTGTAATAGGTTTTCTATCGTGAGTGGCCTTACACTGGCACTGGATGCCCTTGCAAATGTACAGACACCAGCACATCAAACTACCCGAAACTGACAAATTTTCCCAATCTACCTTGAACCTAATGCTTTTGCGATAAAGATGAAAATCTATTAAAGAAATTTGACGGATTTTAGCAGCTTTATGTGCTGGCGCCTGCACAACTAATTCATGCGACGCCGATTTATTGACAGTTCGGATTCATTCCAGTTTGAACTGCAAACACTTCACCCTTACAAATTGATCCAATTGCCAACAAACCGAATTACATTGGAAGCGAGATCCCTTTGAGAAGATATGCAAATGACCTTGAATGACAAAAATATCCATCGATTATTATGTTAAACTGATCAATCACCGGAAACATCGACACAATAAATAAACAATGAAAGCTAGCCGCCGCAGATACACGAGCGACGTTAGTAATTTAATTAAGTACTTACGAGTTTTTTATTTATTGCCAAATGGAAATTCTCAACTTGGACATAAATGACCTTACTGTTTATAAATAAAAGTTCTAAGAATATATTGACTATTTTAGAATGCTCAAACTGAATAAATATGTTATTTCGCGCAGTACCTAGTGCACAATTTCTTGAAAACAAAAAGCTCAAATGAATAAAATTATAATAAACGGCTGAACAGCATTTCTCTAGAGGATGGGCAGCAGCGTTCTCTGAGTACTTTAACAACCATACTGTGATCGCCAACCCGCCTGCCAAGCGTGGTGATTACGGCAAACCTCCCCTTTTGGGGGAGGCCTATGTCCAGCAGTGGACGTCTTTCGGCTGAATGATAATGATGATGATGAACAGCATTCTAATTGCACAACACATTCGTAATCGCTATGACTTTGATAATACAAAAATATTCATCGCGTGGTACATAGTTGTGGAAAAGTCGAATTGTTAATACATAAGTAGTACATACGTTGCTATGGAAATTATTGACCTGTCAAAATCAAAGTTATAGCGATTACGAGTGTGTTACGCAATTAAAATGCAGATTTGACCGTGTCCTGCATGAACTCATACGATACTTTTTTATTTGGGGACTTGAAGTAGTTCCCCTAGGATGCGAGTGAAACCGCCCAAAATAGTTAGTTATTTAAAAAAGAAGAATCTTGCTGATTCTAAGCCGATTGCTAATGAAAATAGACTTTTTGGATACAAGCAGCGTGTAACGTCACACTCATACCAACCAATCAAGACAAGCATGCTTCTCAGTTCTGAAACGTCCTACGTCTTAGCAACTGAACGTGATCTGAACTATGAAAGCTTTAACAGCGGTTACGCACTGCATCCGATCCGAATCCGTGAAAATACGTTCCGAAGTAGCCATAGAACTATTTGTATGATAGCTTACGCACTACATCCGGCATCCGTCATCCGATTTCTATCCGTCATCCGTGAGTTTCTAATTCGGAAGAACAATTGACGAACCGAAGTAGCCATAGAACTATTTGTATGGTAGCTTAAGCACTACATCCGGCATCCGTTATCCGATTTCTATCCGTCATCAGTGAGTTTCTAATTCGGAAGAACAATTGACGGATCGAGGTAGCCGTAGTACTGAATTGTTTGAATTTGAATCAGAGATCGGAATAGTGCGTAAGCAACGTCCGAATTCGGTCCGAGATTTTTACTCTAGATCGGTATTTTCACGGATTCGGATCGGATGCAGTGCGTAAAGCAATATCCGAATTCGGTCCGAGTTTTTTATATCCGTATTTTCACGGATTCGGATCGGATGCAGTGCGTAATCGCTCTTACATATTTCTTTAAAATTGAAAGACCCTGACACTTGACAGTTCTGTGTTTCTTTCTAGATTAGTTTTTAGAACACGTCATTTTAATGTTTACTAAAAAAACTCAAACATCAAGGCAGTAAAAAATCTGTTGGCCGATGAGTTCGAGGTTTTAACGAGAAAAATTACGATCAAAGACAACTCTAAAAGTTAAAAACTTATTTTGTGTATCATCTCTACTGAAATCATTTTTGAAAGCTACCATTTATTATTGACGGCATCTGAATTTGTTTACCGCAAAAACTTTTTTTTGTTTTGACAACGTAACTTTTTAAGAACAACTAATGAAAATTGATGATGAAAATCTGCTGCTCTGAAAATAAAACTCAAAATACGCTATGATCATGGACGTACAAAAAAGATCGGACAGATTTTCGCTAACAAAAAACTGTGTCACTCAGAGTCAGTCAGTTTGCTGTACGTACAGGCTGGCACGCACACATTCACAAAATGTCAGTCATTACACGCGTAAACGTCAACAGAGTCGGGACAAAAAGCAGCAAAAAAAAAAAAAATAGCATGTCTTGTGTGGTGAAATGGTGTAAAAACCGTAGTGATCGGAAGAAAAAAAAACCAGGAATCACGTTTCATAGGTCAATGAATAATTCAATCACTTAATTCCCAATTGTATACAATAAAATCAATGTATTCACCAGAAGAAAAGAATCCGTCACAAGGCCAGTGTTGTCAATATCCACGTGTGCAAATTACCCTAAATATGGGAAATTTATAGTTTTTTGTTCAATTAAATTTATTTATTACTAGGTATTTTATTTATATATTTTTTTACTAGATTTCCTAAAGAAAATGAAGTATGATGAAATGATTGGATTAAAAAAATGAGAAATTGTGACGGTAAAAACGATTGAATTCCAAACAAATACAGTGTCATTTGCAGTCTACATTTTGAAGCTAACGAGCTATATAATGCAACTAAAGGAGGACTCCGGTGTGTTGTTACATATGCAGTACCTCAAAACGTAAATTAACAATCTAAGCTAACATGGCATTTATTTTGCAGATATTTTCATAGGGAGATTTGGTACTTACCATTAACCTTTTCAAATGGCACGGTATAATTCTGCCGACATTTCCAAGAAATTTCTCTGCCAACCTGTATTTGTCTTAAAATAAAATGATATAAAATGGGTAAATTTGGCTAACATGACAACCCTAAATTCATTCACACTTAGATAGTCGCCGCCATTACGGGACACAGTTTTGTCGTAGCGGGAGTTCCGTCCGATCTTTTTTGTACGTCCATGGCTATGATCTATAGCGTATAGGCAACCTTGTAATTGTTTTTTTAAAGCAAAGAGCAACGCGGCAATCTATGACCGAGTATGTATTATGACGCAAAGAACAGTGACTAAACAACATTTTTCATGAGATACTGACATACGAAACAAAATTTAGTTAATAGCAACCCATTCCTCGATAAATAGGTGCTGCTAACACTAGGTCGGCAAAGTGCTCTAATTTATTCGATCGATTCTTTCACTGTTTTACAAACAAAAGCTATTTGAACAACCTATTAGTGTAGAAACAATAACAGTGCCAAACCATTGTGTTTTCTCATTCATGAAAAAGAAAAGAACTTGTGGTGAGATTCTATTACAACAGAAATTGGTAAACACAAGCGCCCACACTGACAAAGATGTTATTTCGAGATAGCCTCCATTGATGCCAGTGAACTAAACAGGGAATATAAAATTTATAAAAACATAAAGAGCCGACTTTACCGTTCTGCCTAACTTTTTCTTAATGTTGGGGTCAGCTTTCAATGTAACCAAATTCGGCTGTATATATACCAGTATTTTACACGGAGCGACTGCCATCAGACCTCTGCAATCCAGTAACTTTGCAATGTCGATATCCTACGTGTACGTCCTTAGTGAGGGCGCACGGGCGTATTGCGGATTGCGGAGCGGCTTTACCGTCGATACCCGTCCTTACGGCCAGTCCACATCTCCACGTCACGACGTCGTCAACGTGGAACGGTGCGGCGACGTGGCATGGTGCATTGACGTAACGTGCAAATTTACGTTACCGTATCGTAACACGTTCCACCTCTAGCCGCAAGCGCACGTGTATATGCGCTCCGCCCGCGCTCTCCACGCCCGCGATTTAGTCGCCGTCTACGTGCTCTGATGCTTTAAACCCATATCTTACTGTCTACATGGTCAACGATAAATCTAACAATGATTCTGACGTGCATTTTTACGATACGGTAACGTAAATTTGCACGTTACGTCAACGCACCGTGTCACGTTACCGCACCGTTCCACGTTGACGACGTCGTGACGTGTAGATGTGGACACGCTCTTAGTGCACGCGGGAAAGTTGACGCGTACGCGCGTGTTTAGTGTTTCGTTTATTTTACTTTGGTTTTAATAATGTCGATGTAAAAATTCAAACGCTTCGAACATTTATTTAATGCGCCGTTCATTCCGCCTGCGCGGTGCGCCGTCACTCAGAATGCACACTAAGGTTAGACCAGTTGTCAGACTTTTCTAGCTTCTGACTACCCGTAACGGCTGTCACAGGTATTCGTATGACACCCGGGATCGACGGCTTAACGTGCTCTCCGAGGCACGGAGAGGTATCATTCTGCAACAAACGGTCATCCATCCATGGACTGACCGCGGCAAGCGCATAAGCGTATAATCTGCGCGGTGGTTAGTTAACAACAAGCCCCTCTCCCTCGATTTTACAATGGTGGATAATTATGATCCGAGGAATAATAGTAAAACGCTCCGACAGAATTTATTACAAAAGCTGTCAAAACGTCATTCTCAGACAAAATTTATCTGATGTTGGTAAAACTGGTCTATTATTCCTTTTCATCCTACTTTTTATAGAATTGTACGTATTGTCAAGATTCCTAAACATACGCTTACAGTTCTTTTGTTCAACAAAAAATAAATAATGTATGCAAAGATGTACTTATGCGATTAATATTTAGACATCAGCATCGCCTAATATGCTTTACAATTCATGTATTAGCATATTATCTTCTGTATATATATACAATACACCGGTTACAATGAGTAACTATACGTTCAGACTGGTTCAGACTGATTTATTTTTATGTTGCCCGATTTATTTTTACGCACTGCTATGATTTATAGTTATCGCCTTGAGTTATATTAGAGAAATTAAAATAGAATGTACACTGTACGATCTATGTATATTCGTGGGCGAAAGTGACCAGACCTTGATATGATTTGATATAATAAAATAGTCAGCCCATTTCTGTCCCACTGCGGGGCACGGGCTTCTTCTCATCATTTTGAGAAGGGTTTTATACTTTAGTCCACCACGCTGGCCTGGAACCATATTCCGAAAATCGAACTACGAAGTTTCGGCTGAGAGGTCGCTCGTTTTCCAACCAGGAAACGTTTCGAATCCGACGATCGATTCGATTTTCGCGATTTGACATTTTGTCTTGCGTTCATCCTACTCCCAAATTGACACCTAATCTACGTATATAAAAATGAATCGCTATTTCTCTTGGTCACGGCATCACGCGCGAGCCGCTGGGCCGATTTCGCAATTTTTTTTGTTGTGTTCGTTATTATTTGGAGAAGGTTCTTATGAAAGAAAATTATGATATTTAAAAAAAACTAAATTATCTCAGTATGTCCATATTCTCCTTCTTCATTAGTTTACCGCACGCATGAAAATGGTTTTAACTTTTTGTTACTATTTTGATAATGTTTCTGAGTAGGTAAGTAGTAGGTAGATAGTAAGTAGGAAAAAGCGCATTGTAACGCATGCCGGGTACAGCTAGTAGTTTATAATTTGACAATACTTTGATCGTGTACCTAATTATAAGTTCGATGTTCGTTGTTTCATTTCGACCCAAAACTTTGACGTTCGTTTAACGGAGTACCTACTGATGCTGGTTGGCTGACCGACCTCAACACGCTTGGGTAAAATTAGAAATAATATACGTAACGTCGTGCCTGCATCCCTAGGGAGTTCAGAGCAATAAAGCTTAGCACCTAAGCACTCTTTATAAAAACTCAGGACGAACTTAGTAATCGTTCGTAGTAGTTGCTGGTTCCATCCGCATCTATTTACCACAATATCTTTTTTCTGTTAGCTCATTCTGTACCTACAATTCCATTCATTCTTTCCTTTTATTCTTTTTTGTCTCCGTTTTTACACTTACAAGCTTATCATAATAAATTAATGCCCGGTTTCCATAGCCAAAAACAAATTGTTTTGCTTAGCAATGGTAGTATTTCTTAGAGCGGGGGCACACGATGCGTTGCGGCGCCGCACCGCAAAGATTTCACCGTATCAGCGGGCACACGAGCGGTGCGGCGCCGCAACGTTGTTATAACGCAGCGGCGCCGTAGCAAAAAAATCCAAGAGAAAAAAAATCGAAACGAGCGAGGGTGTGTCCTTCCTTGTGACGCATAAACAACTGAGCGGTGCCGTTCCGACGTCGCAACGCATTCACCCCTCCCCGCCTCGTCTCGGTGGTTGCAAGTCCGGTGCGGCGCCGGAGCGCATCGTGTGACATGCCACAAATATTTCTATGTAAGACGACGTAGCGACACCGCTCCGGCGCCGCACCGCCGCCGCAACGCATCGTGTGCCCCCGCTCTTATTGCCAAACTGGGCATTTAAATAGATTCGTAAGCTAATTTTTCCTGTGATAAACGCTACTAACATGAAGAAGAACGTGTACAAAAACTATGGGGTCTTTGCTTTATTATTATTAACGATATAAGGGTGCCTTTCCACCAGAGATGTGCTATGCAGCTATGTTGCGAAAATGTAAAAGCTAAGCTACGAAACTATGTGACAGTTTCCACTGATGCTAAGCTAGCTGTGCGAGGAAGATGCGCAGCTCGAACTATGCGACGTACCGACAATAGGGAAGGCACAGGGAGAGGCGGCGCGGTGTGCAACACAAAGCTACACCACTCTTGACCATCCTTAGCACGTATCCGTAGCACGCATCCACAGCACGCATCCTTCCATATAAAAAACGTAGCTTAGTTGAATCAGTTTCCACCAGTGCTAAGCTATGTCACAGTAGACATATAAGCTAAAGCTACTGCTTTAGCTTTTTCAACTTACTATAATCTCATGAATTGAAACTCTCACACAGACACGCTCTGTATACTGAGTAGTTTTTTGTTTTTGTATGGAACTGTATCCCGAAAATACCTCGGACGATTGTAGGTAGTTGAAGTACTGCTTTAGCATATATATATATACTGTGGCTATGTGGACCAATGAATATGATTGGTGGATATCAAACACATCCATAGCAGCGTTGCATAGCACATCTCTGATGGAAAGTCACCCTATAAGTAATTATTTAACCAATAACGCTCGGTAAATCATAGCAATTGGCCATAAGGCAACATTTTGATGGGCAAAAATTTTTTTTTTTTTTTCGTTTGTATATCCTCATGTATACCCTCCGCCCGGGGAAGGCGAAGGGTTATGCCGGACTCTTACCGGCTAAAAACCCACGATGTTCCTTCTCCTGACCTATGGCCGGGGTCACGGGATTAACCCTTTTTTTTTTTTTTTTCTCTTTGGAATATCCTCATGGATACCTTCCGCCCGGGGAAGGCGAAGGTTTATGCCGGACTCTTACCGGCTAAAAACCCACGGTGTTCCTTCTCCTGACCAATGGCCGGGGTCACGGGATTCGCAGTTGCATGCACCGTGACCCCGGCAGGCCTCGGTCCACCAGCCCCTGGCGGACCTCGTCTTCTGTGGGGCTTTACCCCTTTGCCCCACGTCCTCCTGAGAGGCGCGCGTGGAACACGGCGCGTCGCCTTCTCGGGCCTGTTACTGGTCGGGCGACGGGTCCCCTAACCCGCCGCCCGCAGGCCACACACTAGGGTGGCCGGAGATCGTCTCGCGCCCTCCGACGGCGCCCGGTGCGTCTGGCGCGAGAAGGGAGAGTGGCGGTCGCCTCTCTCTCCCTCTCCGCTCCCTCCTTGGTCGCCATCACCTCCTCGCAAAATGAGGCGACGGCTTCCCAACGGGATTAACCCTGTCCTGACATGCCAATATATGATACTGGAAAATAAAGACGTTCATAATATATTTTCATGATCTACCCTGTGACAAATGTACGCCTCCTCTTTTTTCGCCACTTTCCGGTAATTTGTGCGTCCCTTCAATAATATTCGTGAGATATTTATTACAACCTATCAGTATTTCAACGACGATTTTATATTGGCTTGTAAACTGGGTATAAAGCTATATAAACTTCATGAACTTTACTTTTAGTGATAAATGTCTATGTTTACAACCGCTAACGACTTTCGTCGAAAATCTTTTTGATTTCATCGCTACCTACTTCGAAATTATTAATGGGATGATTTTATTTCGTGTGATAGGTATTTTTTATACCTATCGTTTTTTTGTCTATTGGCCACTGTTGTTTTACATAGGAAGCTTTCATAAATTCAGTCAATAGGCATATTGACAGCATCAATAAATTGCAAATCTAATTAGTCCGCCAGTTAAGTTTTGAAAAATAATGGACACGTATGTTTTCTTTTGTTAAATCTATTACATTTGGAAAGATAAAACGCATCAAAACTCGAGAGTGGGGGCTTGTGACGTCAAAATCAAGTAAAAATTGTACTTGCTTGTGACGTTTTGCCAATTATAAAAGTGTCGTATCTTCGTCAATTTTGGTTTACATAACAAAAGAAAAAATACGGGTCAGTTATTTTTGATAATCTAACTAACGGACTAATTAGATTTTTTCAGTCAAATACCCTATTATGTATATTAACGATACGGTCTTTAAAAAAATATTATTTCACGTTTTCACTTCGCATATCACAACAATGGTAATATCACCTTAAGAACTAGTATTACTTCATAGTATTAATAATTAATAAGCAATAAAGATACCCTTATACTCTAATATAAATTTAGACAAATAAGACCTATTTTAGCAAGGAAAAGTATAGAAATAAGCTACATGTTTGCTTTCAAAGAGATTCAACATAGTGAACCTTAACGGTCAATAAAGATGAGCTAAAAATCTACTTGAATCAATGATACAAAAGATGTAGGTCTTTTAGGTCACTAATTAAATAGAGTATGGGTGAACCAAAGGGATAAAAAACAATTTCCGTCTATGTCATCAGCTATTCGTTTGCATATTATATCTCTTTAGCTCCTTCTCCATCCTTAAGCTATATAAAGTACAAACTTTATCGCGGCTTCTAACAAGATTGCGCGAAGAAAGTTACGAACAAACTGGAACGTTTCAGTAACTTTCAAGCATCTACTACAGTAAGTATACCAGTTGATCATAACATTGAAAGTTTCGTTATTCAGAGTGATGATGACGTAATAATTGACATTGATACCAAGTACTCTATGATGCGTTCTACGACTGAACGCAGAGAATCAATCGAGTACATTCAATAGTTTAGAATTTTCTTACGATTTAATCATTTCACAAAAATCAAGATTTCTACGCGAAGTTATGTAAGTCTGTGACACTCTCTGTCGACGTGTAGAACAGATAACTGACATACGTTTCCACTTCGACATTGCTTCACCTAAAGGAAAAAGTGGAAAAGAAAAACGTATTGCAGAGAAATGCTTGAAAATACCTGAATTTTTGTGTACGGTCTTAGAACGTATCATAGAATTAGTGGTAACATTTTATGTAATAACGTTATCCCCACTTTTTTAAAAGTCTTCACGAAATAGGTACCAAAAAAGATAAACAATATTTCATCATATTATAATACAGGCCTCAGCCTAGTAGAACACTACAATAAACGGTCGGGTAGAGAGGAAATATTGCTCTTGGCAAACAAATTTTATAAGAGTAGTCATCATTCAGCGCAGAAGAAGATGGGCGTAGCAATTTAGTTAATAGAAATGAATGCGATCCACTCTTTTCTCATTACCATTATAAAATACCGCCATCGCTTTATATCTTCTGAAAACATTAATCAAAAATGTAGGCGATCCATCAATATGTTCTGAACAAAGTTCCATTGTGTACCGCGTAGGGTCAACTTGACTTATATTTGTATTCCTAAAAGTTATACACAAGTCGATAACCACAAACAGATTAATTATTTCGAACGTTGATGTGTACAATACACATGTTATTTATAGTGGATACATATCGAAATACAATTTGTTTCTCAGACCAACCAAAGGAGCAATTTCGTAAAAATGCTCGGGGCCGAGTAAGATACTTTAGGTATCGATTACACAACCTCGTGGACTTATTTATTTTCTTTGTTTTGAGCTTACAATATTGCTTGTAGCTACATAGGTACCCAACGTAAAAGTACTCTGTATTATTTGTCCAATAGTCCACGACAGTCTTCACGTTGTTGACAGAGAGAAGCTGGACGTTTCCACATTTTCTTTTTGCATGTTCTTACACTGTGAAATTTGCAGACTTCAGCACTTTGCATTCCAGAATGGCAAAAAAAGTTTCACATCTTTAGAATGAAATGTTTTATTATTACTTTCACAACAAAGCATTTGTTGAAACTAAAAACTCAAAGTCAGAAATATTGTGGAATCAAAAATATAATTTCCACGTGTAAATGTTTTCGAATAAAACTGTTTCGAAAATCGTTTAAGCTCTAAACTGGACCAAAAGTATTTAGCTTTAGGAAAGGAATAGCATTAAACAATCCGTGCTGTGAACAATGAAAAGGCGAGCAATACCGCAGTTCTAGTAACTCTTATGAAGGAAAAGAATACATGCATACCTACTACTATGTTACTTAAATACCTGTTACTGCAAAAGCCCGAATATTAGTAAATCCTAGGTTTTACTGGTAAATCTTAGGATTTACCAACATCAGTTGGTAAATGTAAGGTTATAAACTGAGAAATTTTTTCGGGCTTTTACCATAAGAGCTTGGCAAATGCTAGGTTTTACCAATAACGATTAGTAAATGTTGGTTTTGGGAATAAAACGATATTATATAATTAGAAAGTCGTTTGGGGTGGAAACGCTCGGGTCATGGGGTCCGAGTGCGCGTCTTCTTTTTAAGGAAATAGGAAGAAGACTGGTCGACACTTCACGTGACCAGAGGGCTTGTTTTTCGGCCAGAGAATTAGCGTTGCCATACAACGTGGCAACGCTGCCAGCCTTCTGGGCACGTTACCAGTGGACGGCGAGGCAGAGGAATACTTTGATGCAATCTTTTAATTTATATTAATAGTTTAGTCTACGTTTTTACTTTAGATTTAGTTTAGATTTATATTGTACTAATTTAGGTTAAAAAAATTATTAGAAAGTATTTATCAAACATTATAATTACGAGTCAATATCTGCAGGTAAGTTACTAACAATTTTAAAACATTTTCAAAATACTTTTTGTACAGTAAAATAAACAAAAATAAAATTTTATTCTTATGAACATAATACCTACGTTAGCTGAGCTAATTATTCATTAATTGTACTTATCATTTGGTATTATTAATTTCAATATGGTTACGATAGTGCCCCGAGCATGCCAATAAATTACTATTTTTCAACTTTTACCGTGTGTCTGAGGTAAAACCTAAGATTTATCTAGGGAATGCCAGTAAAAGTCCGAAATTAACGTTATTCGAGCTTTTACAGTAACATATGTATAAACAGTACCTACATATCACCGACATGTCGAATAACTTATCATATTGAATGAACCTATTCAGGAATTACACTTATACATATAGCATCTAGCTTTTCTCAGAACATATTTGTCGCATCTCGTTTACGATATAACTTCAGGTCGGTACAGAACCAAATTAAGAAACTGTCATAAGGTGAGCGAGTACCTAAGTGTTTGAATTAGTTTTTAATTTCAAAGGGAAAAAGTTTTAATCATAGTTTTCATTAGTAGTATTAATTAAAGTCTGCTACTCTGATGCGAAATTAAAAATTGTAATTTTTTATTTTAAAAAGATTAATGCCCGGTTTCTGGGGTACTCTCTCATTGGGATTCTGGACACCTTAGTCAGAAGATGATCTTAGTTCAAACTTCAGTTAATTTATTTTTCGGTTTCTGGGGTACTCTTGAACGGAGTTTATCAATTCGATAAACTCCGTTCAAGTATTGAGTGACACGTTGGGTTTCTGGATACCCCAGTCAAAGATGATCTTAGTTCAAACTTCAGTTAACTTGACTGACCAATTTTGACCGTTTATCGGTTCCATAACTTAATTTGTCGTTTCATATCACATTATAATAAGAGTATTTTCAGTTGTATTATTAGTATTTTATTTTGGTTAGTGAGTTATATCATAGTGAACTTGTTAAAACGATCTCATGTTAACCTTTGTGAAATAATTAATCCTGCCCTAGGAGCCATTAATTTGCATCATAAATAGGTACGTTAGCCTAGTTTTTTTTTCACTGTCTTTTTTAATAGTGAAGCGGGTATCATTAAAACGTACGGGCAAATTGTACCAGATCTATATTATCCTCTATCAATGATATGTATACACTAATAAGACAGTAAACTAAAACTACACGGTACGTTCCCGGCAAGTTCGTGACGTGAGGTGCGTCGCGAAACAAGTAGGATGCGTCACCGCGGGGCGCGAGGGGAGGTGCGTCTAGGCAAGGCGAGCTCTTCCAATGCGTGGAAACAGCGGCGCACTGGCTCAGACTGGCGCTCGTAGCCGCGTCGGCTCCTTATATACCCGAGGTGGCGGCGCGCGGCGGCTCGTTGTGTGCGTGAGTAACGTCCCGACACAGCGCTGTTGTGTGACGCGTGGCTGTAGGCGTACGGTGGTGCTACAGGCTCCCCCTCTGGATGCGAAGTCGCCCCGACGAGTAGCCAGTCAAGATGAGTGCTCCACCGACGTAACTGGGCGAGGCGCGTGTCGTCGTGGTCGTCCTCGTCCACGAGAGGGCGGAGTGGCGCCCTCAGGATTAGGCCTAGGCTTAGGCGGACGCCCGCGTTTCTTCAGTGGGCGCACCGGCAGAGGAAGTGGCCCTGCCGCATGGCCTTGGAACGGAGTCAAGGCGGAAGTATGATACACCCCAAGGGGTTTATCTGGAGTAGTGGGATCTGAAATCAAGTAAGATGAAGCACCATGACGTGCTAAGATTAGATAAGGACCATCCCTGCGAGGACAGAATTTAGCACTAATTCCTCGAGCAGCATTACTAATCGGATGGGTAGTTGCTAATACCAGGTCACCGGGAGAGTAACCGGGATCTTCTCTACGTCTTTGGTCTACCATCTTCTTTCTGCGTTCTTCTAGATTCTCCCTGACATCTCTAGCCTCGTTCAATGTATTGGCGAGAAGTAGTAACTTCGGCGTAATTTCAGGCACAAAGTTCTCAGACAGTAAAATCTGACGAAAATCGTGAGTGTTGTCATCCGGAGTACGCAGTTCTCGTGCAAATGTTAAATACGCTGGCGTATGTCCTGTGGTGAGGCAGGTTGCGGTATTCATCGCAAACCGTATGCTGGGTAATTTATCACTCCAACTCCCATGGTCACCTCCTACTAAGATGGCCAGTTGTGTCTTTAAGTCTCTGTTTTTCCTTTCTACTGGGTTTGCTGCTGGGTGATATACTGGTGTGAATGTGTGCTTGATTCGCAGACAATAGGTTAATTGTTGCATCACAGCACTCACAAATTGTGGTCCATTGTCGCTTATCAGGCGTCTGGGCACACCGTATCGGAGGAAAACCTCGTTCATCAAAACTGCCGCACAATTTTCAGCGCTGGCAGTTTCCAAAGCAAATAATTCTATCCAACCAGAAGCAATATCTTCAGCGATCAGTATCCATGTCTTGCCACTAGGCGTTGACGGCAAAGGTCCAAACAAATCAAAGGCGAGGGTTTCGAAACGTTGGTTGACAGGCGTGGTTTGGAGCAAACCAGCTGGTTTCAGATTGGATGGCTTAAATCTCTGGCATTCAACACAGTTCTTAACATATGCTTCGATATATTTTCTCATACCCTTCCAATGATATCGCTTCGAGATGCGTTGGTATGTTTTATCACCGCCGTAATGACCCGCCAAAGGGTCATCGTGGTATGCCGAAAGAACGTTTGCCCACTCATGCTGAGGAACTACGAGTTGAGCCTCATCTGAGTCATCCGTCGGGTGATATCGATACAATAACCCGTTGTTCATGACATACCCTTTGTTGCTCCAGTATACGGCATTATCTTTACGTTCTGCATCCTCTAAGGCAGTTACGATACTGGCGATGTTCTCATCCTTAAGCTGTTCAGCCCTAATTTCAGATGATGATCTCTGCGGCATATCCACGGCAACGCTACACACTCCACAGGTGTTTTCGGTGCTTTCACTGCAGATAGGCCTGGACAGCGTGTCTGCAACCACATTCGTCCTACCAGGTGTATACCTGATGGTAATATCATAGGCCTGTATCTGTAAAGCCCATCTGGCTAATCGACCAGTTGGAGATCGCAAAGACATCAACCACTTCAGGGCTTGATGGTCTGTAACCACTGTTACTGGGAGGCCTTCAATGTATCCACGAAACTTTTTAATAGCCCAAACTACTGCGAGAGCCTCCCTCTCAGTTGTGGAATAATTGCGTTCTGCAGGGGTCATCAGTCTACTGGCATATTCGACGGGATGCTCGGTCTCTGCCTCCCCCTGCACTAAAACTGCTCCAAGTGCATAGTTGCTTGCGTCACTTTTGATTATATAACCTTTCGTCTCGTCGGCTTGTCGTAGCACAGGTGCTGATGTAAGACGTATTTTGAGCTCTTGAAAAGCCTGCTCTTGTTCTGCTGACCAAGTCCATACTGCGTTTTTCCTAGTTAAACGGGATAGTGGTTCACTGATTGCAGCAAAATTTGGTATGAATCGCCTATACCAGGAACAGGTCTGCAGGAACGTCATCAGATGCTTCAAATTCTTGGGTGCTGGATAGGCTAGTATTGCCGCTACTTTCTCCGGATCAGCCTTCAGACCCTCTGGAGTAATAAAGTGCCCGAGATACTTAATTGTTGAGCAACAAAATCGGCACTTACTAAAATTTACATAAAGGCTGCTTTCCTTCAGCTTATTTAGTACCTTACTCAAATCTGACAGGTGTGCTTGATAGGTAACTGAGAAGATTATGAGGTCATCTAGGTACGCCAGCATCTTTACATTCTCCAGGCTAACTCGAATCCTGTCTATCAGACGCTGGAATGTAGAGGGTGCATTGCGAAGTCCAAATGGCATCCTCTTAAAACGGTACATACCGAATGGAGTTATGAATGCCGTCTTGTCCTGATCCTCGAGTTTCACCTTCACTTGCCAGTAACCAGCGCGTAAATCCAGGGTAGACATGAAAGGCGTTGGCTTAGCAGCATGAAGCAGATCATCAATGCGTGGGATAGGATACTTATCGGGGACCGTTATGGCATTAAGTCTACGATAATCAACGCAAACTCGTACTGAACCGTCTTTCTTCGGTACCATTACAACGGGTGCGGACCAGGGTGATGAGCATGCTTCAATTACTCCACCGTCCAACATCTTCTTTACCTCATTTCTTAACACAGCCATGCGTGGCGGAGAGAGGCGATATGGAGGTACAGAGATGGGGTTATGTTCACCCGTGTCGATACAGTGTTCAGCGAGGGTAGTGGGTTCCCCGCCTTCACCAAAAACTTCTTGATAATCCCATAGCACTTCCATCAGTTGTGACTTTTGAGTTGCGTCCAGCGTGTCCGATGAGACCTCTTCCACTTCCAATGATCCAATTTCGACATCATTGCTGCTATTGCTATGGTCGCTGGGAAAGAGCGCCTTGGAGTGTGGAGATAGTTCACACGGGGCATCGCGAAGCTGCATTTGGGCATCATGGACCATAAAGTCAACGAACCTTGGAGAATACCCATCGAATAATGGTCGGGATCGCTTCCTTGGAATAGGGGACAACTCGATTGGCACTAAGCGATATGGCATCGTGTTTGTAGTGCTGGCACTCGTTTCTGGGAGTGCGGGTTCTCCGCTGGATAATGGACTTCCCGTTGCTGGGGAGCATGCACTGGGTTGTGGCAGCGCTGGTTCCAGTACACCCTCGTCTCTTGGAGTTATCGATAGAGGAGAGATAAATTCAGACAGTTCGACATCTTTTAACATTGACCGCAACGGAGGATTATAATAAACGGGCGTAGCCTCTACCCTAACCAACGATATCTCCTCATCATCTTCGTCTTGGAGGTCGAAGATGTCATTAGGGTGATCCTCGAAAAACCAGGTCTTCTGCGGAATGTTGAGTACCATCTTGGCATCTTCAATAAAGCCGACTCCCAACAGTGTGCGAGATTCTCGAGCTTCCGGGAACACGATAAAAGTAGTTTGCACGACACGGAAACAGATACTGACGGGTGCACTTACGGTCAAAACCTCTCTCGTCGTCTTCGTACCATCAGCCAATTTCACTGTAAGCTGTTGTGTGTGGAATGCAAAACCGAGTCTTCGTAGGCATTTATATAGTGAATATGATGCAACGCTTGTCTTTGCGCAAGTATCAACGTAGGCGCTACCGGTAATTTTGCCTATACCAATAGCAATAACCGGCCTAGGGCGTACATCTGCTTGGGTGGTAAGGGAACAGAAACTTACTTCAGTCTTTCCCACCTTTGGCACAGCCTTGGTACAAGTTGGGCATTTTGATCGAATCACCCCCGGTGTACCACATCCGTAACAGGCAAACGTTGGTGCAGAAGGTGACGGCGCTTGAGTACCTGTAGCGGCATTTGTAGGCGCAAGTTTCACGGCAGAAGTACCACTACCAGAAGCGAGGTCCTTTTTCTCCTTCTTTCGACATGTCTCAATTGAATGTCCAGGCAATCGACAGTACGAACAACGCTTCTTTTTAAACGACACCTTTTCTGTCTCTTTTCCCTTTCCTGTCCCTTCTTCTGGCATTGCCTTTTCAACCAGGAGCTGTTCCACTCCTCTAGCTGCCTTCACTAGGGCGTCAAGAGTATTGACAGTCTCGCGTGCCATTTTTACCCTTATCTTGTACCTCAATTGTCCGTAAATCAGATCAATTTGTTGAGTTTCTGTGTGTGGCTCTGGCATTTGTGCAATAAGAGCCCTCTTCTTAGCCACAAACACTTCTGTCAATTCATCCTCACCTTGTTTGATATTTACGACGTTCTGGTACAGCTGGTAGGCAGGTCTTTTAGGAGCAAAAGCGTGGCGAACTCTTGACACAAACTCTTCCCATGTCCTCACCTGATCCTTTATCCCATTCCACCAGGTGGCAGCCTCTTCCTTTAAAATTAAGGGAACGCTCATGATGGCATCTTCGTCGGAGATCTGTTCTACGGACTTGAACACTGAAGCCGCAGCAAGAAAAGATTCTACCGATTCAGTATCTCTGGTACCATTAAAAGTAATCTTGCAAGTGGTGAAAGAGCCTCGTCGCTGTTGATTGCCAATGACTGACAATAACTTCTCGAATTGCTCCGTAGACAAGTTCATGGTAGCAAGTGGTTCCTCCTTTATTTTTCTACTTAATCTTGACTTTGGGCTAGCCTGCTTTCGGGCCTTTACGTTGAGCGCCAGATTGAAGCGGGTATGATTAAAACGTACGGGCAAATTGTACCAGATCTATATTATCCTCTATCAATGATATGTATACACTAATAAGACAGTAAACTAAAACTACACGGTACGTTCCCGGCAAGTTCGTGACGTGAGGTGCGTCGCGAAACAAGTAGGATGCGTCACCGCGGGGCGCGAGGGGAGGTGCGTCTAGGCAAGGCGAGCTCTTCCAATGCGTGGAAACAGCGGCGCACTGGCTCAGACTGGCGCTCGTAGCCGCGTCGGCTCCTTATATACCCGAGGTGGCGGCGCGCGGCGGCTCGTTGTGTGCGTGAGTAACGTCCCGACACAGCGCTGTTGTGTGACGCGTGGCTGTAGGCGTACGGTGGTGCTACAATAGTATTTTTGTGTTGTGTGACAAAAAACAAAGCGAAAATATTGTGATTAAAATGTAATGTTTACTTTATTTTAATTTAAAAATATTTAGTATATTATTTAATTAAACATATTTATTTTAATGTAATATTTATTTTTGCCTTTTTACCAAAAACTAGAACCTCCAAAAGGGTTTATACGTTACTATAGTTTTTTTTGTATCGTTGCAATGGTGACAAATACCAAAGCGAACATATTGTGATTTAATAAAACACATTGCATATACCAGGGGAGATTTTTAAAAGCTTTAAAGTTATGTAAAGGCGAGAAAAATATGTTTAGAAATAGACCTATCTAGTGGGCAATATACGAACTTATTTGTTGGTTGAATAGTAGTAAAAGATGAACTTAGTCTACGTTACCGTTAACTTTGTCAAATCAATGGTTATTGAGAGTTTAACTATGGACCCAAGAAACCGGGCATTAGACAAGAATACTAGATTTACAGTAAAAAGCAAAAGTAACACTAGAATATAATTAGATTTATGCAAGCAACAATGCTCCAATGTATTTTTTTTATAAATGATATTATAATTAGAGATCGGATATTCGGATGCATATTCACATAAACTTGAGATGTTGGCTAATATGGAACGTGCTTTTGTATCAAAAAATCAAACAATTATTTTCATTTATGTTTTTTTCGGTTTATCTAATACACACCATTCTTCTTTAGAGTTTTGGTATATTTTACCCTTGTGAGTGCCGTGTCTACGTCAAGAACTTAACAAAAAAAATCGATTTTACGATTGCGTTACGAGATTCTCCTTTCTTTTGTATTATTATTAACACGTTCAGTGCCGGGTGCCCTCCAGGAGTGCACCCTATAGTCGCATTCGCCATGCAGGGTTCCCTCGTGGAGGACTCATTTTAAATGCAGGTTTGTCTTGGAAAATTCACCGTCATGAAACAAGCAAACACCTATTTTACGACGTAGTAGCGTATTTTTCACGGTTTTTAACCGAATGCCATGAATCCTCCGCGAGGGTTCACTCTTAGCGCAAACGTAATGCCGAGGACCCTCCTGGACGGTCCACTAGCAATATGTATGGCGGGATGGCGTATGAGCTCTATGAAAAGTGTGGTGGACTCGAATGTGTTAAGGTGCTATTCCGAAAGCGACTGCAAAGTGCAACCTTAGACCGCAGCAGCAGGCAGTACCACAAGCGATACTATTGGTTCTTACAAAGCAATTCTGCTTGATATTCCCACAGTTTTTACGAAACCCAAGCGACCGGACAGAGAAAAATTTCCAGGTTGCTGTCTCCAAATTCCCTCACCGAATTTCGTTTCGGATTTCTTTCTTGTATTCCAGGCACCTGCAAAAAGGAACGAGTTAAAGATTTATATTTAACGCTCTTCGGCAAATTGAAACTTGGTGTGACCTATTTGATACTACTTAGTATTTATAATGTTTTTCTCGCCCTTTTCAGAACGTGTTACTTTAAAAGGAAAAGATTACGTTCTGAGAAAAGTCTACTACCTGCAAGATCCGACGTTCCAAGAAGAGCGCCAGTCTGAATAGCACCTACTTTTTATTTCAATGAACCAAATGTTTTAATTTCACTTCTTCTCAGTTTAAATTACCTAGATGGAGGTAAAATTTTCTGTGTAAAAATAGCAACGCGTATTTTTTTTTTACGCAAAACATAATTTGTTTGGACAGTATGAAGATGGAAATCTTGCCGGCGAGACCACAAACGGATTAGGAACACGCGTAGGTAACAAGCCGCAAGAATCCCGCAATTGTCTCAGTTGCTTTATCCCACTGATGTAGAAAGGAATCAGGAAGGTATTTTATTATTTCTTACAGTAGCGAAAACTCCGCATTTTTCACACTATGCGGTGTCTTTCGATTTTCTTGTAAGACAAACTTTTAGACGGAAATATTTTCTGTGGGATATTAACTATGTGCTTGTTTCACCACTCACGGCTGTAGCATCATTTATGTTGCCAGTAGAACCCTCTCTGAATTTTGCTTGCTGCATTTTCGTAAACCACTGACAATAGTGCACTGAGAGGTAATTTTACAAGGTTAGTCGGAAAGGGGGTACTAATCCGAAATGGTGTTAAAGCACTCATTATAATGAATAACTTTTGTTCTACAACTTTCCCCAAAAGCCAACAGTTTAAGAGAAGTTGTTCAAAGATTTCTTAAAAATATGCTAAAATCTATCAATCATATTTTATCTATATAGCTATGATCAGCTGTTTTTACATTTTAGGTCATAAGGCGTCACGGATTAGAAGCTCCATTTTCTGAATTCGTAACCAAAGAAGGGATGTTTTTTTTTTAATAAAATCAAATTTCATTTTACATGGAAATAAAATTATCGAATTTAGAAATTTTATCACTTGCTTTAAAACAGCCATCAGTGATACTTACCCCCTTTCCGGCTAACCTTGTATAGAAACTCCATCGCTAACACGTGAACTCTCGGTATACAGCGTAGCAAACATACTTTTACAGCAGATAAATGGAAACAGATAAGTTACGTTAAAATCGATACTGTAAAATGGACGGTTTTATCGCCATCTGCGATTTCCCACATACTTGTAACTAAAGGATGAACACAATTTGTAGGTAAAAGACAAAGGTTGGCACAATTTTGTAAGACATGGTAAATCCAGGACAATACTGGGGAGACATTCGATTAAAGCCTTTGTCCCATCTAGAGGTACCTACATGCCTTAGGGCCTATACACATCACGTCTTTTTAACGCGCCGTCGACGCGCGTTTCCGTCAAACTCCATACATAAAAAATCACAATGACGTTTTTTAAGCATAAAGTATGACAGAACCGCGCGTCGACGGCGCGTTAAAAAGACGTAGTGTGCATCGGCTCTTAGATCGTTCATTGAAAGAAAAAATATCATTCATAAGAGAATATACAACGTGTAACAGGAATAACGCAAACCTTCAAACACCTCAATAAGAATATTCAGTTATAACCATAATACATACATTGAAATTTTACTTTTATGTGCTTAGTAATGATTTAATAGTACCTATTACTTTTTCATTGTTAACTACATTTAAAAGTGAGTGTAATAACTTTGACATAAGGCTCAATTTCCTTAACTCAATTAAAAGATTGATTGGTAAAAAACGCACTTAAAAAAAATGGCTGAAATCGATTCATTTGCGATTTTTAACAAACTTCTTTCAGGGTTTGCATTTAGTTACACGTTGTATAGACTTGCTGTATTAGGTACGCAGGAGCTATAACTATGCTTACCATTCTGAGAATACAAGCCACTTATCCACCTAATATTCGAATTAGGTTCAATTCATTCAAAGTTCGATATAAAGCAGATAGACGGACTCAATTAACAAAATAATCCCACTTGTTACTGTAACGAGTTGTTACGGTTGAGTAAACAAATATCTGATCAACTTTTAACTCGGTCGGTACTTACTCATAATAATGCGTCTAGCCAAAATATAATTTGTCTGTTCAGTGAGGCTAAAAGCATTTCTACATTCAGCCGGTTACAATTTGCCGGGGCCATGTATAAACGTGGGCGTGCGATTCGGTAGGAACATTCATTTTAAGTACGATAATGGACAACATCAACAGAATCGTGCGCGTCATTCGAGTAGACCAGACTAAGTGAACAATCGCCCAAAAGGATTATTCAGTTAATGGTCATTAGCATGATATCTCTCCCAAATGTTGATATAATAATCCGAGAAATCGGGGTTACAGTAAACCGTAAGAGCATGAAAAAAGTTGTTATCTCAGTGTAACGTCAACAGTTTAAAAAAAAAGATATCCTTCCTCGTTTATACAGGGTGTAAACGAATTCCTTCAAACCGCGTGATCTATACTGGTGACACTGATTGACCCTGCATAGGTTTTTTTCAGAAAAAACAAAAAAAAAACAAAAAATGGAACATGGTATTCTGTATCTGAGTAATTTTAGCGTCCCGAGTTAACTGACTGCATGAACCGATATTGCGCTAGTCGTGCCCGTCAGCTGTGTCACCGTGCCTTCGTTCATTTGTGCGTGGCATTGAAATTTTCTAGATATCACATAAAATTTTATTTGGGAAAAAATGTTTATTTTTAATCAATCTAAATCACGTGCGGGTTTAATCTATACCATTAATAGATCATGTGGTTTGAAGAACACGAATTCGTTAACAGCCTGTATATTATGCAATAGGCATGAGATTTTGAAGAATCTGGGTATAAGTATGTGTTACAATGAGGGACACGACAAAAAAAGTAGTGTCAATGTGTAATGTATTTCTTATTATTCGGACTCATAGAAAAAGGATGCCTCCTATATAAAAGAAAGACCAAGAAAAACAAATGAATATTTAATAATTTGCTTTAACGTAAACAAGCGAAGAAAAAAGCGGGAGTGAAAGAAAACTTCTGCAAAAGCCACAAGTCAGTTTACTTCAACAAGATTTTTCAAACAATCTTATTCGTGAATTTCGCAGAATTAAGTATATTGATAAATTGTGTTTTCATTTGTCTACTTAACTGTTTGTTAGGAAAAAGTCTACGTGTGTCGTTTGTTATACCAATCTACGGAACGCCATTTGCAATAGACACCACGTAAGCCACGTTTAGCTTAGGCAGATTGTAGCAAGTTATGTTCCTTCAGTGATCAGCAGTGATCGGAAAAGGGTGAGCTAATTTACCTAAAGTTCAAAGAACAGAGACAAAAACTGGAGACTTCCTTACGACAACATTTTTTTTCGTGAAAATTATTCCGGGTTTCGGGACATCACTAAAGTACATTTAATAATAATGTTAATATTACAAAAAACAATTAAATTCGTTTCCTATTTTTGTTTCCCAAAATTGTCACAAAACCAGATGACACGTTTTTCATTGTTTTTAAAAAAGAGATTGTTTATTCTTTTCAAAAAAGGAGATTGTCTTTTATTTTTTGAAAACAAATGAAAGAAAATCTCCGAGAAAATTCTCCCGAAAAAAAACTGCTGTCGTAAGGAAGTATCCAGTTTTTGTCTCTGTTCTTTGAAGTTTAGGTAAATTAGCTCACCCTTTTCCGATCACTGGTGATCAACCAACATAGCTACACACATAATTTATGTTCCTTATTTGGGGAAACACTAATGAGCTGCTGCTGTTCTACGTATTTCTCATAAATTAACTTGTTCTTTCGTAATATCCGAGAACAAAACATTGGCGTTGTATTCATTTTTCTAGAATTATTGAATAAGAGAAAAACAGTTTTCAGGAAAAGGTAAGCTGTGTGTGTGCCGTAGGCATGTGTTAGATTATTCACTATTTGTGACGTCATTAAGTCATTCATTATAGGTTACAATATTCTATTCTATGTCTGTATTAATATAAAATTAGAATGTATTTGGTTTATTGTAGTTCTGAATAATAACACGAATTATTATACTTATGCAGATTAAAATCCAATGTAGATATTTATTGTTGACTGTTGTTATAATATTGACTGAAAATATAATAACTCTATAAATTCTATTGTTACTTATACCTAAATTCAAACATCAATTATTAGTAGTGAAATATATTATTTAATTTAGTACAGTAAATTATGAAATGTTTTAATATTGAAGTGCCAATATTGACTACCGCCGTATTTATAATAAAAGGGCGGGAGTTCAGTGTAACGGGTAGTCTTGATTGGAGCATCAAGGTGTCAACACTAACAGGTGATGTAACTTATTTCATTGATATGTATACTTGGGTTGTTTAAACCATTATGCTATATACTATATGTTATGTGCCTTAATGATACAATATAATTTTATTATATTGTTTATGTTAAGAATTGAATAAATAATAAATACATTATAAACTATGAAACTTTATATTATTTTTAATACCCATGACTAATCTTACAGATTAATAAATAAACCTTTATATATAGATCCTAAAATTGGTAAATGAGTAAATGTAATTGATATATCTTAAAGTTAATAAAATCAATTAATAATGTTTATTAATTTATATACTAAATCTAACACATGCATATGACTTCATACATATGTATTTTGCAAAACTGCAGTGTAGTGTTCGTAATAAAACAGAGCTCAATCAGTAATCTAAATAAAACAAACCACGAGGGCAGGGGTATTCCAATAAACTGGAAATGATTTCAAAGCACCGAGCGAGCAAAACCAAAAAACAACAGCGCAATGAGTAATCGCATTTTTGCGAAAAACGCTGACGGCAAAACTAGGGTTGGACGGTTGTTTTACGTACTACTCGCGCGTAGAAGGTTTGCCGATGACTGCCCCTCCCACTTCCACCGACTCTGGCCCGCGCTCGTCTGGTTAGTGAGGGCCTTTTCAATGTCATGCGTGTTTGCGCCCGCGTGCTGGCCAGCTACGCATGCGTGCTGCCCGCAAACTATCGTATCATACATGTTTTTACGCGTTCTCACGCGCGCTTTGCGGGCGCTCAACGCGATGTCACAACAGGTCGACTTGTTTGGATGCACACTGAGTGAATTTACACGAGCCGCTTATTGTATAATATCTCATAGTAATAAATAATAATATTGTCTGCATAATAGATATTAATATGAACATAAAGTGCGCATGCTGTTATATGTATAATAGATATTTAGATATAAGTACTTAAACTACGCTATTGTATTAGGTTTAGACCTGTGATAATAGTTGTATGTGTAATAAATACTTAAATAAATAAATTTACTGTCATGCGCGCCACACGCACACGTGCGGCACGCATTCGTGCGAGCCGCCCGTAATTTGAGTTTATTTGTACAATAAAGATTTAATTAATTTATTATTTATTCATTAGATATGAATACATAATAATTTTATAATCTACGTAATAACAACAGCGTTTTTTATTTACAATTTTTGCCCTTAGTCGCCTTTTTGATACCCATGGGAAGAAACTAGTGGGCAAATTCGACCGAGACTATTTTTATTAGTTTCATGTAAAATAGATACAATAATAAATTAAAATAATAGATTTATTGCAACAACTATTTAAGTAACCTTTTTTGTCAACCCTACCGACCATCGACGCGTGACGTCATGAGGCTAGAGTGCGCGCAAGATAACTCTGCACGTGACTGAGGGCGTGCTAAACGTTTCCATGATCGCAAAAGTTCAAATTACCGCTTTTTAAGCTTAACTTTCTTATCGCTAAACATAATTTTCCCGTTAAATATTCCTACAATCAGGTAGTTCTTCTATCAAAATTGATAAAACGGCACACAATTTGGTGGACCGTGATTAGTTCCGATTTCGGCCGCGCGCAGACTTATCTTGCGCGCACTCTATCGGCAAACCTTCTGCGTGCGACTAGTAGGTAGGTACATGAATAACTTGATATTAGTAGAGGAAATTAGATCCAACCGCTTGAATTAGTCTGCGGCGCGGCGCAGCGAGTATTCATTGAATTGTTTTGTAAATAACAGAAAATTTATGGCTGGCATAATAAAATGTTAAAATAGTTGAACGATGGTCTGTTAACAAGACGTTGTCCATTTGCTGTCGACGAAAATATTCTTCTGCATAATCAACTCTTTAATACTGACGATAGAACTTATTAAAAGTTTCGTCGCTTCAAAACTCGCTCTAGCACATAACTGAATACTTATAACTTGCTCGTAAGCTCGGCAGTACTTTATCGTTTTAACTTTTAACCATTTTTTACTGATCACAAGTTTACTGTATGTGTTGACGACGAAAAACAGTGACTAACAAACCATTTGTGAAAAGTGATTGTGCAAGTGATATCAATCGTGTAGTGTTTAGGTTAAGACTGATTATTGTGTTGTTTTGTTAATAATTACGTAGGTTAAGTTCATTAAGTTTGATTGTTTGTGTTTATGTTTAGATTATTCTTCTTTTTTGCGAATTCTTTGTATAATTACTATTAATTAAAACAGTAGGCATAGGGCAGACGTATTGTTAAATTATTTCTGTCTATAAATAGTTAAGAGTTGTAAATATCGTAAAACAAAGTTTAAAGTTCAACCCATATTCACGGCCTTAAGCCACTAATTAGTCAATATCTTGTTTGTGTGACCGATGTTATTGCAATTTGTGTTATATTATGGAAGTTTACGTAACTCTGTATTAGTAAGAATCGTTTATTGCATGACAACATATCTCATAACGTAGAAAATAGCCAAAATACTGTAAACTCAATGTAAAAAAAACCGGCCAAGTGCGATTCGGACTCGCGCAAGAAGGGTTCCGTAACATTATCTATAAAAACGGCAAAAAAATCACCCACATGGGAGCCCCCTTAAATATTTATTTTATTCTATTTTGTAGTATTTGTTGTTATAGCGGCAATAGAAATACATCATCTGTAAAAATTTCAACTGTCTAACTATCACGGTTCATGAGATACAGCCTGGTGACAGACGGACAGACGGACAGACAGCCAGACGGACAGACGGACAGCGGAGCCTTAGTAATAGAGTCCCGTTTTACCCTTTGGGTACGGAACCCTAACTAGCATTGTAAAGTTGTAGAAACATAGGCTCTCGGGTCGGTAAAACTCCGTAGGATGTAAGCGATCATAAATTTGGAACACATACGCCTCAAAAAACGTCTCCGTTCCTGTCTATTGTAAGCAACGAGTGTTTTCTTTTCAAGATCCCCTCAACAGTATGCTTTAAATATTTCCTGACCAATTAGCGAACCTGAATGGAAATAAAATAAAAGCACTTTAGGGAGAACTACCAAAAATACTGCATCTGCGGTATTTATTCTCTTCGGTTGTAGTATCACCTTCATGATCATCATCATTTCACCTCATTGCTATTTATATTTTGTACTTTTTTTATTATGACAGTAGGGGAATTCGAATTTGGACTTGGCTTTTAGGAGATTGTTTTTTACTTTTACGCGATGGTGATACCATTATTTTGTTGATGCGATATTGATATAAATATTATAAATTTAAATCCGAGTGACTGTTTAATTATGTGGTATGCCACAGCAACCATACCCTGAACACTGCTCCATGCAACATCCGCTTTTACTTTGGACTCGGAGGTCTTGTGCGAGCTGGACAACCTGAGCCTCCACCACCTATCCAAGAGCCTGCGCTCCCATGGTACCAAAGTGAGATGCATTCCGGTGCCCGAGGGTAACCCCTTCTTCCTTCTCTTACACTTCGTCTCCTGCTACACATACGAGATCGGCGATCGGACTGGCCTACCCGCATGACTAAATATGCCACAGCCGGTCTGTTTGCTGCCGCCGGTTTCTATCAAATGGCTGTGTGGGCCTTTGGCGAACGCCGTAACTACAAGAAGGAACTCGCTGACTACTCCAAGGGACGTAAAGCTATACTGAGTCTTATTCTATAAGCATCTTATTATTGTTAAGTACACTACTAGGTAATGAATGTTCTACACCATTCTTCACAACTGGCAGACGTGCTCAGGAGATCCTGGGGCCGTCTGTTACATTAAACGGTACATCTTCCTTAATGTACATGAGCTATTTATTTCCTTTCATATAAATAAGGTTGAGAACAAAGACAAAGAACTCCCAAACGACACGAATAAAATGTTTCTCGCTTCGTGTCAACAGAGTATAAACAAGATCAAAGGGGAAACATGTTGTAAAACAAGGTAGGTAATTAACGCGAACTTATAAACGAATTACAACTTTAAGCTTTTAACACATCACCTAATGAACTGACACGTCTTTCAGAAGTATTCAGAACTCAGATACGTGTAAATTGAAAAGGTCGGGAGCACGAAACCCATCGTAGTGAAAAATAGGGCTATCTTTTGTCCATTTTCTAATACTTTGTTGACATGACAAGGCAACATTTTTGGTCAGACTACCTACGTAATGTGATGATGTACGAAACAGTAATTTCAATTGAAATTGCTTCTTTTGTGCTGCTGAGATTTATTTTTTACTTGTGCATTTTTCTTTTACGTTTTTCGTAATATAAGAAAAATATCAGAAAAAAAATGAAGGCTTATGCGTCGATTCAGGTAGGTGATATAAATAAAATTAAATATGAAGTGAAGTAAACACTTTTTTTAAGATTTTCACATGAATACTGATGAAGGGTGATTGTTGCATTTGAGTGCAAACGTGAATATGTCTTTTAAAATATTCATGTTCTAATACATCAGATTCCTGATAAGCGATAAGAAATGTACGCCTGTGGCAATTGGAGTAATTGGCATCTAAATGCTTTGAAAATGTTTTGAATGCACTTTATGAATAATCGAAGTGCCTACTTACTTACGTTTCTTACATTGTCTTTGAAATAGAGATCAAAGGAATAAAGAATATTCATTCGGCTAAAAAGTAGTGTTTCAATCACTTCTGTTCGCTTTTAACCGACTTCTTCATTGGTTGATTTCTTTCATTTCTAAAGGGAACCAAGAGCCACAAGAATTTAAGTAATATTTGTCTATATTATAATTTACAAAACTAGATAAAAAGTATCGATTTTTTCTTGAATTATTATTATGGATATTATTATCTGTTTTAAACCAAGACCAAGTCCTGACGTTGATTCAGTTTGTACATAAATAAGCGTCAGCGACCATCTGTTCACAAATTGGGTTAACAAAAGTTTCACCATAGTGTCCATAGATAAGAAATTTATACCTATTATAAAAGTATAGATCGGGTCTACTCGCGTAAAAAACTTTAAGAGGTTACAAAACACCTTTTATGCCGACGTTTCGGCCGAATTGCACCGGCCGTGGTCACGGGTAGACTGAAGTGGCGGAGCAGTTGTCATCTTCGTAAAGCAAGGGTATTTTCATCTATCCTCACTCGATCTTGATTTTTTATTAAGTTATCGTCGGTACTTCGACAGTTTTATACACGAGTAGACCCGAATACTTTTATAATGTGTACAAATCGCGAAAGTTTAAAAACATTTTTTGTATACCTATTGGTTGGCTGATAGGTTTAGACTGGAATAATAGGCATGTTGACAGCATCAATAAATTACAAATCTATGTAATTAGTCCGCCAGTTTTGAAAAATAATGGACACGTATTTTTTCTTTTGTTAAATCTATGAATATTTGGAAAGATAAAACGCATCAAAACTCGAGAGTGGGGGCTTGTGACGTCAGAAGCAAGTAAAAATTGTACTTGCTTGTGACGTTTTGCCAATTTTAAAAGTGTCGTATCTTCGTCAATTTTGGTTTACGTAACAAAAGAAAAAATACGGGTCAAATATTTTTTGATAATCTACCTGACGGACTAATTAGATTTTTTCAGTCAAATACCCTATTGCAGGGTCAGTCCTCCAGCAACGCTGCTGCTTGTCTCAAAGTCTTTTAATTAATACCTACGACATCATATTATTTTAATCATCATAGTGTGTAGTTAAGCGCGTGCTAGTTAACTCGGTTCGTGACTAATTAACAACCGCACGGATCATACAATTTGCAACGTTAAGCTGCGCTTGCCGCGTCAGCCCATGGATAGGTGATCGTTCGTTACAAATCGAGACCCTTCCGTGTCTCGGAGACCACGTTAAAGGATGACGCACGTTACAGCGTGCCGTTTCAGGGGGTCTACTCCCTAAGCACGAAGTCCGTGGTATCGGCCTTAGTTACGGGCGTTTCCTACTCCCTATCACTTACGGACATACGATTATTTCGGGGCCCGAACTAAGAATGAATGACAACACAATTTGACAGTTGTCCCTACTACCGATGTGTTTTTGCCCGACCGAAAAGTTGAACTTGACACTTGTTTTGTTCACTTCTACGGTTCGGGATACTTTCGGATGGGCGACTAACTTTGTTGACGGACTTAGGGAGTAGGCCCACAGGGACGAGACCGGGCCGGAGCTCAACGCAGTGGCGTAGCTACCGTATGGCTAGGCGGGGCAGTGCACGGGGGCTCCTAAGCTCGAGGGGCCCCTCGGCCTCCATGAACGACGTTCGAAAAAGTTACATTATATCCTAGTTGAATAAAGAATTTTTGACTGTAACTTTTTGGCCCCTAACCAATGACTTTTACGCGAAAGCGTGACAAACAAACAAACTTTCACATTTATTAGGAATTACGATTGAATAATTATCTGCTGCGTTATACATAATGCTTACTAGTAAATAGCTTTGCTTTATTATGCCCTGCAGTGGGCGATAAGGAGCTGATGATGAAGTAGTTTTGCACCTTCAAAGTATTTAGTTTAGTTTAAATTGGGCCCCAATTTCATTTTTGCCTCGGGGCCTTTAGTTACATAGCTACGCTGTGTGTCCTAATAGGATTGCTTATTTTACAGCAGAAAAATGAAAAATTTATGAAAAGCAAAATCGGAAAAGTCGGAAAATTCCGAGCTAAATTTCCATTTATTTTCAATTCAGATTCAGAATAATATATGATAATAGGCTGAAGTCATTGTTTCAGTCTCGATACACCGTCCCTTACACGTATGTGTATGTATTATTTTAATCATCATAGTGTGTAGTTAAGCTTCAAATGCTGTTAACCAATACCCAAAGCCAAAAGTGCTTCATTAAACCAATTAAATAAAAATCTGAGTAGTTACCAAATCTCCCTTTAAATTTTATGATCGCAGTATTAATAGATCCGCTACTCCATAAATCTACTCTGCTAAAAATACTGAACTTAATATTGCTGTGGCATATTTTGTTATTTCGTTAAAAATATCAGTTACGTCACTGGAACAAGAAACTTTTAGTCTTTATCCGTAGGCAACAGACATTTTTAATGGTGTTTAACTAAGCTCGAAGCTTAACGTGCCTTCTGAGTGTCAGACGAGATCAGTGACATTACTTTGCCGTTTCCCAGTATGATTCTAACACAATTATGATTATGAAAAAAAGCTGTGAAATTCAGTTAGTCTGGTAATGAATTTAGATTTTAAATTTTATTTAATAAAGACTTGGCGTGTATCTGTGTTTAGGTACAGGTACTGTTGATTAAACTTTTGTTGTTTTGTTTCGATGAAAGGACTGCTTACAAAATATTTTAAGTAATTGCTCAGATTACGGAACTGATACTTTCAAACATTGACTTTGACTAAATAACTCAGAGACAATCACGGAACAAAGTGGAGCATCTACAAGGTTAGTCGGAAAGGGGGTACTAATCCGAAGCCCACTTATAGTATCGCTGATGACTGTTTGAAAGCAAGTGTTAAAATTTCAAAATTCTTTTTTTTTTTAAATAAGATGATTTTTATTTTAGTTTTTTCAAAAATTCTTCATCCCTGCTTTAGTTACAAATTCAGAAAATGGTGCTCCTAATTCATGACCCCAAATATGACCTAAAATGTAAACACAGCTGATCATTACTGGGGATAGATAGATTTTAGAGATTTTTTTTGAGATTTTTGCACAACTGTTTCTCTTAAACTATTGACTTTTGGGAAAAGTTGTAGAACAAAAGTTATTCATTATTATGTGTACTTTAACACCCTTTCGGATTAGTACCACCTTTCCGACTAACCTTGTATATAGTTGCTCCACTTTTCACCGTAAGTGCTCATTCACACGGGTTCTGTCATTGACGATTCGTCATAAAACACGATACGTCATGACGGATGGACGTTCACATTGCATACGGAATCGTATTTTATCACGATTTGGCAAAATATCGTGATAAATTATCGTGATAAGTATATGTTCAAATACGATATATTTGATCTTATATCGGATTATAATGATCAAATATCCGAATTGATGTTCATATTCGTTTCGTGATTCAGTGTTTAGTCTTGGATGAACTATCGAACACGATGGATGTAAATACAAATCACGATTCGTGTTTTTTGACGAACGTGTTTTTTAAAAGACTATACGTGATTTAAGACGTGTCCGGCATTTTTCACGATTCGTGATGCGTGTGAACACGGGCATTAAAAAGAAAGCCGCCATAAAAAAATACGAATCGTGAAAAAAGACGATTCGTCAAAAAAACGAATCGTCTTCGTGTGAATGAGCATTAAGTTGATTCATGACGTTTACAAAACGTAACCGTACAAAGAATATCAAATATTTGAAAAAAAACAAATCATGGATAATATAGTTATTTTACGGTTGATGTTGTTTACGTATTTTCGATAGCAGTCTTCTTACGGCAACAATTTATGAAATGACCGAGCTGTCAGGACTCATCTTTAGGTGAACAGAGTATAAGTTGATGTAAGTTTCCATATTGCTTAATACTAAATTAACTTGTATATGTAGTATTTAAGCTGTTAGTACCTATAAGTTGGTCAATTAATAAACAAATAAATGTTGTAAAACTTTCGCGATTCGTAAAATTATAAAATACAAACCTGGGTCTAGTCGCGCTGAATATTTTTAATTGCACAATACAGATTTTTCCCGACATTTCGGCCGAATAACACCGGCCATAATAAAATCCGGACAGAGAATAAAACATTTAAAAAGACGAAAAAATAAACGGTATTATTCCTTTAAAAATACTCTCCGTGGCTAGACCAGAGCAGTTTCATAACGCTTAATACTAGTTCAGCGGTAGTTCCCGATATTGACTGTTATCCCATATTGCTACATGTGGCCGTGATATCAAAATTACTGGGTGTTGTCCACAATTCAACAATTGGAATTACTTGTGTAAAAGCACCATATCACCATACATATCAAGGAAAACTTTCAGGGGATGAATGCAAGGTTTAGAGTAATATAAATATTTTTAGATTAAGTACAAAAAAAAGAGAGTCCCTAAAAAAATCATCAGAAATGTCTGTATACAAGATGCAACATAAATAACGCACAACCTCTTAAGGGGTCACTGTACTCATCATTATGAACAACTTTTACGATGGGACCAAATCTGAAATCGCGAAAATAAAACAGCTGTTCCCCCCTACATTGATGTTCGTATAACGCATTGCATACGGTTTTTTTTTTATGAATCTTGGAGTTTATGTTGCGATATGTTACCCAGTAGAGTAGATATGCTAGTTAAGAGATGTGACATACAATGCAGGAGCTATCTAATACACAGAAACTTCCCGAGCCGATCGTCTCAAGCCTCAAGGTATGCGCTCTACTGATATGCGTAAAAACCTATTGAAATCAAGTTGAAATATGAACGTATTTTAAGAAAAAAATATAACGTAGTTTAAAAACTATACCAATCGATTCTCTTGTTGATTCTGAATAAACTAGTTGCAGGTTAAAGCATTGGCATTGCCCGGCTTAATCACCGCACATTCAGTGTACACGGGTTTTGCATTTCACCCGCAATTTCACTTTGCCTGTTTGCGCTTAAGTTACTTAGTTTTAAAAGCAAAGCCCATAGGGCTTGACTTGCTGTTATATTATAGAAAATCTCTCTTCATATTTATTAAACGCTGACGCTAATGGTGGGATATTATAAGTTTGAAGCCTTTGTAGCAAATAGAACTATTATGTACGAGTATATTATTGAATTTAACACTGATATTTGAATGGAAGTGGAGTGTATTTTTGAATGGAAAAATTTCTAGACATTCACAATCCCAAGTAACACAGAAAGCATTTTAACAAACGAATAGTAAACTTATGTAGAACTTAAGGACCGTATAAACTCTTATATAAGTTCACCGAACATCTTGACGCTATTGGCATTTCAAAACCATTATGATGCTTTACACTGTATAACGGTTGGATAATGGCATATCAAAATGCTTTTTTAAGGCCTTTAGTTTTAGTGCAGCAAACCACAATGCAGTTGTAAAGCTTTCAGCTGTTTTCAGTGCATTTGGATCTACAATAGCATTTTAAAGTAGTAAATAAATGCTTAATGCTGTTTAATAGCATAAACGCGAACCATAATAATGCCACGGAAATCCGCTTTACAGCTTTCAGCTGTTTTTAGTGCCTTAGGGTCTACAGTAGCATTTTTAAGTAGTAAAATAATGTCTAATGCTGCTTAATAGCATAATCTTATACCATTGTAATGCACCGTAAATCCGTTAAACAACTTAGAGCTGTTTTTAGTGCCCCTTGTTGTATAATAGCACTTTTAAGTGGTAAATAAAAGCCTAGTACTGCTGAACAGCATAAACGTGAATCAATGTAAGTAATGCTTGCATTTTCAAAGATCAACTGAGTTCTGTTGTACAGCTAACTGCTCTTTAATCAAATAAACGTAAGTTATTGTAATGCATAAAGCTTCGTAATGCGTAATCAAAAGTCTTCTCACTGGCCTCTGGCTTAATAATTTTTCACGTGTGAGTATTTATACTGCCAGCGGCATTAATTAGCCTTTTTAAAGGCTCACCGGGCTGCTATAGACCGACACCATTTTGTAAATATTTTATAACCAAAAAATATTATCATTCGGACTTAATTATAAGAGCAATAGACCTATATAATAGTGATATTACTTAATTTAATACTGCCCAACCAATATTATTATGTTAATTATGCAAAATTCGTTCTTTATTAGGAATTCGCAATTGTTTTGGTTATTTCACACATAACTTTACTTATACAATATTTTACTATCAAAACCACAAAATATCGAAGGCGCGTGAAAATTTTCAATGAAACTTATACAAACTTTGTTTTAGTATACACTAAACCTGAAACTAGTTTGTTCAGAATCATTAGGAGAATCGATTGAAATATTTCTTAAACGACATTTTTTTTTCTTTCTTTTCATTGTTGTTTCAGTAGCTTTCTACCCATAACAGTTGACGGTAATAGACACCTTGAGGCTTAAGACGGTCCGTTTTGTTAGTTTCCGTGTATTAGAAAACCCCTGCAAAGCACATTTCAGGCATTTCACACTATATTAGGGAACTTAACGCGACATAAACTAAGGTGTAACTTGGAGATTTGTTTAAAAAAAACACATATTCAGGCAGTTCTGATGAAAATCTTGTTGGTGTGTCTCGGTTTTCGTATATACTAAAAATAGCGTTGTATAAACATTAACAGTAAACTACATTGCGCAGTAATATTTGAAGGCATGAAATAACAAAAGAGTCAAAATACCCAGTATTATAAATTTCGTTTTGAAGCAAACAAATGGTGTCCGCACTCAATCAGTTTTGACGTTTAAACATCTTCGCTTCATATTATATTGCGAGACAAATTTAAGTATTAGTTAAATTACAACGTTTATTGTATTAATAACATTAATTGTACCGAGCGTATTAGAGATGTTTTTGCAATGATGTAGGGTTTATTTCTAGTCTAACTGTGAACACTTAAATAGCTTCAATCATTCTTTTACTTCTTTCTAATGCTAGTCTAATGCTAGTCTAATGCTTTTGTAATGCAATGAAGATCTTCATTATCAATAATATTGCAAGTATAATGCTTCTGTAATGCGATTGGCAACTTCATTGACCATACTAATGTTTCTTTAGTGTGATTGGCAACTTCATTGACCGTAATAATGCTTCTTTAATGCGATTGACAACTTCATTGACCACAATAATGCTAATATAATGAGCCTGTAATGCAATTAAACAACTATTGTGAACCCATTTAGGATCTAAAGCTGTATAATTTGTGCCCAAATAAACATTACAGTAGCCGTATAAACGTTTGTAATGCTATTATAGAACTAATTCAAAATGCGAAAACGATACAGAAATGCTGTAAGTCGGCCGTTATAATGCTTTGATGTGTTACTTGGGAAGCAACCATGAAAACTTACAACTGTTCTGATAACAAGAACACAAACTGAATAGCGCCAGCGTCGTCGTTTAAATTTTACGTTACCTATAAACGTACATTTTATGATTCTTCTTTGGCCTTTCAAAATTCTTCTATGCAGTACGGCATGAATTGATAGAAACTTACCTACTTGTTTATCATCGCATCACGCCACTCATTCATAAAGGCATAATATTTTACGGAGAGCTTTTTAAGCATACCATATACATTAATGTAATGGCAAACACAAATAAAAAGGTTACATTGGTAAAATTGTATTAAAATGATAATGCGCGCTTTTTCCAACTCACGCCTATTTCCCATGAGCTTAGGCAGAAACTGCAGAACGCCCCATGCAACGATCTTTACATACTCCTTTTACTTCGTCCACGTTCATACACGCACGGCGTGCACACCTGCCCTTTTTGAAGAACATCACCTTCATCAATAACATCGATGTACTACTCTGTCAAGAAAGTACCGGGAAAAGATCAATATTACACAAAATGTTAGTTATTCATCCAAATTTATTTTATCGCCTTCAAAGTATGCTCCTTCAGAAACGATACACTTACGCCAACGAATAATCCAATCATCAAAACATTTTTAAACGCTTTTTCCGGAATTGAGTTCAGTTCTCGCTGCGAATTCTCCTTTAAGTCTTCTACCGAATGAAAACGGGTGCCGCGAAGTGGTAATTTGAGTTTAGGAAAAAGAAAGAAATCAGCTGGAGCCATATCTGGTGAATAGGTGGTTGTTCGATGGTATTTGTTGAGTTTTTGGTCAAAAATTCGTTCACTATGATGGCCTTGTGCGAAGGCGCATTATCGTGATGCAAAATCCAAGAATTTTCTTTCCACAAACCTGGCCTTTTTCGTCGAATTTGCTTTCTTAAACGCCGCAAAACGCTCAACTAATATTCTTTATTTACCGTTTGACATTCCGGCAAGAATTTCGAGTGCAGAACACCGCGATAGTCAAAGAAAACAGTCAACATGACTTTGACTTTTCATCGACTTTAGCGTGGTTTTTTTCGGTTTCGATTCAGTTGGAAGGCGCCACTCTGAAGCTTGTTGACTAGTTTGCATGTCAAACTCGTAAACCCACGTCTCGTCACCAGTAACAATGCGTTTCATGAATCTTGGGTCGGAATTGACTCGTTCTAGCATGTCCTCAGCGACTCTTATGCGATTGAGTTTTTGGAGAAAATTCAGGTCTTTAGGGACTAGCCGAGCTGCAACATGTTTCATACCCAAGTGATTATTTAAAATGGTACGGTTCGACTCGTAAGACACATAAAGTTCAGCGGATATCTCTCTCAAACTTGAATGAGGATTTTTAGTCACTATATTTCCTTCACTTTTGCGATGTTAACTTCAGTTGAAGATGTTGATGGCCTACCAGAGCGAGGCAAATCTTCCATCACATCTCGACCGCTTTTGAACGCTTTGTACCACTCATAAATACGTGATTCAACGTAAACCTTCTATAACATTTTCAGTACCTAACTCCGAACACGAAATTCCATTGGCGATCCAAAATGTAAGACAAACTCTTTGTTCGATGTTTTTGTCCATTATGAAATTCGCAATACACACTAGATATGATCCAACTAAAAACAGCACTGGATTTAATCTAAATAACAGATGCAACTCAAGCTCCGCGCCAAAATGGAAAACAGTTGCGCCATGCTAACCACAAAAAAAAAGAAATTGAATTTGGAACCATAAAGAAATCATCCATTCCCGATACTTTTTTGGCAGAATGTATATCCTTCTAGTTCTAGGGCGTCCTCTACTGGCGCATGGCGTTTCCACTGACATCCGCCTTATAAATTCATTTTGTTAATCGCCGTTCACTCATTCTTTCAACAAGACAAACCATCTAACACTCCTTTCAATTTTTGTCACTACATCATTTTTTAAACCGCAACCGTATGTATGTATTATACTATGTATAACATACGCAGCTGTTACTTTCCCTATGGAATAAGGCATTTACTCTCTTACCAATAAAAGCAAAGAAAAAATGCATAGTCATACACCACAATAAACAGTTCCTGACAACGGTACACCTGCAATCTGAAAATTATGTGAACAAGGGGAAACAATCACTGTCCTTTTATGTATTGTAGACCATCGTAAAATTATTGAGGAACATCCGGGATGCTTTTATGCTATGTGAATTTTAGGTAGTACTTAGTTCAGTTCGCTTACTAGGATAAAACATTGTAAAAAGAATGCATTTTGAATTTCCTGTGGCACGAGTTCTTCCAAAATCGTGTTATTAACGTATTTTTTTTTCGTTATCAACAAAGGGGTTTGGGTAAAGTTGGCGTCGTTTTGAAGTTGAGCGGCCAGTAATCTTCTTCTTTCGTGTCAGCACGAGCTATACAAAAATAGCTCATGCCGTGGTGAAAAGATTAGCCAGTCAGCAAGGTTGGTGGCGGGGCTGACTGCCCAGGGTGCGCCGGACGTACTAAAGTATCGTCACTCGTGGAGGCTCGTTTTATGCACCCAGTAATGAAACTAGGATATTATGAAAGAACAGAATAAAGCGATCAAAAGCTATTATGAACACGTTTCTTTAAACCATATCGGAACGGAGATATTTGGTTTTGTATTGCTCATTAAAATCGAAGAATTTATTACATTCTACTGCACACTAAGGTTCTGCCGTATTTTTTTAAGAATTCCAAATAAAGTAAATCAAATCAATTACTACACAACAAGCCAACGATTCAAGAAAAGTAACCAAGTGCCGTTGGGTGGTCGAAACCATTAATGGTAGATTAAAAAATCAGTTTCGTCAGCTTCGGTCTCAGAATTTTAATGTCGCAAGTCATCTATTTGAAGAAATAAGAATAACTGCAGCATTATTAAATGCGTTTGGGGTACCACTGACTGATCATAGGCTAACCCAGGAAATAATAAATCGTAAACCTCACCATAGTCCTCGGAATCAACAAGGCCAGTATGTCATTGCGAATAATCTGAATAGAAGAAGGGCTGATTTTGAATATATGAATACTGAAGTTCCTGGGCTGGATGACTTTCCTATTTTAAGTGCCGATGATTTAATTCTATATGCACTTGGAACGTATCAAATACAACAAGCTCGTAGCTACTACGGAGAACATGTAAAAAGTGACGGCTCATATGTGATTGAAGTATGCAGAGAACCCAATAATCATGATTTTTCGGCGGAAACCTTAAACTGGATTGATCCGTGGCTTCTTAGAGGGAGGATCCAATCCAGTCATTCATCTACGTGTATATTCTCGTAGAAAGAGCCACACAAGGGCTGGATACAATATTGGCCACTATTGCTCATGTATTATTTGGAAACGGACTATAGGCTGCTGTTCGCATGTAATGTCCATTATGTGGTACATGGGATGGGGCAAATATCAAATAACTCTGAATCCGCCGGCACAATTTTTAGATACGATTATTCGACTTGAGAACGAAATGGACGAAGAGAAATAAAAAATGTGTTTTACTTTCATGTAATAAAATGCAATAAAGCATAATAATGTGTTTTTAATATTTCCCAAGACCCAATACTAACGTCACATTGACAAACGGTCGTAAAACAGTAAAGCAAATCTCTATTTTAACCTTCTAAAAACATATACCTAAGATTTCTTTACGCGGGACAGTAATTGAAGTACATTGACGACATTTTTAAAATCTTCAAATGCAAATATCTCATCTTCGATATTACTTAGGACAAAAATAATTGAACATTTATGTGTACTTAACACAACACAACAAAGTAACGTATAAATTAAATTATTGGTGGCCGCTGCAAAAAAAAACGACGCCGCTTGTCCATACAAAGTTACTCAAACCCCTTTTGTATGGGATTGTTTAGATACAAATACAAATCAAACACGTGTCTTTAGTAAAATTTCCACAGATACAAAATTTGTCGATAGCGAAACGAATACGTTATTAACATTATCTCGAAATAACTCATCCTCTGATCTATAAGTAGATACTCCATGTACAGAATAGTTATGAATTGGTCACATAATTATGCAAGCGTTAACATTTGGTCATGCTTTCATTGTTTTTTGTGTATCCCTGGAGAACTTTCGGTATCTACTTGATTTTATAAATCGACGGTTAACTACCAAGAACTCCTAAGAGCGGTTACGCACTGCATCCGATCCGAATCCGTGAAAATACGTTCCGAAGTAGTCATAGAACTATTTGTATGGTAGTTTACGCACTAGATCCAACTTCCATCAACCGATATCTTTCCGTCATCCGTGAGTCTCCAATTCGGAAGAAATATTGACGGACCGAAGAAGCCGTAGTACTTTTTGTATGAACGCTGCTTTCGCATTATCTCTGATTCAAATCGGACTTATGCCAAAGATGGCCCCTGAATTGCTTGGATTTGGATCAGAGATCGGATTAGTGCGTAAGCAATATCCAAATTCGGTCCGAGATTTTTAGACTCTTAGATCCATATTTTCACGAATTCGGATCGGATGCAGTGCGAAAAGCAATATCCGAATTCGGTCCGAATTTTTTGTATCCGTATTTTCACGGATGCAGTGTATAACCGCTCAAACTGACATTTTTTGACATGGATTCTCCCCCATCCTTTAAGGAACATCAAGTTTGTTATTACAGAAATAATTAGAGCTTTTGCTGTAAATATATAAATAAATTAATGAACTCCGTATACTTACGAGTCGTGTACTTGTTAGCAGGACTTGTTTACCTGCAGCCGGCATAATTGAACTAGACTAATTAAACTTTCAGTTGACTCAGATGAAGCGTTTGACTTTCTGAACTATGTATACCTATAACGTTTACAAATCATTGAACCAGACTTTTTATTTTTGCCGATTAGGTTAACGAGTGTCTAGCCTGATGATATAATTATCAATTTAGTTGTGATCTGTCAAGTGTACAAAACTAAAATCTTTTTATTACTTTTTTACCGTCTGGAAAAAAATGGGTGTAATAGATGAACGGAGTAGAAAATGTGATAGTTTTTTTTCCTTAACTTATTACGAAATTGAAATATCTATAGATACCTACTATCGAAACTCAAATCGTACGCGAGTGTATGATTTGAATTTAGATATTTAATTGATTCATTTATTTCAAAATTTCTGTTTTTATTGATTTAGTATGAAAGTTTACTTCAAACTATGTAATAGTATTTGGTTGGAGTCTCGCCACAATGTTAATTTCAATTCCTTTGTGGTGAGAGTGCCGACTGAACAGCTGTTGACGTTCATGAAGTAGGAATTTTGGCCGAGAGGTGTAGCGTTCCGACGATTTCGGGGCCGGCTACCAGACACCGCGCGACACACGACGCCGACTCTTCGTGTGATTAATAATATTTTATTTATAGTATTTTTGTAAGTTTTACATTGTATTGTATGATTGTATTTTGTTTATATGTATATTTTATGTAGTGGTTTCGCCTAGCTTCCACGACACAGGGAATCCTAGTGTGGAAGCTAGTGCCAAATGTAATTTTATTTGTACAATATTATTAAGATTTATATTATTATTTTTATTTATTAATGGATAAATTTCAATAAAGGAAATAAAAAAAATACTATGCCACGGGGTTGTACTTCGTTCACTTATTACTTATACCCATTTTTTTTCCACATGGTAAAAAATGTCATCCGATATATAACGTTATTTTTAGTATATACAAAAACCGAGACACCCCAACAACATTTTCATCAGAACTGCCTGAATTTGTGTTTTTTTTAAATAAATCTCCAAGTTTCACCTTAGTTTATGTCGCGTTAAGTTCCCTAGTAAAGTGTGAAATGCCTGAGATGTGCTATGCATGGGTTGTCTAATACACGGAAACTGACCGAGCGGACCATCTCAAGACTCAAGGTGTCTATTCCCGTCAACTGTTATGGGTAGAAAACCACTGAAACAAAATTGAAATGTATAAAAAAATGTTTTGTAAAAAATATGTCAATCGATTTTCCTAGTGATTCTGAACTAGTTTCAGGTTTAGTATATACAGGGCGTCCCACGACTTTGCCACATGGAGGGGACGTACCTTAAATACTGTAGATAGAAAAAAATACTGAATGAAGACTTCATTTTTATTTTAAAAACAATATGAACTGCATTCAAAGAATTTGAAATAATCACCTGTCTGAACCAGGATTCGAACCCGCTAAATGTGAAAACAAAAAAAACTGTAATTTTATTGTACTAATCGAAAGTCTCGATCAGATACATTTATTTCTTCTAAATACCATAGCATCTAAAATAAAAGGAACACCATGAAATTTTACATTTATTTGAAATAATAAGACACTTTTAACTGTGCAACTTACAAAGAATTTAATTTATTAAATGCTCAAAATGTGCTATTGTATACAAATTGTAACTCTTTTAATAATCTCGCTTACCGTTGATTTATTTATTTTTTCATTGTGAATATTTGAAATAATACTTCGAAATAAAGCAGAAAGTAGTACATAAAGTCAGTAACAGTTGTTATAAGCACGACATAGTCAGAGAAAATGCTATTCATTATTCGGAACAAAATTTTAAATTAAATGTTAAATTTCATGGTGTTCCTTTTATTTTAGATGCTATGTTATTCAGAAGAAATAAATGTATCTGATCGAGCCTTTCGATTAGTACAATAAAATTACAGTTTTTTTTTGTTTTCACATTTAGCGGGTTCGATTCCCGGTTCAGACAGGTGATTCTTTAAAATTCTTTGAATGCAGTTCGTATTGTTTTTAAAATAAAAATGAAGTCTTCATTCAGTATTTTTTTCTATCTACAGTATCTAAGGTACTTTCCCTCCATGTGGCAAAGTCGTGGGACGCCCTGTATATACTAAAACTAATCTTGTATAAGAAATATGAATTGCTGTTTATACAAAAGATAAGCAGCTTATTATTACAATATAAAACCTAAGAATGGTTTATAGGTTCCTTTACTAGATACTACTTTAATTAAATTTTCAGCAAAACAAAAAATAACACTTTCCGAACTGGATATTGAATCCAGGAACGCTCTATATACAGCCACATATGAGACAACTACACCTTTAAAGCCATATTTTGTATTGTTCAGTATTTATTACATTGACGTGATCCCTATAGACACCTCATGTCACAGTCAATTATTAACCATTATCACTCCAATAGGCATTAAACAACCGTGTCATAAAGGTCAATACCAATTAATCAGAGTTACCTAACTTCATCGGTCCCCGAGGAATTGCGAGGGTAACATGCATTAAGGACTACAATTAAATAAGAGGATTTCGATCCTGTCTACCTTGCGTGTGAGACGAAAGGTAAGTACCTTAACTTAGACTCGTGAGTTATTCAAGTATCTTACTTTGCTGTATGTTTCTAAAGGAAAAAGTGTTACGTAAAATGTAATTTGGTACGTTACGTGCAATGTGCTGTACTTATTTCGTTTAAGAAAATTTGTGTAGTAACACAAACCTCGTAGTAGTAAAAAATCGGCGACCTCCCGAGTGTAGCGCTTAGGGTTTGGTTCCCGAGACGCCTCGTGTCTCGAAGTCCCGGGACTTTTCGTAATTTTGGTTGCCTCTAGTGCCGGGACTTTCGGGTCGAGACTCGCGACGAGACAAGATTGTCGAAATTGTTAGTTGTATGCTTGTTAACACACACACAAACATGTGAGTAACAGTAGTTACCCAGGAAACAAAGAATGTAGGTCTATTTGATTTGACACGTTATTGCTTTTTTCTATTTCACAAACAGTCGCCATGAACTGTCAAATTACCCTAGGCGAACCGTAGGTATACAGGGTGGTAATTTGAGATGGGGCATGAAGGGCAGCTACGTTAACCATTGTGAAATGGGGGAAATGTATGATTGGCATCATAAAAATGTTCTGCCGCGAAAACTGCCCGTTTTCTTTCTAACTGTAATTTTGTTGTCGTTACCTACACATCCAGGGTGATAATTTGAGATGGGGTATGAAGGGTAGCTACGTTAACCATTGTAGCTACAGAAAAACGACCTTAGACGACCACCCCTAACTTGTGGAATAATTTCTGTATGCATAAACAGATTTTGATATGTTTAATACCAAGTAGTTATAAACGTGGCTACTGGATTCGAATCTAAAATTGGAATAATATAATTAGGACTTTCAGTTATTTCCCGGTAAATGGCGAAACGCTCCCGGTTCACCCATTGTTGGCCCGACTCTTTTTTTCGTGGAACATATAAATATTTATATTCCTTGAATATTTGTTGTTGTCATACGAGACCGTAGTTTATATGGATCTTCGTTATAGCCCACGAAGGTGCACCGGCACCACAAATGGGGACTGCTATGGTATTACCACGAGTACGTTATCGAAATAGCGATCACATTGTTTATGAATATTAAGAACAAAGCTCCTATGTATCTACGCATTATCTTTGTAACTGAATCCGGCTGAATAAAATATTATTTATTTCAAGCCACACAATATTTTTATACAGAATAGCTCACAGTATATAATAGAATAGCAAACAAATATATTATAAAAAAATACTAAATAATATTGGCTTCCTGGTCAAATATAATGGTGTATTCAACATTTCACTGTAGGTATAATTTTTGTTACCTACTCATTAAATAGGGTGAAATAGTAAACACTTGACAAACCGAAATGGGAGATTGTACTCATCACTATGAACAACTTTTACTTTGGGACCAAACCTGAAATCGTGAAAAAAACAGCTGTTCCCTACTCGTGTTCGCATAACTCGTCAAAATGATGTTTTTGGCGAGTTATGCGCGTTGTTATCAAAGAATTATCTATATTGTTAAGATAATTGTATGTAATTTTATTTTCAATTCAACCAGAATTGTATTATACTTACTTATACTTAGTTTATAATCCGCATTTTGCATAATTTCAATTTTTTTAATAATAATATTATCTTTTGCTATGTATAGACTCAATTTATTCACTTGACAGACAGATATGTGTTGCTGGGGAGTTTGTTACGCCGTTTCTTCTTCACAGCAAAAACACTAGGAAGCGGTGAAGGGAGGGCGCTTTTGCGGGCTGTCTTATTGCAACATTAACGTTCAAAAAGAACTAAGTAATTCTAGTCTATTTTGAATAAATGAGTTTTGAACTTTGAAGTTCTTATGAGAGAAAAATATTACATTACGGCGACATGGGCATTTCTCGTTACCGTTTTCTTGGTAAAAAATAAAATTAGTAAGTAACTACTTCTCATAAAGAGCTCTTTTTACAGACACTCCAAATGCCCAAAAAATAGACGCCTCGCCATCATAGTACGAGTGCTTAATCTGAACAAAAAGGAGCGTTCATTTTTAAGTACCTGAAAATACAGTTCCCTCTCGCGACCAGCTCAGGTAAAAAAAAAGAACATAATTTTAATTAGATATTTGCTTACTTTGCAACGAACTTACTTTCCACTCTATTTTTTTATGAATGATATTAGCATAGTAAGCTTGTCACAGTGACTCGGGGCTGAAGTTTTGGATTACATCTTTGAAATTAATTAAGTACAAACATGTAGGTATATGTATTATACACTCAAAGAATAGGCCAACCCAACTATATGTGTTTGGGCTATTGTCCACTAATAAAATAATGTTAATAATTTTATAATTCATGTACTAAAGTTCGTTTTTTAATCCCTGAGACTGAATTGACATGCATGAAACCGCAAAATTTTAAAAAATGTTCCTAAAATTTACAAGTTTCACTTTTGCGCCTGTCAATTTTGTCTCAGAGATTACAAACGGACTTTAGAACAATTGAAATGACGGGTGTGCTGGTTTACATGTAACATTGACGTTAATTTTTTTTGAATAAATGAGTTATAATTTGAGTTTGAATTCATGTAGGTACCTACCTAGCAAACTGTAAAGCTATGTTTACACCAGTGCACTTTCATGTTCATCTTGCGTCTTCGTCTGAAGCATGCGTGAAGCGCCATAGCGCATGCCTTAATACTAGTTCGACAAAAGCGCATGCCCCTAGCGCACGTTAATCCGTCTATTGTATGTCGACTGACGACTGACCGAGGCGCACCGGTGCGTAGACGATAAGCTGCATGCGTCTTATGGCAATCAATAGTGCATGCGCTTGACGCAAGAGAAATTTAAAGTTGAAAGCGCAAGATGAACATGAAAGCGCACTGGTGTAGACATACATACCATAAGGCGCTCATTGTGATTTTTTATCACGGTGACTTATTGTCACCAAGTCGAATTCTATTAAGATATATTTGCCACCGTAATGTCACGTCACCATAGTGAGCGCACTCCCATTTATCTTCATAGCATTCGACTTGGTTACAAAAAGTCACCGTGACAAAAAATCACAATGAGCGCCCGGCCTAACTTTAATGACATTTTTTTTATCATAGTGCCGTAAACAGTTAAGACAAATGCGTGTTTTCTTTTTAAAATTAGGTCCTCTATACCGCTAATTTATAAAAATAAAGCTATTCACGTGACTTTTTCACACTACTTATTTACATAATATGACTTTAATGACATTTTTGATCACAGTGACGTGAATAGTTTTATTTTTATAAATTACCTAGATGAATAGAGAAAATAGTAAAAAAATAAAAAACCGGCCAAGTGCAAGTCGGACTCGCGCACGAAGGGTTCCGTACCATTATCTGTAAAGACGGCAAAAAAAACACGTTTGTTGTATGGGAGCCCCCTTAAATATTTATTTAATTCTGTTTTTTAGTATTTTTTCTTATAGCGGCAACAGAAATACATCATCTGTGAAAATTTCAACTGTCTAACTATCACGGCTCAAGAGATACACCCTGGTGACAGACGGACGGACAGACAGCGGAGTCTTAGTAATAGGGTCCCGTTTTACCCTTTGGGTACGGAAAAGGATATAGGTTACTTTTACCCCGAAAATCGCGGAATACGCGATAAACGACATCCATGCGGGCGAAGCTGAGAGCGACCCTTAGTTGCAAATAGAGACGTAGAGTTGCGTAGAGTAAGGTTTCATTAAAATCAGTTTATTCACTTGCTTTGCACTTGTGTGAGTGCACATAGAATCGATTGCCAAAAAGCAGTATAAACCGGTTTAAACCAAGCAAAGGACTCGTCTGCATTCATTCTCACACAAATGCAAAGCTCAGCTTAGGCCTCGCGGATTGTACTCTGGTCTAATTATTTGGTAGGCTCCTACATTAATCAACTTTAAGAATAAAAAGATTCAAAGGTTTTATTTCGTTCCTAAATCAACACGGGATTAAAAAATCCTTGCTTCTTAGTGGGAAATTAGAATACTCAGGTTCTAAATTAAAAGTAATTTGCAATGTTTAAATCGTCGTAGAATATTTGTGATTATGATACAGACACTATTTTAGCTGGTTCGTTCGACAAACAAAAATAAGTCATAGACAGAACATAACTTTATTTTAAGTTGAGAAAGTCACTTAGGTTGGTACTGAGTTAATACAAATTAAAGCCTTGGCACATACCAGGAAGACAAATACAGAATATCGAAATTTTAAATAATTTTAGACATTCTACAGTTAACAGCAAAAGTTGATGACTTTTTTGGAACTTTAAATTCAATAATGTAATGATAATTTGTAAATTTTAATAATAGTAGTATTTAGTGTTGTTTGTTCTGTTATTTTATGTACAAAATGATATAAATAAAAAACAAGTTTACATTCATAAAACACTTTTGAAACTTTGTGTAATCATCGTTTAGTTCTGTTGTTGGCTGTACATATAAAAGCTTTATTCTGCTAAATCACAGTTTTCCCAATTATAATGACCTTCGCAACCCCTATGAGAACAAGGCTTCGTTCTTTAACGTTACTACGTTATGGAAATTGTAGTCTGACAACAGTCGATATACTTTACGGTACTCTCTGTACGGCCTTAACACACGTCTTCATGACAACTTTATCTTGAAAGATGGCGAAATACGGAACTAAATTTAAATCTACTGAATCTGATATTTATTGTTGACATTTGCTTTTGTTTTGCAAGAAGCACCGCCATGAACTGCTAAAATATAGTACGTAGGCACTTGTAATTGATGCATTTTGTGGCGTGTGATGTTACGCATTGCAATTTGAACCTTAACTATTTAAAGTACGGCTGAATATAAAACATTACTTACAATAAAACTCTCTGAACTTTCGCACATGTATCAGGAAGAAAACAGCTGTAAAAACTATAAAATGTACTAGGTATACTTAAAAATGGCTAGCACTAAGATATTGTTAATTTAATGTAAAATTAAAATCACGTAGTTCCTAAAAATTCTATTGGGTAACCACTTGCACGAAGCTCAGGGCAGCCAAGATATTTCAACCATACTGTATAAATCGTTACTGTTAAATTTATGTGAATTGGGCAGTGATTCACACATTTTTAGCTAACATTTTCAGCGCGATATAATTTTGTCGTTGCGTTATCTCGTGCCAAGACGAGATGAGCCATACATTATGTCGCGCTGCGTATGTTTGGCTTACTGTAGGCTAATTCAGTTATTTTTTTGAAACAGGAAACTTGCAGGAAGCATTCGTTTACAAAAACTGTCAAATTGATTGACAACAAAAACAAAACCAATCATTTTGACAGTACGATTAAAAAAACATGCACGTTTCCTGCTTCAAAAAAATACCAGAAATCAGCCCAGAGGTTGGAGTCTGGGCGAGTCGAATTATCTATTATAATTTATTTATTATTTTATTTTAAGTTCACATTAGCAAATAAATTATAAACTAAGCCCCACAAAACCGTAGTAATGGTTTGACTGTGGGATCTGGTGAGTCTTTATACACTTTTTAGGCTTCTTATTTAAGACTTATTACGAGTATAGGTAGCACTTTAACACATTTCTAAATAATATCTTACGCCGCGCGCCGCCGCCGCGCCGCGCCGCCGCCACCGCGCCGTCTCATGAACTCTAGGAAGCAGGAAGGCGAAGTTTAAGTGACATACATGTGTAAATTGTTTGTGTAGAATTTGTCTGGAGACCTTTCAGGTCTCGCCAATAAAAGCCCGGTTACGTAGAAACGGCCGCCAAGGACCACCTACAGCAGGTGAAATGTCTAGTAAAACTAAAGTACCTAGTGTCATCATCTGCCTAGCCTTTTCCCAACTATGTTGGGGTCGGCTTCCAGTCGAACCGGATGCAGCTGAATACCAGTATTTTACAAGGAGCGACTGCCTATCAGACCTCCACAACCCAGTAACTGGGTAATACGATACTCTTGGTAAGACTGGTTGTCAGACTTTCTGGCTTCTGACCAACAGTAACGACTGTCAAAGATCTACAAATGACAGCCGGGACCAGCGGCTTTACGTGCTTTCCGAGGCACGGAGGAAACTCGCTATGGTAAATGGTCACCCATCCACAGACCAACCTCGGCAAGCGTGGCTTAACCCGGAAGATCGGTCTATGCGGCTGTAATTATTTAGCCACGAGCTCCTCTAACTCGAACTAAAGTACCTAGTGTGTAGAATAAAATTATTCTTGCATTGCATTCCCTTTCAAACCGCTTTTTACTTTTTCAATGTATTTTGTAATTTTTATCACTTAGTTTCTTCAACTTTCATCATCCACATTTACTTCCTAGAAATAGGTAGTATTCAAATAGTAAACATAATTTAACTTGCGGAAAATTCCGTGGGTCGATATTAATGATGTTCTCAAATCTAAAAAAATAGATACGTATCTCATCTCAAATAAAAAGTGATCCACCCACATGCTGTACGAATCTCATAGGTTCTACAGATTACACAAAGTTCAATATCGGAACCGGAACTTGATAAAATAAATAGAAAGAATCGTTTATTTATTTGCAACTATGCAGACATAGCTTTTTAACAAACACAATGTACAAGGAGATGTTAATCCTATGGACACGTTATACATATTAATACCTCGCAGATTAATAATAGAATGTTTAATTAAAAACACTACAAACAACCTAATGGATAGTGTTGTTTGTATAATTTGTATAATACTTACCTATGTTCGGTTAGAGAAACGTAATGTGAGGGGTCCTAGTAGCCTGAAGAAAAAAATTTACGCGTATATACATCCTAAACGTTTTGGCTTTATACTGCTATTGTTATTATCATAAAAAAAGACTCCCTTCCCTCTTCGACGGATCCCTGTCAACTAGGTATATGCTCTAAGTTTTGGTATAATACGCCATCTCCTTTTGAGTCTGCAGAAGAAAAAAAGACAGAAAGAAGCAAAGATTATTAGATAAAGAAACTAAAAATAAAATACAAATTACATTAAAAACAAACAAATAAAATCAACGCACTTCAGCCGATTGGAATCGCCACATCACAGCCGCTGCCGGTCGGTAGACCGACCAGCAGCGTTTAAGTTCGAGAGTAGTGTTTTCGCTCATACCTAGTGACCAACTGACACCAGTGCTATAAGTAAAACTTTCAAAAATCGCAAATGCTCAATGTTCAATATTACTGAATTAGATCACAAAAGATTCCGTGCCAGCTTCAGTTATTGAAATAGTTCTGGAGGGTTACGCAACATTGAATTACGAAAAGTTTCATTTAAATAATTCGGAAACTTTACGCGCCTAGTGTTTGCTATAGCCACATGTAAGGCCCATGAGAGGAATAATAAGAGCAGGCATGATATTATGAGAATCAAAATAAGGGCCAAAAAGTTGGTCGTAGCAGGAAGACAAAATGAAACAAAGTAGAAAAAGAAAGCGACAGGTCACGACTGAGAAAACAGAGGAAATAAAAAAAAACCGGCCAAGTGCGTGTCGGGCCACGCGCAGTAATAGGGTTCTGTAGTTGCACAATAATGCGGACTAAGAAGAGGGCTTAGTAATTTTTCAATGGAATTTGTACGAAATTTTTACTTTTCCGGTTGGTCGACTATTACTCGTAAACTTGTAAAGCCTACTTAGCTGTGATAGTTTTCCTTAGAACTTCGTTGTGTAACTACTACCATGAATTTTTTCACATATCCAAAACTAGCCGTTTAGCTGGCAGGGGGGGGGGGGACACTTGACCCTAACAAAGATTAGCACTTTAAAGTTTAATATTTCAGAAACGGATCCCTTAATCGAAAAATTGTATTCACAAACTCACCTTATTTTTGAAAGACCTATCCAACAACACCCCACACGATGGGGTAGACAAGAAAAAAAAAACACCCCACTTTAGATATACAGGAGGCACCCTCAAAAAAAATACTTTTCATGATTTTATTTTACCACTTTGTCGGCGTGATTTATATGTATATCCGTGCTAAATTATAGCTTTCTAGTACTAGGAGTCTCTGAGCTAAGCTGCGGACGGACGGACGGACAGACATGGCGAAACTAAAACCCCCTTATTACAAAAAAAAAGTCTAAGAAAAACCTAGGTTTTACAATAGCCTTTCTGTTATATTAGCTCTTTTTGTTATATGTCATAAGAAAGAGATGGGTATATTTTAAACCTGGGTTTACCTTAATCATGGTTTAAGCCATCTTTTGTAATAAGGCCCTAAGGGTTCCTTGTTGACTACGGAACCCTAAAAATGGCTATCGTCAATGCAAATAAATTAGTAAGAGCTAGTATAAGCATGACTAGGTGTAATGTTGCAATAATGACACATTCACAGTAAAAGCTTGTGAGCGTCTTTGTGATTTCCGAGAAGGATTCCACAAAAGAGAACCTTGCAAAGATAAATGATGGTAGTGAGTGTCAGTTGGAGGATAAAGTACGGGGTCCTGTGTCCTTAAAATAGTTCCATTTGTTTCCATGTGACCAAATCCCCTTTTTATATTGCACACTATTTCGGAATGTGATGGAACAATGATTGGATATGTCTTGGATGTGTGTTGTATGGTTGGATAAGCATTTCTTATTTTACCATGAAAAAAGTTATTTTGGTCGAGGCATCTAGAGTGCTAGTGCCAGCCTCATGGGTGCCTTTTATGTTATGTTTATGTACATTTTAATATAAATGTATGGAATGTAATTACTTATATAAACAAACTAGCTGTTGCCCGCAGCTTCGCTTGCGTGAAATTTTGAACCCGTTAAATGACGATTTTCCATACAAACTTTCATCCCCTATTTCACCCCCTTAGGGGTTGAATTTCCAAAAACCCTGAAACATGTGTACGTTTATTTCTGACCAGTAGCCTAAATATTGAATTTCATGCTTCTTACTTCAAAAGTACCAGATTTCTCATACAAACTTACAACACTTATTTCAACCCCTTAGGGGTTGAATTTCTAAAAACGCTCAAACACGTGTACATTTACTCCTAACCAGAAACCTTAATACTTAATTTCATGCTTCTTACTTCAAAAATGACGGACTTGCATACAAACGTTAATCACCCTTTTCGGCCCTTTAGGGGTTGAATTTCGGGAAATCCCTTCTTAGTGGATGTTTTCGTCATGTAAGGAACCTACTGTCCAAATTTCATATTTCCAGCTTTAGTGGTTTAGGCTCTGCGTTGATGAATGAAATGTCAGTCAGTACCAGTCTCTTTATATATAAGAAGATAAGAAGATTATACATGGGTACAAGACAGACGCACTGTGGTAACGGCGCAAAATGCACCATCGTGTGGAGACTTGAATTAAAACCAACGATTGTTTTTGATATTAGTAGGTATCGAACCTTGTTAATGCGCTTTTGTCGATTTCAAGAGTAGGAATTGACTTTATTATTTTGCTATAATGCTACCTAGCAGAGCCTGCCTTGGATCATCGATGTCGCTACCAACACGCGCTTACGTGGCGTCTTACGTAGGCGGTTCAAAGCGACGCGAATTGCAGTGCGAAGCGGCGGCTTTGTCCTACGAGCTCGCGAAACGCCCGACGCGCGCCGCCGTCATTCAGTAGCACTGTATGGCACCGCATCCAGTTCGCGCGAAAATATCAAGCCAACTGATCGCGTTCGCGTCGCATCGCGCCGCGCCGCACCGCACTCTACTTGCGTTTGGTCACGCCACTTCAGTAGGTATCGACTGTTTGTTGTTTCCGCGTCGCTTTTAGACGCTCACGTAGGATGCCGCGTTAGTTTTCACAAAGTTTGAAGCAGAGTTCAAGAGGATTCGTGTAAAGTTTGTCACGCAACAAGACGCGTTGACGCACATTATGCGAACGGACAACGGGATTTGTAAAGGATGTTTAATACTCCTCGTTGCTGAGAGTGAGGTCAGGACCGGGAAAAATGTTTCGAGTTTTTCCGTGTGCAATTTCTCAGTAGCAGCCCGGAGTCTGGATTTATGCCCGGTTGATGGCAATAAGCTCGCCCCCTATTATTTAAACATTACGGCGAAATGAGGGTGTTACTATACACCTATACAGGCCTTCGGGGAATACAGGCGTGATGTTATTTAATTTTTATGTATGATACGCGCACGGCAATCGTACGATCATTCCTTCATTGATGGGTTCCTTAAAGACGTATCGTAGCCTCGTATCAAATCTTCTACGCAGTAAACTGACACGGAAAATCAAGGGAGCTGTCGAATTAGGCGCCTATATTACGAAGACATTCGATATCGAGACACCTCTCCAAACACAAATTGTCAATAAACACGACTTACTGATGTTTACGACCAATATAATTTAATGATCTATATACTTTTTCATAGAATTGTTTTAATAGCGTCTCTTATTGGCAGTTTCGTCAAAGAAAAACGTGATGCTACTGACCGTGTGGTCGTCGTATTAATAACTACCCTCCTTTACGACTATTCTTTATCGTTTTATCAGACACCGAAAAATTCCTTTGAACTTGTGTTTAACGTACCTTCATTTCATGATGGATTATACTGCTGGACTATGAATAATAATAACTGTAATGTATTTTGGAATACGTTATTTTCCACGAAGTCAGAGTACTGAATACATACATTATACGTTTGGTATTGTAAATCAGCTTTATAACACAAAGCAGCTTACTACAACTACGTTAATTATACAGCGCTAAGCTCTCCGATATTTGTTAATCAAGGACTACTTCGATACAGGAAAAATAAGCAAGATATCAGTTGTTCGGTGCTATCGATCAAAAAACCAAGAGTGTAAACGAATTCGTGTCATTCCCTCAAACCGCGTGATCTACTAGTGACAAAGATAGTTTTTTTTTTTAAACTAGTTTTCTATTTATTCGACTACCTGCAACAGCGACGAAAGGCGACCTCTAGTGGGACTCGAACCTCGGCTTAGGGTGTTGCCGGCGGGGGCTTGAGGGGGGAGACAGCTTGATGTGGGCTGAATTATCGGTGTGAGACATCGAAATGTTCTATCACATAATCTATTTTACTAAAACCGTCTTAGGTGGTTTATATACGATGACTTCTTATGACTTACGTCTACCGCAAGAAAAAAAAAGGTTTTTTTTTAATCAACCTAAATCCCGTGCGTGGTTAATCTGTACCAGATCATGTGGTTTTAAGGAATTACACGAATTCGTTTACAGCCTGTAGATATAATTGTTAAAATAATTGCATACCTACTTGGTACAAATAGTATATTAAGGAATTTCAGTTACTAAATTACAAAACCAAAAACAGTTTAAATGTACCCTTGACATTAAAACGTATTGTCGCTCGTAAGGGATCGTTGCTGTCAAAACACGGCCAGACACGAGGTAAATACTACTCATTAGTACTCGTTCTAGTATCATCACACATGTTAAGTAATTGGGTTATTTCATAGAACACATGAACACGAAATGACAATTTTCTGCGAAAATGTGTAGTGGCAGGCTGAGTTTCAAAAGCATCTTTTAATTCATGACGTGTCATTAATATTAGGTAAGTTCTTTCGTAAGAAAGCAAATCTAAAAACGCTTTTTTTTCATTCTCTTTGCTTATGCTCAGTCGCCAGTTAGATTTACCTTGAAAATTATCGGTCAGTTTTGAATTTTGGTTGTGTTATATTTAGGAGTTCTTATGAAAATAATCATGGATTTCCGCAAAGTAACGTCCGAATCCATCATTTATCGAAAACATGATACGTCGGTATGTATAGTTATATCAAACAAATGAAAGTTATAGTTGTAGTGTAGCATACCAATTTCACATTATCCGAAAATCCGAAACTTAAGTACAATTTTAACTCAAACTTCTAATAATTCCGTACAGTTCTTCTAATATGCACAATGATGGAATAAGAGAAAAAGTGCCAGAAAAACGCCAGGTTCATCAATCACATTCAGATAAAACGTACCTAAATGTACATTCTCAGAATGGGAATCTGTTTGTAAAATCGTCACTCAAAGGAACACAACTGTGAAAGTCCGGGAAGCTTGAAAAATGTTAACAGATCGCGGCCATTACGGCGAGTTCATAAGAATTTAGTATTGCTTCTTACAGCGGTTACGCACTGCATCCGATCCGGATACGTGAAAATACGGACATAAAAATCTCGGACCGAATTCGGATATTGCTTACGCACTAATCCGATCTCTGATCCAAATCCAAGCAATTCAGGGGCCATCTTTGGCATTTGTCCGATTTGAATCCGAGGTAATGCGAAAGCGTTCATACAAACAGTACTACGGCTACTTCGGTCCGTCAATATTTCTTCCGGATTAGAGACTCACGGATAACGGAGAGAAATCGGATGACGGAAGTCAGATCTAGTGCGTAAACTACCATACAAACAGTTCTATGACTACTTCGTAACGTATTTTCACGGATTCGGATCGAATGCAGTGCGTAACCGCTCTTAGAGATTTACCGGTTTGTTTACAGACATTTTTTTTACCGCTTCTATTCAATTGGCTATTCACTGAGGGCTAGTATGTACCTATGAAGTACATAGTTTACTCAACGTTGCCAGAGCTATACATTTTTTTATTCAAAATTTTTGATTTCACTCTGAAAATAAGATTATATAAATAACCAAAAAAAACAAAAACTAGAAAAAAATACCTGTCGGCCCATGGTTAAGTATTTGTAGGACTACGGAACCGTGAAAGTTTTTTTATCTGAATGTACATTACCTACGCACATAATTCTGTAAAAATAGACAATACGAAATTAGAAAGGTTCCTAATGTTATGCTTTCAGATTTCAAACTAATTTGAATGTTCTACCTAGCCTTTTCCCAACAATTTTGGAGTCAGCTTTCAGTCTAACCAGGAGTACGAGCACGGATCTTTTTATCGAGTCGATTCGTGAAATTTATCTATTCTAAACGTCAAATTTGACATAAGATATAGATAAAACGACAACTGTTGTCATTTTATCTACATAGACTGCCTCGTTGGTTTAGCGGTCACAAGCGCGACTGCTGAGCGTGAGGTCCTGGGTTCGATCCCCAAGTCGGGCAAAGTGTCACTGGGTTTTTCCGGGTGGAATTTCTCAGTAACAGCACGGAGTCTGGATTTGTGCCCGGTTGATGGCAATAGGCTCGCCCCCTATTATCTAAACATTACAGCGAAATGAGGGTGTTCCTATACACCTATACAGGCCTTCGGGGAATACAGGCGTGAGTTTATGTTTATGTTATGTAAATTTCTCGAATCGACTCGATAAACGATCCGTGCTCGCACCGCAGATGCGGCTGAATAACAATATTTTACCCGGAACAACTGCCAAGAGAACTCCGCAACCCAGATATTACATGTTATGATCCGTGTGGTTGTTAATTAGCTAGGAGCCCCTCTTTCAACTAATTTGGATAATTAAAGTAAACATGAGTCTGTATAATATTAAATAATTAAGGACCTTTGAGTTCTGTCGCTACACTCGAGCTTCTAAACTACCCGTATTATATTAGGTGCTTACCGTGGTCACCACGACTACGGACGGAGGGCTCACGACAATCAATCAACGTCACAGTAACTCTACTCACAATCTGTCGGTGGAACAGCGATCGTGAACGATGGCTATAATCAAGCTTGACAATGAGATTTGTGATCGGAGTTTGGTGTTACTAGCCTTAGTCGCCTTAAACGATACCCTCTGGAAGAGATCAGAGGATGAATTATTCTCCAAGGGAACCCCACTTTTTTTTGTAGTGGGAATATCCTTATGGGTACCCTCCAACCGGGGAAGGCAGAGGGCTACGCCAGACTCTTACCAGCTAAAAACCCACGACGTTCCTTCTCCTGACCTGGACGCGATGGCCTGGGTCGCGGGATTTGCAGATACATGCACCGCAACCTCAGCTGGCCTCAGTCCGCCTGAGCTTGGCGGACCTCGAGTTAGGGGCAAGGCACCACAGAAGTTGATCTCCTTCTATGGAGCCTCGCCCCATGTCCTTTTGAAAGTCGCGCGCGGAACACGGCGTGCGGCCTTCTCGGGCCTGTGCCTGTAGATAAATGGCAATCGATGATCGCTAGAGAATAGAAAGATGTACTGGTTTGACATAAGCTTTCGACCGGTCAAACGATCTGTTATGTCATTTCCATACATTTAATTGGCGTTTCTATTCTCTAGCGATCATCGTTTGCCATTTTTCTACAGGCACTGGTCGGGCAACGAGTTCCACGGGAACTGCACTAAGGTAAGTTTAGTAGCCCATTTACCTATTTACGTCACAGGAAATAATGAAAATATTATATCAGTATAATGGACTATAAATTCTTTTAACACGGCAGCTCCTCCCACGAGGTACAGCAACAAATATATCGGGACGAACACTGTTCAAAATGATATGAACAACTAATGGTATGTCTACTCCCGTGCGCTTTCATGTTCATCTTGCGCTTTCAACTTTCAATTCCTCTTGCGTCAAGCGCATGCAATATTGATTGCCATAAGACTCAAACTAGTATTAAGGCATGCGCTATGGCGCTTCAGCCATGCGTCAGACGAAAGCGCAAGATGAACATGAAAGCGCACTGGTGTATACAAACCATAAGAAAATTAAACTATATCTCTATGATACAAGGGGTTATTTTAGTACACGTGTAGAGGACAACCAGTAAAACAATTGACTTGGTGAAAGGCACTTGCCGTATTTATTCAAACAAAACTTATGTTATTTACACTAAAAACTTTTGCACTCATTCTAATACGAATCGACTATACGTTCTTCTTTCTTCAGGGCTTCAGGGCAGCAGGGCTTCAGGGGTTCAGGGTTCAGTTCTTCGTATAGGTTCCTGGAGCGTAGAATGAGTGCCGACGAAAATGCCGGCGGATGCACCTGCTTACGTACCATTTAGGGTGGCACAAGTAGCGTATGGTGTAACCCCCCGGTAATGTTCATTTACCATTATATTTTCTTAAAATGTTGGCTTTGCTGTAGCTAGCTGTGGCTATATGGTCCACTGTCTATAGCTAGTGGTCATCTTGTTCTATACATTGTGACGTATTTTATGACCTTGTTTACGTCTTATTTGAAGTTAGGCTTGCCGTCCGCAACAGTCTCCCCCCAGCGTAGCCTCGCGAGCTTCTTCTTCTATATGGTCGAGGACGATAAGCCTTCTCACGGGCCTTCTAAATATGCCGCCCCGCGTCCGCACATCCGCACTCCGTACCACGCCATCAGGACCGAATATCGCGCGCACAACAAGGCCCCGCGGCCACACGTTCCGCGGTAGTAAGCCGTCAGCGATTATGACGACATCGCCTTCCGCTATTTGTTCTGCGCGACTATGTCTGACGTCACCGCGCGGAGTTAGTGTAGGTAAATATTCGTTCATCCATCTAGCCCAGAATCGATCTGCCAGCGCTTGTGCTGCTCGCCAAGCGCGCTTATCAGCTACGTCACACGTTCCAGTGACCGGTAGCCCCGATGCTGACCCCAGCAGGAAATGATTGGGGGTTAACGCTTCTGCTTCTTCTGGGTTTACAGACACGTGAGTGAGCGGTCGCGAGTTCAATATATTCTCTACTTCAGCCATAACGGTTGTCAAAGTTTCTTCCTTTGGCATGCGCTCCTTTAGTATTACCGCGAGCGCCGTTTTTACGCTACGGATGAGCCGCTCCCAGGCTCCCCCCTGGTTAGGTGCACCAGGGTCGATAAAACGCCACTCAATTCCTTTATTGAGCGCGTAATCTTTAAGTTCAGACGCCCATTCCTTGTAGGCGTTTTTTAACTCGACGTCAGCACCGCGAAAGTTCGTGCCGTTGTCTGACATTATTGTTTGTGGCCAACCGCGACGCGCGGCCATTCTTCTTAGTGCCATTATCGCACTATCCGTACTGAGGCTAGGCAGCAATTCTATGTGCACGGCTCTAGTCACCAAACACGTGAATAACATGCCCCAACGTTTTTCTCTACGTCTTCCTATGGTTATTGTCATGGGACCGAAACAATCGACACCGCAGCGCGTAAAAGGGCGAGCGTATGCATCAAGCCTTTCACTGGGTAAATTTCCTTTCACCGGTATAGGCGGTGATTTCCGTCGCATGCGACACATAACGCATTCATTCAGTACGATGCGCACGCTAGTTCGTAATCTTATTATCCAGTATCGCTGTCGCAGGTTGTTTACTACGTGCTCTCGGCCAGCATGTCCATTTGTGACGTGTTCACGTTTTATAAGTAGGCGCGCAAGCGGATGCCTGCCGTCTAAGATCGGTGGCCTCTTTCTGTACTCTGGTACATTTGCTGCGTCAATTCGCCCGTTCAATCGAATTACTTTATCTTCATAAACCGGGTCTAGCTTGCTGAGCCGGCTCGACTTTTCTACGTTCTTCCCTGACGTTAATCTTTTGATTTCTTCAGAGAAACTGTCGCGTTGCGCCTCTCGTATAAGCGTTAGTTCGGCTTCATTGAGATGACGCACGTCCATTGTTGTCGCGCGTTTACGACATTTGTCTATAACGAGCAACACGTTCGCCATGGCACGCAACACTCGTTCGAATGCAGAGAATCGTTTCATGTTTAAAACGTTCTCTTTTTCTTAACACGGGCTACCACTTCATCTTCACGCTGGTTCTTTTCTTGTGGCCACTGTTCTTCCGGTTCGCGCAAGAAGGCCGGTCTGTTGAACCATTGATCGTGTCGTGAGAGACTCGTTTTTCCGTGTCTAGTCGCGTCGTCAGCTACGTTCTGAGCGGTCGGTACCCAGCGCCATCGTTCAGCGGGGGTGATTTCGCTTTTCTTGCTCAGCTGTTGCGGAACACACGATGTATTTTTCGCAGAGTCGCTCCTTATCAGTTGTGATGCCGTCTTAGTGTCACTCTGATAGGCCGCTTCGGTTTCTGATTTACACTTCATACCCAGCGTCTTGCCATACGAGTGTGCATTCGCACCTAGTTCTTTGGGTGCATTAGCCTTATCCTGTTCTAGGATATTCGCGAGCAAGTGTGGTCGATTCATATTCCACCCGGTAAGTTCAAAGCCGGCCTGCTCGTGGATGGGCTGCACTTCCTCGATCGTGGGTGCGGCGATCGCTTCTGATGCGACATAGCCGACCCATTCATCACATTTTATCCGTGCTCTATGCTTAGGCGCACGTACGTGTAGTACTGTGGCGCTATTTGTTCGATCTTCCTTGACGGCTTTATTTTTACTCGAAATTCCTAGCGCATCTATTGCGAAATGCGTCGTGACTAAGTCATGTAGCTCTTCATCATATCTTAATCGTTCTCTATGGTGAGGCGCACGTACGTGTAGCACTGTGGCGCCATCTATTGGGTCTTCCTTCGCCACTATCGTTCGTGGCACCGTACCGTGCACCACCCATCCTAGCTCTGTTAGTGATGCGGCCGGTTCGTTCCTTGCTCCGGTCAGGAGCTTTCGCGATACTATTAGGTGCCAATGATCTGCGCCTAATAGTATGCGCGGTCGTGCTTCTCCATAGCAGACCTCGTTCCGTGGTAGCTGTTGTAGGTGTTTATAGTTCAAACACTCAGCTGCGATCGCTTGACTGGTAATGTTGAGACTTTTGACGGTTCGCGCCTGTATCGGATGGAAGCTTGATCGTGCTCCCCTTATCTCCAATGCCACGCTCTGACTCTCTGGTTCCTGCCGCGTTGCCGTTAATCCGTGCAATCGCAGCGCGCATTTCGTTCCATGCGCGTTCACTTTTCTAGCGATTTCCTCGTCGATCAGAGTAATCGTAGATCCTTCATCGAGTAAGGCGTGAGTCTCCACTTCCAGTCCATCGGGCCCTCGAATTATCACGGGGCATATTTTCAATAGCACCGCGCCAGTTGACATTACGGCGTGAGCCGACGCGGTGATTACGTTCTTTTGTTGTTCGCCTCCTAGCGCGGTTTGCTGCGTTCCGTGCAACAATACGTGATGTGGATGGCGACACTCGTTTACACCACACTTCTTGGCAGTGCAATTCATCCGACGATGACGGCTACCCAGGCAACGAAAGCATACGCGCGCTTCCTTTGCCCATTCCCATCTCTGTGGTACCGTCATCGCTTCCAACTTTTTACATTTTACTGTATCGTGTTCGGCCCCGCAACACAGACACATCTTCTCGCTATTGTTCTCAGTTGCAGCGTAAGCAGCTGCGCCTCGCTTCCTGCCTTCTAGGCCTTTAGGCGAACCGTAGCTAGGTCTAGCTGCTGGCGGACTACGTGTTGGCTCCTTTGTTCCAGTTGCTGCAGACGAGTAAGCAAAACGTATGGCGCGATCAGCCTCTCTCATGAGGAAGCGAGACAGAGTGACAATCTCTGGCTCACTCCTGCTTCCGTACTCTTCTGCGTAGTCGCACCATCTCGCTCTAATATGCGGACTTAACTTCTCGGTCACTTGACGAGCCAACATAGGATTCTGTAGGTACCCTTTCTCATCTATGCAAGTGAGTACGCTGACTATGTTTTGAAGTCGTATTGCAAACGTATTTAGTTCACTGGCCGTTGGTCCGGGTCGCTGTAACTTCTTTATATCGTTCAACGTTTTATCAATAATAATCTCTGGGCGGCCGTAATATTGTTCGAGTGTCTGCATTATGATTGCGGGGTCGGCAGCTGTATACAACAAGGCGGCTACTAATTCTCTTGCTTCGCCTCTTACACATGTTCGTAGACGCGCTAGGTTCTCGGCTTGTGTATAGCCATACATTTTGGTTGAATCACGCATCGCTGCTCGGAATAGTAGCCACTCGTTCGGAGCACCGCTGAAGATGGGCAGTTCTTGCGCTTGTCTGGGCGGCGGGCGTTTTATAACCATACGTTCTAACACCTCGGCTAATCTATCTATTCCTCGCTCTCGTGATCGTCCCGGCGTAGGTGACCTATCTCTGCGTTTCGGAGTCTCGATCGTAACTCCTCTTTGTTCTTGCCTCGGCGGCGGTGCATATTTATAAAAAGAGTGGTGTGATCGCTGCCCTTCGTTCTCGCGCTGATATCTTGCTCTGTTGTCGTCATTTTCGCGATGCCGTTCAGTCTGCGGTGCGCGCTCGGTACGCTCCCCCCGTGGTTCGCACAGGGCCGAGGCGCGGACTGCAGATGACATCTCTTCATATGGCGTCATGTGGGGTAGTTCATCCCCTCTGGACTGAGCGTTCTTCAGCCAATCAGCGATTCGATTGTCCACTTCTATTGTCTCACGGGCGATGACGCTTTCACGGTCTGTCTCCTCCCGTATAGTGGCTACGTCCAAAGCTAGCCGCTTCTTGATAAGGGCCGCTTCCAATTGCAGCTCCTTCCTTTGAATTTCGGCTAGACGTTCCTGGGCTTCGAATTCTGCTTGTCGTATTCGGGCAACAGCGCTGGCAGTCGATCTCTGAGAGCGCACGGACGGCGCTCTCGATCTCCTCTCTTCTCTTGTGTCAGGCGCGGCGGCAGCGGCTGCGGCGGCGGCGGCGCGTGACGTCATTGCGGCTATGCTGGCGTCTATTCTTGTCTGTGCGGGTAACGCGGGCACGCGGGGGTTCGGTTCGGTATGCGCGCGCGACGTGGTACCGGTCGGTGCGGACACGGATGCGGACGCGGATGCTTGTGCGGACGGGGACGCGGGGGGATCTTCGTACACTCTTGCTGTCTTGTCCTCGGCTGCTTGGCTCCTTGTGGTCGGCATCTTCGGCATTTGACGCCCCCTAACAGCCCTAACAGCCCTATCAGTCCTCTTGGAGGGTCCGGGGTTAACCGGGATACGCTCCGCCAGGGATGGATACGTGCAGGATTGGACAGGTAGGATCTACCCAGCAGAGGATCGTGCGTACTGTGGGGCGCTCGGGGACCGGTGGGAAATACCCAGCCCCTTCGGCAGTGCCTACAGTCCGGCCCCCACACCACACACGACCTTACCGGCGTAGTGTACTGGTTCGGTTCGCGCCTTGAAAAAGGCGTTCTTGACGAACCGGTGGTATCGCACAATACCACACCGCCTTGATCGGCGTTAACTCTGGCCTCTAACCGTTTGACACCGTTAGGTGGTTAGAGACACAGAGCCGCGGTCCACCCGCTTAAAGAAATAGGAATGTATCAACGACGACAGTCTTGAAACACCCGGCACCTCCACAGGAACAGTTCTGTACGCCCGGCACCTCCACAGGAACAATCTTGTACGCCCGGCACGTACACAGGAACAGTTCTTGTACGCCCGGCACCTCCAACAGGAACAATCTTGAACCCCTGACAGCAACAATCTTGAGCACCTGGCACCCTGTTCTTGGATCTTCAAATCTTCTTAACTGATTCTTCGATCCGGCTTCGTAGGACCACAACGACTGGCTGTAGAGGACAACCAGTAAAACAATTGACTTGGTGAAAGGCACTTGCCGTATTTATTCAAACAAAACTTATGTTATTTACACTAAAAACTTTTGCACTCATTCTAATACGAATCGACTATACGTTCTTCTTTCTTCAGGGCTTCAGGGCAGCAGGGCTTCAGGGGTTCAGGGTTCAGTTCTTCGTATAGGTTCCTGGAGCGTAGAATGAGTGCCGACGAAAATGCCGGCGGATGCACCTGCTTACGTACCATTTAGGGTGGCACAAGTAGCGTATGGTGTAACCCCCCGGTAATGTTCATTTACCATTATATTTTCTTAAAATGTTGGCTTTGCTGTAGCTAGCTGTGGCTATATGGTCCACTGTCTATAGCTAGTGGTCATCTTGTTCTATACATTGTGACGTATTTTATGACCTTGTTTACGTCTTATTTGAAGTTAGGCTTGCCGTCCGCAACAACACGATAACTATCATTCTGACAAGAATTGTATCCCATTGAAATAAAGTTTTATTGTTTTTGTTGTTTACGTAATTATAAACAGTCCGTTCGTCCCGACCGATATATTTAAAGCTATCTGTACAAGCGAAGTTACTAGATCTTTAAACTGGTACCAGTGTTCACTGTACCAGGGGCCCAAATCTCCTAAAATAAATTGTTGACAAACGCAATCGAACCACAACCGTCAGTCAGTTTTTGTTTTCGAAAACTTTCAAAATGATTGATTTTGTTTTTTGTGTCAAACAATTTGATAGCTTTTGAAATTGAGAACTGTCTGAATGAACGGTTCGGTCTTGGTTCGGTTGTGATTTATCAAGATTTATTTTAGGAGAATTAGGCCCCAGTTATCAAATTTTAGGCTGTCAAATACAAGATTAGTCGGAAAGGTGGTACTAATCCGCAGGCCACTTAAAGTATCACTGATAACGGTTTTAAAGCAAGTATAAAAATTTCAAAATGCGATATTTTTATTTAAAGTATAGTTTTTTTTTTCAAAAATTCTTCATCCCTACATTAGTTACGAATTCAGAAAATGGAGCTTCTAATTCGTGATCCCAAATATGACCTAAAATGTAAACACAGGCGATCATAGCTGAGTATAGATAGATTTTAGCATATTTTTTATGTAATTTTTGGACAGCTATTTCTCTTAAACTATTGACTTTTGGGGAAAGAAGTAGAACAAAAGTTACTCATTATTATGGGTACTTTAATACCCTTTCGGATTAGTACCCCCTTTCTGACTAACCTTGTATATTCGATATTACTATCTATATTAATTGGGGACACTATTAGCGCAGGGGTTGAGTGCTTGGCTTGCTTTTTATTTAGTTTTGAATCCTTGTTGATTGTTCTTGCGAAACGTTTCTACGTAACCGGGCAGTTATTGGCGAGATCTAAAAGGTCTCCAGCCAAACTTGGCTGCCATTCAACATGTCACGGGTTCGATTCCCGCACGGAACAAGTATCTTTATGGCTTACAGATAATTGGTGTCATTCTGTAAGAAACCCACCTCAATATCGACGGTTAGCTCGATATCCATAATGTCACAGTACGGATAATAGAAGCAAATAACACACAGATAATCGACAGTATAATGAATAACGCGTAGTTTTGTTATCCACGCTGTGTCACGACAAGTGTCTAATTGACAGTCGCGATCGAGGTGAGATTCTTACAGAATTGCACTGCTGGTCTCAGTTTATGCTTGTGATAATTTGTGTCTGTAAACTTACAGTTTATAGGAGCATTCCTAGAGGGGGCATCATTTAAAAAAACTGCTTTACCTCGTAAATCGGTAAATTCGCTCAATAGTCTATCTATAAACCCCCGAATGATCCGTATTAATAGAATTTAAAAAGCACTTAAAACTACCAAACAACACTAAACCAAATCAAGACATTATGAAAGTTGTTTCAAAGTAAAACCAGAACAAGAAACTTGACTTTTAAACTAACAAATTTAATATTTGCGACGAAGAGCTTTCAAACTGAAATGTAAGACATACTACCTTGGTAACAAGGAAGTCGTACCGTGTGAAATACTGATATATTCAGCCGCAACTGGTTAAACTGGAAGCTGAACCCAACATATTTGAAAAAAAAGCTAGGCAGAAAATACTACCTAGGTAACTAATTAAAAAAATATATAACGATGATACAGGGTGTAAACGAATTCGTGTAATTCCTTAAAACCACATGATCTACTACCTACTGCCAGTAGATTGACCCCGCACGGGGACATAGCGTGATTAAAAATAAAAAAATAAAAATCTTTTTTTTTCATGCCCTTGTAAGGCAAGGCAAGGGCAAGTGATCGTATCTAAACCACATTTTGAGGATTCAGTAAAAAAACAAGTATTTTTTTTTGCCGTTGAAAAATTGTATGGGAGTGAATATTTCAATTCCAAGCATAAATGAATGAAAGCACGCCGACGCGGCTGGCGGTCACGATATCGCTCTTTGCAGTCAGTTAACACGGGGCTCTAAAATGACTCAGGAATAGAAAATTAAAATTTGATTTTTAACATTTTTTGACTTGATTTTGAAAAATACCCATTTAGGGTTAATCTATATCACCAGTCGATCACGCGGTTTGAAGGAATTACACGAATTCGTTAACAACCTGTATATAACTATACCTAATTAAATTAAAATGTTTTTAATATTTTTACCCTACACTTAAATATTTCCACAGCTTTGAAGTACGCTCTATTTTTAATAAGATCTTGCGTATAGCTTACGCCTATTTTTTTTTTTATTTTTTAATGTTCGGTAATCATCAAATGACTTCTTCCACTCTGGGCGGAGCGGAAGGGAGTGTCAGACTCGTACTGACTAAAACCCATCCGTGTTCCTCCTAATGCCCTTTGCGTTCCAGGGCCGCGGTAACTCTTTCGAACAAATTCTGCAACCGTGGCAGTAAGTAGTTTATGCCTATACACCAAGAAGCAAGAGCCATCTTGAGTAAGTACATGTTTATACAAGCACTTAGTTTGATGGCTCTATAATTACAAAAACCAGCTTTCGAGCAAAAACAATCTTAACGAAATCGAGTCATCCGTTTCGGAGTTACGATGCCACAAACATACAGACAGACATACAGATAAATAGACAGCCATATAAACAGACGGACAAACTTACAGACATACAGACATAAGTTTCAAACTTATAAAACATCCTTCTTTTTGCGTCGTGGGTTAAAAGTAGGCTTAAAACGTATTATATAATACCTCTCTTTTTGAATCGGGAATGAAAAAGAATAATGCTTAAAAACTGGCCAAGTGCGAATCGGACTCGCGCACGAAGGGTTCCGTACCATTATCTATAAAAACGGCAAAAAAATCAAGTCTGTTGTATGGGAGCACGCCTTAAATGTTTGTTTTATTGTAATTTAATTATTTATTTTTAAAGTGAATATATGACTAAATATTCTGTGAATATTTCAAGCGTCTACCTGTTGCCGTTATCAATATCGAGCAAAAACGAGCAAAAAAATCACGTTTGTTGTATGGGAGCCCCCTTAAATATTTATTTTATTCTGTTTTTAGTATTTGTTGTTAGCGGCAACAGAAATACATCATCTGTGAAAATTTCAACTGTCTAACTATCACAGTTCATGAGATACAGCTTGGTGACAGACGGACAGACAGAAGGACAGACGGACAGTGGAGCCTTAGTGATAGGGTCCCGTTTTACCCTACGTACGGGACCCTAAAAATGGTGTTTTTGCCTACTTTAAAACGCAATATGTCGTAAACTATTAATTGTAGAAAAAATACAATGCAATTTAATTGTCTACAAAATTAATCTCATTAAGTTTTGGTGTAAAACCCATTTCGTAAAACCCGGGATGGGACAAGGAGTTATTCAATAAAAACCCATTTTTGGGGTCTTTAAACCAAGATGGCGTAGCGCGCCGAGGTCACTCAAGGTCGAAAACTTGATAATTTTCATAAGTACACCTAAACATACCATATTTCCAAAATTCAGGACTGACGGACCGTAAGCAAGTGAACCCCTTTTTTGCGACCTGGGCGACTGGGCTAAATTGTCAGAATTTTAAGTACTAACTGCTTTTTTAAAAGAGTACTACTACCTACTTACTCGTACTACCCTTGACTTCATGACAGCCTAGTACTTTTTTATTACATAAAATTTTATTACTGTACCATATTTTGAGAATATCAGAAGGAAGGAGTTCGAACTTTTTTTGGATTTTGATAATTTTACCACTTATTTTACCAACACGTTCAGGAGTCGCATTGAATTCGTAGATTTATTTAGTTTTAATTTACTATGCCAGAACTCTGACATGTTCGTCCGGTGTCTTTCTCCGAACAATTCACAATAATTGCAAAATCATAAAGACCTCGAACAAATATGAAATGCAAATAATGAGGGTGGTTGTGAAAATTTACGCCACTAGTTGGCGCCACTTTGGCAAGAGGTCTCCCATCCCAATAATGCGCGCTGTCTGGCTGAAACATCGAATAAATATGGTTTTATTCTCCATTTACATGCTTTACAATTAAATATACCAAATTAAATGTAACAAATACTAAAATGTTTAGTGCTATGTACTTGCACTTGAGCTTAGGTTTTTTTTAATTACACAATGAGAAAGAGATTTAATTTAATCATAGAACACTATAAAATACTTACGTTTCTCTAACACTGAGTCTTTCGGCAGCTCGTAATCGTCTTTACTGAAGTGATCTTTGCATGTAAGACTATTATTTGTAGGCGTAAACCGATCTCTACGAATGGCTACAAGCCACTGTTTTAAACGTATTTCATCCTTAGGAAACTTATGACCTCCCGTTTTTTTGAGCACATAGGAACTGCACAACATTGTGGCATTTCGATTTTGAGAAAATATTTATTGTACTAAGTATTTAATTTTATTAAAAAATACAAAAAAAAACATACACGAAAATATGGGCGCTCTGACACTTTTGACAGGTTTCTGGACCTGACGTCTCAGTGCTGCCGCCTAGTGGGCGTCATTTCAGAAAACCCTCATTATGTCAAACGAAAACAAAAACAGGAAAACAAGATTTTATTCTTTGTAACATGTGAGCTGTTTCGACCTAATTCATTTATTTCTATTAGCACAGTTTGTTCGTAGCACTTAGCTTTAGTATCGATCGATATTTACATTTCTTCGAATGCGATCTCTAGTGGGTCTACGGGTAAATGAAATTACCCGTAGACGTTAATGGGTCGACCCACCGGGACCACGGGTAATGAGTGTTTTTTTTTTATTTCAATACATTTATTATTGCTATCTCAGATCCCCCTAGTTGATACAATATTAACAAATGCAAGCCAGTTGTGCTGTAAGTGGGCCTTGTCTAAATAAACTGTAGTTTTCAAAATCTGAAGTCACTCGATTCATATTTATCAGTTTGATCTTACTGAAAACCTCAACTAAGTGAAACTGAAAGCCTAAGCGATTTTTGTGTACATACGCTAGCACATCAAGCTACTACAATCTGTCAAATTTCTTTAATAGATTTTCATCTTTATCGTGAAAGCATTAGGATCAAGGTTGATTGGGAAAATTTGTCAGTTTCGGTCAGTTTTGTCAGTTTGACCTGTTGGCGTCTGTACCTAAAACCTCATCATGTTAGGCTGCAGGCGCTGCAGCACAGCACATGTGCGTTCCATATTTATGTACATATACAACCTGTTACAAAAATACCCCTAAAGCCGAAAGGGGATTAAAAGGTCCCTTGTAGAAAGTCTATTGGCAATATTTTAAAATAAAAGTAAGACCCAAAAAAAAAGTTGGGCAAAGCGTAAAATAAAATCATCACTGAAACGCAACCCTGAAAACATAAAAGTAAAGAGTAGACTACCCAGAAAGTTATTTACATTCTTACCTAATTTCCTCTGAAAGGTAAATGACAACAACCACAAAATACTATTTCAATAACATTTTCTTTTTTAAGGGGAATTGTGTAACACGTTGTATATAGTCCTCCTTAAAGATTTCGATAACGATTGATCCTTACAAATTATTTCCTAGCGTGTGCCCGTTCCAGATTTATGTAGGAAAGAAAGCCACAAAAGTAGAAAAATAACTTAAAATGTAAACATTGTCTGATTTTACCAATTTGGCCATTGCTGGGAGACGTGAAAATTGGACTCGTGAAACCTCCATATATGTTCTAATGTATGGCCAAATTCCAGTCCTGAAACGCCCGGCCCAAGTTTCTATGGAGATTGGGTTTCTTGTTTTAGTTATAATAGAAGACTGCATTTAATTTTATAATTTTATTTCTATAAGTTAGAAATAGGTACTGCTTTCATAGTTTTTCAAAAAGTCTTAGGTATTTGGAAATCGAACCAACACAAACGCGAAAAAATATGTATGTATAATAGATTTTTATATCACCAATCGAAAGGATCATTAATACGGATCAAATCGCTTCAATAAACATTGGGTCTGAAATTTATGGAAGACCATAAAAACTTACATTAACTTAGGTACATTTCAATTCAAGCTTATTTGTTGTTACTTCTATCAATCTTTACTTCTGTCTACAGCTTATACTTCGCAGTATGTGGTAATAATTTTAGTATTATAACTTTCATAAGACACATTCATATTTATGATTAGTCCAATAGCCCGACTAGTCCAATCCCGAAAAATGCACGTGAGTAAATTGTAATTAATCATAAATATGAATGTGGAAATAATCTTCTGCTGCTCGACTTCTATGAGCAATAGCGTGATAGTTTATGTACCAACTTAAGCGCAGGCCCATCAAAATCGATTCACGTGATTTTACGATCCGAATATTAAGCGTATACTTCGTAGTATGTGGAAATAATGTTCCGCTGCTCGACTCCTATGAACAATAGAGTGATGGTATATGTAGGTACCATCAAAATCAATCAGCGCAAGTCGATTTTACGTCATGCCCGGACAGAAAGACAGACTACAATAATTTAAAAAAAATGTTTTGTTTTCTGTATCCATAGTATACATATATCCCTCAACGAAATTTTGGAAAAATATTTAAAAATATTCAAAGTGCACTTTGAGTTTTATTAATAGTATACCTAGATAAAGTAAAGAAAATAATTAATTACCTTTTTTCAATAAAATCTGACGAGTATGCAGACTTTTTGCAGTCACCTGTTCACTCAAAAACTTTACTCGCTTTACAACAATCGTATAAAATATAAGAAAGTTACTCGCTTAAGTTCTGAAGCACTTAAAAAACCACTGACTAAATAATCTATTTTATTACTTTACTTTAATTTAAAGTCCATGTCGCACTTAAAGTTAATGATATCAAAAGTCATATAATTACACAATCACTATACCACTTAGCAACTTTTATTAGATTTACAAATAAATCTAGAACTGCGTCGCTGTATACGCGAGCCGCTAAAACTGTGGAATAAGATACCGAGCGAGAGACGAGCGTTCGACTCGCCACGAGCTTGAATCTGCCCGTAGCCCGAAGCGCGGAATATCAAGGCGCCGAACGCGGGCGGCGTCATACACACGACGCTCGTACCGCGGGAAAATTGCCCACTGAAGCTTTCACCCGAGTTTCTCCACCTTATCTAATTTTTGACAAGAATTTCATTATTTATTAATCAGCTCTCATAGTTTAGCGACCATTTTTCTAGGCACATTTGTTATGCATTTAATAAATACCTAAAATACGTCTAAATAAATTAGTTTGTATACAGTCTATAAGAAAGTTTATTATTGCAACACTTACGTGTTATCAGATGTTACTTATCGAGGGGTAGATTTTAGGTGGATCTTTAGTGTAGAGACTACTTTTAAATATAACTTGTTGGTGAATTATCTATGAACATTATAATTGCATTAAAAAAATCGTACTCGTATTCAGGTTTTGCTAATCCAGTAATTCATTACAATCATGTATTGAACAGTTTACTGCATTTTCAATTAGAATAACAGACAAGTAGATATCGCAAGCCGTCACTAGCCATTACCATTTCATTGATTGAGTGGATTGGTGGCATCGCTTATATTATTTGCACAGGACTTTCGAGCTTATTATACATAAGCATTAAGCATCATAATTTATAGCTAACAAGCTCTGTGCTCTAAACATTTGACTAGGTCGTTGCCTTCCATAAGCGCTAAATGCACAAGCAAATTAAATTGCGCAAGTTAAGGTGCTTACCCCACCGAAAGTGGCGCCACTTCAGAAAAAAGCATTATTTCTGTCAACACACAACATATTGAAATTTCATACGTACAACATTTTAGTCAAGTGTTGTAAAAATTTTCGAACACCAAAAATCAACACTTGACATCCTAGGTTAGAAGTTTTAGTAATTAATGCTAAAAACGGCCGTTTTTGGTACTTATCGCTAATACTTCGAATCCAGAAGCTCTAGTGTTGATATTTGGTGTTCGAAAATTTCTACAAAACTTGACTAAAATGTTGTACGTACGAAATTTCAACATGTTGTGTGTTGACAGAAATAATACTTTTTTTCTGAAGTGACGCCACTTCGGTGGGGGAAGCGCCTTAATGAAGCAAGTGCTTCCTTACCTGTTTACACTGAAAGTAAGTTTTGTTAAAACCTTAAGCACCAAATCCATTAGAAAGTTGAATTTACAAGTATTTCTTGACTCTTGACATTAACTTGGTAGTGGATTCAACGTTAAAGGTATTATCAGCCAATACAGGGTGTAAACGAGGAGCTCGTGGCTAAATAATTACAGCCGCATAGACCGATCTTCCGGGTTAAACCACGCTTGCCGAGGTTGGTCTGTGGATGGGTGACCATTTACCATAGCGAGTTTCCTCCGTGCCTCGGAAAGCACGTAAAGCCGTTGGTCCCGGCTGTCATTTGTAGATCTTTGACAGTCGTTACTGTTGGTCAGAAGCCAGAAAGTCTGACAACCAGTCTTACCAAGAGTATCGTATTACCCAGTTACTGGGTTGTGGAGGTCTGATAGGCAGTCGCTCCATGTAAAATACTGATATTCAGCTGCATCCGGTTCGACTGGAAGCCGACTCCAACATAGTTGGGAAAAGGCTAGGCAGATGATGACAGGGTGTAAACGAATGCGTGTAATTCCTTAACCACATGATCTACTACTGGTGTAGATAGGCCCCACACGGGATTATCTTGATTAAAAGTAAAAATTATTTTTTTCATGCTGTATCGGTAATTGATCATATCTAAACCACATAATAAGGACACAGGAAAAACAATTTTTTTTTTCATGAATTGTTTTTTATTTGAGTGAAAATTTCGATGCCACGCATAAATTAATGAAAGCACGGCTGGCGGGTACGACTAACGCGATATCGCTCTTTGCAGACAAATAACTCGAGGCTCTAAAGTGATTCAAAAATAAGATACAGAATAAAAATAGATAAGAATAAGAGTGGAACTCTCTGCCTGCGTCCTTTGTTTCCGAACGCATACAACCGTAATCTCTTCAAAGTGAGAGTGAACAGGCTTCTTCTAGGTAAGCTCGCTCCATCGTCGACTTTGTCTCGGTCACCTCTGAGCTAGGATAAGGTCAAGAGCAAACACATAGCAAAAAAAAAAATAGAAAACCAAGTTTGTTTTTCAGTTGTATTTCAGAAATACCCATTTAGGGTTAATCTATGTCACCAGTAGATCACGCGGCTTGAAGGAATTACACGAATACGTTTACATCCTGTATGTCAAAAGACAAGTTTTTTTTTTTTTATTTCCCTCTCTTTTATTTCTCCTGTACCGTGGGTTACGGACACAAATGTTCACATGCACATACAACCGGACCCGGAACAATTAGGACATACAAATATTTGTTCCGTTCTTGAATCGAACCCACACGACCCGTAGCGTAGAAGCAAACGTGTCCTCCAATTATATAACACATACATAAACTCACGTCTTTTTCCCATGAGGGTAGGTAGATAATGTCCGCGAGGCCTAAGCTGAGCTTTGCATTTGAGTGAGAATGAATGCAGACGTTTCCTTTGCTTGGTTTAAACCAGTTTATACTGCTTTTCGGCAATCGATTCTATGTGCACTCACACAAATCGTCATCCTCCGCGCTAACTGTCGTATCTAGCAATTGATAATTTTTCAGTAGTCCTTTTTCTTTATTTTCTTTCTTTTTTAAAAAAACGTTGCCCCACACTAAGATTTCTCTTGTATCGTGGGTGCGTTTACAGACACAAATCTCACATACACAAACGCCCAGACCCGAAACAACCATCTGTAGGCCATACAAATTTTTGTTCCGTGTGGGAATCGAACCCACAACCCGTAGCGCAGAAGCCAATCGCTTATCCACTGCACCAAACGTGTCGTCAAAAGTAGTTGCGTTAGCTGTGGCTTTATTAATGAATTAATAATAACTTTTTTATATTGCTCTTGGCTTACTCTTTAAGTTAGTAGTTGCCCTAAAGCCCTAAGGTATCTATTTATTTATTTCTATTCATTTGAAGCAGATACGTCACTCAGTGAGAATTTCTATTGAACAATTTTCAATTGCTAGTTACGACACTTAGCGCGGAGGGTGACGAAATACAAAGCTCAGCTTACGCCTCGCCAGTTTGTACTGTAGAACGCCACATGCTACGATCCTTACACACTCCTTTCGCTTCGTACACGTTCGATTTAAAATCTGGTAATTGTTCATTGTTTATCAAATTCCGATCTATCTTAAAGTGGCATATAAACAGTTTCCTTCAAATTGTTTCACGTCGCAATCGTTTCATGTTTGAAATGAAGCACTAAGGGAGAATTTACACGTACCACAACCACACCACAACGCAGCAACAAAATGTGGTCCAGCAGTGGTTACGTGTGAATAGTGTCGCTGCAGGTGGCCTACGCCCTAAGTCCGTCAACGAAGATAGTCGCCCGTCGATATGTACCGACGGTGTCTTATAGGGTAATCACAAAAAAAAAAATTTAGGGGTGGCAATCTGGCAATTCATACATGTAACCGAGGGATGAAAAAAAATTATTGAAATATCCGCAATTTTCAGTTGAATGCTATTATGAGTTTACATCGCTACATAGTCGGTAAAGTTAACATTATTAACTACTAGCTGTGCCCGCGACTCCGTCCGCGTGGAAGTCGGAAAACAACATTGTGTCGCAGCAACTAAATAATCCATTTATTATAATAATAGACAAAGGTGTCCCACTAAGACACTTATATCTTTTGAACCATTTCTTTATGTAGAGTTTCAGCTCCTCTTGATTGACCGTAAAGATTCATAAAACCGTAATACTAAAAACGTGTTGCTTATTTCTATACATTTCCTTGCTAAAATGGATTATAATTGAATATTGATACTTTTATTGAAGATGTAACAAAACCATAGCGCGATACAAAAATAGCTACAACGCCGTCTTGTTACAATCTGCGAACTAAATTATGATTTCATTCGAGGTGTGGTAGGTATAGAAAAGAACTTTAAATATTTAAAAAAAAACTTATAGAAGACTTTATTTAATTTTAATAAGTTATAAATAGGTAGGTACTGCTTTCAAAAAGTCTGATCTGGAAATCGAACCAACACAAACGCGAAAAAACATCATCTATATTTTTATTTCACCAATCGATATGATCGCTCCAATAAACATAGTGCCTGAAATTGATGGAAGACCATAAAAACTAACATTAAGTGCCTACCTAACTTAGGTATATTTCAATTCAAACACTTATTTGTTGTTACTTCTTATTTCTTGCACTTCCTTCAATTTAAGACAGTGTGTTTGTTGGAGAGATTTGATCCTTATTATTGACCTTATAGATATCTATCAACAGGTGCCATAATATAATACCGGATGGTACCTACATAAAGCTTTGTCAGTTCGATTGCCGGTTCAGGCAAAAAAATCAGTAAAAGGCAATATTTCTTACTTTAAAAAAAAGTGAAATGAAGTTTCCTTTGAGTGAAATTTGCTATTTTTAATATTTAAAGTACTTTCCCTCCATGGCCATGTCTTTGGAACATTACCTAAAGCTTAAAAAACTCAATTAAATAAACTTAATAAAACGACGGCGACAGGCTTTGAATAAATCTGACATTAATGAACAAAATAAAATAAAATATAGAAAAATATTCCAAAAAGTGCATTGAGTAGATAGAATGATTACGAAATACTAAATTTCAACGAAAGCACTGGGTGAGCACTTTCCTTGCAAATAATCATGGCCACCGATTTCAATTTGAATTTGGACCTTATTTTCGGCATCAGCATTCCCAAAAAGTATGAACATTCAGTGAACAAAAATCCTACTATTAGTCCACATCATGAATTCATTTTATTGTGAACAACAATAAGAAATTGACCTAATAAATTCTAAATAACAATATCTTCGTTTTTTTTTTGTAAAAGCTTAGTTCCTTCTTCATAAGGATAGCATTTCATTAGACCTTTCGTAGACTGAGAATAGGTACCAATTCAACAATGAATATTAGATAATTTGTGGATTTATTCGTAGTAATATATTTCCTCACAACATGATTTGATACACGTAACGCCATCTATTGAAAATAAACTAATACATGCTAAGTTCTTCTAGAAAACTTAAAATTCGCATAACTTTTGATTGCGTGAACCGATTGCGATGAAACAAAAAACATATGTTACTTGGAGATAAGCACAATATATGTTTATAAAATTCAACAGCATTGGGTCAGTTCTTTTTACGTGATGCTTGAACAAACAAACAGATAAACAGACAAACAGATAAACAGACAATCAGCAAACAAATCCAAAAATATTAAAAATGGGTTCTTTTGGTTGTCTTTTAACACCCCAGCCATGTTTTTTCAAAATATTTGCTATGTACAGATACGCAAAGTCTACAGATTTGTAAATGTATAGAAGATATTGATTATTTGCATATCTTTTGAATGCGTGAACCGATTGCGATGAAACAAAAAAAATATGTTACTTGGAGATAAGCACAATATATGTTTATACAAGTCAACAGCATTGGGTCAGCTCTTTTTACGTGATGCTTGCATAAATATGCAAACATATGTTTAATCTTTACTTCCCTAGATGGCGTTGGCGTCGAATTAGATCGCGCTATGGTTTCGTTACCGCGCGATTTATAAGTTCTAGACAAAAATTTCTTAGTTACTTCTAAACCACGATTTTATTATATGTATAGATATAGAATAGATATAGATAATATCTTCTAGCGAGAATAATTTAGGTGAATTGTTAGGCTTCTCATAAAACAAAAATATACTCCTTGCTACTTACATGTAGCGATAAGACCGCCATTTGTACTATTCTTAATCATGTGTATTCCTACTGTTTTATTTCTTTTAGTGTACAATAAAGTATATCTATCTATCTATCTATCTATCTTAGTACATGCTACGGAACCATACAACGTACGTGGTCAGACACGCACTTGCCCGTTTTTATATGTCAGTGTTATGTATTGTCAAAAAAACTAGTACAGCGAAAATATATCACCCGATTTTAGTTTTTTAGTAAGATGTGTTCTTGTATTCACTATTTCGAGTACGCAATGAGTTCGTGTCGCTGAACTGTGATATTAGAATAATTCGTAGTACTTACTAACCGCTAAAAGACGCTTAAACATCACTGTGTTTACAGAAGTTGTTGGCACAGCAGCAAAGGTGTTTGTAGACCTTAATTAATAGTGATTGAACTAAGACAAACTTCTCAGAATCATGCGGGTTACCTAACTCACACACTCCACTCTATGCTCGGTTGTACAAATGTGGTAAAAGTTTGTATTTCCATAACATGTACGTATAGTGTACCTACATAGAAGCGCGGTACGCACCCTGAAAATAATAATTACCTAAACTAGTTAATTTGATAATTGCTAAATTACGAAGCTAGCAAACACATTTTGATTAGGTCTGAAGCTAGCAGATACAGGAATTTAAACTAAAAAAAATTAAGTAACACTTATTCTTACGTCTGCCAACAAATTGCTTTACTGTTTGGCAGAGTACTTGTACTATTTATTCTGTGGCAGAGGTAATATTTTTTTATAATGAAATTGATAATTTTTTTGATTAAACACTTACATTTCATTCATGTCATATTATTTTCCTATTCTGTTACCCTCAGAACCAGTCCCCTTTATCTAGCTCTTAACCTAATTAATAACATATTACAATTGGATGAATCCCTTGATGTGTTTACACGCACTGAACTAAGTTTCCTTAAGACGGCGAACCTATACCTCGAGACTAATGCCATTCCCAGTACTATAACTACTTGATTGCTCAAATTATTACCTATTTACACTGAAATTATTATCTTTAAGCATTCAATTTATTTCAAATGTTTTTCTATTTATAAATTTTAATAATTTTCTTATTTTTAATACCTAGGTTATGGCAGGCTCGCTATCGTGTCAATCCCGCACTATAGATAGCGGGCTTATAGGCCTGTTGTGGCTTTTTTACGAATAAGGCCGAAAGTCTTTATATAATGTTATCTCCATATTTATGAACACAATGTTTAAAATAATATAATATAGGGTACATAGTTATATTTCCTTTTTGTTGTATTATATATAATATCTAACCTAAAACTTGTATTGTATGTGTAGTGTAAACTGTAATATAAGTTGGTTATTGAATAAAATAAATAAAAAAAAAAATGTTGTTTATAAATTTTTGTACAGATCAACATCAAACAATAACATTCAATCGGTAGCCGATTTTTTGTACGTCAAAGTAATGTATTTAGTACAAGAAAAACGAAAAATAGATATATAAAAGTTGTAATTTAAGAAGATAGACAGCTGCTTCCTCGTTGTTATAATTTTGTACATTTTTGAATGAAAGAAAAAGCCACAAGACGGATAACAACTGTTTGTCATCACGCCAAAAAATATATATAAAATTCGGAACTACCAACAGTGTCTCCGTCTCATCCTACTGCAGCAAATAAAGATTTTATTTCTTTCTTGCTAGAAAAACGCGTACTTATAAGTTATTACTTAGACAAGACATCTAGACATGTTAAATGCTAAACTTCGTTTGATGGCTCGAGCTAAATAAATTACGAGCAAAAGGCGTCGCTACAGTCTAGCTTTTTTCGTAATGTTAATGGATGGACCTAATTATGATGGATCTTGCTTCACAATTTAATACCTTTAATATGCGTAAACAATGGTCCATTATTTTACCATTTACAAGTGGAAATATTCAGCATACACCTATATTTAACAGTCACGCCTACTGTATTATTAAAGGGTAGGTTGTACGTACCAGTGTACAAGTGAACACTCACATTTCACTGATGGCGGTATTCTGTTCCATAAAATAGAGGTCGGGTGAAATTCAGGCTACTGAGAAATTCCTGAGGAATAACTGAATTTCACCTTGTGAACTCGGATCTAAACCCTAGACCGCGCTCGACCAGCGATAGCCTAACGGGATAACCTTCCATGCAGAAGGGTCTGGATTCGACCCCGCCCTCACCTCTGACTTTTCAAATTCAGGTGCGGATCAGTGGCGTAGCTATTTAATCAAGGGCCCCGGGGCAAAAACGAAATTGGGGCCTTAATTGGGGCCCTATTTAAACTAAACTAAATACTTTGAAGGTGCAAAACTATTTCATCATCAGCTCCTTATCGCCCACTGCAGGGCATAATAAAGCAAAGATATTTACTAGTAAGCATTATGTATAGCGCAGCAGATAATTATTTAATCGTAATTCATAACAATATTATAAATGTGAAAGTTTGTTTGTTTGTCACGCTTTCACGTAAAAGTCGTCGGTTAGGGGCCAAAAAGTTAGTGTCAAAAATTCTTTATTCAACTAGAATATTATACATATAAGTTTTTCGAACGTCGTACATGGAGGCCGAGGGGCCCCTCGAGCTTGGGGACCCCGGTGCACTGCCCCGTCTACCCATACGATAGCTACGCCACTGGTGCGGATCAGACTTTGATTATCGCTTGCGTGAAGGGTAAAGGATTTTTGCTTCACCAAATACCTTTTGAGGAAACCTGAATACTTGAGAGGGCCGCTGGGGTTAGAAACTTGTTTTGACTGTAGGTACGTCTAATAACGTAGACATCCACTATCGAAGGGTTTTTTTTTAAATTCCACCTCTAAACGGGTTAAATGGGTTGTTAATGTTTATGTGAAAATCTTTATTCCTTGGGATTATTGGCACAAACACTCTTCAAAGTGAATAAATAAAAGATGGACTTTTTGAATTTTATAACTACACTAAAAAGGAACTGAACGAGGGTCCAAAACGTTAGTTCGTTCCCGTGTGATATTTTCCGACATCCACGTAGGCGAAGCCGCGGTCAAAAGCTAGACGCGGATCAGACTTTGATTATCGCTTGCGTTAAGGGTAAAGAATTTTTGCTTCACCAAATTCCTCCTGAGGAAACCTGAACACTTGAGAGGGCTCCAAAAAGTTCTCGATTGTGTGTGTCGCCAATACGCACCAGGCTAACGTTGGTAGACTAAAGGCCAAAACGCTTCTCATTCCGAGAAGACGCCCGAGGCCAGTAGCGGGTGACTAATGAGCTGATTCTGCTTATGCTATGACCTACCCCACGCCCGACAGCCGCGCTCAAACCTTTAGGCCAATTAGCCGATTAGTACATAATAATTAAGCCAATAGGCAATGTTTGAATACCTAACACAACGTAATATCCTGTTACCTAAGTGATGATAATTACAACATGTAAGTATTGACACCACACTAGTAATGTTAATTGTGTTAATATCTTATTGATACGGTATGTTATGGATGGTAGATATGTCTGATGGAATGGTAAATACTATGTTTTAAACAAAAGTGCCATTTAGAAGCAATTTGTTAATTTGCCCTACCTTATTCGATACGATATGTCTTGTTACATAGAGTAAGATTTACGAACAAATGTTATAGCTTATTTTAATGTGCATGTAACATTTATATTTTTTAATGACTTTGTGACGACTTACCAAATATTGTTGTTGACTTCCCCTGCCCTGAAAGAAGAAGGAGAGGCGGACTTAATGCCTGTGATGGCTAATTCCGCCTCTGTACAAAATTAAATGATGTGCGAAAGTATAAAAATAAATAAGTCAATAAGGACGTTCTCATTTTAGTACTTTTAGTAGGTATCATCTATTCGTCCTTTCGAATCTAAAAGAACTTCAAGAATGGAAACAATAGAAAATTTAATATAAAAGAAAGAAGGGAAGAAAAATTCAAAAATTTTAAAATCTTTTTTGAACAATGGTTTATGCGATAAAACTATCTTTAAGTAGTTTTTGCCCGCAGCTTCGCTTGCGTGAAATTTTGAACGCGTTAAGTGACGATTTTCCATACAAACTTCCATCCCCTATTTAACTCCCTTAGCGGTTGAATTTCGAAAAATCCTTCCTTATTCCTTGTCTACATTATAAAGAGAACCTCTGTGCAAAATTTCAACTTTCTAGGTCCAAGGGTTTGGGCTGGGCGTTGATGAGTCAGTCAGGACTTTTATTTTTATTTATCTTTAACTAGCGACCCGGCTTCGCACGTGTACGTTTTATAGCTTCAAACCTTCCTCTTGAATCACTCTATCTATTGAAAAAACCGCATCAATCAAGCATACATAGGGACAGACAGTGCGAAGCGACTTTGTTTTATACTATGTAGTGATAAATTCCGTCCAAATTGTATCAGCCCGTAGACCATCACTGTTGAATATGCATGGGCCTATGACCGCTACTGTTCAATGAACCACAACTTTGACAAAATCACTATGCTTGACACACGGTTTGGAGACCGTAAATGATGTTATTAGCAAACAGCAGAAGGTATTAAGCGGCCTAAATAAACGATCCAAATGGAGATAGATAAATAAAATCATTTTGTAGGTAAAAGAGTAAAAGGGGAATGAATAAAACTTTCCTGTGATTGATCGGCAGCGGAAACTCGCAATCCTCTTCTTAAGGTTCGTATTCCGTAAGCCAGGGTTCCTCAATCTTTTATCTCTATTTGTATTTTTCCTTTTGATCTTACAAACGCCTGTGTTGTTCTTCAAACGAAAATAAAACAAGTAAGTCTAAATAAAAATAACGCTCACAAAAGACAATTCAGTTAAAGGTATCGAAGAGATATCAGTAGTAATGTAATCAAAACAATAATAAAATAGGACTAGACGCTTGGAAACAAGTGCGCCTTCCGCATATTTCATCGTGTATGGGAAAGTGGGGTAAAATCGGGACGCTACGGCAAAAATTCAATAAAACAATTAAAAAAAAAACAATTTTAATAAGCTTTATTTAGTTTAGTTTATAAATTATTTTGCACTTGAGATCACTTTTATTCTTAATACTAAATAACAAAAAATAATCAATAGCTAAATTGTATAGCCGGTTTTGCCCCGTAACAGTGGTAGCAATGACTTTCATCAAGATCTTCGGGTTCCCAACCCGTGCAGCCTTCATAGGCCCAGTTGTTACATTTAAGACATTGCACCCATGCATCGCTCCTTTGCGTATAAAAACCGGGCAGTACCCGATTTTACCCCTCACACCGATAATTCAGCCCTCATCAAGCTGTCTCCCCCCCCCCCCCCTAGGTCCACGCCAGCAACGCCCTAAGCCGAGGTCCGAGTCTCACTAGGGGTCGCCCTTAGTGCTGTTGTTGCAGGTAGTCACGATGTTAGTGTAGTACAAGTACCTAGTTACCTTAGGTTAAGTAATTTACTTCCCCCCCATTGGCTGGAGACCGTTCAGGTCTCACCAATGACTGCCCGGTTACGTAGAAACGGTCCCCTAGGACCATCTACACTAGACAAATAGAAAAAAAAAAATTACCCCGTACGGTTTTGCACCGAGCGCACTTTAGAGAGACAAAGAGAAAAAAATACCTAAAAACATAATACAATAATAACTTTACTTATGTTCATTAATACGTCAGTATGTGCTTAATCTTTGCTAGAAAACAATTTTCACTTACCTTGATAAACAAGTATAATGAATGATACACTTGTTAATTCTAAAGGATATTAGATCAATGCACCATAAAAACGTTTTTCTTGTTTATTGTTGTCGAGCACGCACTGACGCCATTGAAAGTTTGTTGACAAACTAATCATGGTGACCCACCGCAGAGAGCGAACGCGCGCCTAATTTTGAAACGTGAAAGAGGCTGTACTGCCTTGTCCCGGTTTTACCCGCATACCCGGTTTTGGACTAATCTCCCTTAAATGACTTAGTTACAAGATTTAGTTTTTGCCACCATTACGTGAACCTTACCGCGTACATGCTACGCTCAACAGATGTACCCCCAGGGGTACCTACATGTTACAATTTGAGAAACCCTGCCCTAAGCGATGCCAGCTTACTTTGGTTATTACTTTAGATTCAAATTTTATGCTGAACGCATTAATTCAAAATATCACATTAACTTTAGTAAAGCACCTTTGTTTAACAAAGCCGACAATTTATAAAGACCTGAGGACATCGTTACTTTGTGAGAATGCTGGACTACTTCGTTAAAACCGTTTATAGCCACAACAAAGATGAATTTATCACCTTTTACAGAAATGTCACCTTACCTTGCTAACCTTGGAGGAATATCATTTCCTACAAATTTAATTCACGTTTACACAACGCCTGACAGGCGAAAAAGTTTTCTATGACTAAATTCTAGGAAATTTTCAATACTACCTGAAAATCAACCACATGTATTTTTTGTATTCAACGTCTAAATCCAGCTCAAGGCACATATTATTTGTATTCACACATATTTCTTACTCGTGATGCCCTTCCTAAGAACGATGACTCAGGAATTAAAGACTATAGTATACGTTCGCGTGACGTACATACGTCACGCGAACGAATACTATAGCCTATAATTTGTAGAAATCTTGGCGGCACCAAAATGTCGGTAGTAACTTAAGTAATGACATTTCTAATTTGATAATTGGAACTTCTCCTTCATCCTGCTTCTTCTGCTTCCATATTTCGTTTCTAACAATTCTATACATTGCTAAGAGACACAGCCTAATTCACGTTAATTTTCGCGCGCTACGCTGAAATAGATAATAGTTGTCAGTTTTAATATCCTTTTGTAAAGTAATTTCAGAAGGTAAAGCGGGTTAAAAAAATATATTTGGATTTTTCTTTATGATCATAGTTACGACTCATTCACACATAAATTCGTCACTGACGATTTGTGATTAATAAGTATTCTTTTAAGACAAATAAACATTTATAAACCGAATCGTGATTTATAATGCAATTCGTCAAAACAATCCCACCAAAAACATTAAATGTAAAAGATGCCAAGCCTCTGTGCAATCTTTCCACCGTAAAAAGTTTTGAGATCTCATAGAAGCCAAGTCCTATTTCATTTATTTTGTAGTTAGTTATCTATCGAGGCTTACTTTACCCAAACTGGAAGCTTAGCGGCTAACGCTGCGAGCACCAGTGCGGGTGCTGGTCCGGCTGTGGCGAAAACCGCAGCCACGACCCAATCCAAGTCCCATCCTAAACAAAGGACTACGGCGCTGAGTGGGACCAGTACCGATCCTTCTCAACACATGGCGAAGACCTCGTCGCTGAGTAAAACCAGCACTGGTCCTAGCCCCCCAACACAGACCTCGACGCTGGGTAAAACTGGCACCGATCCCGTCCTAACACATCCTCCTCCGGCGGCTCCTCAAGCCACCTTCTTCCGGATGGCCGTCTCCGGTCAAACGGAAACGGACATCCGCATGGAGGACGCTTTCACGAGCGCCTGGCAAGTCCACAAAGGCAAGGGCAAGGGTAAACGTACTCAACAAACCCTTTGCCCTTGCACAAAATACTCGGTTCCACCTCCGACTGGCAACCAGGACACAAATAAAAGGAGGAAACGTAAGACTAATAAGGAGCGTCGCCTGGACCGCAAGCGGGCAGGCAACGCCCCCCCCCCCCCACAGCTACACAAACAACTGCTGCCGGGCCGGCTAACCCGCCTAGCAGCCTCCCCAGCTTCGCTGCTGGAAAGCGGTCGCAGGCCGAGGTTGGCGCAAGTCGACCAAAGCCGTGTGTACCGCCAACCAGTGTAACGGGGGAGCCGGCTCTGCAGCAGCAACCAAATAGGAAGCAGCGAACCGGCTAGAAGGGTCAGGCTGCGGCCAAGCGGGCTCTCAATGAGACGATGTCGCCTCGTGGGGAGCGCAAGCGGCCGCGGCTTGATCAATCCAAGCGGGACGCCAACAGAAGCTACGCCCAAGCTGCCAACACGCCTCTGTGGGTCGCGATCACCTGCGACCGCACAGGGCACATCAGCAAGGCGCTCTCCGACCAGGTACTCGCTGCAGTCCAGAAACAAATTATCAGCGAGTCCTGGTCTCCCAAACAAGACGAACCCGCGCCAACATTCGACGCCAAGCCGGTGTATGCCGAGGGCGTCCTCAAGCTGTGGTGCAAAAACGACCACACCTTAGCCTGGCTAAAGAAGACTGTCTCTGGCTTGGCTCTCCCGGCTGATGTCTCGTTAGTCGTTAGAAGCCAGTCAGAGATATCAAGACGAGCACGCTGCGGGATACTGATTCCGGACGAGCAGGGAGTGCTAGAGGAGCCGACCAACATTGGCCGCGCCCTAGCCTACCAAAACCCGTCGCTCGAGATCAAAAGGTGGGTGCTCATTAAGGCAGAGAAGCAGACCGCGGCATGGTTTGTGGTGGTCGGTGTTCCTGAGGACCAAATTCGGACCCTGATGGAAGCCGGTCGCCGCCTCTCATTTGGTTTAGGGACGGTGTACCTGAAGTTCCAGGGTCCGAACGGCAGATATGCCGACGTCCCTCAGGGATGGGACCCAGCCACAAAGACCATCCGCGAGGAGCTGAAGCAGCTGCCTCCTAAGCAGACCGGGGAGACCACTCCCCAATCAAATATCCCGGAGATCGGCGCGACGGCATCTGCCGCTGAAAAGCCAGCTGCCACCACCGCCGCCTCCTCAGACGCCGTCCCATCGCCGGGTGGGGAGCCGGATGACATTCTGTCCTCGGCTTCGGACCTGGAGGGGGACGGTTTCGAGGCGGGCGACCTGTTCGCCGGGCTTCAACTTGGGGGGGACGAGGAGGGCTCGACCAGCGATGGCGTCCCTTTCGTCGACCTGTAAGGTTGTACAGGCCAACTTCCACCACAGCCAGACCGCGACGGCTCAGTTGCGCAAGTGGTTGGAGGCACAATACACGGCCATTGCCCTGATTCAAGAGCCGTGGATCAGGGCGGGCCACGTACACGGACTCTCCAATCTTGGCGGTAAGCTCCTAGTCACTACAGACCACGATCACCCCAGATCGTGCATCTATATTACTAGCAACCTCAAAACACAGCTCTTAACAGAATTCTGTTGCAGAGACGTCTCTGCCGCAAGGCTGTACATACAGCAGGATGCCGTGAGCAAGGTGATCGTCTTCGCCTCGGTCTACATGCCCGAGGCGGAGCAGCCGCCTCCCCACGACCTCACCCGCCTGGTAAACCTCTGCGAGAGGACCGGGGTCGACGTCGTCATAGGGGCCGACGCCAACGCTCACCACCCCCTGTGGGGCATGGACACGCAGAATGACAGGGGTAAGGCCTTGGTGGAGTATTTATTTACAACTAACCTATCCCTACTAAACACGGGTTCTGAACCAACTTTCGTAACCAGACGCAGCCGCACAATTATAGACCTCACTCTGGCTTCGGAGGGGGCGACGGATATCATCTCTGGTTGGCAGGTGTCGAAAGAGGCCTCCTGTTCTGACCACAGATGGATCCGTTTTGACCTTCAGGTATACATATATACCGGCAACACCACCCAAGCGAAATCCACGCAAAACGATCTCCCAAAATTTTAAGGAAGATTGGTAAAGATGATTTTATCCTTATAAATATTTAAAAATATAAAAATATCAATAAATTACATAAAACTATAATTGCAACACCTATTTTACATTGAAATTATATTCCTTTATCGTTTGAAGTACAAAATACCTTATAAATGGACATAAAAGTTTCTTTCCTTGCAACACTAGCAAATGTCACAGTATTTGTCAATTGTCACTTAGTTGTTATTTGTTAAGTGTCATATGCTCTTTTTTGAGAATTTTTATTGAAAATTGTTATAGTTTAGTTAGTTATTAGACAAAACAGACAATGGGTGATAGTCCCTCCGACTTACGGCAGCACACGGGTGCGTTGTCGTAGAATGTAAGAAAGTAAGTAGGTACCTGCAATGCAACACCTATTGTAGCAATGATGTTAGTATTATATAAGCTCATTGTATTGTAGAGTCTAAGGGCGCTTTAAATTTAAACTGTTGGTGTCGGACTGCAGTCGTGCGGTGCAGCGGTACGGTCGGGCGGCTTGTGTTGTCTGTACCGTGCACGCACGGCGGCAGTACGGACTACGCACTGCTCTCTCGTCTCGTCAACTGTATAAAAAAACACAACCACCCGTCCGCAGCACAACATCCGCACCGCAGCGGCAAATGATATTATACACAAAAAAAATATCATTGGCTGCGGCACGGTTGCAGTCCGACAGCAACCGTCTTTTAATTAAAGCGCCCTACAATTTCGTTTGTTGAACACTTTGTCCTTAATAATGTTTACGTTTGTATTCATGTTTTAGACGTAGACGCACAACACGTCCTTCAAGTAACCATATAGAAGCGTTGCTGGCTAAATAAGATGCTCGGCCGTTTTTAGCCAGAAGATGATTTACCGCTCATCAAGGAAAGGTGAATTTTGAGTTGGCGTGGAAGGAAGTTGCTGCAGAGCTGAACAATATTTGAAACGGCTCAATAAAATAAACAGAGGCACTGGCTTGTGATTTCGTGGAAAATCGTTGAAGAGATGGTCGTAGTTCATTTTGGTTGCTAATAAACGTTATTTCTTTATTTTATTTTTTATTTACGAGCTTGTTAAACATCTCCTTTGATGCCCGATAAAGCCTGAGACTACTGCTACAACTACAACATCTTATAAGCAGATAAACGTTTATTTTCAAATAAAAAATCTCTTGCACAACTTATCGATCGTAATGAATACTTTGCGGGCTTTCCAATTTGCTCGCAAAGTTATTCGCTAAAATGACGTTAAATCGTAAACTTGACAGTTGAATTCGCTACGTTTCCGACAAAAATCAATAAAAAAATTGTCATTATGACTTAAATAGTGATGTGCCGAGTTGGCCATTTATGGTATTTAAATAAATCAGTACTCGTTATAAAGAGAATCGATTCAAAACTCGAGTCACTGACTCGAATCTAGATGCGATTACTGCGTCAGGTACTCAAGTACTTCATAGGATTCGACTACTCTAACGTTTCTCACTTCCAAAAATACAAGCAAAAATACAAAATATGGGTCATAAAATACAAATCAGTTTTATTGATAAGTCAATAAAAATAAAACGTAAACATTTTAAGTAATTAGAAATCATATTCTTACTGTCTGATATACTGTATAATCATAAACAAATTCTCTTTTTGTTTTCTAGGGGCCAAAATTAAATCAATTCAATTAACTATTTAAAAAAGCAAAGGAGGACGATCAAAATGTCCCCCCCCCCCCCCCCCCCAGCAATAACAACAAGACTTATGTCGTAAGAAAGCTATCATTTATTACTATGGGCATTTATTTTTGAAACGCAACTTGAAAATCAAACTCTCGCGATCACAACAATAACCTGCATTTTTCGGAAGAGAGGGGTCCCGACGAATTAACTTTATGGGCAACAACATACGGTCGCGATTTAAATACTCGGTTCAGTATTCGCGTACCTACTATGAATACTCGAAATCTTTACTCGAGTTGCGAGCATTTGAATACTTCAGTTCTATATACATATACATCACTATCACTTTACTACCGATTTCGGTCGTTAAGTGATAGCGATACATGTCGAGACTGCAGCCCCTGGTGGGGCGCAGAGCTGGAACGCAAACGCAGTAAGGTAAGAAGGGCTCTGAACAGAGCCATGAACACTTGTGCTGACGAAGATTGGGACGATTACAAATCGGCCAAATCCAGCTACAAAAGATGCATCAGATTCAGAAGAACCATGGGATGGCGTAAATTCTGTGGGAACATTGCATCATGCCAGCAAGCGAACAGGGTAAGGAAAATATTGGCGCAACAGGGCATATCTGCACCTGTCAATCTCCGTAGACCTGACAACACACTTACATCATCGCCGGAAGAAGCCAGGCGCGTCCTTATCGAAACTCACTTCCCAGGATGCGTCTTCACACAGGTAATAAGTTGGCAGGATGTAACCCTAACACCATCAGAAAATGATTGGAGCTATGCAAGCAAGATGGTCACTTTGGAGAAACTCCAAGGGGCCATCCGGAGCTTCCATCCTTTCAAGGCAGCCGGTCCGGACGGAGTGTTTCCTGCCCTACTGCAATGGGGAGAAACGCCTGTCACCAGGAGACTGCTACCCATAATGAGAGCGTGCCTGGCCTTTAGGTACGTTCCCCAAGGATGGAGGGAAGTGAAAGTTATATTCATCCCAAAGCCAGGTAAGGGCGACTACACAAATGCAAAATCTCACCGTCCAATCAGTCTGACCTCCTTCATGCTAAAGACCTTGGAAAGGCTATGCGATAGGGAGCTAAGGGACGGCGCTCTAAAAACTATACCGCTGCACGGTAACCAACACGCATACAGCTCAGGTAAGTCAACGGAATCCGCACTTCATCTGGTAGTCAGCCGGATAGAAGAAGCGATCCATCAGCAAGGAACATGCCTGGGCACCTTTATAGACATTGAAGGGGCTTTTGATAAGACACATTTCTCCAGCATAAGCGCCGCCCTCTCCAAACATGGAGTGGAACAGGTACTAACTGACTGGATCACAAACATGCTTAGCAAACGCGTGGTTCGCCTTGAAGGCGAAAAGCAGATGGCCATGATAGCCAGGGGCTGCCCCCAGGGAGGGGTCCTATCCCCCCTTCTGTGGAACCTGGTAATAAACGACCTCATTTTGAAACTCAATGCCGACCACTATTACACAATAGGATATGCTGATGACCTCGCCATCCTGGTCTCGGGCAAGGTGACCGGGACCATCTGCAATCTCACCCAGCAAGCCCTGCGCATCGTAGAACGCTGGTGCAGGGACTTTGATCTATCAGTGAATCCCACCAAAACAGAATTAGTCATGTTCACCCAAAAACGGGCACTAGGTCCTTTCCGACTACCCAAACTGCTAAACACAGAACTCCAGCTGTCCAATGAGGTTAAGTATCTCGGGGTGATCCTGGACAGCAAGCTAAAATGGAGCAATCACTTAGACAACAAACTAAACAAAGCCTGCATCACCTTCTGGCAGTGCAGAAGAATGATAGGTAAGAAATGGGGACTATCCCCCAAAATCACACTATGGCTGTACAGTGCGGTGATTCGCCCCATGATCGCCTACGGGGCTGTGGTGTGGTGGCCCAGAACCAAGCTGAGCACAGCATCAAACAAACTACAGCGCATACAAAGACTTGCCTGCATGGCAACCACGGGCTGCATGAGGACTACACCGACTGCAGCACTAGAAGCCATGCTGGGACTGCCACCGCTGCACCTCTTTATACAACAGGAAGCGAAGCAGCGGTGGCAGCAATACGCCTGAAAACACTGAACCTCTGGAGCAAAGGTAACACACAACACACCTCGTTGCTAGAGGAACTCGCTAGCGAGTTCCCTCTTATAAGAGCTATAAATAAACGACCGGATACCCAAACAATTCATTTTTGACAAAAAATACAAAATCCAACTGTACGAAGATCACCGATGCGAGGGTTTATGCCCCGCGGAGCTGCGGATCTTCACGGATGGATCCAAAACAGGTACAGGCACAGGTGCCGGGATCTTCTCAGAAGACCTCAACGTACACATAGCCACACCATTGGGGGCTCATAACCCGGTCTTCCAGGCTGAATGTTTGGGTATTTCCCTAGCTGCGTCAGCAATCATGGCCAGGAAGGTTGAGGACCACTCAATCCGAATACTCTCGGACAGCATGGCAGTCCTGCAAGCACTAAGCAGCCACACAGTTAATTCTGGGCTGGTACACGAGTGTTACCAAACTCTGAATCAGGTGGGTAACCTCAATAATATAACCATTCAATGGATCAAAGGACACAGCGGTTCCCGAGGCAATGATGCAGCTGATGAACTCGCCAAAAGGGGATCGAGCATGGATGCGGTGGGTCCCGAACCCATAATACCACTCCCCTTCGGATATCTACGCACCCTGGTAAGAAAACGCACCAGAGACAAACACAACGATTTATGGATTAACCATGGCGAGTGCCGGCAGGCCAAGGAGGTGCTTCCGGCCATTGACGGTCGTCTCACTAAAAAAGCACTCCGGCTGTCAAAGCAACAACTACGTACAGTCACAGCAGCCATCACTGGCCATGGTTCTTTTAACAAACACCTCTTTGTCATTGGAGTTACAGACAGCCCACTGTGCAGAGCATGCATGGAGGAGGACGAGACGGCAGCCCACGTGCTACTAAACTGCCCTGAGGTCGCCACTTACAGGGCCAAGTACTTCGGTAACCCAGGTACTCTCCGAGAGATCACCAGTAACATCAAGGGTGTGCTGGCCTTTTTCGAGGAGTTAGGGTAGATCGAGTAATTATACTTACCACCCATCACGCAAAATACGCGCTTAGACGTGGAGTTGCGGATACCAGCCCGTTATACCTTATACCTTACGCCCTGTAACGAAACCATAGTGCGATTTAGAAACCAGGTACAACGCCATCTATCGAGCGAGCACAGACTATTTATTGCATTACATTGATATTTTTTCAAGTTTTTTAGCTTTATTCGTTTCATTAATTATTAACTCTATGTATTAAATTTATTTTTAACTTTAAAAAATAACAATTTATAAATAATCTACACCAATTCAATATTGTTTGTACGTAAACAAAGAACAAAGTTAACAATGCAGTCGATTCATGCACCATGTTCCTGGCAAAATGGCAAATATAAAATTGTTTTCTGTAATTAACTATTTTTTTATAATTTATCCTTTATATGTGCCTAATAATCTATCTTGATGCCAAATTTCAAGGTTCTAGGTCTGCTAGAAGTATCTTAGATTTTTGATGATCGGTCAGTCAGTGAGTGACAAAATGATGTAACTTTGATTGTAGTATCACCTTCATAGTCATTCACCTACCTACTGGCCATTTTTATATTTTATACTTTTTTTTGGAATGACAGATAGGGATTTAAATTGAGACTGGACTTTGGATTGTTTTTTGACACCATGGTGATGTTTTTCTGAGACAATATATTTTCTATTTATTTTTTGTTGATATAAATATTATAAATTCAATCTACTGACTGTTTAAATTATGTGGCATGCCACAGCAACCCACCTTGGAGCACAATATTTGCCTGGGGGAGTCCGTTTCTACACAGTGAGACAGTAGTCAGGGGTAAGGCTGTTCTAATCTTATCCCTGGTTGATGAAGCAATAGGCTAATGAGGAAAAGCTATTGTGGATTATGCACGCAGCCGAGTCTGCGTCTCGGCGATCGAGTCCGAGTGGTTAGCCCATGTGGCAATTGTAATACGCGCTTGCTGCCGCCGGATTCTGTCAAGTGGCTGTGTAGCCCATCGGCGAGCGCCGTGGCTTCAGGAGGGATCTCGCTGACTGCTGCAAGGGACGTGACGCTGTCCTGTCTCTTTTCTCTAACCATTTTTATTATTGTTGTTATGTACTAGGTATGGAATGCCCTACACATTCTGTACAACTGGTGTAGCAGACGTGCTCTCAGGAGATCCTAGGGCCGTCTGTTACATTACATGATCGACGATAACTCGTAAAGTATAAGTTTAAATACCATGTAATTTAGAAGTTTAGCTGATTATAATGATTACTCTTGGTTACCGAAAGTTCAAACTGCTAGCTTTGTCCACAGCGACGATATAGGGGGGGTGAAAAGGCCGCGAATGGCTTCGAGAAAAGGATGGTACGGCCGTGCCTGCTTTGCTCGAGCCTTGGCAGGGGCACTGCCGTGCCCCCAGATTTATACATCTGTAATCGACGATTCGTCCTAACAGATTCCCATATTTTGGATGTATTCGTATTTTTTCACGATTCGTGAGCCTGCGATGGTTGAAGGAGCTTATGGTCCATAAAAAAATATAAAAAATATTCGTTTATTTTTAAATCAAGAACCGAAAAACAACGATTCGTCGATGTGCGAATGGGCTGTTATGTCAACCGCGAGCTTAAGTGGAATCCTTCTATCCAATTTACGAAGTTCAGTGACGTTAATACAGACAAAATAATACACTAGAGATCAACTACGATAACATGGCGCGCCCCTCCGTAGACACTGCAAGTAAAAATGTGTGAGAAATAATATTAACAACGCGTCATTCGTTCAACGCAGATGTGTGCATTCTGCAACTGTCGGCCAAACTTAAACAAAATCATGGATCAATCGCTCGACAGCTCGACAGTATTGACGTCGCTAATAAAGAGTATGGTAACAATGGTACCGTTTGGAGGTTTGTAGGAAGTAGGCCTCATTTACACAGGGCAAGTAACTGACTCCAAACTCGAGACAAGTCACTGCTGACCCGATACATACCTAGTGTAGAGGACAACCAGTAAAACAAATAACTTCTGAAAGGCACTTGCCATATTTATTATTATTTATTCAAACAAACATAAATTAATTACACTAAAAACTTTGCACTCATTCTAATACGAATCGACTATACGTTCTTCTATTTTCAGGGCTTCAGGGCTGCAGGGGTTCAGGGTTCAGTTCTTCTTGTTCGTTCCTGGAGCGTAGAATGAGTGCCGAATAAAATGCCGTTTTTTTTTTCTTTTGAAGTGCTGTAGGGGGTCCTAGGGGACCATTTCTACGTAACCGGGCAGTTATTGGCGAGACCTGAAGGGTCTCCAGCCAATGGGGGGGGAGTAAAATACTTAACCTAAGCTAAGTACCTTACCTTAAGCTTAAGCTAAGTACTTGTACTACACTAACATCATGACTACCTGCAACAACCGCACAAAGGGCGACCCCTAGTGGGACTCGGACCTCGGCTTAGGGGGGGAGACAGCTTGATGAGGGCGGAATTATCGGTGTGACTGCGGAGTCTGAAGAGACGACCGGCTCTACGTCGGGAGAGCTCGGTGGATCGTGACCGGCGGCGGTGGGACGTCGCGACGGGTCTCGTCGGCGAGGACGGTATGCCGGACGGCGGCGGACGTTCTGTATTGTGCTGGTCGATTTACTCGCCTCCTGGAGGAGAGTTATTTCGTCATCGGGTTCTAAAAGTGTGTGCCTGGGACGGCGAACTTTACTTATGAGAGAGGGACTGTAGTCGGCCGCTGCGGCGACTAGGGGGTTCGGATGGAGGGGGGCAGTGTCGAAGTAACGCTTGGAAATGCATTTGTGGTATTGCCTGATGATTGGCATTTTTAGATCGAGATGGAGTTGGACGTTACGCATGAACCACGGGGCAGCCGCGGCTCTGCGCAACACTCGATGCTGGAGGGTTTGGAAGGAATTGAAATGGGAAGGCTTAACGTGTGCGAACACGACGCTAGCGTGAGTCAAGATGGGGCGGACGCACGTCACGTAGATTCTCAGCTTATTTCTAAGTGACAATTTACTGCGTGCTCTAAGGATGGGGTGGGTGGGGTTAATTAAGTAGTTTTTTATGGTTGTTGTCATTTACATCTCAGAGGAAATTAGGTACCCAAGTAACAAAAGCTTCTATAACCAGGGTGTTATAACACCAAATAGTGATATAGTAGGCCTATAGTGGTAACCATTGTGCCTGCTTGTACTATAAAGGTTTTTAAAAGAGCGTTTTGGTTCTATAAGATTAAAGAGCATTTAAGTTCTATAATTTAGCTCTTAGAACGTTTACAGGACCATACAAAAGAATCTTTAAAGTGTTGCACTGTAATAGATATGAAAAAAGCGATTATGGTACTATTTAGTACTATAGACGACCTTTCTGACACTTTTATGTATCTATTTTGCACTAATAATGCGTAAAAATAACTTTTACAGTACTAGTATTGTAGAAGTATCGAAAACATTATTACAGTATCAATCTGCACTATAAAAGTACCTTGCACAACCATTACGTAACCTTTTAGCTCCTTAAAAGCTCCCTCAACATCGCTATGGCGCTAATTCTGTAAAAGTCATGAAAACTCTTCTATAGTACTAAATAGTACCATAGCGACTCCTAATGCACTACTAAGGTACTAAATCGTGACATAAAAGCACTAAAATTAATAATTAATGGACTAATTCGTTTTCGGTGAAAATGGCTGCTGTTTTTACGCCATGATAGCACATTAGCAGCACGGCTGGAGCCAATGTGTACTATAGCGGCCATAGTTGGGACAAGTCCTTATTTTATTAATTAAAATTTAATTAAAACACGAAAATTATGAGGGCGCATTGTCAAATTTGAAATCAGCATAATTATTTTATCGATACAATTATTTTCGCAAGTGCAAGTTATGGCAGAATTACGATCCATGAATGTTTTGAAGTTGTCCTTTTTATTACATGTTACGTTAAGCAACAATTACCGATATTTTTCACAACACGAACAAAATGTGTGATAAAAAAGATCACTGGAATCGTTTACGGTGCAAAATAGCACTATAAAGATGTTTTGGTTACTTTTATAGTGCAAATTTGTGACATAAACGATGCAGAAACACTATTTTAGTACTAAAAAGCGTTTCTCGACACTTTTACTTTTCAACTATAGAGCTGATTTATCACCGTGAGAGCCTGTATGTAATGCATATAGAATAAATCAGTGATAAAACTAGGGCCTATTTGGGGTTCTGTAAACGTTTACAACACCATTATAGTACTAATCATAAACACTAAATAGCACGCTCCAAAACGTTCTCAGGACTTTTATAGTACCAAATTTTGTTACTTGGGTAAGAATGTAAATAACTTTCTGGGTAGTCTACTCTTTACTTTTATGTTTTAAGGGTTGCTTTTCAGTGATGAATTTATTTTATGATTTGTCCAAATTTTTTTTTGGGTTCTTCTTTTATTTTAAAATGTTGCCACTAGACTCTATACAAGGGACCTTTTAATCCCCTTTCGACTTTAGGGGTATTTTCGTAACACGTTGTATACACTGAAAGATTGTTTAAAGGAAAATTGTACACACTATATTCTGAATTACGGCAGTATCCCACAGTTCTTTAATTATTTTCGTATGTTAATGAACAGTTTCAATGACTCGCTACATTTGGTTCCAAATTTCAGAGTATTCCTTAAAATTTTTAGTAGTATTACAAAGTATTACAAATATCAGAGTATTCCTTAACATTTTTAGTTGGTACATAACGCTGGTCTCTTCTCTACCTCCTCTATTAACAATTCGTTATCAATGTCTTCCTCTTGCCGAGAACCCGCCATCGTAATAGCAGGTACACACACCACACGTCTATTCCGTGCACGTTCGCCAGCCGAGTGACGAAATATCGCCCAGTGAGCGCACTTCCATAGTAATGTACAGGCCGGGTGACATCACCTAGTGTCACCGGCCGTTAGGAACTATTTGTCACCGTAATGTCACGTCACCACAGTGAGCGCACTACCATACATTCTATCTTCATAGCACTCGACTTAGTAACAAAAAGTCACCGATACAAAAAATCACAATCAGTGGGGGCCCTTAGACGCGGCTATCTATATATATGTATATATGTATGTACAAGATTGGTTGGAAAGGGGGTACTAATCCGAAAGAGTGTTAAAGTACCCATAATAATGAATAACTTTTCTTCTACAACTTTCCCCAAAAGTCAATGGTTTAAGAGAAATAGCTGTTCAAAGATCTCAAAAAAAAACGCAAAATTCTACCTATCCCCAGTTATGATCAGCTGTGTTTACATTTTAGGTCATATTTGGGGTCAATCAGATTGGGGGAATCAGAAGCATCATTTTCTGAATTTGTAACTAACGCAGGGAAGAAGATTTTTTGAAAAAAGTAAACTAAGATTAATTACGGTTTACTCACGTGCATTTTTCAGGATTGCCCTACTAGTTTCGGACCCAAACGGAGCCCTTGATCATGAGCTGATCACGCGGCCAGGTCGCAAGTCGAACTCGCCGCGTCGGCTCATAGTTAATCATAAATAAGCTTGCAAAGTGTTGCAACTTGTAAGGTATTTACGCTTGCTAATATGTATAATGGGTTTAAATCCGATATAACCCGACCGCCTGAAGGCAACGTACGTAGGCGTTGCGTAGGCGCTGTACGGTGATTGAACACAGCGTTTAAGTTGCATTATTGAACGCGAACTGAATTTTTACTAAACGAATAACTTAATTTCTAACCGATTTCAAAAAGGGGAGGTTCTCAATTCGTCTGAATGTTGTTTTTATTTTTTGTATGTTTGTTACGCGATATCTCCGTCAATTATAAATGGATTTTGATGAATATTTTTTTGTTTGGTAGGTCATAACGTATAAATTTTATGAAAATAGAGGCAGCGCTTTTTGAAAAAATCAATTGAACTTGAAACTTTTTGAAAAAATAATATACTGACTTCGATAGCGTTTTGGTTTGTGGTTCCCTTCAGCAAAAGTTTTGATGAGTGAGGACTTTCAATCTCTGTTTTAACTGTCATCACAGGAACTTTAGCCAAGAACAAAGAAGATTGTATCTATTTGTAAGGAGCCGTCATGATACCCACATTAATACCTATTTTTAAAGAAAACTTCCTAGTTGTTGGAAAGATTACGCAACCGTGTCATTTAAATTTGAAGGCATAAATCGTGAATACGGCACTAAAGCGTATTTAATAAAAAAACTTAAAGAAAAGTAGAAACTAAACAGTAAAATAATTACCATATAAAATTAGCAGTTTCAGAAGTCGATGCAATTCTACACTGAAAAAAATAGAAGCCACCGAATTTTGAAACTGTAAATTTTATATTATGGTAATTATTTTACTCTTTTCAGTTTTTATTTATGTCGGTTTTTAGTTTTTTTTTAGTTTTTTGTTATACAAAATTAAGTTATATTACACCATTACACCAGAACTAACTAAAGACTGCAGACGTGTAGATGAGGCTTAAGGGATATATCAGGTGCATACGCTTCAGTATCTGCCTGTAGGGTACCTACACCTGGTACCTGGTGGTACCTGTAGGTACCTGAATCAGTATATTCATGTGAGAGATCCATCTAAAACCGCTTTCCCTCCGGCGATATTCCTTTGGAAATCATAAGCTTGGCTTATAACACTGCCTTTGTAAAATTCTGTTTGCAAATAGAATTTCACAGAGTATACTACATCAGATAACATTCCAATGGTTTGCGAATGTAGGTTCAATTAAGCATCCCAAAAAGAATTTACAATCAGTTCACTATTGACATATCAAACTGACTGGGATAAAAGTAGAAAATAAATAAAGCCAGTCGGACATAGTTCATAGTCTTTTGAATACTTTTATATAGCACTAGCGACCCACCCCGGCTGCAACAACAAGTGCAATTTCTACATTAAACCTTCCTCTTGAATCACTCTATCTATTAAAAAAAACCGTATCAAAATCCGTTGCGTAGTTTTAAAGATCTAAGCATACATAGGGACAGACAGCGGGAAGTGACTTTGTTTTATACTATGTAGTGATGCTTTGTTATATAATTATCTAATAAAAATCTTGCAAGTTAAGCCAGTTCTGATGACAGTGCAATAACATTAACATAACATTTCAAAAGTTGTTTGATTTCAATACAAAAAAAAAACAGCAAGGATAAAATTTAACATATTTTTTTTGAACGGATTAGATGGAAAATAATAGCTTTGGGGCGGTCAATTGAATAAAGTACGTAGTCCATATTACTTCCATGAGTAACTATGCAATCAATAAATGACTAAATGACCACCATTTTTAAAAAAATATGCAAAAAAAGTAACTCAAACTTTTTATTGCATTCATGTGTACATAATAGATATTATATTTATAAGTCCTGTAGGTACTTATATGGTTTCAACATGAAACCCGGTAAGGGCACAACAACATACTAATAATAGGCACTATTATAATTATAATATGTTGAATGGTAATAGTAATAATAGTTATTATTAATAAAGTTAGAGGAATTGTATTGCAATATTATTATAGATTAATGTAGTGTATAGTTGGTATTGTAAACAATTTTATGTGAGTGGACATTTCGATGCGTAAATGATGAAAGCACGGCAACATGGCTGGCCGGCAAGACTAACGCGATATCGCTCTTTGCAGTCAGATAACTCGGGGCTCTAAAATTACTCAGAAATAGAAAAGAAAGATTTTATTTTGATTTTTTTTTAGTTCCTTTTCAAAAATACCCATTTAGGTTTAATCTTTGCCATCAGTAAATCACGCGGTTTGAAGGAATTACACAAATTCGATTACAACCTGTATTATACCCAACACAGTACCCGTAGATACGGGTACTGTATTTTGGGTAGATACCCAACCGCAAGGACGCTTCATGATGAGCGGCTTATTTACAACGAACCCGCATTAGCGAATCGCGTCCAACACACTTGTCACAGAAGTTTATATATTATAATATCACATACTCCATGCTATACGCCTAATGGAAGCCATCCATTAGGCGTATAGCATGTCCCATTCCGACACAAGTAATATAGTTTGAACGAACGATTTGAGCGGTTTATTGCGAACGCCGCTGAGAATAAAGGTCACAGCTCACGACGAGGCGATGTGGGTCGGGTGCCGGGTGGCTCTAAAGCCACCCGGCACCCGATCCACATCGCCTCGTCACTCGGCGTCCACTCGTTGTCAGCAGGTGGTTCACAAGTGGACGCCGCGTTATCACCAGTAAACGTCGCATGGTAAACCAGAGGAGTCGTCGGAGGAGTTCACTTGATGGCAGCGCGCATTTCACTCGGGACTTGTGCGTTGGCAATGCGCAGCAACGCAAGGCAAGCATGCGAGCAGCGAGTTGTCACCGAGTGATCAACTCGTCGTCCGCGCGTGGACGGCATACGCCTGAGGCAATCCGGTGACGCTACGGAGTTGATGTAGTGAGCGCACATCCATACAAGTTCTTATAAAGAATACTAACCGCACGAGGCGAGGCGATGCGGGTCGGTGGCTCTAATGAGCAGTGATCTTAATGATATCAGCCCTCCGATTCAGAACCTTCCGATAAGCAGTTGTCGACCGATTCGGTTTGTAATCTCGTTCCGTCTACGATTCTCGTAACGAGAGAAAAATAGATACTTAGATAGATTACCGAATCGATCGACAACTGACTAATCGAATTGTTCTGCAGAACTTCTCATACTTACATATTATACAAGGTTAGTCGGAAAGGGGGTACTAATCCGAAGCCCACTTATGGTATCGCTGATGACTGTTTGAAAGCAAGTGTTAAAATTTCAAAATTCGTTTTTTTTTTCAAATAAAATGATTTTTATTTCAGTTTTTTCAAGAATTCTTCATCCCTGTTTTAGTTACAAATTCAGAAAATGGTGCTTCTAATTCATGACCTCAAATATGACCTAAAATGTAAACACAGCTGATCATAACTGGAGACAGATCGATTTTAGAGATTTTTTTTTGAGATTTTTGTTTCTCTTAAACTATTGAGTTTTGGGAAAAGTTGTAGAACAAAAGTTATTCATTATTATGTGTACTTTAACACCATTTCGGATTAGTACCCCCTTTCTGACTAACCTTGCATAATTTTTGGATTCAATGCTAAAATAACATGTGCTGATTTCAAAACCATTTCGAGATTTTAGTTTTCTAAACCTATTTTTGCTATCTTCAGCTCTTAAAATGATGGTGTTAGTGAATATTGATGGTGTTGTCAGAGAAAAAAAGACACATTAACACAACCAGCCACACAATCCATGTTAATTCAGGGTACAAGTATGAGATTGTGGCTTGCATGCGGCGGGTTAGGGAACCTCCGTCGCCCGACCAGTAAAAGGCCCGAGAAGGCGACGCGCTGTGTTCCGTGCGCGCCTCTCAGGAGGACGTGGGGCAAGGCCCCACAGAAAAACAGGTCTGCCAGGGGCTGGCGGACCGAGACCTGCCGGGGTCGCGGTGCATGCAGCTGCGAATCCCGCGACCTCGGCCAAGGGTCAGGAGAAAGAACACCGTGGGTTTTTAACCGGTAAGAGTCCAGCATACCTTTTCGCCTTACCCGGGCGAAGGGCATCCATGAGGAACCTCAAAAGAAAAAAAAAACTTCAATTATGGGATACTGTGATGTGATTAATATTAAATTTTAGTTTCAGTGCTTCTACATATGCTATTATTATAATGCGTGTTCCACAATGATCACAATGTTACGTATGTTCGAATTTATCACTCTACAAAACCGACACAAATATCTACGTAAGTAAACCAGACGTATTTACCATAAGAATGACGATAAATTGCGGCTGTCTCGTTTCATGAATCCTACTCGAGACGACTATACATCCCAAGTGTCAAGATTTAAGTTCTTTCAACAAGATGACAATAAATGCTACGGAAGGAAAATTGTGTCGGGTTTATCTTTTTTATAATATTTTTCCTTATACTGCCAGTTTCATATTTTGGCAGCCATGAGTCTGAGAAGATTAAAAAAGTTTTGACGGACACACGTCAAATAACATTCCAAATACAGCTTCCTTCCTCTCTTTCATTTTACCTGGAGAGTCTATAAATAAGTTTAATATTCAAGGAGAATTCAAGTTTGATAACATCGGTTTTTTGAAATGGCCTCATCATACTTTACAGAGGAATAAATGTTAAATCTGCTTTCAAATCTAAATCAGCGCAAAGCCATGAATAACAAACACTACTAGTTTATTCCGACTCAGCCATAATCTACTTTCGATAAATCTGATATTTATTCGTTTAACCGCCTGGAATCGCTTCATAATTTAATTCAATGTTTGAGTCGATAGAAAAATCGAATGATGCTGCTACCCGCCCTACGGTTCCTAAAGCCTTGTACGCACGATCGAACACAAACATCGAAACATTGAACACGAATCACTAAAGGTGTTCGGCGAACACTGTTTGGTAATGGTACGCACATGCAAACAACGTGTTTAATATTCGTGTTCGCGATGTTCGTGTTCGTTCGTGAGTACACGGCTTATTACGCTTATCCTAAAAGTTATAGAATTCAAAAACCCATCTGTGGTAGTTTGAAAACAATCGCGTTACCTATACAATCACGTTCGCTTTCAGGCAAAGGGCTTAGTAGGCGTTTCGGCCGCTGAGTTTCGTCCGATCCGGCCGAAACAGCCATTTCATTATTATTAATATTTTTGAGTGGTGTTTCGGACGAATTCTTTTTTAAAGGCAAAGTAACGTCAGAAACATAATCAAATAATACCTATTTTACTTTGTGGCCATGGATAAATCGAAATGTACAATCAAATAAAAAAGTCTTATTTTTTTACTGAATCCTTATTAGGTGGTTAAGATTCGATCACTAAGGCAAAGGGAAAGAAAAAAAAAATTTTTTTTTGGCACTAGTTCCTCCCCTGTTGTGTAAATCTATCTAGGTATACCAGTAGCAGATCATGCAGTTTTAAAGAATTACACGAATTCGTTAACACCCTGTATAAGACTGATTATTGTTGTTTACATTTATAATTCTTATTTTTAATTGATTATAAGACTGATTATTGTTGTTTACATTTATAATTCATAATGTACGCTTTTTAATTGATATATAAGACTGATTATTGTTGTTTACATTTATAATTCTTATTGTACGCTTTTTATTTGATATTTAAAGACTGATTATTGTGATTTATCATGTTTACTGTTGATTGTTGTAATTATATATTAAACTTTATCTTTGTCCAACAATTCCCTGACTTTTACTTCAATAATATAACCCTGCCTAAGATTTTTCATTCTGACCGTACAAAATTTGCTTCAAAAAAAGTATCGTCCGAAACGCCACTCAAAAATATTAATAATAATTAAATGGGTGTTTCGGCCGGATCGGACGAAACTCAGCGGCCGAAACGCCTACTAAGCCAGGCAAAGAACATACATTTTCGCGCGATTTCATGCAAGCTTATCTTTGTTATCATATTGAAAGCAAAAGCTTTTACCTGTAATGGTTAAAGCCATATTTTAATGATAGATCACGCCGATCTTTACTGACTTAGATTGAACGGTAGGTATTAAATTGATTTTCTTTTAACGATGGTTTTCCATTTTAAAGTCAATTCAGCCCCCAGTCTACAGTCCATTTTTCTAATTAGACGTAAAAACTCGATATTTCTTTTATTTGACAATAATTATAGTTTATTTATTTACCCATATCAGCCCACAGTTCAAATGATATAGGTGTGACCCTGTCGTTGACCGATAAATAATAAGCCCTGTTGTCCTCACCAGTCATGTGTAATATCTTTTCTTTATAATAATGTCTTCAATTGTACCTATCTTGTGTGTTTTTACAAGATATTCTTTAGAACAAACACGTCGCATTTATTGTCTTTATCTTATCAAAAAGTTGATAAGATAAAGACAATAAAGGAGGAGCTCGTGGCTAAATAATTACAGCCGCATAGACCGATCTTCCGGGTTAAGCCACGCTTGCAGAGGTTGGTCTGTGGATGGGTGACCATTTAACATAGCGAGTTTCCTCCGTGCCTTGGAAAGCACGTAAAGCCGTTGGTCCCGGCTGTCATTTGTAGATCTTTGACAGTCGTTACTGTTGGTCAGAAGCCAGAAAGTCTGACAACCAGTCTTACCAAAAGTATCGTATTACCCAGTTACTGGGTTGTGGAGGTCTGATAGGCAGTCGCTCCATTTAAAATACTGATATTCAGCTGCATCCGGTTCGACTGGAAGCCGACCCCAACATGTTGGGAAAAGGCTAGGCAGATGATCTTATCAAAAAGTTGCCCAGTGTTACTCTTCTTTTATACTTTTCCTTTTTTGTTTAATTTAATTCAACAACGTGTAGATACATACGTACATTTAATTGAATATTAACACAATCACCGTGGCCGGTTGGAAACGAACGTTAATTAATGTACTGGGCTAATTAAGACTCGCGTTAGAAAGGTCCATAACATTACATGTGAGCAAAAGCTTTATTTGTTATTTTAGTTTCAATTCTAACTTTATTAATTTACTTGTAGTTTTGTTGATGCAGACAATGTGTCACTGAGTAGCAATGACGAACAAATATTTAGACTTACCTAAGTAAGTCATAAATCATTTATTTCTTAACAATATACATTTGTGTTGAAAATTCAAATTGTGATTCTAATTATACAATAGTAAAACATTAAACTTTCCGATACATTACTAAGTCACACAACATATGAATAAAAAAATTAAAAACATATTATGTCTGTCGTTTGTCATTTATGAACTTATCGATAGAATAATAGCCGTGCTTCAATAAATACGTCTTTAATTTGTTTTTAAATAAGTTTATGCTATATATGCTTTTGTGCTATAAATTCTATAAATAACCTATTGTATAGACAGACTGATTGTATTCTAGGACCATGCTGAACCATTTAGTTTCGGTTTAATTGTGTAAGGTAAGTCTTTCCTACGAGTACTATTTCTAACCTGTCTTTCCGCATCGGTCTCAAAGTGCAGATTTTTTACAAAGTTGGTTAACATAACTAAAATATATAGACATGGAACCGTTAAGATTTTAAGTCTAATGAAACAGTCTTTACATGATTCCGTTTGATTCATACGGAGCATTGCCCTTACGGCTCTTTAAATGTAATAACTTATTATAATAACTAATAAGAGAAAGAGGCTTAAGTGCTCTTCATTCCCCGGTTTATAATTAAGCCCCTAGAATGTGAGCCTTTTTTCATTTATTGGGCACAATTTCAAAACTCGTCTTGCTACTGAGAATTCTCCAATAACACATTACCTGACTTGCAAATCAATCCCACGTCCTCATGCCGAGCAGTCGCTAGCGACCACTAGACCAATGAGGCAGATGCTGCATTTAATATTATAAATATTATTTGAATGCAAAATGTTTCCAAATACCTAATTTCGTAATAACAATAATGGAAATTCGCTGCGAACAGAAAGCTTTGAAAATTCTATTTGGAAACTGACAGTGCTTAATAAATAAACGTTTTTTGGATAAGAATCGAATCACATCTTGTTTCATTTTCTGTTTCATTTAGAGAGATTTCTTCGAGCGTAAATATTTATGACGTGGCATTATTTGTACTTATGTTTTCTTGTTTGTACTTATCGATATCAATATAAAGACGAGTGTTCGTGTTATGAAATTATATTGTGTAAATGTTGCAACATTGTAAAATATTATCAACCTCATTTTCGACGCAAACTATTAAGGTATCTACTACACACGCAAGTCCATACTCAACGTATTACTTGTGCAAGTGTGTAGGTACAGGCGCCAGTACATCAAGCTACCCGAAACTGTCAAATTTTCCCAATCAACCTTGAACCGTATAATTTTGCGATAAAGATGAAAATCTATTAAAGAAATTTGACAGATTGTAGTAACTTTGTATGCTGGCGTCTGAACTTAGTGAGAGTGCATTAAAAGAGCCTCCAAGAGTGACGATACTCAAGTAAGTTTACCCAGGGTAGCCAGCCACCCGTCGCCCGACCAGTAACAGGCCCGATAAGGCGGCGCGCAGTGTTCCGTGCGCGCCTCTCAGGAGGACGTGGCGCAAGGCCCCACAGAAGCAGAGGACCGCCAGGGGCTGGCGGACCGAGGACTACGGGAATCGCGGTGCATGCAGTTGCGAATCCCGCGACCCCGGCCAAGGGTCAGGAGAAGGAACACCGTGGGTTTTTAGCCGGTAAGAGTCGGCATATCCAACGAAAAAAAAGGATAGCCAGCCTCGCTGCCAACCTTGCTGACTGGGTAATCTCTTCACAACCACATGAGCAGATTCTCGTATAGTTGGTGAGGGTTTGAGAGAAGATGCGTACTCAACACTTTTACATGAAGCTGTCAGACGATATCAGCATAATTGAACTTAAAATCGGACGGAGACAAGAACATCAGGATCTTTAATTAAAACAAGTGGAAATTAATTAGTTTGGAAAAGAAAAAAACAATATTTAAAGAACTGAAGTTAATTAATTCCCGTGTTCACGATTAATAAAACACTCACAATTTAGATATCTAGCTATACCTAGAATTTGAATTTTGTCTAACAAAATAACATTAAGTTATTACAGTCTCATGTTCATTCAATTACTGAATAATGTAAGTAGTTCCAGAATAGTACGCAGAATTGAAGTAATGTTATAACAATTAATTAAGTATATCAGGATTAATTTAATTGTCTCGTCTTAACATGTTCAAAACGGACACTTTATACCCTGCGTATAAATCAGGGCTCGGAAACGTTATTTAAAATAACGTTTTTAAAACGTTTCTAACAGTTCTTTGTACAACATTTTGTTCCGAACGAAAACGAAAAGAGAACAAAAAGCTAGTTTTCAAAAACCGGTTTATTCCGCAGGACGGAGCCGCACATAGTGTGCGGCAACAAGCATGGACTTGTTAAGTTCCGTAGGATATGTTTTCATTTCAATACATCATTAATTCCGAGCATAGTTCGGAGCAGGGTTGTTGCTGATGTATATTTTTTTCACATCAGCGGATGCTGATGCTGATGTTTTACCATTGACATCAGCGGATGCTGATGCTGATTCTCATGATTTTCTTAAAAAACGGAAAAAGTAGTGACCATTTTGAATAATATCTAAAAGTTGCACAGTTTTCCTTGGTACTGAAATAAACGATTGTCTCAAAAATTTTGGGATTTTAATAAAAAATATAATCAAACTTAGTAGATTAGTACCTAATAATTAGTATAGTACTAGATTAGTAATTAAGTACCTAGACCTACCTAGTGCATAACCTGCTACCAATCTTTCGTTTAATTAATAGGTATTGGAATTTAATCAAAGGTACATAATCCACTTTTCAATGGGGTCGGCATTATTTATCAAACTCAAAAGTTTACGAAAAAAAACTTTCACGCGCAGATACGTATTAAGTATAACGTAATGAATGAGACAAGTTTGTATTTGTTTGTAAACGCAATGCCGGTCTGCCCTTGGATTGATCAAAACTCGCAAGCAAAAACTTCACGGGATATAAGCCCCGCCCCCTCTGCGGTCATGTCACGACTTGAACATCAGCATTAATATCAGCATCGATCAATGCGGATGCTGATGTTGAAAAAGATGCTGAAGATCAGCGGATGCTGATGCTGATGTTCGCAACAACCCTGGTTCGGAGCATAGTCGAGCATAGTTTTTATTTTATTTGAGATTTATTTATTTATAGTTAATTAAAACGGTGAACACCAATTACAATAATTAACATAGAAACAAGTAACATGGAAGGTAGAAAAATACAGGTATGTAATGTCGACAATTGTGTCATACACAAAATACTTAAGACTAACATGGGATAGTGGACACCCTCGCATACTGTCTCTCACAGAACATCAGACATACACGCACAATTTCACTCCATTTATCCGCGAACACATCACATTCAGGGTTGGCAGCCAGGAGGGCATTGAGTATCCTTAGAGTACGACACACAGGAGATTCAGCTCTGGCGACAGTTCTGGCTGAAGGTTGCGCGAATAGATTGTGCCGACGGCTTTGACGGTGTCCGATGTATTTGTCGGGCACAAATAGTCGACAGAAAAGGCCATGGAGCTCAGGGCAGTCGATACGACCCCTAAGGGTTTTATAGGCTACTATCAGCTGATCATGGCCTCTTGTTACTTCCAACGAGTTAAAGCCCAACATTCCTAAGAGATAGTTGGTGGGGTACATGTAGGAATAGAAATTGTACGACCTATTGAAAAAATATCTCAAGAAAGTTTTCTGTACCTTTTCCAGCATCAGTGTTTGGGTCGCAGTATGGGGGTGCCAGACACAGGCACTGGACTCAAGTTTACTGCGAACCAGTGTGGTGTATAACAGCTTAATAACATTTGGGTTGCGAAAGTCACGAGCATTACGCAAGACAAATCCCAAGCGCCTGAAAGATTCCTTCGCCAGAGTGGATCGTGATCTTTAAACGTCAGACAGCGGTCGAAGGTCACTCCCAAGTCCTTAACGTTGGTGACTCGAATAACTATTTCACCACCCAAACTGTATTCAAAATGGATTGGTCGCAATCCTCGACCGTATGTCATGGCATTGCATTTGTTTTTGTTGAAGAACAGCTTGTTCACAACGCTCCACTCGTAGATGGCATTAATATCCCCTTGGAGGAGTTTACAATCTTCGTTTGATTTTATGTGTGCAACTGAACTGAAGATGGGTTTCAAGGTCAGAGGTGATAAAGACAAAGTCTGCGATGGAACGAGCTTACCCAGAAGAAGCCTGTTCATTGTAACTTTGAAGATATTCGAGTCGTAAGCGTGGAACACAGACGCAGTCAGTGAGTTCCATTCATTTGCCGTGCGTCGTGTTTAGTGCGAATTGGTGGAATAGCAACTAGGTATGGATGGTAACTTGCAGTGCGTCTGGATGTTCGATGGTAGAAGGGGGCCGGTGGGATGAGGTTGTGGAGTTCTTGAGCACACTCACTGAATTACAGTCTATAGAAGACCGACAAGCAGGCAACCTTGCGGCGATGAGCCAAGCTGTGAAGCTTGGCATCCACCAGTTTTACGTCGCCAATGAGTCAGACTTCAGCTTGACTCAGTGGAATGCAGAGTTAAGAACTCTGCATTCCACTGAGTCAAGCGCGGCAAGTTGGTATTTTGCTGGGCCATCCCAAAGGTGGCTGCAATACTCCATGCAGAATCGGACTTGCACTTTATAAAAGTCAACAAATGTTCAGGCAAAAAGTATCGCTTCACTCTATTTAGGATGCCCAGTTTTTTGGCTGGTTTAGACTTTGTGCTCAATGGGGGTGCCGAAGTTGACACTGACTGTAAACTCCATGCCGAGGAGCTCGAGCCGGTCAGTTATAGGAACAGACATATGCCGAAAACTAGGAGTTTGGTCGAAACGACTCCTTTTTGCGGTTTGTGTTGCGACTTGCGAGTGGTTAGTTATTGGTCCTATTTTGATCACAAAATGAGACGCAAGAAAAAAAATTAAAAAACCTAATTTAAAAAGAAGCAGCTATGCTCCGAGAGCACCTGCGTCGCGTGAAACGTCAGGGAGCCGTGCCTTCTCCAGAGCTAGTCCGCCAGTACCGGCCGGATCGCGTAGATTGGTGATGACGTCGGCGGTAGGGCGTGAAAGCCTGTCCCGCCATTTCACCACCTGGACCTCGTGAAGCTACAGCCTACGCAGCTCAAACTGGCGTTGCATCGGCCGCTCGCCTCGCGCCCGCGCTTCATCGCGCCACTGGTAGAGTGACACGAATATCTTCGCCTCCATGTCCCAGGGCAGAGATCCAGCCAGTACGCAGGCCGCCTCGTAGATCGTGCGATAACCCCTTATGACTCTGACAGCCATCGCCCACTGCAGCTTCCGCAGAATGCTGATGCTGCTGGCCGTCAGGTCAGCCGCCCATATCGGGGCCCCATACAGGGCCAGCGATCGCACGATCCCCACACACAGCCGCTTGCAGGCGGTACTCGGGCCCCTCAAATTGGGAAGCAGCGTTGTGAGCGCGCCAGCCTCATCCGGCAACTTGGGCGCCAGACGTCGGAAGTGGGGCCCGAAGTCCCACCGGCTGTCGAGCACCAATCCCAGGTACTTCATGGTAGACTCGACAGCGATCCGAGCCCCCCCCCAACCACGATGTGCGAGCCGGGTGGCGGCGCCCACCGGGGGCCGTGAGACATCATAACCTCCGACTTGCTGAGAGCCACCTCCAGGCCTAGGCGACGTATGCGGTCCACCACCTAAGAGACCGCAGCTGTCACCGGCAACGCTGCCTCCTTGTGCGAGCTCCCGCGGGCAGTGACCAGCGTGTCGTCCGCATAAGACGTCAGGTCTGCCCCCGATCTGAGCTCGCCCCTTAGCACCCAGTCGTATCCGATGTTCCACAGGAGAAGGCCCAGGACCAAGCTCTGTGGAACACCGCACGTCACTTAGTGCTGGTAACTGCCATCGCGTCCCATGTAGGTGACACACCTCTCCGACAGATAAGCCCCAACGACGTGGCGGAGGTAGAGAGGCACCCGATGATAGCGCAGTGCCTTCCAAATACAACTTCAAATCACCACTGTACCTACTCCAGCCAACTTACAGAAAGAATCTTGCATCATCTTCCTGCCCTTGCCCTTGTTACTTGGGGTCGGCGCAAGATGTTTTCCTCTTCCATTCCGTCCTATCAACCGTCATGCTAACACTGCCTCCCCTTTTCTTCCATATAATTCTTCACACAATCTATGAGATCCATCTTTCCTTTGACATTTCTTTCCCGCTCCATCCATCCACATTTATAATCATAACTCTTTTAGTCATTTGCGTTTCATCCCTCCTCTTCACATGCCCATACCAAGACAAACGATTCCCTTTCAACTTTTCTGTCACTGGCGCCACTTTCAAACTTCCTCTAATATACTCATTCCTGACCTTATCCATTCTGGTCACTCCACACATCTATCTCAACATTCTCATCTCCACGAAATGCAATCTTGTTTCATCCGTCTTCTTTACGGCCCAACATTCCGTTCCATACAGTACGATAGGTCTTATCACGGACTTGAAGATTTTCTCCTTTAACTTGAGGGGCATTGGTGGGTCGCAAGTCGGGTGTGTCGCAAGTGGGATGGAAAAAATGTTTAAAAACCTAAAAAAATTTTTTTTAATAGTACATAAAATGTGCATGTCAATGATATTTTTTTGTCCAAGTTTTAACACACACTATACTCGTACTCACAGAATAATATTCACAGTGATAATAGGGTCTACTTTAAGCTTTAACGAAACGACGAACGGCAGTCAAATACCAACTGAATTAAATTCGTAATATTCGTAGTTTTGTTTCGAAGTTTCGTTGTTTCGAACGAACAACCCAAAAAAAATGGAAAAAAACGGTTAAAAACGTTTTATTAACCGAGAACAATTCAAATTTTGTTCTTTTTCAAAAACGTTTTTTATAACGTTCCGTTCGAACGTAACCGAAACAAACTGTTTCTTAGGTATTTAAGACGAAACCGTTTCGAAAAATATACCGGTATCCGAGCCCTGGTATAAATGCGATAAATAAATGCTGTATTTATTTGTGTTGTGTTGTGTTGTTTAAATGTTTGAGCCATTGACTTAGAATTGAGCCAACTGAATCTCTGTACCAACCTACCATGACCCGAGTACTTTGGCACGCTTACGTAACAGAGGTTCTTTTAAATGTGGTGCTTTAGGCAAACATGAAAGTGTCCCGTGTGTTACCAACAATTTTAACAAGGCTGGCCTAAAGGAATTACATTGTATTTTTTTGAGAAACGTGGGCATTTTTAATAGGTCTAAATACGTAGGCCCAATACTCGTAATTAAAATGTGAAATTAATTTTCACGAGAGCCTACCAATCGCCAGTTAAGCCACATTTCTCGGGATTTTGGGACTAAGCATTTTTTTTTTTCCAATTATATTGTCCCACTGCTGGGCAAAGGTCTCCCCCATAGCCTTCCACTCATCTCTATGCCTTGCCTTTTCTGGCCAATCTCCCATAAACGAATCTAAGTCATCACGCCAGCGTTTCCTAGGCCTCCCTCGGCGACGACGCCCGTCTTCCGGCACCCACTGCGTGACGACTCTAGCCCATCTGTCTTTATGCATTCTGCATACATGACCCGCCCAATCCCACTTCAGTCTTGCAGACTTATGGCCCACATCGGCAATTCCTGTTGTGTTTCTGGGACTAAGCATAGGATATTAAAATTTCCGATTTTGTATAGTTACAGAGACTCGTTTCCGCGAGAAAATGCTCAACAGTACCCAATCGTAATTAAAAGCAGTGTTCTAATAATGAGTAAAGGCTGAGATTGTTTGGCTGAGCTGCGTGCCATGAATCGAACAGCCTCAATTTCAATTATTAATTTACAATAATAATGACACGTATTCATAAGTCCTACGATTTTAATCGCTCTATTTTCTTACAAAACATCCGTATACCATATTTCAAATTGTAACCCATCTGTTTTTTTTTTGTTTTTAATGTCAAAGTCAGTGTTTTTTATTTCAGAAAGACCAGATTTCAGGCACTTTTAAAACGTCAATACTAAGGGCACGGTTCCAAAAGGTAACCAGCAAGAAACTCCATGAATATTCTTTTTAAAATAGATCTACTTAATACTATTTGTGACATGACAATTCCATTACAGTAGTATGAGAAATAGTATGAGAATAATGCAGGTTACTGTAAGAAATACAATCACGTAAGAGTAACAAATATCATTCAACTTCAAAAAGGAGGAGGTTCTCAATTCGTCTAAATGTTTTTTTTTTTTGTATGTTTATTACGCTATATCTCCGCCAATTATGAATGGATTTTGATGATTTCTTTTCAGCGCTTTTTGAGTAAATCAACAAAAACAAAACAAATACATAGATGATGTTTTGGTTTGTGGTTCCCTTCAGCAAAAGTTTTGATGAGGACGTTCAATCTCTGTTTTAACTGTCATCACAGAAACATTAGCTAAGAACAAAGAAGATTGTATGTATTTGTAAATAGCCGTCATGATAATTATACATCACTACCTATTCTTGAAGAAAACTACCTAGTTGTTGGAAAGATTACCCAACCAGGTGTAATGACGGGTGTTCGGTATAGTAATGAAACACAAGTATCTGTCAGGACTGACTGTAATATACTACGAAACTTACAAGCTAAGTGACAATATATAGGGAGGAGGCGCGTCACACACTACACCTCCACCGTTTTTAATGAAAAAAAATATAAGTACAAATACTAATTTTTTTCCTAAATAAATGAAACAAAAACAAAATATCGTCTTTTTTAAATTTTTAAACTACGTATGACATTAATAAAAAAAAATTATTGAGGTGAACATTCTACAAAAATGCTTGTATTATTTCTATTAATTCAGTTTAAATGAATTGTAAATACAATAGAGAAAAAAGCAAAAACTAGGTAGTAAATGTTGTTTACAATCTTGTAACGACACAAAAACATAGTGGATATAATATAATATTATACAACAAAATCCATTGCTAAGGCAATTTCTTAAAGCTAACAAACAGTAAGATTCGTAGACATGATAAAATTATATTCATAATGCAACATAACACTTTTGTTTTTACCCTACTCTAGATTATAATTACCTAAGCACTGTTGACAATAATACATAATGTTACTAGTTTTATTTTAAAATAAATCAATTTGGTAGATTACTATTACTTACTACTAAATATTAATTTAACATTAAATAACAGTAACTGCGTGTAGTTTCCATTTTTTTTTAAATGTTTCTCTTGTATTTTAACTCTTCCTTTCTTTAAATCGTCGCAGATTTCTTAATACATTTTCTTTAAAACTAATTAAAATCGCATATACTTTCCTCATAAAACGAAAACTACTAATCTCTTTATTTTGACAGGTACAAACCTTTATCATAATAAATTCACGTTCTTGAAAATATTCTTTATTTATTACAAGTCGACTTTTTTTATTTTAAGGATCTAGATTTAAGACTTTAGTCTCCAACAATTCTCACAGAGAGATCTCGTCTGCACCATGATCGAATATGAAGGATCTGACCTTAGTACCCCTTTCTTGTGTGCCATTTATATTCATTTCATCCAAATCACAACATTAACTACTTTCCATCCAAATTGAATAATTCGGTACAATAAGTACTCCGTTGCTTTCGGGTGATCAGTCCGTAGGCGAGCCAGAGTATTATTTACCAAACTCTTCCCAACTGCTAAACATACTATCCTACAAACCCAACTTTCTTACAAAATTACATTCAATAATCCAACCTCCTATTTTTATAACTTCTTTCTATTAATCTTGCTTCTTCTCTAAACAGGAATAGTAACTAAAGCACTCAAGGTGACAAAAGATTTTAATACTATCCCTATTTCATCATACCTAACACTTGTTATTAATCTTCCATATAATTTAACAAATTATAACATAACACCCAGTCATATTATTTCGTTTACGTATCATTTGAGAGCCCCTAGTGTTGACCTTTTGAAAGCACCAGGGATCTGGTCTACTTGAAATAAAAACTATTTGACTTTGACTTTGACTTTGACATTTCAAAACAACACCGCATTGTTCAATCTAATTTTTAAACAAAGAGATTCCGATTTCAACACCTAAGAATGTGCATGCATAAACGAAATATGTACACGGCACATCTGTAATCGAAATGAAACGAATACTATACCTTAGTTCCAGAATTCAGATAATTTATGTAAACAAAGAAATGTCATTGTCAAAGTGACAGGTTAGTGGTACAAAACATTTTATCATTAAATGTTTACCAAGTAATCATTTAAAATCAAGTTAATTTTAAGAACAATGCAAACAAAATACCGTAGCCAAACAATGTCTTGTGTAGTGTGTCGGAGACGCGCCATATAATCACTTTAATCAGTCCATAGACGCATTCATCACCATAAGTTTTTCTGTGGCACTCATAGATGTTCGAGGCCGCTTTTTAACAGGCGACAAAAAGTCGGGGGCGGCTGCCTTCGAGGGCCCCGGCTGAGGCTCCATTTGTCAAATAACAAATAAAACTTAACAAACGAACTCAACAAAAACAAGGAAATATAACAAACACCAACAAGATGAAAAACTTAACACGATGATAGCACAATAACAAAATTAACAAACACGCAGCGAAAACGGGAAAAGAAAACGAATGTATTGTTAAGTCGCTAAGACAAACAATAAACAACTTTGACATTTTGTTAAACGAAATTTGAAAATGTTTTGTACTCCTACAGTGTTACCAGTATCATAAAATACTTTATACCAGAAAATCTCCTTTTTTTAATAACTTTGTTGAAAACTGAAAATTTATAAAAGTAATTACGGTATGATATTCTTTAAATTATTATTTCTAAAATCAGTACATAAAAGAGAATCTAACCCTTTTTCCAGCATTTTCAGTGAATTACCATTAATAAAATATTTTTTTGATCTGTTATCCCCTTTGTTTACATAAATTATCTGAGATAGGAATTTAGGGTATAGTAATATTTTACTAAACTTATGAACTTACTAATATATCATGGATTTACCTGTTTTTAAACACAATTGATGAAAACAAAAACAAAATGTATTCTACTTTGTACTCATCTGCTCCACTCAAAGTGTTGTTTGTTTGAAGGTTTGACAATCTAGGTTCATTCAGAACACTGACAAAATATTAATAAAAAAAAAAACATCGAAGGCATTGAAGCTAACATGCAGAATTGCGTAGGAAACTGGTATTTGGAATGATTGGACTAACAGTTGAAATGAGTGTGCAGTCACCTATTTAGTTAATACTTAGAAGCGAAATTAGAGCTTCTGTCCCGCGTCGGACACATGATGCAAGTTACATATAAATTTCAATTCTTGTAAAAAAAAACATTTCTGCTACAATATATTGAAAAAAAAAAAAGTTTTATAATTTAAAACATGTACATTATAATATATGTATAGGTTAATTTAAACTTTAATAACTTTGAGTTAATCGTTATTGTGTATAGCTTTTAAAAGTAGGTAACATCAAACTAAATCTTTAATTTTGTCCAATTAATATAGAATATTCAACTTTTTAACTTCAATAAAAAAAAAAAGTATTGTCAACAGGCATTTTTTTATAATTAAAATACTCAATTTTTTTTTTTAAACAAATTAAATTTACCTTTTTTTTTAAACCAATTAATCATATTTTTATTTTTAAATCTAGGTACGTACCTAACTAATTCCATCTTATAATAACTACTAATATATGAAAGATATATATGAAACGTCCGCGTCGTTAAAAATATATTAGGTCATCTCACCACATAATAACTCAAAACCAAGTCACACGTCTTCATCACAGAGGTACAGGTGCCCTTGGGTAGACAGGTGCGCCCCATGGCGCTGCACAGCATGGATGGTCCATCACAGACGGATGCCGCTCCACATCATCAATGAACTCTCCCGGCGCCTGGCCTGGCATGGGCGCTCAAAAGCAGCCGCATGCAGCGTCGCTTCCACGTTCCACCAGTTTATAATAATATTATTCTTCTTAGCTCTTATTTGTCATGTCTGTTTATTTCCAAATTCTCTTGACCTTACGACGAGTCAAGCACGTTTCAGATTATTTAACTAGCCCATCAGCACTGCCCATAAGGCAGTACTGGCAGGGTCGCCATGTAATGACGGGTGTTCGGTATAGTAATGAAACACAAGTATCTGTCAGGACTGACTGTAATATACTACGAAACTTACAAGCTAAGTGACAATATATAGGGAGGAGGCGCGTCACACACTACAAGGAGATGGCTAAAAAAAAACCCAGAGTCGACAAAAACTTCTTATGTGCGATCTGAGTGGGTTTAATGTGTACATAAAAAAAATGATTTTATTTACTCGAAAAACTATAGGGATAAGTTTTTTTTTAAATAAATCATAACTAAGTACAAATCCTTATCAATAAACAATAATATTTAATAACATATCGTTGATAGGCAGCTACTATTTTATCTGAATCTGTTAGCCTTGTTTTTGTTCAAGCTAGAAAGAGATAAAGTATTTGTTCGCTACTTAGTCAAGAACAAGAACTTATTATTGCTATGTACTGTACAATCGCCAAGCTATCACAGATTATTGCTGTAGCTGCATACATGGCCGCCACACATTCGGCAGTTGTGCCCACATTATTTCCAAAATATATTATCTTCCCTGGGCCAGACGTGAAGGCGACTTGATTCAACCTGCAGGATTTTTAGATGCAGTGTGTTTAGACATAGAAAATATATAATGTAATAATGTTTAAAAAAATATGTATTTTACATAATACACCAAACCCGTAGCAGGAAAAAGAAACAACAGAATAACCTAAACAATTATGTGACACACAATTACAGCATCAATTCAAAATACTTTTATTATTTTTTATGAAATGATATAGCTCCTATACCCCACCGATTTCCGGGTTATAGAATAGAATAAAATAATAGAATAGAATAGAAATATTTATTTGCTTAGAATATAGGTATTACAGATAAGGTATTAACAAATTGTTAGTGAGTCCATGTACATTCTACCTTACGGCATGCAAAAATTAAAAAGTACAGCGAAATCTTAAATTAAATCACAGTCTGCTAGTGCTAGATTATAACATTAAATTATACTTTGGATGCGAGGTAGTTAATTATAAAATCTTATAATAGATATCTTAACATCTAAAATTTTAAGTTATAAAAATAAAAAATAAACTATATAAATTCAAATTAAAGTAATTTATCTGTTAAAAAATCTGTAACAGAGTAATAACACTTTTCTATAAGTAATAGAGTTAAGTTTTTTTTTAAATATTCTAAAAGGTTGCTCTTTAGTAATGTTGGGTATTTTATTACATATAACTGGTGCCATACACATAACACTTTTTTTAACAATGTAGTTTTATATCCACATGTTTGCAATAGACTTTGGTATTGGGATCTCATACTTACAGTTCGTTTTCGAGTTTCATTCAAGCTGGAAAATAGCTGTTTATTGGTTTTAACAAATATAGCGACTTCTATAATGTAAAGACATGGAAAGGATAACAATTTATGTGATTTAAAAATAGGTATGCAGCTGTCAGTAACTTTTAATTTAAAAATGGCTCTAAGGCAACGTTTTTGAGCTTTAAAAATGCTCTCTCTTTCACTACAGTTGCCCCAGACTATGACGCCAAATCTTAAAATAGAAACAACTAGGCCGTGGTAGGCAATTAATATTGAATTTGTATTAACTTTTTTGGACAGGTTTTTTGCAAATAGATTCTGCTTGAGGTTTCCACGTTAATTGACTGTCAATTAAAATTCCTAGAAATTTCGTAATGTTTGCTCTGTCTACAATTTGACCGTTATAGTTTATATTCATGTCTTCGGCATGTATTATTTGGTAGAAATGCATGATTTTAGTTTTTTGTAGATTTATAATTAAATTATTATTGTTGAGCCAGTTTATTATGCTTTTAAGCGTATTTTTGATGTCGTTTTCATAATATTCTTTATTGAAACATTTGATTAGTGCTGTGCTATCGTCAGCAAACAATACCATTGGATGTGGAGTTTGTCGTGGTAGATCGTTTATATAGAGTAAAAAAAATAATGGCCCGAGGACACTGCCTTGCGGGACGCCGTATTTAATTTATCTGTAAGATGACACGTATTTTAACTCACGTTTAGTTTTTAAACATACTCTGGAAATTTCGGGATATTGCTGACGACCACTCAGGTATGATTTTATTAAATTTAAGACATTACCTCGAATGCCGTAGGCGTTAAGTTTATGCAGAAGTGTCTCATGATTAACATAATCATTATCCCTTTTAACCCTTTGGTATCATCAAATGTCTATTATAGCTAACCGGTTGGTAAACATTTCATTGCTGTCGATTCTGGGTTTTTAGTATGATTTTTTAGCCATCTCCTTTGAAATCTTAAACCGTGTAATTTATGGCACTAAAACGTATTCAATAAAAAAACTTTAAATAAAAGTAAAAATAGACTTCAAAAAAAAAAGTAAAATAGTTACGATAATATAAAATTTTAAGTTTCAGAAGTCGATGCAATTCTACACTGAAACAAATAGACGCTACCGACTACTGAAACTGTTAATATTTATTATGGTAATTGTTTTACTCTTTTTAGTTTTTTTTTTTGAAGTCTCTTTTTTTTTATTTATTTTTTTATTAAATTATAATTATTAGATAAGACTTACCTAATAATGATAATGAACTGGAACGGTGTTGTAATAACATAAATAAACTTGTAAACTTGGGGAACATCAATCCTTTGATCTTCCGACAGCTTTTGTATAACTTTAAAACATCATTAAAATGTTTAGTAACTATGACTAAAACTTCTGTGCTGAACTTACACTCAGGCAGGTGTTAACTCTGTTATATTAGGGGAAGCTCTGCTAACACAAGAAAGTAACTATAATACTATTTCATTCATTCATACACATTAAAATTTCATAAACATGACTTGTGAGTTTTAAATCATTTTTATGAACGCCAATGTATGTTTTCAATGAATCTACGGTCATTAATTTGTTATAAGGCAATTAAAACGTCAAAAAACATTATTTATTCCTTTTAATATTTAATAATGTTTAAAAAGAAAACATATAAGATGGATTATGCGTATTGTTGAAGTATAAGTACTTTTAATTGAAGGAGTTTCTTAACTTCTTCACAGGGTTATTGAAAAAATACCTGCAAGCCCTTGGCTGCTTTATTACAGTTGCTTTATTACAGCTGCTTTATATGAAAAAAATAACTACTTTCGATCTATTGTTTTGGAAATTGTTAAGAGAAAAAAACATCCCATACAAATTCGCCAAGTGACGCCAATAGATGGATTAGCCAATAAATGTCACAGAGAATCTAATGCGGCACTTTCATGAAAAAACAGATGATAGATAGTCTAAAACTACGTTAGCTCTTGTCTAAAATGATTACACATCATTTCAGATCAGATCAAATCTGTATATTTCTTGTTATTTCATTAACCAGTGCCTAAATTGCAATCTGTACAAATCTTTACCCACCCTAATGAAAAACTAGATAATTGTTCACTTAGTTAAATAGTTTCGCATTAAGTAAAGTCTATCATAAAGGCATCATCGTTCCTTTGAGATTTTCCAATTAACCAATTGAAAAATCTGATTAGACGTGCTTTTAACAAGCAAAAATATACGTTTCAAATTAATTTTAACTTCTAATCACTTACATGAATTTAGTTTAAGTATTAGATGAACTTTTTTTTAAAGTCTGGGCTTTTTATCGCATGAGGTAACTTTAACCCTTTGCCGCCACTTCAAAAAAACAAAAGAGTGCTCTCGGCGCCAAGCTACGATTTCAGTTTGTCTTGTAGTCGTAACCGTGGCGTGCTGGACACGTTTTTCTTTGTCATGTTTACGTGACTGTGTGTCAAAAAGTTAATAGTTATCCCTTACGATTTGAAAGTTTTGATGATTGTACAACTTTTCTACAGAAAAACTGTCAAGAAGTCAAAAGTGCTCAAATGTCAGCTCCGTGAACACACGATGATGATGGTATGTTATGTCCACAATTTTTTTAACGACGAAATAAGAAACATCTTATTTAGTCGTTACAAAAATTGTGGACATAAAGAAAGAAAGAAAGAAAATACATTTATTTGGCACAGACTAAAAAGGCACACAATATAAAATAAAGCAGAAAAAAAACAAAAGAAATTAGCAGAAGAGTGTGCCTCACGGCTGCGCCAAAAAGGCCCAGTTCAGCAAAAATGCCAGACAACTAGTGCCTGACGCTGGTTTTCAACTGGACCTGAAGTGTGAGGTGACGGATGTAAGTCAGCTTTATAACGTGTGTATGCTTAATTAAATAAAATAAGATAAATATATAAATTGTACAGTTTAAAAATAATAATAACAACAAACAAGCACACATGTAGGTTGCGATTTTGATTTTGATAACAATTTGCAACAAAAACAAACAACAAAAAAATTAATAAAAAGAAAAAAAAAATACAAAAAAGAGAAAATTAACATAATTATAAAAGTACATAACACAAATCTTTACACCTAAACATATAATAGCATAAAAAGCCTGGTAACCCAAACACCATTAAATCTAAATAATAATATTTATAATCTATGGTGCACGGGTTACCGACCGACGTATCATAAATAGATCTTTAAAAAATATAATTTAAACTTAAAAAATACCGTGTAGTGTGTGTGTAGTAGTGTGCTGTGCCGAATACAATATAATATTATAATATAATTAGCTAGAATTGCATTTCATATTAAGAATCCTGACAGTCACATCAAAACAAAAATTATGCAAGGAGGCGAGCGGCGGCCATTATTGCGTAAGAGCAAGAGCATCATACATAACGGTAAACGACACCGACGCCCGCGACCGTCACGTGATAAGTCCCGTTTGAAAACACAATACAATTACAAATTATCAGGTGCGTACCAATCGAAAAGTGTGATAAAATAAATTGTTTTACATATTTGTATAATGAAATTAGCGTCGCCGCTTTCAGAACAAGTTGGGTGGATTTACACAAGAAAAATTTCTTCAAACAATAAATTCAAAAAAATGAAAACACGTTGGAATGCTAGTAAAACTAGATAATATCATTGTAGGATCACTATAATGTTCCTAAATTGTGTTTAGACCAACATTTTAAGGCTAGATCTGAAGATATCAGCATTCCAATAAAAAGAGGTGAGATGGTAATGACGACTGTGGTATGGCGATGATTTATCCATGGATGGTGATGATTTCGTGTGTATGGTGATGACGCTTTATACATGAATGTCAAATTAAAACAACAAAATTTATGGAAATCAACATTTTTAATGACTTAATCAACACTCTTAATAATAATAACAGTCTTACTTACGGTCCCTCGCTATCCAGGATGTCGAGAGATTCGGGGGAGAGGGGAACCGATAAGGATCGAGCGTGGTATATTCCAGGGTGACAGTCTGAGTCCCCTGTGGTTCTGCTTAGCCTTGAACCCCCTGAGTCATAATCATAACATACCATCACGCCTGTATTCCTCGAAGAATTGCCCAGAAGTCTATAGCACATTTTTCGTAGGCATTAAAAAGTGGTGTTTTCAACGTGTCATGCCATCGGAGGCGTCGTGAGCTCGTTTTAATTTGACGTCCATAGACGTCTGTGGCGGTCAAAGTGTTACATGTTAAAAAAAATGCAATTAATCTAAACATTTTGTAATGTAAGGTGATTCAGGAAAATAACGGGTAGCAGATAATTGTGCGATAGGTATGAGATCTTCACACTGAGATCTCTACATATAAATGGGTGCTAATTAAACAGACTTCTTTTTAATAGCAACATTCGCCTCTAAAAATCTACATTTCCTTCTAAATTACTAAGTCAGCCACAATTAACGAGCGTCTGAATGATACTATCTTAGCCACTAGTTATCTTCTATATAAGCCACTGTTCGTCACCCACTTTCATTTTCACAATAAAAACAAATTAAAAACAAAAAGCAGAGTCGACGGAGCCCCGCTGCGCGCGGCTCCTATTTATGTCTGCAGGGTTTAAAGTAACCTAACACGAAGGGAATGACGGGGGCTTCGTTCGCTCGCTTTGCTCGCTCACTCTACCCCCCGTCATCCCCTTCGAACCTAACCTATCCGTGTCGGAGTGCCCAAAAATTTAGTTGGCGTTGTAAACAAGACGAATTAGTTTATTAGAGGTTATCTCATTTTCCCGTTGCTTAGTTATAAAATGATAAGTTTGGTCACGTGGCCAATAAATAAATTTGTGGCTTGATTTATTATTTCTCCATATAAATTACTTCTAACTCCAGAACCTTTCCTTCTATCCATAGTGTGCAGCCATAAGGAAAGGTTAATTCATCGTAACATAACATTACGCCTGTATTCCTCAAAGGGTTAGGCAGAAAAGTGTATCATACACTCATTTAGCTCTTTTTTTATTTATTATTATATTTTAAGTTCACATTAGCAAATAAATTATAAACTAAGCCCCACAAAACCGTAGTAATGGTTTGACTGTGGGATCTGGTGAGTCTGTATACACTTTTTAGCCTTCTTATGTAAGACTTATTATAGGTAGCACTTCAACACATTTCTAAATAATATCTTTTCAATTTATTTTTAAATCTGTTTTTATTTGTTTCACTCTTTATGTCTACCGGTAGACTGTTCAATAGATACGGTATTCGTTTTTTTAGGGTTCTGTCACCAAAGTAATTGGTGACTCTAGGTACATTGTATCTGCCGGCAGTCATAGATCGTGTATTATGGTTATTGATTACGTGGGCTAGGTTATGCTCTTGGGTGCCATGGTGATTAACTGCCATAAGATATTTATGTTTGTAACTAATCAGTAAAATTTTACATGTTTTAAATAGTTTCCTATAATTTCCTTTACAACTGTTTTTAGTTTTTTGAGTAACAAGTAGTTTTAAAAATCGAGTTTGAAGAGCTTCTAATTTATTCAAGTTAGTTTTGAATGTTAATTAATCCAAAGCTGTCAAGAGCATAACTCATAATAAAGGGTTTTTCAATAAGGGCGGGTAGATGTTGAAATGAAATAAAACAAGCTGTGTGTGAGGTATTAACAAAATTCTTTTTTTATTTGAAAGGCCCACATGTGCCATTATGTGTGGAATATGACATTGTTCAAATGTCCGCCTCGGCTTCTTACAGTGGCACGGATCCAAGTGGTCCAATTTTCATCTTCCGAGTGGTCAAAATGACGCCGCGGGCCCAAAATCCACACCAAAAGGTAACTTTTTGAGGATGCATTATCACCTGGTGAACCTCGCACGGATTGGTGTCGTTCCATATACGGCAATTCTGCTTGTTAACACAGCCATTCATCCAAAAATGCGCCTCGTCGCTAAAGATGATTTTTCGGCCAAAATTGAGATCCTCTTCCAAATGATTCGAAGCCCAATCAGCGAACAAACGGCGTTGTCTATGGTCATAAACTTTGAGCTCCTGGGTCAGTTGGATCTTGTACGGGTGTAGGCCTAAGTCCCGACGCAAAATTCGCCAAGTTGAAGTCTGCGAAAGGCCGAGTTCTTGTGCATGGCGAGGAATCGACTGCCTCGGGTTCTGCTGTACACTTTCACGAATCGCGACGATGTTGTCGGCCGATCTTGCGTTCCTTGAACGTACGGGTGTTGGCTGGTTGTTTATCGAACCGGTCGTCTCAAAGGCCACCAAACGTTGAAGAGTCGACTGTGAAGGGCCGCCACGTCTACCGTAAAATGGGCGCCATGCGCGCAAAGTTTGCACTAACGAACACTCATTTTGATAATAAAGTTTTATCATTTAAACGTGCTGTTCAATCGTCGTGTAACTTGCCATGGTGATTTGGCATAACTAACTGAATAATAAAAAAAGATTTGATAGATGTCACCAAAACAAAATGGCTGCCACGGGCCGCTAAAATCTACCCGCGCCAATTGAAAAACCCTTTAGAATCTACTAATGACATGTATATACATCTTAATATGCCAATAGGAACCTTAAAGCTTAGGTGGTACATTTTACTTAGCAATATTCTTAATTTACCACAAATGTAGTCTATGTGTTGTTTTTATCTTGTTTATATCTTGTTTTTAAGTCCCATTTAATAAGGCGCCCCTTATTAAATTTTAAAGCCGATTGCCATCAACCGGGCATAAATCTAGACTCCGGGATGCTACTGATAAATTCCACACGGAAAAACTAAATAACACTGCCCACCGAATCCAGAACCTCAACCTCAGCAATCACGCTTGCAACCACTAGACCAACGAGGCAGTCAATAGGCATGTTGACAGCATCAATAAATTGCAAATCTAATTAGTCCGCCAGTTAGAGGTTTGAAAAACAATGGACATGTATTTTTTCTTTTGTTAAATCTGTGAATATTTGGAAAGATAAAACGCATCAAAACTCGAGAGTAATAATAATAATCGTTTATTAGATCAAAAGAGAGTGTTGTGTTGTGTAGAGTGGGAGCTTGTGACGTCAGAAGCAAGTAAAAATTGCACTTGCTTGTGACGTTTTGCCAATTTTAAAAGTGTCGTATCTTCGTCAATTTTGGTTTACGTTACAAAAGAAAAAATAAGTGTCAAATATTTTTTGATAATCTACCTGACGGACTAATTAGATTTTTTCAGTCAAATACCCTATTCAGGGGCCAATTCTCCTAAAATAAATTGTTGCCAAACGCAATCGAACCACAACCGTCAGTCAGTTTTTGTTTTCGAAAACTTTCAAAATGATTGATTTTGTTTTTTGTGTCAAACAATTTGATAGCTTTTGAAATTGAGAACTGTCTGAATGAACGGTTCGGCCTTGGCTCGGTTGTGATTTATCAGGATTTATTTTAGGAGAATTAGGCCCCAGGTTATCTTTGGGCATTAATTGGTTACCATTATGGATATGACCTAATTGATAATTACCACGAAATTCTGTTGATGTCCTAATATTAATTATATAGATATGTCGCAGAATCAACACAGAAACACAACTATTAGAATGACTATTGATTATTGTTAATGTAGTAGGACGCCATCTATTGTCGGAAACGTCAAGCAGTGTGCTTGGGTGAGGTCGGTGCGGGGCGTGGCATGTCTTGTTTGACGGTTGTCCGTAAGCTGTCAGCTGTCGGCTGTCAGCTGTCATTCTTTTTGACATTGGATGTATTTGATTTGAGTGAAGTCACTTTGGTGTGAGACGCGAAGGCGAGAGGTCGTTTTGCCAGCCTGCACCGAACTTACCGCGTTTCCGTACTTTAATCAGTTTCCATCGGTTTGATCATTAGAGATTTTATTATTTTGCTATCGAGAGTGAATAAATAGAGGACTATAATCAGTGTTGTGACTATTATTTCCTACCTACACCAAGTCGAACTTGGACTCTGATGACGAGGTACCCCCAATGAGTGAACTACCCTCGTTAGATAGATATTGATTTGATTATGATTTTCTGTCATATCTAATTTAAGTACTTTATCTATCAACATCACGCATGTAGTCCCCGAAGGATTGTACAGAGGTGTACAGTACACCCTCGTTTCGCCGTTATGATTAAGTCCCATGTAATATGGGGCGAGCCTATTGCCATCAACCGGGCACAAACCTAGACTCCGGGCTGTTACTGAGAAATTCCACGCGGAAAATTCCAATAGCACTTTGCCCGATCTGGGGATCGAAACCAGGACCTCACGCTCAGCAGTCGCTCTAGCGACCACTAGAAACACGAGGCTGTTGAAAAATTGTGGAGTCACGTTTAAAGGTCACACACTATACTGGTACCGCAACAGCACCGCTCCAAACCAGCAATTAACTTGTCATTCAAATTAGAGCATTAAATTGTGTGTCGTATAATATATTTCATACTGTCAATATGAAAAAGCCATCGGCGGGCAGTCAGCGCGCTTGCCACTACCATACAACTCGACTCTTAGCCCGCGCGCTGCAAGCGAGCGACCCGCGTGCTTACAGCACGCCGACCGAAAAGTAAGGAGCCGCCGCAAGTCCTAAACGTGTTCAATCACAAATGCCATATAAAAATTGTATTCGCGGTGACAGCAAGCTTGCACCTCGCGGCAGGCGCGCGGTCTGCGAGCTTGCACCTCGCGGACGACGCGTAGTTAGCTTGCTGGCGGCTAGCCGTAGCCTAAATTCGAGGCTGCAGTGCTGCAGCTGTGCAGTTCCGGTGCCGGTGTAATGTGCCATGACCATGATCCATCTAAACAAAATTACGTATTTACTTTTTCTAAATAACATAATTATCTACTTAGTGATAACCTTTAAAGTCCGTTACTGTGTATAGTGACTAAACTAAGTTCCTTTAATATCAGTAGGTACTAGGGTTTTCGCCCCGGGTACCCGGAACCGGGAATTCCCGGGAATTTGGGGATTTTAGGACCCGGGAATAATTTGGCGGGAATCCCGGGTACCCGGGAATTATTTGAAATGAAGAAATGATGATGAAAAATGAAGGGTCTGCACGCTTCCGAAGATTTTAGAGCGTCTTCTGTCTCTCTCGCGTGAAACTGACATTGTACTGCGTGGTGTGAACTTAGAATGGGGTAAATGTATCGTGATGCCAGCACACAGTACTGGTGTCTCTGTCTAGTAAACAAATTCTAAACACTTGATTTTTTTTTGTAAATGTTTCATTTGTAGAAACTTTTCACAATGCTTATCTTTTGTGTAATTTCGAGATTTATAATGAAAATATACAGGGTGTAAACGAATTCGTGTAATTCCTTCAAACAGCGTGATCTACTGGTCACAGATTAACCCTAAATGGTTTTTATTTTAAATAAAAAATAGTTTTTTTTTTAAAAAAGTTCTGTTTTCGAGCCCTTTTTGCGCTCCGAGTTAACCGACTGCAAAGAACGATTTCGTATAGTTGCATCGAAATGTTCCAACAAATAAAATTTTAATTCAGTCATTTTAATTTTTTTACTTGTACCTTATTAGCTGGTTATGTTTCGATCACTTATCGCTACAGCAAGAAAAAAAAACTTTATTTTTATTATTAATCAAGCTAAATCCCGTGCTCGGTCATTCTACACCAGTAGTAGATCATGTGGTTTTAAAGTATTACACGAATTTGGTAACACCCTTTATAGACATTCACCCTACTGTTATTCCGTAATATTTTTCCATATTATAAGCAGAGAAGACTTTTTTTCATAAAAGAAACTCGCGACGTCGCTCGCATAATAAATGACTGTGACTGTTCCTAGTTCAATTTTTAAATTAGTGTAAGATTTTTACTTTGATAAGAAAAGTCGATTGGTAATACCAATAACTAACAATCTAACATACCAATTTGGTATGTTAGACAAATTATCATGTTTAAAGTACGTACACAAGTTTAATGTTGAAATATACGAGAAAAACTATATTTATACAAAAACATGAAAATTCCCGGGTACCCGGGAATTCCCGGGAATTATGAGAAAAAATTCCCGATTCCCGGGAACTCAAATAGGCCGGGAATGCGAAAACCCTAGTAGGTACCCTATTCAATTGGTATTGGTGTATTCTTTTCGCAGCCTGTTCAAAGCTTGGTATGTAAAGCTTTCATGCCCACAATTACTCAGCTTCTCATTAGATTATGTACATGAGGATTTCATATTCACCCCCACGTTCTTTAAATATAATTTAACACATATACTATACTAGCACTTTACCGCGGTGTCATGTGTTACCCAAAAAGAAAGAATAATATAGTTTTGTGTTACATGTAATATAATCTATATCTATCTGGACAGCCGTTTCCCAACTATGATGGGGTCAACAGTGTGCTATATGGCGTAATTTAAATTAAATGAGTAGTACTGCCAGCTTGTAGCTTGATCCCGAGAAATACCTACTATTAACCCTAAGGCAACGGGAATATAATTTTACCACCAATTTTTTTAAGATGTGATAATTTTATGGGTTTTTTTTTAATAGAAGTTAAAAATGATACAGAAAAGCAACTTTTTTATATTTAGGTATTAAAAAATTGCCAAATTACTTGTTATTTACTTTTTTTACAACCTTATTAAGGGTTAAGGAGGCCGTCTTGTAAACTTATAAAATTGTATGAATGATAAATAAGCCGTCTGCTATAAGGCTGTCTTGTTATTACGTATGCAAAATGCATGTAGCGAGGGAAATGGTTTAAACTAGAAGTCTACTTTAAAATAATCTATTCCACATGTATCCAACATGAAGCTTTACATCATAAAATTGTATTCAGAAAGCTTTTCAATCACTGTAACTCTCGTTTTATCTTGTAGGTACATCCATTATTTTCGTTTTGCTTCACATTTTTCTTTTTAGTCTTGCAATTTTTCTACAGAGGACATGATCATCGATATAGAGTAGACAACAGGTCAAACAGGTCATCGTAATAGTCCGCTATTATCAGTCAGAGATAAACTTGGTCTCTCAATGTTCCGATGGCAACCACATGGAAACTCACGATATTTCAAATTACCAAATTAAGTAGATTATAAAGCCACAGTGAAGGTTGATAACCGTCTTTGCACCTGGAGATTGCTACTACTCATGAGAGTATAAAAAAAAAGAATTACATTTTCCGCGTAAACGGTTGTTTAACCATAGAATTAATATTGGTGAACACCTGCCTAATAGGGGATTTACATGGGTGGATTTTCGCCGCACGACTAGGCCGCACGGCGAAAATCGGGGTTAGGAGGAAACTGGCCTCTGGTCCGCAGCCCAAATTACACGGAGTAGGAACAGTAGTGGAAAAGTTGGCCGAATGCGTGGGCCAGAATACCATGGGAAAAAAGTATCGTAGTTAAATCGACCCATTGGGATAAAGGTACGAAATAAAACGTAAGTATCAAAATTTATTGATTCAAATTCAAAACCTATATTTTTACCATTATTAAGGTAAGTAGTAAGTTGCTTAAGCACCTAGCTCCAGTTCATTTCTGCTTTCCTGGTAATTTTAATAAATAAACAATTAGGACAGTTGAATTTTAAAACGTCGTAGTATCGATATCATTTATTACGTATCCTTTCATGCTCTTCTCTATGTTTCATTGTTGGTGCGTTTCCAGGAATACCTCATATTTTGATAACTACTTACGTTTTATTTCAGGTGACTAAAATCGACCGTTTAAATGGTGTCATGGTAGTTGCACGCGATCGCCCGCCGCATGGGGTGTGTTTGGCGTTATGTTGTTCCGCTAGAAACGAACAAGTCGCATGCGATTTTTGACGACCGGTGTAAATGGGGTGGCGATTCGATTTTTACAAGCGACGCGACTGGTGACTTGCCGCACGGCTAAAATCGACTCGTGTAAATCCCCCATTAGACCGATAGACTGATCTTATTACTATAGTGGACGATTTTACAACTATTTGTACTTATTTATCTAAACTTCTATTATCATCACAATGATATGTCACGTTTGTATGGCCCAGAGAGATCCTGTTCTTCAGTTCTTATTTCACTTCTAGCTAAATCTGAAAAACAATTTTATGAGGTAAATAAAAAGTAAGTTCAAAAACTAAAACCCGACTACTGAAAAATGAATGAAACAAGAAAATATTATCATCTAAAATTGTTATGTGCAAACTATTCAATGTGTAGGTATCGTCTATTAGATAAACAACTTACACGTACAGTATTTAATACATATTCATAGTGATGTTCAGAGGATAGCCATGGTCCGTGGTCGTATGCCACCTCACCTACCCTAACAAAACAATTAACAGTAGTAGGCGATCACAAGCTTTAGGGCAAAGTTTTTTTCATTTTTCAGTAGTTGGGTTTTAGTTTTTGAACTTACTTTTTATTTAATTTATTTTTGGGTTATAATATATATATTTTTGAAATGAGCTAATTAAGCTCATTCATTTGATGCCAAACACGGCTTCATTACAGAACATATTTTTTTACTTCACGGCTTTATGTGATCTGGAGGGCGCCATATTCAATTTAATGTGACGTCACATAGCCTATAACCAGCCGACGATCAAGATGCTTCCAACGATACCACATTTGTTAAATTATGATAAGTAGTTTGGAAGTTGGAAGAGAACATATAAACATACAAACATACATACCCACATACATACCGGTCAAAATCAGATACCCTCCTTTTTGCTTATAATATAAGTGAAAACATGTGCGCATAGATTAATGAATAAAGATAAAGATAATAATAGGCTGTGCCTAGTTCGGAGCCCGTCGCTACTTCCAAAATTGTTTTCTGTATTTTTCTTGTTGTAATCTCTTTTTATGATTTAAACTAAACTGTGTTTGTTAAATAAATAAATTGTATTTCCCTAAAAGCAGACATAATCACAAAGTACATAATAATTAAATAACACACACATTACAAAGCTCAAGGTACTTTGTAACATAATTCGGGAACATCTGCATGCGAACTAGATGGTAAACTGTATGTAGAAATGCAGTTCATGTCCATTTTACCAAGAGATTTTTCAAAATCTTGTAATTTTAAATTAAATTGCCTTGGTTTGTATAGATATGTGTGTGTGTGTGCGTGTGGTGTATGTTGTGTGTATGAAAGAGTAGTGAGTGTGGAATCTTGTTTGTGTTTATATGGGTTGGTATATCGTATTAGTTCAACTAATTCGGAATAATGATTATGTCTTTAGTTTCCTCTTATGAGAGACCCAATAGGGGTTATATACTTGTATGTATTCTGCGTTTTGCTGTAATATTTGGATCGTATTACGGGCATTAACCGTAATAATTAGGTACACCACACTTTACCCGCTTAAATGAATTGGTTACACAGAGCTCTAAAAGCCTTCGTTACACGTTACAAACTTAAAACAATAAGTCGTATATAGCTCTTGAACTACGTACTCGTATCCATTGACAGAGCCACAGTCTTGCGATTGTGGCGATTCTAGAAATTGTATGAAAAGTAGTGGGCACAGCAACACTTCCTTTAAGCATCGAATTTGACGGCACCTTTTTTTATGAATACATGTAAACGAATTCTTGTAATTCCTTCAAACAGCGAGATATACAGGAGAAAAAAAACAAAAGTCTCTTTATTTTCTGTTTCTAACTCATAGTAGCGCCCCAAGTTAACTGACTGCAAAGAGCGATATTTTGCTAGTCGTGCCTGCCAGCTGGGTCGCCGTACTTTCGTTAATTTATGCGTGGCATCGAAATGTTCTATCACATAAAAGTTTTGTGTTGCAATTTTTTTGTTATTTTTTTTTCTTACTTGGTTTGGATACGTCCATTTGCTTCTACCGAAAGAAAAAAACAGATTGTTTTTGTTTAATTTTAATTAAGCTAAATCCAGTGCGGAAAAATCAATCTACACCAGTAGAAGATCATGTAGGTTTAAGGGCGGAGCACACCAGATGCGTGGCGTGACGTGACGCGTGCACGCACCAGTTGTAATGTATGAAAATGTAAGAAAGATGCCAGACCAGATGCGTGACGTGTGCACGTGCGTGACCCACGCACGCAGAGCCGCAGCTACTGACAAACCGAGTGCACGCGCGTGTGTACCGGAACGGCAACGTCGCACACGCGCCTGCAGTGATGACGTTGTATTATATGGCGCTCCGTGTTAGATGCCAGACCAGAATTTTAAAGAAAAAACTTATAGAAATAGTTCGCAACATGAGTGTCTCTACAACACCAAACATAAAGAGTACAAAATATATAAAAGTTATAAATTATTATTATGGGAGAAAATCGGGACAATACCAATAAAAACGATCTTCATAAGAATCAAGCTCCCGGCATAGTTTATGATATTCACTGCATTTCTTTCTTCTATTATTAATATTATGGACCCAAAGTCTCTTTGTAGCAGCAGAAGATTCTTGGCATAGTAGCAACAATAACGCTTCTTCATCAGAAGAACTGCTATTGTCTAACATCTTTTCGCCAAATGCTTTCAACTCAATACGGCTACTGACAAGGTGGCTCGCACGCGCATGCAGCAGTTACTTGCGTGACGTGATGCGTGCGCGCGCGACGTGTGCTGCACCGGTCTTGGCCGGTGTGACAGGGCTCGCACGCGCGTGCGCACGTCACGTCGCACGTCACGTCGCACGTCACGCCACGCCACGCATCCGGTGTGACCCGGCCTTTAAGGAATTACACGAATTCAATTACACCCTATATACAGCAAGTATTGAAGTGTCTACGTAATATCGTATACAGTGCAACTAAGCGTCCCGACTAGTGGTGGAGTGGGCGTTTTATGTAGCGTGCACGCTATTTCACTAAACCTATTAGGTACAGTTTTAAGTAGGTACCTACATGAAAGTGTACTTGATATACCGTTTCCGCGTTTCTGTTTCGACGACCATATTGGAAGTGCAGTGGCTAAGATTTTCCAACTAAACAGATAACCTAATAAGTGTGTATTGGGTTATAAATTCAATATGGAGTAGAAAGATGTAGGTATAAGTACATGAAAACATTTTTTTTTAAAACGATGGCTTTTTTTCTGTTATAGCCGTGTTTGGAAGGTTGGGCTAAGTGCTAAAAATGTGAACTTCCGATTATGCGTGTCAAAGGTGCTGCATCGAATACCCATTTCATATCATAAGTACAATGTGTTTTTAACGACTCCGTATCAAAGTTGCGACAAACAAATACACTACAAATGTTAGGGCGGCAGTACGATATGTCGACCATCAGTGGTGCGACAGCACATCACGACATAGGTACGTTAGCGCGACTGATTGTTTTCTCGACGAACCATAGAACGACGGTACTCTTGATTGACGATCGTTAGATCGACACAACTTTCGCTCGACAAACTAAAGGATCCTACAAACAGGCGCGATATCGCCTTAAAGATTCTGGGGCCAAGGACGACTGAGCCCCGATGCGCGGAGCTCCTATTTCTGACTGCGGGGTAACTGATAAGTATGCAATATACAATGTGGCCGGTCATGGACTAGCGATATTCTAGGTACTTATATAGCAACTATTCTAGTACACAAATACACTACACACTATGGTCCAATCCACTTCCCCGCTATTTGGCAGCCATTTTACTTTTTTGTTAAGATATTCTCTATCTTAAAGTTATGAAAATGTGAACCCATTGTTTCATAATATAAACGATAGACAATATTGTTGCCCTCCGAATAAGCCTACTTTTATCTCTGTAGGACTAAAACTTTGAGATATATATGACTTTTTTTGTACACACGTACAGAATATCTCAACAAAAAAGTGGAAGTGGATTGGACCCCAGTGTATAGTGTATTTGTGTACTAGAATAGTTGTTATATAAGTACCTAGAATATCGCTAGTCCATGACCGGACACATTGTATAAGATGGTCAATGCAAGCTGTGTTTTGCATAACATTGCAAAAACAAAAACACGCACCTGTGCCTCCACTATCATCCGAGGAAGATAGTGTAGAAAGTCTCCGAGAGCAACAGGTATCACCTTTTCAAGTTCATTTTAATTACCTATTCTAAACCTGGTCTAAAATATTTTTATTTATGCTGGGGGACAGGCAACAAATTATGCTGAGAAGAGGCCCGTGCCGTGCAGCGCAGTGTGACAGTAATGGGCTTATGGTAACCCTTATAAAGGAAATATTATTTTTATACCAAGCGGCATAATTTTTATTAATTGTTACAGAGAAATGGCGAGCAACGGTAACAGGACCTCGAATTACATGTCTTCTTTAATGTTTTGTTAAATGTATAGACAACAAAAAAAAAGGTCATGGTCATAAGAGCCAACTGTGAAATAAAGGCAAAAACACACACCAATTCTCTTTGTGTTTTCCTTATTTGTTATATAACCGGTTCTTTCTCAGCTAAAGAGATAAGGTAAAACAAAAACTTTTTTTCTGATTTTTCTTTGAACATAACGTTAAGTCAGGTAATTGGTTGTGTTAATGAATGCCAACAAAGTGTCTTAGTCCCTAAGTGATGCAGCGACGATGAAAGAAAAAAGTCTGTTCCATTAGTTGCAAAAACATTTTACACTGTTGTTCATTTTTAATGCTTTCTTGTTCACTTTTATATAGCCTGTTATCTTTGATTTATACACCGTGTCCTAGAAAGAGTGCCAAGCGGAAGTCCAGAGGTAGAACACCCTTAGAGGTACCCGAATCACTCCCATGTATGTTCCGCGATTTTTTGTAATTTTCGAATTATGATTTCTTTTCATGTAACTTTAACAACATTTTTGCTCATAGTGACGTGAATAGCTATTTTTTCTAAACTAGATGACTAGAACAACATGCATTTTTATAATGTAATCATGGCACTACGAGTATTATCAAAAATTTCATTATAGTCAAAAAAATTTTGTTTGTCATTATATGCATGAAAAGAAATCATTACTCGAAAACTACAAAAATTCGCGGAAAATACATGGGGTATTTCGGGTACCTCTAAGGGTGCTCTACCTCTGGCCTTCCGCTTGACACTACTTTCTGGGACACGGTGTATACCTGCCTGTTATACAATACTTCAATATAACATTTTATACATTGCTACATTTGCTGCTCTACTAGTCGAGTTTGTTGTTAGTTGTCATTTTTCCATTTGTTCCGATGGTATTCCAAGAATAGGCCATCGTAAAATCGACTAAGCAATTTCGTCAAAAGTATGAGTGGGTATGGGTAGGCCGTACCGTACCGTTGACTAATGACCTGGTGAAGGTCGCGAGAATCCGCTGGATGCGAGAATCCGGGGAGGCTTATGTCCAGCGGTGGACGTCTTTCGGCCGAATGATGATGATGATGACACTAAGGGCCGATTTCACCACTGTCGTATAACTCTTATCTAATGACGTTTTGTAACAACTTTTGTATATACACTCTGTAACTAACTTATTCCTCAGATAAAAAATATCTTACTTTGGTATCGACACTTAAGTACGTCCGGCGCATCCTGAGCAGTCAGCCTCGCTACCAACCTTGCTGACTGGCTAAATTTTTCACCACAGCCTGAGCTATTTTCGTATAGCTCGTTCTGACACGAGAGAAGAAGACTTTAGTGAAACTGGCCGTATTAACAACAATCTTTGCTTGGTGTTAGGATCTTTACGGTCCGCCTGGCTAGCTACCACCCTTACATTAAAGGCGCCAAGCAGTTTACTGTGTTCCGTCGTGTGTATGTGAGAGCCAGAGGGGCTATAGGGGAATCCCTCCATATCTCTGTTACTTGGATTCGTGTGCTCCATCTTAGACCCTGTCTGTGCTTACCATCAGGTGAGACGAGGGTCAAATACGACCAAGACAAGTAATTAAAAAAAAACTGCGTTCACCAATCCGTGTCCTAAGCGTGGTGATTATGTCAATGTCCCCTTTGACCGTTCATTTAAGCAGCATTAGATGTATAAATATAAAGGATGATATGAAATTACTTTTTCTTTCAACTATGTAGTAATGTTATCATTAATCACTAGGTACAAAACCGATCACAAAGGACGTACTTTTTGCTTAGAACCAAAACAGTGCAGAAATGTGCTCATTATTGCACTGTTTTACATTAATGCACTGTTTTTTATTTTTTATTTAGACATAAATTTACCATAGAGGTTTAATGTCTCCCATTAAGTTTAATATAAAATGTATGCATTAGATCAAAAAACTACTGGCTGAAAATAAAAATCAGCTAAATAAAACAGACTTGGTGAAAAAAAAAACAAATGGCGCGCATTTTGTACCATTGTAAAACTTTGATACTTCATATTTACCGAGAAATGTTTAAAAAAAAGTTTTTATGGATATTTTATCACGACAGGTAGATTGGTAGTTGAAAGAAAAGTAGATTACGCACCTTGCTTAAGTGATTTATTAATGCACTCGTGTTATTTTAGTGCCCTCGCATGCGCTCGGGCACCAACATAACGCTCGTGCATTAATAACTCACTTTGCGCTCGGTGCAACAATCTACTATTTCCACTGGATTACCTCGACGAGTTTCCATCTGATAATACTCAACAATATTTTTACCATGGTTAGAAAGTGACCTTTTTCAGTCAAATATAATGACGTTCTTGACCTCCTTCTCTGTCTGTTGTTATTCAGCAATTTCCATTCTAATGTCTCTTATAATTTTCATAAAGACGCCATCTCGATTTTGCTTACAAATCTTTCGGAGAATACGGAAGGCTCCATGAATAGATGACGTTTTCTATCGTAAATTAAGCTGAAATTCTCAAAATGTCAATATCGCGTTATTTATTTCAAGCATCGCTACCTAGAATAAGAGACGATACTATGATATAATACGCAATTTGCATTTAAAATACTCCTCAGACCATGTTACAGTTTTCGGAGAATTAAGTATAATGCCAGTTGCAGCTCTTCGTGTCATAATATAATAATGAGACTCATTTTCTTGGGATATAAATTCTGTGCTTACTGATAACAATTTTAGGATAAATTTTCAAAATAAATAAACGTGATATACTGTCGTTTTTTTATAACTACTTTTTGTAACTTTTGTAGATAATTCATGTTCATTGCGTGTCAAGTAAGATGTCGTTCAAAATTAAATTATATTTTGAGGATGTACTTAATCACCAAAGTCATTGACATAATGCATAGTTTACTTGAGCTCAGTAACTAACGTTTAGTAAATACTTGTCACTGACAAACTTGCATGTAATCATGCTAAATTAGTACCTACTTAGTACTAATGAAACTGCAAATGCGAGTGAAGAGACGCCGATCCTATTTACTAGGCGACAAGTGCTACGCGATAAGCACTAATGACAAGAACTTAGCTTGTGTAAACTATGCATATTATTTTGTTCTCCTCTTAAATCTAGACCATAAGTACTTATGCAAGTAGCATTCTTAGTCAAATATGTATACTGCACGGTGTCGCTGCTAGTAATTCCACTATCTTGTTACATTATATTTTGAATATTTTGAAATACCTTGTTAGCATTTGCTAGTTTGGGATGACAAATATTTTCACAACTTATGTCTGCACATAGTCAAACATTTTGTAGCGTAAACTAAGAGAGTGTTGAGTTTTCATTAAATCAAAAGTTATTTAATTAAATCGTATGGAGACTAAATCGTTGATTACACAAATCATCAGCATAAGCTCCTCACCGTAAACTCGCAATATCGCCCGTTCGCAGTAGGCACTGCGAAATCGTTCGTTTCAGCGATTTATTAGCAGGCTCATGATTACAAAGTGCTTTTAACTTAAATGTAAAGTAACGTGATTAATATATATTTTAGCGATGGTTACAACCGATTGAACAACGGATTTAACATCCTTAATATATGTATTTACGCTAACCGGAGCTATATCCATAAACATTTCCATCCAGTTACACACGCTTCTGGTTAAATAAGTATCTCCGACGTTTTCCGAATACACCAATTTAAAAAAATCGTGTATTCGGCGATTAATAAATACGCGCCAGTTATATTGAATTCAAAGAAAAATAAAAAAAACATTTTAATTTTGCTAAATGCCTAATAGAATACAAATTATTCTACAATAGATTAATGTAAGTAAACAGGAAAAGTCGGGAAATTCCGAAACATCTTAAAAATTTATTTCAGTCAGAAAAGACTTATTTTCAGTTCAGAACTGAGCTGAATTTGCTATTTCATTTTTTGGTACACCGTTCCTTCCACTCAACGTGGTCGTTGTTGGTTATACTTAAAACGTATCACTTACAAAATAAGTGATGTATGACTGTAATCGCTATTCTGCATTTAGTTCACCTCTTTAGGCTACTCGTCTCGTGCAACCACGGATCATTAGGTTTTTCCATCGAGAGTATAATCGGATAAAGTGTAACTGGATTTTTCTGGTCGAAAAATTCCGTAACCCTTTTGTGAATTGTGAACCCTCAGCTCAAAGCCAGTGTACGATAGTGTACCTCTATCTAACCTTTCGGGAATACTTCAAACATTTAAGAGAGCTCTTGCCAAAAAGGTAGTCTACTTTACTTATGCATTACGTATTTCAATGCCTGGGCTGGGCTCTTCGTTACATCACATTATAAAGACGTTATTATATATGCATACCTATATTTCTGTCTCCATTCTTGCCACCTCATTAATATACATCATAATAGACAGCTACTGTTCTACGAAGCACCCATTCATTAACAAATAAGTACGTATCGTAACATTCGTAGCAGAAATGTTATCTTCATGATAGGTATGTGTTTGTTCTTACCCTTGTTTCATTCAGAAGAATATAATGAATGAACTTATTAATAAAAACGCGCCATAAGCGGGCCTTCACGCTAGCTGTACGTACCAGTAAATAATGTACATCCTTCTTATAGCTGACTTTGAGGAGTCGCATGTTCAGCCAAGTGTAGTCATTTACGACCTTAACGTTAGCTTTGTTACTTTTTTTTACCCGTACTCAGTAAAATATACAAAGATTTTCATTATAGCTACAAAGAATAGGCGTAAGTCACACTCGGTGAAAGCATTTGCGGTTTTTGCCGATTGTCGTTGCGAAACCCGTTCTCTGGACCCTTAGTAGTCTAATATCTGGAATTAATAACTAATCTCAATCCAAAATCTCTGGAAGTAATGTCTTAAACCTACATCAATCCAGAGATTCTAAATAAAAATTGGTTATTAATATCAGCCATAAGTCTTCTACTTTTGTAAAGGCACCAGCTATGTGAGAATAACCACATAGTGGTTCATAAGTACTTATAACTTTATCGCATCAAGCTGTACTCCGCAGTGGTATTTGGCTAAATTATCGCCAATTTCAGCTCAAAGCCATTGTGCAACACAGAACTGCCGGAGCTTCGTACAGCTCAATGGTTTCGGGACAAATTAAATTATGAAGCAATGCGTGGTACAGATCACCCCGGTTCTAGTACCACAATGGTTTCTGAATACTCGCCCCGAACATAATACGTAAGTATTGTCACTCGTGGAGGCTGTTTTAATGCACCTTTAGTTAGTAATGGACTTTTAGAACAGCTACGAAAAAAAAGGTTTCACCTTTTCAATATTGATTGTATTTCTATCATTCATACTATCTAGCTGGCTTTAATCTACAATACACCAGTAAATAAAATAGTCACTATTTGAAAGCTGGAATAGGTGTATTCGTGGAATACCATTTTTGGAACACCTGTTACAGTAATTTAAACCACAAAGTCATAAGCGGCTATTAATTTTAAATCAACGTAGTTGCTCATATCCAGTTAACATTCATAGCCGCTTAATAGTTTTACCCGTCTATTTATTATGAATGACAGTTACCCAAACTACACTAGAAGTATCCGCAAACGTCCTCAATATTTGAACAAAACAATAAAACTTTTAATGAAGTTAGACGATGGGTCGACAGGATAAGCTAGGAGTTACATTAACTATGAGTGAAACACAATACAGAAAATAATCTTCTTCTTCTTATATATAGAGACTGGTACTGACTGACATTTGATTCATCAACGCAGAGTCTAAACCACTAAAGCTGGAAATATGAAATTTGGACAGTAGGTTCCTTACGTGACGAAAACATCCACTAAGAAGGGATTTCCCGAAATTCAACCCCTAATCTTATATATAGAGACTGGTACTGACTGACATTTGATTCATCAACGCAGAGTCTAAACCACTAAAGCTGGAAATATGAAATTTGGACAGTAGGTTCCTTACGTGACGAGAACATCCACTAAGAAGGGATTTCCCGAAATTCAACCCCTAAGGGGGTGAAAAGGGTGATTAACGTTTGTATGCAAGTCCGTCATTTTTGAAGTAAGAAGCATGAAATTAAGTATTAAGGTTTCTGGTTAGGAGTAAATGTACACGTCTTTGAGCGTTTTTGGAAATTCAACCCCTAAGGGGGTGAAATAAGTGTTGTAAGTTTGTATGAGAAATATGGTAATTTTGAAGTAAGAAGCATGGAATTCAATATTTGCGTTACTGATCATAAATAAACGTACACATGTTTCAGGGTTTTTGGAAATTCTACCCCTAAGTGGGTGAAATTAGTGTTGTAAGTTTGTATGAGAAATCTGGTACTTTTGAAGTAAGAAACATGGAATTCAATATTTAGGTTACTGGTCAGAAATTCTATAATGTATGTGTTCTATAGTGTACAATTTCACGCAAGCGAAGCTGCGGGCAACAGCTAGTTGTACATATCTAGATATTGCGTACCGAGCCAAACGTCTATTTTGTGTTTGAGTTTTCACTTTCTGTTCTAAAATAAGATACAATTCATTTCTTAACGTGGGTGTTGTAAGACTCTTTAGTGTTTTATGTTCATTACGATATGATTGAAAATTAATCTTCGTACGAGAACGTACCTCGCCGTAACACAGTTTTAACTAGCACGGGAGATACAGAACTTTATTCATGTATACCAGTCTTTCTCAAAGTGAGCGATAACGCCCCCTAGTGGGGGCTAGAGGCATACAGGGGGGCGGTAAAGGGCGGTAAAAGTAATGATTGCGATTGTGATTTTTAAGAAGTGGTAACATAAAAGAATTTAGGGAGCCCTAGAAAGTAATTGATCCTCAAAGTAGTCGGTAGACGATATAAGTTTGAGAACCTTTGATGTATACCGTCAATGGACACTTATTATTCGTTCTTGTTATTAGTAAGCAAGTTAATTTACGTAGTTCGATGACATTTTGTTATACTTATTTATTATCTAAGTTTTGATCTTACTGTTTATTGTTCAAATGTACCCAATTAGCGAGTGTACATTAAAAACTTGGAAACTATGTAAGTACTTTAGTTGTAACTACGCTTAATGTTTACTACTGATGTACTGTATCAAAGATGTATAAATAAAAATGATATTCTATTCTTTGTTACTTATACAGGGTCCTTGAAAATATACTAGCAACCTCTAGGCTGCTATTTATTAACATTAATAGTAACAACTTTTATTCTATGACTTTTGTAAATACCTTAAAATAATATCTACCTATATAAACAAAATGCCTAAGGCGGACTTAAATAAAGCCTCTGTACTAATTTTGTGCATAAAAAAAATAAACTCGACAAGCTGGACGTAACGAACAGCAAGGCATTAAAAATGTACTCGAAATGAGATACTGTTCTCTAACACTATGACCGACTTTTGTCAGAAATCAGTCAATTCTGGATAGAATAACTTAATTTAATATAGCCAAGGGGATGAAATCGGGCTTAGGATCAAATTTCATTGAAGACTCACTGAAATTAAGAAAATTTTAGATACTTAACAGATTCTTTGTCTCTACAAAGAGAGACAAAGAATCTATTAAGTAAATCTATTAAAGTTTTATTCGCTCAAAAGACTCTCGTTTTTGTTAAAGCGCAGAGCTTTGGAATTATACTAAAGCTTAGCCGTATTAATATGAGGGTTTAATTTGTAATTTCTTCAATCTTGCAATAAGTGAAGACTTTAGTAAGACCGTGGACGACGGCGAGATGCGACGAAGCGCCCGACACTTGAAGTCGGCGCCGCGGCGGCGCGGCGTAGGTACCCCCAATAATTCATACTTACTCCTCCTTTTTTTTATACAATGTTAAGGAAAGGGTTTAAAAGTACACAAAATACTTAACTTTTGTTCTACAACTTTCCCCAAAAGTCAATAGTTTAAGAGAAATAGCCATTCTAATATTTCATAAAAATTACGCTAAAATCTATCTATCCTCAACTATGACCAGCTGTGTTTACATTTTAGGTCATATTTGAGGTCACAAATTAGAAGCTCCATTTTCTGAATTCGTAACTAAAACAGGGATGAAGAATTTTGGAAAAAAGTAAAAAAAAAACACTTTACATGGAATTAATAATTATCGAATTATGAAATTTTAACACTTGTTTTAAAACAATCATCAGTGATACTATAAGTGGCCCGCGGATTAGTACTCCTTTTCCGACTAACCTTGTATATTTTTAGTTATACTGGATGTTGATCTGTATCCGTGACATATTTAAGGAGGTAACTATACCACCGATATTGAACACGAATCAATGAAAAATCAATACTAAAAAATTACATTTTTATTTTAAATATTTGTAAACAAACTTATTCTCCCCTTGAATCGCGCGTGACACAAAAACGACGCGTGCAAATAATACTCCAAAAACAATTGCCAGAATTTGGCGCAGTGGACGTGCCGCTGGCGCAGAGTAGCTAAAACAGTAGGTAGGTATAGGTACTCCAAATACCTACAATCGTCCGAATTGACACACTCACACAGACACGCACTGCAACAAATAGGTAATAGAGGATTCACACCGGTCGATTTTCACCGCACAGCTAGGCCGCACGGCGAAAATCGACCGTCTATGACAATTCGACTAGGCCGCAAGTGACTAAAATCGGAAGCCCCAAATTTGGGTGCCATCCGACTTTTGCCGTGCGGCGACAAGCCGCATGCGGCGGGTGACTAAAATCGACCGTGTAAATGGTCAGTTGCAGGCGATCACCCGCCGCATGAGGTGTGTTTTGCGCTGTGTTGTTCCGCAAGAAATGAACAAGTCGCATGCGATTTTTGTCGACCGGTGTAAATGGGGTGGCGATTCGATTTTTACAAGTGATGCGATTGGTGACTTGCCGCACGGCTAAAATCGACCCGTGTAAATCCCTCATAAGTTCGGAATACAGTCACATACAAAAACAAAAAACTACTCACTAGACAGTGCATGTCTGTGTGAGTGTTTCAATTCAGGCGATTAAGTAAGTTGAGGTACTGCTTTAGCATATATTAGCTTAATCTACTGTGCCGCTAGTGACTTATTCTCGAAGTTGTCGGTGCACTTCGGGATTTACTCTCAAATCCCCGCTAATGTTTCCAAGTGAAAATTTGATTATTTAAATAACCGCAGAATTTGATTTACACTTTTAGATGATCACGTACATTTTTAAACATATGCTCTAGAAATATGGTTAGAAATACGGTTACAGATCAATGTATTGTTTTTTTTATGTGTATTGAAAAATATTAATAAATGTATGTACGACGAATAAACGATAACTAATGACAGCAACAGAAAGCAGCCATGATTTATTAACGATGGTATTATTTAACATTTGTATTGCATGTGCAAAAATTTTAATCTTCATTAAAAAATATTACATGACCTCATAACATTGCTGAACGAATGGAATGAAAAAAAAAAAGGTCCAGACTTATTTCGACGAAAGCGTTGTATTGAATTTAATATCAAGAGATATTTTAATTCACATTCTATCAATTTGAGACTTTTGCAATCTGAAATTTTATTTTGAAAACAAAATACACATTGTTTTATTAAAAACTTGCATTAAAAACACAGCAACATAAGCAATATTAACATAACATAAAACAAAACATCACGCCTGTATTCCCCGAAAGATTGGGCAGAGGTGTGTGGTACACCCTCATTTCACCAGTATGTTTAAGTCCCACTTAATAAGGGACCTATTTCCATTAACCGGGCACAGATTCAGACTCCGGGCGGCTACTGAAACATTCGGCAACGGAAAAACCCAATAACAGTTTGCCCGACCTTGGGATCGAACCCAGACCTCACGTTCAGCAGTCGCGCTTGCGACCAACGATGCATGTTTTTTTTACAATTATTAATTAATCATAATTGCCGGATTTTTTGTTATTTTACACTATCTTCCCGCATAATCTGCTACGTACGCAAGGGTTCAAGAGCGTACAAGAATGCCATGGCTCAATTAATATTCCGAAAAATATTCAAATATTTTTAAGAATGCGATTAAGGTCCCAATTGTTCTTATAATGTCTTTAAGTTAAGTAATTTTAAGAAAACTTATTAGTTAAAGTCGTAGGGTGACGTGAGTGAGGTATTTGATATCCGAATCGATTAATACGGTTTATATTCCCAGCGATGTTGACGTACGGTACTAATGTCGAAATGTTTTCAGGTCTTGTCTATACGAAAATTCGAAAACCCTGATTGAGTTAGCACCACGTTAGCACAAACACGCAAAAGTGACATGAGACAAGATCTAAAGCTTGAAACAAACATTTAGTCCGGTCAAATTAGATATTTCAAAGTGCAAAAATTCGCATACAGCTGAAAATTGGTACGAATGTTCGGAACACCGTTATAAATGAAATGTAAAAAGTCCCCATCGATCCCACACTTGCAAAAAAAAATATTCAAGGTCAAAGTTCGAAAATATGGGTTTTTTGCGTTTTTCAGCCAAACGATAAGTTTTATGATAAAAATAGTTCAGACAAAAATTGTAGATTATGCAATTATCTATAAAAATTGTGTACAATTTTTCTCCTAAACATCACCGTTTCTGAGATATAGTGGTTGAAAAAGTTGTATTCTTCATAATATGCGTTTCCACGCTACCTGGAAGGTAGTGTACTTGGCGCGTATATTAACGTGGTTTTCCCGATAGGCCTATCCCACAATCACCATCAGAAGAGGATTCGTACAATATCAGTGAGGAGACATCTGATGCATCGCTGTTAGAACAATTTACTTACACCCAGCAGGAAGAAGAAGAACAAACAGAAAAAGAAGTACAAGAAGACGAACAAGAAGAAGAGGATGCAGAATTATCAAATGATTATGAATGAGACGGATAATTTTACCTATTTTTTTAGAATTCACACGGCTTTCATCATTTCCAATAGTACCAGTTTTTACATATTTTAGAATAGTATTGAATTAAACAGGATCACAATAGATTGTGGGATAGGCCTATCGGGGAAACCATGTTAAAAAAACGCGCCAAGTACACTACCGTCCAGGTGGCGTGGAAACGCATATTAAGAAGAATACAACTTTTCCAACCACTATATCTCAGAAACGGTGACGTTTAGGAGAAAAATTGTACACAATTTTTATAGATAATTGCATAATCTACAATTTTTGTCAGATCTATTTTTATCATAAAACTTACCGTTTGGCTAAAAAACGCAAAAAACCCATACTTGCGAACTTTGACCTTGAATAATTTTTTTTGCAAGTGTGGGATCGATGGGGACTTTTTACATTTCATTTATAATGGTGTTCCGAACATTCGTACCAATTTTCAGCTCTATGCGAATTTCTGTTAACCCACCCCTATTTTTTGGGCTAACTTGACCGGACTACATTGTGTAGAAGCTTAAAACTTAATTACAATTTCGATGTTAAGAATGAAATGTAAATTAGATTTGAAAACTAACCGTTTATTAAATGAACATAGATTTTTTTCGTGATATAAATCTCGATGTGATTTTAATACCAGAACCTTGCTTCTAGAAATATGGGGAGGACGCAATTTCGTTTTAGTTTTTGTTTTGGATTCAATTAGCATTTCTGTTTGTGCTGCTTCCACAATGTTTTTTTTTCAGCACATTTGGGTGGTACAACGCATTCATTTGCAATTGCCGGATAAGCGGCAAACATATTCGGCCCTGCCCCACCCAAAAACTGGCCGAGCTTGTGTGGACATCAAGGAGGCCTTAGTGATTACATTACAACTTACCAATGAGCATAATATACGAATAATATAACTTAATTAACATAAACCTAGAAATCTAATTAATATTAAAAGATAATCTAAACAGTCTTGCGGCTCTTACTATTTTGTGTCCACCCATCTTGTTTACCTATAATATAAATTATTCTGTTCAGGTACGGTTTTTAGCATCGCTAAAACGGTTTTCGAGGAGGGTCTTTGCGTGGCTATTTTTGGTCACGGGCAAAACTATAGCAAATGGTAAAAATATTTCTACCTGTTGGATTTGTGACCTGTCCTTTTAATGTTCTGCATGAAAGGGTGAGTGTTTGACTAGAGACTCTGTGACAATGCAGCGTGGACCTTCACCCCAGTCCGATGAATCGATGACTTGAGTACTTTATACGAAAAAGGGTCTTCATGTGGAAGTATTAATCAAACGTTCCCTATAAATATGTGTTTGTTATTAATTACATAATAAATCTTAGTTATGAATAGTGCCTACTTGGTATATCACTGCCCGAAAATCTTACATAAAGACTACCTATTGCTTTTTCACCGATATTCCTCATGATTAATGAACGTAACGTACCTTGCCGACTGGCTAATATTTTCACTACGGCATGAGCTATTCTCGTATACGTACTGACAAGAGAGAAGAGGAGGAGATGAACGTAAGTCTTTTAAATTAATGGATCCAATACTTAGATGCTTCTGTTCTAATCAGTGATTATGTCGGAAAGTCTCGACGTCTTAGGCCAGCCGCACTTTGGACGCGTTTTCGTACGAATTTGACTCGTACGAACACGCACGAACAATCCCGACTTTCCAAGTACTACGGGAGTTCGCAGACTGGATGCGAGTTAGTCGTACGTACCTATACGTGCGTGAAGTTCCGATGTCCGAAAACAATCCGAACTTGTTGGTATTTTTAATACACTAATGTGTTGATGGAGAAAAACGTATTCAGTGTGTTATAGATGTTTCAAATATTACACAAATGCCAAAACATGCACACTTTATGCACCCTATTAGGGCACTGTATTAAAATAAGATAAATAAATTATTGTAGCTTAATTATTTATTATGTTTATAGCATTTATTTATTAATCAATTATATTTATTATGTATTATTTCAATAACTGCAATAGTAGGTAACATTTTGTAGCCAATAAGCTATTTCAATTTACATTGGTAAATAATAACAACACATTGGTTTTATGTAAATTTTGAGATGAATAATAAATACATAGAGTTGCCATACAGTTTTTGCGTTTCTTCTTCAGAGCCATCACACGGTACGCTAAGCTATAAGAATATTCTATATTTAGATGAGTTTACTTCAATCCATATGTTCTTTGTATTTAATTCAGCAAAAGTTTTTAATATAATAATTATTACAAAATATTTAAATTCTCATAAGTGCTAGATACAATGTACCTACGCACTTTTACTGTTCAACATGATTTACGTGCAAATATTTGCGTTGTAATTTTTTTGTTGGCAACATTGTTGGTGGTTTTCAACGTAAACCAAGAATTTAGGAATCTTTTTAGGTTTTCAGCCACAGAAAAAGCGGACTGAATTATGAATAGCCGGATACCACATTTTAGTGAATATGTGAAGACTAAAATAAAAACGTAAAAATACGCAGCGACAGCTACTTCAGCGACAATTAATCATCATCGATATGAGTAATTTGCTATTTTTAGTGACACTTGAATTTCACAGTCTAGTCCCATTTGGTTTATTATCCTGTTGATTATCTGCTTGGAAAAGCCAATACAACAGAAGGTCAATGAAGGTCAGTTGGGATCGATATTAGATTAAACTCTGAGACCGCATTCTGAATTTCTGATTGCATTGCTGCGCTATCATAACAGCAGAAGCGTTGAGTGTTTCTAAACTGCTTGTTCAATAAAGCTCAGATTAAATTATATTGTCATACCACAGTACCATACATACATAATTCCACTATATTACTACGTTTGATAATAGGTAATCTTTGATGATTGTTGTAGTTATGATGATTAATCTGAAATACCCTACAAAAGGTTTAACGAAAATGCTTAATTACGAGTAGATTAGATTATTAGATTAGAGTATTCGTTTTTTTTATAATCCCAAACAACTCAAACATGATTTTAAATCACCTCTATGGAATGATGACATCCAGGAAAAGCAAAAAAAAAAGTTTTTTTATTTACTTTACTCACAGTCGATTTACTTAGTCAGATTTTTATTGCACTTTTTATGGCCGAAATCAATCACCGATATCAATCCAATATTTCTGGATTGATTCAGGTTTTTGATCTGTGACATTACTTCTATTGAATTTCTATAAAAAACTAAAAATCATTCATCAAAAAACTCTTAACTCTTTTTTTTTATCCAAGTTCGTTGAATCATCAATATGGTGACAATAAACCAACAATAACATTAGAATTATTTAAACGTTGCATTGAATTGCGTGTCTAGACTAAGCACACTTACTGTTCATCCACGAAAACCCGGTTGTTAATCATATTTTTCACTACTCATATTCGGAAAGTAGGTCTGAAGTTGCCTGAGAAGCGGGTTGAAAGTAATAGTTTTCAGCCCTAGGGAGAATCGTTTCAACTGACAGCTGTCAAATTATTTTTAAAAAATAGTTATATTTTCACATTTCTATTGAACCATGTTCCAACTTTCTATACAGCCACTCAATTACAGCGCGATGTAAAATTGTAATAACATAAGTAAAAGCATTAATTAAAGAATATATTTTTTAAATGACTTTATTATAAGTTAGTTTCAACTGTTTCTTTAAAATAACATAGCTTTGGGCAAAATGTTTACCATTTTTTCAATGATGAAAATGAAAAATAAGGGCTGAATAGGGCCGGCCAAAGAAAAAAAAAACAAAATATATATAAGAAAGCGGCAATCCAATCTTCATTTGTTTTTCTTTAGCTAATTCATGTTTTTATTTTTACTTTCCTTGTATTCGTAATGAAAAGTACAGTGCTTACCTCGGGTTACAGACTTATTTAGTCCCTCGAACTACTGGCGCCCTGTCCCCGTCTCGGGACTAAATAAGTTACTTTCACCCCTAGGGTAACAATATACTATTGCACAAATTAAAGGCAAAGAAATACTACTATGGGACCTATTCTAATAATTAAAAATGTTAAAGTAGGTCCAATAATAAGAATAACTAAAAATCAACAACTCAGACTTTACCACTAAATCCAAGCAGATTTAACTCTTCAATTGTCACACAATAATTCATCAAACGGTGTCTAACTCCTTTTGTTTGAAACAAACCATATTGGTTTCTGTTTCAATTGTTTCAGTTATTATCAAAGACTACAAAAAATATGCATGTACCTACAACAAATAAAGAATTACACCTATGATCACAAAGATGTTATTAGTTTATTTCATTCAAATTACTTGCAGTCTATGAGTAGTATTTAGGAAACGTAAAGGATATAAACATCTTATTTTCTGCATTAAAACGTAAAGTTTTCCTCCTGTCTAGGAAGAGCATGTTGCTGTCAGAGACGAGATTGATGAGCTGCTTTCCAATTCAAAGAATACAGGAACGATGGTTACGTAATACATAACACAACTATGGTAATCACGGTTCTAAGGTTGGAGTATTCACTCTCCTCGGAAACACCGCTGTCGAGAGATAGGCAAAACTTTTTCCTGTGTCTTTCTCGAAATTGTATGTAAAGCAAAATTTTCAGAAAAAAAGATGTACAAGATATTGCTCGTGAATATGAAAAGACATTATTTGCTTGTTATCCTATACATAAAGTTCGTAGGAACTGACGCCTACACAACATATTTTTAGGTGTCAGCTGTCAGCACTTCCAAATATACTGTGATCATTCATTGGGGTCATAAATTATTGACCTGTAGTCGAAATTCGAACGTTCGACTTTGACTTAACTTTTTTAAACTTTATGTACCTAACCCTTTGAAAACAAAGTTTCCTTTTCTAAATCCAAAATCACTTATTTATATGTAACTTGTAAATTCAGAGAACCTCTTGAGAGCTACCCAATTTGTATATTCTCCAAAAGCTCTTTCAGATTATACGTCACTAATCGTTACTGTGAAATTTGCACCTTGAAGTTTAACGTATATGTGTAAGTTACTAACATAGCTTTAAGTTATCTTGATGTACTACTAACACTTCGTCACCCTCCGCGCTAACTGTCGTATCTAGCAATTGATAATTTTTCAGTAGTTGCGTTAGCTGTGGCTTTATTAATGAATTAATAAAAAAAAAAATTGCTCTTGGCTTACTCTTGGCTTGGTTAGTAGTTGCCCTAAAGCCCTAAGGTATCTATCTATTTATTTATTTCTATTCATTTGAAGCAGATACGTCATTCTGTGAGAATTTCTCTGAAAAATTATCAATTGCTAGTTACGACAGTTAGCGCGGAGGGTGACGACTTTATGGACCGAAAGGTCTGAAATAAATGTTTTGAATTGAATTAACAGCAAAATGCGAATTCCTAAGTAACTATATCAACTGCAACCAACGGTAATGGCTTAAGCAAATAATTTTGTTCCCGCAAGAGAAATTTAAGCTTAATAATCACCATTATTTGTAACCGTCTGTACTCCTCTTAAGTAAGTAAACTACACATTTAAAAGCACGCAACTTGGGGGTCATGATAAGTTTGGTTTTCCCTTTTAAATAAAACAGAAAATCTACTTGCAGTCTGTTAGATGTTGCTGTTACAATAAAAATAATGTTATGATTGTCCGGTCCTTATTTTATGAGTAATTATTTGCTAGACGACAGCATGAAAAATAGCCTTATTAGCCAAGGAAAAGAACAAAATCAAATGCACTGCTGATATCCAGAAACGAGTCTCAAAATACAAAATTATTCTATAATACTTAGTGTATACACTTACCATTTAAATTTTGTGTAAGTAAAAGGTAAGCAAACCTTTAACCATGAAATATTAATTTTGTTTTAAGAATCCTTTTAACATACATCATTTTAAAAGCTTGAAAACGTATTCTTCAATTATTTTTGTTAGACTATAAGGTGAGCCTACACACTATAATATACAGGTGTGAACGAAATCGTGTAATTCCTTCAAACCGCGTGATCTGGTGACACTGATTGACCCTGCATAGAGTTTTTCCAGAATCAACAAAAAAAGTTTTCAAAAAATTAACCATTGTATTCTGGAGTAATTTTAGCATCCTGAGTTAACTGACTGCGTCGAGCGATATCGCGCTAGTCGTGCCCGTCAGCTGTGTTGCCGTGCCTTCATTAATTTATGCATGCCATCGAAATACTGCATCACATAAAAACAATATTGGAAGTTTGTTTTTATTTTTAATCAATCTAAATCCCGTGCGGGGTTAATCTATACCAATAACAATCATGTGGTTTGAAGAAATTACACGAATTCGTTAACACTCTGTTTATGCACGTAATGAAATTATTTTAGCGACTAACAATTTTCTGTTATTGCATAAGTATATTATATTAATCTATGTAGATATGAATGATTGACATAATAATAATATCGAATAATCAATCAAAGATTTCTTATTAACCACCAATTTTATCAAGCTCCTCAAAACACTCAAATACTCGATTGATTTTATTAAAATTTCTGAAGAATGATAAGCGGCTTAAGACGTCTTTACATTTTGTTGAAATTAAAGTTCGGCATAATAAGAAATGCTTAAGGATCCGAAAAAAACAATGTCAAAGTTTCCAAGTAACGTTGCGAAAGAAAAAATCCGCTCTAAGTCGAACCGGCTTTAGTTCGAATAAATAAAAGTAATACATTTTCGCAAAGTGATGTAGATCTTAGTAGCCTCCATAACTTGATTAATTTTCATATACAGGGTGTAAACGAATTCGTGTAATTCCTTCAAACCGCGTGATCTACTGGTGGCACTGGTTACATTCAGAATCAGTAAAAAAAAAATCAATTATTATTCTGTTCTTTTCTATTTCCTAGTAATTTTATTTATTTATACCCTTTGCCCAGCAGTGGGACAATAAAAGTAGAAAAAAAAATTCATTTTAGCGCCCTGATTTAACTGATTGCACGAAGCGATATCGGGCTAGTAAAGTTGTGCTCGCCAGCTGTGTCGCCGTGCTTTCATTCATTTATGCGAGGCATCGAAAAGATACAAGAAAAAAAATGCATTTTTTTTGCTTATTTTTTTCTTGGAAATTACCTTATTAGGTGGTTTAGATACGATCGCTTACCCCAACAGCAAGAAAAAAAAGATTGTATTTTTTTAGTTTTAATCATGCTCAATACCATACGAGGTTAACCTATACCAGTAGTAGATCATGTGGTTTTAAGTAATTACACAAATTCGTTTACACCCTCTATAGTACAAAAGAAATTGTGTCTTTGGTTGTAGTTCTTCCAAAGAAAATGGTCCTTACTCCTGCTACGTTACTCTTGCCAAAAGGAGTAGTGATCACAGTATGTTATATTATTATAAAAACACAGGAGGAGGCTGCTGTTCATCCTGTTAACATAATTCCTTCATTACCTTTCAAAGCACCCACGACAGGTTGCGGGAAATCACGCTACACATTCACTTTTGCCGCTTGACTTAAGTCACAAAGCAAGTTGCCACTCCTAACATACCTATGTGTATTCGACTGAATAATCTCGCAACGTGAGTTTACACTAACTGGGAAAAGTAAATCAACTAAAATTAACCCGCGATTTTTGCTGGCCACAACGAAACACAAACAAAGCACCGCATTATATCAATATCACCTCATTTCATCGTCTGGATGTTCACAAGCTCCTTGCTACGACACGCGATGTTGATTACGCTGACGGTACAGCGTAGTGTTGGGTAGGACACGACTTGAAAAAGAGTTTGTAAGAGTAGCCTCTTTTTTGCTCTGAGCCAGTACAATGTACTACTTCAAATGAGGCGAGGCGTACTGAAGCTCGGTGATACGATTGAAGTAACGAGTACGAAAGTGACATTTGACGTTACTGCGGCGAGTCGAGTCGCGGTCGTGTAATGTCCATTGTAGAATGACGTGCTATTGTAGCATGTGCCTCGTCCCTCTCTTTCTCACCCTACAGTTTACTTACCGAGAGTAACGAGTAACGCGACTACCGCGACATAAAAGTTGAAGTAGTACACTTTTAAATGTCGAGCCGCCCTTACATTTTGACGTCATGTACGGGACAAATGTACCGCCTCTTGTAAGTCCTACTCAACACTAGTACAGCGATGCGAGCACGGATCTTTTTAACGAGTCGATTCGAGAAATTTATCTATTCTAAACGTCAAATTTGACATAAGATATAGATAAAACGACAACTGCTGTCGTTTTATCAATAAGTTATGTCAAATATGACGTTTAGAATGGATACATTTCTCGAATCGACTCGATAAAAGATCCGTGCTCGCGTGGCAGTGCTTATAAATGTGCGTTGCTCTATAAAACTGCAAACTGCATATAGTAGGTAACTACCTAAAGAATTAACAGAACGGCTCAAGTTGAGGCGAAACCCTGGAGTAGAGGACAAACTGCGAGCTACGCTTAAAGAACTTGAGTCTTCAAAGAACCTATGCAATCAGCTGCTACAGGAACGAGATGACAGTGAAGTTGAAGTCAAGTTAATAGTCGACAAAAACACTGAGCTCAAAAACCAGTTGGCAGAATTACACATCCAGCACTTAGATATACTTGAGCAACATCAAGATCTCCGTCAAATCGTGTCAGACTTCCAACAGTGCAGAGACACCCACGACTTGGCGTTGAGACGCATTTCTGAACTGGAAGTTGAATTGTGCAAAGCCCACAAGGCTTTAGCTGACATTAATTCACTCAAAGACAGCGAGCAGGCTGCCAATACCATTAGCCTGTTCAATGAGTTGGTCGGTAGTGTATCCGGACCGGTGTGTGAGAAGCCAACTGTAACTATAGATCTAACCGGGGATGATACCATAACTAAACGCCCATTCCTAAGTAGTCACAACAAAGTTAAGAAATATATAAGGATTTCAAAAATTATTAAAAAATATCAAAAACTTTTGAAAAAACAAAATGTGTATAAATGTAATATTAACTTAAGAAAGGAACGTATTAACTTGATTACTGAGTTAAATAATTGTAACAATAAGTTAGATATAAGTAGGATTTTGTATAATGCTGACACTCAGAACCTAAAAGATAAGTTACTGTGCAGGGAAAACACTCTAAAGGAAATCTTTAGCAAGTATGAATCTAGCCAACAGTTATTAAGTGAGCGATTACAGGAGGCCAGTGAGCTGGTGGATTTAGTTAAGCTCAATGCAGAGAGATATGAGTCCCTGACTGATAATCACTCTTGTAGCAGTGCCCACACCCTACCACCTCCCAAGCCCCAGTATGTTCCACCTTCAGCTTCACCCATAGTGACTCAATCATTGGAAATTGTCAACAAAAAGGAAAGTAGGTCATTAGTATTCTCAGACAAACTAGGATTAGGTTTTGGATCTCTGTTAAATAATTGTCTGAACCATAATGTTATAAACCATTGTTACCGTAATTTACATTATAATGAGATAATCCAAAAAATTGTACACACTCAAATGGATGAGCAAACCACTGTGGTTCTGCTTATAGGTAACAGCCTAGATATTAGAAAAAGGGACTTAGTTAATGGTATCAGTGCCCTACTTAAATTAAAGATGGGTAAATTAATTTTGTGTGCCTTGCCATATTCAAACTCTTTGTCTGAGCAAGAGAATCAACATATTTACAATTTAAATAATTTAATGCACATGTTGACATGTCGTCATAGTGACTGTTTATTGTTTTTTGATACTAACAATTTTGTTAGAGATTTTGTTTTAACTCAGGAACATATGTTCTTGTCGAAGAAATGTCGACATTTATTAGCTACGTTGATAGCTTATAATTTACACGCAGTTATTGATAATTTAACTGAGACTAGGTTAAGTGAGGAATCAGTATTATCGTGTTATTCAAATAATACTGTCATAGATTCTTTAAACTTTTAGTGCCGACAAAAGAGAAGCATAGTGATAATATTTTACTTTATCACCAAAATATAAATCGCTTCTCTGGCAAAATCCTAGATGTGGAAATGTTAATAGATAAATACCATTTGGATATATTATGTTTTTGTGAGACTTGGTTGAAACCAGATAAGATGTTGTTTAATGTTACTAATTATGCGGTTGCCAGTGCGTTCAACAGATCCTCGCTAGGGGGCGGTACTTTAATTCTTTGTAATAGTTGTTTTAAACATAAGGAAAGAAAAGATATCACTGCCTGTTCTGTTGATCGCTTATGTGAGGTAGCATGTGCAGAGGTAGAGGGCCACACTATATTATGCGTTTATAGGCCACCCGCATCAAACTTGTCATCATTTTTGATCATAATGGAAGACATATTGAGAAAACTTTTTAGAAATAATAACTTAATTATTGTTTGTGGTGACCTGAATATAGATTTTTTAATTGAGTCACCGGAAAAATGTAAACTTGTGTCATTGTTTAAATGTTTTAATTTAAAGTATATTTTTAATGAAGCAACTAGAATAACTGCTACCTCAGCTTCATGTATAGACAATATTTTTACAAACTGTCAAATAAAAGACTCTTCTTTAATTAGTGGCGTTAGGTCTGATCATACAGGCCAACTAGTGTCCTTTCAGTTAAATAAGCAGCTTCAATTAGACAAAATCATTGAATTAAGACCACTAACTAAAAATAATTTGCAAAAATTTAATAATAATGTTTTAAGTAATCTTCCTACATCTTGCTCTAGTTCAAGGGATCCCAACATAAATTATTGTACATTGTTCGCTACAGTCTGCCAAGAATTTAACAACACATGTCCAGTCAAGAAACGTAAAATTAATTGTAAATCAAAATTTAGTGAATGGGCCACCCTAGGTGTAAGGAAAAGTAGAGAAACTTTGTATAGTCTATATCAGGAAAAATCATTGACATCTGATCAAGCTTTTCATAATTATGTAAGAAATTATTCAAAGATATTTAAGAGAGTCTGTACTCTAGCTAAATCTAGATTAATTTGTAACAAAATAGGTGCCTCTAATAATAAGATAAAAACTGTGTGGCAGGTAATTAATAAAGAAACCGGGAACACAAAAAAACGGGATAACGAACTAATTTTAAAATCAGATAATAAATTAATTACAGATAAGTCTGAAGTCGCTCAGACACTCGAAAACTTTTTCACGAATATCCCGATAGAGGTCACGAAATCCCTTGCTTCGTCCTCCACACTAGCCGAATCCTTACTTAAACAGAATTTCTGTAAAGATATACCTATCTTTGAATTTAAGCACATTTCTGCTACCTCGATTATAAAAGCTTTTAAAAGTCTAAATATAAAAAATACTGAAGACTTATGGGGCATTTCTGTTAGGGTTCTTGGAGCTATCATTAACACCATTACCCCTTTACTTACAGACATATTTAACCAATGTATAGATAGCGGTACATTTCCTGATTTGATGAAGCATAGTAAGGTAATACCAATCTTCAAATCAGGTTGCAAGAATAACCCCTCAAATTACAGACCCATTTCGGTGCTTCCAGCACTAAGTAAAATCTTTGAGAAAATCATGCTTGATCAGATGATGTCTCATTTTGACCTGAACGGGATATTGCATGGTCGCCAGTATGGTTTCACGAAAGGTAGGTCGACTACTGACGCAGGAGTGAAACTAGTCACTCATATTTTGGAATCCTGGGAGAGCTCTCAGGATGCTATTGGCATCTTCTGTGATCTCTCCAAGGCTTTTGACTGCGTTGACCACAACACCCTCATCTGTAAATTACACCATTACGGAATTCGTGGCCGAGCTGCTGACCTTGTTTTCTCCTATTTATCTAATAGACAGCAAAAAGTTGGTGCTAACGGTGCGATATCTTCGGGGTCTCTAGTTAAGATGGGCGTGCCTCAAGGCTCAATTCTTGGACCTTTTCTGTTTCTAACCTATATAAATGATCTACCCTATATGATGACCGACTTATCAGACATAATTTTATTTGCCGATGACACTTCCCTTATTTTTAAAATAGATAGAAAAGATAGGGACGTTTTACATGTTAACGAGAGCCTTGCTGTTCTTTCTAAGTGGTTTGCAGCCAATAATCTATTACTAAATGCAAATAAAACTAAATGCCTTAAGTTTTCACTACCAAATGTTCCCCAAGTAGGTTTAAATTTAATGCTTGAAGGCAATAATCTTAATACAATTAATGACACCGTATTTTTAGGTATAACTCTCGATTCAAAATTGCAGTGGGGTGCGCATATTACTGCCCTGTCGGCTAGGTTAAGTTCTGCTGTATACGCAGTTAGGAAAATTAGGCAGCTGACTGATGTAGCTACAGCTAGGTTAGTATACTTCGCATATTTCCACAGCGTTATGTCCTACGGCATTCTGTTGTGGGGCTCAGCAGCTGACGTAGATTCTGTTTTTATTTTACAAAAGAGAGCAATCCGTGCAATCTACAATATGGGTTCCCGCGAATCCCTTAGAAACGTGTTCAAAGATATTAATATACTTACCTTGTCGTCACACTATATCTTTGAAAATATTATGTATGTTCGGAAAAAATTGCATACGTTTAATGTTAGAAGCGATTTTCATGATAAAAATACACGTAATAAACATAAAATTGTGATTCCAAAATTTCGATTGAGTAAAACTAATAAGTCATTTTTAGGAAATGGCGTGCGTTTTTATAATAAGCTACCGAAATCTGTAACAGATCTTACCGAGGGAAAGTTTAAAGCCCATATTAAACGTGTCCTTATTCAAAAAGCATATTACAAGACTAAGGACTACGTTGACGACAAAGGTGTTTGGAAGTAACTCCTTCTGCACATGTGGCTTCCCTGGTACCTCATTAACGTCGTATGTGTATGTCTATTAACTAACCTCATTACGATTAGCTTTTTTTTTTTTTTTTTATTACTATCGTTACTCTCAAGATATCTTTATCTTACTATACAGTGATTTTCTTTGTAATGTGTTTTGATGACAATTAACCATGTCAGTTGTTTTATATAGTTTAGCGTCCTTTTACCTTTTGTAAATGTGAGAGCTTTGTAGACTTGCTAGATGCCTGGATACCTAGTTAATTTGTGACCATATTTTTCATTTTGTTTTTTGTGTGGTTCCTGCTCCTAAGTCTACTTTGTTCTCTCATATCTAAGTCATAACTGTACCCACTCAAATTGTTAAAGATATGGATTTTAAAAGAGTAACCATGGAGTTTCTTGCCGGCTCTTCTCCATAGGAAACGACTAATTGGAACCGTGCACCTAAATTCGACTTTTCATAAGCGCCTGTAATGGTTTATGTGAAATAAAAACTGTTGATTTTGATTTTGATTTTGAGTGTTTTTGCTCATAGACTAGTCGGCTGTCTCATTTCAAAACCTAGTAAGGGCTTAAAACGAAATTTTACAGGAGACCGCATAAAATTAAAATCGTTCATCCTTTAAAAAGTATTCATGTTAGGTAAAACTACGTGGTTTAAGTGACTTACTAGGTTTTAAAGTGCTCACGAGGCAGTGAATGGTGCTCTTACTAGGTATCGATGCTTAAATATTTCTGCTTATAAGTGAGTTTTCAACGCTGGAGTTTTTTATACTTACTAGGTTAGCAAGACAATGCAATAAAACGATTTTTGTAAAAAGTGTCCCTTACTAGGTTTTGAAATGGGACAGCCGTAGTGTCTTATAGTCCATTATACTCTGTTAATTAAACGAAAGATTAGTCCTGCCATATAGGTCATTTCGTAAATTGTAGCCGTAACGAGACTGCAATCGAAAAAACGGACACGTCATCATCAACAACCGTAAAACAGCTCCAAGTTTTTTAAAATATATTTGGTACTAGCTGTGCCCGCGACTTCGTCCGCGTGGAAGTCGGAAAACAACACTGCGTCGAAACTACTAAACAATGATGTGTTCACCATTTTTTAAATCTAATCACACTTAATTCCAACTGGTGCCCGCGCGGCTTCGCTCACGTAACTTAGTTTTCTTTAATGTATAAGTATGTATACTTAACTGGGTTTCGAGGGATCGAGCTAACCTTTGCATTTTAGAAGCCTTGAGGTTTCATGAAAGACTTGACCTTTTTCTAAAAGACATGATTAATAATTATTTTTAAATTCTAAAAACTCTCTTCTTGACATCTGTAGTGTTTTTCCAACAATTTGTACTTATTTTTTCTGGAAAATATTCAATGTAAGTACCGATTTTACTTCGTTACGATTTTATTATACATGTCGCAGAATCAACACAGAAGCACAACTACACGGGGGGTTCACTGCGAAGAAAAATTTTCGACCGTCGTCTCTATGGCTCTTTTCTGGACTCTGACAACTACCTCATCCCCTCTGAGTCATACTCCGCCCCTTTGACGCCTATGTGATGCTATGACGTCACTTTTACCTCTATTCTATGAAGTCTATGGATGGACTGATCTGTCAAACTAACATTACCGAAATAAACTAAAATTTATTTATTTACGTATTCAGCGTATCCTCTAAATATTCTTACTGTAACATACCTTGAAAAGCCGCAATTATGTGCAATAAGTGATGTGCTGTGGGTTGTCAGAGAAGTGGAAAGGCCGTCATGTTTTTTGAAACAGGACTCTTGTGCATAAAGTGCATCAAGTTGGAACATTCACAGGGCTTGACTTTTCAACAACTGCAACAACTTAATTTTCAATGCAGAACTCAAAAGTTTCCAATGCAGGAAGGACTACCAATAGCTCCGTGATTAAAGCTCGGTCTTTCAATCATCAATGAAAAGTCTGCTGGAGGACGGAGTGACTAAACTGATGCTAGTGAAATAATTGGTGGTGAGTGCTACCTACTAATGTGTGTAAGAGTGAATAATAAACTACAACCAACTATTAATTCTTCTATTAAGTCATAATAATTGAACATAAACTTAAATAAAGTTCAAGATGCAATTATGTGTGATTATGAAGCATGTGCAGGAACATACTTATGTAAAATACTGTACATAATGGAAAAAACATAATTAATTAATCTTTTTTCTTCTTCCAGATGATGTCATTGTAATGAATGGTGATTCATTAAATATAATCTATGCCCCACCTTACCGGATAAAAGGAATTCGAAATAATTTCCTCACAAAGAATGTAAAACATAACAATCACCAAATGGAGTAACATAGTGGATGTATACAAAGGACCGCAGTCACAATAATGTGAGATTGCTTCATAAATTAAATGATCAACACTTGGTTCCTGAAAAAATCAAATAGATGAAGGTATGTATGTATTTAATTACTGCAGACTAAAACCTCGAATCACGAGAACCAATAGTTTTAGTCAGTTGCAATGCCATGGTCTCTAATGATATTATTATAAAACTTTCAACATTCAATGCTTAACAGCATTACTTTTCATGGCAAGTTTATGTAAATATTTGCGTTATGTGTCTTCTAGCAATACAAACAAATCATCAAACAACCATGACATATATGTAACGAGGGTAGTTCACTCATTGGGGGTACCTCGTCATCAGAGTCCAAGTTCGACTTGGTGTAGGCAGGAAATAATAGTCACCACACTGATTATAGTCCTCTATTTATTCACTCTCGATAACAAAATAATAAAATGTCAAATGATCAAACCGATGGAAACTGATTAAAGTACGGAAACGCGGCAAGTTCGGTGCAGGCTGGCAAAACGACCTCTCGCCTTCGTGTCTCACTCAAAAGTGACTTCACTCAAATCAAATGCATCCAATGTCAAAAAGAATGACAGCTGACAGCCGACAGCTGACAGCTTGTTGACAACCGTCAAACAAGACATACCACGCCCCGCACCGACCTCACCCAAGCACACTGCTTGACGTTTCCGACAATAGATGGCGTCCTACTACATTAACAATAATCATTCTAATAGTTGTGCTTCTGTGTTGATTCTGCGACACGGCCATCTTGACAATTCACACGTCCTCGTGTGAAGCATCTGAAACAAGAATTCATGGAAAGTAAAACGTTCTTTGCTCGGCCTTCCTGACCAACATGTCGGAAGATAAGGTTGCACAATTCAAATAATAATTTTATTTTGAACCACATCAAACTCATCTCATTCTCGAACTCGAACTCATCAAATCTTATCTCAACTTTTAAATCTCTTCAATAACCATTAATTTTCAAATCAATTCGTGAAACTTTACGACCAAATCCAGTATGCAAAACTCTATTGGGACCTCCATCCGGTACCCAATCTCAACACATCACATTGCCTCCATCCGGCAACCTTGGTACCTCCATCCGGTACCCAACCTCAACACATCACATTGCCTCTATCCGGCAACCTTGGGACCTCCATCCGGTACCCAACCTCAACACATCACATTGCCTCCATCCGGCAACCTTGGGACCTCCATCCGGTACCCAACCTCAACACATCACATTGCCTCCATCCGGCAACCTTGGGACCTCCATCCGGTACCCAACCTCAACACATCGCCTCCATCCGGCGGTATCATCAGCGAGCACCTACATGTCCAAGCCAAACGCACGCCACACACCATCGTGGCCGCACTGAGACGGGAAATGGAGCCCGATTTTACACCTACGCCTACGAATGGCATGGACATGTATGCGATCTGAGCGACTTGCATACTACATTTACATCTTTTATTCTCACACTTAAGGTCCAACAATCAACAGTCTTGTTAAAGTCAGAGTCAGAGATAATAATAATATAATATAATAAATCATTTATTTCAGAATTAAAATTCCATAATTATACAATTTTGTTAGTATCATTACCACTTATAAAACTATGTTAGTATTAGAAGGTACCTACATGCAGCTGAGACAGGTACTCAATTATAGGACAATCCAGTTTGTTAGCAATGACACTCAGAAGACCATTGGTGCTGGCACGCACTCTGTGTAACAAGGACGCAGCGCGCTTGCGTCTGATCGCTGCGAAACCGTCAGTGTGCGCGTCCGCAAACATACCTGACGCACTGCAGAAGCGTGGCAGCCCCAATAACATCCTGAATGCATTGTTGTACTGGACGCGAAGAGCATTGACGGCTCTTAGGGTACAGCTCGTCCACAGGCTACACGTGTAAAATATCTGGCAGTATGCCTTAAAAAGCGTTATTTTAACTGCACCCGTGCAGCGTGAGAACCTTCGAATCAGCATGTTACATCTCACCGCCAATGCTCTCCGTTCCCTTTCTACATCTAGATTGTCCTTCAAATCATCAGTTACAATATGTCCTAGATATTTGAACTGTTAGACACGGTTTAAGACACCACCTGTTAAAGTGACAGTTGGGTAGATCTCTGTGCCTTTGTTGGCCGCCCTAAAGATAAGTAATTCACTTTTCTTCGTGTTATATCTCAAACCGTGTCCCACAGCGTAACACTCACAAACATTAATTAATTTCTTAAGACCTGCCATTGACGGGCTCAGCAGCGCCATGTCATCGGCGTAGCTAATGTTATTAAACGCTACACCATCCACGTAGCAGCCAGCATGCAAACTGCTGAGCTCGACAATCAGGTCATTTATATGTATATATATTGAACAAGGTAGGGGAGGTTAAACCTCCCTGCCTAACTCCACATTCCATTAAGTAATCATCCGACTTTACATTTGCCCATCTTACACAATTTACTTGATGCGTGTACCAATATTTAAAAACATTTATCAATTCAGATGGAATATTAGCGACACAGAGTTTAGACCACAACTTGTCATAAGACACCATGTCAAAAGCCTTTGACAAGTCCAAAAAACAGGCAAAAACAGGAGTTTTGTTGTCTGTATAATATCTCACAGTATTTTTAAGACATAAAATTGCAGTTTCGGTAGATAGGCCTTCTCTAAAACCATGTTGAGCATCATGTAGCTTGATGTTGTTTTTCAAGTAGTTATTTAACAAGCAATCAAAAACTTTAGCTACAATCGTGGCTAAAGATATAGGCCTATAGTTCGTCTTATCCGATATGTCACTCAATTTATTTTTAACAATTGGAACTACTATAGTCCGCATCATATCTCTCGGCAGATAAGCATAAGACACACAGCAGTTAAACAGTAATGCTAATACCCTGGGTAGATGGACACCGGCATGCTTTAAGTGTTCTACACTGAGCCCGTCATGGCCTGGAGACTTTCCGCGCTTCATATGAGCTATTACATTTTTTACCTCTTTTGCTGTGTACCTGCAACTCAAAGTTTTTGACTGAGATAGCTCAATAGCACCATCAACTGACAACGACGGACCCAGTGGTGATTTAACAGAAAAATAGTCTCTAAACATGTTGGAAATTTCAGCCCCATCAGTAACACCGTCAACACTGACAGGAAAGCTAGACTTAAGGTTCAAACTGTTTGTAATAACGATAAGCGGTAATGGAAAACGGTTAGGTAAAACGTGGAAAAGAATTTCAAAAATAATTCCATCGATCTCAACAGTAGTCATAATTTGTACAGTCGACCTTACAGAAGACTGTCCAATACCAGTCAATGTCACATTTTCATAAAGTCGTTTACGACTAAAACAGGATACAGATTCTTTAACAAGGGAACATCTCGCACCAGTCATAATAAAAATCGAATTGCTCACCAGAGTGCCGTAAGCATCCAGCAGCGCGTCTACCAGGCACACATCAACTCGCTTTTCCCTGGCGGGATCAACCGCCGCCGCGCCGTGCTGCTGCACGTCTCCTCGGCGTTCCTCTTAGGACAGTTGGATGCGTAGTGTCCTTATTCACGACAATTGAAGCAAGTGATCCAGTCGGCTCTCCCTGTTGTCAGCCATGCACGCGTCCGTTTTTCGGGGTCAAAATCCGGAAGGCGAACATCCACAATCGCAGGAGGTGTTTTCATTGCTTGCACGATGGCCATAACATTTTTGTTTTGCTGCTCTAGCAGAAAACACATTTTTTCCGTTACAGTGTCACTTTCAAACACGCGCGCATTGTCTTTACGCTTTTCTTGGCTAGCACTATCACTTACACCACGTGGGGCGTTCGAGTTGCAATCCCACTTCTGATAACGAGGGTAGTTCACTCATTGGGGGTACCTCGTCATCAGAGTCCAAGTTCGACTTGGTGTAGGCAGGAAATAATAGTCACCACACTGATTATAGTCCTCTATTTATTCACTCTCGATAACAAAATAATAAAATGTCAAATGATCAAACCGATGGAAACTGATTAAAGTACGGAAACGCGGCAAGTTCGGTGCAGGCTGGCAAAACGACCTCTCGCCCTCGTGTCTCACTCCCAAGTAACTTCACTCAAATCAAATGCATCCAATGTCAAAAAGAATGACAGCAGACAGCTGACAGCTTGCTGACAACCGTCAAACAAGACATGCCACGCCCCGCACCGACCTCACCCAAGCACACTGCTTGACGTTTCCGACAATAGATGGCGTCCTACTACATTAACAATAATCATTCTAATAGTTGTGCTTCTGTGTTGATTCTGCGACATATGTATGTATTTTTTTAACTGGTATCTACACTTCTTTCCACTCGTCTATCTTTAAAGGTATTAATAATTTAATAACGGTGATTTACTTTGTTTTAGGTAAAGAACTGCATTGGAGTATACAGTAAAACAGTACCAGCCACTTTATCCTACACGGCTTGGTTTAGTAAGTTGTAAAATTAAAAAATAAATATATTTTACAGTAACAAAATGCATTGTCTTTTCTTTGTTTATTATAATATTCCTATTCCTGAAATACAAAAAGAACTAGTAAATCAATAAGGAGCTACGTACAGCAAAAATATAGAGCTCAAAAGACCTGTATTCGAATCTACACGAATATTAGCTTAAAGGACTTGTGTTCATGTTAGTTTATTGAAAACTGATACGCCCACAATTAAAAAGTAAAAAATTTGCGAGCCTAGGAATGAGGTCCACAGATAAGCAAAATGTCCATTTTTTTGTTCGAGAGTGCGCCGTCTGATTGTATCCCTATCTAGTCTGTGCACAACTATTAGAATGACTATTGATTATTGTTAATGTAGTAGGACGCCATCTATTATCCTTTGTCGGAAACGTCAAGCAGTGTGCTTGGGTGAGGTCGGTGCGGGGCGTGGCATGTCTTGTTTGACGGTTGTCAGCAAGCTGTCAGCTGTCTGCTGTCATTCTTTTTGACATTGGATGCATTTGATTTGAGTGAAGTTACTTGGGAGTGAGACACGAGGGCGAGAGGTCGTTTTGCCAGCCTGCACCGAACTTACCGCGTTTCCGTACTTTAATCAGTTTCCATCGGTTTGATCATTTGAGATTTTATTATTTTGTTATCGAGAGTGAATAAATAGAGGACTATAATCAGTGTTGTGAATATTATTTCCTGGTCGAACTTGGACTCTGATGACGAGGTACCCCCATTTGAGTGAACTACCCTCGTTAACTATGCACGAGTATAGATTCTTAATATGATAACGTTTTGACGATGACTCACTTTACTTATCGTATCTATGCAAGACTTTATTCAAGGAATCTGTCATCAATAATGTTACAAATAAAATACACAAATAAGATGGCTGCCATTTCAGTTTACAATGTCTATTTCAGTATTTACGCGTAAGCAAAGCTATACGACTGAATAAACAGTTTATATTCTGGAATTTGTAAGCAGCAAATGATGTGGCATACAGTACCAGTAAATTTCATTTTATTGCTACTGCTAAATTAGAACTGAATTATAATTAGAAAAATATTTTTTGGACTTTAAGTTGTGGAAAATGGGTAGGTTTATTAACAACCTTATTTGTGTTAACTGTATTGTATAATCAAAAATGGCAGCAGCATGGTCTCAATTTAACCTTACATTCGGCAAATTAATTAATGTTTTTAATAAATTAACAGCATATTCAACGTACTGAAAATTAGGTTATAGTTAACTGTATATCTGTATGGGAAAGTAAGCAAATATGGAATAGTACACCTAGTATGGCATAACAATTAAAATTAATTATGAAAACGACCTGCGACAATACCCTTGAGCGACTTGAGCACATTGTTTTGTTTAGCGGAGCACTTCCATGAAGCTACAATGGGTACATCTAGGTCCTACATCATCCAATCTGGGGGGGCCAAACCAATCTGGGGGGGCCAAATACCTCCTGCCGGAGGCTCTATGCGGGGATCGTGCGGTCCATGGCCCTTTACGGGTCACCCGTGTGGGCGGACACCTTGACGGCCCGCAACGTCGCTATCCTGCGGAGACCGCAGCGGGCGATGGCCGTCAGGGTGATAAGGGGGTACCGTACGATCTCTTTCGAGGCGGCGAGCCTCCTTGCCGGATCGATGCCCTGGGATCTGGAGGCGAGAGCCCTCGCGCTGAGATATCAGCAGCGCGAGGAGGCGCCTGGGCGGAGTGAGAGATCCAGCCAGATCCTAGTGGCAGAGTGGAGAGAACGACTTGCGCAACCCAGCGCAGGGCACGCCGCAATAGCGGCGGTAAGGCCCGTGATGGAAGAGTGGCTGGAGAGGCGTCATGGCGCCCTCAGCTTCCGGCTGACGCAGGTACTCTCGGGACATGGGTGTTTCGGGAAGTACCTGTGTCGCATAGGCCGGGAGCAAACGCCCGGTTGTCACCACTGCGTCGACTGCCCCGAGGACACGGCCCTGCACACTTTGCAGGCATGTCCTGCGTGGGCGACGCAGCGCCGCGAGCTAATCGCGGCGGTCGGTGGTGGTGACCTCTCGCTTCCGGCCGTGGTTCTGTCCATGGTCGGGAGCGAGACTGCGTGGGAAGCCGTCGCCTCCTTCTGCGAGGAGGTGATGGCGACCAAGGAGGGAGCGGAGAGAGAGAGAGAGGCAGCTGCCACTCTCCCCTCCCGCGCCAGACGCACCGGGCGGCGGAGGCCGCGCGACGACCTCCAGCCACCCTAGTGTGTGGCCTGCGGGCGCTGGGTTAGGGGACCCACCGCCCGATCAGTAACAGGCCCGAGTAGGCGGCGCGACGTGTTCCACGCGCGCCTCTCAGCAGGACGTGGGGCTAGGCCCCACAAAGGAGAGGTCCGCCAGGGGCTGGCGGACCGAGGCCTGCCGGGGTCGCGGTGCATGCAGCTGCGAATCCCGCGACCCCGGCCCACGGTCAAGTGATGGAACATCGTGGTGGTTTTAGCCGGTAAGAGTCCGGCACACCCCCCCCGTCTTCCCCAGACGGGGGATAGTCCACTAGGATTTCCCCACGCAAAAAAAAAAAAAAAAAAAAAAGGTCCTACATCATGTTTTCACTTATTTAAAGTACATTTACATCATCTACAATTCAATCTATTTTTGTCGAGGCATCGACAAAAATAGATTGCATGTGTATATTTTTGCTGGAATCTATCTCAAAGCTAGTAAACAGTCTTTGTCTTATCCCGTCGTTCTGCTTAGGTTTGGCATAATATTATAATGTTATAATAAATTATCAGCCCAAAAACAACCACTGCAGACTTACAGCTCCTTAATGTTATTGTATGAATAGTTTAATGGAAACTTTAAAATTTATGTTTTACATTCTAGAGGAATAAATAATATAGGTATAGATGTCCTTTCCTACTTCTCGGAAGGACTAACTTTTGGGATTTAGAAAATGTATGGAAATTTCGGATCAATATTGTTTGCATAAATGTAATGTTCCAAGTTTAATAAAGTCACCCATTGGGTCTTTTGATATACAAATTAATTCAGGCAGTCCAGTTTGATTTGCCTACTAATATTAAGTTTTGCAATCCCTTCCCTTTCCCTCATCTAACTCCGTTCTTTAGAAAAGCGTAGTACTCTAAGGGGTTTATATAACGCTAAAATAACTTTGCACGGCGAAATGCTAGGAGAAGTCGAACGGAGGTAAAATATGTATATCTCGTCCTAATCTAGCAAGGACGTTTGAGATTAAAGTACAAATAAGGATTTGTTACAACCTATGTGAGAAATTTATACTCACCGTGTAATATCTTGAAATCGTTTGAAATAGGCCAATTAGTCATTCTGAGAAGAGGCACGTGCCCAGCTGTGGGACAGTAATGAGATGATTTTGCTATGCTATAATATTAAGTTCAGAGAGGTTAGCATGACCTATAATTATTATTATGCTATGCTATAATATTAAGTTCAGAGAGGTTAGCATAACCTATAATTTTATTATTATTATGCTATGCTATAATATTAAGTTCAGAGAGGTTAGCATAACCTATAATTATTATTATGGTATGCTTTAATATTAAGTTCAGAGAGGTTAGATAACCTTTCTGTAGTCACAGCTCATCTTCCGTGCGGAAGATGTCCGGTCCTTTGAAAGGCATACACGGGGACACAGGTCCAACGCGCAGAGGCCCCTTTGAGAACTTTAATCTAAAATGGGGTGGGGCACCAACCGGGGACTATCCACGGCTGCACTATTGGAATACAGTCATGGACCATCCCAGGTGGGTGCAAGACTATTGTAAAATGTGGTGAAAAATATCTGGACTATGGGAAGGGGTGTTAAGTGGACTGGATAACTTCTATTGCCGGAAGAAAACGGCGTCTGCCTTTCAAGTTTAAATTTGAAATATATTGGCAGACGGTGACTCGCCAGCTCACTAGCTGGGCCCCCTGAAAAGCCGCCAGTACATAGGCGAAGGGGGCAACAAACGTGAGAGCGGCTAGAGGTGTAGAGAGGTGTGGCCCCGGTTTCGCCGTCGCGGGTCTAACAGACCCGGAGTGGGTTTCCCCGCTATTACGCCTTTAGACACTTCCACCCCCGAGCATATAGCTCTGGCGGCCCCCCTCTGGCCGGCCGATAAAGGCAAGACAGAGTTGAGAATCCTGCGGGCACTCTTGGGGTTCCACTCCAGCCAGCCAATACAGCCAATAAAGGCAAACTGGAGACGAGGCCCTGACCGACTCTCTGAGGCAATAAGGTACGCAGTGTCGCCACTCAACAACAGCTCGCCACAAGCTGTCCTGCGGTTTGTAAGCTTTTCAGTAGACCTCATGATACATTTTTTATTATATGATGGGGTTGTAGAAAGCTAGTCTAATGTTCCCTCCGGTTTTACGTTAATCTCATGATGAGGTAACGCCTTTCCCAGAGGGGATAGATAACCTTTTATTATTATGCTATGCCATAATATTAAGTTCAGAGAGGTTAGCATAACCTATAATTATGGTTATGCTAACCTCTCTTAACTCTTTCTCTAAGTTAATATTTTGTACTCAGTGTCAATTATTATCATTCAGATCAGGCAATTATATCAAATAACTCTGCTAATTTGACACCCTTTAAAATTATATCTTTCCAACATCCAATCGATTGACTGTTTTTTTTAGTTTTGTGGCTTCCCTGCCTCCTGATTAATAAATAGATCACGAAATTAACTTTCATACTAAATTCCTTCGGGATGGACCCAAAACCCTTAAAACAAAAAAATATGCACGTAGTTAGTTTTCACAGCAGCTGGAAATCTCATTTTTAGGGTTACGTAGTGAAACTAGGAACCCTTCGCCATGTCCGTCTACCTGTCAGTCCGTCCATCTGTATGTCACATCTGTCGATGCTTTTCACGCCACGTAAGTTGTTGTAGCTCAAGAACTGTAATTTTACAGGAGAGCGTTTCAAAGATGCTATCGGGAATAAAAACTGTATTTTTCAATAATTAATCTTTATGAAATTCAACTTTAGCGTTTAATGCATGCCATTATTTTGAAATATCATAGGTTTCAAAGATTTTGCTGTCACAACACAACACTTTAACGCGGCTTACGGCCTTTAAAAATAATTGTATATAATTATGATACTTACATTAATATACACTGGAACACAAGAGCCGCATTTAAACGTATATGCTATTTACAATAATGTACATCGATGAAAAATAAAAAAGGGTATGTTATGCATTAGTATAATTAGGTATTTTAAATAAATATAACGATTTTTCTGCAAATTTCGATTGTAAATATGTAACTAAACAAATAAAAAATCGTTACAACAATTAAAATAATGTTGTATTATAACTTTCGTGAGACACATTCATATTTATGATTACTATTAGACTATTAGTTACGGTTTACTCACGTGCATGTTTCGAGATTGCCTGACTAGTTTCGGACCCAAACGGAGCCCTTCCCTTATTCATGAGCTGATCACGCGGCGAAGCCGCGAGTCGACTCGCGACTGTGATCCATGTAATATGGACAGAAATTTTCAAACTCAAAACTCGTTCATTAAAAAAAGACTAGAATTACTTAGAATAGAACGTTGTAGAACAAAAGTTACTCATTATTATGGGTACTTTAAGACCCTTTCGGATTAGTACCTACCTACCCCCTGTCCGACTAAACTTGTATTAGCGACGTTAAATGTTGTATGACTTATTAACCATACAACAGTTAATATACCAACGTATGTATGTCATCGTACAATTTAGGTTTGCACAACCAATACCAAGGTAAAATGTTGTATGTATCACTTAACTTAAAATACTTTCTTTTTTTTTTAGCAACGTAAATTTTTGTATGTAGTCTATACCTTATTTTAAATTGCAATCACCATAATTCAGAAAAATATTCAAGTGATAGTAATTACGCAAATATTAATTCAACACCAACACAAATATCGCGCGACGTACGACCGGCAGCGAGTTCCAGCGTAATCTGTTGTATCAGTTGTACGTGACTCATTATGCGGCGTGAACGCGCTTTTCTAACCGCTCTCCGCCCGCCTTAAGGCATTGCAGGTAAATACTGCAATCTGTGCCGGAATCGTTCGAAACATACAACATTATACGTCTCAAAACTGCATTAAGTTTACAGTTTTTCGGTATTTATATAGGGTGACTGGTAATTAGTGACCGATCCTTTAACACATGATTGTACTCAAGATAACAAACAACTTTCCCAAAGAAACGTTATTTTTATTTAATTTTTTTCATTTAAAATTTATTAGTAAATCGTTACGGAATGGACGCGGCTCGTATTGTTTTTTTTTTTTTTTGTTTTATAAATAATGTTTCTTTGGGAAAGTTGTTTGTTATTATGAGTAACATAATCATGTGTTAAAGGATCGGCCACTAATTACCAGTCAACCTATATATAAGTTAGATGTGTTTTTCACTGAGTGAAAAACACAAAATTGTAACTTTGTGGCTTACAACAACTTACATGGGAGGCATCGGTTTTACTCGCAGTTGCCATACGTCCCGTATACAAGGTTAGTCGGAAAGGGGGTACTAATCCGCAGGCCACTTATAGTATCACTGATGACTGTCTTATAGCAAGTGTTAAAATTTCAAAATTCGCCAATTTTTTTTTCAATGCAAAATTATTATAATTTTAGTTTTTTCACAAATTCTTCTACCCTGCTTTGGTTACAAATTCAGAAAATGGTGCTTTAATTCATGACCCCAAATAGGACCTAAAATGTAAACACAGCTGATCATATCTGGGGATAGATAGATTTTAGAGATTTTTTTTTGAGATATTTGATCACCTATTTCTCTTAAACTATTGACTTTTGGAAAAAGTTGTAGAACAAAAGTTATTCATTATTATGGGTACTTTAACCCCCTCTCGGATTAGTACCCCCTTTCTGACTAACCTTGTATACGGGACTGTCACCGTAGCTACACGTCCCGTAATTGTCCCGTATTTCAATAATTTCGACAAAATTCGGAAATGGCCCGAACTAAAATCAAAAGAAACTAGAACTAGATCAAAAGAACTATTGGTTCTCGTGACTCGAGCTATTGGTTTTAGTCTGCAGTAATTAAATACATGTGTCGCAGTAACATGGTTACAGCCGTTATATGATCATATTCCTAGCGATATGATCATATACCGGAAGATGCATGTAGAAAGCATTTCATCAAACTTAAGGGGATGTTTAGAGAAATGAAAAACTTTTGTAAGCTTGTTTGGGTTTTCAAACCAGAGTCGACGGAGCCTCGCTGAGCAGGGCTCCTATTTCTGTCTACAGGGTCTAAAGTAACCTAACACAAAGGGGACACGGGGGCTTCGTTCGCTCGCTACGCTCGGTCACTCTAGCCCCCATCATACCCTTCGAATCTAATACCGCGTTTACATTCAGCCCATTGCCGCGGCAACGAGCAGGGACATGGGGAATAAACTGGGAAACGCGAGAATGTAAACACGCATTTCCATTGCCATTGACGTTGCCGTTCGCATTGCCCAGTTATCCCCCATTTGGCGGTTTTTCTTGCGGACATCAAAGGGCGGCAATGACACGTTTGGTGCAGTGGCTAAGTTATTGGCTTTTGCGCTACGGGTCGTGGGTTCGATTCCCACACGGAACAAGCCTACAGACGGTTGTTTCGGCTCTGGGCGTTTGTGTATGTGAGATTTGTGTATGTGAGATTTGTGTCTGTGAACGCACCCACGATATAAGAGAAATCTTAGTACGGAACAAAGTTTTTTTTTTTTAAATTGCTTTCCGCAGCAAATTCGAAATCTGTTTGCGACATCCTGCAAAAGTTTGAAAACTCTCCGGTTTCCTCGCAAGTCATATCTTTGAAGAATTTCTCCAAACTATTTCTGAAAAAAAAACCTACATTGTTAATATTATGCCACTATGTCATTAAGGTTCAAAAGCTTTTAATATCTTTAAAAAAAATGCTACATTGTTCTATTACGATGAATTGCTATCATCCACCATCTCCTCTGACGATGACGTCTCTTTTGAATTCTATTTTTTTAAAACATTAAATAATTGATTAAACTCATAAGTAGTCATAAGGCAGAGCGCCGACGCTGCAACAATTTCCACGTTATCCATTGCCCAGAGTCGAATTGAAAATACATATGAAGCGGCAATGTGAACACACATTTCCGTTGACGTTGCCACAGCAATATTTAGGGAAATATGTACGGCAGGGCAAGCGGCAACGGAAAGGGCTGAATGTAAACGCGGTATAACGTATCCGTGTCGGGGTGCCCCAAATTAGAGAGCCCGCTTCGCTCGCTCTTGAAATTAGTCAGTTGGAAGACAAGTTCCAGTGTTTGGCTCAAAATCTAACTTTATATTCCTAGGAAGATGCTTATACCTTCATCTTTTTGTTTTTTTTTCAGGAATGAAGTGTTTATCATTTCATTTATAAAGTAGTCTCACTTTATTGTGACTACACAGTCCGTTGCATCCACTGTGTTAACCCATTTGGAAATTTGATTATTATGTTTTATATTCTTTGTGAGGAAATTATTTCTAATTCCTTTTATCATATTAGGTGGAGCGTAGATTATATTTAATGAATCACCATTCGTTACAATGACATCATCTGGAAGAAGAAAAAAGATTAATTAATTATGTTTGTTCCATTATGTACCGTATTTTACATAATTATGTTCCTGCACATGCTTCTTGTTCACACATTTATTTAAATGTTTAAATAAATGTGATTATAATATGAGAACACATGATTGCATCTTGACCTTTATTGAAATAATAAATTATTTAGACATTTTAGTTAAAAATACAATTAATAGTTGGTGGTTGTTTATCATTCACTCTTACACATTAGTAGGTAGCACTCACCACCAATTATTTCACCAGCACTAGTTTGGTCTCTCCTTCGTCCTCCAACAGACTTTTCGTTGATGATTGAAAGACCGAGCCTTGATCACCGAACTATTGGTAGTCCTTCCTGCATTGGAAACTTTTGAGTCCTGCATTGAAAATTAAGTTGTTGCCGTTGTTGGGAACTCAAGCCCTGTGAATGTTCCAACTTGATGCACTTTAACCACAAGAGTTTTACGTCTGATTTTGGTATTTGAAACAACATGACGACCTTTCCACTTCTCTGACAACCCACAACACAGCACTTATTGCAACGTAATTGTGGCTTTTCAAGGTATATTACAGTAAGAATATTTAGAGGATAAGCTTAACTAAGGAGGGATCTCGCACTCACCTCGTACATATTTAAAGTACTTAGAGGGAAGGTACATAATGCGGACATATTAGGGCACATAGGTTTGTGTGTCCCGGACAGGTAGGTATGTGTGGCGACGACGACAGCCACGGCTGCTGGTGGAGCCGCGCGCTCGGACCAATCTTTTAAGTGAGGCGCCACTGACGCGTGCGCTCCGCACTCTCAACCTCATATCTAGTGACTTGGACCTATTCTGTTGTTCTCTGAGTGAGTTCACAAAGTATGCATTGTTTGTAATAAGTTTCAAAATTTAATTTTTATTAATGTGTTAGTAATAAGTTAGGATAAGAGTTTAGATATGTGCACTATCGCAATAGGTTTCTCTGTAATGATAGATGTAAGTTGGAAAAAATAATAATTAACTCCTAACTTCCTAACTAATATTATAAATGCGAAAGTAAGTTTTTTTGTTTGTTACCTTTCATGACTAAACCGCTGAACCGATCATCCTGAAATGTTGCATATAGGTACGTTGTCAGGTGTACAGAAACGGACATAGGGTACCTTTCATCCCGAAAAAAGTACTGTTCCCGAGGAAAACAACAATAACGTTCCTAGATGGCGCCACGTGTCTTTCGAATCATGATTGAATTATATTATATGTATAACTAGAGGTCACTCGCGGCTTTGCCCGCGTGGATGTCGTTTATCGCGTATTCCGTATTTTTCGGGATAGTATAATTCAATCATGATTCGAAAGACACGTGGCGCCATCTATTATCGTTATTGTTGTTTTCCTCGAGAACAGTACTTTTCTTCGATATGAAAGGTACCCTATGTCCGTTTCTGTACACCTGACAAAGTATATGCAAAATGTCAGGATGATCGGTTCAGTGGTTTAGGCGTGAAAAGATAACAAACAAACAAACTTACTTTCGCATTTATAATATTAGTTAGGATTAGGCCTTGACATCTCTTCACCACCTTTGGTTGACTGGTAGAGAATGCCTAAGGCATTAAATCCGCCTTTGTACTTTTTTGTTGCATAAAGTTTAAATAAATAAAATAAATAGATTATTACCTCTAGTTATTACCTCTAGTTTAATAAAAGAACGTATCACATTGTACACAATGTGTGTGTTGTCAGTTTATAATGTCTTAATTCTGAAAAAAAGATATTGAACGCCTCAAAAACCTTTCAAAATAAAAATGTCTAGACACAACCACTACATTACTATGCTTTTGATCACAAGTGCCTAGTCATTTAAGTTCAGGCTAGAGATCTAGCACAATAAGGATGATTTCTTAAAATGTTAACAAGTACAGTCAACATCAAAACTAAATGATGAGTATACAAAGATTCAAGAGTGTTTTATGAATGTTGTTTTTTATTAATATTATATTGTGTATACAAAATAACAGAATAGGCAGCAATAAATATTAATAAGATTTTCAAATAATCAATACATGCACTGATAAATTAATTCAAAGTTTAAATTAAGTCATCATCTTTTGCTGTTGACATACAACCCGATTTTTGCAATGCCCAACAGGGTCCATGATGATCAAACATTTTGATAAAAAGTAGAAAAATATGGAGCGCAATAAAATATAGAATATTTAGTATTGATTACTTAAACAATGGGATTAGAAAGTGTGGATCCAATCGTTGTTTTTCGCTTACACAGTACGAGTGAGCGAGACGCAAAATACGATAACAATAATAGCGCCGCCATTTTCAGTCGCATTCTTAAGAAAGTAGGTACTCTTGATTTCGGAGCGTAAAAGAATATTTTTAAAAATTAATTAAATTTAATAAATGAAAATACGTGTTAGTCGATTTAGAGACAACTGTATTCTAAAAATAAAATACACGGTGGCCGGGCTCATCCGGTACAACGGACAGCTGAGCTTGCATTTATCAGTGAATAACAATTCTTAGAACTAAGGAGTACAATGTAAGCAGAAATTATATTAGAGACTTAATCTAAGGCTGAGGGATGGGGTGCAACCATAACTCCTCCATCCCTAAGAGGAAAATTATCGGATGGATCGATTTGAGATTTATTCCGATAATTTTGCTTAAATGGTATAATTTTCAGTAATTTTAACCGAAACACTTAAAACAAGAACAAAATAAAACTTAAAATTAATAATCCTAAAGTTAGATATCCAAAATTTTCACTGAAGCTATAGTCTTTGTTTCCATCAAAAACACTTTCAATCACTGCACTATGTTTTAAAGAGTACGCCATATATTTTACTTCGTCAAGATTGATTCCTTCCATGTTAAGTGCACGTGCACTGGATAGATTCGCGCCCACGCGTAACTGTGGTAAGGTGATAATTGGAATCTTCTCTACAACATCCGATTCTATGCTGATACGGTGACGGATTCGAATTCCGTTGATCTCCAAGTCACAAGGTTCATCGATAGTCACAAGGTATGTTCCAAATACCAGCTGTTTGCTGACCTCGTTGCCGCAATGTTTGGTTAGTGTTGTTTTCAGTTCGCTATAAAGAATCCAACTGTTTGCGTTGACTTGTTGAACCTTGATCTTCTCAATTTGAACTTGATGCTGTGTACAGTTAGAGGGGTTGTCGAATTTCATAAGCTGCTCTATACAAGTGGTCTCATAGTATAAAGCTCGGTTGTCCTCGCTGCATAGGAAATAGTCGCCAGTGGAAAACGGGCGACACGGCGTCACGATCGGTAAGTATTTCATTCCTTTCGCCAAAAGGTAGGGATATTTAGGGAAAATAGTTAAGTTTTTATTTTCAGGTTGGTGGAACATTGGTAAGGAATACATTTTAAAATAGTTATATGTAAGATTATCTGTAAGTGGAATTTCCATAATAAAAGTGATTTGTTTGTTCTTAATGTAGGACTTTACAGAAATAATTTCCTCTAATTTTAACAAATTTGTTTCAGTAGGTGGAAATATCAAGCTTTCGTAACTAGAGATTACTTTTAAATTATCCAAAAGTTCTGTAGAGTTTATAATACATTGATGTAATATTGATACTTTACTTAAAGCTAGTGCGGTTTCAATTTCACTAAGTCTGATAAAGATAGTACGGAAACTGCTTATAAAAACGTTAAACAGACCAATAAGATGTGTTACGAAAACCCAATTATTTTCCTTAGTAGCTAAGTCTATTAACATTGTCTCAACTTTCAACAGGCGTTTATCAAAATTAACAGTGTTCTGAGTAATTGTTTCAGTAGCATTAATGAAACTATCGAACATTTTGGAGACCAGAGTTATCTTTTTAGAAATATTAATTTGATTATTATTTAATTTTGAAATAAGTTTATCATATTTAATCGCATCATCATGGTCAAGGTTTCCCGTAATAATCTTTATAATAGAACCCAATGGATTTACAAGTCCTCTCTTAAAACGCTGCTGTGGAATAAGTTGTCGATATTTCTCTAAAGTTATATCGCGTATGAAATCTGTATGTATTTTGGTACTTATAAATTCTTGAGAATATGATGTATTCCAATTTATTAATTTAAACAATTGATTATATTTCGTAGATATGTAATTTAAATCATCATAAATCCGTTCTAAGTTTATAACCTTAACTATGGTCCAATGATCATTTTGAATGTATGCTTGACCTTTTCTTACAGGGAATATTCCCGGGTTACCTTCAAGTGATTGCAGATGAAGGGCCAGCGTCGGTATCGCTATTAGCAGAAGGCTGCACCACCTGCGGAGGGCGTTTAATATTTTTAATAGGAATTTTAGTTTTTCTTTCCCCTATTTGTATGGGCAAAATATTCCTTTCGGATTCACCTATAACCTTTGCTTTTACATATCTAGGCTTATCTTTACTTTTACGCTTATTCACGTCCTTAGCGAAAATAATTTTTCCTTGCGAAAATTCTATTTTACCTTCCCCACCTTTCCTTTCCCTATTCTTTTCCTTGATCTCTACCATTCTATTTGCCAAATTTTCGTACAGGACTTTAGTTCGCTTTGCATGATCTTTAACCAGTTTCTGAAAATAACGCTTTTCTAATTCTATGTTATAAGGGCTACTTGTATCAGTATGTCCAAAGACAACTTCAAATGGAGTGAGTTCGGTAACAGAATGTATGGCGTGATTGTATGCCATAACTGAATAAGTCATGACTGATGCCGCATCAGTACATTTCTTATCATACTTGGCTAATCTGTAGATTTCAATGATTGTAGAATGGAAACGCTCAATGAGACCCATTGAATTTGGGTTATTGGGCGTGCCAATGTGAAGATCTACTTTATGTAAACTTAAAAATTCTTTCATCAACTCGTTATTAAATTCCGTACCGGGATCGGAACTAATTTTTTTAGGGATTCCATAATAAGAAAAATACTTCATTAAGGCTCGGACTACCTCAGGAGTTGATTTATTTTGTATTTCAATTGCCTGTCCTAATTTGCTAAATGCATCAATAAGAGTTAAATAAGTTTTTCCTTCAATACTAAAGAGATCTATGAAAATCTCCTGAAACGGGGCATCCTGAGTTTGTGTTAATTGTAAGATAGGCTTGATGGGTTTTCTGTCATATTTCAGTTTTTGACATGATTCACAGCCATTTATAATTGCCGTTATTGTCTCTTGCATTCTGTCCCAATAATAGTTTCTACGAAGCCTAGTTAAAGTTTCTTTTATGCCGCGATGGCATGTCTTTCCTTCATGGTGTCTAACTATCAATGCCCTTTGCTCTCCTTCATCTTCAACATAAATAACACGTTCTGTACACTCATAAAGATTAACCATGTCCTTTTTAAAAAGCTGAATGACTATATTTCCGAATAACCTACGATGTTCTTTTTCCTCAAAGTAAATAAAATATTTTAATTTAGGCTGTATATATTGCTTCAAAAAATCTTTAACCAACTCTTCATTATTTGTTGGTAAAAATACTTCCAGAATTTTTTGCTTGTCTCGTGAAAGATTTTTTACTTGTAGTTCATTTTTAAACCATGAATACACTAAAATTTGGTTAGGCTTGGTGTCAATTGCCTCGTGTAAAATCGGTATTCCGGTTGATTCTAATTCTACAGCTGAATGAATTGTTTGTGATTTACTTGATTCTGATCGAATAGGATATTCTGATATATTTTCAATGCTAGGTAAGGATGTGTCGGAGATCTCTACTGGGCTGGCTGTCGCTGTTTGACTTGTATCTGATATTGTTATTGTCGACGAGTCGTTACGTGCCGTCTTTGTTTTAGCTGCTGCCTTTTCTATCTCTATAACTACATCATCTAGATATTTTTTTAGCTTTTCTTCCTTTTCATCAACGTTTACTACCATTGATTGATTTTCATCATCCGAATCTAAGGCGTTAATTTTAATTCTAGATAGGGCGTCTGCGTTCGTATTTTGTTTGCCGTTTTTGTATATTATTTCATAATCATAGTCTTGCAAACGTAACCTCCAGCGAGTAAGTTTACTGTTAGGATCTTTAAGAGATCGAAGCCATATTAAGGGCCGATGGTCAGTGTAAATGAAAAACTTTCGACCGTACAGATAAGGCCGAAAATGTTTTGTTGCCCAGATAATAGCGAGCAATTCACGTTCGATTGTGCTATAACGTGATTCAGTGTCACTGAGCGTACGACTAGCATATGCCACAGGTTTGTCACTGCCAATTTGTCCCTGGGATAGAACAGCACCCACAGCTACATTTGACGCGTCGGTTGTCAGTATGAAGGGTTTGTCATAGTCAGGATACTGTAGTAGTGGGGCGTGCGTTAAAAGTTCTTTGCATTTGTTAAATGCGTCAATATATTTTTGGTCGATTACAATTTTGTTACGTTTTTTCAAGCAGGCTGTTAAAGGTTGAGTAATTTTTGCAAAGTCCTTAATAAATCGTCGATAATATCCCACTAGGCCTAAAAAGCTCTTAATTTCAGTCGTCGTTTTTGGTATGGGATATTTCAATATAGCGTCAATTTTGTCGTTGTTAGGTCTTAGACCGTCTTTTGTTATAGTGTGTCCAAGGTAAAGAACTTCTCTTCGAATAAACTCCGATTTGTCTAATTGTATCTTCAAATTAGTCGCCCTAATTCTGTCAAAGATAGTCCTTAAATTCTGTAAATGTTCGTCTAGGCTTTTAGAGTAAATAATGACGTCATCTAAGTAAACCATACAATGTAGTCCTTGTAAACCACGTAAGACATTATCCATAGTTCTTTGGAAGGTGGCGGGGGCTGTTTTTAGCCCAAATGGCATTCTGGAAAATTCAAAATGGCCATTTTGCGTACTGAAAGCGGTTTTCTGCCTGTCCTTCTCTTCTACCTCGATCTGGTGGTAGCCGCTTGCTAGGTCAAGAGTAGTGAAGTATGAACTTTTCCCAAGTTTGTCAAAAAGGTCCGTTATGTTTGGTAAGGGGTACTTGTCATCGATAGTCAAGTCATTTAGTCGTCTATAGTCGACTACCATCCTATATTTTACTTCACCAGATGCATCCATTTTTTTTGGCACCAGGTGAACGGGCGCATTCCAAGGGGAATGAGACTCTTGGATAACATTGTCTTGCAATAATTTGTCTACCTGTTTATTAATTTCGTTCTGTAGGAACGGGGCCTGCCTATATGGCTTTACATATATGGGGTCCTCGTTCTTAGTCCGTATGTTATGTTTAACCTGATTAGTGAAAGTCAAAGGAATTTGGTCACAGTAAAATATATCCTTATATTCATTGCAAAGTCTGTAAATTTTTTCACGTTCTTCGTCGTTCGTATGGTCTAGTCTGAGTTTACTTAAGTTTTCTTCTAGTAAATTATTAGTTTCTATATCAGCAATATTCTTCGTAAAATTTAAATTGCATTCAGTACTTTCATATTTTGTCACTGTAAAGGGTTCTTTAATAGTCAACCGTTTAGCTTGTTCTGATGTATTTTGAATAACGGTAGATGCATGTCCGTTTATGCAATTTACTATTGCACTAGGCATACGAAGACCGTTCTCAAATTCTTGATAGTCAAGGATAGCTTCGCCTGAGTGTTGATTAACTGGTAATTTAATTCTTTTCTCCGATCGGGGTGGTATGTCGATAGCATAATTAAGATTGTTATTAATTATTGGAATGCATGTAGTATCGGTTTTTAAAATTTGGTTTTTTAAATCAATAATCGCGCCTAGTTGTTGCAAAAGGTCGTTTCCTATAAGTCCATCATACTTTGGGTCAACGTCATATAACAAAAACCTGTGCCAATCGTCACTAACGAAAGTAGGTAAGAGGGGGATGTCTATTACTTCATCATGACTACTAGTCGCATGAGTGCTAATCACACTAAATGGTTGGTATTGAATAAATTCACCATAATATTGATATGCTTTTCGAGGACTTATAAATGATCGCATACTACCAGTATCAATCATCATTTTCGCGTCAATTTCTTCTAAGTAAATATATGGGTGTTTCAATGATAAGTCACAATTTATTTCTATGACTTCTTGCTCGTTGAGGCCGTTTCGCAAAAATCCACTGCCTGAGATTCGTCAGTCTGTTCTAATGCGTCATACTGCAAGTCGTTATACTCTAAATAACTATCGTCATTACAAAAATTTACGTCATTTTCATTACCATAGCCATAATTGTCAGTATAGTAGTTTTCATAATTATATTGATCGTATTCGTCATTATTCATGGTCAATTCATTTAACTTAAAACCTTGTTGTGGTACCTGTGGTCTAGGAGGCACTGTCCTCATAGTTACGTCACTAGATTCCAATTGAGGCTTTTGACCTTGATTGAGATTATGTCCTACTTGGGCTGACCGATTACCAAATTGTTGAGGTGGTTTATAACCAAATTGTTGTGGAGGCTTGTAACCAAATTGTTGTGGTGGCCTATAGCCGAACTGTTGTGGTGGCCTATAGCCAAACTGCTGTGGTGGTTTATAGCCGAACTGTTGTGGTGGCCTATAGCCGAACTGCTGCGGTGGCCTATAGCCAAATTGTTGTGGCTGAAGGCCAAATTGTGGGCGGACCGTACCGAACATCTGTGGTTGACCTTGGCCTTGAACTTGAGGCATCCTAATTTGAGAATTTTGAGGTATACCAAAATTAAATTTAGGCGGTGTGTTATTATTATTATGTAAGATGGGTGGTCTGTATCCAGATGGTTGAGTCATCAATGGCCTTGAACCTGAGCTAGTTATTTGACTGCTACCATGAATACGGTTTCTCATATTATATTGTTCTAAGAAATTAACTTCCTCGAGCACGACGCTCAATGCTGCTTCTAACGTCGCGGGTGCCTTAAGCCTTACAACTCTAACCATATTCTCAGGAAGATTGTACAAAAACACATTCAAGGCCGTGTTGTTATAGATGATCGACTTAGCGCGCTTTAAATCTTTATCTTCGATTGTATTTACTTTTGACATTAATAAGGACCGAACACACTGGATCCGATTACAAAAATCCAAATAACCTTCACCTGATTTAATTTTTAACGATTCTAGTTCTATATTTATGCACGCTTCACTACGCGGGTCTCCAAAGTGTTGGGTAAGCAGTGCCTTAAGCTCGGACCAAGTCGTAACATCTTCGCGTTCTGATAAGAGTGCAGCTGCGTTCTCTTTAAGTCTACTTGTTAATATGTTGAAGACGTATAAATTTTGTTCCTCATTTCCCTTAAAACGGTCAATAACATATTGACATTTCCGCAAATATAAATTTAATTGTCTTTTATCACCACTAAATAATGGTACCAATTGAATAACTTCCTTAGGAACTTGTTCGATCGTTATGATTACAGACTAATGAACGATTCAGAGAAGGCAACTAACACTCACTTTTACACACACTTATAAATTAACACACACAAAAATAAAACAATAAGAGTACAAAAATGGTTTTGGAAAAAGGAGTAAATTAAATTTTAACATAAAATTTTGCAAAATTAAATTATTTTGTATAAAAACTTTATATTATATTTTGTTTAAAAGTTTACTATTAGATTTTAACACTTTAAATTCAATTTTATTAAAACTTCAATAAAAGTTACTTATCATTAATACATGAAAAATACAGGAGGATTAGGGGAACAAAGGATTGGCGAAAAGTTTTACTCACCAACCGACCGCTACTCCCATACTCGGCTTTTCTTCACCACTCGTATATATCAAAGAGAATATTTGTTTGGTTCGACGGATTTACTCTTAAATCGCGGTTTTTTGTGATTTTCTAGACGAATTTGGACGTCATATACAGAAAAATCGGAAAACGCTTTAAATTTGAGAAAATCCGATCCGGCTGCGCCACTCTTGATTTCGGAGCGTAAAAGAATATTTTTAAAAATTAATTAAATTTAATAAATGAAAATACGTGTTAGTCGATTTAGAGACAACTGTATTCTAAAAATAAAATACACGGTGGCCGGGCTCATCCGGTACAACGGACAGCTGAGCTTGCATTTATCAGTGAATAACAATTCTTAGAACTAAGGAGTACAATGTAAGCAGAAATTATATTAGAGACTTAATCTAAGGCTGAGGGATGGGGTGCAACCATAACTAGGTACCTAATCGGAATGTAAACAAAATTTTCACACATAATCTTTTTATTTCCACCCGTGTTACTTCAATCGTAATACAGACACTGAACTGCTCTCTTTATCATAAATTATATAGGCGCAGGACAGATAGGACCCTGAACGTAAAACGGTTTTATGGTCCTGTGGAGGGTCCAAATAATAAGGGCGTCAATTTTCGTTTTATGAACCAATGCTACTAGCATCTTACAATTTGCATCAGGCAGTAAAAAGAGCGTTGAAAACTGATATCCATGTCATAACTGTTTACAAATGGCCCCCTTCTGACAAACCACTTTTTATTTTATTTTTATTTAATAGGTATGTACAGTAACAGACTACAAACTAATACATTCACATTAATGTTTAGCAATACACAGTATCTATAACAGATTTACAGTAAATGCAAAATGTATCACAATATTTTTTACCTTGAAAGATGAGCTGGTACGCAAATAAGTTTCTGATAAGACAAAACTATTTTTGTAATATTTTGCTCTTTCACTGAAAATAAAGCCATTCCATTTTGCGCTACGATGCGCTTGCAGGGTGACTCCATCCCACTAAGCGCAGATCTTAATAATATCATCTGCTTGAAGCAACGTCTGATGTAAATAAGCAGACAAACAAACTTTAATTGAATCTAACGTAGTAAAAGTCCAGCATAATGTAAGAACTCTAAATAATTGGATAACGGCATTTAAAGCGTAATAATTTGAGCACGAATTTTAATTAAATATTTGTTCCGCCATCTTCCAAACTTCAATTTCACAATAGGTTCTTCTTAAAGACGTATTATTCAAAGGAGAATCGTAAATAGTGTATGAATCCTGGTCCTCGAAACCAATAATCACCACACCATATCTTATTAGAAAGCTATTTCAATGTAGTTCATTCGTTTTTAAGGTGGCTTAGTTCAAAACACAGTGAGAATAAAGTTATGGCATTGCAAAGTACTGCATTCCTGTCGCGATTGGTGAAATCAGATCAAGTGCTCCTCGAGACCAATTACGACGAAACGTAATTATGTCATTAGAAAGCTATTCAATGAACTACAATAGTTATTATTGTGGGCATTTTCAAATTGCTGTGGGGAAAAGTTATAGCCAAATAAAAATAAAATCATTATACTTTTTTATCAGCCCCTACGTCAATTTTGAACTTTTTTATCAAAAAAGATTTCAGTACATGTGCAACAAACAACTTGTATTCTAGGGTTAGAAATACAGTTTGTACAGTCAGCTGCACTAATTGGTTACCCCCCTCAAGAACAAATTTGTTCGTGAGAGGGGTAGCCAGTTGGTGCAGCGAACTGTACACATGCATATGTTAAGCAATAAGCTTAACATTATGCAGGAAACGGAGAGCTAAAAAGGCTTTTGCTGAGATTTCTAGAGAACTGTTTTCAGAAACAAAATTAAATCCAATGAATATCTCAATCATTTAATCAAGAAAAAGAAGCTTAACAAAAATTAACTAACATTAACAAAAGAAAAACTATCCGAGACTTCATACCATAAGACGATGATGAGCAGTAACAGTTTTTAATGACTGTATCACCATAACATGTTTTTATATCTTGAGAAATATCATTCACTAACTCTTCTCGATTATCTCGTATTATAGAGTTCCAACTTATTACTCGGTCGCGAGGTTTTTCATAGTCGTATGCTACGTCAATAACAATGTCATCTTTGTGTTTTTTGTCATGTTTTCGTTTCTTGTTCATGGCGTTCATATCGTCACTATCGTTATGGATATAAATATTTTCTGCTGGATCGTCATCATCATAATATAGTTCCTCGTCTGATTGCGGCCTACTTGGTTTCTTATGTTTTGTATCTTCCTGAAAGAAATTGGGTTGGTACCAAGATTGTGGGATACTAGCTGGAAGACCGATTGGGTAACCCTCTGGAAGATATCCTGGATAACTCCCTGGAGGACCTACTGGATAACCCGCTGGAACACCCGCGGGAAAACCAGCTGGAACAGCCGCTGGAAAACCCGCTGGAACACTCGCTGGAAAACCCGCTGGGTAACCGGCTGGAATACCCATCGGAACACCCACTGGAATACCCACTGGATAACCCATAGGAATGTGTTTAGGAATACCCGTTGTAATAACCTTAACGGTTGTTTTACTGGGTGGGTTGCCAGTAGGAATATTTTTTTCTAAATTAAAAATGCCATTAGGCACGTAGTACGGCATCATTGAGTACGATACAGTAGTTCTTGTACAATCAATATTTATAGGGCTTTTGTGGGTAGTTGTGGTCTTTTGTAGCCTCTTACATGCACAGGTATCATCACCATTGCTAATTGGTAAGCTTCTTAGGCCAACACCTTTATCCTTTGATTGATTATTTTGCACGCCTAAATCATAATTATTAATAGTTTTAGGGGGAAATTCCATAATTTTAGATTCATTTTCAACTTCATGGAAAAAATTAAATTGTCTTTTCTCAAAATCATCAAAATATTGTGAATTCTCTTTGAATTCATTAGATTCTGAAAGAAGTTCCACTACTGGCCATCTCTGTTTTAATTCTAGTGTCGGAGTTGCAATGCCAGCCTTTGTACTTTTGAACATAGATGATGTATAGAGCAAGTCCTTTTCGTGGATATGTCGCTTGATCAGAATTTCATCAGATAGTCTTTTGTCGATCGCGTTCAATTTAAGATTTGGACTTTGTACATTTGTTATATTCTGTATTATATGAAGTAAAGATTTGTGGGTCGGAAGAGTTGATGAAACATTTTGTACATCTGGAATATAATTTTTTGTAACATGAATATTTAGGTATATTATATTTTATTTTATAGCTTATATAAGTAGATAAATAAACATAAATAAAACAGTTGTACACTGGAGTTTGCCCTCAACCATACTATCAATCTCTCTGTTACTCAAAGGTTTGCTGGTAGAAAACTCATTTTTGAGTTAAGCTCGCCTTTGTACATGACTTCACTAAATTTTAATTTTGTTATTGTAGCTTTCTTCTGTACAATAAAGAATAAGAATAAGGAACGCTTTAATTTAATAACTGACTTGTTATCTGTATTAAGTTTATCGTTATCATTACCTTGAACGTTTACATCCTTATTTGGTTTAACATCCCGGACATCGCGTTGACTGCCCCTTTGTAAAATAAAATTATTTGTCGCGGAAAAATAAACTGTAAGCAATAAAATTTGAAATACAAAAAACATAACCAATTGATACAAAATAGTACATTTTAAGTTTGATAACTGTCATTACTGAGTTGTCTAAATAGCTCATAATTAATCCATATGGCCACGATGGTCACATTTAAACATTGGAAACATATATTTATGTATTGTTATTATTAATTTATTATGATAATTGTTAAATTGATTGTATTCATTTGTTGTATCAATGATTTTAGTGCGAGTCCAACTGATTGCTGTGAAATATGTCTCAACCACACTCTTTGCAAATACAAGGTATATTTTCGATTGTGACATTTTATTCACTAAACGCTAATATAATTATTTTATTGTTAATTAATTGTGGTTCCTAGACACAAGGGCCCAGTCCAACGTGCAAATCTTACGACAGTTCAGCATTATTAACAAGGCAAGATATCACTGAGCTCGTTAACAGAATAAATGAAAGAAGAAACTTTGTTGCTATGGGTTACTCAGATATCCTACCACCGGCCGCCGATATGAAAAAAATCGTAAGAAAACAACAATTTTATACGATTTTCATTTAAAGGCCAAGGCACACAATGTTATATTCTATATACATATCAATACCCAGAAACAATAAATAACAAGTCACTGACCAATTAAGTATCATAATCGTATATTATGTTGTATCTATCTTTTAACGAGGAAGTCCACATCACTCAATATCCTCATTAAACATAAATTTTGAAGATTAACGTCGTTTAAACTTTGATCACCAATATATTTCCAGCACTGGTCAACTGAATTGGCCACTTTTGCCCAACGTTGGGCTGACCAATGCGATCCATCTGTGCGCCCGGATAAAGAAGATCAATGTAGAGATTTGGGTAACCTAAATTGTAAATAATTAGAATGTAATGCTTTTGCCTCGGGGAATATGCTATACGTTTTGTTCTCTCCTTGTAAATCAAACAAAAAAATCAGGATATAAAATAGTGATTGTCTGTTGAAGTTGTGTACTTGCGTTTTACTCTAGTATAACCGATTTAAAATATTTTTTAACATATTTCAGAAAACGTAAACGTGGGTCAAAATATAGGCAGCGTCATGGGTCCTTCGCCCGGCCTTAGCGTAAAGGGCTTTGTGGAAATGTGGTTCATACAGGTACTAGACTACGCCGGCAGTGTCTCTTATTACAATAAGTAAGTACGTATAAACTTTACCTACAACTAGGAAGTAATATCAATTATAATAACCGTTTTTAGTAACTACATGTCCAAGTTTTAGTAAAACGTAAAGCCGTTGGTCCCGGCTGTCATTTGTAGATCTTTGACAGTCGTTACTGTTGGTCAGAAGCCAGAAAGTCTGACAACCAGTCTTACCAAGAGTATCGTATTACCCAGTTACTGGGTTCTGGAGGTCTGATAGGCAGTCGCTCCATGTAAAATACTGATATTCAGCTGCATCCGGTTCGACTGGAAGCCGACCCCAACATAGTTGGGAAAAGGCTAGGCAGATGATGATGATGTCCAAGTTTTAGTTATAACGTTTCAATTCTCAGCTCGGGCTAATGCAAGATTTTTTTTTCTCTTTTTGTCAAAATTTGAAAGTAGGGCAGTCCAGTTCAGTTAGATTGCGAAAACGTCTCTATCTCGAATATGTATACCATTGAATAATTAACAATGAATTATTCATATATAAACACGAGGGTGATGATGAAAATCGTATGAAAATTCACAGAAAGCAAATGGACGTATACATACGAGACCTGGCAAGGAATTTTCTTTGTAACATGTTTTAATTTATTTCATCCACAAAGCGTGGGTGGTAGGGCACACGGGCTTTGTGTGACATGTGTCACTTTTATAGTCGCTGCCTTTCCTTTTACAAAACACATGTCATGTTTACAATGGGTCTAGGTCAAGTCGACCCGTGACAACTCATGCAACTCAACGTATGTACCTAATTGCGAAATAATTCTGCTTACGTAGTTAATCATTTTAGTAACATTAATTTTTCCCTTTATCAAAATTTTAGTTACTTTGACCTCAGACCAAATAAAAAACCAAGACAGAACGCTGCGAACAATACAGTGAAGCATGCCAAAACTACACCTCCGCTCTGTGCATACACGCACACACGCACACATTCACAACATTTTTCAATCAACCTACAATCAAACTACACCTCACTAGTGCACACATGTTTACGAAACCGGCCTCACGTCACTGTTGACAGTACTCTGTCTTGGTTTTTTATTTGGTCTGAGACTTTGACATGCTCTGTCCTATGTTGTTTCCGAAAAAGGCCACCCCTTCTACACCCGTGGGCGTCGTTAAAAGACATTAAGGCAGCTTAGAGTTTACCTGCGGATAGACAGCAGTATCTTCCTGTCTGCAAATAACAACAAACTGCAGTCAATAATCCGTCCGCCAAGCTTCTGGCAATTTCGCGTTTGACCTTTCACTGTGGCGGTCATTAGTGCCCGGTACCTAAGGCTAAAAACGAATCGTTTTGGTTACCAATGATAGCTGTTTTCATCGTCAAACTGGGCATACATGAATAGACTCGTAAGCTTATTTTTACCTGTGATAACTACTAACGTAGAGGGTCTACTATGCAAAGCAATGAAGTCTTTTATTGGTAAAGACACCTACAAGTCTCTTAATTTTGACCAACAACCCTTGGTAAACCATAGGAATCGACCATAGCAACCATATTCAAGAGTGGACGGTTACGGGCCGATATTGTGATGATGATGGTGACGATGAACACAGTTTTTAGGGTTCCGTACCCAAAGGGTAAAACGGGACCCTATTACTAAGACTCCGCTGTCCGTCTGTCACCAGGCTGTATCTCATGAACCGTGATAGTTAGGCAGTTGAAATTTTCACAGATGATGTATTTCTGTTGCCGCTATAACAACAAATACAAAAAACAGAATAAAATAAATATTTAAGGGGGCTCCCATACAACAAACGTGATTTTTTGCTCGTTTTTGCTCGATATTGATAACGGCAACAGGTAGACGCTTATAATATTCACAGAATATTTAGTTATATATTCACTTTAAAAATAAATAATTAAATTAAAATAAAAGAAATATTTAAGGGGGGCCATACAACAGACATGATTTTTTTGCCGTTTTTATAGATAATGGTACCGAACCCTTCTTGCGCGAGTCCGACTCGTACTTGACAGGTTTTGTTATATTTTAATGTACCTTATTGTTATAGATCACGGGATTACAAGACCAGTTATTTTACACAACTAATATGGGCTGATACTGAATTTGTTGGATGTGGCAAAGCAAAGTTCTACGTAAATATTTATCATTAGTCATTACACTTATTTGACTGCCTCATTAATCATTGGTCAAGGCGAGTGCGACAGCTAAATGTGAGGGTTCGAGGTGGAGCGAGATTTTTTGGGTTTTTCTGTTAGAATATTCTCAGTTAGCAGCCTTTACAATTTCAAATTGTGACCAATAAATGGTAATAGACTCACTTCCTATTATTAGGGACCTCATACCATGATGGCAAACTGTTGGTGTACAACAGTGCACCTCCTCCTTCTGTCTTTCTTAGTACAGTGGACCCCGGTAATCCGGCCCCATGTCTCTGTACCTAGCGATTGACCATGCCCTGCGTTTTAACGAATACATTAAATAATTAGATCTAATTTGTTCCGTTTTAGTTTTATAAAAAATGACTTCTTCTATAACAGTTAGCCAACGATGTACTTTTAAATTACGCACTTTAAAAAACAAAATCTAGATAGGCGATTAGTTCTACATTAACTCTAATTACTTATCTACTTTTTATTTATAAAATTCATTACTTTAAGTTAAAAAAGACAATACAAAGAAGTAAAGCTAGCGATGTATTGTAAAATAAATTATTATTATGATAATGTTAATGATCAAAATTTTATCTACGTTTTTAATTTTAATTAAATCATCCCATTTTATGTGTTTCTAAATTGCCAGGTAATATTTAGAAGTAAATGAAACTAATAGTTTATTACAAAAAAAAACGAATTCTAAGCAGGTATTTCAAAATTCTAAAAAAATAAAAATGAAGTAGTAATGGGGGTAAGTAATGCGGACAAAACTGTCACATTATAAGCGAAAGAAATTCATTTATTTAGAAATAAATCGCTAGGTTTACTTCTTTGTTAATGTAGAACTAATTGCCTATCTAGATTTTGTTTTTTTAAAGTGCGTAATTTAAAAGTACATCGCTGGCTAACTGTTATAGAAGAAGTCATTTTTTATAACAACTAAAACGGAACAAATTGCGTATTATGCATATTTCGATAGAACAAATATAGATCTAATTATTTAATGTACTCGTTAAAACGCAGGGCATGATCAATCGCCAGGTACAGAGTCACTCCGGACCCTGTCTAATCCGACACCCCCTGTAATCCGACATGTCTATTATTATTGAATATTTTTTTGACGAGTTTCGCTAATGTAGATAATGCATGATTGAACAGGTTACAACTTGTACGCGCCACCGCTATAATTGTGCTCAACGCGTAGGTACCGTATTGTTTTGATTCTGATTGCTAATTTACTAAATTTGACATATATTATGTATGAATAATGATTTGTACTTCAGAGTATAACATATAGAATCTTATCATTGGATCTATAATTTGTCGGATAGGAAGGTACTCTTTTGTAAAAAAAACCGGACTATAGGGGGTCTTAGGCAGTACTCTATAATCCGACAAATTCGATAGTTCGACACTGCCCTGCAAAACGTTTGTCGGATTACCGGGGGTCCACTGTAGTTATATGTATGGTGTGTATTTTTAGTAACGCTTATTTCATTTCTAGAAACCAACTGAAGAGAGAACTTACTAATCAAATGTTTTAGGTAGATGAAAGAAATGTAATGTTAGAAAGGCTGGTATGTAACTTTGCACCTAAGGGTAACACACATGGAAAGCCAGTCTATTCCATAGGATACCCCGGAACTCAGTGCAAAAATAAAATGATGCCAGATGAAAAATATAAAGGACTATGTGGTCACGAAGAATATGGAATCTGTAATGTACTCATTATTATCTAATCATTATTTAATTTATATACAAGGTGTAACATAAATAACGCACAACCTCTTAGGGGTCACGGTACCTACTCATCATTATGAACAAGTTTTACTATGGGACCAAAACTGAAATCGCGAAAAAAATATCTGTTGTTCCCTACATTTATGTTCGCATAACTCGTCAAAATGTAGGGAACAGCAGATTTTTTTTTGCGATTTCATGTTTGGCCCCATAGTAAAATTTGTTCATAATGATGAGTACAGTGACTCCTTAAGAGGTTGTGCGTTATTTAAGTTACACCTTGTATATAAAAATGAATCGCCGAAATGTATGTACGCGCATAACTTCCGAACGACTGCACTAAATTGAATAATTCTTTTTTTGAATATTCGTTATTGTCAGAAGGTTTATCAAAAAAAAACACGAGAAAAAAAAATGGCGGTACGAACTTCGCCGGGTCAGCTAAGTATTATCACAGTGTACCTACTTACTACATACAGTGGGTCAATGCCCATACATTTGGCAGCTCCTATGAAATGTCAAAATTATGTAGGGGCGGAGGTTATGTCCCAAGTATGCAGTATGGCTACTCGGGACATAACCTCTGCCCCCTTCACCCCGCAACCCCCCGCACGATTGCTCTGCGACAATTTTCTACGTTGACCGACTGTAAGGAGTAAGATATAGGTAGACTGTGGTATTATTGTGAATAGTCCGTGTGGGTCCCGGCAAAGTAAAGACCACGATATCTTTGTCTGTGGATTTAAGGGGGCCAATTTTACTAACAAATTTGTTAAAAACACAAACGAATCACAACCGTCAGTCAGATTTTGTTTACGAAAACTGTCAAAATGATTGGTTTTGTTTTTTATGTCAAACAATTTGACAGCTTTTGAAAACGAATCTTAGAATGTCTGAATGAACGGTTCGGTCTTGGTTCGATTGCGATTTAACAAGATTTCTTTTAGGAGAGTTGGCCCCAAGGTGTCGTAAAAAGCGAGTAAGAGTGTGAATCAAGAAGATGGATAGAGGCATTGTTTTGCACACTAATCTCCAGTTCGTTTGTCAAGCGTGGTAGTATTTCCAACAGGAATACCTACTTGAGTGCGAAAGCCTACAATTTAACATTTCTTTAAAAGTAAAGAGCGCCATCTATCATATATATCAGTGTTTAAGTAAAGATTGTAGATCATCGCAAAGTTCGTATTCGTATTGTTTTGAAAAAGAAAATCGATGAACTTGGTTATAGCCGTAAGACCGTCCGAAGTAAGTTTTCCTAAGTAACATAACATCGCAGTAACAAAACGTCGATTGAACAAGGCTTCGCAGCATGAAATTTTTGCAGTAAAATCGTTCGCAGTACAGTTTTTCGATGTAACGAAATGTCGCAGTAACAAGACGTCGATGTAACAAAGCGTCGCAGTATAGAGAAGTCGTTGAAAGGTTTTCGAAGAAACATAATTTGATGATACGGCTTTCGCACTCAAGTTTCCAATACCTATGTCTGTTCTTTGTAGCGGTATACCTATTGAAAAATAGACCACTACATATTGTAAATGAGAGCGCAATCCAAACATTATTGTAAAAAAAAAAACTTCTACGAGTTTAATTAGATGGCTGATGACAGTGTTGGGTTCCCATATTATTATGGTCGAGCCTCATTTTGCTGATTCGTATCATCTCAATCAAAATGTAAATTTCGTTATCTACTCACGGCTCATCTTCCGTGCGGAAGATGTCCGGTCCTTTGGAAGGCATACACGGGGACACAGGTCCAACGCGCAGAGGCCCCTTTGAGAACCCTAGAAGAGAAAATGTAAATTATTATTAGTATATATTTTTACTATTTATGTTTTACACTAACCTGCTTTGTTCTCACACAATTTTAATTTTAAGCATCAGGTTGGGAGTTTCTTGCCGACTCTTCTCCATAGGACCTACTTTTTGCAACCGTGCAACTAATTTGTCGAGACGTTTCCTAAGTACATGTAGGTACTGTGCCTATTCGAAATGAAAAACTTTGAATTTTAATATTGGCCGAGCCCATGTTCAGCATTAGGGATCACATTTACAGGATACGATTATGCAATAAAAATCTTGTTTATCTCTATATTTAGTAGTGGCGGAAAATTGTCTAATGCGATAAATGTTCACTATCGGATAGTTTTGTATTTATTTATGCATGTATATTTATGTCATAAAAATATTTGTTATTCTAGAATAGTTAACAGTTTTAAATACGTTTCTAGTAATTAATCATCTAAAATGCCGACAGCAAAATGATTAATGACACTGCTTGATTACAGTTACAGAATTAACTACTCAGAAACGTCCAGTGAACAGTTTACTCAGGATCCTCAATTTATCAAACGATTTGGTGAAGCACGAAATAGATCCTATTCGCAATAATTTAAAACAGACCAATGTCAATAGCAACTCTAGCAACGAACAACGAAATCAGAAAACGAGGCATATATTCCCAAATAAAACTTATGGTACTTTTACAAATATTTTTGTTTGAAACTTTAGTACAAGCACATAAAGACGTCGACGACGACGTCTGTGGTCTAGTGGTTCGAGTGTCGGACTGCTGATCACGAGGTCGTTGGTTCGATTCCCACAGGACACAAATATTTATGTGATGAACATAAGTGTTTGTGTTGGGCTGGGTGTTTCTTATGTATTATATGTATGTATTAACAAAAAAAAGTATATAAGTATTATATCCATTGTCTAGTACCCATAGTACAAACTCTGCTTAGTTAGGGACTAGATGGTGCTGTGTAGAAAATGTCGCAAAAATATTATAAATAAAGAAACTTTGTGGCCACTCACCCAACCTCATCAACCAACGCTCCAGACAGACCTATATCGAAGGAATACTTTGCTTAACCTAAATTCTTTTATTTCAGCTGCTGTTAAACGTATTCCACAATTACGCAAGCAGTTTATTGGGAAAAGTGTCATGAATATTTCAGGACATGACAATGGGTACCATTACCAACATAATCGAGGACACTCACACTTATATCATGGACATGATGGACATGAAGTGCCGAGATATAACTACGAAATTACTACTGGGATAAGTATCAATCAAGATTACAGAAGATATGATTACACAACCGAACTTATGAATTCATATTCTAATAATAATTACAGAAAATTTAACCAATATGCACAATGCACCCGAAGAATAAGACCAATACAAAATAATTGTGAATCTAACCAGTGCACGAGAGGACCAGGTGATTGTTGCCAACAAACAACTATTTGCCCATCAACATGTACAGAGATACCGTGTACAAAACCAGTGGAAGATCGCATATGGTCTCCTCCCTATATCCCTCCACTTCCCGAACCGTGCCCATGTACGAAACAAACTTGTCCGCCAATAAGTACAAACTGCAACTACGATACAATGAGCAGTATATCTTGTTCTACACAGTGTCATACAACAATATGTCCAGGAATACTTAGGCAAAACAATGATTTCATTGACTACAGGAGGTCTGGTACGTTTCAGTACTACGATATGATCCCTAATGTTGTAGTTCGAAGTGGAAACCATAAAATACCACTAGAAAATTCATCTCAGAAAGGTTTGTCGTTTTTTGATAACTCTGACATTAATAAATCTTACAAAACTTTGTACGAAGAAAAAGGTCCTGACCAAATACACAAGAGCGTACCCGATTATCCAAAATATAAATTACAAGACCGCGACTACTTATACCGTTCTTTTGATTCTAGTTTGAGGAAAAAACGCCAACTAGAAGATCAAATTACTTTGAAGCCCTTTTGGCAATTTGAAAATTTTAATTATAAAAAACCATCTCATCTAAAAAGTATAAAATATACGACATTAGCAAATAAGAAAAATAGAAAAACAAGAAGGAGTACGGAACAAACAAGCACAGAACCAATTACACTTAAAATGGTAGATTATGCTGAGGATCAGCCTGAACGTATCACAGAAAAATATTTGTCATTTGATGAATTAATGCATTTAAGAAAAATTAGTGATGGATATGCTCAATATGATCTCAGACGAAAGGGAAAAACAACTACAAAGGGAGGCACCAAAGCAGCTGCTAAAAAAGCTACTAAGCCAGATTCTAAGGCAGCTGCTGACACCAAGGAAACTACGAAAAAAGCGAACGAGACAACGAAGGCAGCTGGGCAAACAACTAAAAAACCTGCTGGCAAGGGGACTTCGAAATCTTCAAATACAACTAAGACAACTACTAAAGCAACTACTGCCGCAAAAACAACAGAATATACTGCAAACACTCCGTTTGAAAGAAAAAAACACTGTACTCGAAAATTAACGTGTACATGGACGGCTTATACATCTAATGAAGACGGAGACCATAAATTTGTAGTACCGGGAATAGAAAGCGGTTCCCGAACACCACCTGGATATGTGGATGGATGTACTCGAACTTCCACTTGTACCCGTGATTACATGGATCGAAACAAAATATCCACACTACCAGATGATAGTTCTAGCGACTCTACTACACCAGAAGATGAAGATTATTGTGAACGTCGGTCTCTCAATGTCCAACGACGAAATTCTGATGACAAAAAACCAATTGTTCTTCTCCTTAGGTACCTAGAATATACAGACTCTTCCAAAACAACACCTGATGTTAGTACTGATCTTGCTTCCAATACAAACATAGACAGTGTAACCAACAGTGTTGCTAAACCTCATGGTTGTATTTGTAACAAAAGATATGCAAGGAAAAAGAGACAAGGAACCGAATACTCAAGAGACCATGGAGACCAATGTGACGAGTCTAAGAGTTCCTTCTCATATGCCGATCTTTATTATTTAATACTAAATAAAATTCTCAAGTCACAACAAGCAAATAAATTTTATACTAAGCAGTGTCCATGTAACGGTTCTATGAGGTTTAGCCCTATAGTGTTTTTATTTTTAATAATGTTTTTAATACATACTAATGATTTATTCACATTAATAAATAATAATTTATATTTTTTATAAATAGAAGTAGTTATATTCTAACCGAACTTTTGTGATATATAAAATTAGATGTTATTGTAATAAACAGTAATAAGCGTTTAAAAGCAAGTATCGTAGTACAATTTTGCATACAAGTGAATCTTTCATTCAGTCTTAGTTTTTTCAAATCAGCAGCTATCTTCCGCAGCAATCTCTTGTAACTTATTGTACATTTCTTATTAAGAGATGCACATAAAACAGATTTCTTTTTAATGTTTTTCTTGGTTAATGTATTGGATAGGTAAGTACATTCATTAATCATATTATAGTAGTCACTTCTGCTGAGATTTACATTCCTCTGATTTCTCTTTGAATGTTGTCTTTTGTTATTTCTGGTGGACATATTACTATTTAATAAGGTGTTACCAATTTCTGAAATTTCACAAAAAATATAATTATAACAATGTAATAAATATTTTATTTTTATTAACCTGTGCAAAATTTTCAGTTTACAGGGAACCTATTCATAAACCTGGGATATACGAGACTTATCCACGATGTTCTGTAAAAATTTTTTCATAACGCCATGTCCACTTTTGTACAAATTTATATTATCTGGCGACAATGTAGTAAGTGCAGTCATACTTTCAGTAGGTGTATCGGATTCAAGAATATCATCCAAAAAATCTTTTGTTATTGTGCTCATTTTTAAATCTTCCAAAACCAAATCCGACACAGGCAAATTGATATCATCGTAGTATGATTCTGTGCTTTCACTGCTACTTTCTTCGTCTTCTGGAAAAAAGTAGTGCCCAGTAAAATCTTCATTTTGCTTAATTTCTGCTAATTCAGCCTGGATCATGACTGGTTTAACTGTAGACATTGGTTGAGTATTTTGGCTATATCCCTCAGACACTGGCATTTTATCTGAAACAGACGAAAATGTTTATAAATTTCAAATACAATACTTTTACAATATGTACAATATATGTTTGTTTTTAATATACGGTACCACTGTTTCTGAAAATTACGGCTTCAATCAAATCAACCAAAAAAGTAGAATTTAAGTAGTCACTTGCAACTGTTTTTCTTGTGGTGGAGGGCTCTTTTTTACTATAAACTTTGTCCACAAATGCTGCCACACCATCATCATTAAAAGAAGTTTCTGAATTACCATTTAAAGCTGACTTATTAGTGGAAAATAAGTCTTTGATCATAGGATCGTTGCTCAATTTTTTCTTCAGTAATTCAACAAAGTCATCCACTGCCATAACATCTTTACAAGAATTTGGTTTAGTGCGTGGAGTAATCATTTGCCTTGTATAATCATACAAATGGGAAAAGTAATCAAATGGTGTATAGGTCTCCTTTTCTAATTTAAAATCCGAAATATGCATGTCTGTCGTTTCCGTGAAACCAATGCCCTCTTCAGTACCCGAATCTATTACGCCAGGAAAAATATTTTGAGTGGTATGTTCAGTTAACATATGAGATCGAATGGGGACTATGCTGTCCGTTTCCTTGTCGATATTTTTCGCTCTTGATTTATGGACTGCAAAATTATTTAAAAAGTCGAATAAAAATTTGGTATGTTGTAAAATTTACGTATTTATTTAAATAAATACTTACTGCATAGTGCTTTATGTACGGGATCGCATGTGCCGTCTAAAGGACATCTGGAGCAAGATATACCGCTGGAATAGACAGTTTTGTTTCGAAAATTACCACCGGGTGCAAAATTGCATACCAGTCTGTAAATTGTTCTGTATTTCACATTTTCATTCTCTAGGCGTTCCTGTTACAAATAAGTATGTATCATGTAATGGAATCATCAGTGTAGCCAAGCGTAGTTTAGTTTTTGCTAACGTTTAAAACTAATAAATAAATAGCAAATCATGTGCCATACTTTGAATTTAACTCCACCACAGCCGACTTGATTTGACTCCTCCCATACAAGTTGCGTGAAATAATCGTAATGTGAATGACCGGTCTCAGATGATCTGTAATTTCAAACGTAAGAATAAAAGATTTTAAACCCTCCAATGATTACAATCATTAGTGATTAATATAAGATCAATAAGATTTTACGGTATCTTAATACACTGAGAAATTATACTAGCCATGATAAGCTATAAGAGCTCATGATAGCTAACAAATAATTTAAAATGTTATGATAAATGAATAAAACTTACGGCACATATCGTGACAATATTGATGAATTAGTATTCAGTAATTCCATGTACCACACATCGACCAGGGCTAATGGCGTTAAACCTGGGGCATCACCATGTATTGTAGCGATATTTTGACCGACGGGTACTACACCTGTCATAAATAAATAATAAATTACACATGTAAAACACAATTGGAAATAAATCTTTTTTTACTTTCGTATGTCCCAAGACTAAGGTAAAGGTGTAAAGTCACAGAAGTGGTAAAAAAAATTAGGAAGGTAAAAAAAATATTTTTACGTAATTGCGATTAAAATAGTATTATTTTCTGCCTGAAGGATTTGATATTGGTGTATAAATCAGGGAGAAGCTGATTTTCTCCTTGCAATCTCAAATTCATTTCATTCATATGATTTGTCAAATCGACATAGAATGCTAACTTCCACAGCCATTCACTATTTTCTAAATCGGCAAAAGGGCGATGATTCTCATTCAAAAAAAAAACGATCTCTGCTCGAAGTTCAAAAAAGCGCTTAAGGACTTTTCCGCAACTAAGCCAGCGTACGGCAGTATGATATGGTAAGTCATTTTCTCCAATCTCTTCAATAAACTCGCGGAATTGTCGGTGATTCAGCCCAGTGGATCTGATGAAGTTAACAACTGATATGACTGGTTTTAGAACTTCAGACATATCCAAAAAAATTCCGCACAAGGACTGTTCATGAATGATACAATGAAAGACTAATGGTTATGAGCCACCATCATTTTCTACAGCCTTTGACACAAGTGCAACCAGTCCTTTATTTTATTTACCACACATATTTTTGCCTCCATCAGTTGTGATCGATTTCAAGTTTTTCCATCGAAGTTTATTTTTATTAATGGCATTTTCAACTCCCTTAAAAATGTCTGCCCCAGCTGTCGTGCCTTGAGTACTATCAATATCAAGAAGTTCTTCATACACTTCATAGCTTTTATCTACTCCGCGAATAAAAATCAACACCTGAGCAGTATCTAACATATCCGTTGACTCATCCAAGGCTAGAGAAAACCACTCAAGATGTCCATTTTTGTCAGACAGTTGAGATGATATATTTTCTGCGATGTCTTGCACCCTCCGAGTCACGGTGTTTGCTGACAAACTGACACTTCTAAATAAAGGGGTTTGGGTAAAGTTGGCGTCGTTTTGAAGTTGAGGCCAGTAATGAAACTTAGATATTATGAAAGAACAGAATAAAGCGATCAAAAGTTATTATGGATACATTTCTCTAAACCATATCGGAACGGAGATATTTGCTTTTGTATTGCTCATTAAAATCGAAGAAGTTATTAAGTATATTCTACTGCACTCTTTTAGGTTTCTGCCGTTTTTTTTAAGAATTCCAAATAAAATAAATCAAATAAAAATAATAGAATAGTAGATGAATGGACCGCTGAATGCTGAAGTTCCTGGGCTGGATGACTTTCCTGTTTTAAGTGCCGATGATTTAATTATCTATGCCGTTGGAACGTATCAAGTACAACAAGCTCGTAACTACTACGGAGAACATGTAAAATGTGACGGCTCATATGTGATTGAAGTATGCAGAGAACCCAACATTAATGATTTTTCGGCGGAAACCTTAAACTGGATTGATCCGTGGCTTCTTAGAGGCAGGATCCAATCCAGATATTCAACTAGACGGATATATTACGTACATATTCTTGTCGAAAGAGCTACACAAGGGCTGGATGCAATATTGGGCCTCTATTGCTCACGTATTATTGCGAAACGGACCTTAGGCTGCTGTTCGCATGTAATGTCCATGTCCATTATATGATACATGGGATGGGGCAGACAGATATCAAAATAATCTGACTCCGCTGGCACAATTTTTAGATCAGATTGGTCGATGAAATTGAGAACGAAATGGACGAAGAGAGTTAAAAAATGTGTGTTTTACTTATCATGTAATAAACTTCAGTAGAGTATAATAATGTGTTTTTATTATTTTCCAAGACCCAATACTAACGTCACATTGACAGACGGTCGTAAAACAGTAAAGCCAATCTCTAATATCAACCTTCTAAAAACATAACTAAGATTTCTTTACGCAGGACAGTAATTGAAGTACTTATATTGACGACATTTTTATAATCTTCAAATGCAAATATCTCATCTTCGATATTACTTAGGGCAAAAGTAATTGAACATAAATGTGTACTTAACACAGCACAACAAAGTAACATGAAAGTGGCCGCTGAAAAAAAAAAATGATGCCATTAGTCCATACAAAGTTACTCAAACCCCTTTACCTTTTTGGGGCATATTTCTTCGGCTACTGCAATCAAGCATTCTTTTATCATTTCTCCATCGGTGAATGGTTTTTCACGTTTTCCGATTTCAAGAGCCACACGAAAGCTGGCGCGAGTTGCAGACTCTTGTTCAGTATTCGCTTTGGTAAATAAAGATTGCTGTGATTTCAGTCCGCACTTCAAAGCTTGAAATTTTTCCGTCCGCAAACTTCCTGTATATTTGGAGTAATTTTGAAGATGTTTCGATTCATAGTGTCGTTCAGTGTTATATTCTTTGAGAACAGCTATGGTTTCATTACCAATTAAACATAGCGCCTTATTACTGGACTCAATCACAAAATATTGAAAGTTCAATTTATCTTTGAACGTTCTGCATTCACTGTCTATTTTTGCTTCTTTTCTATATTAAGCTATGGTTTCATTACCAATTAAACATAGCGCCTTATTACTGGACTCAATCACAAAATATTGAAAGTTCAATTTATCTTTGAACGTTCTGCATTCACTGTCTATTTTTGCTTCTTTTCTATACTAATAAATCACACACCAAAATAATACGTCAAGGTTAAGTATTTTACTTTCCCCCCCATTGGCTGGAGACCCTTCAGGTCTCGCCTATAGCTGCCCGGTTACGTCGAAACGGTCCCCTAGGACCATCTACAGCAGTCCAATAGAAAAAAAAACCGCGAGTCAATTTGCGTAGGAAAGGCGACGGAAGCGAAACTGTTGCGTAGGAAAGGCGACGGAAGCGAAACTGTCTATCGTGAAATAAAGTAGTATTTTGATTTGACGTATTATTTTGGTGTGTGATTTATTAGTATAGAAAAGAAGCAAAAATAGACAGGGAATGCAGAACGTTCAAAGATAAATTGAACTTTCAATATTTGGAGTAATTTTGAAGATGTTTCGATTCATAGTGTCGTTCAGTGTTATATTCTTTGAGAACAGCTATGGTTTCATTACCAATTAAACATAGCGCCTTATTACTGGACTCAATCACAAAATATTGAAAGTTCAATTTATCTTTGAACGTTCTGCATTCACTGTCTATTTTTGCTTCTTTTCTATACTAATAAATCACACACCAAAATAATACGTCAAATCAAAATACTACTTTATTTCACGATAGACAGTTTCGCTTCCGTCGCCTTTCCTACGCAAATTGACTCGCGGTTTTTTTTTCTATTGGACTGCTGTAGATGGTCCTAGGGGACCGTTTCGACGTAACCGGGCAGCTATAGGCGAGACCTGAAGGGTCTCCAGCCAATGGGGGGGAAAGTAAAATACTTAACCTAAGCTAACTACTTGTACTACACTAACATCATGACTACCTGCAACAACAGCACTAAGGGCGACCCCTAGTGGGACTCAGACCTCGGCTTATGGCGTTGCTGGCGTGAACTTAGGGGGGGGGGGAGGGAGACAGCTTGATGAGGGCTGAATTATCGGTGTGACTGCGGAGTCTGAAGAGACGACCGGCTCTACGACGGGAGAGCTCGGTGACTCGCGGTTGCACCGCTAGCCTTTTTATATGCAATTACTGCCATCTCGAAGTGATCGGAATACACTAGCCAGAACCAGAACTTTCTCGAACCAACGCGGAAATTCCATATTTGGGAATTTCCGCGTTGGTTCGAGAAAGTTCTTTTAGTTAAATAAGTACAACTAATGCCACCTGTTAGTACCCACTAACAGGTGGCATATTTCAGCTACCCAGCTGAAATACATAGTACCTACATAGTACAATACATAGTATCACTACTCGCCACTAGATGTCGTTAACTGTCACAAATGTCACAATACACAATAGTATTTGAAATGCAAAGAAAGCGTATGTTTACTTAGGTCGCGCACTTTGCGAGTAGTCTAGAAATATAGTTAAGGGCAGAAAAATTAAAACTGTTTTGGCCCTTGGAACTAGGGTTGCCAACTTTTTTTGACTAAAAAAACGTATGAAATTATTTGAATAGGCAAAAATAAAGTATTTGATAGAAAAATAAAGTATTTTTTAAAGAATATGACCAGTGCCTTCCTGTTCGGAGGAATGTGCGGGATTCCAGGTTTTACACTAAGATTTAAAAATTAAGATCTAAAATTATGATGGTTACCTGTATGTATTATTCCGACTAAAGCCAAGGTAAAAATATCTGACAAAATAAGTAAGTGTGTGATATTGCTACTGTTTTGCCTTTTGAAACACTTCTTGTTTTTTTACATTTTTTTTCGTCATATTATGTAGGTAGGTACGTTCTGTTTTAACTTACTTTACGCATATTAGTAAAGATTGGAAATAAAATATTTTCGCATACTTTATTTTTATGCCAAAGTATATTTATCGAAAATAAAGTAGGATACGTTATTATAAAGTATGGTTGGCAACCCTACTTGGAACATACTGAAATAATCATAATGGCCCTAAGGCTTCAAAGTTTGGAGACCCCTGCATTAGAGCATAAGACACCAATCAACTGGAATAAAGATACGTGGAGTCTTAATCACCGGATACGGCTTGATATGGATAATGATGATGTATATTCTATAACTAACCCAAATCTCGACAGGCATCTTGTATATCCGGCACGCTATGTTTTACACACTGGTCCGCCCACCGTTGTGCTGAAATTTCTAACTCTCTGTTCCATTCCTATAAATTAAAGGGGTAGGGTATATTATGAAATTATGATTCAAACTTTCTGCATTTGGTTCGAGGGACCATTTTGGACAAATATAATGGTGTTTTATTTTTACATAATTCGATTGAGATTAGCCGGAGACCGTAAAACTAGGTAAATTGCCCTAAAATATTTCTGATCGATTAAGAAAGTTTTAGTTAAAATATGAGTAGTAGGGTAATATTATCTAAGGGTTTGATTACAAGCAAGCATATCATTTTAAAGATTGTACCGCATGGTTACTGTACTTTTTTTATCTAGTGGCTAAAATAAACTACACTTTTGATAGTGTTTTTTGAAGATGGCATTATACAGAGTTACTTAATTGAAAAACACCGACGACAACCGCTTAAGGGGTCATTGTACTCATCATTATGAACAACTTTTACTATGGGACCAAATGTGAAATCGCGAAAAAAAAAACAGCTGTTCCCCACATTTTGACGAGCTACGCGAACATAAATGTAGGGAACAGCTGTTTTTTTTTCGCGATTTCGGGTTTGGTCCCATAGTAAAAGTTGTTCATAATGATGAGTACAATGACCCCTTAAGAGGTTGTCGGTGTTTTTCAATTAACCCTGTATATATTATCTACTTCTACCCATCCATTTTGTATAAGCTCTTAGCGGCCGCTTACAACACCCACATTATCTTCGAAAACAGTTTTGTGAAAACAGTTTTGTGAAAACTGTTTAAGCAGAAATACAAACTCATTACCAATTTCAGCATACTCTGAGCTGGCGGTAATGATCGAATTTCACCGGCCGCTACTTTATTACGTCGACTGTTTATTTTATCAAGAATAATTCGCTTCTCATTTTCACTCAAAATGGTTTTTTCATAAGATGTACAATGGCTGGCAGGTTCCGTTAACTGTAACAATCAAATGTAAAATAAGGGTGATTCCGTTGTACATAAATAATTATAATCTATGTGTCCGGTCATAGACTAGCAATATTCTAGGTACTTATATAGCAACTATTCTAGTACACAAATACACTACACACTAGGGTCCAATCCACGTCACCGCTATTTGGCAGCCATTTTGCTTTTTTGTTGAGATTTTCTCTAGCTTAAAGTTATGAAAATGTGAACCCATTGTATCGTAATGTAGGTAAACTATAGACAATATTGTTGCCCTCCGAATAAGCCTACTTTTATCTCAGTAGGACCAAAACTGAGAGATATATGCCTTTTTTTGTACACACGTACAGAATTTCTCAACAAAAAAGTGGAAGTGGATTGGACCCTAATGTACAGTGTATTTGTGTACTAGAATAGTTGTTATATAAGTAGGTACCTAGAATATCGCTAGCCCATGACCGGACACATTATATGCTTATATACAATGTGTCGGGTCATGGACTAGCGTTATTCTAGGTACTTTATGTAACAACTATTCTAGAACACAAATACACTATACACTAGGGTCCAATTCACTTCCACTTTTTTGTTGAGATAAATATACGTGTGTACCTACAAAAAAAGTCATGTCTCTCAAAGTTTTGGTACTGTTTTCTGAAAATTTTGAAAAGAGAAGAAATTAACAAGATATTTCAAAAAGAAGTTACGGTAGTAACACAGGAAAGAAAAAAAGTATTTTTACTATTCCGTTCTATTTTGCGCATTACTGTTTGGAATAAGGTTTGTTTTACTTCGACAATTTTGCTGTCGGCTGCCATAGTGAGTGGACTAGCTGTGTCTCTTGACAAACGGAAATTGGCGATTAAATAGATCCCTCAACGGTCACAAAGATTTAAATTATCTTAACTTGAAGAAAAAGGTACGTTGTACGTCTGTGAACTGTCCACGTGAAGTAGGTAACTAACATGACTTGGTACCAATGCATTTTGCAAATGCGTCCTTAATCGAAATCTGTCTTCAGTCATTGGAGCAACGAACGAAGTCAACTACTTACGCTTTATTGAAAACATATTTTAGTACTTAAAAAGACAGCTCTTCTCTTGGGTGAGTTTTTAACAAAATGCAATGTCCAAAATCCTCTACTGGTGACCGCAGGTATTTTTTGGTTCAGTTTTAAATGACTTACCCGATATTTACACAGCGTATGCTGTTTACTGTTATTGCAATAGTCAGGGCCGCAATAATCTTTTGTACTACATTTTGTAAAAAATATTGTGTAAACTGTAACAAATAATATATTCTTTAACGTCAACATAATGTACTTAGATAAAAAAATGTGCAAAACATAACATGTCCTTAGAGGTACTCTAGATGGCCTAGATTTAATAAATGTTGAAATATTTCGATTTGTTTTCCCACGCTTCGCACAATATGGCCGACGTATCTTGCCGAGTCTGAAGTTAGCTGATTAGCTGCGCAGTAGACAGATTCTTTTCTAAAAGATTCATTGCGCAGCCAAACAACTAACTTCAGACTCTCCAAGATTCGTCGGCCGTATTGTAGAAACGAACTTATCTCACGCCTGTATTCCTCGAAGGGTTGGCAGAGGTGTACACCCACATTTCGCCATTATTTTTACGCCCCATGTAATAGGGGGCGAGCCTATTGCCATCGACCGGCCACAAATTCAGACTCCGGGCTGCCACTGAGAAATTCCACACGGAAAAACCCAATAACACTCTGCCCGACCTGGGGATCGAACCCAGGACCTCACGTTCAGCAATCGTGCTTGCGACCAATAGACCAACGAGGCAGTCAGATATTAACTTAGTTCAAATAATTATTAAATCGCTACTAATATTATAAATGCGAAAGTAACTCTGTCTGTCTGTCTGTTACGTTTTTACCCCTAAACCACTGAACCGATTTTGATGAAACTTGGTACAGAGATAGTCTGGAACCCGAAGAAGGACATAGGCTACTTTTATCCCAAAAACCGCAAAATATCTACCTACGCGATAAACGACATCCACTCGGGCGACCTCTAGTAGAATATAAATAAGTAGGTATCTGTAGTTTAGTAGGTACTAAACAAAAATTGTAAATAAAACAGGCGAGGTGTCGTCTGTCGTGTCGCGTTTGCGAACGTGTAAAGAATAAGGTATTAATTTTGATTTAGAGTGTAGGTATTTACACTTTTTTATTAATATAAACAAGTGTTTATTAAATTAAACAAGTGTTTGTTAAAAGAAACAAGTGTAAATACCTACACTAAAAACCAACCAAAATTGAACTGCCAATCCTAAACCTGGATAAAGTATGAAGGAGAGTTCAGTCGACGGACAATTATATTTACTTAATATTTTTTCATAATAAAACTAATTTCTATTAATTAACAAGTGAATAATGAACGCACGCTACCTACACGACGTGCACGCGATAGTATAATATTTTTTATATTAAAATATGGCATGCGAAATTTCATATTATAGCAATAGCTTATATGTAGCAATAATGCATAGCATGCTAAGGAACTAAATTTCACATGCTAACTTAATTTATGAAAAATAGCAATAAATAATTAATAATGCGTACGTATTAAGGAGCGTAACGATAACTTTTTTCTACTTCTATGCTTAGCGGCGCGCAAAAAGATAACCTCTATGTGTCAATGTCATGTCAAGTCAAAGTGTTTATTTATCTTGAAACGGAGAGGTGAGGTTGGTTTCTTCGAGGTTTCAAATAAGTTTCAATCAGTAATTATTTAAATAAATTATTAAAATGAGTCGAAACCTAAAAGCTATGATCGGCCCTTCAATTTTGAACTCTGATTTATCGAGACTATACGAAGAATCACAAAAACTACTGGATAATGGTGCAGACTATTTACATTTAGATGTTATGGATGGCCACTTTGTACCTAATTTAACATTGGGTCACCCTGTAGTGAAATGCTTACGCAATAAAATTAAAGATGTATTTTTTGAAACCCACATGATGGTTTCAAAACCTGAACAGGTTAGTTATAACATAATACCTACCTATCAATGTGCTTTACAGTACGCGTAAAATAAGTTTGCCTCTCTGAAACAGAATTTCATTGTTCTTTTCCTCACTTCAGAGAGACAAACTTATTTTCACGCGTACTGTAAAATTATTACATTTCTTACATATTTTGGTCAGAGAGTCATCTTGGGTAAAGTCATAATGTAAGTAGTATCACAATAAATAGTACAGGAAAAAGAGAAATTAAAAAGTTTCTTGAAATCTTGCTGGGAGTACTTATCGCTTACTAAGATTGCTGTCATTATTATGTACCTACTTATATGTTTCAGTGGATTGTACCAATGGCAGATGCAGGAGTCAACCAATATACATTCCATATTGAACCAGTTGATAATGTTACAGAAGTATGCAGAAAAATAAGGGAAAACGGCATGAAGGTATTCTTCGAATTCTGTTTAATTTTTTTTTTATTGGCAATTTCTGTATGACTGAAACAAACACTCATAATATGAAGGTATCTTACTAGCAATATCATTGGGGCTGCAACCGCCTATAGAATTACAGAAATTGACTGTATAGCCCAATAAATTGTTGATTCACAGCATAACAACTAACCCTTTATAAGTATGATACTTCTCAAAACTTGCAATGTTATTGGTATTCATATCCATTATCTTTTTTTTCTAGGTGGGACTTGCAATCAAGCCAGGGACACCAGTGTCTGAAGTGGAAAAATACATTTCCATAGCTGACATGGTACTCATAATGACAGTAGAGCCAGGATTTGGAGGTCAAAAATTTATGGAGAATCAAATGACCAAAGTACAATACTTGAGAGAACAGTATCCATTACTGGATATTGAAGTAGATGGTGGAGTTGGGCCAGCAACCATAAGCTGCTGCGCTAATGTAAGTAATATGAATATCATAGCATTCACAATTATGATTCTGACAAGTCTAAATTAATCTATATGAGATAAAGAATATTTTTTAAAAAAAAGAACTAATCATAAGTGTTTGTTCATTTCACAGGCTGGTGCAAACATGATAGTATCAGGAACAGCAGTGATAGGAGCTACTGATCAAGCAGCAACCATAAGGTCACTACGAGATACTGTGCAACAAGCTATTAATAAGCGATAAACCTACATTCCTAAAGTTAATCAGCGGGTCTTCCAATATTTTAAGGGTTACAAAACAAATATTTTTCTACTTAAGTACGGTCGGCCAAATAAGTGGTTTACCAGTTTTGACAACAGTTCCTATCAAATGAAAATATTGCTAAGGTTGAAAGATTAAATTGGATATCGTGAAAATCGACCATATTGTTTTATGACGTGCAAACAAATTTCAATCTTAGGGTGGTAAACCACTTTTTTGGCCGTGTGTACATAAATTATGAGGTTATTAAAATAAAATATCAGAATGTTTTTAGTTATTTATTTTTAGTCAAACCGACTCATTTCTAAATTATTGTCAGTGCCAGAATCTGATAATTCCATTTTTGAAGTGGGGAATGATGAACTGGTAGCTATACCAGTGCCTGTGAAAACCATTGGCTCATTTTTGGCTTTCAATTTGTTTCTGAGACCTGACAGAGTTATAAGGACTGCTTCTTCAGTCCTTATTGTTCTAGAACCTTGAGTAGGCAGGACATTGATATAGTGGTTGAAGAGTAAACTAGCTTCTTCTGCCTTTAACTGCTCATCACTTTCTAAGGCTGCTTCAATACCATGTAAACCTCCAAAAACAATCAGTGCATGGTTATATAGTACCTCTTTATGTGGTAGATCATCAATGGGGGTTCCTTTGTCAGAAGTACCAATGGTTAAATCATACCTGAAAAATAAACAATGATTAAATATTACATGATTAATTTGTTTTTTGCCTCGTTGGTCTAGTGGTCTCAAGAACAACTGCTGAGCGTGGGGTCAGAGGTTTGATCCCCAGGTCGAGCAGTGTTATCAGGTATTTCTGTGTGGAATTTCTCAGTAGCAGCCTGGAATCTGGATTTGTGCCCTGTTGATGGCAATAGGCTCGCCCCGTATTACATAGGACTTAAACACAACAGCGAAATGAGGGTATACTATACTGCAGCGCTAAGAAAGAATACAATAACTTGATTTTGGACGATTTTGAGTTAAACGTATATTCTGAATCAGCCAATCGAGATCTATTAACTAGCTCAAAGTAACTTTTATGAATCCTTTAGGAACTCTGTTTTTCAGTAAGAAAGAATGTGATAACTAAAACAGTTCAAAACTTTGAGTGCATTGAGTGCGTTTTTTTCAGAAGCATCAAAATCGAGTTATTGTATTCTTCGTTAGAGCGGCAGTATACACTTCTGCCAGCCCTTTGGGGAATAATGTATGATTAATTTGTTTAATATGGAAGAAAAAGTTGTGTAGACTACATACCCATCTTTATAAGGACTCTGTGTGAACACTTGACTCAGGTTATTGGCGACCCTGACAGTATATCCCCAATATACTCCTGTTTCAGCCCTTGGGGTGGTGAGGCTGACTATTTTTCCTTTGAGCTTCTTCCCTCCTTCCTGGGTAGGAAGCATTCTTACTGTAACTCTGATACCAGGGTTTATAAGCTTATCTGTAGAGATATCTTGGAGAAGTCCAACATTAACCTGCGAACCTCGACCTGGCTTTACTTTCTTGTTCATGGTTATGCCTTCCCTAAAAAGGAGTTAAACAGTTTATATAAATTACATGTTTTATAGATATCGTAAACAGTTGACACAAAAGTATGAAAATAGAAAACACTTGAACCTGAACTGGAAATCATTTGACATTCTCAAATGATGTGGTGCATCCAAAGGGTTGAGCAGTCCAGCAAATTCCAAATCTTTGTGTAAAGGAAAGAAATGTTTCCTCAAGTACTGTGGACACTCCAAATATTGGAGAATGCGTGCTAGCTGCACACAACATTTGCGTGCTACTATGACACCATCAGCATCATCAAGCTTCGACTTCTTGGTGTTTAGCTTATCACCGATATCGTCATAAACTATCACTTCGTCTATACAGAACACACAAGCAGCTCTGGCTATCTGACCAGCTAAATATGTACGCAACTCGGCAGACTGAGCGTTCTCCAGTATAGAACCTGGTATAGCTATACTAACAGTCGAAATCTCAGAATATTTCTTCTCTCGTTCAACCTCTTCTTTTACTTTAGCTTCAGCTTCACGTTCCAGCACAACTCTTTTCTCGCGCTTCACAATTTTTTCTTCATTTCTCTGACGCTTCAAAGCTTTCCTTTCCTGATTTATTTCTCGCCAACTTTTACCTGAAGGCTTAGTTGTTGATGTAGGCTCCGACATTCTTTAAAATTCTCTACAATTCTGGTAAATCACAGCCACAACATAACCAAAATATTTCATTTCATTCATCAACCATGCATGCATTATAAACGTCACGTCAATGTCACTGTCACTTCATTGTATCCCTATCTAATCTAGTCTGTGGTCACTTCACTCACTTGCTTTCAAATGTCAAAATTAGGGTTTCCGATCTCGAATTCTCGATTCAATACAGAAAATCGATCAGAGTTTATTTTTTTTTCTTAGAATATTAGTTGTACGTAGTACTTATTACTTCTACATATATGATTAGTTATTATTTTACAGTTTTTTTGAAGGCCAGAATGATCATTTTAATATCGTCGCAAAATGAATAAATCAAAAATCAAACCATTTCAATCGTTTTTCCATGGACGTACAAAAAAGATCGAACAGATTTTCGCTAACAAAAAACTGTGTCACTCAGAGTCAGTGAGTTTGCTGTACGTACAGGCTGGCACGCACACATTCACAAAAAAAGTCAGTCATTACACGCGTAAACGTCAACAGAGTCGGGACAAAAAGCGGCAAAAAAAATTAAAATATAGCATGTCTTGTGTGGTGAAATGGTGTAAAAACCGTAGTGATCAGAAGAAAAAAAATCCAGGAATCACGTTTCATAGGTCAATGAATAATTCAATCACTTAATTCCCAATTGTATACAATAAAATCAATGTATTCACCAGAAGAAAAGAATCTGTCCACGGGGGGTTCACATCGAACAAAATTTTTCGACCGTCGTCTCTATGGGTCATTTCTAGGCTCTGACAACTACCTCATCCCCTCTGACACATACTTCGCCCCTTCGACTTACCCTACCTACCCTACCCTTTGCCTTCGTGATGCGATGACGTCACTTTTACCTCTATTCTATGAAGTCTATGGACTGATCTGTCAAACTAACAAATTAATAAATAACGTTTTATAATTACGTATTTAGCTTAACTTCTAAATATTCTTACCGTAATATACCTTGAAAAGCCGCAATTACGTGCAATAAGTGCTGTGGGTTGTCAAAGAAGTGCAAAGGCCGTCATGTTTTTTCAAATAACAAACACGACTCTTATGGATAAAGTGCATCAAGTTGGAACATTCACAGGGCTTGACTTTCCAACAACTGCAACAACTTAATTTTCAATGCAGTCCTGCATCAAGAGTTTCCAATGCCGGAAGGACTACCAATAGCTCGGTGATCAAGGCTCGGTCTTTCAATCATCAATGAAAAGTCTTCTGGAGGACAAAGGAGTGACCAAACTGGTGCTAGTGAAATAATTGGTGGTGAGTTCTACCTACTAATGTGTAAGAATGAATAATAAACAACAACCAATCATTATTTGTATTTTTACAATTAAACTTATATTTAAATAAAGTTCAAGATGCAATTATGTGTGAATAAGAAGCATGTGCAGGAACATAATTATCCAAAATACTGTACATGTTTTTAGACGCGACAGGGAAACTTCTGGATTTCACAAAACTAAAGATGGAGGTGGTGTCTTAATAGCTGTTGCCAAGAACTTCACTGCTGATAGACAATGTGCTTGGGAAAGCGAGTGCGAGGATCTGTGGGTGACCGTAAACGTGACTCCCAGTTTTAAAATTGCAATCTGTGCAGTGTACTTACCGCCTCCAGTACAATATCATATGTTGGAACACTTTCTAGACAAATATAACATGGTGTCGGATAAGAAAGATTCACACACTATTTTAATAGGGGACTTTAATTTAAGTAGCATAGACTGGGAATTTGTAAACGGTACCGCAGGCTCTGGCACTCCTGCACCACCAGGTATGAACACCAAAATCAACCAAACATTTATAGATTTTACACATATTAATAACCTTGTACAATGTAACAATGTTGCTAACATTAAGAAAAAGATCCTGGACTTGGTTCTTGTTGACTGTTCGGAATGTACTGTTACAGAAGCTCTCAAATGTTTAAGTAAAATGGATCCATATCACCCTCCCCTGGAAATTCTATTGCGTTACAGTTCACAAAATTACCTAAAACAAGACAAAACTTCGAGATCAAATTTTAAAAAGGCAGACTATTCAGCTATCAAAGAAGAACTTGGTAATATTAACTGGAAAGACCTATTTTCTGGCATAGATGATCCCAATACCCTAGTTGACATCTTTTACAATATCGTCAATCAAACTATTTTGCAGAATGTTCCATCAAATTCGGTCCAAAATAATTCACATCCACCTTGGTTTAGTAATGGTCTCATTAGATTAATACGTGAAACAAATAAATATAGAAAGAGGTATAATGTCTATAAAAATCCGATGGATAAAGTTGTTTTTAAAACATGTAGTAAACAGTGCGACATTTTGTCAAAAGAGTGTTATAATGCTTATATAAACAGGATAGAACAAAATATTTCAACCAATCCAAAGTCGTTCTGGGCATTTATAAAAAACAGACGTGGCGCTTCGAAATCTTACCCTGCTACTATGTCTGACGGACTGACTACAGCCAGAAAAGGAAGTGATATATGTAATATGTTTGGGTCATATTTCTCAAGTGTCTATTCCTTAACTAATCATTCACATGTAAGTCGTCCATCCAGTAACTCTAGAAAAGTAATAAAAAATTCGGAATCTTTTACTATGGCTAATATTAAACAGGAAGACATCCTTAAAAAACTAAAATCACTTGACATTACCAAAGGCCCAGGTTGCGACCAAATTCCTGCTAGATTTATAATTAGGTGTGCTGAAGAACTTACGATTCCCCTACACATCATTTTTAACAAATCGCTCAGTATTGGTGTTTTCCCGGAACGATGGAAACTCGCAAAGGTAGTACCCATTTACAAAGCTGATGGCGACAACTTAGTGAGCAATTATAGGCCAATTTCGATTCTGTGTACTCTTGCCAAGGTCTTCGAAGCATTAATATGCCCAATAATTCAAAGTTACTTTAAAAAGTTTGTATCGAACCATCAACATGGATTTATAGCCGGTAGATCCACATGTAGCAATCTAGCGACTTTCATTGAACATGTTGTTGAAAATGTCGACTCCAATGAACAAGTAGATGCAGTCTATACGGACTTTTGCAAGGCATTTGACAAAGTTTCTCATGTTGTACTAATTGATAAGCTTACTGCGTACGGCTTTACTGGTTCTTTTGTCGAATGGCTCTCTTCGTATTTGACTGGAAGATCTTTTTACGTAGTAGCCAACGGATATCAATCTGACATCTTTAAAATAACATCGGGCGTACCCCAGGGATCACACCTAGGCCCATTACTGTTCACTATTTTTGTAAATGACTTGCCAGACTATTTGAATAACACTGTACCGTTCCTATTTGCCGATGATTTAAAAATAATTAGGGTTATTAAGTCGCTTTCGGACATTAAATTAGTTCAGGATGATATAAACAGGCTTTTAGAGTGGTGTGATCAAAATAGCATGCAATTTAATATTAAGAAATGCTCCCAAATTACATTTACTCGAAAACTTAAATTCATTGAGTCTAATTACAACATGAACGGTCAATATTTAAACAAAGTTGAAGTCGTTAGAGATCTAGGGGTACTTCTTGATAAAAAACTAACATTTATTCCCCACGTAGACGCTACAATAAAAAAAGCTGCAAAAGCTACTGGTTTCATCATCCGGAACGCTAAGCCATTTTCCCAACCCAAAACTAAAATATTGTTGTTCAATTGCTTCGTTCGCAGTGTATTGGAGTACTGTTCGGTTGTTTGGCGTCCTCATTACGCGACACACACTCTTAGACTAGAAAGAATACAAAAGCGATTTCTAAATCATCTGGCTTACTCGAAAGGCATTGCTAAAAGGGTACGCAGTTATGCTAAACGTCTAGATTTCTTCAATATCAAAACGCTTGAAACGCGTAGGGACTATCTCGACCTCCTGTTCTTGTATAAGCTTTTAAATAATCTAATCGACTGTACACAACTCGTTTCTAGAATTAATTTTAACATTCCCCACAAATACCCGCGGAAGCCTATTAAGTTATTTTACCCACCCCATCGGAAAACAGTTTTAGGTATTAACTCCCCAGTCCCCAGAATGTGTAAGCTCTTCAATAAAGTTGACAGTAAGCTAAATATTTTTGGTTCCACTCTTAATAACTATAGGAACCAAGTTCATAGGATCAGCATGGAATAATGTAGGTTTAATGTACTAAAATTTTTGTAAATTTTTTTTTTTTTTTTACCTATAAGTATATATATATATATATTTTTGTATACTTGTAAAAGGCGGTGAGTAAACCGTAAATAATCATAAATATGAATGTGTCTCACGAAAGTTGTAATACAAAAATGCAATAGGACACAAAATTGTATTAGATTAATATGCGTTCCGATTGTATATTCTTTTTTTTTATGCATGCTGTGTTTGCCGATTGATTTTGTACACAACGGATGTTTAACTATTGTGCATGTAACCTTACCATGAAAATGTGTAACAATTGTAGGCGAATCAATAAATAAATAAATAAACATAGTGGAACAAACATTATTAACTAATATTTTTTCCTCTTCCAGATGATGTCATTGTGATGAATGGTGATTCATTAAATGTAATCTACGCCCCACCTTACCAGATAAAAGGAATTTGAAATAATTTCCTCACAAAGAATGTAAAACATAATAATCACCAAATGGAATAACATAGTGGATGTATATGTATACAAAGGACTGCAGTCACAATAATGTGAGATTGCTTTATAAATTAAATGATCAACACTTGGTTCCTGAAAAAATGAAATAGATGAAGGTATGTATGTATTTAATTACTGCAGACTAAAACCTCAAGTCACGAAAACCAATAGTTTTAGTCAGTTGCAATGTCATGGTCTCCAATGATATTATTATAAAACTTTCAACATTCAATGCTTAACAGCATTACTTTTCATGGCAAGTTCATGTAAATATTTGCATTATGTGTCCAATAGCAATACAAACAAATCATCAAACAACCATGACATGTATGTATTTTTTTTAACTGGTATCTACACTTCTTTCCACTCGTCTATCTTTAAAGGTATTAATAATTTAATAACGTTGATTTACTTTGTTTTAGGTAAAGAACTGCATTGGAGTATACAGTAAAACAGTACCAGCCACTTTATCCTACACGGCTTGGTTTAGTAAGTTGTAAAATTAAAAAATAAATATATTTTACGGTAACAAAATGCATTATCTTTTCTTTGTTTATTATAATATTCCTCTTCCTGAAATACAACAAGAACTAGTAAATCAATAAGGAGCTACGTACAGCAAAAATAGAGAGCTCAAAAGACCAGTATTCGAATCCACATGAATATTAGCTTAAAAGACTTGTGTTCATGTTAGTTTATCGAAAACTGATACGCCCACAATTAAAAAGTAAAAAATTTGCGAGCCTAGTAATGAGGTCCACAGATAAGCAAAATGACCATTTTTTTGTTCGGGAGTGCGCCGTCTGATTGTATCCCTATCTAGTCTGTGTTCACAGACTAGATAGGGATACAATAATCTGTCACAAGGCCAGTGTTGTCAATATTCACGTGTGCAAATTACCCTAAATATGGGAAATTTATAGTTTTTTGTTCAATTCAATTTGTTTATTACTAGGTATTTTATTTATATATTTTTTTACTAGATTTCCTAAAGAAAATGAAGTATGGAGAAATAATTGGATTAAAAAAATGAGAAATTGTAACGGTGAAAACGATTGAATCCCAAACAAATACAGTGTCATTTGCAGTCTACATTTTGAAGCTAACGAGATATATAATACAACTAAAGGAGGACTCCGGTGTGTTGTTACATATGCAGTACCTCAAAATGTAAATTAACAATCTAAGCTAACATGGCATTTATTTTGCAGATATTTTCATAGGGAGATTTGGTTCTTACCATTAACCTTTTCAAATGGCACGGTATAATTCTGCCGACATTTCCAAGAAATTTGTCTGCCAACCTGTATTTGTCTTAAAATAAAATGATAAAAAATGGGTAAATTTGGCTAACATGACAACCCTAAATTCATTCACACTTAGATAGCCGCCGCCATTACGGGACACAGTTTTGTCTTAGCGGGAGTTCCGTCCGATCTTTTTTGTACGTCCATGCGTTTTTCATATCACTTTATTTCGTTTCAAAATCCCTGAGAAAAAATTGACAGGCGCAAATGTGAAATTTTAAGGAACATTTTTTTCAAAATGACGTTTCACGCAGTCTCAGGGATTTTGAAACGAACTTTACAAAAATAAAATTTGTTTCGGTGCGTTTAATGGTGTATGGTGTTAATGGTTATGAGCCGAAAATATTAAGTATATCTCCTTAGTTTTTAATTGTACCTAATACTAGAGTGTGCGCAAGATAAGTCTGCGCGCGGCCGAAATCGGAACTAATCGTGGTCCACCAAAGTGTGTGCCGTTTTAATAATTTTGAATAGAACTATCTGATTGTAGGAATGTTTAACGGGAAAAATGTGTTTGGCAATAAAAAAATATAAGCTTAAAAAGCGGTAATTATAACTTTTGCGATGATTGCAACGTTGAGGACGCCCTCAGTCGCGCGCAGAGTTATCTTGCGCGCACTCTAACAACATTCTATCCATAACTATACCTTAATTCCATATCTCAGATAATTTATGTAAACAAAGAAATGTCATTGTCAAAATGACAGGTTAGTGGTACAAAACATTTTATCATTAAATTTTTACTAAGTAATCATTTAAAAAATTAAAGTGAATTATAAAAACAATGCAAACAAAATACCGTAGCCAAACAATGTCTTGTGTAGTGTGTCGGAGACGCGCCTTTTAATCAGTCCTTTTAAGTCCAATATTAGACTTCTCAAAATCGGACCAAATTTCCACTTGGAACAGTTTACAGTCCTTTTCATCCAACATGTGGCAAGACTTGCTAAACTTACAAAATTAATCTATGAATGAGAGTTATGTGTTGTTGAAGATGTAAGTAGTTAAATAAAACATCTGATTCAAGATCTGATTTCAAATCAGTAGCTTCGATTAGAATTAACTATTATGAAATATTTTTTCATGATGTGTCTGAATAACTATCACTTTCAGAATCAGATGAAACAATGACAACAACAAAATGAAAAACTTAACACGATGATAATATAGCACAATAACAAAATTAACAAACACGCAGCGAAAACGGGAAAAGAAAACGAATGTATTGTTATGACGCTAAGAAAACAACTTTGAAATTTTGTGAAACGAAATTTGAAAATGTTTGGTACTCCTACAGTGTTACCAGTATCATAAAATACTTTATACCAGAAAATCTTCTTTTTTTAATAACTTTGTTTAAAACTGAAAATTTATAAAAATAATTACGGTGTGATCTTTTTTAAACTATTATTTCTAAAATCAATACATAAAAGAGAGTCAAACCTTTTTTTCCGGCATTTTTAGTGAATTACCATTAATAAGATATTTTTTTGATCTGTTATCCCCTTTGTTTACATAAATCTTAGGCCCGTATTAATAAACGTTCCTCAACTACATACTCAAGTACGTTATCATTTGATACGTCATTATTACGATGTCAGCATCTCAAGATCATTGCTAATTAATAAACACACCTCAAGGCGCTGTACTTGATGGCTTGGATTGACCGAAGTTTAGTTAACATTCATCACATTTCGTTATTCCTATGTCGTAAGACTTATTGAAATACTTGTATTTTGTTAAAACTTTAGTCATATTATCTCACACGTTTCCCCTACAGAGGGCGGGGGCGGTCAAAATCAAAATCCAAGATGGCGACTGCAAAATTTTACAAAATATGCGTCGTGGGTGTCGTTTCCGTGGTTTTCGGGGGTACTGATGACGAAAATTAGGTCAACGTCAAAATCCAAGATGGCGGCTGTGAAATTTTACAAAATATGCATCATGGGTGTCATGTCTGTGGTTTTAGGGGGCGCTGATGTCGAAAATGAGATCAAAGTCAAAATCCAAGATGGCGGCTGTGAAATTTTACAAAATATGCATCATGGGTGTCATGTCCGTGGTTTTAGGGGGCGCTGATGTCGAAAATGAGATCAAAGTCAAAATCCAAGATGGCGGCTGCGAAATATTACAAAATATGCGTCATGGGTATCGTGTCCATGATTTTCGGGGGTACTGATGCCGAAAATGAGGTCGAAGTCAAAATCCAAGAAGGCGGCGGCGAAATTTGACAAAATATTCGTCATGGGTGTCAACGGTGTAATTTTACAACCATGAAAACGACACCAATGACGCATATTTAGTAAAATGTCACAGCCGCCATCTTGGATTTTGACTATGACCTCATTTTTGGCATCAGTGCCCCCGAAAACCATGGAAAAGATACCCATGACGCATATTTTGTAAAATCTCGTAGTCGCCATCTTGGAGTTTGACTTTGATCTCATTTTCGGCATCAGCACCCCCAAAAACCATGGACACGATACCCATGACGCATATTTTGTAATATTTTGCAGCCGCCATCTTGGATTTTCACTTTGACCTTATTTTCGAAATCAGCACCCCCGAAAACCATGGAAAAGACACCCATGACACAAGTTTCGTAAAATCTCGCAGTCGCCATCTTGGATTTTGACTTTGATCTCATTTTCGACATCAGCGCCCCCTAAAACCTCGGAAAAATTACCCATGACGCATATTTTGTAAAATCTCGCAGTCGCCATCTTGGATTTTGACTTTGATCTCATTTTCCGCATCAGCACCATATCAGCACCCCCGAAAACCGTAATAATTAATTTCACCCAAAATATTTTCAAACACCATGTTTCGCGCAACTAATCACGACCTCAAGTCACGGACTGCCTACACTCAGATTTAAGCATCTCGATTACCCACGTCTATTGTATACTTGAGTGGTGAGTTTCGTTTATTAATCAGTCCATCACTCAGCTGATGACGTAAAACCAAGCCGTAACTTGAGTACGTAGATTATATGTTTATTAATACGATCATGACCTCAACATTGTCATCAAGTGCGAGTTCTTGGGCTGAGTACCGTTTATTAATACGGGCCTTAGAATAAGTACTAAAGCATAGAAGGAGCGCTACTTAGCATAAACGAATCAAAATATAGCCATGCTATTTACTCATATGGCGGACTCGCTGTTGTCAGAGCGGGAAAGGTAAACTATTGACAGGCCGTAAAAAATAATTTTGTAACCTTTTGTACAGAGACTAGGGATGAGGGTATTCACACTATTAGACTATAGCTATCGATAAAATAAAGTCATCGTATAATGTATATTATGAAATATCTGAAGTGGTATTGTAAGGCCGAAAAAAGGTGACTATGATTGTGTTAACCAAATAACAGCCATGCCGGATATTGCCATAGTACATATAAATACTTACTTCTTAGAAAGTTATAATGACAAAAGTAAAGTTATAATATCATTATTATTCAGCCGAAAGATGCCCACTGCTGGACATAGGCCTCTCCCGAGCATCATCACTTCGACTGGTCCTGTTATTATCGCTATCAATAAATAAAGTCATCGTAAATGTATAAATGTCTACTATTTAATTTGCAATTACTAAAAGCTTCACAAAAGTTAAATACATTATTATTGAGTATTCCTTGTAATATACTTGGACATGCACGTTTTTTTTCTGTCACTAGAACGGCGCCACGTGGTCTCAGGTAAGTTGTCAATTTCGAGGCGCTGGAAATTTTAAACAAAATAATGATTGTTTTATATATAACTAGCGACCCGCCCCGGCTTCGCACGTGTACGTTTTATAGCTTAAAACCTTCCTCTTGAATCATTCTATCTATAAAAAAACTGCATCCCTAAAAATACAAGATTTTAAAGATAATTACGGTAAAGAGGTGTAAAAGTAAGTGGCACCAAATGCAAACTGATTGAGAAGTAAGTTAATCATCGTTCATATAGTAGGTACGTTAATTTTGTTTAGATTCACTGTTCTCCTAATTATTTTATCTATCAGGCTTGAAGATTACGACTGTATTAACAGCATTTATTTGAAAGATAAACAAGACAATGAAATATTATCTGAAATAGTCTATTGTATGAATGGTCGAAAGAAGATGTCGAACGTAATGTTGCAAGAAAAAAAAGATTTTTATTTTTTTATTTTCAATCAAGCTAAATCCAGTGCGGGGTTAATCTGTCCCAATTTTTTTTAAAGAAATTACTCGAATTCTTTTACTTCCTGTAGACATGCAATTCAATAAGAACTTAGGCTTTTAAATTTAGATTGAAGGTATAATGTTGGTATAGAGTCCTCCTTCAGTCTCCGCCATTTGCCAGCACGAGTAAAAGAAGATAAAGAGAAATGGCTGGAGCAAATTCTGTGGTGCTTTCTTGGAACCCAACCAATTTCGTGAGCTACCACGGCAATCAATTTATTTCGAAAATATTCGTCACGGGGAAACCTAAATGAAAAAAAAAGGATAAATACCTAATTAATTAAACCTAACACAAAAATCACGTTGTCGATAGATTTATCGATAAAATTATCGCACCCCTTTAATAATTTCTTTGGCGAATATTCATATTGATAAATAGATAAGATTTAGATAGTATAAACTTATTTATTTTACTTCTTCTAAAAGGTAATGTCTTACTTTTACTAATTTTATGTATAATGAAATATATCTAAAGGAAAATCTATGAATAAACATAAAAATACTACGTACTTGTGGAAACTGATATTTTCACTTTGATTTTTTGTACATCCCTTGCGAGATTTACATTTTTTTACTATTCAGGACGTAGCGCACACTCTTATTTATAAGAACAATGTGCACTTATACAAAACACAATTAATTAAATATAAATTCTAGACTAAAATATTTTTTCAAATCACCGCGCCACTGACACAAGTATTAAACGACAAAATTTAAAATGTCGTTGCCGTTTGACAGGCGGTACTAGTGGCGGGCTATTTAATTTGGTAGCGTGGCTTTGGCTCAAAATCTCGAAATTGCTCTTATTTGACAGATGCCCCTGTACGTTTTTCAAGTACCGAGGCGCCTTCTATGCTTTAGTACTTATTCTAAGACATAAATTATCTGAGATAGGAATTTAGGGTATAGTCTGTGATATAACTAACTAGAGTGCGCGCAAGATACGTCTGCGCGCGGCCGAAATCGGAACTAATCATGGTCCACCAAAGTGTGTGCCGTTTTATTAATTTTGATGTTATAACTACCATTGTAGGAATGTTTAGCAGGAAAAATATGTTTAGCGATAAAAAAGTTAATCCTAAAATGAAGTTTTGCGATCATGGCAACGTTTAGCACGCCCTCAGTCGCGCGCAGAGTTATCTTGCGCGCACTCTAAAGTGAATCCATTACGGAACCACTGTAACACAAAATAAGCCTAAAGATGATAGATGAACGAAACAAACACGCAGCTGAAAGGATAATTCTCTCAGAGTACACTATTCGAATTAATACATTATATCGATTTTTAGTCACTCAGGTTTCGTTTCACAAGCGTTTACTAATACGAATTCCATTTGTTATAAAAGAGTAAAAATATTTTTTACTTATCAGTTACACTCAACCACTCAACACACACAGCACTTTACCGCAGCCCCGCAGGCAATAGGCCTATACCCGAAATTCATATCTCAGATAATTTATGTAAACAAAGGGGATAACAGATCAAAAAAATATTTTATTAATGGTAATTCACTGAAAATGCCGGAAAAAGGGTTAGATTCTCTTTTATGTACTGATTTTAGAAATAATAATTTAAATAATATCATACCGTAATTACTTTTATAAATTTTCAGTTTTCAACAAAGTTATTTAAAAAAGGAGATTTTCTGGTATAAAGTATTTTATGATACTGGTAACACTGTAGGAGTACAAAACATTTTCAAATTTCGTTTAACAAAATGTCAAAGTTGTTTATTGTTTGTCTTAGCGACTTAACAATACATTCGTTTTCTTTTCCCGTTTTCGCTGCGTGTTTGTTAATTTTGTTATTGTGCTATCATCGTGTTAAGTTTTTCATCTTGTTGGTGTTTGTTATATTTCCTTGTTTTTGTTGAGTTCGTTTGTTAAGTTTTATTTGTTATTTGACAAATGGAGCCTCAGCCGGGGCCCTCGAAGGCAGCCGCCCCCGACTTTTTGTCGCCTGTTAAAAAGCGGCCTCGAACATCTATGAGTGCCACAGAAAAACTTATGGTGATGAATGCGTCTATGGACTGATTAAAGTGATTATATGGCGCGTCTCCGACACACTACACAAGACATTGTTTGGCTACGGTATTTTGTTTGCATTGTTCTTAAAATTAACTTGATTTTAAATGATTACTTAGTAAACATTTAATGATAAAATGTTTTGTACCACTAACCTGTCACTTTGACAATGACATTTCTTTGTTTACATAAATTATCTGAATTCTGGAACTAAGGTATAGTTATATTTTATTTTTTTTAAACTTTGCCCCTCGCGGCCCACACTAAGATTTCTCTTGTATCGTGGGTGCGTTTACAGACACAAATCTCACATACACAAGCGCCCAGACCCAAAACAACCATCTGTAGCCTCTGTAGGCCATACAAATTTTTGTTCCGTGTGGGAATCGAACCCACGACACGACCCGTAGCGCAGAAGCCAATTGCTTAGCCACGGCACCAAACGTGTCGTAATTTAGTTAGGTACTCTATCAATAGGCCTCCTTCTAAGTTCCTAGTTTCGTCGAGTATTGACTAAAATAATTATTTTCACCAGTGAATATAAATTACATTTTAATATTTTTATTTCGTAAAGTATTTATGTCTGTGTGATCTTATCTACATCTGTGGTGTAATCCGTGTAATCTGTGAATTCTGCGATGTCTGTCACTGTCATGTCAGCTGTTATCACTGTTTGTTTTGTTTTGTTACTTGTTGAATTTGGTAAATTGTACTTTGATTGAATAAATTGTTTTTACCAAACAATTTTATTTCTGAGGCAAGTCAATATATTTCATTATTCAGTAGATTTTAAGTTCTTAAGTTTAATAGAAAAAGAGAATAGCAGAACATTTGATCAATTTTAAGTCACAACATGTGCTGAAGTTTAAAAAAAATATAACCTCTCGCAAGATTTGGCTGAAAATCTGAGCAGTACAGGATAAATATATTAATGTATACGGAATTATGGTCGTGTAATATTAAAGATCATGTTATGTCATTACGTTAATTAAATCCTACCCTTATTTTAACATAATGTTCTGGACCGCGTGTCTTTTACGTACGGTATAAACTTTGTTTAGTAGGTAATGATTTCACCCGCACATTTTATAAAATTTATGGGATGTATACCACAACAATTTAAGTATGCCAAAACTTTAATTATTAATTTCTAAATTAGTTACAAAAGTATTTTGTAACTTGTCACAAACATCTATAATAATTTTGATGATTGATAAATTATCATCAAATGGTAATACCACACTGAGGTTATAAAATACAATATAATGTTTTATAAGTATAGCATTTCTACAGAAATGCTATACTTATAAAACATTATATTATATCTTTTACATTTTCTTTAGGTTTAACAGCCTTTTTGTAATACTTCAATGGGACATGGACGGCCGCATCCAAAAGTATGGGGAATAGCGAAAAATGTTCAAGGGAGTCTCAGGGCCGATTATGATAAAATCTAAAACTGTGTAGAGTCAACATTTCAAGGATTTGGATGGAATCTCAAGGATCAGAATTTTCTTAACAATGAGACATTTCCTTAAGTTTACGTACCATTTAACATTATTTCCTAGTATTTGATTGTTACAAGCAACACTAGGTATGGGATGGTGCAATAATACAGGCAGTATTTTTTTTATTTCATAATCAATGGGCTTGTTGCCAGGGTAGTTTTTTTATATTCTTTGTATACAGTTTTGGTTTTATCAAAAATTCAACAGAGTCTCCTTCGAGCATTTCTTGCTATTCCCTATAATTTCGGATTTTGCCATCAAAGCCATTGAAAAATTAATTCTGTATAATCAATAAATCTTGTAAGTATTACATTTTATTACCTCATTGTGTTCTATAAAATTGTGTATATTTTATTCTATCATTTAGGTAATCAATACAGGTCTTCCTTATCCAGAATTTTTTCTTCACCTTGTTCAAATTTAAAAAAATAAAAAACCTGGGTGGCTAATAATGTCGCGTTTGGTAAAACATTTCATTTCATAATCATAACTGGAAATCGGCAACACATCCAGTTGGCAGTCATGCAGTTAACTGACTACATCCTAATTGCCTTCAAGCTGCATTTGACAGTTGCATAGTTTACAGTTGTAACTGCATGGGCAGTCTACTTGCATTACAAAATATGTTACACCAATTATGGCCCCTTATTAACCCCTCACAGCACATAATTATCCATATCTATACAAAAAGAGTAAATCTGAGGTAAACAAAGAGACAAGCTGTTTCATCCAACATTAAATTGAGGCAGTCAACGCAAAATTGGCCTAAGCCACATTTTTTCACATGGGAGTTATGTGCGGTACTTAAATGATTTCAAACATGCTAATAAAATAAATAAAACATAATATGTCAAACTAGATTTAAGCCATTTTTGATTTAAAATTAGCATGTTAGATATTATTTACCGCACATAATTCTTATACCTACTTACAAGGGAATGTGGCTTAGGCCACTTTTGCGCTGAAGGCCTCAATTATGATAATTTAACAGGTAGCAGCATATACACCAATAACATACTGCAAATACTGTAATCGTCATTCAACCAATGTGGCGACTGTTGCATTATGCTTTAAATAATATTTATAAGAAAGTTATCATCATCATCACCACATCTAGAAGTTACTCACTACTGGGCATAAGCTTCCGTCTGTTGACGCCAACCGTTTTTCTCTTATGCGGATTTCATCCATAAGTCTATGATTAATTTCTAAAGGTTGTTTTTTTAAATGTATATGCCAAGATTAATTGGTAATCATGCACCAAAGTTTATCGTCGTTTACTAAACAATGATGGTACTAATTACCCATACTGATATAGTTAAAACGTTATTAATCCTTACACAATATAAGAACAATACGTAGGTAACCTTAAGATATTTCCAGCATATAATGAATTGATAAGCAACCAAGCAACTGAAAATTACATACCTATAAATACATACAGTTTATTACAACATTTGTTTTCTTTGCTTATCATCAGATCATACACACAACAGACGTCAATTCATGGGCGTAGTCAGGGGTCACAACCTGTCATTCAAAATACGAACTAAAGTCCCATTTATCGCGAACTTAATAACCTACTTAAAAACTCGCCCTATTGGGGGATTCTATGTTAGGAGATGTGGTTTCCGCACTTAGTCCTTTAAGTGGACCATTGTACCCTATTGGGGGATTTACAGTAATCCAATGTATCCAGTATCCGTGGATTGCAACACTGGATTAGTATTTGACTAGTTAGACATTTCAATCCAATTCAGTATACAGTATCCATCACTTTATTTTCAAAATCAAAAGTTTTTATTTCACATAAACCATTACAGGCGCTTATGAAAAGTCGAATTTAGGTGCACGGTTCCAATTAGTCGTTTCCTATGGAGAAGAACCGGCAAGAAACTCCATGGTTACTCTTTTAAAATCCACATCTTTAACAATTTCAGTGGGTACAGTTATGACTTAGATATGAGAGAGCAAAGTAGACTTAAGAGCAGGAACCACAAAAAAAAAACAAAATGAAAAATATGGTTACAAATTAACTAGGTATCCAGGCATCTAGCAAGTCTACAAAGCTCTCACATTTACAAAAGGTAAAAGGACGCTAAACTATATAAAACAACTGACATGTTTAATTGTCATTGGACATTTGAATAATTACTATTGGTCCAATAGCACAGAATAAATAGTACAAGTGCCCATAGTCCCATGCCTATCTGCTATCTGGCGGACCCCAGCTACTCTGGATCCATCTTGGTACTGGATCAATGTAAATTCGTCTATAGAAACAAATAAAACCGGCCAAGTGCGAGTCGGACTCGCGCACGAAGTGTTCCGTACTATTCTAGAAAAATGGCAAAAAAATCATGTCTGTTGTATGGGAGCCCCCTTAAATATTTATTTTAGTCAGTTTTTTAGTATTTGTGGTTATAGTGGCAACAGAAATACATCTGTGAAAATTTCAACTGTTTAACTATCACCGTTCATGAGATACAGCCTGGTGACAGACGGACGGACAGCGGAGTCTTAGTAATAGGGTCCCGTTTTACCCTTTGGGTACGGAACCCTAAAAAAGTAGGTACCTATTCTATTATGTCAACCACTAAACATTGACCAAAACAAAAACAGATCCTAAGAGCTGATTGGATAAAATAAGCAATAGCCCCCTGGACTTACTCCCGACAATTTCGACCGCTTCGTAAGCAGTAGCCCATCTACCTGCTATTCATTTATTAGGCGCCTCTTACATCTGTAAAACGGCTGACATTGTTTTACTCTAGAATCTAGGCTCCAAGGATTTCAAACAGGTATGTGCAGAGTTTTGGAACGAAATAAAAAAATACTGGATAAATAATGGATGTGTAAATCAGCTAGACCAATTTTTGAATAAACCGCATCTGTAAATACTATTATTGATGATTTTTTCCATGTCAGATCCGTTACGGTGCGACATCATTACTAGCGGTCGTCCTTTTGTGCTATGTGTGCATTCAGTGCTACACGGACACGCAGGTCTCCGCGTGAGGACTTATATTATTTGCGGCTCACTTTAGTTCTTATAGTCGTTGTTCAGTCACTCAATCACTTGAGGCCACTTGAGACGAATCATAGTGTAGAGCGCGCATCGCTTATTGCCTTCTGCTGCCGCCACTGAAACGATCCACGACATCAAAGCCCGTTGACGGCCTCGTTGTAGTTTTTTAGTGTCCGTGTCTTTCATACGCATGTCAACCCGTAAGTAAATAATCCCTACTATAATATTATAAATGCGAAAGTAACTGCATGTCTGTCTGGTACGCTTTCGCGCTTAAACCGCTGAACCGATTTTGATGAAACTTGATACAGAGATAGTTTAGATCCTGAACTGACATAGGCTACTTTTATCGTGAAAAACGCGGAATACGCGATAAACGAAATCCACGCGGGCTAAGCCGCGACCGATCTCTAGTAATTTAATACATATAATACAATAACTAGGATGTCCAACTTTTCCTGAGCTCACAATACATGTCTGTGATACACACAGTTAGCCAGTGATGGTATTCCAAGTAGTAGGTAGATATTATGCAAATCCCACCCCATGAAAAGGATGTGATTCCATAGGCGTAGCCAGGATTTGATTTCAGAGAGGGTTTTCATATAGATGACTACAGATTTTCGAACTTTATTAATTAGGTATCGATAACATTATTATAATATTTCCAATTATTAATACAGATACATACGTATGAACATCAAACTACATCGTAATCAAATGTTTGTTCAATTTTCAGCTTTGTTGTCACAGAGCAATAACTCTTGTTATTTACATCAGGACTTTCAAGATCGTTAGGGCTGCCACTAAACATGTGTGTGATCTTTTGAACAAGTTACGCTGCATGATACGTTACAATTACAAGTTACAACAAACCAACGATCGCGACTGATATTCGAATTCGCGATGTTCGTGTTCGAAAGTGCGGACATGGGTTCCATTTTCACTTACGTGCTTATTATATGTATAATACTTAAACAGGGGCCCATCCTTTCTAGGACTTTAAAACCAACGGTCATAAGGAATTTTACCATCACAACCACATATAGGCACATTGTTTGTAGCTTAAGAACCGAAACAAATAACCTATCTCAATCAAAAATCTCCGGATTGATGTCGTTTTTTGACAGAAATTCAATAGAAGAAAGTAGTTATTGGTTTCGGCTGTTAGAGCAGCAACAGAGCGTATCGATTAAGAGATTACCCTTAGTCGCACTGTACCTGCGGCATACGGACTAAGATGAGAACCAGTGGCGTAGCGTAGGTAGTGGGGGCGACACTTTTAGGGGGCGTCAAAATTTCACAATAAATAATAATATTTTGTGAAAAATTGAACCATTTCATATTTATCGCAGGTATGATTTATGTTATATTTTCAATTGTAAGCTGTGCAATACACAATAACTATGATTGTTCTTGCCTTAAAGTTCTTTGGAATCACTACATAGTATAAATAAAACAAAGTCGCTTCCCATTGTCTGTCCCTGTGTATGCTTATATCTTTAAAACTACGCAACGGATTTTGATGCGGTTTTTTTTAATAGATAGAGTGATTCAAGAGGAAGGTTTTAAGCTATAAAACGTATACGTGCGAAGCCGGGGCGGGTCGTTTGTTACTGTATATTTTAATCTTTTAAATTAAAATACATAGGGGCGGCGAAATTTTCCTCCGCCCCGGGCGGCTGAAACCCACGCTACGCCACTGATGATGACGCTACAGATCAGTGATATACAAAATACTTATTTACTGTGAACATAAAATCATGTCTCTATTTAGATTGCCAACCCTATTTCACTGGTAAACAAGATTGTGTTGTTATCAGGAACCCCTGCGTAAGGTCAAGTGGACGCAGTTAATATAAGCTCACGGAGAACAATTATCACATATCGTCAGTACAATTAAGTAATTCACAAGAAACACAACATGGCTGCCAATGGAAAGTTAGGTAAGTGACCTCCTTGCTTGTGTTACAAAAAATATGTCTGTGATGAGCTGATGAGATGAAAGATTGATCTATTAATTTTGGAATAAATAATTTACTAAGAAATTCTTGTTTGTGTAGTAACAATAAATATTTCCTTGATTCCGTCTTTGGTTTGACCAGGCTATCGTGACATAATGCGGGTAATAGGTAGCTGTTTCGATTCATAGAGTCGGAACTTAGTCATTCACGGTGACCGTGACCCATCTATTACGACAACCACGTAATTTAGAATTGTCGGTTCTCAGTGTCGTATGGCTAGAGTCATGAGCGCTCGGGGCAAGGATCCAATTTTGCGCCACCCAAAAAACACGCTAAATAAAAAAAGACATTAAGAATTTTGCTAAAAATGTACTCTGCGGGCTATTCCCGAAGCCATTTTGTCAATTTAGTCGTTCAACGACTAAATCGAAATTACAAAGTTGGTTGATTAAGTGAGTGTAGGTATATGAATTCTGAATGACTCTAAGTCCTACGCCTCTGACAACGGCTCTTATGATCAAGCTCCTAGATACGACACTGTCGGTTCTGTAACACGTTATTTCTATTACGAAACACTTAAATATACGAGTCGATAGGTCATTTTATTAAAATCAAACTTATCCAATTAATTGAAACAAGACGTTTAACAAATGTAATATTTTTCACAGCTCTTCTAAGCGTGTCTGACAAGACTGGCTTGCTGCCTTTAGCCAAATGTTTATCCGACATTGGCTTGGGCCTCGTGGCCAGCGGTGGTACCGCCACGGCTATCCGCAATGCAGGTTACGATGTCACCGAAGTGTCAGACATCACTAAGGCACCTGAAATGCTCGGAGGACGTGTGAAAACCTTGCATCCTGCTGTTCATGCTGGTATATTGTCTAGGTAAGTGTAGGGTGTGGACTGTATATTTTCGGGGGATCGTTCACTACTTCAAATAAAACTTCTTCACTTAAACTTTCACTATTATAATTGTTTATCTTGCTGACTACTTGACTTTAGCACTTTATAATAATACTTCACATATTACGACACAGAACTTTAATACACATAACACAATAGTAACACATAAAAATAATAGCACATAGAAACAATAACACATAGAAACATAACACAATAACTTACACTTTAGCACAATAACACATAGAACAATTAGAGAACACATAGAACAATTACTAGAGAACACATAGAACCTTACTTGCTGACTACTTCTTGTACTGCGAACTGGATCCGGACTATATCCTGAGTGGAAATCGTCCCTATATTTATAGTCGGCTATGGGGGCACAAGTAGCGCGGGTATGCGAGGTTGAATAAGTCGATTGACCAATAAATTTCTCTAAACTCGCAAGCCCCGCCCCCAATAGCCTTGGTTCCTAGATCAGGTCGGAACCTGTCTCGACAAGTTACGACCTGCTTACATTTGTATCGGACTTCGCTATTTCGACTAACTATCCTACTTGATTTCATAATATTACGTAATTACATTCTTTACAATACGCGATCTTTATTACGTAAACTTCTTTGTTGCTCGGCGTCCTTTACATCTCTCCCCCCGGCGCAGCTTGCGTAGCCTCTTCTTTCTTCACAATGACGACGAGCTTGCTCACGGGGCGCCGGAAGGTCCCCGTCTTGGTCCTTACTTCGGCGACCCTGATGCCTCCGTCCGGTCCTCGATGTGTTCGCTCCACCACTCCCATCGGCCAGACGTTCCGCGGGAGGGTGCCGTCCACTATGAGGACGATGTCGCCGTCTTGCAGTGGTCGCGCTGTGTTCTGTGGCTCGCCGCGTGGCACCAACAGGGGTAGATATTCCCGGACCCATCGGGCCCAGAATACGTCGGCGAGAGCTTGACTTGCCCGCCATGTTCTTCGGTCCGCTTCGTCGCAGGGCCCCGTCGTTGGCAGGCCCATGGAGGACCCCAGCAGGAAGTGGTTGGGGGTGAGCGCCTCTGGATCATGTGGGTTCACGCTGACGTGAGTTAAGGGGCGCGCGTTGATGGAGAATTCTGCCTCAGCGAGCAGAGTCTTCAAAACTTCTTCGGACGGCGCCTTCTCTCGTAGCGTGACACTGAGAGCGGTCTTCACTGACCGCACCATCCTTTCCCAGGCGCCTCCTTGATTTGGCGCGCCAGGGGGAATGAATCGCCACTCCATTCGATGCAGTTGCCCTACGTCTTTCAGGGCAGGCAGCCACTCCTTGTAGGCTGCCCTGAGCTCTTGATCGGCTCCTCTGAAGTTCGTGCCGTTGTCTGAATACATCAGTTGCGGCCATCCTCTGCGTGCCGCCATTCGTCGCAGCGCCATTATTGCTGAGTCGGTTGAGAGGGATGCGGCGAGTTCCAGGTGTACCGCCCGGCATGTGAGGCACGTGAATAGTGCGCCCCACCTCTTCTCTCGTCTTCGACCGACCTTCACCATCATCGGCCCGAAGTAGTCCACGCCGCAATTGGAGAACGGTCGGTGGAACGGGTCCAGGCGGGCTCGTGGCAGGTCTCCCGTGGCTGGTGTCTGTGGCGCAGCTCGAAGTTTCCGGCAGAGAGCGCAGTTTCTCTCTACCGCACGTACGGTGGGTCGCAGGTGAATGACCCAGTACCGCTGTCTTAGGTCGTTGGTTACGCGCTCGCGGTTGGCGTGCCCCGCTGCGCAGTGTTCCCAAAGCACCAGGAGCTTCGTGAGTCGATGGCGGCCGTCCAAAATAATTGGCCGCTTTGTTTCTTGGGGCGCCGTGGCTGCTTCGATGCGACCTCGTACCCGCAGGAGGCCGTCTTCTAGCGTTGGGTCGAGCTTGTATAGCCTGCTCGTCCTAGGGATGGGACGAGCCGACTGCATCCTCTTCAGTTCCTCGCCGAAACTTTCCTGCTGTGCTCGTTGCAGGAGTTCCTTTTCGGCGCGCTGAATGTGCTTGTGCTCTAACCTCGTAGCGGTGCGTCGACACATGTCGATGAAGGCGAGTGCCCTGGCCGCGGCCCTCACCAGTGTCTCGTACTTTGAGAAGCGGGCAGGATCAGGTAGCCAGCTGTCTCGTGGGCCCTCGGCGATGTGTAGGACCTCTCGTTCGTCTTCATCGTGTGACGTCTTCTGGGGCCATTGCTCCTCTGGTAGATGCAAGAAGCTAGGCCCCTGGAACCATCGGTCGGTCGCGCTGATCGGCGCGTCGGTGAGTCGGGTGGCGTCGTCGGCTACATTTTCGTTTGTCGGTAGCCAACGCCATTCTTCTTTGCAGGTTAGTTCGGCGATCTCTCCCAGCCGGTGCGCGACGAATGGTGTGTAGCGTCGCATGTCGTGCTGTATCCAGTGCACGACGGTGGAAGAGTCGGTCCAGTACACTGTTCTGCTGACCTCGATGCGATGCTCTTTTCTGATGGCGTCGGCGAGTCGGGCTCCTATGACCGCCGCCTGCAGTTCAAGCCTAGGGATGGTCTGCGCCCGTCGGGGCGCCACCTTGGCTTTGGCGGCGACTAGCACGATGCTCGTAGTCCCGTCGCAATTCCTGGTCTTCCAGTAGGCCACGGCTGCGTAGGCCTGTTCGCTGGCATCGCACAGGACATGCAATTCTATACTCTCGTACCTTTTGTTCGTGTAGTTCCTGGGCAGCCGGAGGTGAGTGACTGCGGTGAGCTGAGCGAGCCAACTCGCGAAGAGCTCGTTCTCTTCGTCTGGGATCGGTTCGTCCCACGTGATCTGTAGTCGCCACAAGCTTTGGAGGATGATCTTCGCTCGTACCGTGAAGTGGCTCAGCAGTCCTAGGGGGTCGTAAATCGACATCACTGCGCTGAGTGCTTCGCGTTTCGTCGGCGCGCGTGCTCGTCCTCGTACTGCTGCTGGAACTCTGCTCATTGTTGTGTTGAACCCGAGTTCGTCTGTTTCGGCGTTCCAGTACAGCCCGAGGATTTTGTTCTCAGGCTGCTCTCCTCCCAGCTGTACAGGTGTTGTGGCATGCAGCGCCCGGGGCACGTCGTGTAGCACCGTCTTGTTGTTGGCGCTCCATCCTCGCAGAGTGAACCCGGCGACTGCGTGCACCTTCCTTGTTTCTTGGATGGTCTTCAAAGCTTCCTGTGGATCGTCGTAGCTCGCCACCAGGTCGTCCATGTAGTGGCTGCCCTTTATGGCCTCCAGCGCGCGTGGGTATTCCTGCCCGTGTATGTCCGCGTTGTGGTTGCGAACATAGTGGGCCATGTACGGTGAGCTGGCCGCGCCGAAGATCATACTCGTCATCTTGTAGCAGCGCGGGGTTCTCGTTCGGTCGCTGCCTCTCCACAGGAATTGCTGCGCCGGTTGGTCTTCAGGCCTAATCTTAATCCTCAGGAACATTTCTTGGATGTCTGCTGTGACAGCTATCGCCTTTTCCCGGAATCGGAATATGATCCCTGGGAGCGATAACAGCAGGTCCGGTCCTTCTAATAGCCTGTCATTCAGGCACACGCCGTGACTCCTCGCCGCCGCGTCGAACACTAACCTTTGCTTGCCCGGCTTGTTTGGATTCTGCACGGCGAAGTGGGGCAGGTACCAGCACACGGCGCTCGAGCGTTCTGCGCCATCGCATGGCACCGCGTACTTTTTCTCCAGCAGGTTGTCTATCTGTGCGCTGTATTGCTTGGCGAAGTCAGGCGAGGCGTCCATCTTCTGCTCGATCTTCTTTAACCGGCGGAGCGCGGCGTTGTAGCTGGGTGGCATGGTGACGTCGTCGTGTCGCCATGGCAGTCCGACCTCGTAGCCACCGTCGATCTTCCTCGTTGTTTGTTCCACGATGGCCATCGCTCGCTGGTCGGCGTCGCTTACGCGTGGTTCTCGCGCAACGCCTAGTGCTTCTATCTTAAAGTGGGCTTCCACTAAGTCGTGAAGCCGCTGGTGGTCGTGCTGCTCATACAGGTGCAACACGTTGTCTTCATTCATGACCATTCTGCGTGGTGCGGTCCCGTGCACTACCCAACCGAGCTGCGTTAGGGATGCAGCTGGTTGGTTGGGGCCGCCGATCCTAAGCTTGCGTGACACGATGCATTCCCAGTGGTCTGTCCCCACCAGGAGTCCGGGGCGTGCTGGTTCGTAACACACTTCTTCTCGCGGGAGGTCGCGCAGGTGCTCGTACTCCAGCAGCGTGTCAGGTATTGACTGCTGGTGAAGCCTCAGGCCCTTCATGGTTCTGGCCCGAAGCTGATGCGGTGCGCTGCCCTCGCCGATCCCTTTCACTTGCACCGTGACGATCTTGCTGTCCATGTCCTGCGATGACATGTTGACGCCGTGGATATGCAGAGGTTGCGACATCCCTTCTGCCCCGATGCTCGCCGCCAGGTCCTCATCGATGAGGGTGATGGTGGCTCCTTCGTCTAGGAGCGCGTGCGTCTTCACCTCCCCCCGTGGACCGGTGATGACGATGGGGCATACCTTGAGGAGGACAGTCTTCGGGCCATTGGCTGATCGGGTAGCCACCGACATGACGGCCTCCTCCTTGAGCGGTTCCTCTGTCTTCTTATCGGTCACTGACTTAACTTCGGGTGACTCCTTCCTGTCTTGGTGCAGCGTGGCGTGATGAGGCCGGCGGCACTGGTTCACACCGCACAGCTTCGCCTTGCACGTGATGCGTCGGTGCTTCTTGTTAGCACACTTAAAGCATACCTTTTGGTCTTTGACGAACTCCCAGCGCTGGTCAACGGTCATCGCCTTATACTTCGGGCACTGTGTCAACCCGTGGTTCTGCTTGCAGCTGGGGCACCCTTCTTCTTCAGCATCTTCGGTCGTGGTGTATACCGCAGGTGACCTCTTCTTTAAGGTCACGGCAGGCCTGGTCTCCTTCTTCTGGTTCGTGGTCGCGTTGCTGGTCGGCGGGGCGTACGTGTATCGTAACGCCCTGTCTGCTTCGCGCATCAAGAAGCGAGATAACATGACGAGTTCTGGCTCTGCCGTCCCTTCGTTGTCGTAGGCGAAGTCGCACCACCGGGATCGAAGATGCGGGCTAAGTTTCTCCAGCACTTCCCGGGTTAGTAAGGGATTGTGGAGGTAACCCCTACGGTCTATCGTTTTTAATACACAGATTGTGTTGTGTATTTTAATAGCGAAGCTGTTCAGTTCGCTGGCTGAGGAACTGGGTCTCGGCATCTTCTTCAGGTCTTCGAGTGCTTTATCGATGATTACTTCCGGTCGACCAAAGCACTGCTCCAGAGTTTTCATAATTGCCTCTGGTTCGGTGGCCGTGTGTAGAAGAGCTGATACTGCCTCTCGTGCTTCGCCTTTCAAGCAATTTCTTAGACGCTGTAGGTTCTCTGCTGGTGACACGCTGTACATGTTCGTCGTGTCGTAAAAGGATGCCTTGAACGGCAACCAATCGTTGATAGCACCAGAGAAGGTCGGCAAGTCTGTATGCCGTAGTCGCGGTCTGGCCATCTTCTCCAGGGTCGCAGCTAACTGTTCAATGCTGTTTCTGGCTCTCGTTGGCGTCGGTGATCTGCCGCGTGTCGTGTCGAAGCGTAGCCGCTTCGGATCTTCCCTGGTCTCTGCGCTGACACCCCCCTCCCCCCGTGAGCTGAGGGGGTTGGTGCGCAGCCATTGGTCCACCTTCTGGTGCTGGTGCTCCTCTCGAAGTGGATCTTCGTGGATGCTCTCCTGGTCATCCTGGATCGCGGAGACCTCGGCAGCCAACCTTTTCTTGACAAGTTCTGCTTCAAGGTCAAGCTCCTTTCTTCGAATGGCAGCCAGCTTCTCCGCCGCCTCAAGTTCAGCCAGTCGTAGTCGCGTCGTTATACTGGTCGTTGACCTCACTGACCGCGGCGGTGACCTCGTCTGTAGCCGTTCTGACGATGGTCCTGCAGTGGCGCGGTCCGCGACGGTGGTTGGCCCTATCATACTTTCAACTTGAGGTGACGCTGGTGGGTTCACTGATAGTCTTCGCAGTCGTTCGCGTTCTATGCGTTCCGCCTCACGGTGACGCAACAACTCTTCGTCCCTTCGTTCTAGGGCCCGCTTCTGTTCCTCCAATTCTGCTAAGTCACTTTGACTCCGGGTGACAACCATCGCGTTCGGTAGATGGTGCACAGTAACTTTAGCAAAATTAGTCGGCGGTGAGTTGCAGGTAACACCTTATTTGTACTTACTCTGTGTTCTCTGTGGTCACGGATTCTTCCTTCCTTTAATCCGGCTCGAAGGACCAGAAACTGTAGGGTGTGGACTGTATATTTTCGGGGGATCGTTCATTACTTCAAATAAAACTTCTTCACTTAAACTTTCACTATTATAATTGTTTATCTTGCTGACTACTTGACTTTAGCACTTTATAATAATACTTCACATATTACGACACAGAACTTTAATACACATAACACAATAGTAACACATAAAAATAATAGCACATAGAAACAATAACACATAGAAACATAACACAATAACTTACACTTTAGCACAATAACACATAGAACAATTAGAGAACACATAGAACAATTACTAGAGAACACATAGAACCTTACTTGCTGACTACTTCTTGTACTGCGAACTGGATCCGGACTATATCCTGAGTGGAAATCGTCCCTATATTTATAGTCGGCTATGGGGGCACAAGTAGCGCGGGTATGCGAGGTTGAATAAGTCGATTGACCAATAAATTTCTCTAAACTCGCAAGCCCCGCCCCCAATAGCCTTGGTTCCTAGATCAGGTCGGAACCTGTCTCGACAAGTTACGACCTGCTTACATTTGTATCGGACTTCGCTATTTCGACTAACTATCCTACTTGATTTCATAATATTACGTAATTACATTCTTTACAATACGCGATCTTTATTACGTAAACTTCTTTGTTGCTCGGCGTCCTTTACAGTAAGTTTGAAGTATATTAAAAATCTTATAAATAAACGTGCTGCAATTTTCTGTTCTGAGTAAATGCGTTGAGAGTACGAGCCCTTTTCAACGTAAGGTGAGTCCTGACGTTGGTCTGCCAAATGTTACCACCATACAAAGAATATCACATATACATAACTTAAATAACGCACAACCTCTTAAGGGGTCACTGTACCTACTCATAATAAATTATGAACAACTTTTACTATGGGACCAAACCTGAAATCGCGAAAAAAAACAGCTTTTCCCTACAATTTTGACGAGTTAGGCGAACATAAATGTAGGGAACAGCTGTTTTTTTTTTTCGCGATTTCCGGTTTGGTCCCATAGTAAAAGTTGTTCATAATGATGAGTACAGTGACCCCATAGGAGGTTATGCGTTATTTAAGTTACACGTAGTATAAAAAAAACATGGATAATATTGCTATTTTACGGTTTTGGTGATGTCATTTACGACTTTTCGATAGCAGCCTCTTTACGGCTACAATTTACGAAATGACCGCTATGTCAGGACACGTCTTTCATTAAACAGAGCACCTATAACGTGCAATGACATAATTCTATGTGTCATTGCTCTGGGTTTTTCCCGATTATTGCTATTAAAGATCCTGGCTACCAGGCGTATCGGCCGCGTTCTAACAAAGAAAATATAAAAATGTTGTACATAATAATAATTTTGTATACTACGATGATAAATCACACATTGAAAAATGCTTAGTCTTAAAATTATTTCACCCTAATCCCTAAACCTAATAACCTAAATGTAGCTAAGAAGTTCCTAAAGTTGCGAAATCCTAGTAATAACTAATATGATTATCCGTGCTAATTTCTTCCAGAGTCAGTCCCTCAGACCAGGAGGACATGAAACGTCAGAAGTTCGACATGATAAGCGTGGTCGTCTGCAACTTGTATCCGTTCGTTCAAACGGTCTCCAAGCCAGGCGTGACGATTGCCGATGCCGTTGAAAACATAGATATTGGAGGCGTCACACTACTGCGAGCTGCCGCCAAGAATCACGACAGAGTTACCATCATTTGCGACCCTAGCGATTATGATACAGTTATTGAAGAACTTAAACAGAGCAAGGACCACCAAACCTCTTTAGATACCAGGTAATCATTTTTCATTTCTAGTCTGCGTCATCCCACTGCTGGGCAAAGGCCTCTCCCCATGACTTCCAATTTCTTCGATCCAGAGCCAAAGTGGACCACTGGTCATTGGTTTTGTTTGTTTCATACCAGGTATATTTCAGTTAAATGGTACCCCGTTCCTACTATACACCGTGGGCCCGAGGTACCCTAAAGATTTTAACCTTCGATTCCAATGCCTAGTTGGAGAAGAAAAGCTATACTTAAGTAGTTTGTTGAAAAAAGCTTAATTCTCGAAATATTCATTATTTATTGAAATTCACAAATAGAAAAATATCTATGGTAGCAAGTCCCAGGAACGTGGTGTTGCGACTTTTGTCATACCATAGTCTCGCCGTATGTCTTATTTGACGGGGAGGGTTGTGAAGTAAGAAGTCTCTTATTCACTCACACGATAATTTATAAATGTTGCCAGTTCAACCTAAGGTATTGTTTACAAGGAAGCACTAAAGTTAATTTATTCATAAGGAAAAGAAAAACTTTTTTTTTTTTACTTTTTTTTTGATACCTATTACATTTGACTCTTAATAGCATCAGAAAGGCGTGCTTAAAATCTTTCGGGTACCTCGGGACGACGGTAGATAATTAAAGTACTTATCAGATTCATCAGTGCTTGAACTATTTTATATATACACTGTCAACACTATCGTGTTGATGTTCGACATAACGAGAACTAGGGTGTAGGCTTAAAGATCAAATTGATAAAGTGGTATTTTTATAAACCTCATCTATTATTAACAGGTCTAGCCTAAAATCTGAACAGTGGAAGTCACAGGTAAAATAACTACGGTACAATTTTACTGACAACTTAGGTAACTTACATAGTATTAAGCATTATTTAATTGTATGGTATTTAAGTAATATCATATTTTCTATTTGCAGGAAGCGACTTGCGCTGAAAGCCTTTACACACACATCAGACTATGATCTTGCCATAACAGATTATTTCCGTAGACAGTATTCTGCAGGACAGTCCCAGATGACCTTGAGATACGGTGAGTTACAAGTACTTTAGCTCTAGACTAAAAAATCTGGCAGGCAGTGCAATAACTATCTAGTTGTCTGCAGCACCGCCCGCGTAACAAAGTTTTCATGTCGTAATCGTTTCATTCCGGAATAAAAAGTTAATTATCCCCTGCCAAATTTCATCTAAATTGTTTCGGCAATTTAACCATGAAAACTAGCTGACATAAACAAACCCACTTGAGTATTAATATATTCATAGGGAGATATTTATCACTACATCCTATTATATTATATCACTATATTCTATTTTAGTGAAGCTTCATATACGAGTACAAGGTTAGTCGGAAAGTGGTACTAAATACTAATCTGCGGGCCACTTAAAGTATCACTGATGACGGTTTTAAAGCAAGTGTTAAAATTTCAAAATTCGATAATTTTTATCTGTACCTACGTAAAATAATTTTATTTTAGTTTTTTCAAAAATTCTTCGTCCCTACTTTAGTTACGAATTAAGAAAATGGAGCTTTTAATTCATGACACCAAATTTTAATATGGCCTAAAATGTAAACACAGCTGATCATAGATTTTAGCATATTTTTATGTCATTTTTGAACAGCTATTTCTCTTAAACTATTGACTTTTGGGGAAAGTAGTAGAACAAAAGATACTCTTTATTATGGGTACTTTAACACCCTTTCGGATTAGTACCCCTTTTCTGACTAACCTTGTATATCGGATAAGCAAATGTGAATATGACCTATACTAAATTAGACCGAGTCGTAAGATCAGATACGATATAAAAGTAACTAGTGCAAACCATACATACTGACTATAAATTACTATCCCACCCAGGTATGAACCCTCATCAGAAACCAGCTCAAGTGTTCACGACCCGCGACCAGCTTCCGTTAACAACTCTCAACGGTTCACCCGGGTTCATCAACTTGTGTGATGCGTTAAACGCGTGGCAGTTAGTAAAAGAACTGAAGCAAGCGTTGGGCCTGCCCGCTGCCACTAGCTTCAAACACGTGTCACCCGCCGGCGCTGCTGTAGGGCTACCGTTGACTGAGGAAGAGGTATGTTTTGAAAATCATCAGTACCTTCCTAAAATTATTCAAAAAATGCCTATCTTCATCTCCTAATTTTGGGCTACACCAATTATCTTGCAATTTTGGATTACAGCGAAATTCTAATGTTCATAATTTAATGCGGTGATTGGGCTGCATCCTTTACCGAAATATAAAGCACCATTTAGGTCACATCACGCCTAGTTGCAGGAAAACTGGGAAATAGAACAAAATAATTCAAGAGAGGAGTGTACCACAGTATATTAGTCAATTTAGTATTGGGGAAATGTTAAAAAACTTAAAATTTTACTGTAACATTTTAATAGTGCTTCATCACTACATAGGATAAAACAAAGTCGCTTCCCGCTGTCTGTCTGTCCCTATATACATGTATGCTTACATCTTTAAAACTACGCAACGGATTTTGATGCGGTTTTTTAGTAGATAGAGTGATTCAAGAGGAAGGTTTTAGGCTATAAAACGTACACGTGCGAAGCAGAAGCAGGGTCGCTAGTGAGATTATAATTTGAAAAATGTGTTTTCCTTCTACAGGCATCCGTGTGTATGGTTGCCGATTTACTGCCGAAGCTGACACCGTTAGCTTGCGCATACGCTCGCGCGCGCGGCGCAGACCGCATGAGTTCGTTCGGCGACTTCGTGGCCCTTTCAGACGAGTGTGACGCCATCACAGCTCGCATCATCTCTCGTGAGGTCTCCGATGGAATCGTTGCACCCGGATACACCGCTGAAGCTTTGGAGGTGCTCAAGAAGAAGAAGGGAGGCAGCTATTGCGTTTTGAAGGTAATTGGAAACCTTTTTTGTTGTCTTATCGTTCCCTACATTATCAATACTTTCCTTAAATACAATTTGTAACAAAAACCCTGTCCGATCCAATAAAGGCGTATTCCTGGTTCAACATACGTACTAGAAAAAATTGTTATAAAAATGTAACATAACATAAAAACCAAAAGATATTGATTTTTTATTTTTATAATCCATGCGAAATTTAACACTGAATATGGCAAATTTTCATAAGTTGACAACACTCCCTGGGGAAAAATAATAATCTCAAATCCATTAAATGGTTACGTATAATTAAGTGTACGCAGTACGATGCCAAATAATACTCAATAAGGATCGGACAGGCTTTTTGTTACATGCTGTATAAACTATATTGTTGCTTACTACTTTACTTTTTTTTTACTTTACTAACGAACTTAAATCATCCTTAACTTTATTTTAAGATGGACCCTAGCTACGAGCCTGATCTAATGGAGCAGAAGACAATCTTCGGCCTCACACTAGAACAGAGACGCAACGATGCTAAGATCACAGCAGACCTCTTCAACAATGTCGTAACAAGCAAGAAAGATCTGCCTACAAACGCTGTGAGGGATCTTATCGTGGCGACCATTGCGTTAAAATATACGCAAAGTAACTCGGTCTGTTTCGCACGAGATGGACAGGTTAGAAATCTTCATATATAAAAATTCAGCTTTCGTATGTTTGTGTCTGCAAAACTCTAAAAGTTGTTGGTGGATTGACTTGAAATTTTGTACAGTTGTTGTTGGTATTTGTGCAAAGGTTTCTGACATAATAAAACTTCTTACGCGGGCGTCGCAGAGAGGGGGAATAGCTAGTGTCTTAGTGTCCAAACACACTGTGCCGAAGATACGCGACCGAAGTTCCGCGGCTGATTTTATGTTCCGACGTATTCGGCTGATATGACACACCATAAGTGTCGAACTTACGCGGCAGAAATTCAATTGCGCAGACTTTTGGGCGGACACGCGGGGCGCGGGCCTGCCTACCTCCCGCTGCTACTCGCCCAGGATCTTCGTCGGCAATCTAACCGAACTTCGATCGCGTATAATGTGTGCTCTACAGAATACGTTGCCGCCGAATTGTCGCTGAACTTACGCCCGGCCGAAGTTCGGCTGTACGCTATAACGCGACGTAATTTCCGCATAATCTGTCGTCAGTAATTCAAATAGCATTGCAAGCGTAATCATGCCGAACTTTGGTCGCGTATCTTCGGCATAGTATGTTTAGACACTTATAATGGAAAAATACTATCATTAGTTAGAGAACGATTATGTTCAACATGGGTACACGTGTCTATCATCAATCACAAAAATGATTCATTTACGACACAAATAATACAGACATCCGGCGCTCTTTTATTGCAACGCACGACACGGAATATAGCGCGGCTTGAGTTACCCTATATTCCAGTCTTTCTCAAAGTGGGCGATAACGCCCCATTGTGGGCGCTAGAGTCCTACAGGGGGGCGGTGAAAGTAATGATTGAGATTGTGATTGATGTGATAAAGTTAAAAAAAATTAGGGGCCGCTAGAAAATAATTGTTTCTCAAAGGGGGTGGTAGACGACATAAGTTTGAGAACCTCTGCTATATTCCATGCTATCCGATGCTCCTGCATGCACGAAGAGCGTTATCTAAAAAACTGTATTTGTTATTCAGGTAGTAGGCATCGGAGCGGGACAACAATCACGCATCCACTGCACACGACTCGCGGGAGGCAAGGCGGCGCTGTGGTGGATGCGACGTCACCCGCGCGTGTTAGCTATGCGCTTCAGACAAGGCGTCACCCGCGCCGTGCAGTCCAACGCGATCGACAACTACGTCAACGGCACCGTAGGTCAGTATCACTACGTATAAGGGTGTTGCCAGTGCCACATCAATCGATCGATCGTCGATCGATGCCATCGAACGACATCGGTCGACGTTTAGTCGATCGATTGGTGTAGTAGAAACTATCGATCGACGTCGACTAATCCATTCTACCATCGATCGATCGATTGGTGTGGTAACACCCTAAGTCTCAGTATTCCGCCCACTGTTACTCGAATATTTATACAGGGTGAAATTGTAAACACTCGACAAACCGAAATGGGAGATTGTACTCATCACTATGAACAACTTTTACTATGGGACCAAACCGGAAATAGCGAAAAAAAAACTGCTGTGCCCTACATTTTGACGAGTTATGCGAACATAAATATGGGGAAAACCTGTTTTTTTTTTCGCGATTTTCTCTTTGGGCCCATAGTAAAAGTTGTTCATAGTGATGAGTACAATCTCCCATTTCGGTTTGTCGAGTGTTTACAATTTAACCCTGTATAATCATTCAAAACTCAGAGGAATGACTCTTATTTCAAAGCCAATGTGCAGAACATCAACTGAAGCCTGCAATTCCGAATGCAAAGAGTTCACACTGCGGCATATAACACCAACACCTTGTCCAGAACATCGCACCATAAACGTATAAATAAATACAAAAAATAATTCGCAATTACTGTTCAATCAATGCATGCTACGAGCCTACGACACTATATTATGACCCTGTTGTTGCTCAGGTTCGGATCTTCCGCTAGAACAATGGAACACGTTATTCGACGGTACAGCCCCTGCCTTACTTACCGAGAAGGAACGCACAGAATGGATCAGCAAGATGGACCGCGTGGCCCTCGCGTCCGATGCCTTCTTCCCGTTCCGTGACAACATCGATAGAGCCGTACAGGTCAGTAGATTTAAAGAATTAGTATATTTACTATGAGGATGCCCATTGCCCACGTTCAACTGTGGTTGTGTAGCTGCTGATATGATTATATTATTAAGATCAGTTAAAAATAATATGCCAAAAATTTACTGTAGATACTTTGTTCCTTGTAAAAAGTGAAAAACGTATAACTTAATAAAAATATACAAAAATGTGGCATGCAAACACGTTATATTGACTAAATGAATTCTTCTTCCTATCAACAGTGTGGTGTAGAATACATCGGCAGTCCATCAGGCTCAAACAACGACCAGGAAGTGATTGAAGCCTGCAACGAACACAAGATCGCACTCGCACACACCAATCTCAGACTTTTCCATCATTAGTACTTCTCAACCGATGCTATAAAAGAAAATAAGAAGACGCTATCAATAACCTCGATAAGGAGGAATAATCTCCATCCATTATTTGAAAAAAGAAGCTAACAGTTAATGGTTCCTTTTTCATAGTAACAGCTACTGCTAGATGCTACATATTCGTCAAATGAACAACAAAGTACAAACACTGTTTATATTGTAATCCTGAAGTAATGATTTTTTTCGAAGGTTTTTATCACAACGTAAAATAAATTTTACTTGAAATCAGTGTTTAATGTTGGTAATTTGTTACTTTCTTTTATTTTTATAAATTAGAAATAAGCATGTTTATAAGTTAATGAATAAGTTTAAGACAATTAGATCATAAATGTTCAAATATATAAAAATATATAATATACAAAGCAAAAGTGTGATACAATCATTCCATATTTTTATCTGTTTCCAAATTCTATTACCTATGTGTTTACACATACAGATTTCCAATTTTTTAGTGCTCACAAAATGTATTTAAAAATCATGTATTTCAACAATGAAAGTGTTTAACATTCAATAAAAATATTTTTATAGTATCTAGTCTATTACTTATATCTCTTAAAGAACTGGGTACATCGTTTTATTTGACAAATATTTCTTTAAGGATTCCGTACAATTACCAAAGGCATTCCCGGGTGACGATTTGGCAGTTACATAGTTTACAGTTGCGATGGTTGCGATTGCGACTAGATGTGCAGTCCCCTCAGATACTCTCACTTCGCCAGAATTCAGAGCCAGACCTTGAATTGAACCCAAACTTATAGAAAGCATATAGCCGCGGGCATTATCTTTAGCCGCGAGTAAAATTCTTAAAGAATAAACATATTGTAATGGTAAGCAGAGGTGTCAGATATAGATCTTAGGGGGGAAAGCTGAGTGGGTTCTAACTTCAATAATATCTACATAATCAGCGTAGGTACATAAATTGTGCTTCGAAAGTCTAATAATAAGTAAACATACGTATAAGTAATACAGAAGACATACTTTAAATTTGTGCGTGAATGACCCCATTCACGTTACAATTGTTCACTGTTTGCTATCTAGCTTAGCGACCCGCCCCAGGCACGGGTACTATAATATGCATATATTATAAACCTTCCTCTTGAACCACTCTAAAAAAAACCGCATCAAAATCCGTTGCGTAGTTTTAAAGATCTAAGGCTTAGGTCGGTCTGTCTGTCCCTATGTAGGTATGCTTAGATTCTAAGCATACCTACCTACATCACAGTTTAACATTCTTAAATACATTCTTAAACTGTGCCTACATAGGGACAGACAGCGGGAAGCGACTTTGTTTTATACTATGTAGTGATAATTCTAGATACTTACATTTTATATTAAATGGGTAGGTCATTATGTTAGTTATCGACGTCTAAACTTATTGCAGATCTTAAGAAGGACTTTTCTAACCTATCTATGCATTTGAAACTAAAATTCGGTTTATACCTACTATAGCCCTATATGCTTAGCAATCTTTCAAGAATAACTGTTAACCTGATACTGAATCGTGTTTTCATTTATTTATTTACAAACTACGATTCACGTTAAACGCCATTAGTAATGCAAGAACACGGAAACGCCATCTCATATACTAACGAAGACCAGTTCTTTACGTGTGCATGTATACCGGTAATACATAAATATACATAATACATTGGATATGTACTCGGGGATTTTTGTGACTCACGACTTCTGGTTCTTCCCCGGAATGATAACGTCAATGTTGTATCACAGTAATACCTGCTAATCAGAATTACCCAGAAGTATGGGAAAAGCTTAGTTACTAAAAGAAAATTCTAATCAATTTAGTCTTTTTAGGGCCGATTTTTCAATCGTCAGATAAATTTTATCCAACGAATAAATATGACGGTTTGATAGATTTTCTATACAAAAGCTGTCGAAACTTCAAACTTATTCCCCAGATAAAAGTTATCTGACATTCTGACGATTGAAAAATCAGCCCTTAGAGTAAAAATGTCCAAAGTCGTTGTAAAAAGTCTATAAGTGATTACTAATTGACTTATTAGAAATCAATCATTTAATATCATTACTAATAGCATTAATTCCGCCTAATTATGTACAAATAAATTATAAAACGAATATAAACAACTTAGTCGAACTGCTAATGATAAGAATCGAATGTGTACATTTCGTTAAAAATATTTTCTACATTAGTTCAGTGAAATGAAATTACGTATGATAAAAAAAAGTAATAGTAATTTCATAAAGTAGATAGGTACCTACTTCCAGTAAACAGCAAAAATTACTACATACATTTTTTAAAGTTAGTATCATCAATTCATCACATATAAAAAAAACTTATTAGTATCAATGAATTACCTACGTCATTATTTACTATTAATAATAATGGATGCATATAAATAAAACCTAAATTACAAAGTAGATTTTTGTCGAATGTCTGAAGTTTTATCAAAAATAAATTATAATTATAATATAAGACTAATCACTGTTGCATTTTGCCTAATATTAATTCGCCGCAATAAAAATACGCAAACAGATCAAATATCTTTAAGAAAGTTATGAGTTTTAGGGGTTTTTTAGGGTCATGTGTATAATTTATGAGTGCCGTAACCAAAACAAACTTTCGTCCCACAAACGTAATAGTGCAACCGCTTATACCTGTCCAACCATGAATTCATAAATCTAATGCTAAAGTGCTACAACTTAAAATTATTTCGAGTAACATGCGTTAAGAAAAAAAATAGCAACTGAAGACTGTTTGATCCATTGATTCCCGTGAAATATGTTAAACAAGGCCCTTGGTTAATATATTTCCCTTGGTCCAAGGGCTCAAGGTTAAGCATATATGTTATTATGAATCTTTGAGTGCGTATATAATAAACCTTTGTCCGACCTGTTTTAAAAAACTACGTCAAGAATAAAAAAAGGTTTCCTAGAAAACCTTTAATCTTTAATGGCAGCCATTAATATTACTGTAATTTGATACTGGTTTTTAATGTTATTAATTTCTAATTCTAATAACATAATCTGTTCAACAATAATTTATAGTTTTATTATGTATTTTTACATTATGACATGGTTTAATTAAGAAGTAATTTTTGAGTTATGTTGCAATCTGCAATAAATTTTGCAAGGGAAGTTATTTTTTTTAGTTTTGTCTCCTCCATGTTCCTTTAATTATTTATATTTCATAATAACAAATGAGTACATAATGACCCTGAATGCCAATTTAGATTAACGTGTACACGCTGAATTTCATCTTAACATGTGTAGGTAACATTCTGATGGTTATGAACTTGTGCCGTCGTGCCTGTGTCTGTGATATAGACTGACGGATAAACGGACAGAAGGCTTGATTAAAATCGCAATTGAACGCAGCAGTTTACGACTCCTTCATGAATATCTTGAGTGTCTTATGTGTTAGTGTCTTTGGAGTTTATTCTAAACTTTTCAGTTAAGTAAGTTTGTGCAGACGGTTTTTTTCAACAATTTATTTGCTATTGCAATAAAAGCCTAACACCCTACACGATAGGTTTCAAGAAAACGCTTGACTGATGTCAATAAGTCTCCTAGGATTCATGTATAATGACACCTCACTTACAAAAATTTCGATACCGCACACCATCAAACTGTTGAAGCACCTATAAAGGTTGTTCCCGGAGTACTAAAACTAAGTACAATACGGCCGACGTATGTTGGCGAGTCTGAAGTTATAATTGTTTGGCTGCGCAATGAATCTTTTAGAAAACGAAATTGTCTACTGCACAGCTAATCAGCTAACTTTAGACTCGCCAAGATACATCGGTCGTATGGCTAAATGGGGAAATTTAAGAATTATCTGACAACATTCGCAAACTGTCAAATGTAGATAAAAACATTCAATGTCGTTCGTCTATTGTGCGCGCTACAGCAAATTATATTGTTCTGACAAAGTTATTACAAATTTTTAAAGAAGATTTTCGTTCTAAATCGTGCTTTTATACAGTGTCTTTCATGTAAACAGTTTAAGTGTGTGAAATTGACTGGTTGAGTGAACACAATAACACAACAGTTACAATGTCTACGAGTACGAGTAGTGACCACGACATGAGCGATTCATCCAGCTCTCCCATGTCTTACATCAGATATTCACCGCACAGTTCTCCGTCTCAGCAAGTGCCTCAGCTTGCGACTGATCTCACTGAGCTTACTTGTGCAGACAATAAGCGACAATTTCTTAGACATGGTGAGTGTTTCTTTTGTACCGTACTGATAAAGGTAATCTTTCCCAAGAACTAAACGTTTATTGAAGTAGGAACTATTTTAAATCGAACTGCGACGTAACACAATCGTCAGGTGTCGGTTATTTTGATGTTACTTTGCTTACCACATTCTAAAATTTAAAGAATGTAAGAACATATAAAACTTATGCACAGCTGAGATTAACTTTATTTTACAGAATAGAACCAACAAACAATCTTTTTAGATACTCATACTGGATACCTATCTCTACATAGTATAAAACAAAGTCGCTTCCCGCCGTCATTATGCTTAGATCTTTTAAACCATGCAATGGATTTTGATGCGGTTTTCATCTTAATTTAGGTAATTTCTTCCGGGACGTTTTACGCTATAAAACGAACTGGGCGATGCCGGGGTGGGACGCTAGTTGAATATAAATTATAAATGTTTTAAATGTGAACTATTAACCTATGCAATGAAAGGGGTGCATGAAAAGAGCTTTCACGAGTGACGACACTTAAGTGCGTCTGGCGCACCCTGGGCGGTCAGCCCTGCTACCAACCTTGCTGACTGGCTAATCTTTCCACCACAGCATGAGTTATTTTCGTATAGCTCGTGATGACACGACAGAAGAAGACCTATGCAATGCAGTACTAAAAGTAGACTTATACTGCTGTGCTAAGCTAAAAAGCGGTGTCTTAAAAAAACGTAAACTTGATTCTTACGGTATTGGATAGCTTCAAGAAATATACATCCAATGAACTAAGCCAAATAGTGGTATCTTATTTAAAACACTCTCGCACAACACAAAAAACTATTCCGTCTCTGTTTTACCTCAAATCACTCAGAGGATAAGAAAACTACATATATTTACAAAACTTCAATGTTCTCGAAACTAGCTTTCCCTGAGATACGCTTTTGCGTTTAGTACAAGAGTAAATAATAATAGTATAAACTACACAGCTATACACATCAAGCAATATATTTCCAGTAAGAGCTCATCTCGCATTGGCTTGGCGGCTTTCATAGGCTTTCCATACAATGGGAGGTTAGCATAATTATACTGGAAATGTATAGCTTGATATGTAGCTATATAACATACTATAGCTTCCAGGTATTTCCTTTGAAATAAATTAATAACGGTGTTCTAGAGCAACAGTCGACAATAGGCGGATCGCGGCAGGCAGAAAATTATATTGCCAATAAAAAAAAATATAACAAAAATGTTCACTAACAATCCTGTCAAAAAACGTTATAACTATAAATCCGATATTCAGATGCATTTTCACCTAAACTTGAGATGTTGGCTAATATGGAACGCGCTTTTGTATCGAAAAATCCCAAGGTTCCAGGACAATTATTTTAATTTATGTTTTTTTTGTGTTATCTAAGTAACACACACCATTCTTTTTCTTACACTCTACATACAGTGGTGGACATATAATTAGAAAAACCCAGTGTTACTTTTATTTTTAGTACAAATTAACTTGATAATTATTTTTTTACGTATCATAGAGGGCTTATACCTATTTATCTATAATGTATCCACATCATGTAGTATTACTATGTCAGTTTTGGAAATATCATACAGCCGTTTATGTAAAAACTGGTATACTTTATAAAATAAAATGAAGCAGCACAACGTACTAAGGTGGACAACTAATTAGAAACAGAAAAAAAACATTAGCATAAATATGAACAAAGGTAACGAAACAATAAATAATGAAGTTAAATTGTTAAAACGTTTTATAATAAACAATTAATGTTTGGTTGGGAAGCCTCTGCTGTTGATTACAACTCTACAACCACATGGCATTGATTCTATCAATGTTTCATACATTTCCAGGGAATTTTTCTCCAAGCTTCCACAAATGCGTCTTTTTGTTGTGGTATGATACTAGTAGTAGTACGATATTAGTGATATGTTTATTGGACAATGTTTTCTTTACAATGTACCACAAACTTAGATTTGATTCAAATCTGGACTATTTGCAGACCACTCTAACACCGACACTGCAATAATCCAAACAACGTTAAAGCATTTCTAAGAGACTAATTGGGGTTGGTGTTAGAGTGGTCTGCAAATAGTCCAGATTTGAATCAAATCTAAGTAACCGCCGGTTCCCAATGGCGTTATTTTTAGGTGCCGGCGCCGGCAGCGGAGGCACGATCCCACGAAGCAAATACAAAGGATCCCTATAAAAAAATATGAATAAAGTACAATCAGCAACAAAAGTAACTGAACATTTCAGTTTTTGAACTTGGTATTAATTAGAAAACATTTTTCTAATATTTATTTAGCTGAGATTAATTTGTATGTACCTACTTGTTTAACAACTTACGATGCCGAGTGCTGACTGTACCTAATAAAACAATAAGCAAATGTGTACTAGTTCAAGTCCTTGTCTTCAACTAGTAGCATTTAATTATTTTTTATTGTACTCATTAATGTGACGTAAAGTTATGGACGCTCTTACGTGGGACGTCCAGGAGGAGGCACCCTGGTGCATGTTGTTTGTCGATGACATTGTCCTTGTCAGTGAAGATGGACCTGAGATCCAGAGCAGATTGGAGAAATGGCAACAGAAGCTGGAGAATGTTGGCTTGAAAATCAGCAGAACCAAAACCGAATATATGTTCTGCGATTTCGGCGGTCTCTCCAGTTCTGAAGCCATAGCGCTTGATGGCGGACTTCTCCCAGTCTGCTCCGACTTTCGGTATCTCGGTTCACTTGTGCAAAGCGATGGTGAAGTAGATCGGACGGTTAAGCACAGAATTAACACTGGATGGATGAAATGGCGGCAGGTCACGGGAACAATCTGCGACTCCCGCATTCCCCTTTAACTTAAGGGGAAGATATACAAAAGCATGATTAGACCTGCTGTCTTGTATGGATCAGAATGTTGGGCCACAAAAGGGATGAATGAAAGGCAATTGCATGCAGCAGAGATGAGAATGCTAAGAGGAATGTGTGGTGTTACACGAATGGATAAAATAAGAAATGAGTACATAAGAGGAAGTTTGTAAGTGGCATCGATAACTGAAAAGTTGTGTGGAAATCGGTTGTCATGGTATGGGCACGTGTTACGGAGAAATGAGGAAAATGTAGTGAGGAGAGTTTTGAGTATGAATGTCGATGGCTATAAGAGTAGGGGAAGACCAAAGAAACGATGGATGGAATGTGTGAATGATGATATGGTTAGAAAGGGGGTGACTACCGAGATGACGACTAATAGAGAAGTATGGAGAAAAAGACATGTTGCGCCGACCCCAAATAAATTGGGATAAGGGCAGGAGAATGATGATGTACTCATTAATGATGAAACTATGAATGAATAAATGAAATATTTATACATATGAAAAACTCGCAAACTTTAGAAACATCCCTGAAACATCCTCAGCTGTAAAGTTGTGTGTGTTGCACTGGCATTAGCGTAGGTCCGGATTGTTACGTAAATGTTCTAATTTACCTTACTTTTGTACACAGCTAATAAACCAAGTCTACGTATCACTGAACAGCCTCAGAACCACTTCAGGTTCCGATATGTCAGTGAGATGGTTGGCACGCATGGATGCCTTCTTGGCAAGTCTTACGGCACTAACAAACCTAAGACTCATCCTACTGTAGAGGTAAGTGATTCTTTCTATACTCAGCCATTAACTTTCATAATAATAGGTCCTAGAACAAAAGTGTCTCCCAGTGTATTAAGCCGCGTACAGACATCGCGAGGCGTGCGTCGCGAATGGTTTGTCACGCATGCCTCAACCTGAGGCATACGACGGTACATTTATGCATGCGTCCCGAACAACATGCTCAAGCTGAGCACGCAAACAACCACGCACGGAGTTCATGAGTGCGCAACGCACGTAACACCCGTCCATCCACACGGAGCGCACGGCTCGCACTGAGGTGGCGTTCGCAAAGATCGTATGAGGCGAATGCTCATAGCGAGCACACACGTCCACACAGCCCGAGGCATGCGCGACGACACGCGACACACGCCTCGCGATGTCTGTATGCGGCTTTAGGAATTGTATGATATTATAGTACATACGGGAACAACTGAACTCTGCCCCTAAGACAACCCACTGATCAAATAAATTAAAAAAAAACCTCTCCAGTTGTTACCATGAATAAAATGTTACCTGATTAAACTCTCAAAAAAATTATAAAACTTTTTTTTTCCTTCTAAACCGTCATAAAATGTCATTTGTTCCTGGCTTGAGTTTGAGGTTCAGGTTTCCTGTTTAGATTTTAAATGTAGGTATATGTATAAATTAGCTTTTGTTATTAATAATTTCATAAATGTACTATGATATACTTATTTATGTTGTTTTACAGCTGCTAAACTACAGTGGAAAGGCTCTAATCAGGTGTCGTTTGGCGCAACATAATAACTCTGACGAGCACCCGCATAAGCTTCTTGAAGATGAACAGGACAGAGATATGAGTTACCTAGTGCCTGATCAAGGAAGCTATAAAGTCGGGTAAGTGTAAAATATCATCGACCGTCAAATTGACTCCTTGGAAAGCAAATACACTCACCGGCATAATTAGCGGAAAGCAACAAAAAATCGTGTTTTTTTCCATAATTTTGTATTGTTTATTAATGTTTTTGTTTAAATATTTTATAATTAGGGTTAAATGCATTAAAAGGACGCATAATCAATAATCATTTAATTGAATTTGGCAACTTATATCATTAATTTGCTAAAATATCCATTTTGTAACTTTCGGCGCATATTTTTTGGAATAATTAATTTGCTATTTATTTAACTTTTTTTATCACCGTTTCTATTCTGCTAGGATCCTTATCAGTATTATGACATGTTTTACCATGCAATTTATTGATCCATTATCTTTTCTTAAGTCAAATAGTCCCCATACTCGCATGAAACACTTTTTAATCCTCTTAATGTTTCTGGGTGGCTGGATTTTTTTCTCTAACCGTATTTTCCCTCAAAGCTAAGTCATATTCTATTGGACTCATGTCCGGGGTCCACGTTGATCCACCCTGGTGGGTATTACAACGTCTTATATGAAATTGCAAACCACGAATACTCAGTCCGGCCACACATAATCGTGCATATTTTTTTTTCTTGTCTGGTAATGCATCAAATTGCATCGCATGAGGTTCTGGGATGTCTATCCTGCAAAAATAAGCAGCCAGTAAGCCTCCTTCAATAATGCCTAACTCCGTGTGCGTTTCAAAACAAATGACATCCCAAACCATTACTGAAGCCCCCAGTATAAGGCGCATTCCTGTAAAATTTGCCACTTCATAAGCGATTCCCTTGACGTATCCATGTTCTATGCCTCCCATCCAAAAAATGTATATCATAAAATAGCTTGCCCCCGAGAAAAAACTCTTTCCAACTCCTTAGTCCGATCTCGGTGATAATGAGCAAAACTTAATTTCACTACGCGATGACGTACAGCACGTTTTGGACATTCAGCAGTCGCGTTAGATATCAGATTATTATCTGGTTCAAATGATGTTAGGATACGACCTTTTGGAGTTGCGTTACGCGACAGTGATGACTTGTAGGGTCAGAAAAACAGTCAGATGAATTATAAAGCATCAATCAGTAATTTTTTTTTTGCAAGTATCAAGGCGACTAAAAAATTAAGTAAAGATAGTAACTAAGGCATATAATGAGAATAAAAATAAAGCTAATCTTCTACGTCTTCTGCTCCACTCATAGCATCTCCTTCACTCTGAGCTGTTTCCGTTTGAAATTTCAGAATCAGTATCATCACCTATAATAATAAAAAAACTGAGTAATTTCCAATAATAACTGTCTCGAAATCACTGTTTCTGACTTGTCGGTACTGTCTTTTAACAAAGAATTCAATGTTTTTAAAATGTTTTTACACTGCTCTTTTTCTCTTTCAAAATAATCGTTCACACTCATAAGCATTTCTCGAGCACGACTGTTTAGCACATCTCTTCTTTTAGCGCTCATTTTTGTCACAAAAGTACCAATAAATATAATTTAAAAAGAAATAATTCCGATGTAATTGTATTCGTGCCTTGCTAACGGTACTGACAGGCGTCAGTTGACGTCATACGCCGCTCCATTCCAAAAGGTCTTATCCTAACAGCATTTGAACCGGATAATACCTTCAATGAGACGTCGTCTTTCTTTCCGCATACTCACAAGCAAAATACGGACCACCTCCAGGATGCTACAGGTCCGAATAGCAGCATTGCGCCAATTTTTGGGAACCGGTTTGAACTGTCATAAATCAATCATCAGCGGCGCTTTTTCCTTGATTTCTGCATTATTCTCATCTTATAACGAAATACACGCTCACTCGTCTGCTTGTACCGATGGAAATTGCGAGGAATGACTAATATCGATACACCCAGTGCTTAACTTACTGCACGATAGGTTTGACTTTCATCGATTACTGTAACATCCCTCGTAACTTTTATCACAGGTAAATTACTTATTTCAGCCTCTACACAATGTTTATTCTCCAAATGCAACGAATACACTAAGGCCAAACCACCACTACTTAAATAAAACAAAGTTCCTATCAAAAACATAAACGGGCAAAATCTTTGTAAAATCAAAACTGGCCCTAATTTACCTCTAATCGCTCAAGAAAATCAAATTTTTCTTCAACATGCAGTCCTAATTGAAGGTTCTTTTGAATAAAAAAATCGTCATAGCAATAGCAGTACCATATAATAAAAAAAATATAAAAAATGTAAACGTTCCGCTAATTATGCCGGTGAGTGTATATGTATTAAAAAATCCCATGGTCAAGGTTGTCAACTTTTGGAATAGTTTCTGTGGGATCTTTACAACCACTACAGGGGGGGTCATTCTGCGCTAAAGAGATGATGAGGTTGAACAATTATCCTATTGTACCCGACTCCTTTGCTTTAACGCATTAATTGTGTGAGCATATGCTAGAAGAAAGTTGCTAAACTGTAAATAAAGAAATTACTGTAACGTGTTTTGCTTGTGCGCTCTTTTGTGCACGAATTTCTGTTTTTTCGCGGAGCGAAGGTCGTTTGTAGGTACCTACAACTTTTAAGAATATGTACCAGTTTTCCATAATAAGGTGTGGATGTCGCCATTGATCCACCTCATAGACATACCTTACTTTGACGTGTATTCTTATCGTCAAAAGTCAAATCTTTATGAATGTTTCTTCCTTTCCTTTGCTCCGATTCTGTATCATTTTAATTAGTACATACTGCAATTAACGAATACTACTAATAGAAGTGTATTTTTCACTAGGTTTGGCGGTATCGGTATTATTCATACCGCTAAGAAAGACGTTGCCGCACTTCTATTCAAGAAGTTCTCTGAACGATGTAAAACTACTAATGTCAACCTAAAAGACGTAAGTTAAAGCTTATTTTATTTAAGAAACGTATGCAAACGAATTTATAAATACTATAAATATATGTATAATATGTTTAGTATGCATTATGCAGACTTGCAAATACTTTGGGAAGTAAACCTATAACGGATGTGTGTGTTTGGGCTATACCTAATAACGCATTGTTATCAGAGCTGGGTGTTCCTGTAACAAATCCTTTATTTACTAGTATTAATAAGGTTTTTTCCATGCTATTTTGCTATTGTGAGTCAGACTTAATTAGATAATATACTGCAATGAAAAGGCCGCAATATATCTTAAATGTGGTCATAACTTATTTCAGAACGTTAAAGGACACAAGCAGCATATGATTAAGGTAGAATAAAAAAAAAACTGCGCATGCGCATCTATTCCTCGTAGGGTTAGGAAGAGGTGTACGAAGCCGGTATCATGTCCCAAGACGACCCTCTTACCTGTCCTTTGTAATAGCGAACCAATTTACTAGTTAATATTATTTAAAAACAGCAATAAAAAAAAATGCTACTTTTGGTTGATCGTGTCATGCTCCACCTTCCAAAAATCACTTCACCTTTTTGTTAAAGTACTTAACGCGTTTGATACTTAGAAGTATTTTGATAGGTAATGGTTTCTATGTAAGGCTGCTTATACATGCGATAAAGGTGTTTTCGATTTACAGTAAGCGCGTAAACGTAGGTAGTAGCAATTCTCTTCGTATAGTAGGCGCAAGCGGCAGTTGTGTGCGTGGAGTGGGTGCGATAAGTTCGCGTTTGTTGTGATGCGCACACGCGAACATTTAGAGTGCTCAATATTTATTAAGTTTTGTTTTGTAATCAATGAGTTTATAATATCAGTGGAAAAAATAATATCAGCAACTTAATATAGATCTGTGTTTAGTTAATTTTAATTATAATGTACTATTGTCAGAATTGCGGTAAGTATGTTTGTTTTGAATTATTTATTTATTTTTTAGCTTCAAGTGCAATGCGAAAACATGGCCAAAACTATCAATTTAAACATCGTTCGGTTGAAGTTCAGCGCACATGATACTGTTACCGGCAAAGAAATATGTGAACCTGTTTTTTCCGAACCCATTCATAACATGAGTAAGTTTAATTTATATTTATTTCTGCATCTAACCTTGTTTGATTGGTTGCCAAAAATATGTTCTAACAACCAATCACATCAGATGTCATGAGATTTGACAGCAGATGAACTGATCTGATCAGTTTGATAATGTATTTAGGAACCAAGGGTGTGTCGACTGCCTAAAGAGGTCATATTCCCTATACATAATACATAACATCACGCCTTACTCCCCGAAGGGTTGGCAGAGGTGCACCCTTATTTCGCCGTTATGTTTAAGTCCCATGTAATAGGGGGCGAGCCTATTGCCATCAACCGGGCACAATTCCAGACTCCGGGCTGCTACTGACAAGTTCCACACGGAAAATCCCAACAACACTGCCCGACCTGGGGATCGAACCCCGAACCACACGCTTAGCAGTCGCACTTGCGACCGCTACACCAACGAGGCAATCAATTCCCTATATTCGTGCAAAATTTTCGCTTTATACTGGTCCACCTTCACATTATGATTTATTTTCTTTTTTTTCTGTAGAAAGTGCAGCAACTAACGACTTGAAGATATGTCGTATCAGTCGATCATCTGGAAGTGCTTCCGGTGGAGAAGACGTCTTCATATTAGTAGAAAAAGTTAACAAAAGTAAGTATTCTTTTTTATTCTACTTATGTAAGACTTCCAACTTCATACAGGAAATAGTTTTTTTTTTCTTTAAGAATCTCTATAGAATCACCAGTAAGCTATTAATTAAAATAATGTTATAAAATAAAACAGAAACAAAAAAAATGTGTGAAATGTTAAAGGACTTTTAGAGGACATTAATAAAAGATATCAAATATTAATTGTTATCAACTTTGACACCATGCTTGGAAAGACATACATAATACTGCTATCTGTAACTTTGGAAAATCCCTTGAGCATAATCTCTAAATAACGGATATACAGCATGACTTGTTAGCCACTTTACATCCGATAACTATGAACTTTGGTCATCATTCTGTACAACTTGCTATGGGACAAAATCTGAATTCGTGAAAAAAAACCTTCACACCGATAATTCAGCCCTCATCAAGCTGTCTCCCTCCGTAACCAGTCATACTCTATTATTTGATGTATTTACACCTACGTAGATCTTATTTTGTGGTTAATATCAATTCTTAGATTCTCTAGCAATTCTCAAAATTTTAGGTAAAAGATTCAAAAGGTTTCACGAGAATTACGTTTAAAATTTTAAATAGCGGCAGTGCAACCAACAATCCTAAGGACTTACAAATCTGTTATAAATAAGCTTTTCGTTACATTTTCCAATAAATCCAGGAAACTTAGCCTAATATTATGGCTAGCTACGGATTAGACTACCTCCGTCTTTGTCTGTAAAAGGTGGTGAAAATATTTTTTTCTTTCAACTACGCAGTAATGTTATCATTAATCGCTACAAAACCGATCACAAAATACGTATTTTCTGCTTAGAAGCAAAACAGTGCAGAAATGTTGTATGAAATCTCATTACTGCACTGCAAACAGTGCAGAAATGTTGTATGAAATTTCATTACTGCACTGTTTTAATTTTTTTATTTTTATTTAGATTTAAATTTACCACAGAGGTTTAATGTCTCCCGTTAAGTTAAATATTAAATGTATGCATTCTTATGCATTAGATCAAAAAGATACTGGCTGAAAATAAAAATCGGCTGAATAAAACCGAATTGGTGAAAAAAAAAAAAACAAATGGCGCGCATTTTGTACCATTGTAAAACTTTGATAGGTACTTCTTATTTAGCAAGAAAAGTTTTAAAAAATGGAAATAGATAGCGATATGAATTCAAATCCCGAAAGTATAAAAACAGCTGCAAATGAAATTGTTATTAACCTTTTGCCGCAAAAGTCGCAGGATAACCTTGTTTTCATTAACTTGAGTTTTTATTTTGAGTAGGTATATTTTATCACGATAGGTAAATTGGTAGTTGAAAGAAAAGTAGATTACACACCTTGCTGAAGTGAGTGATTAATGCACTCGTGCTAATTTAGTGCCCTCGCTTGCGCTCGGGCACCAACATAACACTCGTGCATTAATGACTCACTTTGCGCTCGGTGCAACAATCTACTATTATTTGACAGTTAATAGGTAATTCTATAATCTTAATTTTCCGTAGCCTTGCTCGCACGAGAATCGGATGCGTGCGCTCAGGAAAAGAAAAAATGATTTTTAAATATTTTCATATACATATTTTGCTACACCAAAATATGTATGTAAAACAACCTTATCGGTATGAAAAAGTCGGTTTTCCATAATGTCATTTTACTGTCGGCCATCATCATAAGTGGATTCGAGTCGCTTGTCAGCAGGAATCCCGCATAAAGTAATTTGACTTTTTACCTTACGCAATCTGCAAATGCGACCTTAAGATCAACATTTAAAATATTAACATTAACATCACACAACTTATTTTGTTAATGGATAATAAACATAAACTAGCTAGAACATAAACTGTTCGTGAGACTTGCGGTCTTGTGGCGCAACTAAAGAGGTTAAAATGATAATTTTGCTAGAGCCAAAGTGTAAACTTCTTTTAAAGGTGAAATTGCTCATTATAGTATATGTTTGGGGTGCATGAAAAGATCCTCCACGAGTGACGATACTTCAGTACGTTCAGTGCACCCTAGGCAGTCAGCCTCGCTACCAACCTTGCTGACTGGCTAATATTTTCACACGGCATGAGCTATTCTTGTATAGATCGTGCCGACACGATAAAAGAAAAAGTATATATACAGTTCCTATACAATCATTTATTGCATCGCACAATAAAACAATAGTCTATGGTAAGACTTATAAGTAAAAGATCATTCCTGACCCTGTTTGGGCACAGCAAATTAGCAGACAGAAAATTATGCGTCATAGCCTAACTGGATGCCCTTCCTCCTAGTCTTTTCTCAACTATATTGGGGGGGTCAGCTTCCAGTCTAACCAGGGTGTCTGCTCCCTAAGCACGAAGTCCGTGGTTTCGGCCTAGCGCTTAGTTACGAGCGTTTCCTACTCCCTATCACTTACAAACATACAATTATTTCGGGGCCCGAACTAAGAGTGAATGACAACACGATTTGACAGTTGTCCCTACTACCGATGTGGTTTTGCCCGTCCGAAAAGTTGCACTTGACACTTGTTTTGTTCACTTCTACGTTTCGGGCTACTTTCGGACGGGCGACTAACTTCGTTGACGGACTTAGGGAGTAGGTCCCCAGATGCGGGGTCTGATGGCAGTCGTTCCGTGTAAAATACTGATATTTTACATGTAGCGAGTGTCATCAGACTCCCGCAACGCAGCTACTGGGAACACTTAAATCCTAACATTAGACCAGGAGAGCTAATAACGCCACATTTGGTGAAACATATTTCGTTTCATATTCGTAATCATAGCTGCAAGTCTGCACATCCAGTCGGCAGTTGTCATCCAGTTGCACTGACTGCATCCTAACTGCTTTCAAGCTGCATTTGGCATTTGCATAGTTTGCAGTTGATAGTGACGGTGTTAGACCCTCAGTTGTCAGACTTTCGGGGTTACCTGGGGCTACCCGTAAAGACTGTCATAGATATTCGTATGAAAACAACAACGATATATCAATTACATATTCTTCTACTACACCTTCGTGAAATGTGGTTTCGGGCAGTTTAAACCTACTCTTATCGTCCCGCGGGTGTCGTGAAGGTACAGTGACAAGAGAATAAGCAGCACCATGTACTCTGATAATAATACATACCTATAAGCATGTTTGCCATGTGTAATGATTATCACAAAATTCCCGACATGTTTAGTTCTTTTGCTATTTCATTCTTTTAAAAAAAAAAACATTGTCCCACACTAAGATTTCTCCTGTATCGTGGGTGCGTTTACAGACACACATCTCACATACACAAACGCCCAGACCCGAAACAACTATCTGTAGGCCATACAAATATTTGTTCTATGCGGGAATCTAACCCGCGACATGTAGTGCACCAGCTAATCGCTCCGCCACTGCAAATTACGAACAAGCGGTTGTTTATTTATAGCACGATAATATATGTATAATCTGTGGTATTACAGCATTCTATGAATGTAATATATGTAACACAAAAGTTATTGATTTCCTGTTTAGGCATGATAAATGATGATGTTGTTAGGATTTTAATGCGATTTTGTTAGCATTAAGTATGTTTTGGAGATAATTATTGTTCTAAAATCATAATACTATTAATACTTCCAAGTATTATTTGCTTGCCAAAGAATACCTTTGAAACTTTGTACAACGATCTGTTACTTTATTAACTACTAGCTTTTGCTCGCGGCTTCGCTCCCGTTAATTTACGGATCCCTAATTTTTTGATCCCAAAATATAGCCTATAGCACTCAGGGATAACGTAGCTTCCTATTGGTGAAAGAATTTTTGAAATCGGATGAGTAATTTCGGAGATTACCTCCTACATACAAACAAACAAACAAACAAACAAACAAATTCTACCTCTTTATAATATTAGTATAGATAAATATAAATACCTACTTGACTATGATATTATTATCTTTTTCTCAGAGAACATAATGATCCGCTTCTTTGAGTTGGACGACAACGGTGAAAGGTCCTGGAACAGTGTCGGTCAGTTCATGCAAAGCGATGTCCACCATCAATACGCAATCGTATTTCGGTGAGTACTGTTCTATTCGATTAGTAAAACAATAAACCTGCAGTAAGCTGCGACTTTGACTAGAATTAACTGCCTGTAAGTAAAATGTACGTACCGAGGCTTTCGATCTATGTAAGACCCAAAAATAATACGACAAAATAGCAACAACAGTACTCTAATCCAATTAGTCGAAATTTTGTCAAAGCTCATTTCGAACCAATCCATCTACTATTACGTACAAGTACGGCCAATATATCTGGGCTGGACTGAACATAGGTTCTTGGAAATTTTGCGCATTTATACCCAGGAAGGAAACAGTCACTGTAAAAACGATTTAAATAAACTTTGTTTAAAAAATGACCGGTCCTAAGAAGATGTCAATTAATGTTCGTTACAAAATCACCCGCACTTGCGCCTGCTCCTAATAGAGGTCCTTGTGAAAGAGTTCTTCCGGGAAAGGACAACCATAGGTACCTTTTTCTGCCGCCAAACAGCAGTGCTGTTCCGGTTTGAAATTACACGCACATAAGACTTTCCAACTTTGTTTCTAAGGTTGGTATGTGTGTCTCTAAGTACTCTTCTTAGTGTTGTGTTGTGTGTAGTGTTGTTGGTATACAAGGTTAGTCAAAAAGGGGGTAATTTTTAAACAGCTTTTTCTCTTAAACTATTGAGGAAAGTGGTAGAACTAAAGTTATTCATTATTATGGGTACTTTAACACTCTTTCGATTTAGTACCCCCTTTCTGACTAACCTTATACAAGGTTAGTCAGAAAGGGGGTACTAATCCGAAAGCCACTTATAGTATCACTGAAGACTGTTTTATAGCATGTGTTAAAAAAATTAAATTCGTATATTTTTATTTCCATACAAAAGTAAATAAATATTATTTATTTCAAAAACTCCGCAACCCTAATTTTGTTATAAGCCTATCCGTTCGGCGCGGCGCGGCGGTAAAATACAAAGCGCCAGCTGTACCTACGTACCTACGACCGCCGCCGAAATCGTAGGTTACTATGATACTGTGTATGTGTGCGTGTAGCGGAAGTTTTTGAACATAATTATGATTATTAGCTAGAAACTTACCATTTCTGATGTCGACGCTGTTCTCTGCCAACGAGAATGTCACACGTGTTGTCTTAATTTTAAATTGAAACACAAGAAACACTTTTGGTTATTAATGTTTTATGTAAGTACGTAGGTACCTAACCTACCTACGAATGGATGTATCCCCCGTATCACCACGGACACTACAAGAAGGGTTCAATTCCGAATGGAACAAGCACTTTCGGTTAAGTATTAGTTTTATGAACTTACGTTAATACCTACAAATGAATCTATCACCACGGACACTACGAAAAGGGTTCATTTCGAATTGGAACACAAGAAGCACTTTTGGTTATCACAAACAAAATAGGATCAATCTGCCGCCCTTATCGCGTGATGCACAAAGACGCGTGATGATGTAGGTACCTACGGACGGATGCGATCGCATTACGTAACATCTATCTGCGGATTGTCTTTCATGCTCTCAAACGCAGATGTTACTCTTTACCCCATCTCGTTTTCATTGCTGTAGTCCGCAGCGTAACCCATACACTTCACGTGACCCCACAATAAGTCCAGCGGAATCAGGTCTGGTGAGCGAGGAGGCCAGGCTACAGGAACGCCACGTCCGATCTACATGGGGAACTGCTGATCCCAGTACGCTCTACGGCTGCGAGCGAAAAGAAACGAAGCGCCGGCGCCGCGCCGCTGTACTAGCTGGATCACAACACAATCCTCGAATACTACACCGAAAACCTTTGCCGGACAATTCATGGCCTGTTGAGAGCACGGCATCACAACTATCATTACACATCACCATGTTATAACACTCCTCATTTGGTACTCCGTCAACCTCCGTGTTAAAAACAACAAAAATTAAAGCACGACTCGCGTAAACAATCAAAATTATCGACTGTATTCCGGGAAGTGTTGCAAGCGACTGAAGCGACTAAGAAACCTACAATAATAATTACGGATAAAATGTTTAGGCTATAAAACTTTTAGAGATGTGCAACGTTATCCCAAAAACTTAATCCCGCGATATTCCGGAGAATTTGACAATTGATTCAAATTCAATAACTTTTTTTAAATTCCTTAAATTTTGTGTCTTTCTGTCACGGGGATCTATCACTACATCATAATAATACGGGATTCGAACACACATTTAAAGCCTAAGATCTTAGGTTAGCAATAGCATGCTGAAAAAACTGATTTATTTTAAGTTTGAGTGGATGAAACTTTAAATGCTCGCAAAGTTTTTATCAAAAAGGAAAATACTCGTAACTTAAGAAATACGGTCAATTACGGAAATCGATAAATCTATCTCGTCGAGTTCATGCGCTTTCAAAAGATAGTGCATAGGTACATTTCTTAGTACCTACACACACGTTTATTACGTATGATAATAATCATTAATTTGTTAGTCTTACTAAATGACTGACAGGTCTACGTTTTACAATAAATTTTAACATGTACGCATTCCCAAAAAAAATTATAAAATTGAGTTTTGCACAACACTAAAGCGGCAAGCGGCCGGAACAAAGAGTCTAGTCGAGTTTGCCGCTGGCGCCGCGGCATCCTTTTGACGGCCGACCGACCAAGTAATTGCAGAAGCGACATCGTGCGGTAAGATTATGGGTCAATTTTGGAGGTTTGTTTTGTTCGGATTGTTTGTGATATTAACTTACTTATTGTACTGGCTGCTGATGCATCGGAATAGTTGTTAATGTAGAATAGAGCATAATAATAATTACGTGCTTTTGTGATCCAAGCCTTTGATAGACAAGTTGACGGTTCTTCATCTGTTATTACAGATATTCTAAGTAAGTAGGTACAGGGAACCTTAATTTCAGGTTAGTCAGTTGTTAATAATAATAAGCCGATAAAATATTGGTCTAACAGCGCTAACACAAAACACGCTGAGATGCAGAGCATTATTAGGTACAATACTATTGCGAACTGTCGTGTCTGCGCAATTTTTTTGTTCGTTTAAATTGCAACTTTGTAAGGTAATGTTACAAAGTTGCAATTGCGAGGGGAAAAGTCGGCCATTTTTATTTGTACCTATACTGTTTCGTGACCCGAAATATGACCTAAGATGTAAACACAGCTGATGATAGGGTTGTTGTAGCGTATTTTTAGTGAAATCTTTGAACAGCTATTTCTCTAAATTAATTGATTTTTGGGGAAAGTTGTAGAACAAAAGTTGTCCATTATTATGGGTACTTTAACACCCTTTCGGATTAGTACCCCCTTTCTGACTAACCTTGTATAGTAGGCGGCGGTAACCAGTTGGCAAACGAGTCGACCTGTCCAGCCCTGTAAAAACAGGGCTGGACAGGTCGACTCGTTTGCCAACTGATAACATAAAAAAAAACCAACATAATGTCAGACATACTATATGTATAGGTACTCATTGTGGTAAACGTGAACTCATAAAAATTATTGGTCTTTCATAACAGGACCCCTCCTTACAAAAATCCCGAGACTCCTGTCGACGTTCGCGTCTTCATAGAATTGGTTCGCCCTTCAGATGGACGTACTAGTGAACCGAAGGAGTTTAAATACAAAGCGAACCAAGCTTATAAACAGATTAAGAAAAGGAAAGCTGGATCATCGTTTTGCTCCATCGGCAGTTCATCTAGTAAGTTGTTAACATCTTATTGTGTAATTCTTCTTTTCATGTTCTGATGAAACGTTTCGACTCTTCAACACAAATTATTCCTCAAATTGCAACAAATTCATTTTGCTATTGATGTAACTCTCCATTAAACTTCCACTAAGGCTGAAGCCAGACGAGCGTAATTTACGCGACTCAAAATGAGTCGCCGTAACTTTATAAAAGGATTTAGTAAGTAAATCCTTCTAAAAAATTACGCTGAACCAGACGAGCGTAATTTACAGGACGCAAAATGAGTCGGCGTAAATTACGCTCGTCTGGCTTCAGCCTTAACCTTTCTAGCACTAGTCCCGCTAGAAGTACTTACTACTTGGGCAGTATACAGGACGTAGTTGAATCTTGATACAAAGGACCCGTCATACTAATGCTTGGTTACCAAAATTCGACTTGACGCAGTCACAAATCGCAATAAAATTGGTCGGTTAGATACGACTATCAAGCAACTTACCTTCAACCGACATGACAATGCGAAAAAACAGATCAAGATCTTGTAGATTTAAATATCACAAAATCTTTGAAAAAAAATATGGTTTGAAGAGGCGCAAGACCAGAGTACTTCGAAGAACTTGGGGGAGGCCTTTGCCCAGCACTGGGACAGTATAGACCAGGGGTCTCCAAACTACGGCTCGCGGGCCAACACTGGCCCTCGAGCACCACCAATTCGGCCTGCGGCAGCGGACCAGATTGGTAGTGCTCATCAAGACTACAGTATGTTGGTATGATGAACGAAGTAGGTCTTGACCCCTTAGGACGTAGTGGTGGAGTCAGTGTGGCCCTTAAGCTAAAAAGTTTGGAGACCCCTGGTATAGACTAACATAACAAAAAACTTTAATATTGTAGTGGCATTTAGTTTGGAATCGGTTCAATCTGTATTGGGTCTAGATATTAAACTTTATAAACACTACAGAAGATGTTAGTGCCTTCTTTTAGAAATTGCTAATTACGATAAAAATTAACAATCATTTTCTTATAGGCGGATCATTAAAAAGTGGCTGTGACATTCCAATATCCGTTGTCAATCATGTAAGTTTTTATTTTAAGTTTATTTCTTTTTCAATGTCATAACGTTGTAGTGCCTAAAGTTTGTCGCCTTGCCTTATCAGTTTCTAAAAACGTTACTTAAGTGCCTTAAGTGTCATAAACACGTTATTAGTTTCTAAGACTTAACGAAACCATAAGCACTTCAGATTTTGCAACAACTCAAAATGACCCTTGTCAAAAAATAAAATACTTGAGATAACGAATCCCAAATCTAACAATAAGTTGAAGTTCTGATTACGCTTATGCAGCTTTATATTTTTAACCAAGTAGAGTTAAACTTGTATAGTCTCAAAGGAAAACATGGTACAGCATCGGCATCGGTATCTTATCACAACTGTTTATAATTTTAGCAAACAGAAGAGCTTATGGAACGCGATGTCGTCCCGCCTTCGATGTTTATCTTGCCTCAGGTTAGTATCCTCTTATAATATCAATTATTATGTATTTGTATTGTAATTCGATATGTTACTGTAAAAGTTTCCAGCTACTGCGACGGTCTTTTACGTACTATTTGTGTAACAACATGTCCTATTTATCCTTTAGAAATACGATATCGACTTTACACAATATTAAAGCTTTAGTTTATTCGAAACTAAAAAAACAATAAATACAGTTACTTCCCGTTGACGGATATAGAAAGCAATTCTGAGAAGTTAAAAAAATAACTACAAATGTGCAACACAGTTAACACAGTCCATGCATCTGGTTGGCACTTTATGAGGTCCTAAGAGCGACCTTTTAAAACAATGAGAAATTGTACAAAAAAAACAATAAATTGTATGACAAAAACCATTTGCAAAAGGTGTTTGCGTGGGAAGATAGCTCGTGTTGAACTCCACACATGTTTGTCTGATGTTTTCACTTAAGCCAAAAGTTAAATTAACTGTATGCTTGGCCTGTTACTATACAGGCCAGGCATACGTGTAATTCCTTCAAATTACGTGATCACAGATTAACACTAAACGAGAATTTTTGAAAATCAACTAAAAAAGAAATTCAAAAAAAAAACTTGGATTTCTATTTCTGAGTCATTTTAGAGCCTTGAGTTATCTGACTGCAAAGAGCGATATTGCGTTAGTCATGCCTACCAGCCGTGTAGCCGTGCTTTCATTAATTTATGCGTGGCATGGAAATGTTCACACAAATAAAACATTTTTTTTGTAAAAAAATAATTCTTATTTTTTACTGAATCCCTATTAGGTGGTTTAGATACGATCGGCAACAAAGCCGCATGAAAAAATAATAATTTTATTTTTTTATTTTTAATCAAGCTAAATCCTGTGCGGGGCCTGTCTACATCAATAGTAGATCATGTGGTTTTAAGGAATTACACGAATTCGTTAACACCCTGTATAGGGACTGTTTCGCTTTCTTTGTCATTGATCCATTTTCTATACAGCCCACAAAATGACGGTCCGACTTTAGCGGTCAAAGGACATTACATAGAAAACCAATTAAACATACGCGCGGGCTCTTTTAGACTCTTGCCCCCATATTACAAAAGATGGTTTAAACCAAGACTAACGTAAACCCAGGTTTAAAAAGAGACGGGGCTGTTTTAACCCTTAATAAGGCAAAAGGAAATATATTTACTACCAACTTTTTTGGAAGATGTCGCAAAAACATCTTTGTTATATTTTTATTTTTAAACCTGGCAACATCACAATTTTTTACTATTTTCAATGATAGCAAAAAAAAAACTAAAAAAAAGTACTTTTTTTTAGATTTTTTTAATATTTTGAAAAATTACCAAATTATTTGTTATTTACTGTTTCTTTAAACCTTACGCCCTATTAAGAGTTAAAACCTAGGTTTTTCTTAGACCATCTTTTGTAATAAGGGGGTTGACGTTTAAGTTTTTTTTTTAGAACCCCTTATCGCCTAATCATTGCGATCTGGGAAGCGCCTTGTACTCCGGCCCTGGCTCCGAGTCCACTCAGTCGCCGATATCCAGCCCCATGTGGAGTGAGCCCCATAGCGTGTATCTACCTGAGCCAGCTATCGCCGACTTGAAGTTAAACTCTGCAGACTTTGATCAGATGACCAATAATGAACCCGAAAATCAGATCCCAGAGGATATGAAAAACTTTTTCAATGGTAAGTTTATCTTTTATTATTTAAGGCGCTTCCCCCACCGAAAGTAGCGCCACTTCAGCAAAAAAAGCATTATTTCTGTCAACACACAACATATTGAAATTTCGTACGTACAACATTTTAGTCAAGTTTTGTAGAAATTTTCGAATACCAAATATCAACACTAGAGCTTCTGGATTCGAAGTTTTAGCGATAAGTACCAAAATTTAGCATTAATTACTAAAACTTCTAACCTAGGATGTCAAGTGTTGTTTATGCTTGGTGGTAGGATCTATACGGTCTGCCTGGCTAGCTACCACCCTCACATTACAGTCCGGCGCCAAGCAGTTTACTGTGGTCCGCCGTGTGTATGTGAGAACCATAGGGGAATCCCTCAGTGATTGTAAAATTATTATTTTAATGTTTACAACATTATGAAGTTATTTCCTATTTCTATTACTTTCACTGGTGCGTGGCATTCACTTGCACATTCGAAAGGTATAATCCCTGAATAAGCATCCTTATGCTGATGGGATTACGTACCTATGTTTTTAGATTTATTTTATGCCTGTTATTTTGTTTTACAGAATACATGAAAAGTTACGGCGAAAGTCTTCCCGATGAAGTAAGTTTAGTTTCCCTTTTTTTAAATGAAATGATATACATATTATTGGATCATTTAATTTCAATGATTTCTCTCGTTTTCTTCAGAAAAATAGCCTGGAATTCATTCGCTCGTTGCTGGTCGCTGACTCAGGACGGCCAAAGGTTTGTGAAACCATTCATGTTACCTTACCTGACAATATAAATGTACTTTAAGCGTCACACTTAGTGTATCTTGCTCAGTAATGCGCGCGCACAAAACTTCTAGGACCTATTACGCTCGGCGTAATGACGCAAAATACTTGCGGCAGGGCTGCGCAGGAGAATTTGTATGTAGCGCGACGCATTTGCGTAATGTGACGCTACATGAGCCGTGCAAGAACGCTCAGTGAAAAATTTCAATATTTCGTTTATATTTGATAAGCATAATTAATAATGCGTTTATTTCTAAATTTTTGAGACATTACAACAGTGTTGTCTCGACCCCTGAACTAGGATACCTGTATGACAGGGGTCGAAATATAATGCTTATTTATTTTTCAGCAAGAGGATAAGCCTCGTCTCCAGGGGGGTTACACACAGGACCGCGCTACATATCCGAACACAGCGAGCGACATTAAAAAGCCAAAGACCGAGTATCCCGCATATTACAAAACAGAAGACGGCGTTGAAGTTAAAAAGGTAAAGATTTTTACTTTCGTGCCACGGAAGAGTAAGAAAGTATTGTAATCGTCAAAAGTATCGAAATTGAGATTATTTAAATCGATTGTATGTCAGTTGTAAATAGTAAAACCATATCGTACATACTCATTATAACGCTAGATCGGTTTTAATGGATAAAAATAATAAACTGAATAAGTTTTAAAATAGAATGCAACGAAAAATTAGAAGGAGGTATCTCTTCCATTTCAACTATGAATTCAATAATTTAAAAATATTTCAATACTGGAGTAGAATTCCCAACGAAAATTATTTCGTTTTGCTTCACGCTTATATTGCGGTAACCTGTATAACAGACAAATAAAAAAACGGCTTTGGTACCACCAAACATATCTGTGAAATAACTGTTTTAATTGTTTTTTGTATGTATTATCGTTTTTAAGATAGAGCAGGATAAAGAAACATTGAAAAAAAGCATTTTTTTCGAGGTTTCTTGTATGGATACCGACTTTTTAATATTAGCCATGATAATACATATTCTGTGAAAATTTCACTGGCTACCTAATATAGTTAAAAAGATACATGCCACAGGCAGACAGGCACTGTGACAGCAGACGGATGGATATATGGCGTAGGCTTAATAATAGGGTCCCGTTGGAAGCCTACGGCACCCTAAAAAAAAGAATGCTTTAAGGGGTCCACTTTGATACTCGGCTAAACCACCCCAAAAAAATTACAATATCATTTTATCGATCTATCTGTTTATCAATGTAAACAACGGTGTACAGACAAGTATAAGTTATGGTTTTAGTCTCTACAATGTACAAGTGACATACAATTAATTTTCACAAAAATCTAAATTTCTATTATCATGTCGATCCCATTACCTTACTACTCCTTCGTCGCTCGTAATTAAAAACCTTCACCTTCAACATAAAACCTCCTCCGGGTGGGATACTCAACTTCAAAAACCAAAACATCAACAATCAAAATATCAACACCATATAATCAACAGTTTAATTTATCAATAAATCAGAATAAGATTAGATTAAACATAAACGGTTCAAAATGTCAACACTTCAGATGAGCAACGAATCCGAATGTCACTGATTTATAACGTAAATTGTTCACTTAATCAACACTTTAGATAATCGATGTTTAACTAAATATCATAAAATATTCAGTCATAACATAATATTCGTCGCAGACATTGTTAAACATAACATACTGAAATGTCTGGTTTTCTATTGTGAATCCTTTATTCTGAACCGGTGGCCAACATAATTTTGAAAGATCAGATCAAGTTATAATCGACGAATAATAGGTTATGATCAGTCATCAAATATTCAGATATTTCACGATATTTTGTTAAATATCGATTTTCTAAAGTTTACGTTATAAATCAGTGACATTCAGATTCGTTGCTCATCTGAAGTGTTGACATTTTGAACCGTTTATGTTTTAAGCTCATGTTATTCTGATTCATTGAACAATTAAACTGTTGATTATATGGTGTTGATATTACGATTGTTGACGTTTTGGTTTTTGAAGTTGAGTATCCCACCCACCTCCTCCTACAATCCTGTTCCTCAATTTCCCGTCCAACAACCAATTGGGTAGGTAATCCCAGAAATAATTACTTTATAAAGCTTTAGAATACATCAGTATCGATATAAAATATTCGACCGGATTATTCGCCTGCAGGGCGAGGCAACAACCCGGCGGGTTGCGTGGTTCTGGGTGGCAGGTGTTTGCCCCTTGCACCAGTCGCACCACGTGCGGTTCTCGCGTCGCGTCGCCTCGCCCTGCCATGTCGGAAGCGAGGTCTCGCTTTAGCCCCGTTGATACCATTTAAGTACACTTATTATGGCTACTCGTATTTAGGGTTTTTACTTGGAATTACAATGTACTGTATACAGAAAGCCTTCGTGAATGGGTAGGCTAAAATATAAAACTTATAAAAGTAGAATTCCCGCGTGCAAATCCGCTCTAGACTAGAAGGAAGTCTGTACCAAAGTTGGCAAATAGCACGCAGTACAACTCCAAACAGTGGTTTATCGCCTTTGATGTACACCGATTTAAACTAGGTTGCACCAGGATATCAATAATAATTGATTATATAAAATATCAAACAGCCTGTCAGTCGCTGCGTTTTAATTCAGAGCCAGTCTGGATATCATGTCCCGAGCTGCAATAAGACAGTTCAGGTAGTAAATGCTGCTCGTTTCTTCCCACAAACCCCAAACGATTGTTTTGCAACCTGTGCATTAACCTACAGTATTTAATTAAATATAATATAAAAGACCGTAGTGCCAGGTCCGTAATAGTATTGATTCGCAGTATGAACCAAAATCAAAACCGCTGTCAGCACAAATAGTGTGAATTTACCCTTTTTTTTTGTTCGCAGTTGGTAAAAGACTTGTGTGAAATCATAAGAAACAAAAAAGGTTTTAAAAAGGCTGAAGTCAGAAGCCGCTTGGAGAGATTATTTGAAATAAGACTGTCAAACGGAGATACGTAAGTGATTTGTTAATAACACTGCACTGCTATATATTTACACACACAAACACACAGAAACTGGTAACCACGTAAAAAAAAAGTCATTTTTACCGTATATTTGTGGTACCTAAAAAATCCAGAAACTCGATGATAATAATGATTAAGTATTTTATAACGGCCATCCGCACTAGCAGACAAACTTACTACACATAAATTAAACCAATACTCATGATAATTGAAATTCCAGATTCCTCCACATGACTCTATGCAGTAACCAGCCCAGTCTGGAGTACATCGTGAAGATAATTCACAGCGTGAAAGCAACTCATCTGTTAGACTGTGCTAATGACAGGCAGCAGACAACCTTACACCTTGCCGTCGTCAATGATTTGCCGAAAATGGTGTCGTTATTCATTGCAAAGGGTAAGCGAAAAGCGCAGTGTTATTAAAGGCATCTGACAATACCGAAACCAGAACACCTTTTCCCAACTATGGGAGAAGTCACACGATGCGGTGCGGCTCCGGCGCGGCGCCTGAGCGGTGCCGGTGCGGCGTAGTACATACAAATTTTCATGGTATAGAGGGTGAATGCGGAGCGGCGCTGCTCCGGCGTCGCAAACCGCAGATGTATTGACGGAGAGCCGTTCCACACTGTGCGGTTCGGCGTCGCACCGCAGCCGTATGGCTCTTGCGACGCCGCGTACTACGTGTGCACGCTGATGTGTCAAAATGGTCGCCGTGCGGCCGCACCGTGTGGCTTCTCCCTATGTTAGGGTCGGCTTCCAGTGTAACTAGCTCCCTGATTCAGAACGCTTCGATAAGTCATGACCGATTCGGTTTGCTATCTCGTTTTAACGCTTCGACAACTGCCTTCTCGAAACGTTTTCAGTCAGGGGCAGATGCGGTGGCAATTAGTATTTTACCCGGGCCAACGCAACCCAGGTGGTAAATCCTAAGGTTAGACTGGTATTCAGACTTTCAGGCTCCTGACTACCCGTAACGACTATCATAAGTAACAACCGTATCATGAACGTTTAACGTGGAAATGTATGTGAGATATTTTATTATAAATGTAATTTTAGGCTCCAGCCCAATGATGAAAGATGATGAGGACCTGAATGTGATTCACTATGCCGTTAAGTATAAGTCCTGTCTTGATGTCCTTTTGGACTCCATCAAGAAGAACGATGTGCCTTGTGACCTGAACGACTACAATGGAGGTAAGCATTTCGTCAGTTTTATATTGATTGTTTTCAATGAAATACTCTGCTGACCATGCCATATCCCGAGCTGCAGTATAGCAGCTTGGGGCATGTTCTTCATCCATATCTTTCGCACGATTACTCTGCAGAAAACCTAGCGTTTACTGGCAGTATGAGCAAGACAAATAGAATGTGTTAACAATATGTATGTCTATGTAACAGAGAAGCAATCAGCGTTACACATGGCCGTGGTACTGGGATGGGAGCACGGCGTGCGCGTGCTGCTGCAACACGGCGCCAGCTACAGCGTGCGCGACGCCGAGGGACGTACGCCGCTGCACCTCGCCGCCTACGACGACCGGCTGGCCGTCATGAAAACGCTGCTCGAATACATCCCGCCGGTAAGTTCTGTGCGATCGAAAACAAGCCGGTAAGAGGTAAACGCGGTCGATGGCACCCTTACGTGCCCTCCGAAGCATAGAGTGGTCCCGATGTAGAAATAAGGGTAGCCTACCGAAATGCATGACCGTGAGAGACTTACATCGCAGATCTGCCGACTGCCTCGTTGGTGTAGTGCTCGCAAGCGCGACTGTTGAGTAAACTGTTGGTCGAGGAAAGTGTTATTGGGTCTTTCCGTGTGGAATTTAACAGTAGCAGCCCGGAGTATGAATTTGTGCCCGGTTGCTGGCAATAGGCTCGCCTCCTATTACATGGGACTCAAACAACGGCGAAATGACGGTGTACAACTCAAGAAAGAAAGAAAAATCATTTATTCAGCACAAATTAATAACATATAAGTAATAATAACATAATTAACACTACCTATTTATATAACTACAGATTAAGCTACATATTTCCAGTATAAGCTGATCTCGCATTGTATAGGATTTCCTTACAATGAGAGGTCAGTGTAAACTGGAAATGTATAGCTTGATGTGTAGCCGTGTGTACTATAAACCTTTGCCCAACCCTTCGAAGCATACAGGCGTGATGTTATATTCTCATCTTATATCCACCGATCTGCGCCTAACCATTTAGCCACGAGCACTCTATGTTGTATTTGTGTTCTTTTACAATGTGCATACAGTCTCTAATCTATTTCTCTTTCAGAGCGAAATTGACGCTATGGACTACGCTGGCAACACAGCTCTGCAAATCGTTTGTGGCGGTACATCAGTCAGGGAGAACAGTGTCGAAATCGCAAGACTGTTACTGGAAAAGAAGGTAGGTGCACTATCTGCCGTCATAACGAAGAGTGCAGTAAGTGCAATTTTTGAACATAGAATATTTAACCTTTTGCGTCTGCGTAACCCAACACTAAGGTTCAAAATTCTATGTTCAAAAATTGCACTTACTGCACTCTTCGTTATGACGGCAGTATTGACTTCTTACGGGAAATAACCAGGCGTAGAACCAAACAGGCTGCCTTACACAAGTTTGTACAACTCAATGAAATATTATGTTACATTTCTTACTTTGGCAAGATTGTTAAACCAATTAAATGTCTGTCACCATTCAGAGGTCTGAAGGTTTAACAAATTAAATTTGGAAACATGTTTTTAAGTAATAATCGATATAATTCTGTGGATTTATTAATGACTAGCTTTTGCCCGCGACTTCGTCCGCGTGCATGTCGGTTATCGCGGATGCAGACGAAGTCGTGGATTAAAAAGTAGCCTTTGTCCTTCCCCAGAGATCGACTTATCTTCATAATAAATTTCATCAAAACTTTACAAAAAATAAAATGTGTAGTTAACTAATAGACTGACCTTGAAGCTATTTACTTGAATAAGGATTAATATCATGATAGGAATGTCTTCATCTTTCGATTCTACCCGTGTTTTGATCGACTAATTTAAACAAAAATCGGTTGATGTGACTTAACTATAATAGTTAGACATACCCTCACGGACTTTTTTGTGGATAATGAAGATTACTATAAACATGTAGTACCTACATTATTTATTATTTTTATGTATCATCAATAGTTTTCGCAGCACACGCCAAATAATATTTTTTGATACCTTGGGTTACATTATTGTAATTTTCTGACGGAACCCTAACTTTTTGAAAATAAAATATAGCCTAAAGCACTCAAGGATAATGTAGCTTCCTATTGGTGAAAGAATTTTTGAAATTGGATGAGTAGTTTCGGATATTACCTCCTACATACAAACAAACAAATTTTACCTCTTTATAATATTATATTATTACTAGCTGACCCGGCGAATTCGTACAGCCATTTTTTTTTGTGAATATTTTTCTGTTCGTTTTTTTTTTTAATTTTCTTGTATTACAATCCTTGTCCTGACAATAAAGAACACACAAAAAAAAGAATTATCCAATTTGGTGCAGTCGTTCGGAAGTTATGCGCGTACATACATTTCGGCGATTCATTTTTATTTATACAGGGTGTTAACGAAATCGTGTAATTCCTTCAGACTGCGTGATCTACTGGTGACACAGATTAACCCTAAATGGGAATTTTGGAAAAAAAATTGTTGGTTTTCAATTTCTGATTCTTTTTAGAGACTTGAGTTATCTGACTGCAAAGAGCGATATCGCGTCAGTCGTTCCTACCAGCCGTGTCACCATACTTTTATTAATTTATGCGTGGCATCGAAATGTTCACACAAATAAAATATTTTTTTAGCAAAAAAAAAAATTCTTATTTTTTTACGGAATCCTTATTAGGTGGTTCAGATATGATCGGTAACAAAGCCGCATGAAAAAAAAAGAATTTTATTTTTTTATTTTTAATCAAGCTAAATCCCGTGCGGGGCCAGTCTACACCAGTAGTAGATCATATGGTTTTAAGGAATTACACGAATTCGTTAACACACTGTATAGATTAGTATACTCGTGGATAAAATTCCGCATTTAAATACATTCTAATTCAATACCGTTAATTAATTTGAACTTTATTTTTTGTAGGCGTATCCTCTAAAACACGAAGATTGCAACGAATCTGCGTGGAGTCTTGTGAGAAAGAAGCCTGAGCTCAAAGAACTGATGAAAGCATACGTCACGCTGGAGTGCATAGACGAAGACGACATCAAATCTGAACCAGAAGACGATTTTGAATCGGCTGATGAAGGCGTAAGTATTTATTTTATACGTAGTGAATGTTTCCCGTCCAAAGTTGTTTATTTTAGTTAGTCGTTTGTGCCATATTGTTAAAGATTCGATTATGAAATGTCATGATTTAAGTTGCACTATTTCCAATTCTCGGTTCAGCTCCCGATTCAGAATCTTTTCGATAAGCGGTTATCGCGTTTCGTCTACGATTCTCTTAACGAGAGGAAAATAAATAGCTTACCGAATCCGAATTCGACAAGAAGTGACTAATCGTATCGGTCTGAATCAGGGCCCTGTAGAGAAGAACTCGATACACAGATATTATATGAACTAACTAAAGGTAAAGCTAAAGGAAGCCCAAGCGTGTCAGCCGTCACAATCGCGAACTCTCCCTCGGTGCCAAGTTCAGAGCGGCCATAATTTTTGATGAGGATTACAATGTACCGTAAAGTCCTCAGTGAGAACTTCTTGCATCTACACTCTTCGTAACGACTCCATTCTTATATCTAATTTAATTGGCAGGAGTTTCCCGAGTCGGGTCTTCAAGAGTTAAACCTATACGCGCGCGAAGTGTCTGTGCTGGTGGACGTGTCGGGCGCGTGGCGGGTGCTGGCGCAGCGCCTGCGGCTCGACGCGCTGCTCGACTGGTACGCCGCGCAACCCAGCCCCACGCTCACCCTGCTGAACCACCTCAAGGTAACTGTTACGTCACACCACACTATTAGCACAGTGTACCTACTTACTACATACAGTGGGTCAACGCCCATACATTTGACAGGTCCTATGAAATGTCAAAATTGGTAACACTTGTCAAAGGGTTGTCACATAAAACAAATTACACACAAACGTCCAAATTAATTAACGTTTTATAGAAACAGTGACACGCAAAAAGAAAACCATGCATGTGTTGGATTATACATATAGACATATAATAATATAAATATAGCTGTAGGTATTTAAAAATTTAATGAGAGAAAGATAGAATAATATATAAACCAGAATTATTTACCATGAATAGTTTATTATGAAAACTACAAATATCTTTGACTAAAGTATACTAATAATTACTTATTTCACTTGAACAATAATTTAGCAATATCAATGTACTAGATATTAGGAATAGCAATAATGTAGGCTGTTATGGTTATAGAAATGGATATAGTGAGCATAGCATTACAGTTAAGACCAATATCTACCTATCAGGGGCAAAGCGGGTATGGTAAATGAAACCAACATAGACTCTCCACCACTGAGAGTACTTGTATTTGGGTTAGTTGTTAGTTACATGTTATACACAATATAATTCACAAGAATAGAAAATAATAAGGACAAGCTAGTCAGATAATAAAATAATATAGGTCAGACCATAGCAATGTCAAGCTAAATAATATACATAAACACACATAGCAAATAATATATAATTATTTACAATCAAATTAGCATAGACATATTTATAATCAGACTAGCATAGTAACAGTGTAAAATAACAATCAGAGTACTTAACTTAGTATCTTCCTGTAATCGTTCCAAGACTAATGTAAAAATATAGACTGGCCTCATTTTGAGAATTACCTCCCTTTTTATAACTTTACCAAACAATAGCACAAAAGTAATCATAAGGCGCTATTTTCAACCAATCAGAGATTGTCATACATTTTAACTAAATAACTTTAAACATTGGTAACAATAATAAGATCTAATTTAGCAGAACTGTTTTGAAACATAGTCAGGTAATTACGTTATTTTTATAAGCATTAGATTGTAACCTTTAAATAAGATTCCATAAAACATAACATCAACTGAGCTTACTTTAATTACATAACATATGGAATAATGACAAATTATCAAGTTGAAATAATAAAATAAAATATAAGGAGTATTCTAAACATCATAAATGATAATGGCATTGTTTCTTTTTAATTGTGAAATAAATAGTATTTTGTATTGAATAGACATTGCCACAGATCATAACTTTCGTTCGGAAATCATGACCCATGGTTGTCTGTTCGTTTAGAAATGCTTTTAAAAGTAAAAAGAAACAAGAAACACAATAAACGGAACATAATATAAAAAGCTTTAATTATTACAATTCTACATACTCTGACACATGCGTAATTTTGACGATTGACAAAATAATGGAAAGGTATGTAGCAGCAATTTTGCCATCTTATCCTGGAATATTCTAACAATATTTAAAATTACAAATTTTGTCGAGGTTACTTGCCTAGGCTTGCGGGGGTAGGTAAGAGTCATAAATTATTCCCAAATCCACGATGGAGTCATGGAAAATTACTTATTATTCATGGATATTACTTCTTTTTTTTTCGTGGGTGCTGATGCCGGAAATAAAGCCTAAGTATTCCTCGATCATATAAGGCGGTCAAAAAAATTTACCAGTTAAATGATTTTTTCCAGGTAAAACGTGGTCCCTATCTTGGTGTTTGAGAATTCATCTTGTTTTTGTTATCAGCGTCCCCGAAAGTCATGAATTTGACACCCATGACGGCTAATTTGAAAATTTTCATGGCCGCCATCTTGCATATACATTTTGACCTCGTTTTCGGCATCAGCATCCCCGAAAACCATGGAAATGACACCCATGATGGTTGAATTGGAATTTTAATAGCCGCCATCTTGGAAATGGATTTTGACCTCAATTTCGGTATCAGTACCCCCGAAAACCATGGAAATGACACCCATGACCACTAATTTGACATTTTTATTGCCGCCATCTTGGATTTCGATTTTGACCTCATTTTCGGCATCCGCACCCCAGAAAACCATGGATTTGACACCCATGATGACTAATTTACGAATTTTCATGGCCGCCATCTTGGATTTGGATTTTGACTCTATTTTCGGCATCAGTGACCCCGAAAACCATGAAATTAACACCCATGATGAAAAGATGAAATTTTTATGGCTGCCATCTTGGATTTGGATTTTGACGTTATTTTCGGCATCAGTGACCCCGGAAACCATGAAAATAACACCCATAATAATTACATGAAAATTTTCATGGCCGCCATCTTGGATTTCGATTTTGACGTCATTTTCGGCATCAGTGACCACGAAAACCGTGGAAATGACTTCCCACTAACAATCATTTGAAAATGTATGTATGCCGCCATCTTGGATTAGTAAACAGACTTTATAATAAAATTCTCGTAATAGGTACATACATATTAATAACAAATTACAATAATTTCTATGAACGATATCAATCAAATTCGAAATCACAAAGTGCGAGCCCTGGAATTTATGTCCCGAGTACGCAGTATGGCTACTCGGGACATAACCTCCGCTCCTTCACCCCGCAACCCCCCACACGATTGCTCTGCGACAATGTTCTACGTTGACCGACTGTAAGGAGTAAGATATAGGTAGACTGTGCTATTAGTTACTAGTGAAGCTATACGCGCGCGAGTGTCGGTGCTGGTGGACGTGTCGGGCGCGTGGCGGGTGCTGGCGCAGCGCCTGCGGCTCGACGCGCTGCTCGACTGGTACGCCGCGCAACCCAGCCCCACGCTCACCCTGCTGACCCACCTCAAGGTAACTGTTACGTCACACCACACTATTAACACAGTCTACCTATATCTTACTCCTTACAGTCGGTCAACGTAGAACATTGTCGCAGAGCAATCGTGCGGGGGGTTGCGGGGTGAAGGAGCGGAGGTTATGTCCCGAGTAGCCATACTGCGTACTCGGGACATAAATTCCAGGGCTCGCACTTTTTGATTTCGAATTTGATTGACATCGTTCATAGAAATTATATTAATTTATTAATAGTATGTATGTTGTATGTACCTATTATGAGAATTTTATTATAAAGTCTGTTTACTAATCCAAGATGGCGGCCATGAAAATTTTCATCTAATCATCATGGGTGTTAATTTCATGGTTTTCGGGGTCACTGATGACGAAAATAACTTCAAAATCCAAATCCAAGATGGCGGCCATGAAAATTAGTAAAGTAGTCGTCATGGGTGTCAAATCCAAGGTTTTCTGGGTGCGGATGCCGAAAATGAGGTCAAAATCGAAATCCAAGATGGCGGCAATAATAATGTCAAATTAGTGGTCATGGGTGTCATTTCCATGGTTTTCGAGGGTACTGATGCCGAAAATGAGGTCAAAATCGAAATCCAAGATGGCGGCAATAAAAATGTCAAATTAGTGCTCATGGGTGTCATTTCCATGGTTTTCGGGGGTACTGATGCCGAAAATGAGGTCAAAATCCATTTCCAAGATGGCAGCTTTTAAAATTTCAATTTAACCATCATGGGTGTCATTTCCATAGTTTTCGAGGATGCTGATGACGAAAATGAGGTCAAAATCTATATTCAAGATGGCGGCCATGAAAATTTTCAAATTAGCCGTGGTGGGTGTCAAATCCATGATTTTCTGGGACGCTGATTACAAAAACGAGATCTATTCTCAAACACCAAGATAGGGACCACGTTTTACCTGGCAAATTAAATTTAACTGGTAAATTTTTTTGACCGCCGTATATTGTCGAGGAATACTTAGTCTTTATTTCCAGCATCAGCACCCACGAAAACCATAGAAGTAATAACCATAAATAATAAGTAATTTTCTATGGCTCCTTCCTGGATTTGGGAATCATTTATTACTCTTACCTACCCCCGCAAGCGTTAGCCACTGCGACTGTAACCTCGACAAAATTTGTAGTTTTAAATATTGTTAGTAAATTCCAGGATAAGATGGCGAACTTGCGGCTACATACCTTTGCGTTATTTTGTCAATCGTCAAAATTACGCATGCGTGGTTTTCTTTTTGCGTGTCACTTTTTCTATAAAACGTTAATTAATTTGGACGTTTGTTTGACAAAGTTTGTGTAATTTGTTTTATGTGACAACCCTATGACAAGTGTTACCAATTTTGACATTTCATAGGACCTGTCAAATGTATGGGCGTTGACCCACTGTATGTAGTAAGTAGGTACACTGTGCTATTAGTTACTAGTGAAGCTATACGCGCGCGAGTGTCGGTGCTGGTGGACGTGTCGGGCGGGCTTGAGATCATTCAAGGCTCATTTACTCAGTCTATTGGAGTCACTACGCGGTCACCAGCTGTATATGTAAGTGACGCTTCGGCCCGTTACCAAACTGGCAGATAAAAACAACTTCGCCGGTCATTAGCTGGCATCCAGGTGCATGGGGAACCAGCACAATGGCAGTTACCGGGCACAATTACGAGCATCGAGTTGTTGCTGAAAATTTCTTCTCAGAAAAATCTAAAACTATTTTTTCCGATCTGCAAATGAAATTCAATACCATTGCTCGGCGCGGTGCTGTCAACTAGACTAATGATGCTGTAATACAATAAATAGTAACGAAAATATTATTTTCAGGAATCCCGAGATGACATTACATCTAAGTCGTTGGCGATGATTTTGGAAGACATGGGTCAAATCGAAGCGGCACGTGTTATTAGGAGGTACATTGATTGACAAAGGGCTGTTCACGGCAATTATATACTAAGCTAGTGCGTATATTTAAAGTAAGAATTGTGGATAATCAATATGGTTTATTTAATAGTTCGAACGTAAAATACTTCAAATATTTTTATACTGAAACGTATAATTAATTGTTTAGAAGTAAAATATAAAAGTATGTGTGATGATAAAAATTATGATGACACCTAGTAGTACTTTCAACATCTCCGCTTATAAATTACACCAAAGTAAATGCTTGATTAGAATTACGAAACAAAGATACTATGTGTAACCATTAACCAATTTTTTTGCCTATATTCATATAACTACAAAGATTAAAAATTAAAAGCCCAGTCACAAAAAAAATACAATTCGCCTAACTTATAGTCGAATCATCATGCTGTCTCTCTTTAACTTTTTTTAATTACGTTGAAACTTTTTTTTTTTAATTTTACGTACCTTATTCCAAAATATTACAAATATCATTAAAATTGTAGACTAATTACTAGTGATCTATTTTTTTTTTCGTTATTTTTTTGTTAAAAAAAAAACGTTGCCCCGCACTAAGATTTCTCTTGTATCGTGGGTGCGTTTACAGACACAAACGCTCAGACCCGAAACAACCATCTGTAGCCCATACAAATTTTTGATCCGTGTGGGAATCGAACCCACGACCCGTAGCGCAGAAGCCAATCGCTTAGCCACTGCACCAAACGTGTCGTCAAAACTTTGGCACTCCGACACGGATAGGTTAGGTTCGAAGGGGATGACGGGGGCTAGAGAGAGCGAGCAAAGCGAGCGAACGAAGCCCCCGTCATCCCCTTCGTGTTAGGTTACTTTAAACCCCAGTGTCGAAGTTCCATAACTGTCGGAGTAGCGTAATGTCGGAGTTCCATAGTGTCGAAGTAAAATCTTGTCGTAGAACGATTTGTCGAAATTCAGTTTGGTAGTCCCTTATAACATCAATAATATCGAAATTGGTCGTGCACTTAGGCCTGAATTTACCAACGTCGGTTAGCGTTTATCTGAGGAATAACATAGAGGATGTAAACGAAGGCGTCAAATTTACTCCCCAGATAAAAATTATCCGTCGCTGATAAAATCGGTCTTTATTTTTTTAAACTATTTGATTCAAACGAAGTGGGATGGATGAACGCTAAGTCGAGGAATCCCGAGGTTGAATATCACCAAAGTGTCTTGGCATATAAGTAATAAATGGTATTTATGATAAACGTATTGTTTGTTATTAAAATAAGCTATTTTCAAACATAAAGAAAGTACATTTCAGTTTTACTTTAGAGCGACGGAAGAGTAAGTAGGTATTTTGCATTAAAATTGTTATTTTAGATATTACTTTAAATGGTATGTTATGGTTTGTAGTAATGTTAGTTTTAATTCATTTCAATCTTCACAATCGTGTTTTGTGAAGTTAGCTCATTCAAAAAAAGCGTTCGTGAAGATTTATATTTTAAAATGAGTATTGTTCTCCATGAAACAGGAATCTTTTTATTTACTTTAGACTAAGATTTTTATAACTTTCCCTTTTAAGTTTATTTGACATAAGACGCAAATATATTTTTAGTAAATGTGCTATATTAGTTTTAAGACGACTGGTAGGTAAGTCATGTTTTAGCTTAACCTTAGAGCAGCGATACTCAACCAAAAAATTAGAACCAAGACATAATCAAAAAAATAGTACTCCTATTTTTTCCCTTTATAAACTGTGAACTATGCTACTCGAACACCTTTTTGAGTTTCGAGTATCTTTTCTTGAAATACTCTATAACACTTTTTGTGGAAAAGTAAATCTGAGTATAAATGCTTCAAAAAAGTTTATAATAAGAACATTGTTGTGAAAACGAAAATATAAAACACAACAAATATGTTCTATGATCCGAGGACTGAATGTACTCCCCCTATTAAATGCTCTAAGTCTTGAACTATTTTTTGTAGGTTACTATTATTTGTTAGGTTTTAATTAAGCATGCATTTTTATCAATTTTGACGAATATAGGCCACACTTTTGGTTTGCAGAGTTGCATTGACAACACTTGATAAGCGGTGACTAGAGAGGTAATAACGTATCATGACTGAACTACTCATCCAGTCGCAACTGCAATCTATGCAATTGCCAAATGCAGCTTGAAGGCGGTTAAGATGCAATCACTGCAAATGCGTGAAAACTACTGACTGGATGTGCAGTCCACTTGCAAAATTATAACGAATATGAAACGAAATGTCATTGTGAACCATCCGCTAATGGTGCTGATTCTCTTGTTCACCAACTAAACTAAAATTAGAGAATTGCTATCTTCTAATAACAGATAGCGCGAGAAAAGGACGGTGATATATAGGATCTAAGTTAGAGATGTCAAACTAGTTTACGTCTTTAACTTCATCATGTTTTTAGTCGACACGTTATACGATGTCGTCTATTAAGGAAATTTTAGTTCAACTAAATTTGACATTTACGTACGTCTCTTTCTTATTTTATCAGAGTGAAAAAGATGGAAATAGCCTAAATTAAGTTTAGTTTGTGCTTAGAATCGGCACTAATGTCAAAGAATATTTACATCTCGTTTATTTTATGTTATTTTCATCGCGCTTTGTTTTGCATAAAAAAATGAAATACATTACGTAAATTTTAGGTATAAAATACTTTCATAATCCCTGACGATATTATTGTTATTTTTTAGTTGTTACTTTATATGAACCATTAAAATATTTGGATTGTTAGGTAATAGAATCTTAACAGGCTTCAATGGAACGATTAAGGTCGGAATATGGTTGTTCAAGACAACTTTGATTCTAACACTATAGGTACACTGTCCCCCTTATTACAAAAGATGGTCTAAGAAAAACCTAGGTTTTGAAATAGCCCCGTCTCTTTTTGTTATATGACATAAGAAAGTGATATTTTAAATATGGGTTTACCTTAGTCTTGGTTTAAACCACCTTTTGTAATAAGGGGATTTAAGTTTAAATTTTATTGTGTTGTGGGCGTATTAAGTATAAGTTGTGATTTTTAGATGCTGTAATTATTAATATTTTGTTTGAAATTGTTTGTGTGTGTAACAGCTGTATTACATAATGGCTGTTCATACCTATTGCGGCGGTTATTATTTAAATCATCTAATGGACTAAACACTTGTCACCATCGTTTTGTATTTTGCTGAGCACGCATCCTAATACTAAGTATTCCTTTCCTATTCGCAATCTACGAATTGATGCTGAAAAATGATTAGTCCGTGTAACTTTTGAATGTATGGCTAGGTGGTATTAGACGGGCTTCTCAAGCTCTTTATCAGCAAACAAAGCATACAAAACATGTCGACTGCTCGAGAAATCATTGTCAAACCGTCGAGCTGTAAGTGTTGCTAAGGCCCAGACTCCACCAAAGCGGAGATGTGCGGAGATGTTTCGTAAACAACCAATAGGAATTCGTTTTGAGTTGAAGCTAAGCGAAGAGATTTGAAAATAACGCAATCCTATTGGTTGATCGAGACATCTCCGCACATCTCCGCTTTGGTGGAGTCCGGGCCTTACTCGTTGCAGCCAGTATCGACTGCTCAAGTAGTGTCTATACCCAACTGCGACAATGACTCCAGGAGCCATAATGTATCTCTTGTTTGGCTTTAATCACGAAATTTGATCTTTTTATTAAATATATTTCTTGTTGAAATTGAAATTCTTTATTATTAAAACATTTTTAAATATGAGTTCTATGTGTTTTGTTTTATCTAATTAAGACTTTTTAAATAATCAGTTGAAGATAAACTGATAAAGGACTACATTACCCGATTTTTAGGGTCCGAAAAACGCCCTGTAAACGATTAAAGGACAATGCTCACAATGTATGGGGAAAAAACCCAGGCCCGGCGCAAATGAAATGTATCTCAGATTTTAAGTATTTATATGTGACATAATATTCAGTAGGGGGCATTACCAAAATCTTTTTTTAAATGTCATAATTTGCTAGTTGTTTTATGTAAGGAGCTTCAAAAATGTGTTTTTTTTTTTTTTTTTTTTACTTTTAGGAAGGCTTACAGACTAATGTAATAATAGTTACCAAAATTAAATCATCTAATTGCTAATTACAAGCCTCCACAGCTGGATATTAATAACCTAATTGTCGAAAAGAACAAAAAAATATTAACCTATGTGTACAACTGGTATTCCGGAAATACAGAAACATAACACCGTGTCAATAACAGTACAATATTTTCACCAGTTATGTGCAGTTCCTACCGCTAAATGCACTGTTTTTTTTTTTTTACATTCTTTAATTTAATTACTCGAGAAAAAAGTATGTTGTGCTAAGAGCCGTCTCACTGTCCGTGCATTGGTGCAAAACAAATCAATGCCCAGTTCATGGGGAATTTTATTGAATCCCCGCGTACTTCTCAGAATAAAAGCATTACGCCTATAGTTAGTTGTAACTAACGGCTCATGAAGCAAGGGTCGCCGCTGTCTAAAACAAATTTGGTTAGTACGCATTATTATCTTTTCCACTAGTTCAGGACAGTCTATTGATCCATTCGCAATATTCACTAAAAAGCTGATATCACTAATTTGCCGTCTACATTCAAGTGGCAGGAAGTGATACTTTCTGCAACGCTGCTCATAATCCAATGAGAATTGATGTGCCTTATAATCTAAATATCGGAGAAACTTCATCTGGACTCTCTCAATACGAGTCTTGTAAATCTCATACGGTACTGAGGGTTCCAGACTTGTGATGCGTACTCCAAGTGACTGCGTACGTATGAACAATATAATATCTTAATCGTTTTAAGTGAGCGGAAACAGGCTGAGGTCCTAATTATGAACCCTAACACTTTTGATGCTTTTTTTAAAGCATTCTCAATGTGATCTTCAAATAATAATTTACTATCCAGTACAATTCCTAGGTCTCTGATACTATTAACTTTGCCAATGTCTTTTTGAAACAATATTTGACATCGGCAATAAATAGTGTGAATAATAGAGGACCTAAGATCGAGCCCTGGGGGACGCCCGAGGGCACAGACATCCAACCAGATGTGTACCCCCGAAGTACCACAGCTTGTGTACGGTTATCTATATAAGAACAAAACCACCGATACAGGTCGCCATGAATTCCGGCGGATAGTAATTTTCCCAAAAGCACCTGATGGTCAATACGATCAAAACATTTGCTGTAATCAGTATAGACTACATCCACCTGAGCACCCTGTTCCATCCCTTCGGATATAAATTCGTGCGAGAGTTTCTTTACTCTTATTCTATAAATGACATTTAGGCATCTATTTTGACAACGCCATCTACAGTTCTATTTTCTTTAAATAATTCTATTTAAAAATTACTTTCACGAAAAAAGGATTAGCAAAATATTACGTTTAAAAACGAATTTTTGGCTATATTTTTTTTTAGTATGAAACTACTATTTTATACTAAGAATTTGAGATATGTACCGTTCGCGCCGGGGCCTGGGTTTTTTTTGAGCATTATCCTTTGTTTGACAAATTCATTTGTCCATCCACGTTCATTTGGAGACATGTCGGATTCTAATGAATTTAATTAACGTTCAGCCAGCCCTTCGAGACAGAATGTAGCCAATTTCGCAAATTTTAAACTATTTACATAGCTGATGTTGATAAAGTTATTTCAATTCTTTTGAAATAATCTTAAAAAAAAAAAATGAAACATCCTCATTTTATCAACATCATCATCAGCTATAAATGGCAATTCAAGATAATAGGATAGGATTTACAGTAAAACAACATAGGTACATTTTATCTTATTATATTTCTTCAGTTTGTATATTAAAATTTTGGAGCATTATTTTCAAATTTGGCATTTCGTGCCATCAATTCAGTCTCCGAGATTAAAAAACTAACTACTATTACTACAAAGTTGTTGTTGATAATCCTCACTAACTGCGTTGTATTGGTATAATACATCATAAAAAATGACACTTTTTTTTTTTGTATATTTAGTTCAAATCTACACTTGGGAGCAAAGAAATCGGGCCACTCCTTTTTTCACGTGTCCTGGTTATTAGTTTTGGTTTCATGAATTATATGTATAATTCAAAATACAAAAAAAATCCCTCATTGTGAAGGTTATCAAATAACCTTTTAGGCGATATGTGTTTAGAATTGATCTGTTCCATAATACCAAAAACAATAACAATTATACCTACGTGAAAAATAGAAGTGGCTCGATTTATTTGCTCCCAAGTATATTTCACATCTCTCCATTAGATACTCATAATCCTGTTTCTAATTATAAAAGTTGTTTTAGCAATTCACGCAGTTAATAACATTTTAGTTGAGCTTAAAAGTATTTCTCAAAGTGGGCGATAACGCCCCCTTGTGGGCGATAACTCCCCATTGTGGGCGATAACACCCCCATGTGGGCGATAACGCCACCTTGTGGGCGATAACGCCCCCTTGTGGGCGCTAGAGGCCTACAGGGGGACGGTAAAAGTACATAATGATTTCGATTGTGATTTTTAAGATGTGGTAAAGTGAAAAAAAATTGGGGGCGCCAGAAAATAATTAATTCTCAAGGCTTAAAATATAACCAGTGTCATACTATATTTAGAAAATACTCGCAGGTTGTTTTTTTAATACTGTGTCCGATAAATACATATATCCATATTAATATAATTTAAATAAATATCTTTGGATAAATTGTCCTTTTTTGTAAGTTTAAAAAGTGCTTTCATTGATTTAAACATTGTTGAACATGAGTGTTGTTCACAATAAAACCCTGCGAAGTGCGTCCCTGTTAAATTGATTACCAACAGAAACGCAAACGCTATTCCAAAACTCTCTGGGGTTAGGTTTATATTTCTGCACCCGTGGTTGCGTAAGCACCAAGAAACTAATCATAAATATGAATGTGTATAACGAAAGTTATGATACAAAAATAACACCAAAAAAGTTCTTCAGAGGGTCTTGATTAAATTGTCTCACCCTTATTGATTTACATACATTTATACTTTACATTATTTACAATATGTAACCCGTTTTTTACACATGTTGTTTCTTTCTAGTTTTGAAGTAATGTGCTGAAAACTTTTTTCGGTTTTACCCGTATCGTATTTTGGCTCGAACGAGTTTCAGTACGTCGTATAAAGGTTTCCCGCATCTTTGTTTGGAAATATCCCGGCTACCATTCACCAAGTCAATGAGTGCTTCAAAAAATAGCAAGACACTTGCAGTCTGTGTGCAATCTTCTGTTGATACTTTGACTGTAAAAAAAAGAAACAATTTTATATGCTTACTGAACTACTGTAGGTATATTGTTACATTCATGTTCACTTATCTGGGAGGGAAAGAAAATGTACCGAATGCTTGATGTCTATCGCATGTTAAGCAGACTAAGTGATAGCCAGGGGATGGGCAGCAGCATCCTCTTGAGTACTACCACCACACTGACATCACTAACCCGCCCGCCAATCATGGTGATAACAGCAAAACCCCTTATGAATATTAATATTATACTCATTGGGAGAGGCTTATATTCAGCAGTGGACATCCAAAGGCTGAGAAGATTGTCCTAGTTGAAATATTGAGTTAATCAATATAAAAAAGGTTTATAAGTACAACATACCTGCCAAATATCCCATGGTACTTGCAATCAGGGACTGAAAATCAGCTCAAATTAACGATACCATTTTCTCAACCCTTTCTGTTAAACCGTTATTTGACACATACATTTTCATTTCGGTACCGATATACTTTAATTTAGCCCCGCGGCGCGGGTTGGCAGCGCGGGTGCGGCATTGTCAACTTTCGACAAGTATGACCTGATAAATATACTATTTTCCATCCTTGAAATATTTTCTGTATCTACGTAGTCGGATTCCCTTCGGTTAAATATCGATTTTGCTGTTCTGGGATACCAGAATTTTCAGTAAACCGTTTTAAATATATAAGAATGACATCAAGTAAAAAAAAACGGTTATTCCGTCACTTCTTGCAATATTCTCGTCAAATATTTGTGTTACAAACGTAACTTTCACTTAGCATCTCTCCAGGTTCACATATTTATCAGTCAAGTTTTTGAGTAAATCTCCTTCTCCTAACAGTTTTTGTAACGCCATAATTGGTTCATTTTATGCACTTCATAAGATGGGGTGGGTTATACAGGTCACTTCTATCATCATCATCTGCCTAGCCTTTTCCCAACTATGTTGGGGTCGGCTTCCAGTCGAACCGGATGCAGCTGAATATCAGTATTTTACATGGAGCGACTGCCTATCAGACCTCCACAACCCAGTAACTGGGTAATACGATACTCTTGGTAAAACTGGTTGTCAGACTTTCTGGCTTCTGACCAACAGTAACGACTGTCAAAGATCTACAAATGACAGCCGGGACCAACGGCTTTACGTGCTTTCCGAGGCACGGAGGAAACTCGCTATGGTAATGGTCACCCATCCACAGACCAACCTCGGCAAGCGTGGCTTAACCCGGAAGATCGGTCTATGCGGCTGTAATTATTTAGCCACGAGCTCCTCTACATACAGGTCACTTCTATCGTAGATTTAAATAATGTTTATTATCAGCTCTTTGTTTTGTTTAAAATACTTTGCTTTCGTTTCACCAACAAGATGCAGCTAACATTCGAGGCTCTCTGATCCCTACCGTTGCCAACACATGCAGACCCACACTGTGTTGTTTTCTACAAGGTCTGCTACCAACATTGCTAGATCGTTTTTCTTTGGACTTCCAACTCAAAACGTGTAGGCAACAGGCTATCTGTAGTTTCGTGGAATGCCTCTAATCATAAAAACTAAGGCGTGATCCGTACGTTTCTTTTTAGTTTTGCCACTTATAACATCTTTTCTCGATTTGCAGTCGAAATAAGGCGTAATGGCGTTTTCGTTGAACAACAATATAAACAGCCTATAGTCAGTTTCAAATATTTCATTTCTTTTTTCATTGCTTTTAAATCAGCTCGCGCAACACGCCTGCTAAGTGTCAGTCGGGATGGCAATACAAAACTTTCGCTCAGGAATCGATACAATCGTGGCCCTTATTTGTAAATGCTTAATGCCAAAATTTTCTCTACTTCTGTGAACCTTCATAAAAAAATCCAGCGAGACTACTATAGTAAACTTCTTTATAATATTTTGGAAAGTTGCATTTTCGGCTAAGTCTAGGGACTATTCATATTACAACGGCACGGGCACAGGCTAGGCGGGCGCAATGAGTTCAAAGTAAAATTAGACTTATTTATATGTAGACTCGTAAAGAATAGAATACGAGAGCACGTTGACGTGCACCGGATGAACGGAGGATGGATAGATCTATCTTATATTGAACTTGTTGCGCCCGCCCTTGCCCTTGCCGTTGTAATATTATGAATTGTCCCTTAGCACTTTTTCAATCGAATAGCACAGCTGTTCTTTTCCTTGTTACTTTTTTAGCATCTGCGCTACACCTGAAATCGATTAAATCAAAGTCAGATAGCAATAATAATTCATTAAGTTTTGCGACTCAGCAACTTTATACGGCAACACGGTTCAGCCACAGTTTTACAATCCATACAATTGGGAAACACTGGCGGTGGCCTCGCCCGACATCAAAGGTGTTGCCCAACTGTTTGGATAGTAAAACTGTGACTAAACTGGCCTGCACCCCCGGTCGAAAGCATTGTTTTTTTACTTTTAATGTATTTATTGGTACCTATTATGTACTTATAATTGATCATACAAAAAAAGATGTGGGAAATACCTTATCCGACTTTTTGAAGTTTGTTAAACATCAGCAAACACTATGGGCCCACACCCTTTGACAGCTGGAGTTTTATCTGAAATTAGAAATATAAAACTGGCTAAGTGATTTTCGGACCACGCAGGCTTTGGTAGTCAGAATGGCTATGAGATGTTTTAGTCAAAAGTAATGTATGCAAGCAATTCAGGTTAAAAGATAAATACACATAAAAATACAAAGTTATTTTTGAAGTTGATTTTAGTCATTATATAAGGAGTCTCTATGCACTTTTTACAGATCCAACTATATGTCATAAGTTGGTCAACTATTACTCTTTAACTAGTGAAGCCTACTTAACTGTAATAGTTTTCTTTGTAATTTCGTTAAACATATATGTACTGGACTACCTCGTTGGTCTAGCGGTCGCAAGCCCGACTGTTAAGCGTGAGGTCAGGGGGTTAGGTCCCCAGGTCGGGCAAAGTGTTATTGAGTTTTTCCGTGTGAAATTTCTCAGTAGCAGCCCTGTCTGGATTTGTGTCCGATTGATGTCAATAGGCTCGCCCCCTATTACATGGGACTTAAACATAACGGTGAAATGAGGGTGTACTATACGCCTCTGCCATCCCTTCGGGGAATAAGGCGTGATATTATAATATTTTTAAGATATTAACAAGTAGCGGTTTAGTTTGTAGGGGTGGGAAAATGTCACTCTAAAAAGATGACCACTTTAAAGCTTAATATTTCGTTCATGACATTTCCCAATATTTTTGAAAGACCTATTAAAGAATACCAAAGAAGACAGGACGCACTAATAGCACAGTAATAGTCTGAGAGTTAAATGGCTGTGACATGCAGATGGACATGGCAAAACTATAAAGATTCCTAGTTTGACTATGGAACCCTAAATAGTGGGTTTGGTTTAAGTATTGGTAATAAAAGTTTTTATTAAAAGTTTTACCTTCTCTTTTCCGCTTTGAAGATTTCTTGGCAGGGATGGATTCTATTTTCACAAATTCACCTGAAATTTATAAGTATCTAGTATCTAACTAAGTAAGTAAAACACACTATTTACTTGATTCAAAAATGTTTTGCTATTTATTATCATTACCCAAAAGTGTTTATTTCAACAGGCTGTATACACATATTGGAGCAGTGAATAAGTAAAATTTATTTTTATGTAATCTTTTGTGTTTATTTACCAACGTTAAATAAAACAATTGAACATAAAAATCTAATTCAAATTTTTCAATAGCTATAATTATTAAAATAGAAATTCAAGTACTTAATAGAGTTAAACCATAAGATATAATACCACGAGATAATATGTATCTTATGACAAATTTGAAATTGTCTCGACAAGACCTTTATCTCATAAGACATTCAGGCCTGTGACAATCACCATTTTGCTATGTAACTCTCTGAATTAAGAGGAATCAAATGACACCTCATTTATTAAAATCCATCCAGCCCATGGGATGCATCTGATGCTAAGGGGGTACAAATAGTCCCACATACATACATGGATGAAGATGATGTAGAAAAATATAAGCCTGCCTCTGCTGTTGTGCAGTTGATTTAAAAAAACCATTCATCAAATCACCTGGAGAAATAGATGTTTGTTATATCCCTCATAACAACTAGTTGCACTTGAAATCTTGTATTAATATTATTGGTATAATGAGTTCAGTGACATATACATATATATGCTATGAAGATATAAATAACTTATAAGGGTCTAAATTTTATTAGACTTGCAAAATAAAGGTTCCACACCAAGTAGACAAACTGCCAAATTGGTAACTCATTTTGTAACAAGGAAAGGTGCAAGGTAAAATTAAAATTGTTAAATTGATAAAGGAGAAACTTTGGCCAGCAGTAGGGCCATAAATTTTAATTATAAAACTAACTTACCTGGCATATGTAAAGTAGGAACAGCATCAGGGCTCAATCTTTTCGTCCAGGTCAAATATCTCTCCTCAAAGTGATTATGGCATATTTTTCTATTTTTATGGATGAAATTGTGATCTAATGAAGTTAAGCTACTTCCAACAACATTAACCCACAGTATAAACCGTTCCTTCTCTCTTTCTGGGTGAGGAAATGAATGCAAAGTAATGCTATCTATATCTGCAAATAAAAATTACGATTTCGGCGTCTGTCAGTCACGAGTGTAGTTCTGTCTGATTAAATTACCATGATGCAGTATCACTAAAAATGAACATTGACATAGGTTAGATACCAAATTGTATTCTAATTTGGTAACACCCAAATTCTGTGGAATTAAGATTATTTTAAAAATTCGACTTCTTTATATCCGAGTAAGGATTAAGTGGCCCTCGAATGAATCGGCGCCGGTCGGCAATTCGACGCTTGGTATGAGAAAGGTTCTCTAAGTGGACAGAGGTCATGACTAGTGAATTTTATTAATACTTAAAGTAATTTAAAGAACTACTTACAAGTTGTATTACAACGCGGAACACAACAACTCCTCGTTGAACCAGCCATCTTTCAACTGAGCAAAATCGTCAGGCAAATCGGAGTCCAGTATGATATACAGGAGTCAAACGTTATAAGCTGGGTCGTCAGGGTTGAGGGAAGTAGTAAAATCGTCGAAAATAACGAAAAAACAACCAGAATACATTCGAAAACACCAAAACACATTAAGGTCCTTGCTGGTCCTTGCCCCCCATAACATAAACAAACAGAATACAGATTGAAAACAGTGTAAATGACATTGTCAATGTCAAAATTGTCAATGCCATGTGGTTGTTTACCTACGTTTCGTTACTCGCAATCACAGACTATATAGGGATACAAGTACAACTCGCAATGGACATGAAGCAATTAATCTCAAGCCCAAATACATTAGGTAACCTAATTTCGGTTAGTTAGAGCGAGCAAAGCGAGCGATCGAAGCCCCCGTCATCACCTTCGTGTTAGGTTACTTAAACCCTGCAGACAGAAATAGGAACCCCCACGCAGCGGGGCTCCGCCGGCTCTTGTTTTGAAAACCCAAAGAACCTTACAAACATCCCCTTAAGTTTTTCATTTGCAAATAGAATGCTACTACTTTTGGAACTTTATGAATTTTTCAATTGCTCTATTTCGTTTTTTTAATGATCGTTTTATACAGGAAGACTTTGAATTCGTTGGCAATATTTTAGTCCAAGAATCTAATTGAGGAACAAATAATAACTAAAGCTAGTAAAGTGTTCAAAAATAATAACCCAGAGTTTTCCCAAAATGAACAAAAAAATAAAAAGGGTCAAATTGTGATTGCGCGCTATTTAAAATGTACGGGTGCCGTGTGTGAGTGTGTGTGACACGTACGCACACACGCGCCATCACCGTCGACGCCACCAGCCATTCATTTTTTGCGCGGGACGGAGCGCGGGCGGCGCGCCGGCGTCGCTTTGATTGCGGTCGCGAACTCGCGGATCGCGATGTATAGTAGCCGCCAGATAACGCTGCAATAAAAGTCGTTGACGCCCGTCTACCAATGTATTCCAATATTTCAAAACGTATTAAAAAAATGTATCAGCGTGCGATACACGATCAAAACAAACGTTATCGTGGTAAGGGGCGTCCTTGACGCAGTTGTGGCGGCATCTATCTCGCCACATGCGAACTAGCCACACGGTCACTGAGCATGGATTGCAAACCTTTTGGTCAAAACCATGTTCAGTAGTGTTTATTTTGGTAGGTAACTACTAATATAATGAAACTCGTGTATCAAATTGTAGCCTTTATTTGACAATTATTTAAAATTATTATACATTCCTTTCAATTAAACGAATATAAACTTAACCCTTTTGTAAATTAAGTTGATTACCGAATGACTTGTACAGTAGACCTCATTTCAATGGTCACAATATGACATTGACAGCGCTTTTATATCGTAACAGTAATGACGACTTTCGTAATTCATGAATTACCTCTGATATGGGGTCGAATGTACCTACTATTGGAAAGACCAAAAAACTTGTTGGAAATTCTAAATGTCACCTAAATGTGATGTAGATGTAGATTATATTGTTTTCACGATAAGAAGATTAAAATGACACATGTCAATAGGAGTTGCTAGACATGTGACTGTAGTCGATTCAACTATCGATAAAATTTGTAAAATTTCAGCGAGAATTTGACAAATTATTGTAATGTGATTTTATGTACATTTCAAATACTTGTGATTTAAGTAATTAGGATTAAGTCAATTAGCATGCATATCTTCAACAATAGACGATTACGTGCTGATGTGATAATGAATCCAGCAGGTATGGGATGAGTGAACATAAATGTTTATTTATCACCAATAATAAGCCCAGTAGCCGGGTCGCGAAAAAGAGGTTTATCTTGCGAAACGTTCGTCGGTCCTGAATTTTGGATGTGTTATGTTAGGTGTTTTTTTATGAAAAGCCCACAAACAGACACACAGACAGAGAGAGAAATAGACAGCCAAACAGAAAGACAGACATGGGCTTCAAACCTATAAAATACCTCTGATTTTGAGTCTGGAATGAAAAATAAGAATTTAATTTTCTACAAAATTTATGTGAATAATTTTTGGCATAAAACCCATTAGGAGTTATTTAATAAAAACTCATTTTTGGGTTCTTTAACCCAAGATGGCAGAGCGCGCCGAGGTCACACAAGGTACAAAATTTGTAATTTTTATAAGAACACATATCCGTATCACGTATCCAAAATTTAGGACTGACCGACCTTTTGCAAGGCAACTGGGCTATAATGAGCCTTATTTTAATTATTCAATCAACTGAGCCTATCGTCTATAATTATTACGACAGTCAAAATATTCATTCTGTTAATATAAATTTATCGAAATGATTTTATCGATACGCACGTCTCTAGCAACTGGTACCATCTGACGCAAGTTTGAAAATGCGTCGGGGTTTTTTCAAAATCATTTATGTAATTTATAATTATGGCGTTAAACACATATAACTATATTGTTTCTATGTTTCTGATTTTAAAACAACCTTTTGGGTAAGGCTTTATTAATATTTTAAATTGATTTAATACTTTTTGAATTAAATTATCATACACAAGCGCCATTACAATTTATTTTCATGTCATGAACTGACATCTGCCAAATTAATCAACTTACCGTGAAAGCAATATAGTGCGAACACCGTAAGATTCTAATAAATCGTGCGAGGTTATGAACTCTCTATAATATATATACAATGTGTTTTTTTTAACAAAACAAAACAGTAACAAACTAATAAAACAAACGTAACACTAAAACAATTAACAACAACAAAATTAATAACAACAAATGCGTGAAAACTTTCCGAGTATGAGTTACGTTAAGTCAATCCCAAGCGCAAACCAGATTCGGAATGACAAACGAGCCGAAGGACAAAAGCGCAACACATTATTACAAAATAACGGATAGGTAATGCGCCCCTGACTCGCTCTGACGTCACACTCAGCGATAATAATTTACGTTTCGGGAGTTTTTGGTAGAAGTCGGATCAATGACTTTTATTGCAGCTTTAACTGGCGGCCACTATAGCAGCTTCGATTTTCCTACGGAACTAACGTGTAACTCGTACTTAAATTAAATTATTTAGTTAGGTCCGAAAGAAATTAAAATCATGATAGAAAGCCCTGTGAAGCACAATAGCGCCCGTTTGTCTAAGCCACAAACACGAGAAAGCAAATTAAAAATGGGGGCCACTTCTACGCATCAATCAATGAAATATGGCAGCTTGCACATGACATAATAATAAGTGATGCTACGTAATAATTGTCAGCACTGTTGGCACAGTGGCTGAGTGTGTGGCTGCTGCGTTACGTGTCGCGAATTCGATTTCCGCATAGAAAGATGTACGTGTTGAGTTTGTAAACGCACCCAGCACATTACCTACAAAAGTAATTAAGTACAAGCGCTGGGAATGTTTTAAAAAAAGACAGAGGAAGAATTGGAAAATTGGAAGTGATTTAAACTTTTACTTCGGTGTTCAAAGTAAAACTTATTCTTAGCAAAAGTTTCAAATTACATGTGCAATGACTGTAATATCATTAAAAATGAATTGAATGAAACAGCTGATTAGAGTTATTTAGAAAAGTACCTACAGCGTTGCAGCGCGTGAACTTTGGTGAAACAGCTGATTGGGACTACGCGGCCGGCGTGCGCGTTTGTGTTGTACCTACTGCGTCGACCGCGTGTGAACTTTGGTGAAACAGCTGATTGGGACTACGTGGCCGGCGTGCGCGTGTGTTTGTAATTATTTAGTACACTACCTTAACTACTACGTTTTAGTTTAGTACTTAGGAGGTACTTACCTACGTGTACTTTAAGAGGTGCTCGAAGTGTTCACTTGTTCTTTGTACACACAGCTCAGCACGGCGCCTATGGCTTATTTTCACGTTTTGAAAAACAAATGTACGCGATCAACAATTATTATTTCGAATGCCGTAACAATCCTTTCGCTTAACTGTTCGCGACTTTCACTTTATTGCTCGTGCTCTAGTCTTTTAAATTAACCCCACAAAAAAAAAACTAAGGGCGTCAGGTCAGGCGACCGCGCAGGCCAAGGTACAGGCCCGCCGCGTCCTATCCAACGCTTGCCGAAGCTTCGGTCGAGGAACGTGCGAACATCCCGCTGGTAGTGTCATGTTGGTAGTACAGCTCGGACTGATAGCTTTCAGGCACGTTCTGCAGCTGCTCTTCCACGGAGGTCTCTTGGCACTTGGGCATACGTTATTACGCGGAATGATGCAAAATCCAGTAAGTTTTGAGTTGACCTCAAGATTCGGTCTCTTGATTCATCGGGATAGCGGCGGTGGAACATCAGACGGGTTCGCGGAAAACTGTGCGTTCGGTCGTAAAACAAGACCATATCCAGGTATTGCTGGTTCGTGTACACTGTTCTACGTGGTCGTGGCATGTTACTTACGGTTTACGGTTCACAGAATCTTTCGCGAATTACACGTCATGCACTTGACCTATTTAACGCGTGACTGGAGCGGCGCAGGCGACGCCGCGCATGCATTTCTTTGCTCGAGAGGGGGCGGGCGGCCGCACCCCGCGGCCCCGCAGATGAGCGCGGGGATCGATCGAGAGGCCCGATGTCATGTAGGTAACTTTGTTCATGCCGAATATTGTTTGGCGGCATTTCTTTTCAAGGACATGCCTACTGAATGAGAGCTCGTACTCGTACCTACATTGTAGCGTAAGTAATAAGACCGCGTAGTAAACTGGTATACTAGCATTACTAGCGGACGCATCTTGATACTTTAAATTTATTAAAGTTTTAACTATCATTTTTACTATTTATTTTTTTATCGTGTTTATTAATTTTAGACTTTATGTAGGTAAATGACAAGATATATCACGTTTTTAAAATTAATAATTTGTCAATTTTAATACACGATATTATGGGCTTAAATACATTAGTATCATGGGTAGAATACGGGGTTAAAATATTGCCAATGAATTAAAAGTCACGCTGTATAATTTGATTATTATAGTTGTCAGGGGGCTTACCATGACCTCTTAAGGTGAAAGATACGGGCTGTTCCCGGCACTTTTCCCGCTAGATGGCGCTGAAATCATTCTTTTTAGCTTAGCAGGGCAGAAGTTGACTGGAAGTTGAACTGCCCTGCTTTTTTGTACTATGACATCGTTAGAGCAGGCCTGCGGCGGCAGGTCTGCTACATTGACGTTTACGAAATCCGTTCACCTGTTTTTTTTGTATAGACTTTTCGTACCATAAACAAGCTTATCCGTTCAACTTGGTTGAATAGTCGTTCACCTTTTGTACTGTCATGGTACGATTTTTAGCGATTCAGAAGCAGGCCTGCTTTTGAACGGATATTGACTGGCTGGCATCTTATGACGTCATGGTAAGCCCCCAGGACAAACCTAATATAATTAATCCAAACCTTTATATACGATATTTGATAGTATATTCCGATGATTATTTGTGATTTATTTAGGAATTGTTTTTATATTGTTGGGTAACTACATTTTGGCGACAGATCTACTATTTTGCGGACAAACCCTATTATTTAAGAAATTCAAAACGAATTAAATTGGCAATTGGCAATAGCTTATATCATACCATTACAATGTCGGCGACTCGCCCAGGGATTCATCAGAATTCATCACAAATCAGCTATAATCAGAAGAACATTGTTAATTCAGCTTATTTCAGTTTAGATTGTTAAGTTCACAAACTTCGCCGCTTACGCGTCTCGCTCGAGCATATCTCCCGCCATCTTAGAGCATATACCTAGGTACTAGTCGCGCGCAGAAGGTTTGCCGATGATTGCCCCTCCCACTTCACCGACCGCTACCCGCGCTCGTCTGGCCTACCTACTAATCGTACCGACCATCGACGCGTGATGTCATGAGGCTATCGGCAAACCTTCTCCGCGCGACTTATACATATATGCTCTAAGTGTTAGATAAATCTTTCAAAAATATTGCTGGTTCCATTGAACAACAAAAAGGCCTGTTCTTAGTCCGCATTATTGTGCAACTACGGACTACGGAACCCTAGTAATACGCGTCGTGGCTCGACACGCACTTGACCGGTTTTATTTTTTTAAAGGTTGTAGATACTGGTTAAGGTAATAGGTTTTAGTATGACATGTTTAAGCCTGCCATAAGGCTAAGCGTATGCTGAGACGTAGGTGACGCAGGTGCACGCAGCGCAGCGCAGAGCAGATTTTGTAATGCATGAACGTACTAAGACCTGCGTGCGCTGCGACGCAGACGCGTGCGACGCAGACATGCGTCTGCCCTGCTCTGCGCTCTTATAGATATACTGTACTCTTTGCTCTGCGCCTCGTTGTAGTGCCGGCACAGATTTCTGCGCGACGCGGGCATTTCGACATGTGTTTTTTTACTGCTAATTCGAATTTTGTTGCAATGACAGAACATTTAATTGAATTAGTGCGTTGTGAACCTTGTTTGTAAGATACTAATCATACAGACTATCTATTAAAAAAAACGTTCGTCAACTCGAACGCGTCTATTCTTTGTACTAGTTAAATCTCGAATGTGTCTTCGAGCTGAGACGCAGCATGCGGTCGCGGCGTGGCCTATATCTGCCTCGCCTACCCTACGCGGCAAAATTTGTACTGTGCTGTGCTAAGGTGCTGTGCACTGCGTCACCTGCGTCTGCGTCTGACAATTATGCGATTTTAGAATACATTTTTTTTTAATATAAAGCACAATGGTCACTCGGCTAACATGCTTGTACTAGTAAAATCTAACAAAACTTAACTTGATGAAACATGTCGTTTCATTCGCCTACATAAATATAACTAAGTACAGCCTTCAATATATTTTTAAAAGGTCGGAGAGACAAAATATTTTGCCACTTCCAATATCAGATTCAAAACGTGATGCGATTCCAAGTCCATTAAACGAATGCCAGGTCAACAAGAGTAGAAGATCAATCGGAGTCTATAAGCAATGCAAAAATATAAAAAAAAACAGGAAAATAATATAAAATCGCACAGAACACCAAAGAATATTGTCCTCCTAGTAAATCGACCAGCACAATACACAACGTCCGCCGCCGTCCGGCATACCGTCCTCGCCGACGAGGCCCGTCGCGACTTCCCACCGCCGCCGGTCACGATCCACCGAGCTCTCCCGTCGTAGAACCGGTCGTCTCTTCAGATTCCGCAGTCACACCGATAATTCAGCCCTCATCAAGCTGTCTCCCCCCCCCCCCCCCTATGTCCACGCCAGCAACGCCCTAAGCCGAGGTCCGAGTCGGGTCGTCCTTAGTGCTGTTGTTGCAGGTAGTCATGATGTTAGTGTAGTACAAGTAGTTAGCTTAGGTTAAGTATTTCACTTCCCCCCCATTGGCTGGAGACCCTTCAGGTCTCGCCAATAATTGCCCAGTTACGTAGAAACCGTCCCCTAGGACGACATGTAGCAGTCCAATAGAAAAAAAAAAAAAGAATATTGTAACAATATGAACGGGAGCACACGATGCGTTGCGGCGGCGGTACGGCGCCGGAGCGGTGTCGCTGCGTCGTCTTACATAGGAATATCTGTGGCATGTCACACGATGCGCTCCGGCGCCGCACCGGACTTACAACCACCGAGACGAGGCGGGCAGGGGTGAATGCGTCGCGACGTCGGAGCGGCACCTGCGGCACCGCTCAGTTGTTTATGCGTCACAAGGAAGGACACACGCTCGCTCGTTTCGATTTTTTTGCTACGGCGCCGCTGCGACATAACAACATTGCGGCGCCGCACCGGGCGGCGCTCGTGTGCCTGCTGATACGGTGAAATCTTTGCGGTGCGGCGCCGCAACGCATGGTGTGCCCCCGCACTATGGGAGGAGAACACAGTCGTTGCCGAAACTACAACGACACGGTTACCATGGATACGGTCAGCGCAGAAAACCGTCAATTTAATTTTACTTGTCAAGAATAGGGAGGGACGTAATCGATCGATTTATGACATTCTCGATTTTTAGATGTAAAATCATTGGTTTTTATCTAATTTATGGCTTTATTAAAACAATTTACCACGAAGTAACATCAAATTCTATTAGTGGCTAAGCTTAGTATAATATTAATGAGAGTTTATACGGTTGACATTGCCTGGGATTTCATTTCAGTTTAAGAAATAAAATCCTAATAGACTAGAAAAAGTATGGACTTCTCTATACCCTAAATTCCTATCTCAGATAATTTATGTAAACAAAGGGGATAACAGATAAAAAAAATATTTTATTAATGGTAATTCACTGAAAATGCCGGAAAAAGGGTTAGATTCTCTTTTATGTACTGATTTTAGAAATAATAATTCTAAAAATATCATACCGTAATTACTTTTATAAATTTTCAGTTTTCAACAAAGTTATTAAAAAAAGGAGATTTTCTGGTATAAAGTATTTTATGATACTGGTAACACTGTAGGAGTACAAAACATTTTCAAATTTCGTCAAAATGTCAAAGTTGTTTATTGTTTGTCTTAGCGACATATCAATACATTCGTTTTCTTTTCCCGTTTTCGCTGCGTGTTTGTTAATTTTGTTATTGTGCTATAGTATCATCGTGTTAAGTTTTTCATCTTGTTGGTGTTTGTTATATTTCCTTGTTTTTGTTGAGTTCGTTTGTTAAGTTTTATTTGTTATTTGACAAATGGAGCCTCAGCCGGGGCCCTCGAAGGCAGCCGCCCCCGACTTTTGGTCGCCTGTTAAAAAGCGGCCTCGAACATCTATGAGTGCCACAGAAAAACTTATGGTGATGAATGCGTATAAGGACTGATTAAAGTGATTATAAGGCGCGTCTCCGACACACTACACAAGACATTGTTTGGCTACGGTATTTTGTTTGCATTGTTCTTAAAATTAACTTGATTTTAAATGATTACTTGGTAAACATTTAATGATAAAATGTTTTGTACCACTAACCTGTCACTTTGACAATGACATTTCTTTGTTTACATAAATTATCTGAATTCTGGAATTAAGGTATAGTAACGTAAGTAATTACGGATGCGTTCGAAGTTAGATATTTTAAACAGCGTTCTGATAAATAAAATACTATTTTTAAAATAAGATTATCTATATTTCCCCAGCTTTTAAAAATAAACGAAGATATCCATTAAATACACTAACAATGCACTAATATATTGGTGACAGTTTCATCTCGGTAACAAATTTCTGTTTTTTCCTAGTCCAAAGTGACCATTGTTCTGGCGTCTGGCAACTGGGACCGGGCTAGATTGGCAACATTGGTTTGACAGATGTGAAGTCCACATTGTCAACGACAGGTGACAGGTGTTTCTCGTCCTACCTAGCTAGCTACTAATACTTAATCTGTGGTCCTACCGGTTTTCAACATTATAACTGGTGCTCTATAAAAAATTAAGATATTACTGATTTTTATTGTACAATATGTAAGGCTGTTTCTCTTTTTCTAGCAACAGCGTGATATAACTTAAATAAATAAGTTTTAAATTTCGTTTGTACCTTTTAGTTAATAAAATGGCCAGCAGCGGCTTTCGTCTTCGTTTTGGTGATGGCCAAACTAACTCGGGTAAGTTAAAAAACTTATATAGGGTTAACTATTTACATGAGACCTAAGTCGTATCCATTGATGTTCTCTCACAAAGTGACTTAAAGTTAAACTAAGTACCTACCTGCTTACACTTGTGTGTAGTAAACAAAACATTTTTCCATTGTTGATTACTATTTTCATCGGATTAAATAAGTTGAAAACGTTATTGCAGATATCAGTAACGAAAACTTTGAATCTCCATCAAGGCGCACTACTAGAATAAGAACCAAACCAAAGAAGTATGGCGATTTCCTGGATCTTACACCAACCAAGCGAAGATTGTATAAGGACGTCAGTAGTTCTGAAGAAGATAGTGAAGTTAATGATGAAGCTTTTTCACAAAAACCTACAGGTATAGATAATTAAAAGACAATCTTTTTTGCTGTAAAAAATATTGTGTTTGAATAAAAAGAGATTAGATTCCTCATAACTAACTTCTTTATTAGTTAAAATAAGCTACTACGAGAGCAATAGTTTCGTCAATAGTAAAAAAAATAGTTTTATAATATTGTACAGCTTTATTCAGCGAAGATGATGTGGAAGGCCAGGATATGTTCAAGTTCAAATCCCGTCATACAAAGCATGATCTACAAAATAAAGTTAAGGCAGCCATCAGTAACTCTCCAAAACCCATGGATTCACCAATGAAAACACCAAGGAAACTTCTTCATTCAGTTAATAGCCCATTGGTCAAAATATCAGAGGCTACACCAAAACATGTTAAGGATATAATGAAGAAAAGTAAGTATATTGTATCTAATTAGAACAGCATGACATCAGCTTCGAGTGAAAACCTCTGGGATGCATTTGGTCATTGTACAGTTCCTGTGGGCTTTCATGTGGATGAAGTAGTGGGCAAAAGGTAGTCAATTATATTTATTACGAATTTTATATACCCAATAATGGCTTAATTTCAATGCCTACAAAATTATAGTATGTTATTATACATTGTGATGAAATAACCAAATTGCATTCCCCAGGTTTTTACTCTAAGGCAACAATAATCTAAACTGAGTCTGTTTTTGTTTTTAAATATACACAAAACTACAATAGCTAATTTATGGTCAAAGTTCATATTTATTTGTCTTTTTTTAAATGAAGATGATTAGAGTAAATGTTAAATATTTCAGGAATTATTCACGAAGTGGAATCTGATAGTGCTGACAGTGATTTCTCTGACAGCAGTAGTGATTTTGTACCTGAAGGAAGTGACCATGAGGTAATATAAATGTTGTGAATAACTCTGAAAAATATACTAGAAATGTTTTATATTGATGAAGGGAATCAACAACTGTGTGCATCCTTATTGTGTTATGATAACATACAAAATTAAAATTATGTTTTCAGACTGACTCCCCATCCCCAACCGCATCATCTGAAGAGGAAGAACAACCAAAGAAGGTAGTAGGTAAAGCTGTTAAGAATAAAGATAGTAAGACAAAAGTGAAAGATTCAGAATATTTTGTCACCCCTGACAATTACTTCATGATGCATTCCAGTAAAAAGGTAAAAATTAACTTATTAATATTAGATATTTTGCATCTAATGGTTTGTGTTGAGTAATTTTATTAATTTAATTATTTTAAATATAGATTGCCACATCAGACCACACTCTAGCAAGACTAAAAAACTTAAATGTCACTGAAAATGAAGGTGATGAGATCCAAATATCACTTGAACATAAAAACAGTATAAATGAACTCAATCAGACATACACTCAGCTGTTTAATAAGTGGCTGTACATTTTGAGTGAAAATTTCAACATCATACTCTATGGAATTGGTTCAAAACGCTCAGTACTTCAACAATTTCAAAAACAGAAACTAAAAGACTTCCCATGTATTGTAGTTAACGGATTCTTTCCAAGTTTAACAATTAAGAGTATTCTTGAAACAATTGTAATTGATCTTTTGGAAAATAATCACGTGCCATCAAATCTGGGAGATGTTGTTAACTTGATTGATACTCAGTTGACAGAGAATGGTATGGACTTGTTTCTGATAGTACATAATATAGATGGCACTATGTTGCGGAATGCTAAAGCGCAGTCTACATTGGCCAGTATATCTCAAATCAAGAATGTCCACACAATTGCGACTATTGATCATATTAATGCACCATTATGTAAGTATTTAAGAAATAATTTTATTAGCAGTTATTTAATTTTGTATCAATATTGTACGACTGTGTTCCCCAAAGGGTAAAGCAAAACTGAAATGATTATTGTGTAAAAATTGCTGAAAACAAGCATTCAACATCTATAAAATATTTTTTTTAAAAGTGGTTCTTCTTTTTTTTGTGATTGTCATGGCGACCTATATGTACTCTACTGCTCTTGCCCTTCAGTAATCACAGGCGCGGCGTTCTCATTACATGATATAGCCAAACATATGTCATCTACATTCCATATCTATGATTTCAGTATGGGATCACACAAAGTTGAGTAAATTTAAGTTCACATGGTGGGATGTGACTACATTTGTGCCATACTCAGAAGAGACTTCATACGAGAACTCTTTGATGACGCATCGCAGCGGTGTGTTACAACTGTCTTCACTCAAGAGTGTTTATCAATCTCTCACTACAAATGCTAAAGGCATCTTCAAAATTATCATTGAGTATCAATTGGAAAATCAAAAACAACATTATCAAGGTAATTATGGTGAAGTAACTATGATCAAAAATCATACTGCCTAAAATTCGAGAGTTATGTCCTCTTTGCATCAAAGCCACTTTATGGAATTTGGAAGATAAACTAGTCTTGAGCTCAATTTTGGAGGAAACTGAATAATTATTTTTGAAAACAGATACACAGCTAAGTTAGCCAGAAACAAGTCTCACTTCTGCATTAATAAATTTCGACAATCCCTACGTTTATGCCCTAAGCGCAAAATCGTAATTTTACAAGGGATCAGTTTGAAGAGAATAGTTTTCATAAATTTTTAAACTATGAAACGTAGTTGCCTCAGTATGGTGTTCAGGCTAAGCGTATGCTAGGATGCAGGTGACGCAGCACAGCACAGTACAGATTTTGCAGGGCAGGCGAGGCAGACATAGGCCACGACCGCATGCTGCGACGCAGCTCGAAGAAACATTCGAGTTTTAAGTACCTAGTACAAAGAATTAATGTTGGGCGTAACTGATATATTTTCCTAATGCATTATACATTATATTATAATTTTCAAACTGTTGTTTTTAACTGTTGTAATATATATTATATTGTATTGTATTGAAGGAACACTAATTATCAATAGAGCAGAAGACTTGCAGTAATATGAAACTAAGTTTACACTAATATAATATAAAATTATTTTAACGGTAATAAAAATTGGCTCTTGTTATTAGTGGGTTAAAGTTCATAATTGTGTGACGCTTTAATACAATGTAAAGTACGACAATATTATTTTGCCAGTAATATGAAACAAGTTCACACTAATATTATGTAAATATTTATGTTATTTTAACGGTGGTAAAAATTTGCTCTTGTTATTTGTGGGTTAAAGTTCATAATTGTGTGACACTTTCGGCCGACTTATCGACTCGACGCGAGTGGCGGGCGACTACTACCTATAGACAATAATATATATTATAACAGTCTTTGTTGCAAATAAATAATGGTTAGAATATTAGAAATGTATAATGAATTATATTAGCTGTTATATGTTATAACGCCCAACATTACAAAGAATAGACGTGTTCGAGTTGACGAACGTTTTTTTTTATTAGTCTGTATGATTAGTGTCATACAAACTAGGTTCACAACGTACTAATTCAATTAAATGTTCTATCATTGAAATAAAATTATAATTAGCGGTAAAAAAACACGTGTCGCGCGGAAGTCTGTGCCGGCACTACGTGGCCCAGAGCAGGACAGACGCATGTCTGCGTCGCAGCTCTTAGTCCGTTTTTGCATTACAAAATCTGTTCTGCCATGCGCTGCGTGCACCTGCGTCTCAGCCTACGCTTAGCCTTAATCTCGTAATGTGACTGAGACTGCCTACTTTTGTGGCTTGTAGTGGCTACAGGCTGTGCCAGGTGTCGCACACGTTTGGTGGGTAATAGTCACGTCGAACGTGGCCACTCGCAATTGAGCCGCCGTTATACCCTTCCCATCTTCAGTACTTAGGGAGACGCCAAGGAGATGTATACGAAATGTGTCCTCACATGTAGACTATCATATTTTAGTCCTTTGATCCTGGGGCAGCTTGAATGGCCTATTAGCCTTGCACTTAAAAATATGCAAATGAGGTTCATGATTTCATGTAGATGTTAGGGCATTGAGACTAATACTGCTTGCAGTAACTATATACCTACTAAAGCACGTTCTGTTTAATTTCTAGGACTGCCATTCAAGGACTTGTATTCTAAGTGCCGGGAGCAGTTTTTAGTAAGTTCAGATCTTGCACTAAGAGCTCAACTCACAGAGTTTTTGGATCATAAACTGGTGAAAATGAAACGCACGTACGACGGCAGTGAAAATCTGGTAATACCTATTGATAATGTATTAATGCAGCAATTTTTAGACCAAGAAACTAGTTGACATTGGAACTGTTATTTGTATCCCAATTTATGATTGTTGGTCTTTATTAAAACTGTCAAGGAATTCATAGTTTTAGTTATTATCTAATAACCTCTTATTCATGAGGTAATAATCAACAAATTGTTATATTTAGCTTTTATTTTACAATCCCAGAAATAAAGTCTTAATAGGATTATATATAATATATATCAACAGGCCAAAGTTGTAAATTACTTAAACTTAATGACTTACACAATATAATAAAATTATTAACTAAAATTCTCTTCAACATATCTGGCACGTTCACCATGATGCATCAACCAAACATTTCATTGATATTCTTAAGTGCATAAATCGCTATTTTAAAATTTAAAAAGATTGTAGAAAAATACTCTCTGAACTCATCAGACGTCAAAGATTTGATCTAATTAATCAGATTACGATATTTTACTACGCCCATTGAAATTTAATTTTGTTTTATTGAACATGTTCAGTTATCATTAGTGAGATTATGAATTATTTGATATTGCATTTATTAGTACAATCCCATTACGGGAAATAACACATTTTTGCAATATAATCTGTGCAGTTAAAGTAAATAGATAAAAGTATTGTCACATTAACCTTTGACCGCCAGGCTACTGAACAAACCGCTATCTAGCTAAAATTATGTACACAAAACATTTTATATTGTATTGTCAATTTTAAATGGGATATTGTAAAGTCATATTAGTTTTATATCTGTGGGTATTTTCTGGATGAAAATAACATGTCAAAAAGTATCGATTTGTGTACATTCATTTTTTAATGATTGATCATTTAGCGACGTTCAATATGATGCATTGTTCATATATGTTCATGGCGGTGGAAAGGTTAATATAGTAGTTAAACAGCTATAGCAGTAAATAAATCTGAGAAAAATAAGAATAAATAAATAGTTGAGGGCATTCAATTCGCTTTTGTTCTTGTAAAAATATTTAAATATCCCTCTTACACCTTATAAACTCGAAATCATGGATGTTGATGGATATTCCACATTATCATAATTTGTAATTATAGTAAATAATTCTCTACATGAAAATTGACATCAATGTCATAGTATTTAAAATTTTAGTATGTCTTTATCAGTCTAACTTGGTCATCAAAAAACAGGCGGCGCCCACATCAGAATTGAAGTTGTAATAGATTCCAAGGGCAGGTTTGGAACAGTTTTGTCTAACAATTTACTCATGTTCTTTTCACTTACAGCTAATTAATACAATTCATCATAACTGTAGACCAAATGAGAGCTATTTTAATCCTATAATCATGCACTTCCATTTCAATGATTAGACTAAAATTAAGCATATCAATAGAATAAAAAATGATTATTACATAAACAATTTAATTGAAACATTAACTGTCGGACAACAAACTACAGATTTCACACATGTCTATTGAGACATCAACATTAATCAATGATAGAAAAACTTCATCAAATTGTACGACGTCCAGCAGACGCGTTTAACACTAGAGTAAAAGCGATTGGGTCTAGCCTCATTGGATGTCGGGTATCAATCTCACGAATGACAACTAGTCTACGGGGATGACTGCGGGTGTCGTGATTGTGAACAGGTTTATTGTCCGATGCATCGGAGCGCTGTACACTTACAAACTAGTGAGATAATTCCGCTTAAGGCAACACTCAATTTTCGTCGTCATCCTCGTGTTTCCGCTTTTTACCCCGAGTGCTTTCTTCAGGCTCTCCGTCTGCGTTTTCCTCACCGTCTGTATGATAAAGAAACGAATTTAACTTGTCTCAATAAAATAAAAAAAAAAAATGATGAAAAGTATTACGATTGTTATTTGTAAAGTGTGTACAAACTTGTGCAACATGCTTGAAATATTACGTTTATAAATAAAGTAAGCGTACCATTTATAGCCATTAAAAGAACTGTATCTTGCATAAAATGAAATATGACGCGTTAAAGTATAACGTTTTTTTTTTTTACAATATGTTCAAGTAAATACCTTGTACTTTAGAATTTTGATTTCCCTCGCGCTCGTTTTCCACTTCTTCATCGTCTACATCTTCGTCATCTTCCTCTACGTCGCTGCCGTCATATAAAGAGCTTGCAGAGCTCTCCTCCTCTGTCGAAATACAATTCTAAATTATACCTATGTCCTTTTCATTATGACAGTTTCGTATAATCTTACGGATGGTAAAAGCAGAATTGGTGTGGTCACGTGAATAAATTAATTTAATAAAACTGTACCTTCCCAACGCGATGATATGACTGTCCGTTATTGGGTAAAACTACGAATCGTGTATTTTTTACAAATTATGAAAGAAAAGAGCACCCCTCAACCGCGTACCCCGCGCTTTTATAACAACATAATGCGATCACCAATCAGCCGATGCAGAACGTTTCAACAAGTCAGTTGTTGAACGATACGGTTTACTATGTCGTTTTCTCTTGTTACAATACGGCCGACGTATCTTGGCGAGTCTGAATTTAGCTGATTAGCTGCGCAGTAGACAATTTTCGTTTCTAAAAGATTCATTGCGCAGCCAAACAACTAACTTCAGGTATTGTACGAGAATCGTAGACAAAACGAGATAACAAACCGAATCAGACGACAAGTGACTTATCGCAACGTTTTGAATCAGGGGGCTGTTTTACCCGGTTTCTGAAAACCAACAACCATTCACATGACAAGAGATTTGACAACTGAATAGTTAACTTTTGCATTGATCAGCCTTTCAGATACCGCGGGTCAGTCCCAAGAGTGGTGACTAAAAATTTCGCCGTTGGAAGGGTTCACGGGCTGATAAGAAACAGGACCAGTTAAGTGATAAGGTCCATGCGTGGGCATCAAAAAAAGAGCAAACGACAAGCGGTCGTCTATCAAGAGTCCTTTGCCACCTAACTGTCCTGCCCTCTTGTTCCTATCAACTTTTAACATTATAAAAGCTGTTTTGCTTGCTGGTGCTAGCTATTCTAGGAACTTACAACGCGCCTTACTTCTGTAACAAGTCCGGCGCCAAAAAGCATTTTATTTTACATCTACATAAGAACTTGTTGACATCTATCTCGAGAATGTATCACAAAAATACCATCCTTTGGCTTCAAATTTGAGACTATAGCACACTGCAAAGGTTTATGCGGATGACTCAAAGCATGGCCTTATGCCTTATGTCAAATCTTAAGGCCGTGTTTTTGCAACTCCGGCGCAAGCAGTGTTTCATTGTATAATAAACTTTTCTTTAATAAAAAGGTTTTATACAACACATTGATTGATCATCTTTTCTTTTAGATTTTCAATGGTGGCACTTACCAAGGTTATCATTGTAGACTACACTGAGTGAAACATCCTCATCATCTTCCTCCTCTTCTTCCACTTCCGACCCTGAAACAATCAAAATTACTTAAAAATAATCACCAATACGAAAATATACTTGTTAAAATGTTCAGCTAGCACAAGTAAAAACCAAACCAATTCTAACATTAAAAGAAGCTTATGAATCTTTTTACATAGAAAAACAATATTACATAAGCATCACTGACAAAAAATTATGATGCTTACTCTTTAAAAGGGAACCCATGTGGAATAGTAGGCCATAAATAGTGTATAATAACATTGGTAAAGAAGTTTTCTCCTCTGCTGGCCTTTCTGATATACTATCATCATCTATCACCAACGGACCCAAATCTATGTCCACATCTGTAATGCAGTATTTAATGAACCCTTTTAATAGGTCATATTTGCTGGGTTTGTCTAATTGAAGACAAACGCAGCATAATTTTATAATTGGAAATTATAATGTATCATGAATGATTTGATTGGGTAACGTTTCCTCACAATCATTGCTGTGGTTTTAGGAGGTGGGTCATGTTTAGTAGCGGATGTTAAAGGTTGATATGATGATGAATGATTGTGGTTTTATTTATTTTAATTATTACAAAGAATACACATTAAATAGATTTATCAGTGTCAACATAAAAAAATCGCCAATTCATGGAGATGTACCATTGATGTTACCATTCCTATAGCCATAAAACTGTTATGGGTAATTTTTTACTTTAATTGAAAGTACTTAGCTGAAATTTCCAATGTTAAAATTAGGTGATGCAAGTAGAAACAAAGAGCACTCCACAAATATGTCAGTGGCCCAATGGCTAAAAACAGGGGTTATATGCTGTGATTTTGAAACATCGAACCTGGGTGTGGGGATTGGTTCACAATAATAATATTCAACAGGTGTTTTGAATTGTTGTATGGTATCCAAACCTAGCACATTTATATTAAACTTGCTTTTTTGGGACATTTTACAGGAATGTTAGTGATGTTAAAACATAATTCCTAGTAACCAAAAAAAAGAAGCTACACTAACCATCTTCTTCACTATCATTGTTTCCATTCATTTCATCTTCTTCTTCTGCATCACTGTCCTCAGCTTCTCTGTCTTGTTTGTCAAATCTGAAAGTTTGAATTGTATTATGTAGACAATGATAAAAAAACTATTCAGTGTAGATCCATGAACATAATAGAGTACTTATAATAAATGGAATGGTTGAGATTGTGTGTAAGATGTAAATCTACTGGAATTGGTTTTGAAATTTCTCCCACTATAATTCAGGTAAAGTAATAAGATTAGACCTTTAATTATGTATGGATGCATATTTTATCTGACTCTGTTTATATTGGATTCAATAACTTCTAGATACTATTATTTGTAGGGACTGGCTTATTTCTGGTTTGGCCATCTGCTACCTAGTTTCTTCCATTCAGTATTGGCAAACACACAACTTAGGGTTAGCCACCTACATAGGAAAATATATTTGTGATGAACATGTTCATTCCTTACCCGTCTAAATATTTTAAGGAGGGGTGTAATGCAAACACCTTACTCCTATAATCCTCAATGCCAGTGACCTCATTGTTGAACAGATCAAGGTTTTTTAGGTGCACAAACTCCTCCAAAGGCTTCAGAGTATCTAAATCTTTTATTTTGTTTCCTGATAAGTTAAGATGTGTTAGCTTTTTGCAGCCATTGAGAAAGTTTAATCCATTGGATATTCTGTTATCAGAGAGCTCCAGTTTCCTGAGCTTAGGCAGTGTTGGGAAGCCTTTGAGTGTAGTAAGACCAACATTATTCAAACTGAGGTTTTCAAGATTAGTATATTCATCTGTTAACCCAATTATATTGGTGCTCCTGCAATTATCCAAGTTTAATTCTTTCACCTGGAATAAAAAATAAATCACTATAAATTTTCAAGTTTTAAAGCATAACGCCATCTACATTCTTATCAGTGATGTTTTTTCAAGAGGACACAGTGGTAGAACTATACCCAAAATCATGGTAGGTAAGTAAGCATGGAAATCAATCGAATAGGTACGACGTACGCGACACGTATGTATGTTGCACGTCTGGCGATATTTGGCGAAATATAAAACCATATCAATTCATTAAGAAGGATTTTAGTTTAGTTAATAATAATTGCTGTTATGGTGAACATAAACCTGCCATAAATCACGCATTCAGTCTAGCTTGGCAACTTACTATCAACGTACTAGTTATTAGCCTACTTAGTAGGTACGTACTACGTGTAGAGCAGAATAGAGCCATCTACCTACCTATATGCATAGAATATTTTATAATAGGTACCTATATGAATTACAAGGTTATTCAGTTAAGCATGTTATACTTTCGGCGTATACAATAGTGGAGCAGGCATGAAAAAGACGTCGTATTGTAAAAACATTGTTTTTTTTTATAAGTTTATCAAACCTTACACAAGGCCCATCAATGAGAAATTGATATAATGGGTAATAATGTTACTGGCTAAGTATTTATTGAAAGCAAAGTCAAGTCAACCAAAACGTCAAAATGGTGTTAGTTGTCAAAGACACAGGCGTAGTTTGTAAAATCCATCTTATGAGTGATTATTTCGGGGAAATATTCATTGCAACATGAAAGGGATGTGTTTGTATAATCGTTTGTATCACGATATGTATTTGCGGTGTTATAGTTGCGAATAGAAATAAGATCGTTTTAACTTTGCAATGGCGGATGACACGAATCATCGCGACGCAATAAAAATGGCCGCTATATTGGTAAGGCGTGCGTCAATAATATGACTGCAGTTAAAAGTGTAAATAGACCAAATTAGTAACAAAAAATGTGCAGTGACATATTTAAGCCTATTTTAATTTGCTTAACCATCATTTTACGCGCTTATTGAGAGTTTACTCTACTTAGGTGAAAGGGCGCGAAATTATTAGTTACAGTAAAGTTCATACTTTGGGCAGTATGTTACAGACATATTTAGAAATATGAAGTTTCCCCAATAGTTAAAAACTACAATTAAGTCTATTTTATATTTTGTTTCACAAGCAATAAACTTATAAAGTTGTGCATTTCGTAAAATATCATTGACATTGACAACACATTAATCAATGAGCCTTCTTTTTCAAAGCACAAGTTTTTGAGTTAAAATATTACCTAATAAATATAGGAAAGTTAAGTTAATATCCGATTATATAGAAAATTGACTATCAGTCGCGTAATTAGTCTTCAATAAGGGTACATAACACGTCCGACATCCATAAGTTTCGACACTTAACCTCAATATAAGAATATTTACAATAGGAATGTTTCATCTGCTTGTATAATCTGAATAAGCAAGTTAATCATTCACGAGCAAATCTATTGAAGCATAGAAAATAATTGGCTGGTCAAATACTTCATTAGAATGTATAATAATTATGTGCACATGAATGAAACGTAACAATCGGCAATGGCTAATTTCTATACATAATAATGCCACATCTTTAATTAGGAAGTGGGTTTACATTCCTCTTTATATCTAAATGATACAAAACGAAAATTATACCCATGTACTAACAATAATCTCAATTTTCACGTATTACATTTAAGTACCTGATGAAATACGTATCGACAAAACATTCCAATATATCGAAAAATAGATTTCGTTTACCTGTGAAGGATTTCTTCCTCTCAATTCCAAGGCGACCCTCTTTTCCATCTTTACGAGTCTGTAAAATTACACTTTACAACACTTTTCGCGTATATAATATTTCTCAAGGAACTAAATCACTAAGCTTGGGTTTCAAAACAGAAGGAAACTATAGATACACGAGTGACGTCGTACTAGAGGCGCCGTCTGGTGGCGAAATAAAACAAGCGGATCTAGTACAGTTGAGCAATTGATTAATGTTTTGTAATGACGCTATAGAAGAAACATGACACAAAATGATTGCAACTGTTATCTAAAAACATTATAAAATATTTTAAATTTCCTAAAACTGTAAAAAAACACTTGTTGTAATTCTTAAATTCAATATTGAGTTAAGTCGTTCTTTGTTACGTTGGTAGTCTGTAGTTGCCAGTCTGACGGACAAAAGGCGGCATTTACAAAAAGTGTTGTGGTATGTAGCCGGTAAAGCGTGTTCGTGTATTTTTGATAATACGGCATAATGGGAAATGTAACCCTAACATTTTTGTAGAAACATCAATTAATTTAATTACCAATATTTGTAGTTTTCTTTGTTTAAATTAGTAAAATATTCTTAATTATTAATTTCCTTTCATTGGGACGATAATTATACTCCTTCAGGTCAAAAAGGTAAACTTTATAAAAGGACAGTAACTATAATATTATGTTCGAAATAAAAGGCTAGTTTATAATAAACGGAACTAATTTTATACATTTGTCACTACTGTGTCGGTAAGTGTTTTATCAGGCGACAAATGTGTGTAATTAAAACACTCAAATTGATTTAAATTTTATAAAGCTACACCAAAGTTATAACAGAGAATTTAATTTTAAAGTGTATTATGTTTGACTAGTGGCGCCCCCATTTTTCGTACTCTTTTGTGGATAGCTTGTATCAATAATATTTTCATGCTACGTATTTTAAGATTATTCATGAATTTGGTTGGCGAAGACAAAGTTTATTCAGACAAGTCGTTTTTATTGAACATAGTGTTCATCTCTGTGTCGCGGTCTACGGTTTTATAAGGTCATCACTATAAAATATAATGCCGGTTCGGCTCGGGTTGTTGTCCATTTCCAAGTTGGTTTCATGACTCGGGCCAAAATTACATGGGTATCGGCCGCCGAATGATCCGAGCCTAAGACGACTAGCGACAGTTTTTATAAGTTTTATCTCTTTAGCAGCTCGTAGCATCAATTATAGAGGGAATGTGCGTCGGCCAGTCTTCTTTTCATAGTGGCATAAAGTATAAATCATCTTCATGTATATTCCCTGAAGGGTAGGCAGGCGGATCGGTATTGTTATACACATGTACACCCACATTTCGCCGAAGTCATCTTTAGTAGGATCATGTAATAGGATTATAGGAGCCGTGCCTATCGCCATTTATCGGACTAAATTATAATAGAATAGTCCGATAGCACTTTGACCGACCTGGGAATTGATCCCAGGACCTAACCATTGAGGCGGTCCTCTTATTATGATGGAGGTATTTATTTAGTATCAGTATCACCTAGGCCATACCTACACAGCTAGAAAAACATTCCCCCCCCCCCAAAGTTTGTTTATGACGAAGTAAATTCAATCATCGGGCCTTCGTGACGATCTAATCTATTACATCCCCGGTGTTAATATCTATTTTGCAGTGTTCGACATCTTCGCAAGTCTGTCTTCCTGAGCTGCTAGAAGTTCTCTGATAAGTTTTAAGACTTCTTAGTGTTGAAAATGTCCTTTCAGGGGTACATGTTGTAACAGGCAACTAGTGTCACCAATTTTTTTAAAGTTTATTTATATCTGGAAACAGAACACTCTTCAAGAGCTTCAATTGCACATGGACCCTGGTGATCCTCGCCCTGGTTACGGCCTTGAATATCACCAACATAATAATTATATGTAGAGTAGGCCAACCAGATGTGATGGTCGCGGCGACGTCCTCCTTTCTGCCAACAAGCCAGGTGATTATTTCAATTTCCTATTCAGAACCATTTCAGTAAGCAGTTGTCGACCGATTCGGTTTGTTATCTCGTTCAGTCTTATGATTCTAGTAACGAGAGAAAAAGAGATAGCTTACCGAATCGTTCGACAACTGACTAATCGAATCGTTCTGAATCAGGGGGCTGGTTACCTGGTAGGTACTACGGTTGCCATCCATCCGGGTTTCCCCGGATTTGTCCTAGTTTAGGAGGGCTTCCGGGGGCGTCCGGGGAGGTTCTCAAAAAATATCCGGGTGAAACACGGACGCCCGTGGCATTGGCAGTTTTGTTCGTTTTCTATTCCAGCAATTGTTCCACGCGTTAATTTAGAGTATGTTATATAAACTTATATTTTGGCTATTTAAATTATATAAGATACTATAATATAATGTATGTATATTATACATAAATTTTTTTGCAATTTTTTCAAGGGCGTCCGGGGAAGAATCCCGATTTCGACCAGATGTCCGGGGTTTTTGAAATCTTTGTCCGGTGTCGATATTTAGGTGATGGCAACCCTACCTGGTACCCACGTGTAACAAAAATAAAGCGCAGCTTAATATGTCATAAATATTAGTCTAATTTTTGCTCAAGCGTGAACTTTCAATTAAAAGTTAAAAATAATAAGTAACGGTGGTGTTTTTTTTACAAATAATAATGACTTCCTTTAGTTTATTATTTAAATTATTAAATAGAATTGAACAGCCCAACATGACTGCAAGCAGGTACGCACGACTACCAAGGTACAGTCCGCGAGGCCTAAGCTGAGCTTTGCATTTGTGTGAGTGCACATAGAATCGATTACCAAAAAGCAGTATAAACCGGGTAAAACCAAGCAAAGGACGCGTTTGCATTCATTCTCACACAAATGCAAAGCTCAGCTTAGGCCTCGCGGACTGTATATATTTCCACTATGAGCTAATCTCGCATTGTACAGACGTTCCGTATAACGAGAGGTCACCATATACTGGTAATATATAACTTGATATTATATATATAGCTGTGTGTACAGTAGGATTGTATATAGTTATCATCAGATTTTACCAAACTTTGCTTACTTTTTTCCTCCTAACGTACCTACCTACTCCTAATTATTAACAAAATATATTTATTTATTTTAAAACCGTAATACAATATCAGGCTTCTTAGGAACACATTAAATCTCTGGTTTATGGGAAACAGACTAGGGACAAGTGCCAGCCATCTGTTAAGACAAAGTATTATAACAAATTCTAAAGAAATGGATGCTAGGGAAAACCCAAGTGCAACGCATAATACAAGTGCCACATTAAGAGCAACCTTTAGAAACAATTAAGGAACTGAGCAAAAAATGGGCAGTAAATCTATTGTCCAAAAGCATGGGAATATGGTCTTAGCGACGTGAAATGGAATATCGAGGATTCAAGGAAAAGGCTGTTGGTTTTACACCACGGTAGGGTACGGTCGTCAGAGTTCCGATCCAAAGACTAGTTAAGTTAGTAGGGAACGGTCACCAGAGTCAAACCCTAGTGTAGTAAAGATAGAATAATGTAGGACAGTGAGTGTAACACCACAATAGGGTATGGTTGTCAGAGTTCAGACCCAGCGACTAGTTAGAATAATCTAGGAGAGTTAGCGTTGCGCCATGTTAGGGCCTGGTTGTCGTCAGTTTACAGGCCTGTCCTGCGTGGGCGACGCAGCGCCACGAACTAGTCGCGGCTGTCGGTGGTGACCTCTCGCTTCCGGCCGTGGTTCTGTCCATGGTCAGGAGCGAGAGTGCGTGGGAAGCCGTCGCCTCCTTTTGCGAGGAGGTGATGGCAACCAAAGAGGGAGCGGAGAGGGAGAGAGAGGCGATGGCCACTCTCCTTTCCCGCGACGGACTCACCGGGCGCCGCCGTAGAGTGCGCGACGATCTCCGGCCATTCTAGTGTGTGGCCTGCGTGCGACGGGTTAGGGTGACCCGTCGCCCGACCAGTAACAGGCCCGAGAAGGCAGCGCATGGTGTTCCGTACCCGCCTCTCAGGAGGACGTGGTGCAAGGCCCCACAGAAGGAGAGGTCCGCCAGGGGCTGGCGGACCGAGACCTGCCGGGTTTGCGGTGCATGCAGCTGCGAATCCCGCGACCTCGGCCATGGGTCAGGAGAAGGAACACCGTGAGTTTTTAGCCGGTAAGAGTCCGGCATAACCCTTCACCCTCCCATGGGCGAAGGGTATCCACGAGGACAGTAACACGATAAAAAAAATGGTTGTAGTCAGTTGGTAAAGGCTAGATAGGCTAAAGTTATGAAGGAGAGGTGGTTTTGGACTACTATGGGAGACAGTTACCAGACCCATAGGCTATTAACTAGGAGAGTTGATCAAACCCAGCTAGGGAGTCTTAAGAGTGACAGGCTGTTTATTAGTAGATAGTTCAAATAAATAATTATAGTTCAGCTTAAGTATAGTACCTATAATACTAGTTTATAGTTAGACTTTTAGTACCTACTAATAAAATGAGCAAGTGTGAATCTCCATGAGTGCGTGAGTGAACGAGTGGGTGAGTATTTAACTACATTTATCTCAGACTTGTTTTTTTTTTTTAAGAAAATCGTTACTCCACGCTCAGATTTCTCTTGTATCGTGGGTGCGTTTACAGACATAAATCTCACGTAGGTACACAAACACCCAGACCCGAAACAGCTATCTGTAGGCCATACAATCGAAACTGAAAAAAAAAACAGAATCGATTCATTGAATCATCCTCCTGCCCTTATTCTTGTTAATTATGTAATAGCATTTGATTAGTTGTATGAAATGATTCTGGTTATCCAATAATATATAAAAATATCACTACAATATATAAAAGTACACACATCAAAAGTGTCTAGGGATCAACATATATTTTTGCAATAACTTTTCTCCTGATTGATATTAATTAAAATTTTCTTTAAGGATTCATCAAATAAAGTGTTTTCGTTTGTCACAGTAACGATAAACCAAGTCACCTTTGCATTAATAAAGAAATTTGCCATTTTCCTAATAAAGGGATTTTTGACATTTGAACCACTAACACAAAAGTTCGAAAAAAAGACTGAAATAACAGTTTTCTTTAAAATTTTATTGGGTAACTTAAACAATTAATAATCCGTGTTTCTACCGCGAACACTAACAACACAAGAACATCGGTTTGGCATACTCAAAATGAGTTCATCCAAATCACGCTGTGGAATGGCCGCCCATGTTCGTTGCAACAACAAAAAAAGGTCTTCTTGCGACTGGATACCCTCCATATTCGGCAGAGCTCTTCTCTGTAGCATATCCCATGCATGCTCAATCGGGTTCAAGTCTGGCGACTGAGCAGGCCAGGGCAGGACATTGATGTTAGCTGCGGCGAGAGTCTGTCTTACAACTCTTGCGGTGTGCGGTCGTGCATTATCATGCATTAACTGAAATAAGGGACCGATTTGCGCTTGTAGAGGAACGATGACGTCTGATACAATCGTCTCAGCATAAATTTGAGCGTTGAGGTTGCCTCTGATCCAAATCAACTCAGTTCTTCCGCCGATCCAAATACCCGCCCATACCATGATGGTTCCACCACTATAAGGATGGACTTCCTGGCAGGATTTTAATCGCTGTTGGCGTCCAGGGGTTCTCCAGTGTCGTATACGTCTTGTATCCGGTCTCATACCAAAACGAGACTCATCAGAAAAGCACACGAAACGCCATTGTTCTTCTGCCCAATTTCTGTGTCCAAGAGCCCATTGATATCGAATCCTACGATTGTGCATTGCTATAGGTGGTACCCGTAGCGGTCTTCGGGAATGAAGGTTCACTTCATGCAAGCGGTTTCTGACTGTTTGGTCGCTAATTAAGTTCCCTGAAGAGTGATGAAGCCTCACGGCTAACATCATGGCGGTTATTGTTGGAGCTCTTCGAGTTAAGATTTGAATGTATCGGTCTTGTCTCCGTGTGGTGCAGCGATACCGTCCTCCATGGCGCTCAGCCACGGTACCAGTGCTTCGGTAACGTGTCCAAAGTCGACTGATAACACTCTGACTTGTATTCAGAGCTAAAGCCACAGTACGTTGCCGGGAACCAGCTTCTATCATTCCCAAGGCTCTGAGCATTTCTTCCCTGCTTAAATGACGTCGCCGCTCCATAATAACGTTGGTTTTAATCAGTAGTAGGGAAACAGTAGCACTAATAATGTCTTCAATGCGTTGTATGTTTTTATAGGGAAAATATTGACAGCTGATTTTCATCTTTTACTCGAATTTGATTCACAGTTCCTGATTCAAATTATGAAATGCACCAAAAAGGATCCATATAAATTTATAAAATCATAAATTTATTACAAAGCCACATCTCAATCTCAAGAAATCCGCATAAAAATGCTTGATCCCTAGACACTTTTGATGTGTGTATGTCTGTTCAATATGTATATATATAATATATATACAGGGTGTTAACGAATTCGTGTAATTCCTTAAAACCACATGTTCTACTACTGGTGTAGACAGGCCCCGCACGGGATTTAGCTTGATTAAAAATAAAAAATTAAAATTCTTTTTTTTTCATGCGGCTTTGTTACCGATCGTATCTAAACCACCTAATAAGGATTCAGTAAAAAAAAAATTTTTTTTTTTTTGCAAAAAAATAATTTTATTTGTGTGGACATTTCGATGCCACGCATAAATTAATGAAAGTACGGCGACACGGCTGGCAGGAACGACTAACGCGATAGCACTCTTTGCATTCAGATAACTCAAGGCTCTAAAAAGACTCAGAAATTTTAAACCAAAAATTTTTTTGCAATTTTTTTTTGGTTTTTTTTTCAAAAATTCCCATTTAGGGTTAATCTTTGTCACCAGTAGATCACGCGGTTTGAAGGAATTACACGATTTCGTTAACACCCTGTATATATATATATTTAGCTCCCATGTACCGCTCCTCCTAGACGTTTGTATAATGAAGTATGAGGTAATAAGTATAAGGTGTACGACCTACTGCACACAACATTGATCAAGCTCAATCTTTTTTTGATCATAACTCTACCCCAGGGCCACTGGAATGCTTTGTCCTAGCTTCATATCAGGCCGTGATTGTTCCTTAACACTGACCTCTCAATGGCCGTTACTTATTTTAACACTAGCTGTGCCCGCGACTCCGTCCGCGTGGAACTCGGAAAACAACATTGTGTCGCAGCAACTAAATAGTGTATATGTATGTATTCTATTTATTACCTGGGCGGTTCAATAAGTACCCGTGTTTGAAGACAGTTTACGTTGCTAAGGCAAGTTGGTGTTACCATCGTGTGCTGTCATTTATAAAAAGCCGCCAAAATCATTTTGATGCTGATTCATACATGAATTTTTATTTTACAGCATTTTCAGTAATACGTGTAACGTAGTTTTCGGCAAGATGGAAAAAGTGCTGTATCGTTTAGTGATTCGCTTTCTAGTTTTGGATAGAAAAACGTGTGAGGAGATAAAACCGAAATTGGATGCTGTTTATGGGGACCCTTCGCCATCTATGACTACAGTCAAATATTGGTTTAATGAATTTAAACGTGGTCTTACATTCGTTTTTGATGAGGAGCGCCTAAGATACCCGACAGATGTGGTTACTGAGGAAATCAACGAAAAAGTCCACGACATGATCCAAACTGATAGACGACCGAAAGGGTGCGCAGTAGCGAAGATTGTAGGTGTTTCGACGGGAACGTTAATTAATATTTTACCTGATAAGTTCGCGATGAAAAATTTATCTCCCCGATGCGTGCCGCGATTGCTCACGGCGGACAACAAGCGGACATGACTCTCAACTTCGAAACTGAATAAATTGTGGTATGAATTGCTACCGCATCCCCCGTATTCGCCCGACCTGGCTCCCTGCTATTTCTACTTGTTTACAAACCTAAAGAAATGGCTCACGGGGAAACGAAATGGCTGAAATGATGAGGTCATCGTCGAGACGGAGGCATTTTTTGAGCGTTTAACAAATCCAATTTTTTTGATGGATTAAAAATATGGCAGGGCCATTGTGAGAAGTTTACATCTCTAAAAGGAGACTACGTAGAGAAATAAAAAAAAGATTTTGAAAAAAATGAGATCTTCATTCCTAACACAGGTACTTTTTGAACCGCCCTCGTATAATAATAGACAAAGGTGTCCCACCAAGGCACTTATATCTTTTAAACCATTTCTTTAGGTAGAGTTTCAGCTCTTATTGATTGACCGTAAAGGTTCATATAACCATAATACTAAAAACGCGGTGCTTATTTCCATACATTTCCTTGCTAAAATGGATTATAATTGAATATTGATATTTATTGTGATAATGTAACGAAACCATATGGCGATACAAAAATGGCTACAACGCCATCTAGATAGATCACAATCGGCGAACTAAATCAAAATAATTTACGCAGTGCAGTCTATAAAATGATTTCATTCGAGGTGTGGAATAGGAAAGTACTTTAAATATATAAAAATTTCACCTATAGAAGACTTCATTTTATTTTTATAAGTTAGAAATAGGTACTGCTTTCAAAGATTTCAAAAAGTTTGATCTGGAAATCGAACCAACCCAAATGCGAAAAAATATCATCTGTATTTTTGTTTCACCAATCGATAGGATCAATAATACGGATCAAATCGCTCCAATAAACATTGTGTCTGAAATAGATGGAAGACCATAAAACGAAAATTGACTGACTTAGGTACATTTAAATTCAACCACTTATTAATTGTTGTTAAGTAGTTCTTATTTTTTCCACTTCGTTCAATTTAAGACAGTGTGTTTGTTGGAGAGATTTGACCCTGATTATTGACCGTAAAGATATTATCAACAGGTGCCACCAGATGGTATAGCTTTGTCAGTTTGATTTCCGGTTCAGGCAAAAAAATCAGTACAGGCAATATTTCTTACTTTTAAAAACAAAATGAAGTCACCTTTGAGTGAAATTTGCAATTTTTAATATTTAAAGTACTTTCCCTTCATGGCTATGTGTTTTGGGACATTACCTAAGGCTTAAATAAACTTAATAAAACGGCGATGACAGGCTTTGAATAGTTTTGACAACAATGAACAAAAAAAAATATATAAAAATATTCCAAAAAAATTACAAAAAGTGTATTTTTAAAGTGAGGTTTTAACGCAAGACACTGAGCCAGCGACCGTTCACTGCAGCACTTACTTCTGCCTACAGCTTATACTACGCAGTTTATGGAAATAATGTTCCGTTGCTCGGCATCTATGAACAATAGCGATAGCGTGATAGTTTATATACCAGCATAAGCGCAGGCCCATCAAAATCGATTCACGCGATTTTACGATCCGAATATTAAGCTTATACTTCGCAGTATGTGGAAATAATGTTCCGCTGCTCGGCTCCTATGAACAATAGCGTGATGATTTAAGTACCAGCAAAATTGTCGCTCTTTACGCAACACATCAGCGAAAGTCCCATCAAAATCCATCCTCGGGATTTTACGTGATGTCCGGACGGAAAGACAAACAGACACTAATAATTCTAAAAAAAAAATGTTATGGTTTCTGTACAGTACCTACCACCGAATCGAAATTTTGGAAAAATATTTAATTACAGACAAAGTGCAATTTGAATTTTATTAATAGTAAATAGATTTATAAATTCGTATTTAAGTATTCATAATAAAATATATGAGTATTTCAAATTAATCTATCGTATTGCCTTGCACAATTAATAATTTAGAATACCTACACTTGCTTATGAAATTGAATGTATTTCTCTTCCACTGCCATTCAGATCGATAGGTACCTTATAAATTTTAAATAACATTATCTTCGTTTTTTTTATAAAAGCTTAGTTAGTACCTTCTTCGGATAGCATTTCAATAGACCTTCCGTAGACTGAGAATAGTAACATATTCGTTGATTATATTTCCTCACAACGTGATTTGATACACGTAACGCCATCTATTGAAAATAAATGGTAGGTATACACAAATACATGCTAAGTTCTTCTAGAAAACTTAAAATTGGCATAACTTTTGATTGCGTGAACCGATTGCGATGAAACAAAAAACATATGTTACTTGGAGATAAGCACAATATTTATTTATAAAAGTCAACAACATTGGATCAGTTGTTTTTACGTGATGCTTGAACAAACAAACAGATAAACAGATAAACAGACAAACAGATAAACAGACAAACAGATAAACAGACAAACAGACAAAAAATCCAAAAATGTTAAAAATAGGTTCTACTGGTTATAGTTTAACATCCCAACCAGGTTTTTTCAAAATATTTGCTATGTACAGACACGCCATGTCTACAGATTTATTATATGTATAGATAATGTCTTTTCGGGCCCACAAGTAGTAGCAAAAAGACAGGTTTTCTTGAGGACATACAGGGTTATTGGTAAAACACCAACAACCTCTTAAGGGGTCATTGTACTTATCGTTATGTACAAGTTTTACTATGGGACCAAAATATGAAATCGCGAAAAAAAAATCAGTTGGTCCCTACATTTGCATTTATGTTCGCATAACTCGTCAATAGACTCTTTACAAGGGATCTTTTAATCCCCTTGCGGCTTTAGGGGTATTTTTGTAACACGTTGTATATCATTTCTTTCTCTCTCTTACCGATTTGGCGGTAGAATTTTAAGTCCATGGTACGTACATATGCCATGGTCCATGCCTATGAGGTTAGGTACATTCAAGTAGGAGAATGCAGGCTTCTGTAGGGGATGAAGCTTCTTTGATGAGTGTTTGACATCCATCGAGTATCATTACGTCTAAAGAAATACCACCCATTCCCTATCATAGGCGTCGAAAAGGCGGTAGCAGCGTCCTCCTGTCTGGTAATAAAAACAAACTGGATAACCAAATCTGCTATCATCATTCAGCCAAAAGACGTTCACTGCCGAACATAGGCCTCCCCCAAAAGGAGGGGTTTGCCATAATCGCCACGCTTGGCAGGCGGGTTGGCGATTGCAGTATGGTTGTAACCCATTTAAGGCGGCTCAAAAATCGCTCTTTTTACGTAGAGGCGGGCTGTTTAAAGCGTTCATTGTTAATGACACCACCAAATGATACCCCTAGGCGTGTGGTTGCCAAAAAGGATTTGTTAAAGACACCAAGGGCAACAACGAGTATGTGTAAACTGACTCTCATGTTATATTATTACTAATTGTGGCATCCCAACATTACGGTGGTGTTATTAACAAATCCTTTTTGGCAACCACATCTCTGGGGGTATCATTTGGTGGTATCATTAACAATGAACGGGTTAAAGTACTTTGAGAACGCTGCTGCCCATCCTCTAGTGAATCCCTTAGTCGTCTTTTACGACACCCATAGGAAGAGATGGGGTAGTGCTATTCTTTACGTCCGGCATCACACTGCACAATCTGTCTACTAAGCGTGGCGATTATAATTATGATAATTTGCCCTTTGATTGTCAATTATAGCGGTCATTCGGTGGCCCATAGTCTGCAGTGCACGTTTATGGGCTTATGGTGATAATTCAACGGGTTTATTGGCAGAGTAATTATACGGAGTCTGTATTTGTTCCCGGTAGATGGCAATAGGCTCGACCCTTATAACATGGGACTTGATACACCTCTGCCCAACCCCTCGGAAAATACAGGCGTGATGTTATGTTTATGTAATTATACAAGGTTAGTCGGAGAGGGGGTACTAATCCGCGGGCCACTTATGGCGCTTCCCCCACCGAAAGTGACGCCACTTCAGAAAAAAAGCATTTATTTCTGTCAACACACAACATATTTAAATTTCGTACGTAGGTACAATATTTAAGTCAAGTGTAGTAGAAAATTTCGAACACCAAAAAACAACACTTGACATCCTAGGTTAGAAGTTTTAGAAATTATTGCTAAAACTGCTGTTTTTAGTACTTATCGCTAAAACTTCGAATCCAGAAGCTCTAGTGTTTATATTTGGTGTTCGAAAATTTCTACAACACTAGACTAAAATGTTGTACCTACGTACGAAATTTCTATACGTTGCGTGTTGACAGAAATAATGCTTTATTTCTGAAGTGGCGCCACTTTCGGTGGGGGAAGCGCCTTAAGATATCATTGATGACTATATTATTGAAAACAGATTAAAATTTCGAAATTCGATAATTTTTATTTTCAAGTAAAATGATTGTGTCATTTTAGTTTTTTAAAAAATTCTTCATACCTGCATAGTTACGAGTTCAGAAAATGGAGCCTTCAATCCGTGAGTTAAGGTCAAGACCTATAAAATGTAAACAGCGAATCATCGCTGAGAATAGATAGATTTTAGCGTATTTTTGATTGAATCTTTGAACAGCGATTTCTCTTAAACTATTGACTTTTGGGAAAAGTTGTAGAACAAAAATTATTCATTAATACGGGACTTTAACATGCTCTCAGATTAGAACTTAGCCCCTTTCTGACTAACCTTGTATACAATCAAAGTCTAGTAATTCCTCTGAGGATATTCATTATATTTCTTAAACAAAACAATATTCAGGTGAATATTTGTTTTTGAAATACACACATCAAAAGTGTCTAGGGATCAAGCATTTTTATGCGGATTTCTTGAGATTGAGATGTGGCTTTGTAATAAATTTATGATTTTATAAATTTATATGGATCCTTTTTGGTGCATTTCATAATTTGAATCAGGAACTGTGAATCAAATTCGAGTAAAAGATGAAAATCAGCTGTCAATATTTTCCCTATAAAAACATACAACGCATTGAAGACATTATTAGTGCTACTGTTTCCCTACTACTGATTAAAACCAACGTTATTATGGAGCGGCGACGTCATTTAAGCAGGGAAGAAATGCTCAGAGCCTTGGGAATGATAGAAGCTGGTTCCCGGCAACGTACTGTGGCTTTAGCTCTGAATACAAGTCAGAGTGTTATCAGTCGACTTTGGACACGTTACCGAAGCACTGGTACCGTGGCTGAGCGCCATGGAGGACGGTATCGCTGCACCACACGGAGACAAGACCGATACATTCAAATCTTAACTCGAAGAGCTCCAACAATAACCGCCATGATGTTAGCCGTGAGGCTTCATCACTCTTCAGGGAACTTAATTAGCGACCAAACAGTCAGAAACCGCTTGCATGAAGTGAACCTTCATTCCCGAAGACCGCTACGGGTACCACCTATAGCAATGCACAATCGTAGGATTCGATATCAATGGGCTCTTGGACACAGAAATTGGGCAGAAGAACAATGGCGTTTCGTGTGCTTTTCTGATGAGTCTCGTTTTGGTATGAGACCGGATACAAGACGTATACGACACTGGAGAACCCCTGGACGCCAACAGCGATTAAAATCCTGCCAGGAAGTCCATCCTTATAGTGGTGGAACCATCATGGTATGGGCGGGTATTTGGATCGGCGGAAGAACTGAGTTGATTTGGATCAGAGGCAACCTCAACGCTCAAATTTATGCTGAGACGATTGTATCAGACGTCATCGTTCCTCTACAAGCGCAAATCGGTCCCTTATTTCAGTTAATGCATGATAATGCACGACCGCACACCGCAAGAGTTGTAAGACAGACTCTCGCCGCAGCTAACATCAATGTCCTGCCCTGGCCTGCTCAGTCGCCAGACTTGAACCCGATTGAGCATGCATGGGATATGCTACAGAGAAGAGCTCTGCCGAATATGGAGGGTATCCAGTCGCAAGAAGACCTTTTTTTGTTGTTGCAACGAACATGGGCGGCCATTCCACAGCGTGATTTGGATGAACTCATTTTGAGTATGCCAAACCGATGTTCTTGTGTTGTTAGTGTTCGCGGTAGAAACACGGATTATTAATTGTTTAAGTTACCCAATAAAATTTTAAAGAAAACTGTTATTTCAGTCTTTTTTTCGAACTTTTGTGTTAGTGGTTCAAATGTCAAAAATCCCTTTATTAGGAAAATGGCAAATTTCTTTATTAATGCAAAGGTGACTTGGTTTATCGTTACTGTGACAAACGAAAACACTTTATTTGATGAATCCTTAAAGAAAATTTTAATTAATATCAATCAGGAGAAAAGTTATTGCAAAAATATATGTTGATCCCTAGACACTTTTGATGTGTGTACTTGTACAATAATACGTTTTATTAAAATCATGTTATACTTACTCTAATGTCATCCTTATTTAAGAATCACAAATATTCATAGAAGTAATAAGTACTACGCAAAGATTTTACCAGTACTGTCAGTAAATCTGACAGAAATGTTTTCATATTTTAGTACTATGGTTATTTATTTATATTATGTGAATAGAAAATTATTTTAAAGTATATATAGTTTTATATACATTATTATGTCGTTACGGAGAAAGCTGGGCCGTTACCTAGTGCCAATCCGCAATATTGTATGCATATTTATGATTTTTCTGTTCATATTTCTTTACAAAATGAAAATTCATCACGATGAAGTAGTAACAAAAATTTCTAAAAGTGCGATAAAATATATTGAATTCAACGCGCAAGATGAGTTGAGACCCCTGCATGCAAACACAATTAAACATTTGATAACAAAGTATAACTCTGAAGAACGAGGCATGAACTTTGACTTTTTTGGGCCCATAAAACCAGACGCCCCCGTTTTCGTTATATTTGTTGATAAATTCAGAATAAACTTGAAATATTTATTGGTATCTCTAACACAAGTACTGGGAATAGAAGATTCTCTAATAATTTTTTCACATTGTAGTTTTGATGAAAACGTTAATAGTTTGATAAAAACTATAGATTTTGCTCGAGTTTTACAAATCTTTTATCCATATTCAGTGCAGATATATCCTCATGAGTTCCCAGGATACCAAAAGGATGATTGTCCACATAATATGGACATGGAAACTGCTCGATTTATTAACTGTACAGGCGCGTACACTCCAGATATACATGGGCGATATAGAGACCCGTTACAGGCCCAAATGAAACACTACTGGTGGTGGACACTGAATAAAGTATTTGAAAATTTATCGCATATTATTAAGGATCATACAGGAATATTTACATTTTTAGAAGATGATGTATTTTTAATGGAAGATTTTATTTTTATGACCTCACAAATGAAGAAAATGTCCAAGTTTATAACTAAATGCGAATTTGTATCTCTTGAGACATCTAGTACGTTTAAATTTTCAGAGGTTGATACGAGTGCGTACACCGTTGAATTGACTACTTGGGATCCTCAAGAGCATTCCAGTGTCCTATCATTTGATTCGTCAGCTTGGACCACCATAGCGGCTCATTATTATCTTTTTTGTAACATCGACGATTATTCGTGGTCCCGATCTCTATACTACCTTTCAATAAACAGACAAGATGGAGGTAGGTTCAAAGTTATATCGAGTGCAATGCCAAGAGCGTTTAAAACAAGTTCTATAGCTTTGTATGAAAGGTTTCTGGAATACGATATCATTAATACAATTAAGAAAATTTTGGACATGCAAGAACGAAATAAAATTAATTTATTTCCCTCTCACCTAGAAATATACCTTAATATTGAATTAGATGATGACGAGTTTGTTCTTTTCGATTACGTCGATAACAATGGCGGATGGAATGATCCGCGGGACAAAATTATGTGTTCTAATATTACTACAACTAAAATAAAGAAAATTATTATGGAAATGGCCCACGAATTCGACTTCGCGCATGTAATGTAATTTATTTATTTTTATTCCGTATTTATGATGTATGTTGTAATTGTTTTTGACATAACATAATATAATTTAATATTAATAAAAGTTGTTAATCAATCACGACTTGGAATATAAAGATATATAAAAAAAACTTAGATCTGCTTTGATTGGAAAGAGACTAAGGGTGCCTTTCCACCACAGATGTGCTGTGCAACGTTGCTATGGATGCGTTTGATATCCACCAATCATATTCATAGCATAGCACTGGTGGAAACTGATTCAACTAAACTACGTTTTTAATATTAATTGGGTATAATTTAGACGGCCACCAAAAATATTTTTAAGACTCTAAGCCTAGGCACCAAATAAAATAAACAACTCCAAAAAAAATCAATTGACTTTATTATGAGGGCCCTAAACTATATAATATTATGATCCAAAATAAATGAATTAACATCAGAAAACTCACAAACCTTGCACAAATATTATTTTTGGTTCCTAAAATGGATCAACGGTCACCAAATTCTTTACCCCGACACGGATAGGTTAGGTTCGAAGGGGATGACGGGGGCTAGAGTGAGCGAGCGAAGCGAGCGAACGAAGCCCCCGTCATCCACTTCGTGTTAGGTTACTTTAAACCCTGCAGACAGAAATAGGAGCCCCGCGCAGCGGGGCTCCGTCGACGCTCCTTTACGCGTCCATATATTTTTATGACAGACAATAATAGGAAAAAATGGATTTATTTCATAATATTTTAGGAAACGTTATTTGGTGACCATTAATCCATTTTGGTAACCGTTTTTTTGGTTGCGAAATAGGTACTTTTTTGGGCGGTGTTTAAACACAAGCCATATTAATTCAGTTAATTTATACTCTAAGGGCCCCTAGTGGGAAAGTTTTGGGGTAGTTCTGATTTCTTTCATTCCATATGTATTTTGGGGTGCTGAATCCGAATATGAGGTTTGCGGACAAAATTTCGTGACGCAACGTTGAAAAAAGCGCAAAAAAAAACCGAAAAATTTCTGCTTTTTCCGGTTTTTTTTGCTTATAACTCGAAAACTATTAACTTTTAGTAAATGGTCTGTTTCCAGAAATTAAAGTAAATAACATTTTCTACAAATATCACTATTTAGTTTCTTTTTCAGACGAACCCTTCGGTCTCAAGTGCGACTTGAAAATTGGCAATTTTCAGCAGTCTCTGCAAAACCCACTTTTTACATTCCAAATCTTTATTTTTTATTAGAATGCCGTCATTTGATAAATTTCTCCTAGTTCTTTGCACAAGTAATTAAAAAGAAAAATAAAAGGTCTAAATTACACAAATTCAATATCAAAAAAGGTAGGACTCTAACAAAATAAAACTTAAAATATGTATATTACTTATGATCATATTATTAATATTACAAATTATGATATGCAAAAATTATATGAGCCGTTGTCTTTTAGAAGGACAGTACTTCCCTGCACCAAACTCAATACTCCGGTACATTTCATGTAAATGTAAAAACACAACTTAACTGAACTATATGGAAAGATGCGTGCTGTTGATGCGAGCCATGGATGCGTGGTATGAATGGTCGCAAATGGTGTAGCTATGTGCAGAGCAGTGTATCTACAGTAGACACGCGTTTGTCACCGAGCACGTTTTACTCGATCCGCTACATAGCTTAGCATTAGTGGAAACGGTCACATAGTTTCGTAGCTAACTTTACATTCTCGCAGCATAGCTTCTTAGCACATTTCTGGTGGAAAGGCACCCTAAGGTCATTGTTCACCAACAGTAATTCTCTGGTAAAACAATCGCTTACCAAACATAATTTAATTTTTCGAGTAAACGGTTGTTTAACCAGAGAATTTATGTTGTGTGATGATGATGATCTGCCTGCCTAGCCTATTCCCAACTATGTTAGGGTAAGCTTCCAGTTTAATCAGATGCGGCTAAATACCGGCTTTTCACATCAAGCAACTGCCGTTAGCCCTCCTCGTACTAACCCAGTTAGTACTGGGTTAGTACGGTACTGGGCAATGCCGATATCCTAAGGTTAGACTGGTTGTCAGACTTTGGGGCTTCTGACTACCCATAACGACTGTCATAGGTATTCGTATAACACCCGAAAACACGTTAAGCCATCGGGCTTAACGTGTTTTCCGAGGTACGGAGCAGTTTCGATGTGTAATGAATGGTCACCCATCCACAGACTGACCGCGGCAAGCACAGCATAACCTTGAAAATCGTATGATCCGCGCGGTTGTTAATTAGCCACGAGAACCCCCCAGTCTAAGATGATGGTGTGACCCCATTGTATTCTACCCCCCAGTCTAAGATGATGGTGTGACCTCATTGTATTCTACCCCCCAGTCTAAGATGATGGTGTGACCCCATTGTATTCTACCCCCCAGTCTAAGATGATGGTCTGATCCCATTGTATTCTACCCCCCAGACTAAGAAGATGGTGTGATCCTATTGTATTCTACCTCCCAGTCTAAGATGATGGTGTGACCCCATTGTATTCCACCCCCCAGTAAGATTATGATAAGACTAAGATGATGGCGTGTTAAAATTTGGGCAGGTAGGTATTTTATCGGGACATCTGTTGAAAGGTGAAATTGGTCTGGATGTGGAGGTGAATATTCCACGCCAACTGAATGTTAAGTTTTCAATAAAAAGACCAAGAGGTTATTTATTTAAGGAAGTCTGCTCTACAATGTTACACAGACAGATTACGTTAGAAACGCCGTGCAAGTACCTTTACTTTATAAGGTTGAGCATCCACCAGAGCTGTGCTAAGCTGCGCAGCGAGGAATGTGTTTTGTACGCACCAATAGAATCACTTTATTTACTTAGCTTCACTCTGCGCAGCTCTGGTGGATATGGGTTTAGCGGAGCGAGGTTTTTGTTCATACAAAACAAGCGAGAAATGCGAGTGAGGGATGTGTTGCGAGGAATGTGTTACAAGGAATGTGTTGCTAGGAATGTGTGCGAGGATTTGAAAATATGCGCCTACCAGTCAGTCAATAGATGGTGTTTGGAAGAGGTAGATGATCATTTGTACAAATTAACACATACGAGTAACAATACTTAAGTACGTCCGGCGCACCCTGGGCAGTCAGCCCGGCTATCAACCTTGCTGATTGGCTAATCTTTACACCACAGCATGAGCTATTTTCGTATAGCTCGTGCTGACACGAGAGAAGAAGATTAACACATTACGCATCACACATTCCTCGCACAGCTCTGGTGGAAAGGGTCACACCGTTTTACATCCTCGCTACACATTTTCGCGCCGCACATTTTCTTCGCACAGCTCTGTTGGATGTCCAACGTAAAGCTCTTGGCGAAGCTTTTCAATCGCAGAACTTTAGTTATGCTAAGTACGTGTACCTAATACAAAAGCGATTACAAAAAAAAAAAAAACTATAAATACAATGGTAGGTATTGTACGTATTAAATATAAAAGGACCAAGAGGTTATTTATTTAAGGAAGTCTGCTCTACAACGTTACACAGACAGATTACGTTAGAAACGTCTCGTCGGAGCCTTTTCTTTATAAAGCTCGTGACACAGCTTTTCAATCGCGGAACTTTAGTATATCTAACTTTACTAAGTATGTGTACGTAATACAAAAGCGTTTAAGTACAAAAAACTATAAATACGACGGTGTTGTAGTTATATTTAATTTGGCTAGAGACCCTTCAGACACATGAATAAATAAACCGAGCAGAATGAAAGCTTCATACTAAACGCCGTGCGTAGGTACACTACTACACGCACAGCTTATGTGTGCGTGACTGTCACCGACAAGGCGCGCGGGGAGTGCGCCGGCGCCCGCTCGGGTACAAACCGGTTTGAGGCGGCTCAGTAAGCGGACAAAGTTAAGGTGTGTCACAGCGGCAGCGGCAGTGGTACGAGACGCGGACGTTTTATTTTAATTGTTTTTAAAGATGCCAAACTGTTGTACTGCGTGTATGTGCACAAATAATGGTAGGAAAAACAAAGAGACTTCTTATTTTGTATATCCAAAGGATCTTATCAGTTAATTATATCTACTTATCCTACACATGTTTAATGCTTATTACAGAATATTTAGTTACTAGATAGTAGATAATATCCAAAATAACTAAGATGACGATAAGGCTTTCCGATAAGAATTATTATTTGTAAGTAATTATATTGGCGTATTACTTGTTTCGTATTTTTGTTTTAGTAGGTTTGTAGAATAGTACCAAAGTATTTGTAGGTCGTCTTAGTAAGATTTCATTTGGCCTTTTCTATTAGATAGGTAGGTACTTAACTTACGGTCGTGAAATAGTAGACAGCCCTATGAAAGTAGGTGAGAATTTTGAACTCTGTTAGGAAGCTTTCATTCTGTTCGGTTTATTTATTCATGTGCTTCAGATCTCGCCTATAACTGATGTCCGTTTGGATTGAGGAGCCACTCCACGATTTTAAAAGGAAACTCACCCCCTTGTTTAGTAGGAAAGTAGATAATTTTGTAGGCCAAATTCTGAAATTTGTAGTAAAATATTTCCAAAGTTATATCAATGTAAAAGTGCCCGTTTACGTAAAAAGGGTCCCGCAAGGACCATCTACAGCAGTACAAGAGAGGTATATTTAATATTTGTTGACACGTTCAGTCACGATATCAGTACCGCTGAAGTACATACTAAGCAGTGATAACAATGCGGTTTGTTATCGCGGTTCTGTCTAGTATGACCGTGGGATTCTCGTTGAAAATTACTTCAAACGCATGTAGATAATTTAATCGCCATGTGACATAAACAGTGAGAGAACAATCATTCAGCTTTTAACTTTAGGCGGCACTTAGCTTCTACAGGGTAAACGAATTCGTGTAATTCCTTGAAACCCCATAATCTGCTAGTATACAAGGTTAGTCGAAAATGGGGTACTAATCTGAAAAAGTGTTAAAGTAGTCATAATAATGAATAACTTTTGTTTTACAACTTTCCCCAAAACTCAATATTTAAAGAAATATAGCTGTTCAAAAATTTCATAAAAAATACTCTAAATTCCGTCTATCCTCAGCTGTGGTCAGCTGTGTTTACATTTTAGGTTATATTTGGGGTCAAGAATTAGGAGCTCCATTTTATGAATTCGTAACTTAGGCAGGAATGAAGATTTTTTGAAAAAAATAAAATCATTTTTCATGCAAATTAAAATGATCGAATTTTGAAATTTTAACACTTGCTTTAAAACAGCCATCAGTGATACTTTAAGTGGCCTGCGGATTAGTACCCCCTTTCCGACTAACCTTGTATATTAATCCCGCGTTGGGATTTAGCTTGGTTAAAAATAAACTTTTTCTTGCCCTGTCTTCGAATGGTCATATTTAAATCAACTAATAAGGTTACAATAAAAGAATAAGAAACACATTTTTTTAAAATAATTGATAGAACATTTCCATGCCACGCAAAAATTAATGAGAGCACGGCGGTACAGCTGACGGGCACGGCTAGCGCGATATCGCTCCGTGCAGTCAGTTAACTCGAGGCCCTAAAAATGACTCAGAAACAGAATGCTACGTATTTTTCAGAATTTTATTTTTTACTGTGTATGCGAATCACCAATGCATGGTCAATCTGTGTCATCAGTAGATTACGCGGTTTGAAGGAAATACATGAATTCGATAACACCCTATAAAACCCTTTTAAGACAAAAGGCTCTTCAATGCGCAAGCTAATACCGTTTTCACATCAGAGACTGGCTGTACTGGCCTCACGTAAGATGTATTTAATAGTCTGAGCGAACGAGCACAGTAAGACGCTTGTTTTTTTTTTGGCCGTTGTATTTACTCCATCGGCCAGTACAGTACCTGCAACTTGCCACAGCACATTGAACGGGCTTCAATCGCTAACACCATATAAGTATGTAAGAACCGCGTATTCATTAGGGGACAAATGTCACCTATGATCGGCAACATCGCACGACATCAAAAGAAAGAAAGAAAAGAAAGAAAAAATATTTATTGTGGACTCACACAGGCAGTTACAGAAACAAAAAACAATAACAAAAAGAAAAAAAGGATAAATTAAACTACCTGCACGAGGCCAAAAAAGGCTCCTATCTCAGCACAATGCTACGACATTTAAAAAAAAACAAAATGTCGCAGCGCTGGTTTTCAGATAGGACCATTGTGATAGTGTAGTGATGCCACGGGCAATAACGACACAAATAAGTATTCAAATTAAAATAATACTAAATAAAAGTAATAAATAGTTTATTATTTTACTTGTGTTACGTGTGTGTGAAGTTGTAATAGTGTGCAGTACGAGTAATAGTAAACATAATAAATTAGTGTTAATCAGAAATATAAATAATAAAATAACATAAAGCAGGTTTAAGCATTAATTTCAGGACGAACCTGCCGCTCACCGCTTCCACATCATTTGTCAGGGGTGTGGTTGCCAAAAAGCATCTGTTAACGACACCACTAATGAATAGTGTTGTTGCCCTTCAGGACAACAACGAGTACGTGTAAACTAACTCTCATATTATATTATTACTAATTGTTGCATCCCAACATTATGGTGGTGTCGTCAACAAATCCTTTTTGGCAACCACACCCCTGGGGGTATCATTTGGTGGTATCATTAACAATGAACGGGTTAAAGTACTTTGAGAACGCTGCTGCCCATCCTCTAGTGAATCCCTTAGTCGTCTTTTACGACACCGGTGGTGTCATTAACAATGAACGCATTTGTTAAGGATTGTTTGTTTATGACAAGGTAGGCGGACCCGGCGCAGGCACAGACCCATAGCGTTTTATAAGACCCGAAAATCCGATATCCCCTGCTTCCTGCCCATTTCGGCAGGACAACAGCAATACAAATGCAAGAGCAAAGCAAACAACATCGCCTTGCAACATCTTAGTGCTACGCAATATGTTGTCAAAAAAGTCGCGCAATGTCCGGCAACACGTTATGCGATGTCGCTGGACATCGCTGGCGACATGTGTGACGGGACATTTGTTCCCTAATGACTACGCGGCTTTAGTCCTCCGATTCAAACCACGTAGCGGTCGTAGCGGATCGGATTACCGCTACGAAAGAAAAGCTGACGTAGCGGTGACGATGACTCCAACGTTTGGTAAGTCCTACTACGGGGTTGCTACGACGCTACGAAGAAAGATTAGACCAACCAGACAAGATAAGTACAGTATGGACCAGATTCAGCTAGCCTAGTATCCTGTGCGCTCTATCCCGTTCAACAACTTCCTTGGTTTTATTAACTACGCTTACACAACAATACACTACAATGAAGATAACCGGTGTATTCTTTGGTTAGAATTGTCAGAAAAAGTTTTCAGACCCCAACAGTTCAGGCTGCAACTGCCCATAACGACTGTCACATTTATATTAACAGCCAGTGTTTGATGAGCTGTAAGACACATGATGTATAAAGAAAAGCCACCCATCCAAGACTTGAACGCAATAGTTGCTTACCTGTTAAAACAATGAACATTGCACTAGCTATACGTACAAATATGGGCTGGTATTTAAATCAGGTCATATTATTTTACTATTCATCGCGACTTTTCCGACTTGTATGATGATAAACAGCTAATAACTTCTGTTTATTACCTTTCAGAAAACACCTCGTAACCAATAATTTAGATTAACAATATACTATACAATATACCCACTATTAATAAATAGTTTATACATCACCTAAAATCTGTATCACAGATATAAATATGCTTACTATTCAGAAATAAAAGACACAGAAGATAATGACGTAATAGCTACAGCGATCATCGCAACAAAAGTTTTTGTTACTTTCCTCCGTCAGTCAGGCGCAGACGACTTTATTCGAAGATAATGTTACAATTAAGTTGGAGACAAAGGAGAGCATGTCAGTGTAAGGATGGCGCGTGGCGGCTTGGCGGGCCGGCGGCATCATCTGGGGGGTGGGGGTTGAGGGAGGCGCGGGGCAGAGCCCTGACTGTGCGCACGCAGCCTCGGCCCGGCCGCGAGCAACAGTCTGCTCGCGTGAGCCGCGGCTCGCGACTCGGCCAGACCACGCCGCGTTATCATGCCCCATGGTAAGCACTAACTATCACCAGAACTCACGCGACACATCCCTCCACTCATCAGACCCCCCGCACCTCACAAAACTATCATAACTCAAACTCCCCTCATACTTTTCAGTGATGATTCCACTTATGTTTTTATTATTTATTTACGCTGTTACGGTACGGAATGGACAAATTTCAAATTAATGAATTACAAAAAAATCTCGTCGTGCGCTTATAATAGTCCTTTTTATGTGAAAATGTGGTGGTATTAGGGAAATTTAAATGTCGCTTTAATTCGTCGGAATGAATAAGCCGAGGGCACCTGCGTCCATTAGCAACAATAGAATTGAAAGCATAAAAGGCTTATTGTTGTAATTTAGATATTTCTATTGGCCATAATAAAGGTGTGATAGAGTTATGGTGTTATTCAATGAATGAAGAAACTTATGGGAGTTAAGAGAAGTGATTTGAGAAGTAAGTTTGCAGATATCGGTCGGTGAGTACCTACACCTGTAATTAGTTCCTAATTAAATTAGAAAAAAGCTATAACATTATGTAACATCAACAATTTATTACTCTTAAAAGTCTTTATTTAATTTATTTTTATTTATACTGACTACACTAGTGCATTGATAGGTAAATATGCCATAATTTTATGTATTTAAAATAGTTCGCAATAGTGTTTTCAAACTGTTTTTAATCCCAATATTCGTATTAGTAGTAGTAGGTATGCTATAAAATATTCAGTATTCCGTCAAGTTGCTAGTTCGCGTTACAATGTTTGCTGGACTCGTAGAAGGTAGTGATTGCAACGTGTGCAGCGACTGCGCACCGAACACATTTAAATAAAAGATTAATATTACATAATACACTAAACAACAATCAAAGCTTAGAGTGGGCGAACCCATTTCTCCCATCGCGAGACGTGTGGGCAGCAATGTTAACTGCGACAACCTCGTTCTGTGGGGGTTGCAGAGGTCAGCTGTTGTTGATTTACTTATAACCAGCAATTATAAGTATTTATTTAAATCTCTCCCTTATAACTATCATTACAGGTTAATACCTAATGCGATAGTAGTATAATAACATACAATATATGTTACAACACAATGATATACCAGTTACAATACATTAACATACTATACTAATCTACATCTACTCGTATCTATACTATAAATAAAAAGAACGGTCCTGAGCCTGACTGACTGACTGATTGAATGACTCATCAACGCCCAGCCCAAATCCTTGGACATAGAACGCTGAAATTTTGCACAGAGGTTCTTTTTATAATGTAGACAAGGAATAAGGAAGGATTTTTTGAAATTCAACCCCTAAAGGAGTTAAATAAGGCATGAAAGTTTGTATGGAAAATCGTCACTTAACGGGTTCAAAATTTCAAGCAAGCGAAGCTGCGGGCAAGAGCTAGTTGTAACATAAAATAAATAACAGTATTTTTGCGAATTCACTCAAATGACCTGTGAAGACATTAATTTCGACCTGAATTTTGTTAATAGTTCGAATGTATGAAGTACTATGCCCAAAGAGTATTAATAACAGAATGACCCCTTAAGTTACGGATTGTTTGGTATGGGCTAGTGCAACATTACAATATGACGTACTTACACAATAAAAAGTTGACAATTATTGGATTTTAACAGCGCATTACATCACGGGACGAATACAAAATAGAGACACCTCTTTCATAAATCCAATGCTTCTAATATACTGACAGTATATTCTTCCACTCATCCGCAAATAGATCACAATTTGGATATACATTTATTTATTTACGTACGGCACTTACAATTACACTAGAGTATAAAATTGTAAGCTATACAAGCTTAGTTTTAGTATATACTAAACCTGAAACTAGTTTGTTCAGAATCACTAGGAGAATCGATTGACATATTTTTTACACCACATTTTTTTTTTCATAAATTTCTATTTTATTATTATTTTTTTTTTTTATTATTTTGTTTCAGTAGGTTTCTACCCATAACAGTTGACGGGAATAGACACCTTGAGGCTTGAGATGGTCCGCTCGATCAGTTTCCGTGTATTAGACAACCCCTGAATAGTACATCTCAGGCATTTCACACTTTACTAGGGAACTTAACGCGACATAAACTACGGTGTAACTTGGAGATTTATTAAAAAAAAACACATATTCAGACAGTTCTGATGAAAATCTTGTTGGGGTGTCTCGGTTTTTGTAGATACTAAAAATAACGTTGTATTAAAAAAAAGAACATTCAAAACATTTAGCATCATGAATGATGCGTTCCTCTTGCAGTAGTGATTATGGTAAAGCCTAAGCCCTATAACCGTTCATTACGGCTCATGTTCAGCAATGAGTACCTAATCGTCTACTACGGTAATAGCAGATATTTTCATAAACTTCATGTGCATTGGTGATGGTTAGCCAAAACTGGGGGTGCATGAAAAGAGCCTTCACGACTGACAATACTTAAGTACGTCCGGCGCACCCTGGGCAGTCAGCCCCGCTACCAACCTTGCTGACTGGCTAATCTTTTCACCACAGCATGAGCTATTTTCGTATAGCTCGTGCTGACACGAAAGAAGAAGCCAAAACTAGGAACCTGCATCTTGTAACGTTCATCTTGTGTAACGTTCAACACAATCTTATTTTATTAGTTAGACCGGCTTAGTGCTATATCTAGAATACGGTGCGAGAATTTGTAATATCGTCTCACTCAACCAAATTAATTAACACAGCATCCTTTTATATTCTTCACTCGCGGAAAGAACATTTCTATTCAAATTTTCCCGTAATCTTATGCTCTCAAGAATTTTCAAGCGACTACTTGAGATTCATTTGCATTCAGATACCTATCTTAAAGTAAAGTAAACAATTTGCTTCCAGAACACTTACATTTTTAATAAGATCACAGGCTTTTAAGATTTACTGGAATATCAGGATATTATGCTTCTAAGAATATTTTTTGGATCGTTGCCTCTGAGCGTTTTTTAAATAATTTCGGTAAAAGTAATCAAAGTGCTGGTGAGTTTATAACGCTCTTGTCATCAGTTTCTATGCCTTGCTAAAATAAAAGGTACCAAAATACCTTTAATTAATATACCTTTTATATCACGTGTAGTATAATAAGAGTTATTTAAGCGAAATGTACTATTCTAGAGGATAGAAGCGATCAAATATCACGAAACGTACGAACACCTTGGTGTACCATAATATACCCTAAAACATTTTACATAATTGCCATGGATTACGAGCACATGTTGGCATCGGTTCTAGTTTTGCTCAAATGTCTTTTAAATTGTGGAAACGAGTCCAATGTATCCGCTTTATTGTTCTAGGCAAGGTACTAAGCGTGAGGTCGAGGGTTTGATTCATGTTAGACAAAATGTTATGAGGTTTTCGTGGAAAGGATTCTTAATTAACAGCCTGGGGTTGGAAATGTTGGGCGCATCATGAAGATTACGTCATCGAGGGCCAAATTACGTCATTGGCAGCTTATGGGTGTAAGAATGCACCTTCACCTCTGCTGTCTCCCCTTGAGAAGAACGCCGACATAATGGCTATGACTATGTATGATTCGTAGAACAAGTTTCTGCATAAATACTTGGTGTACATAAGTAAAATTCGCAATTTAAATTCAAAAACTACATGCTGTCACGATCTAAGAACTAAACTTAGGGCTAACTACACCAACGTCGGGTAACATTTCAGGAATAACTTATTCAACTGAGAGCTAACTTATTTCTAAGATAGAAGCTATCCGACGTTGGTAAGTCAGTCCTTACATGCATAATTATAATGTCTTTACTTTAGATGATTTTTTAATTATTTTGAAATGTAGCGCTACTACTATGAAAATTAACATAATATTGTGCAGTTCTATTCGCTAGACCAGTAAAAACGTGCATTGCCCTCACTTAAATCATCAGCAGAGCATGAATTTTGAACGGGAACTCTATTTTCAATCCAGTTCTCGCTTAAAAGTCATCAGTCATCACTAGCAAACGTTCACGAGTGATTTCGACGAGAATTGGGCATTTCCGTCCGATTGGTGACTACATCTAAACTACTACTATAAATTGATACAATAAAATATAGCAGAAACATAGCAAAAAAAAAAAACTATAATTTATTATGGTTTGTTTTGTCTTGGTATGACTTTTTTTATTGTTTTTTTTTGTGACTACCATAACAAAACGTCGAAAATGATGGAAGTAGTTGTTATAAATAACTTTTTTATCAAAGTTAAAAATGCTGTAGGTACCTACTAACTACATCATAAAAAGTATTGTTATTATGTCAAAAGATTTTAGTACGGTATTTGAAATTATTTACAATACTTTTTGCTCAAAAAGATTGATATTTTCCTGAAGATTACCTACATTATCAATCAATTAGTAACTGACATATCCGTTCATTAATTCATCCTTACATTGACTATACCTGACTACATGGTATCGTTACTGACGATTTCGTGTATCGAAAATTGTTCTATATATCAAGTACTCTAGAATCGGTTTTACCACTGCATCCACGAAACCGAGCTTCATCAATCAAAAGCGTATTACGAGATTGATTTGAGTCGATACTATGTATTGTCGGCGCCGGATACTAAATGTTACAAAGACAAAAAGTCAATGGGCAACATAGTCCTAGTGTCAAAATGTACAAATGTCTTAATGTATATGAATGTGCAAACGACAAAAAGTAATTGTGATACAATGCGTAAGGGTCTAATTGTTAGATTGTCAAAATGTACAAAAGTTAAAACACAATTATGCCAAAATGCATCGTGGTCCAATTGTCACACAGTCAAGATTCGAACTCACCCTGGGCTTCAAAGGTAGGATCACTAACGACTAAGCCTTCTTATCTTCTACTTACTTGATATCAACAACAACATACTTCTCTGCACTGGATATCTAATTAAAATCTCTATCTAATCTCTTTGAGTACTCCTTGAAAGTCCGATACCCTTGAAAAAGATGATTGAAATGTCATTTCATTTGTTCTGTTCTGTGGCATTTGGACAAAATGACATTTTGGCACTAGGCAATTTGTACAATTGAACATTACAGCTTTAATGCATTCTATCATAGTGGCATTTGGGCAAAATGACATTTTGGCACTAGGCAATTTGTACATTTTGACACTAGGACTATGTTGCCCATTGACTTTTTGTCTTTGTAACATTTAGTATCCGGCGCCATTGTCATTGTGTTGTTCGAGCACAATCAGGAAATATAAACTCAGCAATACTACAGGACAGTGACTTTAAGTACCTGTATACAGATTCAAACAGGTATAATATAAGATTAGGAAAATAAGTATACAATAAAAATAAGTATTGTGTTCTGCACAAACAGTTATTCCAATATGAAAAAATAAAAAAATGGTAAACGTCCTGTGACGTCCTATTTAACACTCAGAGGATTTAATATCAACCATTCAACCGTACGGCTTAGCTGACGTTTGATAGAACGCCATGACATTATGATGTATTTTCTTAGATTTCCTGGCAGGTTCATTGTATCTTGCGCTTAGCTTTACGTACCGTGTGCATTTTCTATATGCCGTTAGTAGCGTATTAAAAGCAGAAGTTGAAGTTAGAAACAATTTTTAGACATTGGTCTAAGCACTAGTTAACACTATCAGCAGCCTGAAAAGCCTGATAATTATTTAACTATCAATGAATATGGCAATATTTGTATACATTTTAGCCGGAATCAATAAATGGCTCTTTAATTAGAGATTTGGCCCATGTATGTTACTTTACTACGCAGTGTCTACGGCGTAGCATGAGCTACGAAAAATTCGAGTGATATTTATTTATGTAATAAAACCTATTATTTTGATGTTTGAACATTTTAATGAAGATACTGCAATCAAACTTCAGATTTAAAAATTCATTTATATTTTTTTCAGCGGGCATTGAAATTAAATGAAATGTCAAAACTTCGCAAAAGAAAGAAAATTAATTAATAAAGTATTTCGTCGCCAGACATAACAAGCCTCAAAGGGTTTTAAATCATAAAATTGAAACCCGACTAGAGGTATAAATTGTTTCGGAGATACAAATAAAAAAAGGTTTTTTTTTTAATATTTGACGTTATCGACCGTTATTGACCTCTGAACATGTTGTTCCTGAATTTCTGATCGACTGTTATAATGAATGGTCGTAATAAAATTTCACCATGATGACCATTCTTGACAATGACTCGGATTGTTGATCGCACGGGTCTCTTCTCAGAACGGGATGGGTCAATGCTTTAGTCAACCACGCTGACTTGATGCGGATTGGCGGACTACACACCATCGAGAACTTTTTGGAGCCTTCTCAGGAATGCAGGGGCCTAATTCTCCTAAAATAAATCACAACCGAATCAAGGCCGAACCGTTCATTCAGACAGTTCTCAATTTCAAAAGCTGTCTAATTGTTTGACACAAAAAACAAAATCAATAATTTTGAAAGTTTTCGAAAACAAAAACTGACTGACGGTTGTGGTTCGATTGCGTTTGGCAACAATTTATTTTAGGAGAATTGGGCCCCTAGTTTCCTCACGATGTTTTACCTTCACTGTTAACGCAAGTGACAATCGCATACGCATTTGAACAGTCACAAGGTGCGAGCCGGGATTGCACTCAGACTCTCTATCATGAAATGCAAGCGTTCAAAAGCTGAGCTGTGATTATGTTACAGCAAGCTGTCAAATTTCATCATCAGACTGACAACAACTGTCAATTTAGAAGAATGAATATCGACATAGAAGCCAATAATTCTGCTATCAGAAACGTTGATCAATCGCACGGAACCGAAGCCATATCGTTCATTCAGACAGTTTTCGTTTACAAAAACTGTCAAATTGATTGACAACAAAAACAAAACCAATCATTTTGATAGTTGTCGTAAACGAAAACTGACTAACGGTTTTGGTTCGTTTGCGGTTTGGTTACAATTTTGTTAATAGAATTGGTCTCGTTTACCGTAGCCACGGTAAAAGGCATAAGGTTGCCCCCAGATTCATATCTATCGCCGTTTATCAGGCACAATTCAGCTGCTGAATTTATGTTACAGTAAACTTTAATTAAACTTTTCAGCTGACATAGAATTCTAGGCTAGACAAAGGAGGCGTCTTTTATCGTATTAGTAGAGGTACCTATAGGATAACGAGGTTTATCTGAACGGGTGATTGGCCGATTGTACGTGGGGAGTGAGGTGGGGGAATTGGATAAGCCTAAAGTATCGGATTGCTGGGTATTCACAAGGGATGGGATCCCTGCAAATGACGCCGGTACGCTTTATCTTAAGCTGAGACTTAGCTCAGCTTCATAAAAGTAACAATCGTACAGAGAAACATAAGGTACAGAATGAAATGGGAGTCCTATTATATTTTTCTTTTACATTATTTTACAATAAATGTATTGTCGTTTGGCTTAACAAAGTATTTAACGAACTTTTAATCAAGCCAGCTTTGTTGTTCCTAGCTAATATTAATAATATATAAGTTTTGGAAGTAAGTAGTTTTGTAACTTCATGACTTAAGTAACAAAAACTTATTCGTAATAGGATATAATGAAATAAATGACAGTAGAATATTGTTATTAAGTATACTCTGTTCAACGAAAGATGAGTCCTGACATAGCGGTAATTTCGTAAATTTTACCCGTAAGGGCCTGTTCACATCTCCAAGTCACGACGTCGTCAACGTGGAACGGTGCGGTAACGCCACACAGTGCGTTGACATTACCGTATCGTAACACGTTCCGCCTCTAGCCGTAAACGTATTTATGCGCTCCGACCGCGCTCTCCAGGCCCGCGAGTTAGTCGCCGTCCATGTGCTCCGATGCTTTAAAACCATACCTTATTGTTTCTCTTATTAAAATTCAGGATCTACATGGTCAAAGATAAATCTAACAATGATCCTGACGTGCATTTTTATGATACGGTAACGTAAAGAACAATGATCACTCGGCTAACATGCTTGGACTAGTAAAATCTAACAAAACGTAACTTGATGAAACATAATGTCGTTTCATTCGCCTACATAAATATAAATAAGTACAGACTTCAATATATTTTTAAAAGGTCGGAGAGACAAGATATTTTGCCACTTCCATTAACAGATTCAAAACGTGATGCAATTCCAAGTCCATTAAACGAATGCCAAGTCAACAAGAGTAGAAGATCAATCGGAGTCTGTAAGCAATGCAAAAATATAAAAAAAGGGAAAATAATATAAAATCGCACAGAATACCAAAGAATATTGTAACAATAAGCGAGGAGAACAGAGTCCTCGCCGAAACTACAACGACATGGTTACCATGGACACGGTCAGCGCAGAAAACCACAGATTAGTTAATAGTAGCTAGCTACAGAAAACCGTCAATTTATTTTTACTTGTCAAGAATAGGGAGGGACGTAATCAATCGATTTATGACAGTATCGATTTTTAGATGTAAAATCATTAGTTTTTTATCTAATTCATGGCTTTATTAAAACAATTTACCACGAAGTAACATCAAATTCTACTAGTGGCTAAGCTTAGTATAATATTGATGTGAGTTTATACGGTTGACATTGCCTGGGATTTTATTTCGATTTATGAAATAAAATCATAATAGACTATAAAAAGTATGGACTTCTCTAGTAACGTAAGTAATTACGGATGCGTTCGAAGTTAGATATTTTATACAGCGTTCTGATAAATAAAATAGTATTTTTAAAATAAGATTATCTATATTTCCCCATCTTTTAAAAATAAACGAAGATATCCAATAAATACACTAACAATGCACTAATATATTGGTGACAGTTTCATCTCGGGAACAATTTCTGTTTTTTCCTAGTACAAAGTGACCATTGTTCTTTGCACGTTATGTCAACGCACCGTGCCGCGTTACCGCACCGTTCTACGTTGACGACGTCGTGACGTGGAGATGTGGACAGGCCCTAAGAAGACTGTTATCGAAAAAAACATCATTCAACAATCCACGTTTTTAAATATTTGATATTCTTTGCATAGTAACGTTTTGTAGACAAACATCAGGACTCACTTTACGTTGAAAAGGGTATAGAATGCAAACTTCATTTAATATTGCAAACATTATTAAAAGTCAACTTGTCAAACTTACAACACGAGATGGGTTTTAAATAATAAGCTGTTGAAATAATAAGAGTCAATTACAGTTTTGAAACATATTTACGCGAATAGTACCTATTCAACAATGTAAACTTTACGGATTATAATTTTGTATGTTTTATTGCACGTTAAGATGCTGCCGTAGGTATATAAAATGAACAAAGGGAACGCGGTATAAATCGTAAAGTTGTTTACTATTAATTAGGAAGTTGAGCGTCAGCATTCAATGAGGTTGTAAATGCTGTTGATGACGTAATTACAATCTTCCTAATTCAATGAACAGGTGTGAACATTCATTTAGGTACTAATCACAGTACTAATAATCATTTATTTGCCTTGCGTGGTGACCGCGGTGTGTTTATTGACAACTTGTTGGTAGTCATTCGATGAATAGAAAACCCTCGTTCAACCGTATATTGAATAACGTATTGGTGTGATTGATTAAATTTCTGTCTGATTCTCAATAGTAAAATAACGATCGTGAATATACTACATTACTATTTAAAACAATTGAAGAAAGGTCCAGTTTTCGAACGTATTTCCAATATTAATGTAATGGGAATGCACTACCTGCCATTATGATCAAATTGACGCACGTATCTGCTGTTATTATACTATATCGTACAACCTAACGTTGGTCTTCCATTATCACCCACATTTAGAGCAATAAGCACATATTTTTGTGTCCAAATTAAATGGCTTACGAGGGTTATTTATAAGCCTATTATCAACAGGCAAATTGCCGCTAAAAGCGCTAATTAGCACAAAGGTCCCACAGTGGAACCTTGGGCTTATAATTAAGACAGATTCATTTACTTGCCTCCTTCAGTGATGAAACTTGATTATAAACGTGTTTAGTTTGTTAAACTTTCGAAAGCATTACAAGGAACTTTTACTTTTGAATGAAATGAGAAATTGTTCTCTTCCAATTAAAAATGAAACCAGGGAAATAAGGAAGCTACGCTTTAAAGTAATCAGAGGAAGTACTTGTTTAAAAGATTTTAAAATTTCTTGCTTCGTTGTGTTAAAATGGCGTGATTTTCAGCAATTACCTAAATGGCATCAATATTATAATTTTCAAAACAGCGTTGTACGATATTTTAATGTACGATTATTTAAAGTATTGATCCTAAATATTTTTAGCAAGTAGGTAAACATTTCAGTAAGCATCTTAAATTTCAACATATCTGTTGGCGAGTTGCCTGAATACTTATTTACTTTTTCTTAACCAGTGAAATATAATACCAACGCGTAGATTTATAAACTACCTGTTTTTAATATTACGTATATCTTGTTTGACATTCTTTTCTCATTTCAATAAAAAACTCAATATCATTTATCGTATTTTAGAAATTAAAATCTTTAACTTCAGTATACATATCTTTGCCAAGATTTTCTGTATAAAAGATAAAGTTTAAAATGAAATGCTTTCACGAAGAACACTTGTACCTTGAACCAAGTATCGCGATCGTAGCGTCCCAAGCGATTTGAAAGTTGTTTCGTCCACAGGTGAATAAAACTGGCGCTGCAGTAAAACCACCCGCTACAAGGAAGCTTTTCACTTTAAGAACCATCATCATCTTCCTGCCCTTATCCCATGTTACTTGGGGTCGGCGCAACATGTTTTCTTCTTCCATTCCGTCCTGTCACCCGTCATGGTATCACTGACTCCCTTCTCTTTCATATCATTCTTCACACAATCCATCCATCTTTTCTTTGGCCTCCCTCTTCCTCTCCATCCATCCACATTTATATTCATAACTTTTTTGGTCACATGCGTTTCATCCCTCCTCTTCACATGTCCATACCAAGACAAACGGTTCCCTTTCAACTTTTCTGTCACTTTAAGAACCAAAGCTCTACAAATATTTGAAGTGTCTAAAACGGTTTGTTTGGGACAGTAAAACGAAGCAGTAAAAAGAATCCGACCGATGTTGTGAATTTTAAAAGCAAATTTACGAGTTTCCTTGCGAAGATTTTAAAACTCATAACTTTGAGTGTGCGGTCACAATTTTCGCAAGAACAATCTTTAGTCATTTTACTCCCTTATTCACTAGCACCGATCCAACAGATCATGAGTCCTATTGTTGGTAGATCTTCACAATATTTCATTAGTTTTATAGTCTTGTTGGTGTCTGGTCAACATTAATGTTACCTGTAATTTGGCAAGGCCACAAGTCTGTAAGTACGAAAAACATCGTTACTTGTCCAAAATATGACTAAATAATATCTAAACTTGTCCAATAGAACCGCTTACTCTAACAAAACGTAAAACTTGGTGTTTTTACTAAACATTAAGCGAGGGGTAAAAGAAATTTCAAGTGTCTGTAGAGATGTGACCGCGTCGTTCCAATTCGCTCGGTCTTCACTCGAGTTGTCCTCCGTGTTATAGGTAACAAATGTAACAATGTGTTGTTTTGTTTGTTTTATATACTTACCTAGGTCACGCTTAGGAGACAAAAAGAGATGTTTAAAAAAATATTCTGTCGTTTTGTAACGCAATCCAAGTGTTTTTGTTTATAATTTTATAAATGCTACAAATAAATAGAGAGTAATGTGTTACTTAGGGGTATTTTTATACTTACTTAGGTACTTATTTCATACAACCTTATTTTTAGTTTATACGAAAACCGAGACACCCCAACAAGATTTTCATCAGAACTGCCTGAATATGTGTTTTTTTTAGTAAATCTCCAAGTTACCTACACCTTAGTTTATGTCGCGTTAAGTTCCCTAAAAAAGTGTGAAATGCCTGAGATGTGCTATGCAGGGGTTGTCTAATACACGGAAACTGACCGAGAGGACCGTCTCAAGCCTCAAGGTGTCTATTCCCGTCAACTGTTATGGGTAGAAAACTACTGAAACAAAATTGAAATTTATGAAAAAAAAAAAGTGGTGTAAAAAATATGTCAATCGATTCTCCTAGTGATTCTGAACAAACAAGTTTCAGGTTTAGTTATACTAAAACTAAGCTTGTATACGGGCTTTTGTTAGTCTTTTTTATATTTTACTTTAATGTAGCGCCAATTTAAAACTGTGCTACTTATGTACATTTATACGTATTTTGGTTATCACTCAACGTAAAAACAACATAAACTCCACTACACGTACTTTTACTTAGCCTACAGTAACTTAGCAAGTGAAAGTCCGTAATGTCTGTCGAATTAAATGATTTCAATAGATTCGCTCTTAATAGTCAATAAAATGGTCAGGAAAAGTCGTTTATTCAGATGGTATGCCATAATTTAGGCGGACTTTATGAGCCATAAATAAACAGTAGCGACAGCAGGCATTTTGATATTTGCGGGCCGTGTAATATTACCATTATACGTGCTACGATATCAATGTAATCGTAAATGCGTAAGTAAGTACGGACTCGAATTACTTCGAACAAACATAATTTTATTAGTAAATAAGCATGCTAGAATAGGTAGGTAATTTCGGTGTACTTACGAGTTGATTCCTAGATTAAAGTTTCTACCTGTAATTGCTACACCTGTCACTAAAACTATAGTTTTGTGGCGGCATCTATCACGCCACATAGGAACTACGCAACACATCATAGATGACAGTTCCTACATCGCGCTATCATGATTTAACACGCAGATAGTACATATATTATGGACAACCGCCCAACATTAACCGTCGGTCACGATCCACCGAGCTCTCCCGTCGTAGAGCCGGTCGTCTCTTCAGACTCCGCAGTCACACCGATAATTCAGCCTTCATCAAGCTGTCTCCCCCCCTAAGCCCCCGCCAGCTACGCCCTAAGCCGAGGTCCGAGTCCCACTAGGGGTCGCCTTTAGTGCTGTTGTTGCAGGTAGTCATGATGTTAGTGTAGTACAAGTAGTTAGCTTAGGTTACGTATTTTATTTCTCCCCCCCCATTGGCTGGAGACCCTTCAGGTCTCGCCAATAACTGCCCGGTTACGTAGAAATGGTCCCCTAGGACCACCTACAGCAGACCAATAGAAAAAAAAAACGGTTATCCGTTGAGCAGTAGCCCGCCAAGCATAAGTCCCTTTTGTTGGAGGAACACCACACCTCGTTCCTCCACAGTTTCCTAATAAATAGTCAATATACTCTGCGTTTATTCAGAGGGTCAATTCGACTAACAAAATTGTTGTTAAACGCAAACGAGCCATAAAAATCTGTCAGTTTTTGTTTACGAAAACTGTCAAAATGATTGGTATTGTTTATTGTGTCAAACAATTTGACAGATTTAGAAATTGAAAACTGTCTGAATGAACGGTTCGGCCTTGGTTTGGTTGCGATTTATCAAGATTTCTTTTAGGGGAATTGGGCCCCAGTTCTGAATGCAGTGAATTCCATAAAGCCGGGTCCGCAGCACCAATTTTCTAACATGTTATTGTGTTTTTGCTAACAAAACTGTTAGGTCACGCCCCTATTCGGTTAGCAAACAATTTTATCCTGTTTGCAAACAGGAAAACACGGCGCTGCGGACCCGGCTTAACATGGAATCAAATTAGCAAGACAGGGTCCCGCTATTCTTTTGTTTTACTCAGTAAGCCGGCACGCTCAAAGCAAAAGGGTTAGATTCCTTATGGTGTGTCTACACCCGTGCGATTTCATGTTCATCTTGCGCTTTCAACTATCAATTCCTCTTGCGTCAACCGCACGCAATATTAATTGCCTTAAGACGCATGCAGCTTATCGTCTACACCGGTGCGCCTCGGTCAGTCGTCAGTCGACATACAATAGTTCGACTTTTGTCGATCTAGTATTAAGGCATGCGCTATTGCATGCGCTATAATGGCGCCTCACGCATGCTTCAGACGAAGACGCAAGATGAACATGAAAAAGCACGGGTGTAGACATAGCTTTATGGAATTCACTGAACTATCCCTTATTCTATGTGAACTAACATAATATACCATAACGCTATATCTTCGTGTAGAAACTTCGTATGAAATATCGGGTTTCTGATAACGGGAAATATATTGGTTGAAATTATATTCATATTACACTACTTTTTGTTTGATAACTGTGGAGGAAATACGAAAAAAGATATTGATTTGACAGTTATTAGATCTATAAAATGCATATTTACACCATACTCCATGGGGATAAACACTAAAGACTGAGCTACCCGTGCTACAAATATGAGGTAGAGGAAAGTAACCAACTGAAGTTAATCTAAACAACGCAAGTTTGGAAAAACGGTACCCATTTTCTTATATACGGTACTATTTGTACAGTATTTAGCCTGGAAATCTTTTAACAAGAACTAGAATAAAAAAATAATAAAAAAAGCCACAAACATTTGATAGATTTATAGGCCCAACACATGTAACAAGTCGGTCACTTATAGATTGGATATAGCAACGTGAACGAATAATAAATCCGAGCTGAATTCATCTCCTCGTTAATGACTAACTTGGAACTTGGACAGCTGTTGCGCCGATTGACAGAATGCTTCGCTCTCGTTGTATGCTGTAACAGTACAATATTTTTAAACCCATATCACCAATACCAATTAGGTTCTTGGCGAATGTAGTCTTATTTTCTTTTTGTCCGACTTTCGTTTTATTGACATCGAATTTCCTCAAGGATCTGAAAACGAAACATTAAAAAGGAATAAAATATCAATTTTATTTTTAACTAGAGGTCGCCAGCGGCTTCACCCTCGTGGATGTCGTTTATCGCGTATTGCGCGTTTTTCTCTACTATAATATGCATGTTCTATACACATAAACCTTCCTCTTGAATCACTCTATCCATTAAAAAAAACCGCATCAAAATCCGTTGCGTAGTTTTAAAGATCTAAGCATACATATGGACAGACAGACAGCGGGAAGCGACTTTGTTTTATACTATGTAGTGATCAAGTTTAGAATACCGAGAACGTGGAAGGCACATTCATTTGTTTATTGATATCGATGTTTTTGATTTATTTTTGTATACTTATTCAACCAGGAACTTAGATTGACCAAAAGACATGATAAAGCAATAACAGTGGATGAGTACTGTCTAAAATCCCATTAATTTACACATTTTTCAGTGTTTATTAGTGCATGTCCACAAGTTGACTAAACTTTTATTACTCGAACTGTGTTAACGGACTGCAGCCATTAGACCGTTGGAATCCCTTTTTTAGTAGCTGAAAACTCGCACTCTACTAAAGACTGGAGATGTACAAATCAGTCATAGCTATACGTGAGAATCAATCGAACTAATGTAAAATAAAGTTGCGTCATAAACACCTATGGGAAGTAATGATCTTGTCATGCGGTCTTGGATACAGATTTATCTTCGAATTTGTATCCGAAACGACGAGACAAGATTAGCTGTAGGTATAGCTACAGTTACGTTATCGATGCGTTTGCGAAGGAGCGTTCAAGGAGGCTGAATTGGGGCCTGCGTTATCTCTGATCGTCGTCACGTGTTCAGATAAAAATATATAAATTATTGCTAAGGAGTACAAAATAACTTATAGCGCTGTAAAATTATATTTTATTAATTATAATAAATGTTGAACATGTATCAGATAAAATAAGTGTAAAATAATGTTATGTAGGTAACAAAATATCATTAACACATGTTAAGAAATCAAAAGTCTACAAGATGACAAACTGTAAGAAATTCTACGGACACCGTAAGCCCGTTTCTTCGCTTGATTTTTACAGCATATCTGACACAATAGTCTGATGCCCACAAAATCTTTCTTCTACAAAAACAATGTAAAAACAAAAAGAAATACAAAGGTAGGCATTTCAATTTTGTGCTTGAATAGAATATAACAAAAAGACTATAAAACTTTCACCCATGGATGCTGTTGGCCAACGTTTGATTTTTGGCTGTGATGGATCGTTTACGGATTAACTTTCCACTCCATTATTGTTTCGATGGATACGGGATTTTGTTTACTCTGGCAAGATAAAGTGGCTATTTGACGTCTGATCGGAACCAATGAAGGGGGGAGAAACAAGCGCAGTTTGTTGAACAATCCATCAGAACAAATGTTGTCTTACAACCAACTGTAAAACAAATTAAGTGTAATTTACGGATTGTTCAAAATTAAAATGGACTCGTGATGCCTGCACCAAAACTGTGATAGGTAGTATCTTTTGTGCAGAACAAAACGTCTATAGTTAATACATTTTGTTGAAAATTTTATAATATTTTCCGACGCGTGGGCACAGCACTCTTTACAATCCCGTGTCAACATTTACTGCATATAATACGGTTGATGGCAGGTTCAATCCCTCTGAAATACCGGGTTAATGTATGGAGATTTGTGCCAATGGATCATTCCCCCGCAATTTTCATTTGCAATGCGAAATAAAAGGAATGTTTTTATGGTGTTGTTTTTGTTTACGGAATTAGGTAGTAATGAATATTGAATCCCGTGTTATTTTTATTAGAACAGGTCTTTTATGATATACTCGTAGTAATAAAAAAAACCTTTGTTTTAGTGGTAATACCCATATCGTCGTCTATCGATCTCTAGCTTAAGTTTTACAATATTTGATCGTATCGTTATTGTGTAAATGTAGTTTTGTTCTTAATTCTTGCGTTTCCTGAAAGATGACTTGTTTATAAACATGTTTTGGCGCAATTATTTTGTCTGTGGAAGCTCCTCCTCATGCTATACCTCCATCATAGATGCATGTATAGATCAATCATTCAAAATTATTGAATTATGACGGCTTGCGCGTTCCGTCGTTTTTGGATCAAAGAGTTGCGAAGTTTAATTACTTTATAATTATGTAAATATATTTTATGATAAAAGCATTTAAAACAATTACTTATCAAGAATGTATAGTCAATAATGTTGGCATGGTAAATACGTCACGCGACACATACTTTATATTTATATGTATGAACCCCGATCGATTTCCGAGGTGTTTTGAAAATGTTTCATTATGCACGCTGAATATTTTAATACGTCCGTTTGATAATATCATAGGTAGGATTAAAAACAGCAAACAATCAAAATTCATCAACGGAATAATTAAATAGGTTTCCTATTCGTTGTGACACATGTGGGTTCTGTATTCATTTATGTATTGTTACACTGTGGGTGAGTCCTGGAATATTATTAATTACGTAAATAGAAAATTAAAAGTCCAGATTAATATCATTTATAAGTGTAAAATAGCTAAGATTTTTGGCATATTTGATATTCTGTGTATTCTAGAATAACACCCAAGAGTTACTTCGACAACGTTCATGGCACCTTCTTCCAATGTAACACAGTGCAATATAAATAAAGCACTTCGTTACATTAGCATTCTTAGTGAGAAATAAATTATTTGAAACATCTCGTGTTACATATTTTTGTATAAATTCCAGAGTAGCGGACGTCCCAGGAGTGAACCTTCCTTGCCTAATTTTGTATTCAAAATGATTTACTGTTTTATCTTTGCATGTGATTTTTCACTGCCGACATATGAGCATGAATATGTACTGAGTTTAAGATTAACATTTCGAGCTGTCTAGAAAATTTCAAGCGAATTTTTATATTTTACTATGATTGAATATGTAAATTATTATGCGCTCCTCCGCACATTGAACTTACAATTTACTTCAACTATAGTTTTTTTCAAATCAGCTCCTAAACTTCCACTGTTTAGCAGCACTATTATGTATTCTGTGACATTGCCCTAAGTCTAGCCACAGAATACATAACAGTCTAGCAGTTCCCAATTACCACGACATTGAAAACACAAATCAAAGTCAAAGGGTACATTGCTACAGTCACCACACTCCTGGTTGACGAAATTTGATATAGGTGATCGCAGTTTCTTAGTCTAGCGGTTAAAGCCGTGATTGCCTATCGGTTAAACGCTTGCCTTCCGTGCAGGAGAGTCCCGAGATCGGGCGCGGCCCGCACCCCATCTTTCCGAACTCGTGTGTAGATCAGAATTTGAGTATCGCTTGTGTTAACAGTAAAGGAAAACATCGTAAGGAAACGTACATAACTGAGAGCTAAAAAAACCTCGATGGTGTGTGTATTTCACGAACCCGCATCTGGCCAGCCTGGCGGACTTAGGGTTAATTTACAACGCCGCGGAATGGAATGGAAGCGACAAAATTGTTCATGCTATGTACAATTTCGTCGCTTCCATTCCATTCCGCGGTGTTGTAAATAGAGCCTAAGGCCTAACTAAAGTAGCCCGTGCTCATCAGTGGGACAGTACAAAGTAAGTAAAGGGTTGATTATGTTATTATGTAGGACGATGCTACCCATCCTCTTGAGGTAATCCCTCACCCAACGGAAACAACATACGTAGCTGGGGTGATTCCCTCTCATCAGTTTGGAGTATTTAAGTTGACAAATTGGATAGTTATAATGCCATCCCTTCGACAATTTAGTTACCTAAAGGGTCGTACCCGTCAAATGACGTCCACTCGACGTAAAACAAGAAAAAGAAACCAACAACATGTATTACTAACCAACCAAGACTGCCTTGTTGGTCTAGTGGGCGCAAGCGCGACTGCTAAGCGTGAGGTCCTGGGTTCGATCCCCAGGTCGGGCAAAGTGTTATTGAGTTTTTCCGTTTGGAATTTCTCAGTAGCAGCCCGGAGTCTGGATTTATGCCCGGTTGATGGCAATAGGCTCCCTATTACATGGCACCTAAACATAACTGCGAAATGAGGATGTACTATATAGGTACCTCTGCCCAACCCTTCAGGGAATACAGGCGTGATGTTACTTTCTGTTTATGGCAGAGCGTTTCTACACACGTCTATAGCGATTGTGGACCTCGCCCACAGAGCTTTGTAACGAGTGGTTAGGGAGGACTTTAAGAATAATAAATACAATAGGTTGCATTCGGATAGCCTTTCACACCGACAATTCAGCCCTCTTCAAGCTGTATCCCCCCCTAAACCCCCGCCAGCAACGCCCTAAGCCGCGGTCCGAGTTCCACTAGGGGTCGCCCTTTGTGCTGTTGTTGCAGGTAGTCATGATGTTAGCGTAGTACAAGTAGTTAGCTTAGGTTAAGTATTTAACTTCCCCCAATTGGCTGGAGACCCTTCAGGTCTCGCCAATAACTGCCCGATTACGTAGATGGCCAAGGACCATCTAAAGAAGTACAATAGAAAAAAAAAAACAGAAAGCCTGCTGTACGATCACTTTACGCTCCGGTGGAATGAAGATCGAAGTACGATACTAAATAAAAATAACAATCTTTTAAAGTCAACTCAATCAACTCCTATCGCAGCTCACATCCTACCACTGGATAAAGTTTTCTTCCAATTTATAAAGTGGCTCAAACAGTGAGCTAGATACTGTGTCTAGTATTACGAAGAAAAACTGCCACCATGTTCATGTTTCAATCGTTACATTGTAGTAGATATACCGGGTCGTAAATGAAGGTGTATAAAACTCTGATATTATAACAACTATTTTCATATCTGGTTTATGTTCCATTTTTATACTCTCGTCTTTATAACCATACTAACTGTGCCCGCTACTCCACTTACGTGAAACTTTCTCAGGCCGCGCATCTCAACCGCGGGGCGTGCAGCGTAGCGTTGTATAAAAAGAGGTAACTTACATATTTTCCATTAAGGTAGAACCGCACTAGGCGGAACTGCACCGCAGCGGAACTGAACTTCACGACGCGTCATTTTATAGTAAGCCGCACTTGAACTGCAGCGGCGCTACAAAAATATATTCAGTAGCTAAGCAACCTCTGAGCAAGATGAACGACGAAATGGATAATAATATGATTATTATTTCCTTATTGTGCGAGGAAGAGGAAAGGATCGAGCAAGAACAGGCAAGAAAAAAGCAAAGAATATGGCTACATGACATATCAAACTCGCGATATGAACAAGGCGAGTATTTTACGCTTTTGCCACGACTTAAGAAGGATCCAATAAGATTTCATACTTATTTTAGAATGTCTCAATACAAATTCAATGAGTTATTACAAATTATGCAGCCGCGATAGGAGTGGAATGAAGTTTGTCGAACCGCACTCCGCGGCAGCGGAACTACACTTTTGGTCAGTTGCTCAACTTTGCCGCGCAGTTCAGTTGCAGTGCAGTTCCGTTGCCGCGTAGTGCGTGTTGTCTCATATAATTTCATATAAAGAATATTTTGACGCGTCGTGAAGTTCAGTTCCGCTGCGGTGCAGTTCCGCCTAGTGCGGTTCTACCTTTTACGCAGATAAGGTAACGATTAATTTCTGGTTTGAAAAGTATCGCAGTTGCAATAGATACTGTCATTCAATTTCTGTGCTAATTGTTCTGCCTAGCTTTTTCCCAACTACGTTGGGGTCAGCTTCCAGTTTAACCAGATGCGGCTAAATACCAGTATTTTACACACAGCGACTGAAATCAGACCTTCGCAACCCAGTTACTGGGCAATGCCGATATCCTAAGGTTAGGCCAGTTGTCAGACCGTCGGGCTTCTGACTACCCGTAACGACTATCATAGGTATTCTTATGACACCCGGGACCGACTTCATTCCACCGGAGCGTGAAGTGATCGTACAGCAGGCTAACCGAATACAACGTATCGCGTTTATTCTTCCCAAAGACTAAGAGCTAAAAGAGATCGCCCATTCTGGGATAAAATTGGGATTTTTGGCGGCCATCAATTATAGTTACTCAATTTTAAAGCAAACGTGTAACGCATTATTTTTTACTATGGCGTGAAAGTCGAAAACTATATATTTGATTTCGGAGATAGGTAACTATATAGCAGGTAAAAATTAAAACGACGACTTGTATTAGGGGTTGTAAGAATTATTTAATTATTATTACAGCATTGTCGCCATACAAAGAAATGTTTGTACTTCTGCCACCATGTAAATAAAATATAAATCATTCCTGGCCGCCGACTTTTTTTCATCCCAAATCATCGAAGAAAATGGGTGATCTCCTTTACCAAAATCATTTGCGTAAGTACAGCGTTATAGGGTTATAAACAAACATTTTACATATAAGAAAAATGATAAACACGCAATGTACTATGAAACAATAGCTAGTCATGGCTTGCCTGTGGCAGTAAAGAGACAGTTTCCTTCGTAATACACTCTCCAGCTCCGTATTATGCGCTAGACTCTTTTACATCCACACGAGAGTGAAAAGATGCTTCTTTGTCCGACATCAGTGTTTAGTTTCTTTACATAAAGTAAACAACAGAAAAGTTTTTAAAAAGCTTCGTGGAAATTGATTTTATTTTCATATACGTCGCTCATTTTTAGGTTTTTGTAAAGGGATTGCGGACGGGAATATAAATTGAGTGTAAAATGGGTTTTATTTTGGTTACAGAATTTAAATCTTTATTTCTTTTAAGAAAGCATTCTTAAATTATTGTAACTTACTTCACAAAAATCAATTAAGTATATTATTTATTTTGTACTTTTGCCAGTAGCCCCTTGATATATGCTACGATTTACTGAAGCATCTTAGGATTTCTAATTGATTGGGTTGTTAGATAGCAACATAATAATTATTTGTAAAGCAGAATGCCGTTAACAAAATTAAGTTAAAGACAGTATGATTGATTCGAACACCAACTATTACTAGTTGGTTGTAAAATTGATTCGATCGTCAAAGATACGATAACGGAAAACCGTTTTGACATCTGACTCTGCGTTTAGCTCGTCGAGAGCAGCCACGCCTGCAATCAATGAGGCTTTTAGTAAAGTTCTAGCTGAGTATTTAGAAGTATAGATAAGATATTTTTGATACTACAGTTATTTAAAATGGGGAGAGGGAGCTTGTGGCTAATCAACAACCGCGCGGATCATAGGATTTGGAAGGTTAAGCTGCACTTGCCGCGGTCAATCCGTGGATGGGTGATCGTTCGACACATCGAGATCCCTCTGTTCCTCGGAGACCACGTTAAACTGTTGATCCGAATACCTATGATAGTCGGGAGTCAGAAGCCCGAAAATCTGACAACCGGTCTAATCTTAGGATATCGGCATTGCCCATTAACTGGGTTGCGGAGGTCTGACGACAGTCGCTCCTTGTAAAATACTCGTAGTCTGCCGCATCTGCCGTGCGAGCACGGATCTTTTTATCGAGTCAATTCGAGAAATTTATTTATTCTATACGTCAAATTTGACACAGGATATAGATAAAACGACAACTGCTGTCGTTTTATCAATAAGTTATGTCAAATTTGACGTTTAGAATAGATAAATTTCTCGAATCGACTCGATAAAAGATCAGTGCTCGCGGGGCTGGTTAGACTGAAAGCTGACCCAACATAATTGGGAAAAGTCTAGGCAGAACACAATCAAACTCAAACTCAAAACTCATTTATTCAAAATAGACTAGAATTACTTAGTTCTTTTTGAACGTTAGTTTTACAATATTATAGACATCCCACAAAAAGCCCTCCCTTCACCGCTTCCTAGTGTTTTTGCTGTGAAGAAGAAACGGCGCAACAAACTCCCCAGCAACATAGATATGTCTGTCAAGTGAATAAATTGATTGACTCTATACAACAAAAATCATCATATTTTTTACAATAATAAAATTATGCAAGTACAGGTAAAAACAAATTAAAAATAAAGTATATAAATCAATTCTGTATGAATTGTGTTAAATCATAATCGTATCTAACTAATATAGATACATCATAAACCTACATCTAAAAACTATTGGTTACCAGGGAAGCCACATGTGCAGAAAAGAACTAGCGCCACACGTCCCTATCGTCAACATAGTCGTTTATCTTATAGTATGCCTTTTTAATGAGAACTGATTTAACGTGAGATTTAAATTTGCCCTCAGTGAGATCCGTAATCATTTCAAATTCTTTGAAATGAAAGCATTTAATAATATTGGAGGCTGAATCTCCTTTTATATAAATACTTTCAAAAATTATTCTCTGTCTAGTTCGTAATATAGAACGTGTGTTGTTAAACAACTTTCCTGATGCGTACGCTACACAGTTTGTTCGTATTTTTCAGTAACAATGTGAACTTATATTACGACAGTTGTATGTACCGTCACAGGGAAGTGTTGGCAATATTTATTGCTCAGCTTCGCGGCGTATATCACGAGTAGTGTTCGGCCGGCCGTGTTTCCGCCGAGTGTGGCCGAGTTTCGAGCCGAGCGGAACAGATCTCCGGGGATTCCGCGTGCATTGTCACAGCCTCTCCACCTATCAATTTCGTCTACTCACAAATTATTGTATATCCTCGTATCGATGCTGCAATGGAAATGCAACGTTATTAATTAGCAGCTGAACACGGTTTTGCTCGGTCAATACTTAAATGGGTCAACGTTTTGTATATTTTTTTGTAGCGTTAGGCTCGTGATAGTTCAAGTCACAGTACCAAGTTATGTTATCTTGTTTGGTTTAAATCTGTAGCATAGGACGAGGAAAAGATAATTAAGTTATGACTGTGCTAGGTTTTTAGTTCGACATCTCTCTATGTTACGTATTTATTGCAAGAATATTAAATACAACGCTAATTAATAAACTGAGGTAGTACATACAATAGACTGCAGTAGCTTTAAGAATACAATAAAGAAAAAAAAACTCATTTTATTTATTTTGTTTTATCACTACATAGTATAAAACAAAGTCGCTTCCCGCTGTCTGTCCCTATGTATGCTTAGATCTTTAAAATTACGCAACGGATTTTTATGCGGTTTTTTTAATAGATAGAGTGATTCAAGAGGAAGGTTTTAAGCTATAAAACGTACACGTGCGAAGCCGGGGCGGGTCGCTAGTCTTAACTTATAAACTGGTCGAACCCAATCAATCAAAAGTCGAATCAACGCCGTTAACATTTTGGAAATATATTTTAATTAGAAGGCATTGTACATGGGAAATTTTTCCATGTATCAATATTGGCGTGATGAAACAAAGTTTAACTCTCTTCTGAATAAATAAAGTATTGATATTTTCCTTTAATTAACGTAAAGCGCAAAATGGTAGATACCTACATCTGTGTTCATACGACGACATAATTCGACTATTGTGTGAGGTTGAATATTGTACAATTCTGGTCGTACTTATACTAAGCTGTGTTAAATAATTCGGCTGATCATTAATTATAAGCCCGCGTCCCAACTCAGTGTAATTAGCACACCTTTTGACTTACGTACAACTGGCAGCTGACCCATATTCTACAATGATTGTTCACGGTTTACGCATGTTCATTTTTCGGGATTGAGCGACTGGTTTCAGAACTAAATTCGGACTCGTAATCTCGCCGCGTGTTCGGTTCATGATTAAGGGCTTTGTTTTGGTCCGAAATCAGTCGGGAAATCCCGAAAAATGCACGTGAGTAAACCGTGAACAATCTTAAATATAAATCACGAAAGTTAAAATACATATTCTGTATGACAAGATTATTTGAACATATATTTTGCTTGTTACCCGACTTCAAAAAAGACCGATGGAGTAAGTTCTCCGTTCGATGCGTATGCTATGTTTGTGATCCTCAATATCTTCTTCTTTTTCTTCTGCCTGCCTTATTCCAAGTTAGTTGGGGTCTGTGCAAAATATTTTCTTCTTGCATTCTTCCCCATTAGACTTCAAAAAGAAGGAGGTTCTCAATTCGTCGTTATATCCGCCAATTATGAATAGATTTAAATGATTATTTTTTTGTTTTTGTCAACAAAAAAAAAACATATACTTAGATGACGTTTTGGTTTGTTCCCTTCAGCAAAAGTTTTGATGAGGACGTTCAATCTCTGTTTTAACTGTCAACTGAAACATTAACCAAGAACAAAGAAGATTGCATGTATTTGTAAGGAGCCATCATGATAATTATATATTAATACCTCAGAATACAGAAATACTTATTTTTAAAAACAACTACCTAGTTGCTGGAAAGATTACGCAACCGTGTCATTTAAATTTGACAGTTTCAGAAGTCGGTGCAATTCTACACTGAAACTGTTAATTTTATATCATGCTAATTATTTCACTCTTTTTTAGTTTTTTTTGAAGTTGGTTTTTCCTTAAGTTTTTTATCATTCATATCATCTCTCACACAATTATCCATCTTTTCTTTGGTCTCCCTCTTCCCCTCTATTTGTCAACATTTATATTCAACCCTCTTAGTCACATGCTTTTCGTCCCTCCTCATCACATGCCCATGCCAAGATAATCGGTTCACTTTCAACTTTTTTGTCACGGGCGCCACGTTCAAACTTCCTCTAATATACTCATTTCTAACTTTAATCATTCTCGTCATTACATCCACCTCATAATATACAGTAGTGAAACAAAAAACATAATTTTATTGCCCATTTCCACAGGAGATATACTTATAAGCTAAAGCAGTGCGTCAACAAGACCTCTAAGTGAGCTTCACAATGCAGTCAGTCACGGCTGTCATAGAGTACATTACAAAGAGTATATTATACTCAGTTTATACAGTGTGTGTGTATGTGAGTGTGTCAATTCAGGCGATTCTAGGTTATTGAGGTACTGCTTTAGCTTATACAAGGTGTAACATAAATAACGCACAACCTCTTAAGGTTTCACTGTACTCATCATTATGAACAACTTTTACTATGGGACCAAACCTGAAATCGCGAAAAAAAACAGCTGTTCCCTAAATTTATGTTCGCATAACTCGTCAAAATGTAGGGAACAGCTGTTTTTTTTCGCGATTTCAGGTTTGGTCCCATAGTAAAAGTTGTTCATAATGATGAGTACAGTGACCCCTTAAAAGGTTGTGCGTTATTTATGTTACACCTTGTATATCTACTGCGCCATTACTATTCACTGCTGAACATATGACTCCTCATGTATCGCCACAATGCACGATTTTCATAATCACGCTTTTCACGGATTGCAAGAAAAAGGATGCCAGTTGCCAGTAACAATTCTCTTGAAAATATCCCTGAGTCGCTTTTAACGACACCCACGGGGAGAGACAGTGATATATATTTTACCAGTAACACGGCAGTTAAATAAATAAACATGTATTGTTCCGGGAACACTTATACATATTTGTTTACGGGTCTTATTGTTGCTAAAATGTTTTCCCTATATTTAAGAAAGTTTTATGGCAAAGTATAGTTACGATAGTAAATTGTAGCGATATTATTTTCTGTCTGAGTGAACTTGTTTACCTCATTCAAATGATGATATACATGACAAACAAATATATATATGGATGGCAAACAAATATTTTATACTGTTTGGTCAACAGTAATAAAATCGATCGCTTATTACTTTACCTGGTATTTGTTTATTACCTACGAGGGGAACAACAAATAAATGGTAATGAAATGTACATTTACTTATACTAGTTGCTTGGGCGCCAAATTGTGTTTTGTACGAAAAAACAAGAGCAAATTTTTTTGGAATGAAAATTGGAAAATTAAATTAAATTTTTTTGGAAGCGCTCCACAAAATTTATTTATAAAGCCTTTTTGCTCATTTCTAAAAAACTGTGCTAGTTACAAGTATCGTTTTATTTTTCCTGTATACTATTTATATAAATCTTTATCAACTCGATTCATTCCAGATTTTTTGCTTTGTAAACTTCGGAGATAAGGGGTGGTATTTTAAGTCATTTTTCATCATAAGTCAAAAACTATGAGGCATAAATTAAAATATATTTTATAATGTGCAGATGAGGGCCTTTCATATGATACCACATTTGACCTAGTAACCTTATTTAAAAATTTAACATGCCACTTCGGTCTCTATTGCAATGAAAATAAAAATAAATTTCCATTCTTTCACTTGTATACACATATGGACAAGCGTTATTTAAAACTATTCCTAAGTCGATAGCATTAGTTGTTCCTGAAATAAGTAGCTGTGACAGACAGACGGACGGGCGGACGAAGTCGCACTCTAAGAGCGATTACGCACTGCATCCGATCCGAATCCGTGAAAATACCGATCTAGAGTAAAAATTTCGGACCGAATTCAAACAATTCAGGGGCCATCTTTGGCATATCCATTTGGCGTCCGATTTGAATCCGAGGTAATGCGAAAGCGTTCATACAAACATTACTCTACGGCTACTTCGGTCCGTCAATTTTTCTTCCGAATTAGAAACTCACGGATGACGGATAGAAATCGGATGACGGATGCCGGATGTAGTGCGTAAACTACCATGCAAATAGTTTTATGGCTACTTCGGAACGTATTTTCACGGATTTGGATCGGATGCAGTGCGTAACCGCTCTAAGGGTTCCTTTTTACCATTTTGGTACGGAGCCCTAAAAAGACTGATACAAATGAAAAGATATCTGAAACTTTCTGTTTCACCTAGAGATGTCAACGCGAAAACTAGATTTCTAGTTAAATTATGTAGGTATGTGATTTGTGGTCCGCAACAGGTTCTTTTCTCTTTGGATGGCACCATAAAAGGATTATATTAAGTGGGTAGTACTCTCCTTATGAGCAATAACAACGTACTGCGAACACCAAATCCTTGGCAAATGGTGATTACACCCGACCGCAACTTATGGGCTCATCTCATGATGATGACGTTCTTGTTCCTAGCGTTAATAATTTATGTATTATTTATTTATACTTTCGTACAAAATTTGTACAGAGGCGGACTTAATGCCATAGGCATTTTCTACCAGTCGACCTTAGGGTGGTGCAATAGAATATAACATGCAATAGAAGATATCGGTGTAATAGAAGTTATCATAAAACTTCGGTACTATTTATTACAGGTAAGAAATAACCCTGACATGCTTGTTTAGCGCGCAAGACACGGCTACGGGATTTATATCTTGAACATTTCCATCCAAAATCTCTACTAATTTGTTTGGTTCATTTCGGGTCACGTAGCCGTCGGGGGAAGACTCCCGGCAGGGGAGAAAGTCAACACTCAAGTTTGAATTCCTTTAGCATGAAAATGTTGGTGCCTCTTATGATACTTGCGGGACGCGTCATCTGCGAGGTTTAATATCTCAGACAATATGGGGAAGGTTTCATGAGATGTTTGGTAGGGTATTTTCGACACTTTTTGGAGGATGTATGTATCTTAACTTCACATTTCAAAAGATCGTGTCTTTTTGTCTTTTAGGTTAGTTGGAAAGGAGGTACTAATCCGAGAGGGTGTTAAAGTACCCATAATAATTAATAAATTTTGTTCTACTACTTTCCCCAAAAGTTATTACCTACTTTAAGAGAAATAGCTGTTCAAAGATTTCATAAAAATACGCTAAATACTATCTGGCCACGGTCAGTCGTGTTTACATTTTAGGTCAATTATTTGAGGTAACGAATTAGAAGTTCCATTTTCTGAATTCGTAACTAAAGCAGAGATCTAGATTTTGCATGGAAATCAAAATATCGAATTTTGAAATTTTAACATTCGTTTTAATACAGTTATCTGTGACACTTCAAGGTCCGCCGCTGATTGTGATTTTTTGTCACGGTGACTTTTTGTTACCCAAGTCGAATGCTATGAAGATATATGAAAGTGCGCTCACTATGTTGACGTGACATTATGGTGACAGATAAATATTTTCATAGAATTCGACTTGGTAACAAAAAGTTACCGTGACAAAAAATCACAATGAGCGCCCGGTCTACGTGGCCAGCAAATTAGTACCCCCTTTCTGTCTAACCTTGTATACTAAGTACCTTATTAGTTATTTATTGCTTAGTTTATGTTATTATATTCTTTCTGTATTAGAAATTACTTTATTATAACATTGCAAAATCAAAACTTGCTGCTTGGAATAAATAACAAAAAGTTGAAATGCAACGCTCACGTTGCCACACTTACTAGATTTACTCGTAATTCTCAGCGGGCTTAACTGTGTTTTATTTCAATGGTGATAAGGCTGTGTTTATAGCTGTATAGTAAACACAAAATATAGTCTAATATCCCGTACTTTTGTGGTACAGTCAGCATAATAAGTAAAAGTTATCTCTATTTAGTATGTGCAAGTAATGGCTGATTCCTATGACTTACCGATCTTTATTCATCATCATCATCATCATTCAGCCGAAAGACGTCCACTGCTGGACTTAGGCTTCCCTCAAGCATCTTCACATCGACCGGTCTTGTGCTTTTCGCATCCAGCGGACTTCCGCGACCTTCACCAGATCATCGAGCGATATTGGTTAAATAATAATAAAGCATAGATCTCATAGCTTTGCATAGTAGACATTCCAATACGTAAGTAGCTATCCCAGGTAAAATAAGCTTACGATTATATTTAAATGCTCAGTTTGGCAATACAAAATGCTACCATTGGTAAGCAAAACAATTCGTTTTTTGGTATATGAATCGGGCATAAGTGATCAATGTTCAAAGTCTCACAGACGTTTTTTTTTGCAAGTAAGGTATGACATAATTAAATAGGCAATTATATAAATTAATTGTCTTATACAGTACTTATGTAAAATAACATAGGGCGTTCCCTTAAACCCGTTAATCTACATCATTAATACATTGAAATAAAAATAACAAAATACAAAAATAAGAAAAAATACCCGAAAAAAAGAGTAAAACAATTCGGAACGGCCTGTTTAAGACCAAAATAATAGCGTAGGTATCTCCTATCTACTTAAGTTAAATGTGATGTTGCCGTGTTTTTCGAATTGATAGACAAGTGCGCATGTACATGCGCACTGTACACTAAGTACTGTACAGTAAGCGTTGCTTTTACGTATCAGTTTTTTTTTTGTTTTGGAATATATATTTTTTTGTGTGTACTGTACAGCCGCTATAGTATTGCTGGTTAACGGGAACGCCTTTCGTTAGTCAACATACTGTATACGACGTCACCTGTACGTCAACAATTTAATAAATCTGACATATTTGTAACGAGTTCAGGATCGTGCAAGGGAGAAGTTGCCCCCACAAACTGTAATAACCTCTTACAAAAGTTTTTTGTTACAAAGTTAATAAAGAATTTGTAAAGAAGTCTCTGTAACTTAATTCAACATTCATGGGAGCCTCTATGTGCAACTTTGATTCTTGGAACTTGAACTTATAAATTGGCTTAGTTGCTTATTATTGGGTAAGTTGGGCACCGTTATTAATAATTAATGATAATATTTATTTTTATTTTGTTACGAGAACTTTTTCGGTAGCTACTTACGTTTTTATATTATGATCTGGATGTACGCAGCAACTTAACGCAAACGGTTCGTGCAATCTTTCGGTTATAACAATACCGTTTGCACAAATATTTTGGCGTCTTACCTTACGTGCTTGCTTGTGCAAATTAGAATTTGTGCAAATAAGCTAAAGACACGTTTGGTGCAGTGGCTGAGCGATTGGCCTCTGCGCTACTGGTCGCGGGTATGATTCCCGTACGGAGCAAATATTTGTATGGTCTACAGATAGTTGTTCCGGGTCTCGGTATTTGTGCATGAGAATAAAAATATAAACCGTAAACGCACTCACGATGCAGGAGAAATCTAAGTGTGGAGCAAACGTCAAAAAAAAGATAAGCTTGAGTGTGTAGCCGGGCCATTAGTTACATCAGAGTGTTAAGTATAGAAGTTGGTGCTGCTGTCATTGGCCTTCAGGTCTCGCCAATAACTGCCCGGTTACGTAGAAATGGTCCCCTAGGAGGCTAGGACCATCTAGAGTAGTCCAATAGAAAAAAAAAAACTATGCTTTTACCTTTCTACTTCTTACTAGAAGACGTTGTTGCATATTCTTCATCTCGAAACACTGTAAATGCAATCTTAAAACTTTCCAAGTTCGTAATTTGATATACACGTAGAAGTATTTCACCAACTTTCATGAGTACGAATCCCTAATAATTAATGTTGGTAGAGCTCTCGGAGCTGGATTCTCAGAAATTCAATTATTTTGTAAAACGATCGCCGTAACAAGTATCTTATTGGGTTCGCTCTCCAATGGGAACGAGATTAAACGGGGTTGTACGCCCCGAGTTCAAAGCTCGATATGACTGCAACAAAATTAAATGATCGTGGTCTCATACCGATTATATAGGCAACAGATGAAAGCTTTGTACAGGGACTACGATTACCTTTACGATTATACCCTTCATCGATTATAAATCTATTTTTGCAAAAGAATTTCGCTATAGTTTTCCTTTTGAATCAGTTATAAAGGGAATCAATATGATATTTCTTTATAAGTTGGTAGGTTGAAATCGAAAAGGATCAGCTTTGATATTTTATTTGAGGTTTCAATCGGTGTTTCTCAACTTTGCTGATAGTATTAAGTCATCAACACGAAGTATACTGAGCGTGGGTGCTTCTTAATGATTAATGATGCTAAATATAGTTTCATTTTTCCTGGTATGAGGTAACATTTATCTGGCTGAAATAGAAGAATACAGTAGAAGATATGTGTTTGTAGTGCAGTCACATGTAAAAATATGTATACACATAGCGAACTTAAGAAGCGAATTTCTTTTATACCCGGTTTCTATATCCAAAAACGAATAGTTTTGCTTACCAATATTAGTATTTTTCATTGTCAAACTTGGCATACAAATAGGGTCTAGTATGCAAAGATGGGGTCTTTGCTTCATGATGGGTGAAGATCTTAATTTTAACCAATAATACTCGGTAAATCTTAGGGATCTTCTATTAGAGAATAGCTTAATAAGTAAGTAATATTCGAAACCATAATTTGTATGTCTTTCTGCAAACGATATTTTATAGTTCTAATAGATGTTTTAGAATTAAACTTTTTTTGAATTTGCGATGTATATACCTACATATTATTACACGTGACTATACATACATTTAACCCCTCAAACTCTTGCTCCATTACGAAGTAGAATTGTAAGATTTACAATATCCAATACAATGAAGAAGTGCTTAGACATTGCTCGAGGCTAGGTACCTACAAATGTTTTCAAGATATTATTCTGTTTGCGAAATGTTGTCACATTAGTGGTAGGTAGTTACTTTTCAAAGAAACACACTACCATCAATGAAAACGAACGTATTAAAATAAAAATCTCGAGTTTCTATGTAGCAATAAGCGCTAATAAAATTTTATTATACTCCCTAAGAATTTCAATTAGACTAAATAGAAATGAGAATGAAGTCTTAAGCAAAGTTAGTTTTCACACAAAGGTAATAAAAATCGTGACAAGAGATAAGATTTTATGGAACGGATGGAGTTATAAAATCACAAGCAGAGTGCCGAAAATAGGAACTTTTTTATGGAAGCCAATAAAGATTTGTTCGGCAAATTGTAAATAGTAACTTCATTGGTAGGCACATTCAAGTTGGATCGGGACATGAAAATCTGGGATATTTCTAAGTACTTTTCTTATGAATATTTTTCCTTGGCTGAAGAAACATTTTTATTGTTCTAAGTATTCAGTTTACAGCTCGTAGCTATCATAACTTTATTGCGATTTTTTACGTTATTACAAAAGGTTAAAAAAAGGAATGTTGGCCTTCTAATAAAACTGACAAGACTATTCTCACTTATGTTTGTGACGTCACAGCAAATGGAAAAGTGCCACAGAATGTAAAATGAATCCCGCCATGTTTTGCTTTGTGCTCCAACTTTTAGAAAACAACATCAATGATTTATGAAAACTTTAAGTGGTCAAATGTGATTCACAAAATATACTGCATAACTATTTGAGGTTTTAAAATATGAAATATGGGATGTTTTAATGTGTTTCTTTTATTTAATAACTAAGTAACTATATTGGCCCGTGATTCCACCTCCCACGTGATAAGTATTATTTCAACTTTGATTAAAAGTTACATATGTGCCAATCTACGATACATTATGATTACATTATTACCTCTGCAACAAACTAATAAATATAATATTATTGTGTACATTTTCATACAAGGTTAGCAATATAAGTTCTATAATTTGATTGCATATTTGTTTATGCAGAAGAGAATATGCTTGAATTTTTAAGATCCAGTACACAGGATCATCCGCGATTAAAGGTAAGGTTTTCGTATGTTTCATAAATATAAATAACAAAGATGATAACAAATTTATTGGATTTCTTGTGTCAACACTCAGACCGGAACATGTAATAAATGTAAATCATTGAAATATTAGCTCCGATGGTCGAACCTGACCTTAGCATAAAAACTCTGCTCAGCCAATGCGCCTATTAAGACCCTATTCGCATTAAATAGGTCGCGTACAATACAGTGACCTCAAAGTTCAGCCTCAATCGAACTATAGACAAGCTAGGGGCGATTGATTGGGTTTGTTATCTACCTGGCACACTCACAAGTAGACTCATGGGCTGCAAATCCTTTAGATTGGGCCCTGAGCTGCTGAAAGTGGGTATAATGGAAACTTAATCTCTTGTATTATGCTCCGATCAGTTTCCGCCGCGCCAATATTTGAAGCTGTGTGATATTAATTAGTTTTGAAAACTGCACGGCTTAAAGGCTTTATTGTATGGCGATAGAAGAGTCAGAGCTGTTGGGTTCACGTTGTAGGATTACCAGAGGTCGGAATAGGTAGTGTTATTTGAGGTCAATGAAGTGAAATGGGTATGAAATCATTTGTGGCTATTCGTGAAACGATATGTCCATTTTCTTTACCTAAATCGGTAGGTACTTAACCAATTTGTAATTTCTAATACTTTATACTTGCTGTCTAAAAATGACGTCACAAGAATAACACGAGTGTCGACCGTACTTTATAACTGAATAAAATATCATATCATCACTTTGATGATACATATTAAATTACGTTTACCTACCTATTCCGTTATGAAACGTGAGAAAGGTAGAATTGCGTATGGCCACGTATCGTTCTAGAAATGCCGGTCTAATGTTAATTATAAACTGGTATTAAAACGAATGTTATCATCCAGGCACACGAGTATAATGGTCCGTATGTAATAAGAGATAAAGTTGGGTAAAAGGCTAAAAGCTAGTGGCGCACAACTGGGACCTCCGGTCGTTAATTAACTATTTACTTAGTTATGACAAGATTACGTATTATAAACGGACTTTACTGCCAACGTTTAGGAGGATGAAACTAATAGATTAACACGTACGCATTCCTGAAAGTTTGTAACTTTTCAAATCGTGTGGTTCAATTTCGTGGGCAGTTTGATACTGCCTTGTTGAAGCTTCGCATTCGGATTGGGTTTTGATTTAAAGTTCTAAATCCGTTCTATTGTTTTTATTAAGGATGTTTATAAGGTCTTTTTTATTACTATTTTATTCTTCATCAAAAATCTACCATGCAAGTAGGTAAATAAAAATGAAATATAGTAGTAATGACAGAAGGCTGGTTACATACTGCAAAAATGTTTAATAAAGTATGGATTAAATCACCCATCATATTATTATCAGTCCTTCTTCTACTTCTGAGCATCAGCCTCCGTAGACCGCTACAGCGAACGGTTGTGAGGGTAGGTTAGGTACCATAATCACCATAAGTCGCAAATGATTTGGTGACTGCAGAATGCTGTTGCGCATCCTCATAATAAATTCTTTAGTTGCCTATAAAGACACCGGAGAGAAACAAGTCGCCAATTCTTTGTCGGAATTCACAACGCTCTCCGCAAAACTAATCTTCATTTAATTAACATATTATAAAATTAACAGTTTCAGAGGTCTGAAGAGGGCTGAAGCAAATTAAAAGTACCGACTTCTGAAACTTAATTCTTATGGTAATTATTTTACTATTTTCAATTTTATTAGAAGAATAATCTTTGAATTAAAATAAGAATCAATAAAATCGGTTCACAATTGGCGACGATATTGATGAACAAACATACAAAAAAAAACATACACGTCGAATGGAGAACCTTTTCCTTGGAAGTTAGTTAAACAGGTTGCGATTTTGTACAAACCAAACATCTATGGTAACTACTTGTACCTATTTTTATAATTACTTTAATAGCAAAATCACTCCAACATCAACACATTAACGACATCCCAGCTAACTTATATTTAGTAAACCAAAAGCTGTATGCTAGTTCGTTTGAAAGCTGAATATCATGGCTCACATTGATATTGCGGTTATTAACGACTGGAACCTTTGCAGTGGAGCATACAATAATAATAAAGAGACTGCGCCACAAGGAAACCATCAATCAAACCTTAGTATTGTTGGAACGGACATACATATCTAATGGATAACCTACATAAATAGCTTAGGATTTTATTCAATAGCACTAACCTGAAACGAACCTTCGTTTGTGAGGTTTGTTAGTTTATATTGAAAAAGGTTACATTTCCTTGAATGTTATTCAAAACTACACAATTTTTCTATTAATTTTTCAGATAGAGTTACTTTCACATTAAAAACAAATGTTTTTAATGTGAAAGTAACTCTATCTGTCTGTGACGCTTTCACGCCTAAACCGCTGAACCGATTTTGATGAAACTTGGTACAGAGATAGGCTACTTTTATCCCGAAAAATACGGAATACGCGATAAACGACATCCACGCGGGCGAGGCCGCGAGTTACCTTTAAAGGGTGTTAACGAATTCGTGTAATTCCTTAAAACCACATGATCTACTACTGATGTAGACAGGCCCCGCACGGGATTTAGCTTGATTAAAAATAAAAAATTAAATTTTAATTTTTTCATGCGGCTTTGTTAGCGATAGTATCTAAACCACCTAATAAGGATTCAGTAAAAAAATAAGAATTTATTTTTTTGCAAAAAAAAAGTTTTATTTGTGTGAACATTTCGACGCCACGCACAAATTAATGAAAGCACGGCGACACGGCTGGCAGGCACGACTAACGCGATATCGCTCTTTGCAGTCAGATAACTCAAGGCTCTAAAATGACTCAGAAATAGAAAACCAAGATTTTATTGTTGAATTTTTTTTAGTTGATTTTAAAAAAATCCCATTTATGGTTAATCTGTGTCACCAGTAGATAACGTGGTTTGTAGGAATTACACGAATTCGTTAACACCCTGTAGTGTATAACATATTTTTACCAAATACAAGGTTAGTCGGAAAGGCGGTAGGTACTAATCTGAAAGGGTGTTAAAGTAAACATAATAATGAATAACTTTTGTTCTACAACTTTCCACAAGAATCAATAGTTTAAGAGAAATAACAGTTCAAAGATTTCATAAAAAATATACTTAAACCTATCTATCCTCAGCTATGATCAGCTGTGTTTACATTTTAGGTCATATTTGGGGTCACGGATTAGAAGCTCCATTTTCTAAGAATTTTTGAATAAACTTAAATAAATCATTTTGCAGGGAAATAAAAACGATCAAATTTTGAAATTTTAACACTACAGCACTGACTTAAAAACAGTCAACAGTGATACTTTACGTAGTCCGCGGATTATTACCCCCTTTCCGACTAAACTTGTACATTCAGAGTAAATCTTTGAATATAAATTTGGTAGAGTATCAAACCTCAATGTATTTGCGGACACCAACCCGCTTTCCCAGTGTTATGATTAAGGGATATCGACCTCCTTGAAGGCTGTGGACTACGATAGTCTGAAGTCACTGTATGATGATTGATGATAATTTGTATGAATTCAGTCTTGTGTAAACTGTCTTTTGTACTACAAAGTTTAATGAGAATTTATTTCAAAGTCCGCTGCAAAGAGACGAATCCCTTGTTTACATTCTTAATAAAAGAAACTCTTTAGAAATGTTATGAATAGAAGAAGTTTAATAAGTAATATAAAAGTTTTATATTATTAGGTATATTGAGGGGCTCTTGGCTATATAATAACCGCGCGGATCATACGATTTGCAAGGTTAAGCTGCGCTTGCCGCGGTCTGTTTGGGGAAGGGTGATCGTTCGTTATACATCGAGACCCCTTCGTGCTTCGGAGAGCACGTGCCGTCAGTCCCGAATGCCATAAGAATACCTATGACAGGCGTTACGCGTAGTCAAGCCAAAAATTCTGAAAATCGCTCTAGCCTTAGAATATCGCCAGTTAATGAGGTCAGATGGCAGTCGTTCCGCGTAAAACACTGTTATTCAGCCATTAAACTGGAAGCTGAACCCTGAAGATCGTACCTGATAGGTGAAACAATTCGTGATGCTTTTAATGTTTAATTATTTCAAATTAGAGATCCATGGGGTGCAAAGTGAAAAAAACATTGTCATTGAAAATGAGTAAAGAAAAGATAAGATGCAGGAATGTGGAAGAAACAAAATGGAAAGTAAAGAATAGCGGGTTCTGTAGGTTTAGCCAACTCGTGGGAAAAAGTTAAAGTCACCATTTTTTGGGAGACATCTTTTAATCGCACGCGGCGATCCGTTATAATCATGCCATTAGAAGATGATCAAAATAATCTGATTGGCGTTCTAAATCATGATTCAGAAATTTCTTTCATTTCAGATCAGTATCACTCTTGGCTGTTTTAAAGCAAGTGCTAAAACTTCTTCTTCTAATTTAAGCCAAGGCTTATATGCTGAGGTCCGGATGAAAATCTATTCAAAATGTATCGCATAGAATTAACATAACATGTCAAAATAATTTGACGTCCACAAGTAGTACGAGCTCGAACGTAACATAAATATTATGTTTACTAGGCATGTAGCAAGCACAAAGTAGTCCTTTGTTCTCATCAGTTTAATGGTTAATTTACCGGAATAAGTCCGGAACTTGGCAGCGGGGAATATGAAATCTTTACTAAAGTTCCACTTGGCTAATTAACTCAGTTTTACTTTATATCTTGCGGGTGATGTTTAGATAGAACTCGAATATTTGAGATTCTTTGCTAAGTTACAATTTAATTGTTGTAAAATTGTGTATTTTTTTACAGCTGCCTCTTCTAACCTATTTATTCCCCAAAGAGGTTTATGAGAGCCCATGTTATAGGGGGAAAGCTTATGACCAATATACACCGTGTCCTAGAAAGTAGTGTCAAGCGAAAGTCCAGAGGTAGAGTACCCTTAGAGGTACCTGAATCACCATGTATGTTCCGCGAATTTTTGGAGTTTTCGAGTTATGATGTAATTTCATGTTCTAACCAAACTCTGACTTTAATGACATTTTTGATCAAAGTGACGTGAATAGTTATTTTTTCTAGATTAGATGTATAGAACACGCATTTGTCTCAACTATTCATGGCCCTATGATCAAAAATGTCATTAAAGTCAGAGTTTGGTTAGAACATGAAACGAAATCATAACTCGAAAACTACAAAAAATCGCGGAACATACATGCGGGTCATTCGGGTACCTCTAAGGTGCTCTACCTCTGGACTTCCGCTTGACACTACTTTCTGGGACACCTTGAATATGTACGTCATATGAACTGTAACTGAAAAGAAAAAACGTGGTGGCTTATAGCTTAATACCTGGAATCAAACCCAAGAAATGTCCTCTCAGGTCCAACCAAGTCTATAGAACCATAAACTAGAACAATGACGTGATCTTTCATCATCATCATCATCATCATTCAACATTTTATCATCATCCCGATAATAAAAATATACCAACATGCTATGCCCGTAACCGGTTGACTAGGATGAATAACCCGTTTAGAGCAGGTTAGATTGTACTTACACATGTTCTCGTCTGTTCAAAGTTCTGGGTAACTACTTTACAGGTACTCCTACGTAATTGCCATCGTTTGAACCCAATACATTAATATAGAACGAGGGTTCAAGAGGTATTATTAACACATACCTGACAAGACCTGTGTCCGTACGAGGGTACTAAGTACTTAACGGTTGAAGCATGCTCAAGTTCTGATGAACTGTCCGTAAAGACATTGTCTATTTAAAATGATTAGAAATCTTCGGCTTGATAGGTATGAAAACAAAGTAGAATTGTCTCAAATAGAAATAATACTTTGGTAATGATACTTTTTCGCAGTTTTGTTAGTTCGATTCCCAGATCAGGGGCCTAATTCTCCTAAAATAAATTGTTGCCAAACGCAATTGAACCACAACCGTCAGTCAGTTTTTGTTTTCGAAAACTTTCAAAATGATTGATTTAGTTTTTTGTGTCAAACAATTTGATAGCTTTTGAAATTGAGAACTGTCTGAATGAACGGTTCGGCCTTGGTTCGGTTGTGATTTATCAAGATTTATTTTAGGAGATTTGGGCCCCAGGTAAAAGATCTAAAAAAATAATTGAATGCATTATTTCTTACTTTTAGAAACAAAATAAAATTTGTTTCAGTAAAATTAGCTATTTTTCATATTTAAAGTATTTTCCATCCAAGACACCTTGTATTGGGATACTCGATTCTTATTTAGTTCCTAAAGAAATGCAAACTTTTTGTAAGAATTTCGTCTCATAAATCCTGTTTTTTTACGATAACAGATAAAAATGTCTTTCTCGTCTTTCTCGTTACTTGCAATTTATTCTCAATGAAGCGTGACAGCAGCAGAGCGTTTTCTCATGCAAAATTCTAGTAATGAGCACCACAGACTTACAGGGATTCGGTCAAGCGTATCTTTATTTTAAAACTAGTGAAACATTTGTTCTTTTCGCAAAGGAATGCGAGATAAAGTCAAAGTCAAAGCATTTATTTCAATTAGACCATTTACAAGAACTTTTGAATTGTCAAAAAAAAAGAAGTTACTGCTGCGTTCTAAAGTGTAGGTTCCTATGGAAAAGAACGGGCAATAAACTCCATGGTCACTTTTTTTCATCAAATACTAGCTGTACCGGTGCAATGCACTTTTTCCTACTTACTACTTACCTACTACCTACCTTCAGAAACAAAATCAAAATAGTAACAAAAAGTTAAAACCATTTTCATGCATGCGCTAAACAAATGAAAAATATGGACATACTGAGATAATTTCGTTTTTTTAAATATCAAAATTTTCTTTCTTATGAATCTTCTGACAATTAAGAACACAACAAAAAATAAATTAGCGAAATCGGTCCAGCCGCTCATGCGTGATGCCGTGACCAAGGGAAATAGGAATTTCTTTTTATATACATAGATATTACAAACATTTGGTTATATTTTGAATATGAAAAATAAATGTGAGAACAATGTAAGACATGCTATGCTAATAAGAGTACCTACAATTCATTTGCCGTGGCAGATTAGAGATGGCCAGTCCCAACTGACGGCGCCCGTTCACGTACATGACGCATGTAACAGCATCGCTCACCTCAACCATTTAAGAGTGCTTCCCTTTGAAACAACTTTATTGACATTTTAAACATGTAAGGCATTCGTAATAACGTGTCAATTTTTAAAACATTATAATAATAATACATATAAGTAATTCCCGGTATCGGAACCAGGCGGCTTTTCAGGGGGCCCAGGTGGCGAGTCACCGTCTGCCAACACTTTTCAATTTTAAATGTTGAAAGGCAGACGCCGTTTTCTTCCGGCAATAGAAGTTATCCAGTCCACTTAACACCCCTTCCCATAGACCAGATATTTTTCACCATACTTTACAATAGTCTTGCACCCACTTGGGACGGTCCATGACTGTACTCCAATAGTGCAGCCGTGGATAGTCCCAGGTTGGTGCTCCACCCCATTTTAGACTAAAGTTCTCAAAGAGGCCGCTGCGCGTTGGATCTGTGTCTCCGTGTATGCCTTCCAAAAGACCGGACATCTTCCGCACGGAGGATGAACCGTGATTTAAAAAGAGATATAGTAATATAAACTTTATTTCGGGTGGCATAGACCCATAGAAACCTTAACCTAGTACACATTTATTTTCTACTAGCTTTTGCCCGCGGCTTCGCTCGCGTTAATTTAGAATTTGACAATCAACTCTTAACACACTACTAAAGTTTCCATAATAATATAATTCAATCATGATTCGAAAGACACGTGGCGCCATCTATTATCGTTATTGTTGTTTTCCTCGGGAACAGTACTTTTTTTCGGGATGAAAGGTACCCTATGTCCGTTTCTGTACACCTGACAACGTATATGCAAAATTTCAGGATAATCGGTTCAGTGGTTTAGGCGTGAAAAGGTAACAAACAAACTTACTTTTGCATTTATAATATTAGTTAGGATTAGGATTTGCCATGACTCGTCACACCTACACAAGACTTGACCCACTGATCCTGAAAGGGACAGTCAAATCCTATCTTTTTTCTTATGGAAATAATCCTATGGAACTTTTCAATTTCGACAGGTTGTGTTACCTTCACGTCGTATTTAGATAATAGAACGGACTTTCCGTTCTATTATCTAAATACCACGTAACCACTGAATATTAACATGCTGTTAATTTTAAGTGTAATAGCTAAAGTTAGTCTTCCGGTTGATATTACATTTTCTGTTTATTTTGTGTTTAACGAGTAGAACTGCGGTAAGATAAATAGAAAGTTTAATGGAATGGAATAATGGTTTCGGTAGTTATAAGGCTCTCAAGTTCGAATATAGTTTGAGTGGAAATAACACCAACATTATTAATATTAACGTAACTTTTGTTATTAGGTAAGACTGCTAGATTTTGCAGTGGTCGTAATCGGTTGATGATTGGTTCTGGATTCCACCGTTCCCTAAGTTAGTCAAAGTGTTATTGGGTTCTCATGCCAGGGAATTCTCATTTCACGGATAAAAACCGAAGTTTGGAGTTGATAAATGATAATAGATTTGCTCCCTGTCGTTTCATGGGATTTAATAAAGTCGTTTTAGGAGTAATATGGGTGTACACGTATGGGAGTCCTCGCCTACCGAACCTTACCCTTCGGTGAAGCCGTGATGTGTGGGTATAATTCAATTAGTCGGGCAACCCCGAAAACCGCTCTTGAGTAAACCGTAATTAATCATAAATACCTATAATTCATAACAAACAATATTTTTAATTTTAAACTACGTATGTATAGCTTCTATTCTTCTATTAACCGTTATATGTAATGTATACCCATCGTTATCCTTCAAGAGCAACTTCCAATAACAAGGTACCTACTACTTAATAACCTCTCATACATAATTTTTTTTTATACAACCGGTCTAACATTACTCCAGTCTGTATATTAAACATTTCTGTTATTGAAATCGCTGGAGCGTACAGCTCGTAATACTTAGTTTCAAATTTTCATCCGAATGGTTCGAGAAAATAAGTGAATAAATTATGCAGCTTGAGTCTGCAATGTTGTTGCATGTTTACAACTTTATTTTCTTTTTAATCAACATAAAAGAATATTACACGGTATTATAAAGTACATAACTTTCACGACTTAATTAGCCTTGAATTTAACAAACACAATAGATTTGTTTAAGAATGAATCGCTCAAAATGAGGTTATATTTAAGCCTGAAACTCTGCTGATGTCATCAAAACATGTTGAGATGTTGGCGCACAATTTTCCCGGGCTTTACAAAAGAAACAAGCGAGTCATCATGCCCCGTGCTCAGTGTACTCCCACATACTCGCGAATGAACTACGGGAATCTGACACCGCTGTGATATAAAATAGAAAGTCGCAGAAGGGCAGCTCCCTATGCGAAATAAAAAAGTGACGGAATTCGAACTGCGCTGCATCTTGTCACGTACTGAGCGCCAATTCGACTAACAAAATTATTGCCAAATACCTATCATGCGCGTATATGCGAGCATTCATTGCTCGTACGGCAGAATAGGTGGTCTATCGCAAATATCAGCGGCCCAATTCTCTTAAAGCTGGCTTTCCACGGTGCGTGGTAGCGCGCACCGGCTGTGTGTGGTATCATCCGTAAAATCACGCACCGTGGGAAGCCACATTATGAGGGTGCGTGATATGGATACGGCGCACCGCTCCGCACGCGTCCGCGTTACCACGGACGAGTCTCTTCCCATGGTGCGCCGGTGCGAGCTCGTGCGTCGCGGTGAGCGATATCACGCACCGTGGGAAACAAGCATGAAGTAAATCTTAATATATCCCAAACGAACCACAACTGTCAGTCAGTTTTTGTTTACGAAAGCTCTCAAAATGATTGGTTTTGCTATTTGTGTCAAATAATTTGACAGCTTTTGAAATTGAAGACTGTCTGAATAAACGGTTCGGCCTTGGTTCGGTTGGGATTTATCAAGATTTATTTTAGGAGAATTGGGCCCCTGATATTCGCGATAGACCTGTGCTATTCTGCCGTACGAGTAATAAATTCAGTAAGTGCAATTTTAGAATATAGAAAATTAAACCTTATTAGTTAGGCTTACCATATACCTACAGTACATTATTAAAAAAATCACTTACCACATTAAATTCCTCGTACGGCAGTATCGGGAACAACTAATGTTATGTTCGATATATTTGCATCGCGTCGCATTTTGCCCGGTTCCTATCGCCAAAAACAAATCGTTTTGCTTACCAATGGTAGCATTTTTTTATTGCAAACTAGGTGTACAAATACGATTGTAAGCAAATTTTACCTGTGATGACTGCTATCGTGTGGGAGATTCTACTATGCAAAGCTATAAGGTCTTTAATTCATTGTTAGTAATTATCCAAGAGTCTGAATTTCAACCAATAACGCTCCGTAAATTATAGGAATCGGCAATGGTTCGCTTACCAGTACGGTAGGTAAAGCATACAATCAATTATCTAACGCCAATCAGAAAACTTAGCACAGGCTATTGAACGATTTATGTTCTATACCAGGGGTGGGCAAACTTTTTTCATCCGGGGTCAGTAAAATGCAAGTAATTGTGAAGGGACCAGAATAAAAAAAAAGCGTTTTGTTCTGCCAAAACTACCATTTTTCGCTCAAGAAATGACTGCTATTTGTTATGGCCATACACTCTTATTTTTAAAGGGATGGTTGGCGGGCCGGATGAAAATTCTTTGCGGGCCGGAGCTGGCCCGCGGGCCGTAGTTTGCCCGCCTCTGTTCTATACTTACATAAACCTTCTGCTCCAACCTACCTAGTGGCTGTAATTTCCCTTCGAAGTCGTGCCACAGCCGTCCGTTAGAATTGACCCAAATAAACAATAGTTCGTGTTCAAATAACTAAGTCTGCAACAAAGGTACGGTACCCATGTATTAGTCGGACAAAGTCAACTACGGCCGTTATATTATGTGGCAGTACATAGGCATTACACGAGATTATCCCGTGCGACTACTATAAGGCATCAAGCATACTTACATTTATAAGCATCAGTAATTTTGTGACTGCAAAATACTGGAACACGTTTTAACGTCTCGTAGCGCGCTCGCGGCCAGATATTTCGTGGTCGTATCGATAGTGTGCGCTTTGAAGACTCTCAGCTTTCGATTACATCACAATCCTACTTTTCACAGTCACTGGACTTTATTTATGTGAACTCTGCGAAATAAATAACAACAACAAAACAAAGTCGTAAAATTACTCCTCTTGACAGAAAACTTTATTCCATTTTAATGCATTCAGCTGAAAGACGTCCACCGCTGGACGTAGGCCTCCCCCAAGATGTGCCATGGGGGAGGGGGGGGGGGGGGGGTTGATCGCAGTTATGGTTGTTAAAGTACTCAGAGAACGCTGCTGCCCATCCTCTAGTGAATCCCTTATACCATTTTCTTTTATCCGCAGCTTATTGGAGAGCAATAGTATTATCTGGAACCCACACGAAAAAGCTTACACCCTTCTTGTTGAACAAGTTCAGAAGAGCTTTATTCGTTACCTATACCTAAAACTATATGGTTATTACCCATACATGTACCCGACGCCATTTATACTAGGAATGGTTACATACCAAAGTTTAGAGGTTAGGAGAAATCTTTCGCTTGTGAAGTACTTCATCCTGCTAATTCGTGGTTCCCTCGTTAATTCTTCTCTGCTGCAATACATTTCCATTAATGTTCCACTACCCATTAGGCATTCACTTCGCCCTCGCCAACGTCCTCTATTCTCAATACCACAAGCCTCTTCTGTTACCCTCAAAACCAGTCCCCTTTATCTAGCTCTTAACCTAATTAATAACATATTACAATTCGATGAATCCCTTGATGTGTTTACAAGTACTGAACTAAGTTTCCTTAAAACGGCAAACCTATACCTCGAGACTATTGCCACTCCCAGTACTATACCTACTTGATTGCTCAAATTATTAGCTATTTACACTGAAATTATTATCTTTAAGCATTCATTCTATTTTAAATATTTTTCTATGTATAAATTTTAATAATTTAATAATTTTTGTTATTTATAATACCTAGGTTATGGCAGGCTTGCAGGCTCGCTATCGTGTCAATCATAATAGAAAACCGCACTATAGATAGCGGGCTTATAGGCCTGTTGTGGCTTTTTACGAATAAGGCTGAAAGTCTGTATATAATGTTATCTCCATCTATCGACGGGTCCTACGTATACTAGTGCAAGTGCAAAAACCCAACTTTACAGGAGAGCGGTTTAAAGGTTCGAAATCTTTTAACTTTGACGTAAATCAACAGAAATATTTGAAATTTTGGAATGGACCTTAAGACACCATTTGAAAATTTCAAATATTTCTTTTGATTTACGTCAAATGTAAAGTCTTTAGAACCTTTATACCGCTCTCTTGAAAAGTTGGGTTTTTGCACTTGCACTAGTATACGTAGGACCCGTCGCTATATGAACACAATGTTTAGAATATCATAATACAGGGTACATAGTTATACTTCCTTTTTGTTGTATTGTATACATATAATATCTAACCTAAAACTTGTATGTGTGGTGTTGACTGTTAATATAAGTTGTTTATTGAATAAATAAATAAATAAATTTTAATAATTCTGCCATAATCTTGATTTCAATTCCGAAATATTATTACTTTATTTCTCTGACTATGAATATGAAAAGCTGTAAAGCCACCGAATTAATTTCTAACCTTTTAATTAAAGTGGAAAATGTTAAATCCTTCAAAAACTCTGAATTGGCGTGGGCTTTGTCGGTAACAATTCGATGTTATATTCAAAACTAGGGGCAAAAAACGGAGTTCTGTATTGTTTAATAATACATTTCACAAGCAAGGTTTGGACCGGTTCCCGTATTGTCGGCGACCAGTGAAAACCTCATAAATAGTAACACGTCTTATGTCATATTTAGCAAGAAAACCACGCTACCCATATTTTAGACTGGCCTGAGTTCAATTTGAATGCAAATAAAGGAGTTGATTAGGAATAATGCACCTGTTTAACTGCTGATAACCCCGTATTTAACAACAAAATTCTTATGTTTTTCCAAGAAAACCTCGTAATTCACATTTGACACCTTTCTAGAATTCATGTTTAAATAACATTTACACGATTTAGTAGGTCTATTTAAAAAAGAACAAAAAAAAAAAAACATTGGATGACTTTTTCCGTCTCCTGTATTTAGCTTTTGGCTATAACGAAGTTTTCGCTGGTGGCCGACGATTTATGTGTGCAACCAGCAAGGTAGGTAATGTAACAAAATTACTTAGTTAATTTGGACTGTTTGTCAATGTTTGTCATTACACAATGGCCAAACAGTTCGAAATAGCACGTTTATATAACTTACCTAACAAGACCTACACTTAAGTTATGTATTATAATTAAATAAAGTGCTTTTTAATATTGATCGTTTTAGACTGTTGGTACTAAAGCTTACTCCAAAACACGAGCGTTTTTCAGTAGCAAGAGAGCTTCTCCATGCTTACGAAACACCTAAATATAATTTTAACAGTTAATTTGTTCATTTATACTTTTATCTACTATGGTGGTACATAAGGCAGACTTAATGTCATGAGGCAATCTTTATCAGTCCACCTTTGGGTTAAAAAGAAAAGCATCGAAATAGGTACAGGAAAGAAAAAATAAAACAAAAAAACCGGCCAAGTGCGTGTCGGGCCACGCGCAGTAATAGGGTTCCGTAGTTGCACAATAATGCGGACTAAGAAGAGGGCTTAGTAATTTTTCAATGGAATTTGTACGAAATTTTTATTTTTTAAGTTGATCGACTATTACTCGTAAACTTGTAAAGCCTACTTAGCTGTGATAGTTTTCCTTTTAACTTCGTTGTATAATATATACTAACTACCGTGAATTTTTTTACAAATCCAAAACTAACCGTTTTGCTGGCAGGGGGGCGGGGGGGACACACTTCACTCTAACAAAAACACTTTAAAGCTTAATATTTCAGAAACGGATCCCTTAATCGAAAAATTGTCATCACAAACCTGCAATACTTTCAAAGGATCTATCCAACAACACCCCACAAAAAGGGGAGGACGAGAAAAAAATATATCCCCACTTTACGTGTACAGGAGGTACCCTAAAAATATATTTTTCATGACATTATTTCACCACTTTGTCGGCGTGATTCATATGTATATCCATGCCAAATTATAGCTTTCTAGTACTAAGAGTCTCTGAGCTAAGCTGTGGACGGACGGACAGACGGACGGACGGACAGACGGACGGACGGACAGACGGACGGACATGGCGTAAGTCTAAGGGTTCCTTCTAGACTACGGAACCCTAAAAACGAGTTGATAATTATAAACTGAAAATACTACGAATTCATAAGATAAATATAAATTACATCATAATAATAATTTACCACTGCGTATAACATTAATCGTTATCAGATTATTTGTTAGTCACGGTCTGTACTTACTCAAAACCAAATGCAAATACCTTCGGCCTAACATTTATTTAAAATTATACGCCTTTGTAGGCGAACGTAAACCATTTCAGGTGCGTTAAAGAGACACATTGTAATTTATTTAGTGGAATCAACCGACCTACGTCATTAACGATCGATATTTTGTACTGTTTTATGTTTGTGGACTATCTATGCTTTCACAATGCTTGTTGTCAGTAATGTCAGAAATACATGATAGACTAATGGCTGATATCTATGATTTACCGAGCGTTATTATTTAAAATTATTATTCTTGTATAAGTATTTAGGAATAATAAAGCAAAGACTCCATAGTTTTAGCTTACGAGTGTATTTGTATGCCCAGTTTAGAAATAAAAAATGCTACCGTTGGTAAGCAAAACGATTCTTTTTTGGTCATAGGAACCGGGCATTATTTAAATCGATCTTCTTTATGAATTAAACTATCTAAAACGGTTTGTTTAATTGTTACGGAATCACCCGTAGAGGTTGTTTCTATTATCTAAATTTTCGAGGTTAATTCAGATTGTAATGTAACAGACGGCCCTAGGATCTCCTGAGAGCACGTCTGCTACACCAGTTGTAAGGAATGTGACGTTATCAGTGAATCCTACCTATCTATCCCTAGTCGGGCAAATAAGGAAACACTTAACACACAACAATTTTATAATAAGATAATAAAGAAACAGTCAGTAAATCCGGGAGTCACACGTAAATGAACTGTAACTGTTGGAACACACAATCAAGTTTACACTCGGTAATGCGAGCACGAAATGAGGTGAAGGGTGATGAATACGTAGCCCGACAACCAGACGGAGTGCTTGTAGCGCAGCAGCGTATCAGTGCCGGAGGCCCAGCAATGGCCTACTCGGCGGGGAGCTGGCAGTTCAGCAAGCAGCAATGCCGGAGGCCCAGCAATGGCCTACTCGGCGGGGAGCTGGTAGTTCAGCAAGCAGCAATGCCGGAGGCCCAGCAATGGCCGACTCGGCGGGGAGCTGGTGATTCAACAGCGTAGAAGAGCCAGAGGCCCGGTAATGGTCCACTCGGCGGAGTCCTAGTAATTCCGCCGTCCGGCAGTCCGCCCGTACCCTTTCGTTGTTCCTTTTCGAGTCCCCGCAAGAACACCTTCTATTTTACTTTTCGATTTTTTTAAATTTATGTATCGAGTGTGTTCCAATAAGTGGCCTGTGATAGACAAAGAGGTTTATAGTAGTACATTATAAAAGTAAAAAGGAGGTGAAATGTGTGAAGTGAATGATGAAGATAAAGGTGTGATCCTACAAGATGTATAAGGGAACTAACACATTGGTAAGAAACATGAAAGCTACACGCTTTTTAATGCAGTGACTTATTTAGGGTTTGCGATCTGCTCGCCTAGATCTAGCCGTTTAGCTTTCTTCCATGCAAATATAATCAGATTTTGATCACTGCCATATCGAGAAACTCAACGATTAATGGCCGACTACTATGATTTACAGAGCGTTATTGGTTAAAATTAAGACTCTTATATCTTCACCAATAATGAAGCAAAGACCCCGTAGCTTTGCATACGCTCTTCCTTACATTAGCAGCTTTTATCACAGGTAAAATAGCTTACGAGTCCATTTATACATATATGGTGTTAAAAAATAAACTATGAATTTTGTGGGGTTACTCGGTATCGAAAATTGAACACCTTTCATTCTACAACTTTTCGAAATTCGCCTATTTTTTTATGCCTTTCCATACAAATCAATTAAATATTTTTTTATTTGTATGATAACTTATACGGAAATTGAACAACTTTATCCCATAAAATTCTTTGAGTTAATTTTTAACATCTTGTATATCAGTTTGGCAATAACAATGCTACCATTGGTAAGCAAAAAGATTCGTTTTTTTCCGTATAATAGATGATTGTACATCAAGAAAACATGCGTTTGACGCGCAGTGTTTTGTACGCATTTTAACATTCACGCGAACCAAGTAACGAGGGTGCTGGCTGTGTGTCTAATATTTTATACATATGCTACAGTATCCACGCTCTTTCCCTGTTAAGGTGAGCGTAACCACAATCATACAAACCTGTGGTTTGTAGTGGCATTGGTGAAGCAGCTACGTGTGATAATAATTTATTAGTTTGAAAGATTAACTGTATACGTAATGAGGGTTCGCCAGTCTGTTGCTACGTTACGAGCATGATTTGATAGTAGCTTTCTGTTTCACTGATTGTTATAGCTTAGTAATATTATGTAATTAGTGTTATTGTATCGGTTTTGTATTTACTACTCATCGTAAGTATCCCATCTTCTTCTTTCTGCCCTGTACCCAAGTTACTTGGGGTCGGCGCACTATGTTTTTCTCTTCTATTCTTCCCTGTCACCCGTCACCTCATCATTTAGGTACTCTCTTCATGTTCTCCCTAACACAATCTATCCATCTTTTCTTTGGTCTCTCCCTCTATCTATAAATATTCATATTTATCACTCTTTTAGTCACATGCGTTTCATTCCTCCTCATCAAATGCTTATACCAAGACAAACGATTTCCTTTCATCTTTTCTGTCACTGGCGCCACATTCAAACTTTCTCTATTAAACATTGTGAGTATCCCTATTGAGCAATGAATACAACTAAATTGAAGTGGTCCAACAGCCAAGACGTACATGTTTACCTTTGGTAATATCGTATCGATCCCGAATGTTTTTAATTATGAATCATGTTGTCAACGACAGCGTATATCGTTATTCGCGCAAAGACAGAATCTTAACTCTAGTATAAAGATAATAATGTAATTGTATCTAAATTATAGCAGTAGAAATGTAATAATCTTTCAAGTAGGTACGCTAGACTTCGCTCGTCGTATAATATTCGATATAAATCTCCTACTTCACAAGTGTGTCAGTACTTGAAGCCAGGACTCGGCTCTTATAAATGTCTTCTTTGAGAACGCGTCTGTAGTACCTATTTAGATTTATTTCTGTATTACACGGGAATAGACGACGTGCATCCGCCCCGGATCCTATCCGGCGCTTCGTACAGGCCAGCCTACCTGTGCTCGCGACTCTGATTGTAGGATAATAATGATGATGTTCTCGTAATTGACGCATACTATTTCTATCCCGATTTGTACGAAATACGAATATAAGGACGCCGCTGCCCATCCTCCTGACATATTTTTTTTGTCGATTTTTATCCTATCCCACGTCACGGTAGTGGCTGGAATGGCCTTCATTTGTCGGGAACCACACGAATAGAATTATTTATAAAAGTACGAAATTTTATGAATAATAACAATAAAAATCCCGCTTTAAAACATGGCGAACTCTAATATTGGCTGGCTAATTTTCATGCAAATGAATCTCACCTGGTCTGTGCCGCGGGATGGCCTACTGTTTGCATATTGGATATAACCGCAGTATTACTGGTTTGGACACAATGCGGTAAAATTCGTTGCAGGGAGTGTGTTACAAAAAACTATATTCTGGCTGAATTTTCTCTGCTCTATCTCTAAATTTTGTTTACTCTGTTTGCGTAAAAAAGTTAAAAACCACACTACTGCAGCGGGCGTTTAGCATGGAAGCTACATAATTGTTAGGTAATTGTTCATTAAAATACATATAGACATACCTATCTATACATATTTTGTTCCGCATATGGAACAGATAATATGTAAAGCGTCTAGAAAGTTAGGTTTTGTTGTCAGAAACACCAAGGGTTTCAAACTTAGTCACACAAAGACCATGCTGTACAACAGTCTAGTGCGGAGTGTCTTGGAATACTGCAGTGTGGTGTGGAGACCACACTTTGCCTCTCACATGCTGCGGTTAGAAAGAGTCCAGAAAAGATTCCTATGGCTCCTGGCATTTTTCAAAGGCAAATCTAAACAACTGCCTTCTTACAACAGTCGTTTGCGGTATTTTAAGATTCACTCACTGTCTTCTCGAAGTAATGTGACTGATGCCCTTTTTCTATTCAAACTAATCAGAAACAAGATTGACTTTCCGAACTTATTAGGCCTAATAAGGTTCTGTGCTCCTACTAGATACCCCCGCTATAGCATTTTTTTTTTCATATATATATATGTGTGTGGCTCTGTGACGAATAAATATTTTTTCTTTCTTTCTTCTTTCTTTCATTACACCACTATGCCCGCCTTTAAGACGGACAGTTCTTGGTGCAAACTCTCCAATTCCGAGACTCTGTAAAATTTTGAACAGCTGTAGCGACAACATAGATATACTACACCAAGACAGTATTGGCAATATAAATTAATTATCAGCCATTTCTCGCAAATCCGAGACCTGTAACGCATCTATTGAAAGGATCTCTAAGTTAGCATTATTGATTTTAATTTTAATATAATTCTTAATTTTTATATTCTCCATTAATTAATTTTGTTTTGCCTTTGTTGTGCAGGTGCATGTGGTGTTAGCCTGTAAATAATTGTTGCACTCATAAAAGTTTAATGTTTGTTTTTAATTAAGTAAATGTTTTAGTGTAAACAATTGTTGGCTAACCAATAAATAAATACACTGTTTTATATAACGAGGGTAGTTCACTCATTGGGGGTACCTCGTCATCAGAGTCCAAGTTCGACTTGGTGTAGGCAGGAAATAATAGTCACAACACTGATTATAGTCCTCTATTTATTCACTCTCGATAACAAAATAATAAAATCTCTAATGATCAAACCGATGGAAATAGATTAAAGTACGGAAACGCGGTAAGTTCGATGCAGGCTGGCAAAACGACCTCTCGCCCTCGCGTCTCACTCCAAAGTGACTTCACTCAAATCAAATGCATCCAATGTCAAAAAGGATGACAGCTGACAGCCGTCAAACAAGACATGCCACGCCCCGCACCGACCTCACCCAAGCACACTGCTTGACGTTTCCGACAATAGATGGCGTCCTACTACATTAACAATAATCAATAGTCATTCTAATAGTTGTGCTTCTGTGTTGATTCTGCGACACGGCCATCTTGACAATTCACACGTCCTCGTGTGAAGCATCTGAAACAAGAATCCATGGAAAGTAAAACGTTCTTTGCTCGGCCTTCCTGACCAACATGTCGGAAGATAAGGTTGCACAATTCAAATAACAATTTTATTTTGAACCACTTATTCCCATCAAATCTTATCTCAGCATTTAAATCTCTTCAATAACCATTAATTTTCAAATCAGTTCGTGAAACTTTCCGACCAAATCTAGTATGCAAAACTCTATTGGGACCTCCATCCGGTACCCAACCTCAACACATCACATTGCCTCCATCCGGCAACCTTGGGACCTCCATCCGGTACCCAACATCAACACATCACATTGCCTCCATCCGGCAACCTTGGGACCTCCATCCGGTACCCAACCTCAACACATCACATTGCCTCCATCCGGCAACCTTGGGACCTCCATCCGGTACCCAACATCAACACATCACATTGCCTCTATCCGGCAACCTTGGGACCTCCATCCGGTACCCAACATCAACACATCACATTGCCTCTATCCGGCAACCTTGGGACCTCCATCCGGTACCCAACCTCAACACATCGCCTCCATCCGGCGGTATCATCAGCGAGCACCTACATATCCAAGCCAAACGCACGCCACACACCATCGTGGCCGCACTGAGACGGGAAATGAGGCCCGATTTTACACCTACGCCTACGAATGGCATGGACATGTATGCGATCTGAGCGACTTGCATACTACATTTACATCTTTTATTCTCACACTTAAGGTCCAACAATTAACAGTCTCGTTAAAGTCAGAGTCAGAGATAAGCGGTAATGGAAAACGGTCAGGTAAAACGTGGAAAAGAATTTCAAAATTAATTCCATCGATCTCAACAGTAGTCATAATTTGTACAGTCGACCTTACAGAAGTCTGTCCAATACCAGTCAATGTCACATTTTCACAAAGTCGTTTACGACTAAAACAGGATACAGACTCTTTAACAAGCGAACATCTCGCACCAGTCATAATAAAAATCGAATTGCTCACCAGAGTGTCATAAGGATCCAGCAGGCGCGTCTACCAGGCACACCTCAACTCGTTTTTCCCTGGCGGGTTCAACCGCCGTGCTGCTGCACGTCTCCTTGGCGTTCCTCTCCGGACAGTTGGATGCGTAGTGTCCTTATTCACGACAATTGAAGCAAGTGATCCAGTCGGCTCTCCCTGTTGCCAGCTATGCACGCGTCCGTTTTTCGGGGTCAAAATCCGGAAGGCGAACATCCACAATCGCAGGAAGTGTTTTCATTGCTTGCACGATGGCCATAAAATTTTTGTTTTGCTGCTTTAGCAGAAAACACATTTTTTCCGTTACAGTGTCACTTTCAAACACGCGCGCATTGTCTTTACGCTTTTCTTGGCTAGCACTATCACTTACACCACGTGAGGCGTTCGAGTTGCATCCCACTTCTGATAACGAGGGTAGTTCACTCATTGGGGGTACCTCGTCATCAGAGTCCAAGTTCGACTTGGTGTAGGCAGGAAATAATAGTCACAACACTGATTATAGTCCTCTATTTATTCACTCTCGATAACAAAATAATAAAATCTCTAATGATCAAACCGATGGAAATAGATTAAAGTACGGAAACGCGGTAAGTTCGGTGCAGGCTGGCAAAACGACCTCTCGCCCTCGCGTCTCACTCCAAAGTGACTTCACTCAAATCAAATGCATCCAATGTCAAAAAGGATGACAGCTGACAGCCGTCAAACAAGACATGCCACGCCCCGCACCGACCTCACCCAAGCACACTGCTTGACGTTTCCGACAATAGATGGCGTCCTACTACATTAACAATAATCAATAGTCATTCTAATAGTTGTGCTTCTGTGTTGATTCTGCGACATATATATTAATAAAGTTTATTATTCTGGTATTTAGTTCGTTGTTTATTTAGCAATTAGTTTCATTGCTATACAAATTGCCTTAGTACTTTCCAATAATAAGGACAGTTTTATTCTGAATAATTATGCCCGGGAGGTTTTTACGTCGTAAAGTCAAAGTAAATAAAGTCCTTTTCTCTCGCAGAAGATTTTAGACGTACTTAGCAACTAACTATTTACTGAAGATACTTGAATAACAAGACAACTTCGGCGCCTAATTGAAATGTCAGTTCAAAACGTAGAGTTTGAGTTAGAAAATGGCAATTAATTGTTTCAATACGGATCCCAATGAAGACAGAAATTAATTAATAACAATATTAAAACAAAACATTGGTCCTACGTATTATACGGTATACCTACATATAAACTGGTAACATCTGATACATGATTTCAATCACGCCGCACAACAGCCGGTGATTCCAATCCACACTCAATTGTTCGAATGGGTTTCGAGATTAGTGCACACAATACGATACGTTCAAGTAATACTTGTAACAGTAAATACCCAATAGCTCCCATTTGTGACCTCGATATTAGTAAACGCATCTCCTCCAGGAAATCTAATTGCTTCCCATTAGACACCAAAAATTATAAGATCGTATAAAGAACACAAAAACAATAAACATATTTAAAGTGAAGCTAAAGCGCATGTTGTTAGAGAAATACTATCAAAGAATTTATTGAAGATACATTCTATACATTCTTACCTACTATGTCCCTATGTATAAAATATTTTTAATAGAATATGTACCTATGTAATCGCTAATCTAACCAAACTTTGATGTGATGTTAATTTTCCTAATAATTTAATAATTTCTGGCCAATGGTTTAATAGCCAAGAGCCTTGACCAACATCTAAAGAGGCTTTCGTTGGGCGGCTGGATCATGGGCTTGATACAGAAAGCGGTACTCTTGGACACGGCGCGTATTGTCAACAGGTTCCTTTATCTAAGGCCCTGACCACCGGCAGCTTGGACCCTGTTCCCGATGCCGGCGGGCTACTTTAAAAAAAAAATGTTGTGTAAAAATGTATTATATACGTTTGTAAAATGAATAAACGGAATAATAACTTATAAGTTAGTACTAAAATTGTATGCCCTGAAACACCCTTACAGGGTCTATTTATGCTGTAAGTTACTTATATGCAAGTTGCAAATTGCATACAACTTGAACAAGCCTGCTTAAGTTACAACTTGTATAAGGTAGTTTGAACTTGTACATTTTTTATTCAAGTGACGTGAAAATTGAACGCGCAAACGTTAGTTGCACTTTTCGAATTGCGAACGAGTGATTGACGTCCAACGCCCATGATGTCCAACTCAATTGTTGAACCTCTCCACTTGTATGCAAGTAAAACCTGCATGCAATTTGCACACTCTCGAAAACATGTTTCCAATGTAAGGAACTTGTACGCAAATGTGACGTCATACTTGCATGCAAGACTTGCCTAATCGAATCGCGCCTTTTATGGTCTTATACATACAATTGTTTTCGAGATGAGTGCGTACAATGCAACCACGTTCAAGTAATATTCGAAGCAGTAAATCCCAATGAAATAGCTCCCATTCGAGACCTTCGCTCTACATAAAAAGGTTATAGCGACGTGCAGTGCTTTTAACCAATAGCCGAACATAAGTACGATCGAACGGAATGTACGTGTTTGAGTTTTTCGAACAAAAGACGTCATGTGCAGTTAGCCGGACAAAAGGGAACTCTATTATATCCTGTTTTTATTAAAAAAATATGAATGACGAAAAGCATTAAAAAATATTCGGATATTCGTAAAACTCCTATAGAGTTTTACGAATTTGGATAGTAATCCAATTTAATTGGGCTCTTGGATTTGCGAGGTTAAGCTGCGCTTGCCGCGGTTAATCCGTGGATGGGTGACCGTTCGTTACAAGTCGAGAGTACTCTCACGGAGCGGTTAAACCGTCGGTTGTCATAATAATAATAATAACTATACGACATATTGTCTCTGGTTGTTCTCGTCTTGCTAACGGTGAGTATTTGCACAGGCACAACCTCGTGGCTAGGATTATCCACCAGCAACTTGCTCTCAAATACAACCTTGTAGACGCAGAAGTACCATACTACAGGTATGTGCCCGACCCAGTTCTCGAGAATGGTCATGTCACATTGTACTGGGATCGATCTATCATCACCGACAGGACTATTGTAGCCAATAAGCCTGACATCGTGGTGATAGATCGATCAGAGCGTCTCACAATGATTGTTGATATCACTGTCCCGCATGACGAGAATCTCGTGAAAGCCGAAAACGATAAAAAAATCAAATATCTTGATTTGACACACGAGGTTGTCGACATGTGTGATGTTGACTCAGCAGTCATTGTGCCGATAGTCGTTACAGCCAATGGCTTAATAGTCAAGAGCCTCGACCAACATCTGATGAGGCTCTCGATCGTTAGGCAGCTGGATCAAGGGTTTGATTCAGAAACCGGTACTTCTAAACATGGCGCGTATTGTTAGGAAGTTCCTCTCTCTGGAGCCCTGACCGCCGGCAGCTTGAACCCTGTTCCCGATGCCGGCGGGCTATTATTTTTTGTCTTTTTTATTTTTTATTGAAATATTTAAAAATGTTAATGATGTGTATAGAATATGAATAAACGAGATACCTGTAACTGTCGTTACGGTTAATCAGAAGTCTGAAAGTCTGACAGCTGATCTAACCGTAGGCATTGCCCGTAACTGGGTTGCGGAGGTCTGATGGCAGTCGCTTTACGTAAAATTAGTATTTAGCCGCATCTGGTTAGACTGGAAGGTGACCCCAACATAGTTGGGAAAAGCCTAGGAGGAAGAAGACTGTGGATAGCATTCAAAATGGTGAATGCAGGGGCCTAATTCTCCTAAAATAAATCTTGATAAATCACAACCGAACCAAGGCCGAACCGTTCATTCAGACAGTTCTCAATTTCAAAAGCTGTCGAATTGTTTGACACAAAAAATAAAAACAATCATTTTGAAAGTTTTCGAAAACAAAAACTGACTGACGGTTGTGGTTCGATTGCGTTTGGCAACAATTAATTTTAGGAAAATTGGGCTCCAGTTCGGAAAACGGAGGAGTGAGCCGGCCCTGTGGGTTTTAAGCACTATCACTCATTGTTCGATTTGCTCGTTGGAGATAAATAAAAGTGGAATTTGGTGTATTGCCTTTTGAATGTAATAACATTTAGCTGTCCCGGACAAACATAAATTAATTAAATATAGAATGAGAGTGTTGTCCGTCGCGGTGGGCTCCGAGAAAGCGAGTGACCGCCGGCCGCGCCGGATCACCCGCGCTGGAACTTCGCTCGCTCGCCGATGATGATGACGCGGAGGTCGGGCACGCCGTCTGCGCGTGCCGTCTGCATGGTTGTTGGGTGCGATTCGCAACACTCATACTATAATGATACCCCATACCTCAAGCAGAAGTTTTCAATTTATGGTTGTGTTATGGTTCCATCGTAATTCAATAAATAATTCTGCCAGCGTGAAGTTTGGAAAATACACTTTGATAAGTATTTAAAACAAAGAAAGACAAGTTGAATAAGACCTCCCGGTGTTTCTCCTACGACATAAAGAAGACGAACAAAAATATGTCCTTTCAAAATACATATTTCCACGGTATTTTGTTCTTATTTTTCAAATCCGTCAAGGGTGCCATTTACTTTACATAGCATTTCATTTTAATCTTGGAAGAATTTCGGCGTTTATTTTTCTCATTAAAAGTCATAGAATGCCTTCACGTAATGTAAGTAATTAATGGCATGAAAATTGCTCATTTCTTTAATACCTGTACTCTGAAGTATTTGTGTATGGTTTAAGGACTTCAAAAAAATGAATGAAGTAGGCATTTTAATGCTGATTTATATATAACTGATATAAGTCCTAAATAACAAGGAGGTTCCATGAAGACGCGAAATCATAATTAGTTTGAAAATAAGTTAGATGTTGGCATACCTACTTTGTGAACCAGTCTTTTCTTCAGAGGTTGACTTAACTTGGCTTCTCATCTCAGCCGACGCAGTTGAATTAATATAAAAACTTTCTTTGTAAAACTGCAGTTGAATTTAATTCTATATTCTATATTTTTTTTATTTTTTTTCTTCGCACCACTCGCCCGGTTTCGTCCAATACCTACGTGGACCTGTTTCTTCTCATATAGGAACGCTAAAATGAACGATCATCCTTACTGATATCATAAATGCGAAAGGAACTCTGTCTGTCTATCTGACATCTGTTACCTCATCACGACTAAACCACTGAACCGATTTTGATGAAACTTGGTTCAGAGATTGTCTGGAACGCAGAGAAGGACATAGGTTACTTTTTTTTCCAAAAAACGCGGAATACACGATAAACGAGATCCACGCGGGCGAAGTCGTGGATGATCTCTAGTAAGGTTATATTGTTTCACATACTAACCGGCACATTCTGTAAATTAATACATATACAAGGTTAGTCAGAAAGGGGGTATTAATCCGAAAGGGTGTTAAAGTACACATAATAATGAATAATTTTTGTTCTACAACTTTTCCCAAAAGTCAATAGTTTAAAAGAAACAGTTGTTAAAAACTCTCAAAAAAAAAATCGCTAAAATTTATCTATCCCCAGTTATGATGAGCTGTGTTTACATTTACGGTCATATTTGGGGTCATAAATTAGAAGTACCATTTTCTGAATTTGTAACTAAAGCAGGGATGAAGAATTTTTGAAAAATCTAAAATGAAAATCATTTTATTTGGTTTTTTTTTTTCGAATTTTGAAATTTTAACACGTGCTTTCAAACAGTCATCAGCGATACTATTAGTGGGCTTCGGATTAGTACCCCCTTTCCGACTAACCTTGTATAAAAATGCCGAAAAACAAATTAGGGATAGATCTCTGTTTAACACATGTCTTGTTTTTTTTTCGTTCCTCTTTCATTCCTGACTGCCTCATCACCCTTCATCTATACACTACATAATGTCATTAATCGGTTGCGTACCGCCCGTCGTCCCAGGACGACACTTAATTGTCTTATCTATTGTGTCTATAATTACCGTGCTCGAGGTTTTATTATTTGTTATGTCTGCATTGTATTAATCGATTGTCATTGATTGCAGGTGCAGAGAGGCGCTCGGTAGCGTCGCGTGCGAGGCGATGATCGGCCACACGGGTCGGCCGCGCGCTCACCATGCGACAGCCGTCGACCGATGTTAGTATATCTACAAATTACTGACTTCTGTGATATTTCTGGGCACAAATAACTCTGGATTGGGCAACACTAAATACCTAAATCCCGTTAAAGTTTTTCTGGAAGCAGTGGCAGCCCAATTGCTTAGCACAAGCTTTTCTAAGAAAAGGAGTTGATAGACGTAAATAAGCGCGCCGGTCCAATCTATTCCTCTTGAACCGTTGTCGCGACAACTGTTGCTCGTCAATGTCAACCAATAGCTGTCACAGGTATTGGATTTTAAGCTCCCATCACAGACTTACTATAACCGTGTGAAATCCTCAATTTTCCGAAGACAGTAGGTATTTTAGTGCGTCATGTAGTAGGTACGTTAAAATGGGCAATTGACTTGATATTTGGTAATCGATCACGAAATAGGTACTTAATTAACACTGTACAGTCGCGGACATCAAATGTTTACCATCCTAAGGTCTATAATTGCTTGCACATTACTTTTTCATAAGGTCGCTGGGTCGCTCGCAAAGAATTGACAGGGCAAAGATATTTTTTTCTCAATTGACACAAAAAGGTTAATTTAAAGAGGCTATATAGGTAGCATAAAAAAGAAATCAACATGTTTAGTAAATTCAATCAAGTTCACTCTATTACAACTTTTGACTAGACACACATACCTAAAAAGGAGTTCATAATATCAAAAAGTGGTTAATAGCCTTTTTGTTAGAATCGACGCTTCATAATTTTAAAAATTAAACTTATGTAAGTTGTTATGACATCTTGAACCTTATTGTGCTCAGTGTGAGAAAGAATCGAATTTGAAATCTGATAAACATTTCGAGTCCGCGGCTGTACCCAATTGATTGAAAACTGGCAGATATTCGAATTTTGAAATATCAGAAACTAGGTACTCAACGCTCTAATACCTTCGCAAATACGCGCGTAGTGTGTGTGCAACGTGTTACTTAATTCCCCTTAAAAAAGAAAATGTTAATCAAGTAGTCTTGTATAGTTGTTGTACCTCTCAGAGCAAGCTAGGTAAGAATGTAAATAACTTTCTAGGTAGTCTACTCTTTACTTTTATGTTTTCAGGTTTGGGTTTCAGTGATGATTTTATTTGATGATTTGTTAAAAAAAATTTTTTGTTTCTTATTTTTATTTTAGGATATTGCCAATAGACTCTTTACAAGGGACCTATTAATCCCCTTTCGGATTTAAGGGTATTTTTGTAACACGTTGTATAGTACTAAACAAACTCTAATCCAATCTCAAACCTAACTATTTCGTGTAAAGCATCATATCGAAATGAAAATCTTTATTTCGATAAAGCAAAGTATTAATATTTGGAGAGCCTGTATCACACACAATTCTTACGGTTCTCTCCTTCGAAGAGGAAAAACGGAAAAGTCGATTTCCTCTGAAATCGAGTAGGGATAAATATTTCAGTACTTACCCCTAGCGTGTGTTGTATCATTTAAAAGCTTGAACATGAGGCATTCAAATGCGTTTAATGTTTTATATCGTATTATGTTTCATTCATTACTGGTAAATAATCTATACTTCTATACTAATATTATAAAGAGGTAGAATTTGTTTGTTCGTTTGTATGTAGGAGGTAATCTCCGGAACTACACATCCGATTTCAAAAATTCTTTCACCAATAGGAAGCAACGTTATCCCTGAGTGCTATAGGCTATATTTTGGGATCAAAAAATTATAAATTAACGAGAGCGAAGCCGCGAGCAAAAGCTAGTTTAGTTATAAAGGTCAGAAAGGTGTAAGAAAGACATTTATTTGCCACACATTGACCCGCAGATGCTTTGCATCAACTTGTTATTATTAATTGTAACAATACCTAAGAGATCAGCATTACATAAATTGAATATTAGGCTGTCCGCGAGCCATTCTTCAACTAAGACCAGCCTCTTAAAACTATTAACACCTTTGTAAAGCGAATTGTAATTTTAAACTGCTTGCCCTGCGATGTCGCCCGACTCTAAATTTACTGTTTCATTATTTTATCCCTAGCAATTACCTAAGCACGCATCAGATATTTTTACGCGGTGGTTGCTTGATACATTCAATCGTGTTAATGTTGAAATACTATTTTTCCAGACGGTCGACAAAGCAGTATGGACGGAGGAGAGCGGCGCGGCGCGGCTGGAGGCGGTGCTGGTCGCGCTGGTGGAGCGAAAGGCACGCGCGTTGCACGCGGAGCAGTCGCGGCGGCGCGCGCGGCATCCGTTGCTGCTGCTACTGCGAGACCCCGTGCCCGACGGTCAGTAGTACCTATCGATATCATTATATTTGTGCTCTACAATCCCAGTAATGGGCTTTTGCCTACCACCCACCCTGATCCTGTCTGGTACCTATATTACTGAAAACTATACCACTGGAGGCCGTCCTATTCGCTGAAAGAGTACTACCGGTAAACTGGTCGTGCCGTAGTTCTCTATTATCGTAGACTATGTCGATTACTCGATATATGAAATAAAAACACTAAGAAAAAGAGTGATCCTAAAATTGCGCCCTAAGGCACACCGGTTGTTATTTGCTTTAAGTATTCTTTGGTTTTAAAACCTCTTACTTTAATGTCTGACTATTGCCAAGTGGCTGCATAATTACCATTCACGGTGTGAAAATACGCGTTGGTGTGAAATTCACACCAAGCAACGCGTACCGAAAACCCGGGAATTTTCATACTCTCTGTTTTAACCAATAATAAATCATGATTCAAAATATCAAAGACTTTTCTTTAGCCGCGTTGAATAAACTTATAAATCGAATGCTATTAATATTATAACTATACTTTTAAGTAATTCACTCGTTTTCTTGCTTGGTCCTAAAGTAATCCTGATCTTAATTTGAACGTGATTAATACATTGTGTAAAGCAACTTAAGATATCTTTATGACTCTTTTTCCATGTTAAAGTTCTAACATCGATAAACCTACAACTAAATAGAGATAGAAAGCTAGTATGGCCGTTACTGAACGCCTATCTTAATAGTTGTAGTTTGACATCCCGCGTAAGTTATGGTTATAGTCCTTTAGATATTATCTAAATTGCAATGTAGATACTAACTAGATAGCCTCTATGTAAATGTTCAAGCCATTAAAACAACAACATATACAATACGAGTTATGTATTTGTGTATGCGAAAGCGGAATCCGAAGTCTGAAGGGATCTGACATAAGTACCTATTAAAAATGAAAAAAATAACCACTTTTTAACCTTTTACAAAAAAAAAACGTGTTTGTGAAATAAACCAAACACTTACTAGAACTCACAATAATAGGCATTCCATATTAACGAACAATGCTTTTGCTCAACGAATCATCAATTCAACCTCGCGCTGTCCGCCAAACAAATTCCTTTATCAAGTTCCGCTTCAACAATCAGTCTTATGCTATCGCTGTTTGAATTTTGCTGGGTCTGTTCAGTTTTCTAAGCCTAATTAATTGTGTTTTGTCTTCATTGCAGAGGAGGCTTCGATCATAGGCAGTCCGGGCGAAGAGCTGCCATCACACTGGTGCGAGCATGAGATCGCAAGGCACAAGCGTAAGAAACTCAAACTGCAAACACGTCGTAGGTAAGCTTGTCTGGAAATTAATAAAAAAACTCAGACCAAGTATCCTATACTTGGTCTGAGTAAAAAATATATAATTTGACACATACCACGTGGTTATAATAAAAAACAAGCCATCATCTTCATCTGAGGGTGTTGTAAATGGCACAAGTTAGCAGCTTCCTTCTGCTAATGACAGAACATTGCCATCGCCAAATGTAATTATGTCAATATACCCAATGACTATTCATTAGCGGTCATTGGGAGGCTCAATCTTGTTGATGCCTTGTTGGATTTTTAGGCAAAAATATTTTTTTACAAATAAATTGATATTACGCTATCCATTCCCATGAGACGAATCCCACGACGAATTCGAATCAAACGATTCAAATCAAAATATTAATTACTTGAATCGCAAAAAGACTCATTCGAGGTCATCTTTTATTTGATTGGCATTCTACTATTTTGTACTTAATTGCATTCGTAAATTGGTTCACAGAGAAATGCAAATGCCTGAGCAGTTGGAACTGGAGCGGCGCCGTCGTAGACGCAGGCGCAGCCCTCACGATCACGGGCAGAAGCCGAAGAAACACCGCACTCTGCTTGTCTCAGCTATTGACGAACAAGCCAAAGTTATACACGTGAGTAGCCGGTGTGAAAATTGAATCTAACCGTAGCCAAACGATCAAGGACTGGCGTTCAAAAGGTTGTTAGCAAACAACACACCTACTACTGCAATCACTAATCCGTTTACCAAGCGTGGTGATTATGGCAGAATTTCTCTCATAAGAGTCTCAAATTCACATGTTTCTATAGACACATGTTTCCTAGTTCAAATAATAATCTAGTATCAGCAAATCCAGCATAAATTGCTATTAATTTTCTTCTAAACCCAACAAGGAAATTAGAATAATTTAGGTTATTGTAATTCAAAGCTTACCTGATTTAAATTAAGAAATAAATTAAAACCAAACGCATATAAACATGAAATCATTGCTTTTGTTGACGTCTAGAGATTGTAGTCTCACCGTCACAACAAACTTTCGTAGAGGTCACATAGCAACTTCCACTTCTATATTTAATCTGCATCGTCGTGACATCTAGTGGTGAAATATTGGTGTAAAGTTTTCTTGTTCCGCAAACCCTTACACGTTTTGACGTTTCCACCCAATAGATGGCGCTAAAATAAGTAAAGCAGGCGTTCAAAGAAAACTACACAAGTCTAAGTATAGATGGCGTTACTTTGCAACAGGATGGCAAGCAACTTTTTCAAAGAACGTTGGGCGCTGGACATTGCTTATATTCCATCCTATTCCATCTTAGCGTTAGAGCTGGTTTACCATCAATGTGCCAAGGACAGAATTCAACGTTTTTCAGGTCATGAGTTCTCCAACGCCAGTTCAATGCGTTTAAATATAAATGAAATAAATATTAGCCTATAACTGTCTCACCCACTGTAGGGCAAATACCTCTTCTCATACAGAGAATGGACGAGCATTGATCACCACGCTTGCTCACTGCGGGTTGGCGATTTGAGACCATTAAGTCCAGGTTTTTCTTCACCTTATGTCAGTGGCATCTAAGATTAACTAAGAAAGTATATAGCAGCCCGGTGCTTAATTTATTTATTTATTTATTTATTTGGATCTCCAACAGAGGCTACACAATTACATACAAAATAGCAATTACAGGACAATGACGAGTGTGCTCCTCCAATTACAGGAGACCACATCGTTCACTTATAGTCTAGGTACAATAAAGTTAACCATCGGATCTGTAACCTCCGGGCCACCACGACGGGTTTGTCATACATAAATTGACTATGGTAAATTAACTCGTAACTACGTACGTCACTAAGGTTCTGATATTTTGGCGTAGGTACTGGATCCTGACGAGCTTCCCCGCCGCGCTCGCTATACGATCATGGTGACGGCGTGTTTACTGCTCTTCCTCTGTCTCCTTCTGGTTGGCGTTACGCTGCGGATGGCACCGCTCATCGACGATATGGGTGAGTATTTACCACATTACAGGACCAGCAGCTTACCTGAACCAAGACCACTATTAGACGATCACATCACTATTAGACGAAGCTTGGATTATCAAAACCTGATAGCGGGATCCATCCAACTTACCAATTCATGAAGCTCGGGTCGGAGACTACCATTATAAGGGGACTGGCTCGATAGTCGGTTTTTCCGGTTGATGTTTATGAATAAGAACAACTTAATTATAAGCAAAACTTTCTTTACCTTTTCCGTCGATTTCGTAGATGCATATTACGTACCCTTAACAAACGGATGGGTGGTAATGCTCTACTGAGATCTTCAATACAGCCAAGAATGGTGAATGGTAAAATAATCTCTCACAAATGTGCTCACAACAGTTAATTTAAGCCAGTGATTCTTAAACTATTAATTTAAGGTAACGAAACACAAAATTCAAAAAAGCCACCGAGGTATTTTAAATAAGGAAACAGTGCATTTTCACAAATTGCTGAATATTAAAAAAAACTAGTCTTTAAACCTTTTTATTAGCCCAATAAGTATATTATGGGCTTCTTGCTTGTAGATGGCTTACCCCTGGCACTTATATCCCTGGACCACACTTTAAAAACCGTGCTTGAAGCGGTCTATTACGTGGCCCGCACTAGCTGTTTATGGGTTGATAATATGATATCATTAAAGCTGGCATCCACTAGGCTCGCCGAGTCGAGTCGAATAGAACCGCAATAATTCGCCTGCTATACATTTGCTATAGAACTGCGTCGATCAGCGACGAGCCGAGACGCGCTGAGTCGCATAACTCGCGCGCATCGCTTGTCACGCGAATTTCTGTTTTAACGACTTGCGATTACTGACCGTTTCGCCTCACACGGAACAAATGCGACTCGACTCCATTCGATACGTTTGGGCTGTAGTCGACGCCTGGCTTTAGAAACCAATGATAAGTTAGATTGCGTCGGTCTTCCCTAGAGACTCCAGAGTCGCTTACTATTTTCTACGCACTGTCATCATCAAGCTTGGCAGATTGTATATTTTACCGATACATAATATAATAATACCCATAATATTCTTCTCATAAACAAATCGAAACACTACCGATTAATCGGAAGAATTTCGATTTTTTTGATGAGAAGTGTTATGTACTATGTAGATACTACTCTGTCAAGAAAGTACCGGGAAAAAATCAATAATACACAAAATGTTAGCTATTTTATCGCCTTCAAAGTATGCTCCTTCAGAAACGATACACTTACGCCAACGAATAATTCAATCATCAAAACATTTTTTAAACGCTTTCTCCGGAATTGAGTTCAGTTCTCGCCGCGAATTCTTCTTTATGTCTTCTAGCTCTTATCATAGAGATATCATTGAAATCATTGAAATTATTTCATATTTTTTTGTTTTTTCTATTTTTGACATTCTGCATGATGATTTATTGATAATTATTATTATTGAATTATTATTATTGATTTTTTTTTTTTAACTTGACATTTTGTCGACTATTATTATTAATATGTCGTTTGTTTTATATTATTTTTTATTTTATTAAATTGTGAATGTGAGTACTATGTAGGCTAGCTTTATACATAAATTTCGTAGAACTGTTTGACGGTTTGAGTATTTTTTTTGTGACCTACGCAAATGTCCGGCTGATTGGTGTCGTCGTGCGTCGGGTCGTTGAGCTCCCTAAAATAAGGTTGAGCTACACGATGGCTGATGCATGCGTGCCGTCAGTTGGCACAGGTCAACTCAAACCTGCTATGGCTCTTTCCTCAAAAGGCCATTCCAAACGTTGCCCTACATTGTTACACTCGCATAGTTTTTATACCACAATGTCTGGACTTTAAAAGAGACGTTGACCTCTGAGTTTGTTTCGGCTTTTCTTCTCAGAGCGAGTCAGATAGGAAATGCCGGCGCCATCTAGTCTTAAAAAAAACTTACATTGACTTGTAAAAGTGTCTGTAACAGATTTATTTACAGAAATAAATATCATTTATCATTTACCGAATGAAAAATGGTAATTTGAGTTTAGGAAAAAGAAAGAAGTCAGCTGGAGCCATATCTGATGAATAAGGCGGTTGCTCGATGGTATTTGTTGAGTTTTTGGTCAGAAATTCGTCCACAATGATGGCCTTGTGCGAAGGTGCATTATCGTGATGCAAAATCCAAGAATTTTCTTTTCACAAATCTGGCCTTTTTCGTCGAATTTACTATCTTAAAAGCCGCACAACGCTCAAATAATATTCTTTATTCACCGTTTGACCTTCCGGCAATAATTCCGAGTGCACAACACCGCGAAAGTCAAAGAACAGTCTTTTGGTCGACTTTGTCTTTTGGTCGACTTTGGCGTGGTTTTTTCGGTTTCGGTTCAGTTGGAAGGCGCCACTCCGAAGCTTGTTGACTAACTTGCATGTCAAACTCGTAAACCCACGTCTCGTCACCAGTAACAATGCGTTTCATGAATGTTAGGTCGGAATTGACTCGTTCTAGCATGTCCTCAGCGACTCTTATGCGATTGAGTTTTTGGAGAAAATTCAGGTCTTTTGGGACTAGCCGAGCGGCAACATGTTTCATACTCAAATGATTATTTTAAATGGTACGGATTGACTCGTGAGACACAGAAAGTTCAGCGGCTATCTCTCTCAAACTTGAATGAGGATTTTCTGTCACTATTTCCTTCGCTTTTGCGATATTAAACTTCAGTTGTTGACGGCCTACCAGAGCGAGGAAAATCTTCCATCACATCTCGACCGCTTTTGAATGCTTTGTACCACTCATAAATACGTGTTTTTGATAAAGTCGAGTCACCGTAAGCCTTCTGTAACATTTTCAGTGACTCCGAATACGAAATTCCATTGGCAATGCAAAATTTAAGACAAACTCTTTGTTCGATGTTTTTGTCCATTATGAAATTCGCAATACACACTAAATATGATCTAACTAAAAACAGCACTGTATTTAAATCTAATTATCAGATGCAACTCAAACTCCGCACCAAAATGGAAAACAGTTGTGCCAATACAACCACAAAAAAAAAAACAAAAAAATTGGAACCATATACAAATCATCCATTCCCGATACTTTTTTGACAGAATGTATGTTAAGGAACGCGCTTCTATGGTTGCCTAGTGCTGTGTAGGTATACAGGGCGTCCCACGACTTTGCAACATGGAGGGAAAGTACCATAAATACTGTAAATAGAAAAAAATCTGAATGAAGACTTCATTTTTATTTTAAAAACAATACGAACTGCATGTAAAGAATTTTAAATAATCACCTTTCTGAACCGGGAATCGAACCCGCTAAATGTGAAAACAAAAAAAAAATTGAATTATATTGTACTAATCGAAAGGCTCGATCAGATACATTTATTTCTTCTAACATAGCATCTACAATAAAAGGAACACCATGAAATTTAACATTTAATTTAAAATTTTGTTCAGAATAACGAATTTTTTCTGACTATGTTTTGCTTATAACAACTGACTTTATGTACTATTTTCAGCTTTATTACTATTTCGAAGTATTATTTTAAATATTCACCATGAAAAAATAAATAAATCAACGGTAAGCGAGATTCTTAAAAGAGTTACAATTTGTATACAATAGGAAGAGACACATTTTGAGCATTTAATAAATTAAATTGTTTGTAAGTTGCACAGTTAAACGTGTCTTATTATTTCAAATAAATGTTACATTTTATGGTGTTCCTTTTATTTTAGATGCTATGTTATTTAGAAGAAATAAATGTATCTGATCGAGCCTTTCGATTAGTATGTACAATAAAATTAGTTTTTTTTTGGTTTCACATTTAGCGGGTTCGATTCCCGGTTCAGACAGGTGATTATTTAAAATTATTTGAATGCAGTTCATATTGTTTTTAAAATAAAAATGAAGTCTTCATTCAGATTTTTTTTCTATCTACAGTATTTAAGGTACTTTCCCTCCATGTGGCAGTCATGTGACGCCCTATATATGATTAATTTCAATGTTATTGTATCAAAGATATAGTTATATCAATATTTTGAAATATCTCCTATGCCATGTTCATGTCAATTAGTCCCGTGGTTACGAATTCCCCATTTTACGGTATTTGGCCAGTTGCAGCCTTAACTATAGATACACAAATTAGTTACTCGTGTAAAAGATTACTCTTGCAAGACCAACAAAATTAAATACCAATAAAATTATTCCCTTACGACTAGGGGAAGAGGTAGGGTGCTCTATTAATAGTCTAGCTAGATCATAAGCATCCGATTCAGTACACTTCAATAATTCTTGATGAAGTAATATAGTAAATGATTAATATTATACGGTAATAAAATTGCTTGTAAAACTTCTAAATTCTAAGACATTTGCATGCCTGGGTATTAATTAATTAAATGGTGTACCAGAATTTATTCACTAATTGACTTTTATAACGTGTTTTATAATTGACAACCGGTTTTTTGATATATTTTGTTTAACTTTTCTTTGCCAGAGTAAAAATCTGAGAAAAAGATTATAGTAATTTATAATTATACTTTTCTAAATGAAAAAGTTTCTTGTAGAGTTTCTGGCTAAGTATAGCCACTATATTACCTCCCATGAGGTTCTTTAAAAAGAAATAATTAGAATGAAGATGAACGTTGTATTATAGACGATCAAAAGAGCTCCTTGAAGTGAAGTTCGATCGTTACAATACGAGTCACTTCATTCGACATAATTCGATATAAGAATGCGGCGACGAATATAATAATTAAATTCAATTATGTATAATTATGTACATGTGTACTTATAAAGTACGTTTAACAGCAGAAATCTGTAACCACATAAGTATGACAGCAGTATCCAGCACAAATGTTTATCAGTCATTCTTAGATACTGGTGTGAAGAGGAAATGGTAAGTAGTATGGCTAGTATGTTTAATTTATATTAATTTAAAGGCAACGTACATAAAACATTTAAATATTCACGAAATACTTTTGCTATGTTGATATATCTTGCAACCCAGCCGAATGTTCCAGAATGAGAAGGTCGTACGTATGTATGACACAGGCATAGGTGAAACCCCTGTTTGCTATCACCCCTTGTATCATAAACTCTTAGTTTTCACGTTCATCTTGCAACATAAGGCCTGATAATGCTATTTTAACGATTTTATTTGTGAGGTTCTATTTAAAACTGTAATATTAAAATGTTGTTATTCTCAAGACCAAATTTACAGTTTAACGTTATTCCAAAACTTATTGAACCTATACAACATCAAAAGCGGTTTATTTAAAAGATTATGAAGTCTTGCTCCGAGAATGATTAGGTCAAGGCTTTATTTTTTTACGATTTTAAGTGCATGAACAAACCACCACAGATGTTTTTCTACTCTACAATAGGAATCACATTCTTTGGCTTAATTTGGCTTTTGCGAGTGGCTATTACTCAAACGAACAAAAAATAAATTTCTATTCTCGACAGTAATGCATTTTTTCTTAGCGCTTTAAGTGGCAATTGTGATTTTAAGGCAAAATCGTAGCCCGTAGCGTGTAGCTTGTAGCACGACCTCGGCGTAGCATTAATCGTAACACTTTCGTAGAGTAAATGGCGCCAAACAGTCGTAAGAACTACGCGAGTTCTTAAAGGTTTAGCAAAGATTACTTTTAGTCTCTTATTAGTGTCTAATTTCGTGGTAAAACTTTTCAATTAAGTTAGCCAAAGGCCTTCGTGGACATTCATTTATCTACGTAGATTGAAATGAATGATTATATTATAATCTCTTTCGAAACCTTTTGTTAATCTTTCTTTTGTGGAGACAAGAACAATGTGAGATATGATCTTGACAACTTACAGATAATGAAGTAAACGAATTTTAAGGTTGTGCAAAGGCACAACCTTAAAATTCGTTTACCTACACCTTACAATAAAAAATAATTGTAAAGCTCGTAATATTAGGGAGAATCCTAATTCCGTGTTTCGTGTTTGTTTGTTATAAACTTACTAGAATTTACCCGCGGCTTTGCTCGCGTTAATTTAGAATTTGTCAATCAACTCTTAACACACTATTAAAGTTTCTTTAATAATATAATTCAATCATGATTCGAAAGACACGTGGTGCCATCTATTATCGTTATTGTTGTTTTCCTCGGGAACAGTACTTTTTTTCGGGATAAAAGGTACCCTATGTCCTTTTCTGTACACTTGACAACGTATATGCCAAATTTCAGGATGATCGGTTCAGTGGTTTAGGCGTGAAAAGTTAACAAACAAACAATCTTACTTTCGCATTTATAATATTATTTAGGATAGGATTCGTCGTGTAAAACTTAATATGAAATTATATTCTTAGCTGTTAGATACTTTATATTGCCGGACGGTGTGAAACACTTTATTAAATTTTCAATTACGGTGTTAAGTTACGTGCGAGAAAGAACATCCTTTGTTTAGATGTTTTCTACGTGTCGGGAATATTAAATTCATGAAGGGTTTATACGTGGATCCAACCGAGCTTGACCGAGTGTGTGAATGATGTTGAAAATAAAATAAAGGATGAATCAATTTAGGCTTTTTAGCTTAACCGACCACTTGTTGAGTTTTTTGTTAAAAATGAAGCAGCGTATTCTGTAGTTCTTTACCGTTTTCAGTTTCGTGTTGCTCATTACTAATCCGAGATGACGTCTTCATAAATTGCGTTTGTTTACTCTAGTTTGGGTATGATATCCTAGCAAGGTGATTAGATATTTTTCGATTTGTGAATTTCCATAAATAATGAATATTTTGAAAATTAAGCTTTATTCAACAAACTATACAGGGTATTAACGAATTCGTGTGATTCCTTCAAACCGCGTGATCTACTGGTGACACTGATTGACCCTGCACAAGATTTTTTCAGAATCAACAAAAAAAAAAGTTTTCAAAAAATGAACCATCGCATTCTATACCTGAGTAATTTTAGCGTTCCAAGTTAATTGACTGCGTGGAGCGATATTGAGCTAGTTGTGCCCGTCAACTGTGTCGCCGTGTCTTCATTAATTTATGCACGGCATCGAAATTTTAAATAACGGGAAAAAAAAAGTTTATATTTATTTTGAATCAATCTAAATCCCGTGCGGGGTTAATCTATACCTACCATTAATAGATCATGTGGTTTGAAGGAATTACACGAATTCATTTACATCCTGTATAGTTTGTTGAATAAAACTTAATTTTCGAAATATTCATTATTTATGGAAATTCACAAATCGAAAAATATCTATGGTATCTTTTGTCATACCCATGTCTTGTATACCTTGAACTAAAGGTACTTTTTTAAAAACATAGACACTGAATCACAATCAGTTATTAAGTTATCACAACAAAGTTAATCATAAAAAGGGAAAATAGCAAAAATATCGGACGTTCCTCAATGGCGGTTATTTTACTTACTACCCTAGAGCGCATGCGCGTGCCGCTCTTTTTAACCTGTGATACACGTTTTTCCAATGTTGCCAACACGGCCTCTCCTGACAGGAGGCTGTCCTCGGACTCCCTCCCTCGTTCAGCATCGTTAACTCAGCATCTGCAGCTCGGCCTCCAGCGGCGTCGGCAGCATCGAGCTCAGCGCTTGAGAGCAGCTCCCCTGGTGACACTTCAGCAGTATAAGACTCCTCATTTTAAATGTCTGCACTGCATCTGCACAAAACACTTAAAAGACCGACCATGCGGTTACATAAATGCACGAGCATTTATAGCAAACATACATCGTTATACAAAAAAATACACACAAAATATCTATCGGGAAAGAGGCACTACGTGAAGCGTATCCCGTCACATAACCAAGCTAGAGGCACGACGTGAAGCATAGCTTAGCAAAAGATCAAGACAGAGGCACGACGTGAAGCATGTCTTAATAACCATGAGACAGAGGCACGACGTGAAGCGTATCTCAACACACAACCAAGCTAGAGGCACGACGTGAAGCATAGCTTAGCAAAAGAACAAGACAGAGGCACGACGTGAAGCATGTCTTAATAACAGCGAGACAGAGGCACGACGTGAAGCATGTCCGCACACAAATAATTGTTATAAAGGGAAAGAGGCACTACGTGAAGCGTGTCCCAACTATTATACACACCTGAGAGGCAAAGCAAACCTGTCTCTAAGTAGCCAAACAACTCACCATTACAGTAAGCAACACACACTTCAGAAGTCCATTCTCCCCGCCACGGGATCATGTACTCCGACGCTACATGCGTCGACTTCCCGTAGGATCCAGCCTGGAGCTGCAGCTCGTAACGCCTTTGAGGTAGTATCTTCACCACAAGGTATGGGCCGCGCACGAGTCCAGCTTATCAGTTGACTGTGCTTGCAAACTTCGGATAGGTGTCGCTGCATCATTTCCCGCCAAAATATTGAGACCGGTAAACTCGGTCGTCCTGTGTTTGGTCATGTTCTGTAATATCAAGTACAATGTAAAGTTTCCACACAACACAACACTCGGCCATTCCTATTGCGACCACTAATAATGATTACAGTCGATGCAAATCATGTTGAGCACCGTCCGATATTCTTTACGTGTTGTGTTACAAAACAAATCAGTGGGCACGTGAGATAGAATCACGAAGATCCTATCCCACTTCTGATCTTGTATACCTTGAACTAAAGGTACTTTTTTAAAAACATAGACACTGAATCACAATCAGTTATTAAGTTATCACAACAAAGTTAATCATAAAAAGGGAAAATAGCAAAAATATCGGACGTTCCTCAATGGCGGTTATTTTACTTACTACCCTAGAGCGCATGCGCGTGCCGCTCTTTTTAACCTGTGATACACGTTTTTCGAATGTTGCCAACACATGGTAAAGAGAATACCAGTGAAACATATTATTATACCATGGTCATACCATACCCCTCTCGCCGTATGTCTTATTTGTCGGGGATCGGAATCGAAGTTTAAAATCTTTCGGGTACCCCGGGCCCACGGTATATATTATACAGTAGTCTAAACTGCGCTTAACTCACGATTTCTATAGCGGGCTTACGACTCGTCACCTAGTCAACGATTAACTTATGTTTCTAGCGACTCGGTACAACCACGCTCAGTTATTGGTACCGTCTGTGTTTAAGTTTGGGTGTGGCGTTCTTAGTAATTACAGTCTATTCATTGCGCGGCTCGACGACGCGGCGGATCCCTCACATGAGTATATGCGTTTGTGAAAGCAAGATAACATATTACATACACTTTGTATATGTGTGTATAATTTTGTACTACGTAAATTGAATTAATAATGTCTTGTATAACGAGCGTGTGTGCAAGACGTAAATTAGAACCCAATTAAGATTGAACACAGGCGGTTTGAGCGATGTCTATACCAATATATTTCAGTAGGTTAATTACAAATGTTATATAAGCCTGCAATTGTACCACTGCAGGGTAAAAAGGTGTCTTGTCTTAACATAGAGAAGGAATGAGCATTGATCAGCACGCTTACTCACTACGTGTTGGCGATTTAAACCATTTTAAGTCCAGATTTCCTCACGATGTTTTCCTTCAGACTAAATCAGTGGTGGTTTACATTTTAAAGTAGATATAATTGGTTTTGAACTCACAACTTTGTGCCGAAGAAGTGTGTACAATACACACTTGGGAGCAAAGAAATTGAGCCTCTCCTTTTTTCACGTGTCCTGGTTATTAGTTTTGGTTTCATGAATTATATAATTAAAAATACAAAAAACTACCCTCATTGTGAAGGTTATCAAATAACCTTTTAGGCGATATATGTTTAGAATTGATCTGTTCCATAATACCAAAAATAATAACAATTATACCTACGTGAAAAATAGATGTGGCTCGATTTATTTGCTCCCAAGTATATCATCATCATCATCATCTGCCTAGCCTTTTCCCAACTATGTTGGGGTCGGCTTCCAGTCGAACCGGATGCAGCTGAATATCAGTATTTTACATGGAGCGACTGCCTATCAGACCTCCACAACCCAGTAACTGGGTAATACGATACTCTTGGTAAGACTGGTTGTCAGACTTTCTGGCTTCTGACCAACAGTAACGACTGTCAAAGATCTACAAATGACAGCCGGGACCAACGGCTTTACGTGCTTTCCGAGGCACTGAGGAAACTTGCTATGGTAAATGGTCACCCATCCACAGACCAACCTCGGCAAGCGTGGCTTAACCCGGAAGATCGGTCTATGCGGCTGTAATTATTTAGCCACCCAAGTATATGATGTGTATTAAATACAAATATTCGAGCTAATGCAACTACCAAAATAAAAACAATACAGTCCCATTTTACTTATATCCGTAACTGACAAACGTGTCAGTTAAGCTTTAATATAACAATTACTCTGATGTGACAAAAACGAAATATGATAAATCCGAAGATTGGCAGCATGAATTTAGGGATAAGTCTACTGGGATAACCGTAGCGTTTTCGATACGCTTTTGCTCCGATACAATTACTTAAGAAAGAATGTAAAGATGAATTGTAAAGGTATCGTAGTGGTATTGAAATTGTGACGCTTTTCTTTATTACTTTATCCTTTTAGAATCCCTTAGAGAATCGTAGACGAGCAATATGGATAGCAAAGCTGACTTCTACTTTACAGATAAAGTAATGAAACCTAAGTTATACTTAATCACACTTGTATCTCAAGTTTGTTTAGAGCTAACTTTAAAATGTAACGACGCGAAGATGAGGATTAAGAGGCACTTAGAGCTGTCTGTTTAATTATAAGGTTTAAGTTTCTTACATGTCGACTTGTTCACCTACCTTTATGATTCCAAGGTAAACAAGTAATTATCTTGTCATATAAAAATGTTAATAAAATGATCTAAGATTCAGCTAAAATAAAAACAACAAGAAGATTCATTTTATTTGCAAAAAAGAGTTCAAAATAATTTAGTGTAGTTTTACGAGAGCGTTTGTATACAAAATGAATGAGAAACAAAATGATTATGACGTTTATGACGTAATATCTTTAATATAGCCAAGATATTGTGCAGTATAGTTGAAAACTTCGGTTGGTTAGTCGCGCCGAGTAATCATGCTCCATTCAGCGTGCACGGTTACTCTGGGGGATTTTACTGGCGTCCTTATAACGCGGTACAATCGCCAACAAAAGTGACTACTGAAAAATTTTACGGCTACCCATATGTTGGTAATAAAATCACACAAGCTTGTTTGCCCAAGTGAACCAACATGTTGAAGTTTGTTCCGTGTATAAGGTCACCATCTTGGACAAACGAAATAAAAGATTCAGGCTGGCTTAGAAACGTCTGTTTTTGCCTTGGTCAGTTGATTTTCTTGGTTAAAATACCTATTTTAATATCTCGATATAATGTACCTACATTATATCGAGTTTTACAATGCAGAAAGCAGAACAATATGAAGAGTGACAGGGACGTCGCTTTGTGCGAAGTCTCATAGACACCAGGGTGCGAAAGCCGTCCTTCCCGTCAGGTAGAACAAACTTATAGTTGTTCTTCAAATGTCAAGATAAAACCGCACAACTAAGTTTATTTGTAAACATTTTTTGCTGATTTCTAAAAAAACGGTGCTAGTCACAGATATTTTTTAATTTTACTGTAATATTTACATTAATCTCTTTGAACTCTTTCGATTTATTACAGATTTTTCGCTTTGCAAACTTCGGCGATAAGGGGGAATGGTATTTTTTGTAATTTTTCATCATAAGTCAAAAACTATGCGGCATAAATGAAAATACAAATAACCCAGTAAGCCCATTTTAAAATATCAATATAATTTTAATCCCCATTGCAATGAAAATAAAGTTTATTTTTTTTCATTTGCGATTTAAATGGACAAGCGTCATTTAAATACATTGAAATGAAATAAAATGAAATTGTTTATTCTGCAAATTGGATATTTAAAAATCATTTTTACATGTCGGTTTATTTTTTTAAAGTTTGATGTCGTCGGCGATTCCTATCTGACTACCTCTGAGAAGAAAGGCCGAAACAAATCTAATTACAAGTCGATAGCATTAGTAGTTCCTGAAATAAAAGCTGTGACAAATAGACGGATGGACGAAGTCGCACCATAAGGGTCCCTTTTTTACCATTTTGGTACTGAACCCTAAAAAGGCCACATTAAATTAATCGTCATCGTTTATGATTAGTTACGGTTAACTCACGTGCATTTTGTGGGATTACCAGGCTAGTTTCGGACCCAAACTGAGCCCAGCTAGTTAATCATAAAATGAACACGCGGCGAGGTCGCGAGGCGAACCCATGCGTGTTCATGATTAAGGGCTCCGTTTGGGTCCGAAACCAGGTGGGTAATGAAAATTACAAATGAGTAAAGCATAACTAATTATAAATATGAATGTGTCTTACGAAGTTACTGCCTCGTTGGTCTAATGGTCGCAACCGCGACTGCTGAGCGTGAGGTCTGAGGGTTCGATCCCCAGGTCGAACAAAGTGTTATTGGGTTTTTCCGTGTGGAACTTCTCAGTAGTAGCCCGGATTCTGGATTTGTGCCCGGTTGATGGCAACAGGCTCGCCCTCTATTACATGGGACTTAAAAATAACGGCGAAATGTAGGTGTATTATACACCTCTGCCCAACCTTTCGGGGGTTACAGGCGTGATGTTATGTATGTGTCTTAGGGGGCTATTACACTATCATATATCTAGGATCATATGTCTTATTTGACCTCTAGAGTCATATCTTTGTATGGAGAAATGATTCAAATGTCTATATAACATTATCTATGACTCATAGATCTATGCTCCTATATATATATATATATTATAGTGTAATAGCCCCCATACGGAAGTTAAAATACAACACGTCGTGTTTGTTACCGTGAATGCTTATGTATCTTGTTAAGTTGTAGTTTGCGATTGTGATCAATGACAATATCACAGAATATCCACAAAAAAATAGAATAAATTACGAAGTCAAATGATTAATGGAAGATACTACTCGCTTTGCAAGTCTTTTGTCGAAGTTGTAGATTCTTTCATAAAAACATACTTCATATTTATTTATACAGAACTTTCTTATTACTTTTTTCCCCGACTGTAGTAAAAGATGCATTGTTATAGAGTGGCTGAATGTCTCAGACTAAGACGTATTCGACGTCTGTAAGACAGCGAATAAATAGATGTACCTAAGTACCATGTTATATTGTATAAAATAAACAACAAACCGACGATATTTTAATAGTGATAAGAAATCTGCAAAGTTGTCAATGACTTATAAAAAATACATAACGATTTTATAAACATTTTTCACTAGATAAAGGTTATTTTTTTTCATCTTTTTTTGTAGTTTCCATTGGTGAATGATTGTGTATTTTAGTAAATAGTCCTAAAATAAATAAAATTACTACATCATTATGTAGTAATTTTAGATTATAAATGTGGTAATTTTATTAATTGATTATATTTTTTTATTAATTGATTATATTTTTTTTCTTTTTTATAAAACGTTGCCCTACACTAGGGTTTCTTCTGCATCGTGGGTACGTTTACAGAAACAAATCTCACGTACACAAACGCCCAGACCCGAAATAACTATCTGTAGGCCATACAAATTTTTGTTCCGTGCGGGTCGAAACCACGACCCTAGCGTAGAAGCCAATCGCTCAGCCACTGCACTAAACGTGTCGTCTCATAATTTATAATTCATAATTAATAATAATTATAATTCAGTAACCTTAAACAATGTATAGATATAGGTCTATTAACTTCACTGCAAGATCTGAGATCTTCAGTGTTTCTAAAGATATTAATTAAATCCTTCATACCTACATTAAATTACACTGTCACTGCAAGAAGCTTGGCTTGCACAGAGAATATAGTATGAATCTTATCCTGGAGCAGTGCTATTCTTAAGACCTCCGCCCTACATCATCTTACTCTAAAGCTTACAGAACAAATGCGTAAGACTCTGTTTGGAATGTCCGTGTGGTGTTTCTGTGCTGAATATTGCATACTCGAGCTTCTGACCTCACGTGCTAAGTGCCAGTGTTCTGAATAAAACGACGGACCGTTTGTGTATATCTGATAGCTCTTCTTAAGCTCACCGGCTTGATATGTACCGTGCCAAGACATATGTCAATGATTGTCTTCAATCTCTCATTCAAATCATGGTCAGCGAATCACATATGTACAAGGTTAGTCAGAAAGGGGGTACTAATCCGAAAGGGTGTTAAAGTGCCCATAATAATGAGTAACTTTTGTTCTACCACTTTCCCCAAAAGTCAATAGTTTAAGAGAAATAGCTGTTCAAAAATTACAAAAAAAATATGCTAAAATCTTTCTATCCTCAGTTATGATCAGCTGTGTTTACATTTTAGGTCATATTTGGGGTCACGAATTAGAAGCTCCATTTTCTGAATTCATAACAAAAGTAGGGACGAAGAATTTTTGAAAAAACTAAAATAAAAATAATTTTAAATGGAAATAAAAAATATCGAATTTTGAAATTTTAACACTTGCTTTAAAACCGTCATCAGTGATACTTTAAGTTGGCCTGCGGATTAGTACCCCCTTTCTGACTAACCTTGTATACTAGGAAGCGGTGTCTATTGTAATGTTGATGTTTAAAATGTACTGATTTTCAGTCAAGGTTAAATAAATAAGTTTTGATGTGATTTTAAAATATCGCGTCCTTGCTACCGAATTATTCTGCACATGTCTCTGTATAAAACATGTTCACAGATACAAGAATCGCAACATGTATGGTCGACTCGGACAAAACGATAAAACATCGTCGATACCAAATCATATTTCACTCCCACAATTTTTATAAAATCTTAAGTACGAACCTCCGTTTTTATTTCTAGCTGTCTAATTTAATTGGTGTTGAGTTCTCATATTTGATGGATTCGCGAAACCAACTGTCTGTTAGTTCTAGTTATTAATATTTGTTCTTGAGCAGTTATAATAAACAGGGTCGTAGACAAGAGGGCATGTCGGTTGTCTGGAACAGACGACTGTTGTTTCACCATTCATAGCATATCACGAATTTCGGCTTCAATTAAGCACAGGCATTCTTGGTGTTGAAAACAACCACTGTCGAGTAATTAGTAAATAATTTGTGAATTATCGCTTTAAATATCTTGTGAACTAAGTACAGTCACGTGTTAATATGTATACACATAGTGAACTTAAAAAGGGAATTTTCATTATAGAACAGCTTGTAATTAAGAAATATTCGAAACGATTACTTTTATTTATTTGTAGAAACTATATGTGTAATATTTTATAATTCTCGTAGATATCTTAGAAGAAAATCGCTTTTGAATTTCGCTATGTGTATATAAATATATTGTAAAATATATTATAACACGTGACTGTACATGTTCCAAATCAGAATATTAATCTGTATTGATATTTATTTAGATTTCTGTCAGTAGACTTCTTTTAATTTTATTTAATTGACAAGTTCAAATAAGAGACACTGTGACGGGTCGCAGTTTAATAAATATATTAAAAACAAATTGGAAACAAACTCATCGATGACAAGACATCACTGCGTTATCAGTGAGGTCCTTGGATCCAGCAGGTAACGCGGTGACAACGGCTCAATTTGAGATGGGTACCAACCACGACGTCAAAAAGACGACATTCCTTTAGCATATTCCACATTATAATTAGGTACGTCTTTGCCACAGAAATCTAAACAAAGCATATTCATTAATATTTCTGTGGGCTTTGCATAATAAGAGATGATGTTATCACTTCCAGTCTTATTCTAAGCATTTTTTTTTCTAAAAGGTTCCCATTTTCTTAAATTCTTTAAAAAAATAGCCCTCAAAATAGAAGTAAATAATCACACATGCTTTCACGAGCTACGATTCCGATAAAAATCTTCACCGCAATGGTTTTTATCCGAAGTGTTTTAATCCTACATTAGGATGGAATATCACGTTGCAATTCACATAGTGTCCAATTAGTCGATTCCATTTCAAAACGCATAAGTAACGAGTGACGGTCCAGTAGTGTCATTCTGTAAGAAACTAGTAGTATTGTTTTGTCTACTGTTTGCACTTCTAACTTTTTGTTTATTATACAAAGCTAAGAAGAATAATAATGGCTGTACCTATAGGCTTTGTTAGTCTATTTCTCCAAGGCAGACTATTTATTAGGTCAGGGTTTGCTTCTCTTCGAGGTCAGTAAGAAAACTCTAACAAGTCAATGATACTTTTCAAGACTTTAAAGACTATTAAAATATTTTTTTACTATAACTTTCGTGAGACACATTCATACGACTATTTATTAAACTTATTGACTATTATTTACTCACTTATAGCTTTTGCAAGCATTCCACCTTAAACTCCCATAAATAGTTTTTTTTAAATAATCTTTCTTACAGTTTTCAATCATTATTATGTACAGATATTCGTATCTGTTTAATTCTAAAACGAGATTATATAATATTATACATAAATACCAAGCCGTAATCATAAATCATATACGAAGACGCAAAACACGTTTCAATGAATTTCATAAAGAGGCTTATCATAAGCCTTCGATAAAACGCCAACTGAAATTGGAAATTTCTAAACCATTTTATATTATTTGCAAGGATATTCACGTTAGGGTTGGCAAAAGAAATGTGATTGAGAAAGGAAAGAGGGCAAATTGAGGTAATTAAAACCTCTGTGAGCAGACGTTGGTTCGTTGTAAGGTAGATAAATTATTTGGGGCACGTCGTCGGTCGCCCACGTCCGCGACTGCGAGTCACCGCGTTGATAACGTCACTCACACTTGACGCTACCTTGGCTTACCACTCGTTTTTACTAAGAACGAGATTAAGTAGGAGGGTCTATAACTAAGTATGGCTCTTTCATTTTTGAGGTTTCGTAGATAAAGGAATTGAAGCGATCCTTCAGTGGAATTTCAGCCAGTATTTTTGCGGGGACACGTTCGCCTACCTTACTATAATGTCAACGATTTTGTTATCTGTAGCCTCTTTAGAGGGCTACTTATTACTCATAATCTTAGAATAAGTATTAAAGCATAGAAGCCTTCTCGGTACTTGAAAAACGTACAGGGGCATCTGTCAAATATGGGCAATTTCGAGATTTTGAGCTCATTCTAACGCTACCAAATTAAATAGCCCGCTACTAGTACCGCCTGTCAAACGACAACGACATTTTAAATTTTGTCGTATAATACTTGTGACAGTGGCGCGGTGATTTGAAAAAATATTTTAGTCAAGAATTTATATTTAATTAATTGTGTTTTGTGTAAGTGCATATTGTTCTTATAAATAAGAGTGTGCGCTATGTCCTGAATAGTAAAAAAATGTAAATCTCGCAAAGGACGTACAAAAAATCAAAGTGAAAATATCGGCTTCCACAAGTACGTAGTATTTTTATGTTTATTCATAGATTTTCCTTTAAATATATTTCATTATACATTAAATAAGTAAAAGTAAGACATTACCTTTTAGAAGAAGTAAAATAAATAAGTTTAAACTATCTAAATCTTATCTATTTATTTATCAATATGAATATTCGCCAAAGAAATTATTAAAGGGGTGCGAAAATTTTATCGATAAATCTATCGACAACGTGGTTTTTATGTTAGGTTTAATTAATTAGGTATTTATACTTTTTTTTTTCATTTAGGTTTCCCTGTGACGAATATTTTCGAAATAAATTGATTGCCGTGGTAGCTCACGAAATTGGTTGGGTTCCAAGAAAGCACTATATCTTCTTTTACTCGTTCTGGCAAATGGCGGAGACTGAAGGAGAACTCTATACCAACATTATACCTTCAATCTAAATTCAAAAGTCTAAATTCTTATTGAATTGCATGTCTACAGGAAGTAAAAGAATTCGAGTAATTTCTTTAAAAAAATTGGTACAGACTAACTTGATTGAAAATAAAAAAATAAAAATCTTTTTTTTCTTGCAACATTACGTAAGACATCTTTTTTCGGCCATTCATACAATAGACTATTTCAGATAATATTTCATTGTCTTGTTTATCTTAATACAGTCGCAATCTTCAAGCCTATAGATAAAATAATTAGGAGAACAAAAAACAAAATTAACGGATTCAATGAACGATGATTACCTTACTTCTCAATCAGTTTGCATTTGGTGCCACTAACTTTTACACCTCTGTACCGTAATTATCTTTATAAATCTTGTGTTTTTAGGGATGCGGTTTCTTTTAATAGATAGAGTGATTCAAGAGGAAGGTTTTAAGCTATAAAACGTACACGGGGCGGGTCGCTAGTTATATAAAACAATCATTATTTTGTTTAAAATTTCCAGCGCCTCGAAATTAACAACTTACCTGAGACCACGTGGCGCCGTTCTAGTGACAGAAAAAAACGTGCATGTCCAAGTAAATTACAAGGAACACTCAATAATAATGTATTTAACTTTTGTGAAGCTTTTAGTAACTGCAAATTAAATAATAGACATTTATACATATACGATGACTTTATTTATTGAAAGCGATAATCACAGGACCAGTCGAAGTGACGATGCTCGGGAGAGGTCTATGTCCAGCAGTGGGCATCTTTCGGCTGAATAATGATGATATTATAACTTTACTTTTGTCATTATAACTTTCTAAGAAGTAAGTATTTATATGTACTATGGCAATATACGGCATGGCTGTTATTTGGATAACACAATGATAGTGACCTTCTTTCGGCCATACAATACTATTTCAGATACTTCGTAATTTAAACATTTATACGATGACTCTATTTTATCGATAGCTATAGTCTGATAGTGTGAATACCCTCATCCCTAGTCTTCGTACAAAAGGTTACAAAATTATTTTTTACGGCCTGTCAAAAGTTTATCTTTCCCGCTCTGACAACAGCGAGTCCGCCATATGAGTAAACAGCATGGCTATATTTTGATTCGTTTATGCTAAGTAGCGCTCCTTCTATGCTTTAGTACTTATTCTAAGCTCGTAATATACTTATTTTGTTAAGACGGTACGAAGAATTAGGTAGTCCTATAGTTTGTAGTTTCGAACAAGAGGACTAAATGAATAACAAACTTAATTTAGATTAGAAAGAATGCAGATAGGCTCCAAATGTTCTTACGTTTTGTTAGCGCGTGTATGCGTTTGCGCACTCTATGCAAGCAAACCATCACGCTGGACGCGGAACGCTTGACCGCAGTCAGTCTACGCGAACCTATTACGAGGGCGGTTCAAAAAGTACCTGTGTTAGGAATGAAGATCTAATTTTTTTCAAAATCTTTTTTTTTATTTCTTTTCGTAGACTCTTTTTAGAGATATAAACCTCTCCCAATGGCCCTGCAATATTTTTAATTCATCAAAAAAATAGGATTTGTTAAACGCTCAAAAATATGCCTCAGTCTCGACGATGACCTCCTCATTTCAGCTATTTCTTTTCCCCTTGTGCAATTTCTTTAGGTGTGTGAACAAGTTGAAATAGCAGGGAGCCAGGTCGGGCGAATACGGGGGATGCAGTAGCAATTCATAACACAATTTATTCAGTTTGTTTATTTTATTTTGGCGGCTTTTTATAAATGACAGCACACGATGGTAACAACAGTTTGCCTTAGTAACGTAAACTGTCTTCAAACACGGGTACTTATTGAACCGCCCAGGTATAAAAAAAACCCTAAACCATATTTCATGTCCCTTTTTTTAAAACATTTATTTAACAGAATCTGCAAATATTTTTCTGAATTGACCATAACATTACATATCTTTGGAAATCACGGCTCATCTTCCGTGCGGAAGATGTCCGGTCCTTTGGAAGGCATACACGGGAACACAGGTCCAACGCGCAGAGGCCCCTTTGAGAACTTTAATCTAAAAAGGGGTGGGGCACCAACCGGAGACTATCCACAGCTGCACTATTGGAGTACAGTCATGGACCGTCTCAGGTGGGTGCAAGACTATTGTAAAATGTGGTGAAAAATATCTGGACTATGGGAAGGGGTGTTAAGTGGACTGGATAACTTCTATTGCCGGAAGAAAACGGCGTCTGCCTTTCAAGCTTACATTTGGAATATATAGGCAGACGGTGACTCGCCAGCTCACCAGCTGGCGAGTCACCGTCTGCCAATTAAACCATATTTCATGTCCCTTTTTTTAAAACATTTATTTAACAGAATCTGCAAATATTTTTCTGAATTGACCATAACTATTACTAGTAATCGTATCCGTTCCGTATCCGTTAAAATGTTCTTATGTGTTTACAAAGTTACAGAATATTGAGTATGGTACGATTATCACATCTCAATTTCATACGTCAGTAATTCTTGGATCGCTAAATCCGAATTATGCAAACGACGTACGAGCTTCGCTACGCCGTCGCCGGACGAGACTGCGTTCACTGGAATGAATAATGGCACGTTGAATTGGACACTAAGTTAATTAACCACAACATGGTTACCATATTCCTTGTCAAGGAGGCAGAATGGAACGTCTACCTTGTTGCCATTGCCTGTTTTTTTTTCAGTTTTATATTCACTCTGTGCATCATATTTTTTAATTTAAATTCAGAATCGTAAGCAACCTCATCAGTCATGTTTAATGTTTATTCTATATAACATTTTTGACGCAGAAATTGCAAAATCCTCAGTTTGGCATTAAATAATAATATATTACTTTTAGCTCATCAGTGTTTTCGTAGTGGATTACTTTAAAACTATGCGTAGAGGAAAGAAAATAAGAAAACTACTACCATTTATCTCGACTGGAGAGGCACTTCTGGAATATAAAATGAACTAGGTATTACTATTCTTTTGTTACTCAATCATGAAATAACTGGGTCAATGACTTAGTCACAACACAAAACTCGTAACTGGAGTCACAAAATGTAAAAAAGGTCTAAAAATAAACAAGAATAAGAATAAAGGTATTCTAATTTCAACAACCCTTTATTTAGGCCATAATTAAGCTTTAAATAAACTTTAAAAAAGTAACACATTGTTTCTCACGCAAACTCTTTTGTCTTTGGCCTAAAAAAATATTGTATCAACGGTATACTTTGTAATCGTAATTACTGTAATTATTCACCTTTGGATTTATAATGAAACAGCGTTACTCGTAGGGCGTTTCATTGAAGCTATTAAACAAGGGATAAAAGTCTGTATTTAAATAATTTGGAATATTGATTTCAATGCAGAGGATCCTTAAACTTAATATTTTATTTAATATTATAGACACGAAGATAAAATATAGTGCAGCACAAGGATTTGAAAAAGAAACAAAAACTTCCGAGCGAGTGACGAATTATTATATCATTTATTACCATCGAAGAAAGAGTAGTGATAAAAAGATTTTTCCTAAAGGCTAACGCAGGGAGGGTTGGCGCCACCACTGGCTGTCATTCTTCTCTCATTAGCAGCGGGTTCCAGTCGAGCCGCGTAGTCCATTACCAGGGCGACATGACGACGCCGAACCCCAGTCGCGACGAGATGCCTTATGCACAATAAGGGTTACGATCTACATCGACAAAAATGCTCATTTAAAACATGTCGTCCCGATACGCATATTTACCATCAACGTCATATAACTTAATAGCTTTTGTAGTTGACTATAATTAAAGTTTCAAGAACATATTTACCGCAGTATTTACATTTATAAACGCCATATTTAAATGGGAAACGAAACTTTACAAAATATTTCGCGTTCATCATTAAAGTTATAATGTTCTCACGAGAATTCGAGCTGAGTTAGACTTGAAACGCTGAACAAATGAAGGTAAAAGAACTGAAGCGAAATGATGCGAAGAGTAAGTTTTATTTCAATGAATAGTAATTAGAAAATAATCGTATTTTACTATTGTGCTATTTTGCTCGCCTACATATATGTAGTGTGGTACTTATGTATGTGGCTTATGTGGTGTCTGCAGGCGCATTAGACCTCGTCAAGCTGTACCGACTACCGCCTTCATGAATAAAACAATACTTTACGTGTCGCGAAAACCTGCTCACAGCACCCTTTCGAGTAATCAATCCAGAGTTTCCGTCAAGCTAGTAATTTATACATGACAACTATGTTAGGCGAAAGGTCGAGTTCTCTGCTTTATTATAGGGAGAGGCTTTTGTCCACAAGTTAAGTGATTCGGTTCATACAAGTTGAACTCCGCATGTAGGAGCCGATGCCCCAATATTGGATCTTTATTGTTCTATCATCGTGTACTTTACATGGAAGACGGAAGAAATTCTCTCGGTATGGTGTTTGATATAGCATTTCGGGAATTCGGTGATATACATCGCAATTTTCAACGACCGCAAAATTTGATGTAACCTATTATTATTACTCGTAAATCGAGTCCCGTATTTCAACTAAAATTACATACATTAGAAATAGTGTCAACAGCTTAAATATATACAAGGTTAGTCGGAAAGGGGGTACTAATCCGAAGCCCACTTATAGTATCACTGATGACTGTTTGAAAGCAAGTGTTAAAATTTCAAAATTCGATATTTTTTTGTTCCAAATAAATTGATTTTTATTTTAGTTTTTTCAAAAATTCTTGTTCCCTGCTTTAGTTACAAATTCAGAAAATGGTGCTTCTATTTCATGACCCCAAATATGACCTAAAATGTAAACACAGTTGATCATAACTGGGGATAGGTAGATTTTAAAGATTTTTTTTTGAGATTTTTGAACAACTGTTTCTCTTAAACTATTGAGTTTTGGGAAAAGTTGCAGAACAAAAGTTATTCATTATTATGTGTACTTTAACACCCTTTCGGATTAGTACCCCCTTTCTGACTAACCTTGTATAGTGGCATTTATTCCAAATAACTAAATAACAACAAAATGTACAGCTAAAAATAGTATCAATGTCCTGTGAAATAAAGCCTAACAAAAATATTGAAGTAAGTATATAATGTTTTACGAAAATAATAATAAGTGCGAAGATTTCGGCCATTTTTGCTCACTTAACATTCGGTGAGCCTCCCTAAAAGTTCGGACCATAGTGATTTCCCTTGTAAGTGATTATTACTACGCTGCTTTTGTTATAGCGCGAACAATGAAAAAGTTCTATATTAGCTATGTTTGTTTTGATCCCCTTTTATAACATAAAACTAGTACTATAATACTTAAAAAAAATGACATTGTTTTCAAATAAAGCTTAACTTCTTATAAAAGCAGCTCTATAAACATTTTAGACTCTACTGTACCCTCAAAACATTAACACAATTAAACTTTTAATAGATTTCTCATTCGATTTGGTCGTTTTGCATATATGTAAATGTATTCAAAAGCGTGCTTATCCCCAGTTAGTCCCGTGGAAGGTTCTGTTCGTTGTCAGCACATTTTAATGGAGCTCGCGGCACGGCTCGCTCGGTACACCCGGGGCATTGCAGGTCACAGTTACAATCGTTCTAGCCTCCGCCTACGTACAATCGTACAGTGTGGACAAAGCCTTTTTACTCCACTCTCGTTGACTCTATGAAGTTTCGAAGAAATCTTTCTTATGTACCGTCTCACTTTGAATTGTAAAGTAATCTTGAATGCAGACGTTGAAAGATGTTATTATAAATTCAGATCATGTTTACGAGTGGCGATATAATGGCTTACGGGATTTGCGGTCAGGAGCACCCTATTTCCTTTACGTTATGCCGTTCACTAAAATAGCTGAGGCTTTTGGGTTATTATTGGTTTATGAGTGAGTCGTAAATCTTAGTAATTCTTATTATTTAACGACAGCATATTTAAGGAATTGTATAGTTAAGGAATGAATTTTCTGTAATGCAAAACCTTTTTCTGCCTCTGTTATCGATAAATTTAAAAAAGTTTAATATTTTCAATAAGGTGACGTGCAGCGAATTTTGATACTGATTCAAGAAACTTCTAAGTAGGGTACCGATCCGTCTTTTTATTAATATTCACTTTTACACTGTCAGTATTCAAAGTGCAATAAAACAAAATTGAAACTTGTTAAAAAGAGGTAGGTGAGTTTCAAAACTTAGAACATAGTTTATTTCTTAGAACATCGTTTTCTACCGAAGATATTCATGTTAAAGTTGTGATAAACAATGAGTTCGATAAAAGTACAAACCTGTACCGGTATAAAGGTAACCTATGGTAATTCTATAAGTATACCAACTTTGCTACTGTACGTACAATATCATTCACGAATAAGCAATTAAATACCTAAATTATAATAACACTAGGTTTCAAATGTAAAATAGATTTAAAAAAAAAAGAAAAGAGTCTATTAAAGCACACATTTTGTTAGCCCGATTTTTCCGTACAAACATGTACAAAGTTATAGGCCCGCCTATCGATTACGAGCTTTATTTGATTACCCGTCTTCCTCGACTGACAACTTGTAAACTATGGCGGGACGATACACTGTTTTTCTTTCACTCCACATCGGCCCGAAATAATGGATCCGAGTCTTTATTTTGACAGTTTAAAAGCTGCGCTATAAATTTAGTAGAAAGTTTAATTTCGTTTTATGGCGCCAAAGACGCGTCGGACGTACGTATGAGCATCGAGATGAGTGCATCGGCAACTTTAAGGCCGGCCACACTTTGGACGCGTTTTCGTACGAATTTGACTCCTACGAACACGTACGAAAATGCACGAACAATCCCGACCTTCCAAGTACTATGGGAGCTCGCAGACTGGGTGCGAGTTAGTCGTACGTATACGTGCGTGAAGTTCCGACGTCCGGAAAGAATCCGAACTTGTTGGTATTTTTAATACACTTTGGTGTGTTGATGGAGCAAAACGTATTCAGTGTCAGCGTCACTCAATTCGTACGACCCGTATTCATACGTTTACGTACGATACAAATCGCATCCAAAGTGCGGCCGGCCTTAGGGACTATACTCACTTCACTCAAAGATGATTCCTGACATAACGGTCATTATTAAAAAATTGTAGCCTTAAGGAGACTGCCATCGAAAAAACGTAAACGACATCATCAAACGTAAAATAGCTATTTTATCCTTTTTTTAAATACACTCACCGGCATAATTAGCGGAACGCAACAAAAAACCGTGTTTTTTTCCATAATTTTGTATTGTACACGAATGTTTTTGTTTAAATATTTTATAATTAAGGTTAAATGCATTAAAAGGACAAATAATCAATAATCATTTATTTGAATTTGGCAATTTAAATCTTTAATTTGCTAAAATATCAATTTTGTAACTTTCGGCGCATATTTTTTGGAATAATTAATTTGCTATTTATTTTATTTTTTTGTTTGTTTTATCACCGTTTCTATACTGCTAGGATCCTTGTCAGTATTATGACATGTTTTTCCACTCAATTTTTTAATCCATTGTCTTTTCTTAAGGCAAATTGTCCCCATACTCCCATGAAACACTTTTTAATCCTCTAATGTTTCTGGGTGGCTGGATTTTTTTCTCTAACCCTATTTCCCGTCAAGGCCAAGTCATATTCTATTGGACTCATGTCCGGGGTCCACGTTGACCCACCTTGGTGGGTTATTACAACATCTTTATGAAATTGCGGACCACGAATACACATTCCGGCCACACATAATCGTGCATATTTTGTTTTTCTTGACTGATAATTCGTCAAGTGGCATCGCATGAGGTTCTGGGATGTCTATCCTGCAAAAATAAGCAGACAGTAAGCCTCCTTAAATAATGCCTAACTCCGTGTGCGCTTCAAAACAAATGACACCCCAAACCATTACTGGAGCCTCCAGTATAAGGCACATTCCTGTAAAATTTGACAGTTTAAAGCGATTCCCTTGACGTATCCATATTCTATGCCTCCCATCCAAAAAATGTATATCACAAAACAGCTTGCCCCTGAAAAAAATCTCTTTCTAACTCCTTAGTCCGATCTCAATGTTATTGAGCAAAATTTAATTTCACTACGCGATGACCTACAGCACGTTTTGGACATTTAGCAGTCGCGTTAGATATCAGATTACCTTCAATGAGACGTCGTCTTTCTTTCCGCATACTCACAAGCAAAATATGGACCAGGATGCTACAGGTCCGAATAGCAGCATTGCGCCATTTTTTCAGAGCCTTTACCGGTTTGAACTGTCATAAACCAATCATCAGCAGCACTTTTTCCTTGATTTCTGCATTATCCTCATCTTCTAACGAAACATCCTGTCTGCTGGTACCAATGGACATTGCGAGGAATGACTAAAATCGATACACCCAGTGCTTAACTTACTGCACGATAGGTTTGACTTTCATCGATCACTGTAACATCCCTCGTAGCTTTTATCGCAGGTAAATTACTTCTTTCAGCCTCTACGCAATGTTTATTCTCCTAATGCAAGGAATACACTAAGGCCAAACCACCAGCACTTCAATAAAACAAAGTTCCGATCAAAAACACAAAAGGGCAAAATCTTTGTAAAATCAAAACTGGGCCTAATTTACCTCTAATCGCTTAGGAAAACCAAATTTTTCTTCAGTATGCAGTCCTAATTGAAGGTTCTTTTGAATAAAAAAATCGTCATAGCAATAGCAGTACCATGTAATAAAAAAATGTAAAAAATAAAAACGTTCCGCAATTATGCCGGTGAGTGTATTATTTTGTCATTCTTTGCATGGTAACGTTGTGTAGAGAAATGTCAAGACTTACCTTACGGTGAAAAATGGGTATAATCACGTTAATCAGCATCAATTCGTAAAAAGCAAGATGGTTTAAGACCATCTGCATCACCTGTGAAATCGTATGCTTTCAACTGCGAAATCATTCTATTGCGTACGTAAGCGTGTTGATGAAAGCGAAAGCTGAATCAATGTGAAAAGGTGACGTACGCTTGTTGATTTCAAATGCCTGTTTTCTATGAATGAAATGCGAATTGATGCACCTTACATACCTGTTGACTGTCTACTACACGTTATAACTTGCATCAAAGTGCAGATTCTTGGTTTAATAGGCATGTTGACAGCATCAATAAATTGCAAATCTAATTAGTCCGCCAGTTAGAGTTTTGAAAAACAATGGACACGTATTTGTTCTTTTGTTAAATCTATGAATATTTGGAGAGATAAAACGCATCAAAACTCGAGAGTGGGGGCTTGTGACCTCAGACGCAAGTAAAAATTGTACTTTCTTGTGATGTTTTGCCAATTTTAAAAGTGTCGTATCTTCGTCAATTTTGGTTTACGTAGGTAACAAAATAAAAAATACGGGTCAAATATTTTTTGATAATTTGACGGACTAATTAGATTTTTTCAGTCAAATACCCTATTACTGCTTGCTAACATGGATATGAAGTCATATCCTCGCGGTTGAAAACTTGCCTTCAATGCTTGAGGGTCTGATTTCGATACCAGCACGCATCTCTGACCTTTCCAGTTCGTATGCGGAACAGAATTATTTGATTATCACTTGCTTTAACGGTGTAAGAAAATATTGTGAGGAAACCTCCGCCCCTGAGGGCTCTAAACTTCTCGATTGTGTGTCCGCCAACCCGTACTAGGCCAGCTAGATAGACTAAGGTTACATATACACGGTGACACTGACATCGACACAATGCAATCGCGACACTGAAAATAAACCAGAGCTAATGCGCAACTCAGTGTAACAACGATGTACACACTACGACACTCGGTGTCGACATTGAGTGTCGAGTGTAATGGATTTCCCATTCTGAGAAGAGGCCCGTGCCTAGCAGTGGGGCAGTAATAGTACTACTAATTTACTAAATAGATTGACTTCTTTTTCTATGCTACTTAGTATAATTATATCCCCTTTAAATTAACCTTTTTATGTAAATTAAGAAAAAAAATATCTTTGCCTTGTCAAATTTTTGCGAGCAACCGAGCGACCTTATGAAAAAGTAATGTGCAAGCGATTGTACCTTAGGATGGTAAACATTTCAAGTCCGCAACTGTACACGTAGTTGCATGTACGTAATAAAATTGCATGCAAAACATTTATTTAAGTCCTTTATGGGAACAAGAAAATAAAATGAGTAGGAATTACATACTTTGAAGAGTTGTAGTGCAAATCGAAACAAAATATGAAAGCATTTAGCATTCCGGTACTCAAGCGTTTTCAAACAAACTGGTGGTAGTTTACAGTGCAATAAAACGGGCTTTGTTCGTATAAGAGCTATGCCAGCAATCGAGAGGTATTTCATTAGATCAATGTTCACTTGAGGCCGAATAGCACAAATCGCTTTTAACGTTGCGGTATGTATACGATTTTTGACGACGCGGCGACGTCTGTGGTCTAGTGGTTCGAGTGTCGGACTGCTGATCACGAGGTCGTGGGTTCGATTCCCACAGGACACAAATATTTATGTGATGAATATAAGTGTTTGTGTTCGTCTGGGTGTTTCTTATGTATTATAAGTACGTATTTACAAAAAAAAAGTATATAAGTATTATATCCATTGTCTAGTACCCATAGTACAAGCTCTGCTAAGTTTGGGACTAGATGGTGCTGTGTAGAAAAATGTCCCAAAAAAAAAAAACCCATTGCCGATTTCATCTTTATGAATTGACTTCGTGACAGCTGAAATTTAACATAACTATTCATATAATGTTGTGTACAACGAATTTGACTAATTATAATGTAGATATTTGTCTTTAAAGCTGAAAATGTTGTGGATTTTTGAAATTATCTAGATACATAGTTAACGTGGATTCTTACAATGTTTATTACTATGTATTTGTTTTCTATGTTGTTACTATTCATACTGGTTGGTTGGTGTGGCTTTTAAAATAAAAATAAACTTATAAATCACTGTTAAAAATTTGTCGAACACAGCATACCAGACGGATATGAAAGTAAGTAATTAGATGATCAGGCGCATTACACACAATTCAGAGATATCAAACCTACAAAGGTTGCTTTGTGTTAAAGAAAAGTACGTATAGAGGTATCTCTCCAATTAAATGGAGTGCCAGAAACACCCGCCACGTGAAAAACTGTCGAGCTCAAAAACTGTTTGTTATAAAACCATCTGCGAATGTCATTCTTTTAACTGCTGCATATTTAAATGGACAAATGCGTTTAGCAAATAGGCGTTAGTTAAGCTTAGGGGATTTTTTGTTGAGATAGAAATTTTGTTAAGTACATATGTAATTACTACAAATAGCTATATTTGCAGTTGCTATTTTTGAAGTGGTCTCGCTTTTATTCAACGAATTAAAAGTTAATTCAATGGATATAATAAGAATGACACCCATAAAGTTATCTCGTGGACTTCCTCCATTTATTATGCATACCGCGCCTCTTTGTAATCGGACAAAGATTTTTCAGACATGAGCGACTCCTAAGAATCCCTTTGGACTCTTTGATGAACATACTTTTCTTGTTTAAATAAGACTTCGGATGCAAATAACTTGTTTAACCGGTTTCACGGTTTGTTTTCGAGACCGCACTGATAAAACTCTTGCAACCTCTGTGCGCGGCGAGGTTGGTCCTTTTCCAAATTCAGTTGATCAATGTACCTACGTATTGGAATAAAGGAAAGTGGTCTAAATTCTTTTTTTTAAATTCATCGTGAATTTAATGACAGTCAGTTGTATGTTTATCGTTACCTGGGGCCTAATTCTGCTAAAATAAATCTTGATAAATCACAACCGAACCAAGGCCGACCCGTTCATTCAGACAGTTCTCAATTTCAAAAGCTGTCGAATTGTTTGACACAAAAAACAAAATCAATCATTTTGAAAGTTTTCGAAACCAAAAACTGACTGACGATTGTGGTTCGATTGCGTTTGGCAACAATTTATTTTAGCAGAATTAGGCCCCTGTGACAAACACATGCAGTTAATAACCCGCATTGTTTTTTTACATACTGCAAAGAGCGAGCTTGATTTATTTATTTCATTAACGAGTCATTGGTGGTTTTCTTTGGTGAAAACTCTGTAAAGTCTATACTTACCTATACTTCGTCATTTATTTCAGTGATAAAGCCTAGGCGCTATGCCGTACCGTTTATTATTTTAACCCTACCAAGTAATTTAACCCGGTGTCGGTGTTTCGATCTTTTCACGCAGGTAATCGTTTATCGGATGAATAAAATATTTTGGCGATTGTCCATGCCGATTGCTCGAACAGTGTGTAAAAAAAGGCACGATGAAATATAAATGTAATGTTATAAGTAAACTATAGGTACTTTACTATAGGTCTTTTATTTATTGTTACGCTTATATTACCTAAAGCAGAGGTAGGTATAGGATATCGTGTAGGACAAGCCGTCTTGATTCGTACATAACGGTATTGATTATCATTTAGAAAACGAATTCTTTTCCCGAAAAAATTCTCATATTAGCAATGTCACAACATAACATAACATCATTCCTGTATTCCCCGAAGGGTTGGGCAGAGGTGTATAGTACAGGGTGTACTATACACATACATTTCGCTTATATGTTTAAGTCCCATGTAATAGGGGGCGAGCCTATTGCCATCAACCGGACAAGTCCAGACTCCGGGCTGCTACTAAGAAATTGCACACGAAAAAATCCAATAATAATTTGCCCGACCTGGGGATCGAATCCAGGACCTCACACTCAGCAGTCGCCCTTGCGGCCACTAGACCAACGAGGCGGTTGAAATATATTTTTTGTAAAATCTCAAATACACTCAATTCACTTTAATAAAAAAATCTCCAATAGAGTTTGGGTACGCTCTTCCTAAAAGCTTTTGAAAGGCGCCATTTTTTTATCATTGCGTTATTTATCTCTCTGCATTGTTGATGTGTAAAAAGTACCTACGATTGGAAGTAGGCAACTAGGAACTAAGCATAGCCAACATTTCTAACTTCAGTTACAAGAAGAACGCCAGACGACAGGGTTTGCCCATACACGGCACCTTCATGTCCGTAAATCTTAATTCGCTGCCAACAAGCTCCGTGAGCCTGTAAGGTCAAATGAAACTAAATGAGGTCTTTTAGCACCTCCAAAGTGACCGGTTTATGTTAAAAGAAAGTGACATTTATCCTCATCGAACTTAGGAAAGTTGCGTCCTGACCGGCCATTTTGGATTCTGTTCTTTTTAATGGGAAGAAAATGGATTGTACGTTATTTATAATTCTGTTACATACCTACACATTGTTTATGTTTCATTTCGGTGAAAATTTCAAAAAATCACCATTATTTTCACGATAGACATCTATATAAATAAAAAGAAAAGTCCTGATTGACTGACTCATCAACGCCTAGTCCAAACCCTTGGACTTAGAAAGCTGAAATTTTGCACAGAAGTTTCCTTTATAATGCATACAAGAAATAAGGAAGGATTTTTCGAAATTCAACCCCTAAGGGAGTTAAATAGGGGATGAAAGTTTGTATGGAAAATCGTCACTTAACGGGTTCAAAATTTCACGCAAGCAAAGCTGCGGGCAAAAGCTAGTAGAATATAAAAAGATAAAGATATGAAAAAAAAAATTCGTTATTTACTAACTTTTACATTGTTAGAATATCATCTACATAAGCCGTCAATTTTGTAAACTTATACTTAAAATGTTGTTTATATGTGCTGAATTAGGTGTACAAATAAATGCTTTTTATTTTCTGTGATAAAACCGTATAATGAAATTATGCATGATTACCGATTTATAAAAGTACATATAAAAGTACATTCTTGTTAGGTTGCCAAACACCGAGTGCTGTTTCCCTGCGATAATCTCGTATTTGGCTCCGAATAACCGCTGTCTTTGCATCTCGACTCGCAGGCGGGCACCAAACAAAATGGAATTCCTATTATTTTCTTTTGATCTCGTACCCTTTATGACACTGGTATTTAATGTACATAGTTTTAGGAGTGAGTTCTTTGAGTTTCTGGTTTATGCTCTTAACAGTCAAGTTTCCCTAAAATTGTTAGATTAGATGGATAGCCGTACAGTACAGTACTAAGAAATAAGTTATACGCCTCGGCAATCCTCGTGTTTCCGAGTGATTATAAATTATGCGACCAATTAAATGACTCATCCTGAATTGATCCAAAGAGTGTTTTTATAATATTTTATAATTCCAGCTTCGAAGCTGGAATTATAAAATATTAATAAGACACAGGAAGAAAGATTGCCCTGCATTCTAATTGCGCAAAACACTCGTAATCGCCATGCTTAAATTTTGACAGGGCAACAATTTCCATAGCAATGTATGTATTAACAATCCGACTTTACCACAACCATGTACCACGTAATGAATATTGTAGTTTTGTCAAAATGAAAGCTGTTGAAGTTGTGTTGAAATTGAGAGCCGTTGAAATTGAAAACGAATGTGATACGCAATTCGGATGCAGGTAGTGTAATTCGTACAAACTCAGAAATGAAGATTGTCGAGGTGCATGACTACGTACGATACCTCTTGTTACATGCAGGGTGTGTCGTAAATAGTGGTCCAACGTTAAGGGGTTGATACGCGATATATTCAGCTATCACGTACCGCAATTAGTTTTTTTTTACCATAGGTCTCACAATAAAACATTTTTTTTATTTTTTTCGAAAAAAATAATTAAAAATTACTTGCATATGATAGCACATGTATTTACAGCAGTTATAAACAAAAAACAAACTAGGAAAATAATGTATTGGGTTGAAATTACAGCTGAATTAGTAAAACGAGCAGTTAATTTAAGAAAAAAAAAGTAATTCTGTGACCTATCGTAAATAATGGTTCAAATTATGGTATGTGATAGCTGAATACACGGTGTGTCGACCCCTTAACGTTGGACCACTATTTACGACACACCCTGTATATAGTCAACATAGTTTCCGCAACTGTGTTCGAATACAACATTTCACCCTATCTCTTATCTTTTACTATTTGACGGTACAACGACAGTCGAAAACATGATTGATGAAGATAACTTCAGGTCGATATATCTATATTATCGAAAACGAAATAGAGTCTCCGTTCTTTTTATACAAACTTCGACATTTACTATCAATGTTTGGTTGAATTGTCGTGTGTGTACCTTCTAAGTTTTATTCTATCCTTTTATGTGCCTTAGAAACCCTTAAAAGCTTTTTAAGGTCTCGTTGACCGGTCCAAGTTGATGTTGGCGTAATTTATTTTATTAGTTTTAGTAGAAGTTCGTCGTAAAACTCGTAAAGAAAGTTTAGTGTTGCGCGGATTTAAGTTGCTTTTTGTGTTTACTAATTGAACAGCGAATATAAAAATGTGGCTGGCACATTGTCACGTAACCTGAAACCTTTCTTAGATCGATAAATATCACTAACAACGAAATGTTATGTTCTTTATTTCTTTATTGGCGTTGTTTGTCTTATTTGACTGACAGTAAATAATACATTAAGATTTATCACTTTATGAATAACGGACCATAATATGCCATATATATAAACGAGTCCTAGCAAAAGCAACACCTGTTTTTTTCTGGCCGTAGTAGGTTTACGGTTGAAGATGATACAATTTTCGAACGTTGCTATTTTAAGCGGAGTGTGGAGTGAGCAGTATAAAGTTTTATAGAGCAACGCGGCCGCCTATGATTCGTAATCAACCGCGTTGCTGTAAGTTAATAATTATGATGATCAGATAAAGCTGTAACTAGAACGTAACGCATTAAACTCTTAAAAGAAAAAAGATTAAATAAAAAATGCTTCTCTTCTTTTCAATAATACGAATTTCTCATTTTGGCTGTTTGAAAATGGCATTGCAAAAAATTACAACTACAATCTTCTTCTTAATAAATCTTTATTAAATATATTTAATATCCAGACCAATGTCAACCTAATACTCGTATACTATCCTCAATATAAGAGCAACTAAGAAACAAGAATTTAAAGGACTGCTTGCACGAATTGTCTTAAGAATCTAATCATAGAGAATAAACAAAAGCCTATATTTATCCGGTCATACATTCAATCTCATTCAATAGTCAGGCACGAACCGGGAATAGTTATCAGTGCCATATTTTATGTGTACAGATTAGATATCGTTCTTCTATTTACTACGAATGAATGGTATTGTCGATAAGATAAATATGACTTGTAAACTAATAGCTTAGCAAAAGCTTTTTCCTTGAACATTGTGCTGAATAGACTTTTTGACCTTTGAGTATTTACTTGTCAATTAGGTTATTACAATGGCAAAATCTTTGGGATTCTAGTTGACTATAGCAGGATAGAAGAAACTCGCTAATACTCTATGTATGATTGAAAGACGTTAATTAACATAAGTACTTGTAATCAGTATTAGTACGTAAAAACGTGTGTTTTTACGTACTTACGGTGTCATCGTTGTCCGTTGTGCACTTAAGGAATAATATTAATGCGTCTATTTTATTACAAAAGTTTTAAACGTATTTACAGAAGCGCGTTACGCATTCTATGATAATAAATTAATCGGATAATAAAAGTTTTCCTCGATTAAATAATCCTCATAACTGTAATATCGATAATCCTAACGAAAAGAATGGATTTTCCGTTTTTTTATATAATTCATAGACAATTTTATACTCTGTTGCACGTAGGTTGCGTCTCGAGTTTTTCTAACAATACGACGATTGACAAATATTCAAGAAAAGGCAGAAAAATCTGTTATTACATTACATTATTCGATGATGGTATTTACGTTGTATCGATTACAGTACACCACGATTTACGAAATGATAATTACTATACGAACTCAAAGTAAAACAGGTTCACTAACATTAATTATCTGGTTATACAACCGTTTACCTAAACTTTTAGTGCATTTTCGAGTGAACGGTTGTAAAATCAGTCTAGCTTTTTTCCAGTCTGAAAAAATACGGATAAGTATCTTAACACTGTAGGTGACTATTTCTCACATTCTTGTAAAGTTTGTCCACCAAAACAAATTGTTTGGATACACGGCCTCTGAATGTTTTATCATTTATTGAGGTGGAAAGTTACAGAGTGCGTCGAGTTTTTCCTTTTTCGTGAACAGATAAAGTTTTGCAAATGTAGATAAGGAAGCCGCAGACCGACTCCGAGGCTTCAAATGTTTAAGTAATGATGTCATTGACTGCGAAAATGCGTGTTTAACATGTAACAGCTCTCCTTCCAAGACGCGAGGGTTAAACTAATCAGTATAAACTGATCGTAATCTTCTTGCATGTCAATGGGTCACATTGTATTCACGTAAAATTTCGCTACTTCCATGGTGTTGCTCGAGGCTTTGTTTTATAACTGATCGTAGTAGTACGAGTATTAAATAATGCCATCTTTTCGTATTCACATACATTACAGAGTGTAAATGAATTCAAGTAATTCTTTGAAACCACATGATCTATTACTGATATCGATTAACCCCGCACGGGATTTAGATAGAATAGAAAAAAAAACATTTTATCTTGAGGTCGGGGTAAGTGTATCTAAACCACCTATTATGGTTTCAAAAAAATAAAAGTAAACATTTTTTTTTGGAAATTTGATGCCACTCATAATGAATGAAAGCACGGCGACACAGCTGGCCGGTACGACTAGCGAGATATCGCTCCACGCAGTCAGTTAATTCGTGGCGCTAAAATGACTCAGAAACAGGGGCCCAATTCCCCTAAACTAAATCTTGATAAATCACAACCGAACCGTTCATTCAGACAGTTCTCAATTTCAAAAGCTGTCGAATTGTTTGACACAAAAAACAAAATCAATCATTTTGAAAGTTTTCGAAAACAAAAACTGACTGACGGTTGTGGTTCGATTGCGTTTGGCAACAATTTATTTTAGGAGAATTAGGCCCCAGGACATCATTACTTTAAAAAAAATGTTTTTTTCTTGCTGAAAAAATCCCATGCAGGGTTAATTTTTGTCACCCGTAGATCACGTAGTTTGAAAGAAATACACGAATTCGGATACACCCTGCATATATTCACGCATGTAATTTCCGAAGGGGAAAGCAGAGATGTTCTTCTATTACAGGAGTCTGTACACCCACGTTTCGCTTCTAGTATTAAGTCCCAGGCGGCGAGCCTATTGCCATTTTTCAGGCAGGACGAATGCGAAATGCAAGAAATAATCCCTTTCAAAATATTATGAAATTATCAAACAATAATTGTACTCGTAAATGCACAAAATTTAATTTCTAACTTCTATTCGTAACCACTGAATATTCCTTGCTTCAAAGCGCAAACTAGAAGAGTATAATTAAAATGGCAATGGTACTTCATTTGCATATATATACCTACTCTCTTTACCATGCAGATTCACTTCGTTTTGAAGTTGAGACCCAATTATTCCTTATTTTTTTCAGAATAATTAACCAAATTATTTTAATGGGCGCTGTCTGGATCTTATGGCCTCCTGCTAAGAATAGATCAGTACAAAGGCCAGATATTGTATCAAATGACAGTATTTATCTTTTCATTTATTATCAGGGAACAAATTGCTTGCAAGCATAATGAGAATCACCAATAGGTACTCAGTTTCGAAAAGGAAAACTGTTCTGGGATTAGCGGAAGAACCACACACCTAGCTACTTGCCATGCTTACGTATGGTAATAGGCACAATACCAGTGTCGGCTTAATACGTTTAGGTTACGCTAATAGCATGGGTAAAATTCCATATTATTTCATTTGCAAGTAGGCAGTATATTACAAGCTTAGTTTTAGTATATACTAAACCTGAAACTAGTTTGTTCAGAATCACTAGGAGAATCGATTGACATATTTTTTACACAACATATTTTTTTTTTTCCTTAATTTCTGTTTTGTTTCAGTAGGTTTCTACCCATAATAGTTGACGGGAATAGACACCTTGAGGCTTGAGATGGTCCGCTCGGTCAGTTTCCGTGTATTAGACACCCCCTGCATAGCTCATCTCAGGTATTTCACACTTTACTAGAGAACTTAACGCGACATAAACTACGGTGTAACTTGGAGATTTATTAAAATAAAACACATATTCAGGCAGTTCCGATGAAAATCTTGTTGGGGTGTCTCGGTTTTTAAGTAAAAATAACGTTGTAGATTTAAATAAAGTGGCCGACATGGTTCCTGCTGGTTTAATCAGTCTATATATAGACATTAAAAGAGCACGTTAAAAAAAAACAGCTAGAATTAAATTTTAATTAACATCATTGAACAGAAAATTACATTTAAATTGCCTACAAAGGATCTATATTATAAAACATAATTAAACCTACAATGTATCTTAAGTTCCATTTTTAATGTTACCATAATTAGTCGTTCAAAGCTTTCAGTCTTCGCTGGTAGCGAACAGGTGTATATTTTCAGAGGTTGCAATTTACATAATTGAGCTCCAACGTTAACTTGCCAAAAGCCTGTTTTTATATCAGATAATATTGGATTTCTGCTTAAGGGTATTAATCGTAGTATCCGCGCATCATAATAGGCAATTTAAAAGGCTTTTTTGTATTGACTTGCGTTCGATGTACATCATTAAAATAATTCTGGTAGGTACAAGTATCATTGAATAATATTAACTGTTTATTTTTTCTATGTAGTGTATGATTATGTAGGCATTCATTTACTTACAACCTAATTAATGTGATAATACATTTCTTTTAATATTCTGTGTGATAACGTCATCGCTATTAAGTCGCAGATTAATATCAGATACTTGATAAAGAAAAACTGATAAAGTTTCGTTTATAGCAAACGTATGATCAAAATGTTGTCGAAGAGAATAAAATAAAATTATATACCATGGCAATTTTCGCTGAAAACACAGATTCAAATAAGTTACGGATGTAATAAATCAACACAATAAATTAAACAGAAAAAGTAATAATATCACGTCATTGTCATATCACTTTTGGTTTACAGTTCAAAAACTACACATAATTGCGTTTTATTTTGGTAGGGATAATAAAATTACAGCTAGTGGTGATGGAAATATTTAAGCATCAGAATATCTAATGCAGTAGGCATGAATGGATGGAATCAATTGCTCCACAAAACATGTTGTAATAACAAACAGGAACCACTGGATCTCCCTCTAAAAATAATGAAGATAAACTCAAGCTTTATTAGAATCTCCATGTCGATTTTCAATGAATAATTCAAAATGTATTTAGAACAATGCTCGTAATAAACAACGTTCATTAAATTTCTATACCAACGCAACTAAATGATTCTGTCCAGATTTCCGCCAAATTCTATTATTATAATGTAACGTAAGCAATGTGGTTTTTTATTTATACAAACTTTTAAACAGCAGTTTTGAACTAATCTAAGACGTTCATAAATATAATACTTGTGTATATCTGTGCTATATTTAGTTAATTGGTACTTACTGCGCCTCGTCTTACCTGCTGGAGTTGATTTCGATTTTTACAGGTGCGGACGAGTTGGTCGCATACATTATTCATGTCCAAGGAACCCAATAAGTGTCACTGAGTCAACAACTGTTGTTGAAAAACTCAAAGGCTCCAAAATTTGCTCCAGTTATACAAACTTTTTTACTTACGTTATCATCATTATTAAACATTAACGAAAAAACTCTTGAATCATTTATGTATGCAATCTCGCTAACAAGAGCATTTGGCGGAATAATTTTAGACTTTCCGGACATATTTTCGTGAAAATGTAATAAGAAAAATGTCCGTTAATTTAGCAGCAAATACAGTATATCTACACGTCAAAGGTTCGGAGTGAAGCATCCGTATCTTATCTAAGGGATGTCCAATAGAGTGGCGTCATCATTGTGTTGGAGGCATTGTATGTCAGTTGCGTTTCAATCGCGAACTGAGACAACGGAGGACAGCGTAAACTTGCGACTTGATCATTTTCTTCATAATTTTAACATAGAATACATTACGTTTATGACTAAGTATTTACGTAAAACTTTATACTACAGCAACACGCATTCATAGTACCTAATTTTCAGACATCAAAACTTTCTTTTTACTTAAATTTAATTTGTAACATTTTGTGTCTTAAAAGTTAAAGCTAGTATGTACCATATGCCTTTAGTAATACTTGTAAAAGTTTCAAAAATAGACGCATATGTAAAGGTTTGAATGTAGTGGCTACAGTAGTTATGAACAGTATAGCATATAGATGTGGCTTCTACGTGGTGTAGGCGAGTAGTATGAGTGTGCGAGCGTGTATAGTAACTACTCCGTAGCTATTGTATATAATTAAATTATCAATGAAACTGCATGCAATTAAATAATTTATCTTCTAGCCCTTACCTTGATGTTACTTCAGAGTCTTGGCCTGGGATTTGGGTAGTCGCAGTTTTCGTCATACACATCTCACAAACGCTGATCACAACACACAATAACAAAACAATCATCGATTACTTAATGAGGTCAGGGACACCATTTTGAAATTACATAATATCATTGCTTATTTATTACGTAAAATAGGCGGTCTATATTTGACAGTTGCGCGCACAGAGAAGGTAATGGTCATAGATAATAGATTAAAGTACGACTTATGCCTGCGTGAGCGACGATGTCGATGCAACAAAACGTTGCCATATTTAAAAATATTATATTTCACAGTCTATTTATTTATTTATTTTTTTCTTGTATTTAATTTATTTGTATTGCTGTATTGCTGCACAGGTGGACGTCATCACGTCAACGCCGGCTTTCGCTGAAAACCAGCGCTGTGGCTCCGTCTTGCACGAGTCATAGCATTATGCTGAGCGATGGCCGTTTTGCGTAGATGTGACGCATATTTTTCCCAAGTTTCATTGTGGTTTTGTTTATAGTTTTTTTTGTGTGTCATATCGGCGCAAATAAATATTTTTTCTTTCTTTCTTTCTTTCTATTGAATAGTGTCGATGTAGCGGCCTCGCGACAACTTCTCTACTATCTGTTTCGTTTCCCGCCTGCGAGACAATTTAACTTGACAACGTGGACTCTACAACAAAGGGTGCTCGCTCTATTTACCGCTCAGCCTCTGCCAATGGTAGAGTCGCTGAAATTAAACGCTTTGCTCACGCAAAAGTTATAACATAGTTTAGGGAGAAATGTAATCAAAATCATATTTTGCTTAAAAGTTGCAATTTCTTGTTAGGTAACGATATAAATGCATACTTATATAACGCTTTTCGTTGCATAAAAAATAACCAAAAGCGAAAAATGTAGTCTTGTAAAACTGATAAAATGCATTTTATTTGTATCCAAACTAGTTCACTCTTCTGAATAAGATTTAGCAACTCAACGCCCGAATAAACATTTATTCGGAGTTTAGCGTTAAAAAGGAAGTCCAAACACCCTTAATCGTGCAAATACCAAATCTACGACATTCGAGTGAGACTTTACGTCGACGTTACCGTGTGATGTGAAGGAGTATTTGTAAGCGTTCTTTGTGTGATCGGGAACGAGTGTAAACACGGGTGCGCGGCGCGCGGCGTGCCTCGCGGGGAGGGTCCACGGCACTCGGGCGGCCGCCGCCGCGCGCTCCGCCCGCACCATGTCGGTGCGCGTAGATCATCGCGACCGTGACAGGTTCTCGAGGCATTCTTCCCGCGCTTCTGTCGATCTCGCTTTTCCGAGCAGCTCTACGCGAGACCACTCTTTCCGCTCGGTGCATTCGGCCCGCGTGCCGCGAGCAACTAGCGATGACTTGATGGTGCCTGTGCGCACGCTACGATCGGCTTCATGTCGCGTGGCTCCCGGTGCGCCGCATCGCCTACGCCGCCACCACTCGTCAGCAGCAGAATGCGAGCGCGCGCGCCGCTCTCGCAGACACACGCTCGAGCTGCCCAACAGCCGAGGGCCGAGCGTCCGCAGCCGATCACCCGAGCCGCCGCCGCCACCACCCGAGCCCGAAGTCCCGCCAGAAGACGCTGGGAAGGAGGCTCGAAGACGGCGCGTCGTGGCAGCCGTCGCAGCGTCGTTCTTCGCGCTGGCGCTGGCGTCAGTCCTCGTGGTGGTGGTGACGCTGACCCACAGCTCTGTGCTTCGCGCACACAACCAAACGGCCAAGTACTACACGTTCTCCGTGCCGCCGCACCATCCTCTCAGTGAGCCCCGTTCATGTTGCCCCACCGTCGCCCCTCCCGCTTCGCATGCGACTGTCTCCGACCCTGAGTGCCAGGGGCTGCGAACGTCGCCGAGGCGGCTCGACTGCACATCACCGCCACCATATGCGGTATATAATATTGTCAATATACACATGAACAAACTTTCTGGGGTCCTTGACGACAAAATGCCGAGTGATTTCGTTTATCAACCATCGCACTCTTAATTTCTAATGTAAATACTCTAAAACGGTGATGGACTGATGAAAGACCACGTAAGGTAAAAATGGCAGACAATTCTGTCATTATTACCTTCTGTGTAGATATCTTGATCATCAATATGCGTTAGTGGTTTTGAACGGAATTGCCTGGTTTTTGTCAAATTAGGCCTCAGTACATACAGGCCACACATGCTACGCACGTTCGCAACCCCCTTTCTGCATGATTAGTTACTGTATATTATAGATGTCACGTGTTTGTGATGGTTAATGTTACTGTTATAATACTTTAATTACAGCGTATCAAGTTATTGAATTATGGCTACAATTATCAACTGTCGAAAGCATACGACGTACACTATGAAATAGTGTTGAAATAATTAGGACATCTATATGAGCTATAATAACTCCAGCTACGATAACCTACGTAATTATTAAATTACATAAACTTCAACGATGACGTCTGTTATGGTTTTAAAATTATTTTTTATAGCACATTTCAATTTGCAATACATGGCTAAACGAGTACTTTACAGCGATTTGCCGCTAAATAAACCTAGGTCATTTGAAATAAAATATGACCCTAGAGTCTCTAGGCATCATTAAAAAGACGTGGTTGAAACTAGTGAAGACGTGGAGTATCCCAATTTATTAAAAACTAGCTGTGCCCGCGACTCCGTCCGCGTGGAACTCGGAAAACAACATTGTGTCGCAGCAACTAAATAGTACACTATTTAGTTGCTGCGACACAATGTTGTTTGTATGTATTCCATTTATAATAATAATAGACAAAGGTGTCCCACCAAGGCACTTATATCTTTTAAACCATTTCGTTGGGTAGAGTTTCAGCTCTTCTTGATTGACCGTACAGGTTCATATAACCATAATACTAAAAACGCGTTGCTTATTTCCATACATTTCCTTGCTAAAATGGATTATAATTGAATATTGATATTTATTGTGATAATGTAACGAAACCTTATGGCGATACAAAAATGGCTACAACGCCATCTAGTCACAATCGGCGAACTAAATCAAAATATTTTACGCAGTGCAGTCTAATTTCACCTATAGAAGACTTCATTTTATTTTTATGTGTTAGAAATAGGTACTGCTTTCAAAGATTTCAAAAAGTTTGATCTGGAAATCGAACCAACCCAAATGCGAAAAAATATCATCTGTATTTTTATTTCACCAACCGATAGGATCAATAATACGGATCAAATCGCTCCAATAAACATTGTGTCTGAAATTGATGGAATACCATAAAACGAAAATTGACTAACTTAGGTACATTTAAATTCAAGCACTTATTAATTGTTGTTAAGTAGTTCTTATTTTTTCCACTTCGTTCAATTTAAGACAGTGTGTTTGTTGGAGAGATTTGATCCTGATTATTGACTATAAAGATATTATCAACAGGTGCCACCAGATAGTATAGCTTTGTCAGTTTGATTCCCGGTTCAGGCAAAAAAATCAGTAAAGGCAATATTTCTTACTTTTAAAAATAAAATGAAGTCACCTTTGAGTGAAATTTGCAATTTACTTCATGGCTATGTGTTTTGGGACATTACCTAAGGCTTAAATAAACTTAATAAAACGGCGATGACAGGCTTTGAATAGTTCTGACAACAATGAACAAAATAAAATATATAAAAACATTCCAAAAAATTTACAAAATGTGTATTTTTTTAAAGTGAGGTTTTAACGCAGGACACTAAGCCAGGGACCGTTCACTGCAGCACTTACTTCTGTCTACAGCTTATACTACGCAGTATATGGAAATAATGTTCCGTTGCTTGGCATCTATGAGCAATAGCGTGATAGTTTATATACCAGCATAATTCACGCGATTTTACGATCCAAATATTAAGCTTATACTTCGCAGTATGTGGAAATAATGTTCCGCTGCTCGGCTCCTATGAACAATAGCGTGATGATATATGTAGCAGCAAAATTGTCGCTCTTTACGCAACACATCAGCGAAAGTCCCATCAAAATCCATCCACGGGATTTTACGTGATGTCCGGACGGAAAGACAAATAGACACAATAATTTAAAAAAAAAATGTTATGGTTTCTGTATTGATAGTATAGTACCACCGAATCGAAATTTTGGAAAAATATTTAATTACAGACAAAGTGCACTTTGAATTTTATTAATAGTAAATAGATTTATAAATACTTATTTAAGTATTCATAATAAAATATATGAGTATTTCAAATTAATTTATCGTATTGCCTTGCAAAATAAAAAAAATAGAATACCTACACTCGCTTATGAAATTGAATGTATTTCTCTTCCACTGCCATTCAGATAGATAGGTACCTAAAAAATTTTAAATAACATTATTTTCGTTTTTTTTATAAAAGCTTAGTTAGTACCTTCTTCGGATAGCATTTCAATAGACTTTCCGTAGACTGAGAATAGTAGGTAATATATTCGTTGATTATATTTCCTCACAACGTGATTTGATACACGTAACGCCATCTATTGAAAAGAAATGGTAAGTATACACAAATACTTGCTAAGTTCTTCTAGAAAACTTAAAATTCGCATAACTTTTGATTGCGTGAACCGATTGCGATGAAACAAAAAACATATGTTACTTGGAGATAAGCAAAATATTTATTTATAAAAGTCAACAACATTGGATCCGTTGTTTTTACGTGATGCTTGAACAAACAAACAGATAAACAGACAAACAGACAAACAGACAAACAGATAAACAGACAAACAGACAAAAATTCCAAAAATGTTAAAAATGGGTTCTATTGGTTATGGTTTAACATCCCAACCAGGTTTTTTCAAAATATTTCCTATGTACAGACACGCCATGTCTACAGATTTATTATATGTATAGATATCTGAAAATCTTTAGCACAAATTCGGTTCTAAGAGTCATTAAATTGAAGAGAAATGTTAGAAAAACTATATTGAATATTATTGAAACTGTCTCGGATTTGTTTTGGTCTCAAAAATGCAACATTTAAGCAAAGCAGTAGAACTAATGGCTACTAAGATACTAAGAAGAGTCAACAGAAATTTAAATAAAATTAATTAAGGTTAAAAAAATATCAGCTAAAATGTCTGCACGAATACAACTCAACTCAATCCCAGAGACGAACAATAAAACAATAAAAACAAACAGAATAAACATGTTACAAACAAATATTTTACAAATTCGCATTCCACACGTGATTCGTCGATTGTTACACGAAATATTCAAACAATTCGTATTTCACTGTACTTCGCAATAACAAATGTTCACCAACCAATGCATAATCTGTTAAAGGTCCTTTTAAAACATCAACGGTAATAATAATGCCATCTTAAAAGCTTACTTTCTTTTCTCTTCATAGCGTTTTGATTTCCTCTTGCAAAAAGAATAAAACGACCTATTAAACAAAGTGGAAGTCATAGGATGTTGTATTTTTTGAGGAGCAGTTTTAATGAAGGCAAAGTAATATTGGTTTTTGCAGTCATAGTTATAGCTAAAAATATGTTTTGTTAAAATACTTTTTTAACAAAACTTTTTAATGAAACGAAGTTTGTAACTGTTTCCGTTGCTCAGTGCTAAGACTAAGACCCAATTATTACCTACCTGATCCTAATCAAATCTTCTTCTATCAGTATAGTCACCAATTTTAAGCTCATCCGCAAGATTGCAACAACAATACAAACATTGCAAAAAGAAAAGCCTTGTGAAGTGAAAGAAAAGTGTAAATTGCGTGATGATAAAAGAAAAATTACATTCGAAAAATATCTACCCGTGAGACCTAATAATATAATCTTTTTCTTCAAACAACATTAGGTATAATGTTTCGCCCTTGTCTACATAATGTATCAGAACTCGATCATGATTCTTCTTGGCCGCAAAGTTTTCGGGAACACATCACTCATGTCAAAACTTATTATTAGGTAAATAGGTCATCAATACAGGCGCCTGACTTTCGACTTTTCTTCGTATTTCGCGTTGTATATGTTTCAAAAGTTTTTGCTAGTTGGAAAACAGTTTTAATGTAGAATTTTATAGGACATTAACTAATTCCATAAATATTATTCGTAGGTCGTCATAATATGATCGTTATTTATTTGTAGATTCTTTTCAATTATTGAAGGCAGGAATTTCAAGGCTGGTGTTTACTAACATATATTCTGTGGTTAAACAACCGTTTGCCTAAAATTCTAGTCCATTTTTCGAGTGAATGGCTGTTTAACCATGGAATTCATGTTTGTGAACACCAGCCTTAGTCGACGAAAAATCTTCCGTTTTATGCCATCACAGATGTAGCCCACGTTCAAATATCTGTTTACATTATAAATCTGTGTTGCATTAACATTGTCTTGTTGGCGGATGTGGTCATTTTTATGGCCTATTTGTGAATCCTAGTTTTTTTTTTCAAAACACAATACTTGTACATTATTTGTTTTTAAAACGATATTTTTGGCACAAAATTCTAGAAAGTTATGTTAAAGTTTTTAAGCAATACTTAGGTTGTCCACATAATATTTAATAATAATGCATGCACTGATCCGTTTGCCAAGCGGCGTGATTATGGCAATTTTCCCTTACGAGCTTTCATTAAAACGATCTATTTAGAGGCACATGCTCAGCAGTAAACGTTCATGATCTGATATGACAATATCCATTACCAATTTATGTATTCCTATTAGCATAAAAGTGAAAAACAGCCCGCGTTTGAACTGCACTTGATTTCCACCGCTTCCCGTCAGCAGTCACAATTCGGAATCGTCGCTAAGCTCATAAATCTGTTATTGACGTGTAAAAGAGCATTTGAACATTTATTTGCTGAATGAATGGTTTGATTTATGAAAATGTGATTTTACAGAAGCTTTTCTTCGTAAAAGTTTGAGAGGAAATGTCGATTTATGCAGTTATGAAAATATTGAAAGACAATTGCTTCTTCTTTATTCTTTCAATTTCCGACCTGTTGAGATGCGATGCGATTTACTTAATTATAGATGATTTGTTTTTATTATTCATATACAAGGTGAGTTATAGTTTTCTGTAGAGAAAAATGCCGTCTGACCGTTTCCAAAGATAGTATAGTGCAAAGTCTGCTGATGAAACTTGCTAATCCGTCTGAAATAATTGACAGTCCAGGAAAACTTCAAAGCGGCTTAAAGAGTTTCCGTATTTCGAATTCTAGTGCAGCGTACCTAATATATGAAAATGTCTGAATCAGCTAAACCAAAATAAGACCACGTTATTGCATGACGTCCAGTCTACGGGTATTGAGAATTTCCAATAATAACTGAAGTGTTCAGCGTGGTTTGTGAACTGTGCTAGGTAACACTGACAGTGCGGTGTAAGCTAAATATTCACAGTATTATTACTATGAGTATCTATCTTGAAAGTTCAAACGCTGAACTCAATCGGGTTCAGTTGTTCAATGCCGTTTTGTTTATACATGTACCAACTACGGATTTACGTTTTGTATAGAACTGAACATATTAACGGTATGAAACTTTTAGTTCCATTTTGCTAGGTGTTGCACTTTCAGTGAAGAGGAAAACCAGGGGGTTAATTACTATACTCGTTATAACAAACGACTTTTGGACAGAATAACAAAAAACACCTTCCCGTACTTTTGTAGAGTTCAAATGGGGAGATTATTTTTTGTAGTCACAGTACAAAAACTGTTGTTTATAACGAATAGATATGTACAGCCAAAAAGTCTTTGTGGCCACTTAAAATCACGATGTAGGTATAGTAAGGTAATTTTCAATATTAAGTAAATGGAGTCTTGTTGGCTTGATTAAAATCTCATACGTTATCCAAAACATTTGATGAGATGTAACGCAAAATGGTAATTAATTAATTAGCCTTTATCACGAACATATTTAATTCATAATACCAAACCAATATTTGCTTCTACGGGCTGTTGAACTGGGCCTTAAGGTACGTTACTACGTACTACGTTTATTTAACATTACAAAATCTGAAATTCTTACCAAGTTGTTGGAATGTTTTAGGAGAGTTCGACATTTTTGCTCTGAGTAAAGAAAATTCTTCTTTTGTTATTTGAAACCATTAAACAAAAGCAAATTAAAATTAAGGAGAGATTCATTTCATATTATGTGTAAATTAATCTAAATTAATTTAGTAATTAATTAAACTAGTTAAGATTTAATTTATTTGCTATTTTCGCTTCTTTGTAGATTTAATTGGGTGAACGTCCAGCAGAACTCATTTTTTTCGTATAATATTTTTTGCTATAATCACTAACATAAGCATCAGACCATTACTGTTCCACTGTTGAACACGCATCTTCTCAAAATGAGAAGGGTTAGAGTCCACCACGCTTGCCAGGTGCGGGTTGGTAGATTAGATTACACGTGTGTAGGCTTCCTTATGATGTTTTCCTTTACCGTTAACGCAAGTAATAATCAAATTCTGATTTATTTTTTATTCGTTAAATAATTTATGTTCACACAACACTTAATAAAAGTTAAGTTAATCAGGACCAAAGCGTACAAAAGCACTGCTTATTTCTTAAAGAAATCTCTTCCAGCAGACCTGTGAGTGTGAGAGGAGAATTTAGAACAAGAAATGTATCCAATACTGTGTAAAAACAAAATCTGGTCTGAAGGCCAATTCTCGTAATTAAAAATGTTCAAAATACGAGTATAGTTCCGATCTAGTCTCAGTCTAGAATCTCATAAATATGACAAATGGTATTCTTGTTCATTAACAAACGACGTCAAACGTGAGATTATATTGAAATGAGATTGAAAGTTGACTGAAGCCAAAAGGGTCAAAGTCAAAGTAAAGCAAGTATTTCAATTAGACCATTTACAGGCACTTTTGAATTGTCGAGAAATAAAAAGAAGTTACCGCCGCGTTCCAAAGTGTAGATTCCTATGGAGAAGAACGGGCAATAAACTCCATGGTTACTCTTTTTCATCTGATATTTATACAAAAATTTGGTTACATTGTGAATAACAAAATAAATGTGAGAACAATGTAAGATATGCTATACTAATAAAAGTACCTACAATTCATTTGCCATGGCAGATTAGAGATGACCAGTCCCAACTGACGGCGCCCGTTCACGGACATGACGCATGCATCAGCATCGCTCAGCTCAACCATTTTGTAGGGAACCGTCCGATCCAACACACACGCCACCATCAGCGGGACATTTGAGTGAGCATGACATGCTCTAACCGCCAGACACCAAGTAAAGTTTTAATTTTGTATATGGATACATGGTACTCACATGAATGTACAATACGTATTAAGACCGGCAAAAAATTATACAAAACAAAAAATAAAAATGCTGTTGGCACACACAAAAAAAACGGATAATAATAATAAATATCGATACATGGTACATGTACTCGTAAATGTCAAAAAATAAATAGAATTGTATAAAAATTAAATGAATCATGTCAGAGAATTAAAAAAAAAAGAGTAAAAATAAAAATTAATTACCATGTCACATGATCAAATGTAATAAAAGCGTTCGTATGGAGATCTCTTTAAGAATCCATTAGTCAAGTGTTTGTGGAGCAGGACCAGCATGTTTCCAAGCATTTTTATCAGCAATATAATCTTCTAACTTGTAATATGCTTGTTTACATAGTGTGCGTTTTATACAAATTTTAAATTTCTTCTCATTTAATTGAAGAACACTATCAGGTATTTTATTATAACACTTTATACAGTACCCCATAAAAGACGGGTGTACTTTTGACAATCTGAAGCGAGGTTGCACTATCTTATTTCTATCTCTAGTTATGTAATGATGTCTTTCACATCTTTTACTAAAAAGATGCAGATTTTTTCTAACATACATAATATTTTCATAAATGTATTGACAAGGCACTGTCATGATGTTTATTTCTTTAAACAGTTCCCTTAGAGATTCGCGTCTGCGGAGATTGTATATTGCTCTGACAGCTCTCTTTTGCAGAATAAAGATGCATTCAATGTCAGCAGCTCGTCCCCATAGTAAAATACCGTAAGACATGATACTATGGAAGAAACTAAAGTAGACTAATCTCGCGGTATCTACATCTGTTAATTGCCGGATTTTCCTCACAGCATATGCAGCTGAGCTTAGCCGCCCTGCAAGAGATTTTATGTGAGGGCCCCACTGTAGTTTCGAGTCAAGCGTGATCCCCAAGAAAACAGTTTCATCGACAAAGTCTAGTTTCTCCTTGTTCAATACTACATCACATTTACTACTTTTAACATTGGGTAAAGCAAATCTGATACATTTTGTTTTTTTTCCATTTAACACTAAATTATTTGCAGTGAACCAATTATGGACCTGAAAAATAGCATTATTTACGTCATCAAGATTGTTAGCACGCCTATCTATTTTAAAAATTAGAGATGTGTCATCAGCAAATAACACCATATTTGGTTGATTTTGCAGCAAATGGGGTAAATCGTTAATATACACCAAAAAGAGGAACGGACCCAATATTGAACCCTGTGGTACTCCCATTTTTACTTTTAAACCCAAGGAATTCACGCCGTTTATTTGAACTTGCTGTTGCCTATCATTCAAGTACGAATTTACTAAACTGAGCGCTGTTTTACCAAGTCCGTAATGCTCAAGTTTCAACAAAAGAGTCTCGTGATTTACGCAATCAAATGCTTTCGAGAGGTCACAGAAGATTCCAATGGCATCATGTGCCTCCTCCCACGCGTTAAAAATATGTTTTAATAAAGTGACACCGGCGTCAGTTGTGCAACGTCCTTTGGTGAAACCGTACTGTTGATCGTGTAGGATGTTGTTAGTATTAAAATGACGCAGCATTTGAGTAAGCATTACTTTTTCAAACACTTTGCTGAGAACCGGTAAGACCGATACAGGTCTATAATTATTGGGATCTTTACTATCCCCAGATTTAAAGAGTGGAATTAATTTGCTATATTTCATTAGGTCTGGGAAGACTCCATGATCCACACACGAGTTAAATATTAAAGCTAAATAAGGCGCTATAGTTCCAATGACGGATCTGCAAACCTTAACAGACATTCCCCATAGATCTTCGGTCAATTTGATCTTAATTGAATTGAAAGCTTTTATAATTGACGTTGGGTTTATATGGTCAAACCTAAATTCCACAGGACAGACCGATACGTTATCTCTCAGTAAAGATATAGAAAGTACCGGTGAGGAATTTAAAGGGTATTCTGGTTACAATATGTACTGAGCCATTTTGACAAGTTGGAATTCTCATTTATTTCTAGAATTTTAGTCTATGACTATTGATATCGGCATGCTATCGATAATAGATTTTAAGTTGACTGAAGTGACATTATATCGAGCTTGACTGAGATGATACTGAAACCGGACCGAACTTTAAGTGTATCAGAATACCATTTTTTATTCAATTCATAATTTAATCTCAGTTCGGTCAACTTTCAGTCTTACTTCAAATTAATTACGAGAATTGGGCTTCTGTATATGATCTCGAAAAGTCAGAGATGCGGGCCGGGATCGCACTTGGGCTCTACTGCATGGAAGGCAAGGATTCAACAGCTTGGGCCTAGCTAGCTGCTAGGTTATCTACTGGCTTTTATGCCTTCATATGTCAATCAATGATAAACCTGCTAAGAATGGTGATTCATGGGTTCATGGGTGTATACTACAAGTCGGGTGTCCTATTTCAAAACCCCGTAAGGGCTTACAACGAAATTTTACAGGAGATAAACGTTAAATCGGTCAGCCTTTGAAAAGTATTTATGTTAGGTAAAACCATACGGTTAAAGTGACTTAGTATGTTTTAAAATTATCCGAGGCAGTGAATGGCCCTTACTAGGTATCGATGCTGAAATATATCTGCTTATTATTTGAGTTTTCAACGCTGGTATTTTGTATTTGGTAGAGACTTTCTAGGCTAGCAAGATTATGCAATAAAACGATTTTTGTAAAAAGTGTCCCTCACTAAGGTTTGATATGAGACAGCCGAAGTCTGTTCATGGTGGCTATACTGTTAGAAAGAGCGGAAGACTTTTAGCCTGTCTACAAGCTACTATGTTTCGAAATAATATATTACGTAGCATTTAGTAAATGAAAGCCAAGATGATTAGTTAAATTAAATAGCTCAAAATTTTTCGCGTTGCAGTTAGTACAGACTTAAACTATGTAAATAGAATTTAAAAAGATTAAAATGCATACGTTTTGTTAGACGTAATAGAATTCAACGCGAACTGACGTAACACGATTTGACTATTCGACTGAATTCAAATATTAAAAAATGCAAATCACGCAGGGTGTAAACGAATTCGTGTAATTTCTTTAAACCACATGATCTATCTGGTAAGTATAGATTAACCCCGGGATTTAACTTGATTAAAAATAAAAATCGTTCTTGTCTTGCGGTAGGGGTAAGTGATCGTATCTAAACCATCTGTTAAGGTTTATTATTATTATTTTATATATATCTTTTTTATTTTTCTCCTCTTTGGGTAAAGAACCTCATCCGCGAGCCGGAGCCAATCGTGAGAGGGGGATGTTTAAATAGAACAAGTGGATGATAATGTAGAAGACGTTAAGAATTTTCTGGTGATGCGACATATGAGGGTATTTTTCAAGAAATTCAGTGTGAAGTGGTGGAAGATATGCGTTGGTGTCAGTTTCCATGTGAGTAAGATGAAGACACAACTTCTGCCAGTTGGGATCCACCATTAAGGTTTAAATAAAAATAAATTTAAAAACCGGCCAAGTGCGTGTCGGGCCTCGCGCAGTAGGTAATAGGGTTTCGTAGTTGCACAATAATGCGGACTAAGAAGAGAGCTTAGTAATTTTTCAATGGAATTTTAGTTTTTTTTTTACTTTTCCAAGTACATTTTATAAGTGGTCGACTATTACTCGTAAACTTGTTAAGCCCAATTATCTGTGATAGTTTTCCTTTTAACTTCGTTGTATATGCTACTACTGTGATTTTTGTCACATATCCAAAACTAACCGTATCCCTTAATCGAAAAATTATAATAACAAACGCGCAATATTTTTGAAAGACCTATCGAACAACATCCCACACCATGGCATAGACTACAAAAAAAAAACATCCCCGGTTTATGTGTACAGAAGGTACCCTAAACAAATACGTTTTTCATGATTTTATTTTACCACTTTGTCTGTGATTAATATGTATATCCATGCCAAATTATAGCTTTCTAGTACTACGAGTCTCTGAGCTAAGCTGCGGACGGACGGATAGACGGACAGATGGACGGACATGGCGAAACTATAAGGGTTCCTTGTTGACTACGCAACCCAAGAAGAGGAAAAAAAATGCTAAATTTAAAATTAATTATAAAATATTTCGATGCCACGGATAATCGAAAGCACGGCGACAGAGCTGGCGGGCACGACTAGAGTGATATCGGCCCGCGCAGTCAGTTAACTCGAAGCGCTAAAATGACTCAGGTTCATCATCATCTGCCTAGCCTTTTCCCAACTATGTTGGGGTCGGCTTCCAGTCGAACTGGATGCAGCTGAATATCAGTATTTTACATGGAGCGACTGCCTATCAGACCTCCACAACCCAGTAACTGCCCACGATTAATTAAACTTATTTCAAGTTGTTTGTAAATATTTAATTGGATCGAATTAAGCACACATACCCACCGTGGCAGGTTATAATCTGAAAATCATTTGGGTTTAGAAAACTTTCAACGGAAATCATTGTTTGAATAATTTACAAGCCTTTGGTCTACATTTTTAGGAAACACTCGGCGAGAACGAAAACAAACAATACGCCGTGGGGCACAATACGCGATCCGGATTTGTATAAAAAACATAGTTTTATCTATACGAAGTACTACGGAGAAGAACATTAACTTTATAATCTCTTGGTAGAACTAAGTAGGTGGCTTTAACTGATTTACTACACTTTTTGTTCTTCCCCATTCGTGCGTGATTAGGGAAACTTCCAGTACCTATAAACTTCAAGATCAAAGATTGTCATAAATAATATACCTTTATCAAAGATTTTTGGTTATAAATATCTAGTTTGACAGGCAAGGCAGACAGGTACCTACACAGTGTTAATATTGAACAATATTGTTCATTTTATTTAAGTAAAATATGATGTGAAAAAGCGTTTATTATTTAATCAACTCTGCTACTCCAGTTTAGTAGAGCGAGCTGGTGGCCGTCTACTGGATTCATACGAAACTTTTTACTGAAAAGCACTAACAAGCAACCAGTGAAGCGAGGAAAGTAGACACTAGTGAGCCACGGCACTCATAGATTCATAGGCCTATACACATAGTGAATATGGAACTTTTTTAATTTCACGGTTGATTCGAAAACTTCCACGCGACTGCGAGCAGCGGATGCCAAGAACTCGACGTTGTCATTCAACGTATACACGTTTCTGAACCAATGACTTGCGTCATTTCAAATACATTAATTTTAAGTTGCTTCGCTGTGTTTTCTAATACACAACTGGCATTGATAAGCGAAAAAAGGGTTAAAACTCTGCTCACTAAGCTGTTAATAATACGTTTACGAATTAACTGGGTCAAAAGTTTAACACCGCTTACGTAAACTGCCGTATACCTAATACCTAAAAATAAACGAAAAATAGATAATTTTATTTCAGTAACCATTTTCAGTGTAATTGCTAAGTTTTACTTCGTAGTTTGTTCTCTGTTAAGTTTCGCCTAAATGTTAAGTGATCCTCCTTTGATATCAGTCACAGCTCATTTAAAGAATATCTAAGCTTTAAGTTGTGGAAATTAAAGTTTTGCTGTATAAAAATAAAGACGAAATAAAAAAAAACAGTTTAGATGTCTACGAAATACTGAACACACCCATAAATAACGATAAAAACAAAGTAGGTATAGTGCTGTAAATAAGGTTGAAAGTCACTTAGGTTAATGTTACGATCGTTCCTGAAGTAATAGATGATGTAACCTAATTAGAACTAGGCTATGTTTGCAGCGCAAGCAGTATGGAAATGTACTATGTACAAAGAACAACGCTTTTAGTTTATAGCGAGGGGTGCGACGTTGTTGTCCTATTTGATATTCGATTCGATTAGAGCCGCAGCCCACTGAAGTGACACAGCGTTCCAAACACCGCGAGTGACAATTAATTTTGACTCGCTGTAACGTAGCATTTAATGTGATAGGTCTACATTAACAAACAGAATATAATACAGGTTACTGTCACGCTTGTAATTAACGAAGGCGTATCAAAAGATTAAAGATGTAGGTATAAAATCAGTGGTGGTGGGTTACATATTAATTTCCAACGGGATCAAAGGCGCGATTTTATGAAGTTAAGAAACATTTGAAATTTTACGAAGAGCACACTAGAGCAACAAAACGTACGATCAATTACAGAAGCACTCGTCCCAATGAAACGACTAATGAATATGTAATCGAACAATTTAACTTCTCATGTTTTGCCGAACGCTTTTCAATGTTACACAAGTTGTACAAATGATCGCCGCGAGCGACGCGTGACATATTTCCCGCGGCGCATCGCGACTGTGTATCATGGCATTAATGGGGTGTACATTCAAAGGCAAGGCTGGCAACACGTAAGTAAAGTTAATTATAGGTGTGTTCACTTTATTTCATACAGAATGATCGGGCACGGGCCTCATCTATCAGTGTCGTGTCGTTTACGTCAACCATGTGGAAAAATCCCTGTCGTACGAAGAATAGTCGATGTATCGAAGTTGATTTATATCCTTAAATCAGGGGCACACGTGTACCTGTAAATAACTGCGATATAATCTGTCTATAAGAAATTATGTAAAGTACTAACCTTGACTACGTTAAAATGGAATGTTTTAATAGTGAAAAATATTTTTTGAACCCTGAATGTTTTTTGTTATTAAGAATGTAATGACACTCGGGTTTTATTTTACGATCGAATAGAGCAGGGTTTCTTAAACTTTTCGAAGCCGCGGACCACTTTTAGAATTTCAACAATCCCACGGACCCTTTTCGAATAGTAGGAAAACAAAACAATGGAATCTAAAAATACTTTTTATTTGGTAGGACTGAGCGCTGGAAGATTAATAATGATGTTAGGTAGGCTTATAGCCATGGATCCCTAGCATTAGTGACATGGACCCCATTTCCCCAAATTTCGATGAGGCATGCAATGCAAAACCAACAAAAATAGTTTCGGCACTTACATGGACATTTTTAAGAATTTTAGATTGCCAAAACTGATGGCTATGAAAAAGTGTAGTGTTAGATTGTTTATTACTGTAGCTTTAGGTTTGGTTTCACCGTTTTCAATCAAAGACATTCAATTCTCTTTGTTTTCAATATAATCCGATTACAAATAATATATTTCTGTAATCCAATTCAGAGGTGTTACTGTCAAAACCGATGTAACATTTATTGCCTAACTTTACTAACGTGCGTATTTGATATTAAATATTTGACTTACCCCTTTCTCAGTTCTGATACGAAAACACCTCTAACTTGCAGGAAGTTAATCGTATCAATGACAGTTCAAAAGTTCCGAGAATCAATTCCGCTGAAGTTAACAATAGCAAGCACACGGAACAAATTTTATGAGGCACTTGTTGATACAACGTTTAAGCCGGCTTTTGGCATCGAATATTGTGTCTCTGCCCTAATACATGCTAATACAGGCTTAAGTTACTAGCCGTCTTTTGTGAATTCCGCTTAAATTAAACCTTGTGAAGATAATGGGTACAATATTTGTAGGATAACCGTTTCATCATCAGCCTCATAAGTCATTTCACCTTCTTTCTATCTACTATTAAACTTTTATTTATTTGAAGGTCAGCTGTGCAGTCTTCTTCAAGTCAATTCCAGATCGCACACTTTTCTGGTTGCCTGTAGTCTATGGCCTGTCGAATGACGACCAAAAAAAACTTCTCTTTTTATCGAGACCTTTTTAAATTTTGAATATATAGGGTGACTGGTAATTAGTGACCGATCCTGTAACACATGATTGTACTCATGATAACAAACAACTTTCCCAAAGAAACATTATTTTTATTCAGTTTTTTTCATTTAAAATTTATTAGTATGTCGTTACGGAATGGACGTGGCTCGTAATATGGAAATATAATTTTTTTGTTTTATAAATAATGTTTCTTTGGGAAAGTTGTTTGCTATCATGAGTACAATCATGTGTTAAAGATCGGTCACTAATTACGAGTCACCCTATAGAGTGTTCGAAAACGATGTGGCCTGTGATAAAAAAAGGGTTTAATATAACTAAAAAGAAGATGAAATGACGTATGAGGATGATGATGAAAAGGTTATCCTACATTTGGAAAATAGTATACACAGAAAATGACTGCGTGTAGGTCTATTTTAGATATTCATGGAATATGTCATGTTATGACTTTATGTGCCATTGACACATAAAGTCACTTTATGACACATGTTTATCTGTTTTCAGAGTCTGCGATGTTATTGTTATGATGTTTCTACTTGTAGGTCAGGGACTCGCTGTCTGTCACTTCTGTCCGACAGTTTATGTGTTTCACATTTCTTTAAAAACCTGCCGTGTATACGCTGTTGGCAAGGGGAGAGATTTTTAAACATTCGGTTCAATGGTTATTGTAGAACGGTCAACATAAAAGCGATTCTGATTAGAGAGATAACGTAATTACATGGGGCAGGTTGTCTGTTTATCTAGCTAAATATATGTATATAAATTAACTTTAAATTAAACGTAACGTGTTCAGAGGTTTAAGATATCATATCGTATTCGTTTTTAAAATTGTGAAATGTCGGTTCTAGCAAAAAGGCTATTAACCACTTTTTGATGTTATGAACTCCTTTTTAGGTAGGTATGTGTGTCTAGTCAAAAGATGTATAAAGGTGGATCCAGACTTTGCGAGGCATGCGCCACGAACGGCGCACAATGAATGCCTCGGAGTGAGGCGTGCGTGTCGAAAAAAATATACCAACGTATGCTTGGGTCGAACATCGCGTGCGAAGCAAATGCTTTGTTTGTCTGTCTTCATGTTTGTGGCGAGGCATGTGCTGCGCACAGGCTGAGCATGTGCGAGGCGAGCCAGCGTGTGTCGGTAGGGATACGCATGCGTTGTGCGCCGTTTGCGGCGCATGCCTCGCAATGTCTGGATCCACCTTAAAGCGAGTTTGATTGAATTATTTACTAAATAGATTTATTTCTTTTTCTATGCTACCTAGTTTATATTCTTTTTAAATTAATCTTTTTATGTCAATTAAGAAAAAAAATATCTTTGCCCTGTCAATTCTTTCCGAGTGACCCTATGAAAAAATAATGTGCAAGCAATTATAGACTTTAGGGTGGTAAACATTTTAAGTCCGTGATTGTACTTTTACATGAAATTAATGAATTAATCTTCCTTGTAGCCTTTTTCGAACTATGTTGAGGTCAGCCTCGAATCTGACCGCAGATGCGGCTGAATACCAGTATTTTACACGGAGCGACTGCCATCAGACCTCCGCAACCCAGTTACTGGTCAATGCCGGTATCCTAAGGTTAGTTGCCACTAATGCGGAGGACATCGTGGAGTATGTACGCCAAAAGGCCAAGTCCTTGGTGAGAGTGCAGCTGCTGGAATCGCGCCGTAACGCCAACTTCAAGGCGTTCGTGGTGCGAGTACCAAACTGTCTTCTGCACCTCGTCATGGAAGAGAACTTTTGGCCGAAGGGAGTGGTGTTCCGTCGCTTCCGCGGACAAGTACCATATGACCGCACAATGACATAGTGCTCAAGTGAAGTTTTACTAACATAGGCTTAAGTTTCTATACTAATATAAATGTATTATTATAAATATATGTTAGTTTGTAAGGTATATATCTATGGGCCTAAGTAGCCTGATAATAAAGAATTTATTATATTATATTATTAGTTAGACCGGTTGTCAGATATCCGGGCTTCTAACTATTCGTATGACACCCGGGACCGACGGTTTAACGTACTCTCCGAGGCACAGAGGGGTTTAGATGTGTTACGAACAGTCACCCATCCACGGACTGACTACGTCTAGCGCAGCTTAACCTCGCAAATCATATGACTAACGTTAAAGAAAGAAAGAAAGAAGAAAGAAAGAAAATACATTTATTTAGCACAGACTAAAATGCACACAAAACAAATACAAGAAAAAAACAAAAAAAGTTGGTAGGAAAGTGTGCCTCACCTCTGCGCTACGTTGTTGTTAATAAGCCACGATCCCCTCTACATGAAAGTAATCTTGATATTAAATCTAATAAATATCAAAATACATGTCCTTGTTATTTCTACACAAACAAGATATTAGATGCCATCCAAAAATAAGAGATTGATACGAGGGGAGTAAGCAATATTGGAAAATAAATAAAAGTGTATTATCTGCGATGACGGTGCGGTAATTTTATATTGTATCCTGAGACCAAATAAAAAACCAAGACATAGCGCTGCGAACAACAGAGTGAAGCATGCGCAAAACTACGCCTCGCTCTGTACATACACGTTCACACGCACATATTTACATCAAACTACAACTAAACTATGCCTCACGACAGTCACGACACTCACACATGTTTATGAATCCGGCCTCACTTCACTGTTAACAACGCTATGTCTTTTATATCAAGTTAATACACGTCTCGAAAGCTGATAATGCTCAAAAAAACACACATGATAGTAAAAAACCCGTGTACGTACACATATATAAAAATAAATGTCAACACAAATAAAATATGCTGTCGGAAATTAAAAGTTTAAGCACTGTGAGATTTAGATAAGCCGTTCACTTAAAAATTGCTATCGTGTGAAAAATTTAATGACAGTCATTATCCCTTAAGAGCACTTAGAATTTTGTTAAAGCAAATCTGATGAAGAATTTGCTGCGGGCGGGCCGAGTAACCCTCGTGTTAGTCTAAATTCAATCTAATTATCACGCTGGTGTGGCGTCCACAACACATACATTTACGTACCCGCGTGTACACACGACAAAGGCGACTTCAAAGGGTTCTCGCTCGTACGGAAACGTAGGTGTGGGCACTTATAATGTATTTAGAAGAGGGGAGGCGCCCGCGTCGTGCCAAATACTCGATGCACTTGCAATATTTTACTTACAAACATTACAGCACTAGTTTGCTATTTTAGGAGTACTAGTTCGTCGCAATTACTGATAGTACGATCGGCAACAAGTGGCTTCCCAATTTAGCACTTATTCAAATCCACGAAGATTAATATATATACATAGATTATACAGTCTTTAGAAAGTTTTAAGAGCGTTACATTTAAAACATGCTCTATTTAAAACATGCTCTATTTAAAACTAGGAATTCCTCAGTTCAGCTACAGTGTTGTTATAATTTTTCATTCTATATTTTTATCATACATGTAATTCACTCGTAACGTATCACAGTGTGAAGTGTGTTAATTCTTCCATCAACAGTGTAATGAAGTCTGTTAGATTAATTTTTATGTAAAACATAATGCTTGCAACCTACGCGTTTTAGTCTTTACAAAACAGACTGGTGTATACTACAATATGTATAATATATACAATGTCGACCTACTCTAGTTGATTCAGGCGGAATATTCATCGGACGAAAACTTTTAAACATATCGATACAATATTTGCAACTTGCAAATAAAAATATAAAACAGTATTGTGCAACTCGAAATCGATAAAAGCTTTACATTTCCTGATTGAAACTTGCGACGTTGATAATAAAGTACCTATAGTGACCAGAACAGGCATAACTACTCGTATTTTTAATTATTGAGAGTGCGCACTTAAGTAATAAAAATTAAATTCTATGCACGGTCATACCGTTTAAGTCGTCTCCTCGAATTTACATACATTTCGTACAATGGCTGGAAATTCAGAATTAAACTTAACTTATTCGTGGGAATGTGGAACACCTAGTCGACTGGTTTTGTCTCCTTGTTGGCGGGTGTACATCAAACAACTTTCTCAGCAAAGTACTTAGCAAGTTTGGTCCGTTAAGTAAAGTCAGATGTTCGGATCAGGAGCTTCCTAATACAGGTAGTTTGAGAGTAAACCGTGGTTTTACACGACATACTTAATTAATCTGTGTCTTCCTACACTAAGGAATAGCTACGGTTAGTCGAGGAGCATTTCCAAGCGGGTATAACTCAGGGCTTTTGGTTGGCCTACAATTAAAGCTGAGACGATGCAATTCTTTGGGTAAAGGCCGCTATTTTCTGGATTTTATAAGATACTGCTAGAATGTCAGACATTGTCGTTGTGGCCTTATACATTTGTTTAAATATATTTTGTGGAGAGACTGAGGATAACTTTTTGCTCGAAATTTTAAAGCTTTATCTAGTGTCCGTGGTGTAGGTACATATCTTATAATATAGACTGTTAAAACAACGTCCTTAACTAAATACCAGTTTGGTTTTACCTCTAACTTTACCGACCTCTCGTTTCACCATCTAACTAAAGGCCGTGCTCATATTAAATTTCAATTAGGTACGAACAAACTAGGAGGGTAATTATGTAACCCGTTTCGAGCAAATTGTTAAGAAGTTTGTAACGTTTTATATCAATCAGTAACAACAGAAGACTATTTTTAATTACAGCTGAGACTAGCAGTGTCTGAGAAAATTAATTTAACGCAGTTTGTGGTTTTACAATGTCGTATGTTACAGTTAGTGATGACGCCTGTTGCGGACGGTGGCGGGTAATATAAAACCAGCTACAGAGTTAAATGGAGTTAAAAATATATCTGGATTAAGATATTGCAGGAGTATTTGTTATCTACGAGGAGCCGTCAGGATATAGTGATAAATTCTAAGGCTAAAGTTATTATCAGTTATTATTTGTCCATATCATAAACTTTAATATTCTAGGCTGTAGAGCAATAACTCGAGAAATTATTTATGCTTGCATTTGCGTAGACATGACACGGCAGTAAAATAGTACGAGTATCGACGTTGATGTTTATCGCTGGAGCCCGTCATAAATTGATACAAAATGAAATTTTATGAATGTCTAGAAAGCGAACGAAATATTAGAAAAGTAGAAGAGATACTCAATCATATTTAGGTGTTTAGGATAAGTGTATACTCGTAGTTATGTACGTGTTATTATGAATATTGACCAAATAGTATGACAGAATCTTATAAACGTTCGACCTTAGGTTTTTATTACTTTCTGAAATCCATATTGTAAGATAAAGATAGACCTATTTTTATTTATTCCTGTATAAGTATTTAATTTTGTTTTTATTTATATTTACATATCACTTAGTTATTAAATTGTAACAGAAATCTGTGAAATTTCGTGTGAATATTATTGCTTTCCCTCGTAACGATAAAATGACATAAAAGCTTTCTAAAAGCCGTAACAACGTCGAATGGCTTTCAAGTTCGTAAATGTGTGGTTCTACTGCGGAGTACAACTTGTATATATCGTATATTTTGCGATATTAATATATAACGTTACTTTATTAATTATTATTCTCGTAGGTTAGGATATCTGCTGAAAAACAGTTTTCCTTTTACAATTTAATCTCGCGATGTTGTATTACCTTTGTAAACATAAACGTAATGAAAAAATCTTTATGAATATCTAATTGTAAAAAGTACCAGATTTCTAATTGTATCGCTTAATAAAAATAAAAACTAAGTATACCTAATTACTTAAAATTAACATATTAAAAAGTTTTTCGCGTCAATAGTTCTTGATTAAAATGTAAAATGTTTTTCTCTCAAGATGAAGTGTAGTTGTTTCTATGGGATTATATCATAAGGATGGGCGGCGATATTTTCGTATGTGTACCTATAGATGATCGAATTTTCTACGATGCGTCCCATCTCTAGTAGCTACGCACAGCACTAAGGTGTTGTCAACCTGGAGTGATACTTGCTTTGAGAATATACTTATATTATTAATGTTATGCGCTTCTGAGTTGACGTTGGCGCTTCCGGCCTAAATGTTTGCTAAATAATGCCGTAATTTATGGGAAAATTATATCAATAGTATCTTTTAGCGAGTATAATTTCCACCTTAACAGTACTCTACGTATAAATAAATAACGGTAACTTATCGCAATAAAATCCTAACTAATAATATAAATGCGAAAGTAAGTTTGTTATCTTTTCACGCCTAAACCACTGAACCGATCATCCTGAAATTTTGCATATACGTTGTCAGGTGTACAGAAACGGACGTAGGGTACCTCTTATTCCGAAAAAAGTACTTTTCCCGAGGAAAACAACAATAGCGTTCTTATGATAATAGATGGCGCCTCGTGTCTTTCGAATCATGATTGAATTATATTATTACAGAAACTTTAGTAGTGTATTAAGAGTTGATTGTCAAATTCTAAATTAACGCGAGCGAAGCCCTGGGCAAAAGCTATTAGTTCATAAGGTTCAAAGTTGAGGTTCACTTATCATCTAACCATTGCTCAACTTGTACTAGATATCATGTTCAGCATCTTATGGGTATTCTAATAAATCGCAACAATAAACCTTCAGAAAGAAATGGAAAAGCAAACGTATTCTTTGTCGCAACACAGCGGTGTTGCTGGAACTGGTTTCAAGGGGGGCAAAAGTAAGAAAACGCGAATTGAAGTATTTATTAAATACCTAGGTCCTATTATCCAATTATTTTTGTATATTTTTCGTACGACTACATGAACCAGGTGGGAGTGCCCCATATTATGTACAGACGCCAGCACATCAAGCTACTGCAATCTGTCAAAGGAGATGTTTGAGTTTGGGCCACCACTATGTACAGTATATGGAAAAATAGGAAAAAAATAGGGGATTACCATAAAAATACAAATAAATTAATTTGAAGAAGAGTACTCTTGTACTGGAATTATTATTTGGCGACGTTTTTAATCTGTTATCCCTTTTTTTCGGTATCAGGACACTTGCGCGAAAGACATTTCCGCGAAAGACACTTGCGCGACTCCCTTTGCGCGACTCCCTTTGCGCGACTAGACAAATGCGCGAATGGACTTTTGCGCGACTAGACATTTGCGCGACTAGACACTTGCGCGACTGGACGTTTCCGCGACTAGACTGTTGCGCGAACCCACTTGCGCGACCGACACTTGCGCGACTGACTTTTCCGCGAAAGACATTTGCGCATATATACTTCCGCGATAGGACACTTGCGCGACATTTATTACGCAAAGGATTTAGGGCAAAATCCGAGAAATGAGATTCCATACCATTACGCCTGTATTCTCCGAAGGGTAGGACAGAGGTGTATACTAAGTATGTGACTACATATATGAACCCATTTATTACTTTATCTATACCCTAATTCCATAATTCAGATAATTTATGTAAACAAAGAAATGTCATTGTCAAAGTGACAGGTTAGTGGTACAAAACATTTTATCATTAAATGTTTACTAAGTAATCATTTAAAATCAAGTTAATTTATACCGTAGCCAAACAATGTCTTGTGTAGTGTGTCGGAGACGCGGCTTATAATCACTTTAATCAGTTCTTATACGCATTCATCACCATAAGTTTTTCTGTGGCACTCATAGATGTTTGAGGCCGCTTTTTAACAGGCGACAATAACTCGGGGGCGGCTGCCTTCGAGGGCCCCGGCTGAGGCTCCATTTGTCAAATAACAAATAAAACTTAACAAACAAGGAAATATAACAAACAACAACAAGATGAAAAACTTAACACGATGATACTATAGCACAGTAACAAAATTAACAAACACGCAGCGAAAACGGGAAAAGAAAACGAATGTATTGTTATGATGACGCTAAGGGCTGATTTTTCAATCGTCAGATAACTTTTATCTGGGGAATAAGTTTGACGTTTCGACAACTTTTGTATAGAAAATATGTCAAACCGTCATATTTATTCCTTGGATAAAATTTATCTAACGATTGAAAAATCAGCCCTAAGACAAACAATAAACAACTTTGACATTTTGTCAAATGAAATTTGAAAATGTTTTGGACTCCTACAGTGTTACCAGTATCATAAAATACTTTATACCAGAAAATCTCCTTTTTTTAATAACTTTGTTGAAAAATGAAAATTTATAAAAGTAATTACGGTATGATATTTTATAAATTATTATTTCTAAAATCAGTACATAAAAGAGAATCTAACCCTTTTTCCGGCATTTTCAGTGAATTACCACTAATAAAATATTTTTTTGATCTGTTATCCCCTTTGTTTACATAAATTATCTGAGTTAGGAATTTAGGGTATAGATAAAATTCATCAAGGCTAGTTTAAGTTGCATAAGTTTTAATATCTCACAAGTTTTCCCTCCAGAGGGAGGGGTTGGTCAAAATAAAAATCAAGATGGCGGCTTTGAAATTTTACAAAATATGCATCATGGGTGTCGCGTCCATGGTTTTCGGGGGTGCTGATGACGAAAATGAGGTCGAAGTCAAAATCCAAGATGGCGGCTTTGGAAATTTACAAAATATGCGTCTTGGGTGTCGCGTCCATAGTTTTCGGGGGTGCTGATGACGAAAATGAGGTCAAAGTTAAAATCCAAGATGGCGGCTTTGAAATTTTACAAAATATGCGTCATGGGTGTCGCGTCCATAGTTTTCGGGGGTGCTGATGACGAAAATGAGGTCGAAGTCAAAATCCAAGATGGCGGCTGTGAAATTTTACAAAATATGCGTCTTGGGTGTCGCGTCCATAGTTTTCGGGGGTGCTGATGACGAAAATGAGGTCAAAGTCAAAATCCAAGATGGCGGCTGTGAAATTTTACAAAATATGCGTCATGGGTGTCGCGTCCATGGTTTTCGGGGGTGCTGATGACGAAAATGAGGTCAAAGTCAAAATCCAAGATGGCGGCTGTAAAATTTTACAAGATATGCGTCACGGATGTCGAATCCATGGTTTTCGGGGGTGCTGATGACGAAAATGAGATCAACTTCAAAATCCAAGATGGCGGCTGTGAAATTTGACAAAATATGCGTCATGGGTTTCGTGTCTATGGTTTTCGAAGGTGCTAATGACGAAATTGCGGTCGAAGTCAAAATCCAAGATGGCGGCTGTGAAATTTTACAAGATATGCGTCACAGATGTCGAGTCCATGGTTTTCGGGGGTGCTGATGACGAAAATGAGATCAACTTCAAAATCCAAGATGGTGGCTGTGAAATTTTACAAAATATGCGTCATGGGTTTCGTGTCTATGGTTTTCGAGGGTGCTAATGACGAAATTGCGGTCGAAGTCAAAATCCAAGATGGCGGCTATGAAAATTTACAAAATATGCGTCATGGGTGTCGTGTCCATAGTTTTCGGAGGTGCTGATGACGAAAATGTGGTCGAAGTCAAAATCCAAGATGGCGGCTATGAAAATTTACAAAATATGCGTCATGTCTGTCGTGTCCATAGTTTTCGGGGGTGCTGATGACGAAAATGAGGTCACAGTCATCATCCAAGTTGGCGGCTGTAAGACTTTGCCTATGACGCGTACTTATATTTTGTAAAATTTTGCAGACGTCATCTTGAATTTTGACGTTGACGTCATTTTCGTCATCAGCACCCTCAAAAACCATGGACACGAAACCCATGACACATATTTTGTAAATTTTCACAGCCGCCATCTTGGAATTTGATGTTGACCTCATTTTCGTCATCAGCACCCCCGAAAACCATGGACGCGACACCCATGATGCATATCTTGTAAAATTTCACAGCCGCCATCTTGGATTTTGATGTTGATCTCATTTTCGTCATCAGCACCCCCGAAAACCATGGATTCGACATCCGTGACGCATATCTTGTAAAATTTTACAGCCGCCATCTTGGATTTTGACTTTGACCTCATTTTCGTCATCAGCACCCACGAAAACCATGGATACGACACCCATGACACATATTTTGTAAATTTTCACAGCCGCCATCTTGGATTTTGACTTCGACCTCATTTTCGTCATCAGCACCCCCGAAAACCATGGACACGACACCCATGACGCATATCTTGTAAATTTCCAAAGCCGCCATCTTGGATTTTGACTTCGACCTCATTTTCGTCATCAGCACCCCCGAAAACCATGGACGCGACACCCATGACACATATTTTGTAAAATTTCACAGCTGCCTGCTTGGATTTTGACTTCGACCTCATTTTCGTCATCAGCACCCCCGAAAACCATGGACTCGACATCCGTGACGCATATCTTGTAAAATTTCACAGCTGCCTGCTTGGATTTTGACTTCTACCTCATCTTCGTCATCAGCACCCCCGAAAACCATGGACGCGACACCCATGACGCATATTTTGCAAAGCCGCCATCTTGGATTTTGACTTTGACCTCATTTTCGTCATCAGTACCCCCGAAAACCATGGACGCGACACCCATGACGCATATTTTGTAAAATTTCACAGCCGCCATCTTGGATTTTGACTTTGACCTCATTTTCGTCATCAGCACCCCCGAAAACTATGGACGCGACACCCAAGATGCATATTTTGTAAAATTTCAAAGCCGCCATCTTGGATTTTGACTTTGACCTCATTTTCGTCATCAGCACCCCCGAAAACTATGGACGCGACACCCAAGACGCATATTTTGTAAAATTTCACAGCCGCCATCTTGGATTTTGACTTCGACCTCATTTTCGTCATCAGCACCCCCGAAAACTATGGACGCGACACCCATGACGCATATTTTGTAAAATTTCAAAGCCGCCATCTTGGATTTTAACTTTGACCTCATTTTCGTCATCAGCACCCCCGAAAACTATGGACGCGACACCCAAGACGCATATTTTGTAAATTTCCAAAGCCGCCATCTTGGATTTTGACTTCGACCTCATTTTCGTCATCAGCACCCCCGAAAACCATGGACGCGACACCCATGATGCATATTTTGTAAAATTTCAAAGCCGCCATCTTGATTTTTATTTTGACCAACCCCTCCCTCTGGAGGGAAAACTTGTGAGATATTAAAACTTATGCAACTTAAACTAGCCTTGATGAATTTTATCTAGATAAAGTAATAAATGGGTTCATATATGTAGTCACATACTTAGTATACACCTCTGTCCTACCCTTCGGAGAATACAGGCGTAATGGTATGGAATCTCATTTCTCGGATTTTGCCCTAAATCCTTTGCGTAATAAACGTCGCGCAAGTGTCCTATCGCGGAAGTATATACGCGCAAATGTCTTTCGCGGAAAAGTCAGTCGCGCAAGTGTCGGTCGCGCAAGTGGGTTCGCGCAACAGTCTAGTCGCGGAAACGTCCAGTCGCGCAAGTGTCTAGTCGCGCAAATGTCTAGTCGCGCAAAAGTCCATTCGCGCATTTGTCTAGTCGCGCAAAGGGAGTCGCGCAAGTGTCTTTCGCGGAAATGTCTTTCGCGCAAATGTACCAGATCCCTTTTTTTCTGGTAGCCATGACAGTTGTGATTGACATTGACATGAGTTTGACAACTTTGACAGTCCTAGATTTCGTGTACGTCGTTCCCGTAGTTCTATTTTATTATTATAACGTAATCAAAGTATTTTCGTCTATAAACAACGTACATACGTTATTTAAGTACACAAGAAATAAACACTATGGGGTCATTGACATGTCAACAGTTGTCAAAATGACATTTCACGTAATTTCGATCCGCCATATTTTCATGTGTTGTGTTGCTCTCCTTGACCAAGATAACTTGAATGTACAATTAAACGAAGTAAAATTATAGAAAATTAGCATTAAAAAACGGTTACTTTATTGTATAGCTATATTTACATATAGTGTACATGGTGCTAACCCAGGCTCCACACATTTCTGAAACATCTCCTTTCTTTAATAGATTTTCATCTTTATCACCATAGCATTAGGTTCAAGGTTGATTGGGAAAATTTGACAGTTTCGGGTAGCTTGACCTGCTGGCGTCTGTACCTACACCACAACCAGTCAATAACATTATTAAGTCATAAGTGTATTAATTTAAATTAGTATTAATTGAAACGCGATACGGGTTAAGCCTGATTTTGACACACGATGACCGTTAAATCCAATCATTATACCTAATATTAATTAAGTACTTTAGTTTGACATTTAGTACGCTCAACGAAATATCTGGTTAATTAATTAAATCTTTACGACGTCAGTATTCCGTGTGGTTCCGGAAAAGATATAACCACCTCTCTACCTGTCGGTTAATTTGCATAACGTGGTGATTATCCCGTATGATATTTATTTATTTCATGGGTTTATGAGGTGCTCCTTGATTAGCTGCGTATATTTAAAGGAATGAGAAAGTATTCCAAAGAAATATTTTTCAGTGAAAATAAGATATGATTTCCAGAAAAATGTATTTGGACTTCAGTGTACTCGAAGCCCTGTTCGTGTTTTGAATACAATTTGGAATCACAAGTTTTCATAAAATTCATGTGCTACATAACTGATTGCGCGCTTGTCCAATATTATCGAGTTTTTCATCTTTCAACATTTAGTTCCAACGTAAAACATACTAACTACACATAAAGAGTGTTTTTGGACGCTGTTTTTGATTAAAGATATGATGAGTTCCGTGTGGATCATGGGAAAAAAAAAAAAGATGGGTAGCAACTAGGGTTGCCAATCTGCTCTCAAATAGAGTATCGTGCTCTATTTCGTGTAGGTATACTTTATAACATATAAAAATAAATAGTGTTCACTAAAACACACGACTTACATTAACTCTGACTCTTTAGGCACAAAGATCACTAGTGCCAGCAGAAACACAAAAAAAAAACTATGTACTGCAAAAAGTACAAAAAACACTCTTCAAAATTGAAATAAACAACACTCTTTTTTACAAGTCTGTACTCTTTATTTACCCTCTCTGAAATCAGATATACTTTATTACTTCTAAAAAATGTTGACAACCCAGTAGTAGCATCCTCAAGTCTGCTTTATGCGCCTTCCACTGCGAGCGGAGCGGACTCCGTATGGAGTCCGTTGGGCTCGCAATAGTAAAATGCATAGAAACAAAATCTTTTGCAGTGGTAGCAGTTCAATGCAGTTTACATAGTAATACTACATAGTAATACAGGGTGTTAACGAATTCGTGTAATTCCTTCAAACCGCGTGATCTACTGGTGACATTGATTAATCCTGTATAGGTTTTTTTCAGAATCAACTAAAAAAAGTTTTCAAAAAATGAAACATGGTATTCTGTTTCGGGGTAATTTTAGCGTCCCGAGTTAACTGACTGCGTGGAGCGATATCGCGCTAGTCGTGCCCGTCAGCTGTGTCGCCGTACCTTCATTCATTTAAGCATGGCATCAATATTTTCTGTGACATAATTTTTTTATTAGGAAAAAAAAAGTTTTTTTTATTTTTAATCTATCTAAATCCCATGCGGGGTTAATCTATACCATTAATAGATCATGTGGTTTGAAGGAATTACACGAATTCGTTAACACTCTGTATAAGTAATAGTACATAGTAAACTGCATAGAAACAAATCTTTTGCAGTGGTAGCACTTCTATGCAGTTTACTATTGCGAGTTCAACGGACTCCGTACGGAGTCCGCTCCGCTCGCAGTGGAAGGCGGCATTAATAACAAACGGCGATAACCAATCCGTCTAGAGTCTGTCAAGCGAGTCTAGTCCCATGAAAAAGGCGGCAAATTCAAAAATCTTTCAGGTGTCAACACTGATATAGCACGCTGAAAACTTATTGATACTTGATTTTTTGATAAAAAAAAAACATATTTGAAAAAAAAAAGCGTTTCAATGTAAATATTTATTTTTCACAATCAGAATCAAGAAATTCAATGTCTTCATATGAGAAATCACTGTCAGTATCATCATTACGCACAGAAATGATGAAAGGTTCCAACTCAGTTTCGGATATCCTGTCTCTTACTTTATATTTGTTTTCGACACTAATAGTGTGATCTGTGCATTTTTTCCAATCATTGGCTGTGACACTATTAAAACATTCTTTTATAAGGTTCTCCATTTCATTACCTGGAATCCCTAAATTTTTGCTGGCTATTTTTCTTTTAGCCAAACTCCATATGAGTTCAATAGCGTTCAGGTCACAATGATATGGTGGAAGTTTCAAAACTTCATGGCCATGTTGTTTCAAACATTCTTCAGCTTCATATATTGGAGTTGTTTTATTTTCATTCACAAGGCACATAAGCTCAGCCTTTGTGAAAAATTCTTCATAATGGATTCCATTTTCAGTTAGCCATTTCTGAATGTCAGCCTTTAAATCATTCATAGATGGTGGCTTATTTATTTGTGTTACATGGTAGATAGCGTTGTCCATAACAATGACACTGGGCTGACTTAAATTAGGTATTAATTTTTCACGTAACCATTTCATAAAATTATTTCTGTTCATATCATCATGATAATCTGCCATTTTTGATTTAGTACTGAATACTAATAAAGCATTGGGGACAAAACCTTTTTCGGATCCAGCATGAACAACAATATGTCTTTTGCCTGATGATATTTTATCAATTACACCGCTTGTTGATGGCCCTTGCCATGATTTTTTAACTTTATAATTTTGGTGGACATAGGTTTCATCGAGGTAAACTATTAATTTTCCTTGTTTCCGCTTTTCATCAATAGCTCTGAGATACCTATGTCGCCATGCAGCTAGTTCATACTTTTCAAGAAGAAGAGATCTCTCATTTTTAACCGACTTCAAAAAGGAGGAGGTTCTCAATTCGGTTGTATTTTATTTTTATTTTTTATGTTTGTTACCTCATATCTCCGCCATTTATGAACCGATTTGAAAAATTCTTTTTTTGTTCGAAAGGGTATACTTCCCGATTGGTTCCATTTAAATTTTGTTAAGATTAGACCATGAACTTCAGAGATATGGAACGGAACTCCTCATCGGATCAAAGCAAAATTCTTAAATTACTAAAATTGCTTCGTTTATATTTGTTGTTGGGAACTGACTACTGGAAAAGAGGAGGGGGTGCGTGTTCCCCCTTCCCCCCCTTTGGAATGTTTTCATTATATCGTGTAAGGTATCATTTGAAAGGACTTTTTATGCCCGACTACGTCAAAGCCAAAAAGAAGGGTTATGAAGGAGGGGGTTAAAATTAAGACACTAAAACGTATTTAATAAAAAATAAACTTTAAAAACCGACTTCAAAGAAATACTAAAAGGAGTAAAATAATTACCATAATATAAAATTAACAGTTTCAGAAGTCGGTGCAACTCTACACTGAAGCAAATAGAAGCCACCGACTTCTGAAACTGTTAATTTTATATTATGGTAATTATTTTACTCCTTTTAGTATTTCTTTGAAGTCGGCTTTTACTTTTTTTAAAGTTTATTTTTCATTATTTTTTTTTAATTCAAATCCATTTTTGAGTAATAATTGTCTCAATGTTTCATGACATCCAGTAAATCCAATAGACTCTCTTAAATCTGCAAGCAAACTTCGTAGAGTTGGAACTTGCCTTTTCACACAGTAAAATTCATTAATTTTATTGCGTATGGCTGATAAATCAAAACTATCCAGGTTGGCTACAGTTGGCTGTCGTGGACGCTTTTTCCCTGGTGTGTTCCACTCACCTTGGTTAATAGCACCTTCTTTTTTAATTCTCCGCAGTGTTTTCACACTTAAATCTGAAAATTCAATATGTCAGTTCAGTATCAAACGCACAAATTTTATGATGACATAATAATATGTAGAAAATGCAGGGTAAACCAATAAATGTGTACTAACCTGTCATAGCAGCAATTTTTGTCAGATAGTCTGTTTCAGATTTCATTTTTTATTGTCTTCTATGGCTATGACTTGCTTAACTAAATTATGAATTGTGCTTTTTATTAATTCATCATCCAAGGTGGCTGAAAAAAATGTTTATATTAGTTTTCACTTAAAGATGCGCCAGTAAGTTTCAAGGTCATGAACACGACGTCTGGATCTAAACCAAAACGGAAATCGTGATCACATCACAGTAAAATAAAAAAAGTTAGACAATTGTGCTAAAAGTATCAACACGTTGTTGCCAACCTACCTGATGTTGAAACGATTTCATCCAAAAGTCGTCGTTTTTGCGATAACACGTCGTCAGATTCACTCTGTACATGATTATATTTATTAATCATAGTAAACAACAAGCTTCTGACACTACTTTTAATAGGTTTCGGCATTATAACATTAAAAAATTTAACAAAAACCGGATTATTACGAGGTTACCACAGAATTTGTGACAATATGTTTGACACATCATAGTATTGCCATTATAAGAAATCAGTAAAAGGGTTGTGGACTCGACTCGCTTGACAGACTCTACCAAGCGTGGTGGTGGCAATTTCCCCTTTGACCGTTCATTGTAGCGATCATTGGGAGAACCGTATTCAGTAGTGGACGTTCACGGGCATATATGATGTGAAAATAAAGCCACCGCAGCGCCAATTTTCTAACATGCTATTATGTTTTTGCTAACAAAACTGTTAGGCACGCCCCTATTCGGTTAGCAAACAATGTTAGGCCGGGTCCGCAGCGCCAATTTTGCTAACAAAACTGTTACGCCACGCCCCTATTCGGTTAGCAAACAATGTTAGGCCGGGTCCGCAGCGCCAATTTTGCTAACAAAACTGTTACGCCACGCCCCTATTCGGTTAGCAAACAATGTTAGGCCGGGTCCGCAGCGCCAATTTTGCTAACAAAACTGTTAGGCCACGCCCCTATTCGGTTAGCAAACAATGTTATCCTGTTTGCAAACACGAAAACACGGCGCAGCGGACCCGGCTTAATAGAATGACGGTGACATGTACAAGTTACGGTTAAAGATAGTTGTGAATATGAACTTAAGATTAGCCGGTTAATGTTTAACGATACGTTTGGTGCAGTGGCTGAGTAATTGGCTTCTGCGGTACGGGTCATGGGTTCGATTCCAACACGGAACAAAAATGGCCATTTGTGTATGTGAGATTTGTGTTTGTCAACGCACCCACGATACAGGAGAAATCCTAGTGTGGGGAAAAGATAAAAAAAAAGTTAAGCATAGTTTGATGGTTGGCTGCTGTTGTTTTTTTATCTCATCTCAGCATCGCCGTGGCAGCAGCCGGCGAGTGCCAGAAACGATTCGCTTCGCCGATCACTAAACCATTCGTTTAATGGGTGCGTCCAGAAACAAATGCTTTTTGATTGATTATAGTGCAAACCATTAATTTTGTAGTAGAAAGCATTATTTTTGAAGTGCTCTTTAAACATTTTATGTTATTTTTATAAATTTTAAAGTGCTTTAAAATACTCCCGCGGCCAGCCGCCCGCTTCCGCACTGCACATCGCACGAATTCTTTGGTTTACCTATCTAATACTTACCATTAGATTTCGGCTAATCTTAACTTTAACCGATTAAAGATGAAACCATGTATCGCAAAAGAACATTGTACCTATTAAACATTAGCCAACGATCAAATCTAAACTTAAAATGAATCGGTTAATCTTAAGTTTATACTTACACCGGTCTTTAACCGTAACATATACATTCTACAAAATCCCATGATAATTTGCAATTATTAAGGACCTAATCCGAGATCAAGTTGCGCGCGCATGTCGTTGCACTCCATTACTTGCTTAGTTCACTTTCAACTTGTGGGCACACCCGCAGCTTGTCTAATTCTGCTAATTTTACGAACTAAGCAAGCAATGAACTGTAGTGCGCAACCAAATTTGCTAGTGGACAGTCCTTTGGGATTGGAACCAATCTTTAAGTTAGTACAGAGTTGACCACATTAAGTACTCCATATAATATCTTAAGAAGTTGTTAAGAACTGTTTATTTTTACCTAAACATCAAACAGTTATGAAATAATAACAGACATATACCTTAATCGTACTTTTACATTATTGGTATTTTGTACGAAACAAGAATATTTAAAACGTTGCCTGTGGTTTCTGAAGTATTTTCTCAACACGTATATTGAAATTATGATTCAGAGCATTTGTTGGTTTATTTGATACTTTCGACTTTTTTGTTTTCTCCTACTATTTGAAGGCATTTTTTTCTTTATTTCTAGCCAGGCACGTGTTATAAATACTAGATAACGATTATCCAAAATCGGATGGCCAGGCAGGAAGAATTTTTTAGGTGCTTTTACATGCGATGCAAAGTATTAGGTACCTATATATTTTAAGAAAAAAAGTTCTTTTATGTGTTGGAGAATGTCACGCTCCCCATTAGAGCGAACCATCGTGGGCGTATATTGCCATAATCGCTAGGCAAGGGATAAAAAGACTAAAAGCTGTGGTCCGTCTGAGTGGAGCCTAATAGTTTAGCAAACGCAGTTAATTCCGCTTTACTGGCACTTGGTTAACAACGCGTAACTACATAGTATGTAAGGTATATTTTACGCCGGGGTACCTATATCCCAAAAACGAATCGTTTTGCGTGCCAATAGTAGTATTTACAATGGCTGTAATTCCAAACTATTGCGTAAAACGTCGATTTTATCTGCGGATGAATTGATGAACTTTACTGAGGTACTACTCCATGGAGAAGTGAAGACTACGCTTTATTATTAGATACAGATGTTCGGGTCACAGTTTAAAATGTTTTATACGACACTGCGTTAGGGAAGTTCTAACAGTGCGGAAGTCAAAAATGGCTACTTTACAAGAGAGTGAAAAAACTATTTAAAACGAGCGTAACCTACGCTGAACGCAATATTGTTTTTAATTATCATTACAGATAAACTCTTTGATGATTTATTAAATCTTTGAAAATCCTAATAATATTTTTCATTTCAAGTAATATTGTCACTTTCGCAGTGTCGTCTGTTTTTGTCACAAAATGACTTACGCACTGTTAAAACTTTACCGACGACTGGGCGATAATTTTCTATAAGCGACCTGCATCCTAACTGCGCAAAACACTCGTAATCACTATGGCTTTCATTTTGACAGGTCAACAATTTCCATAGCAACGTATATATAAACAATCCGACTTCTCCACAACTATGTACCACGCAATGAATACTCGTATTGTTGTATTGTCAAAATGAAAGCTATTGAAATGAAGAATGTGATACGCAATTCCGATGCTGTTTACGCGACGCGCTATTAATTTTATGTCGGTTTATTACGCTCTCAAGCTTTAATACTATAGCTTTATGAGAAAATCACTTACACTGTACACTTACAATCCATTTAGCACTTAGTCGAGCCAGATAGTAGCTGTGTATAGCAGTTTTGATAACGTATAATATTTTAGGAACTTAATCGCTTTATTTTCTATCAAATGGAGGGAAATTACTTTATGATATTCACGGTAGATTCTTGGGCTATGTATCATCTGCAAGCCTAACATGTGCAGAGCGAGATCATTTTTTTGTCGCATTATCTTTGATAAGCCATACATTATCTCGTCTCGGGACGAGATAATACGACGACAATAATTTTATCATCGTCCATAATTTTCTCGCTGGACACTCACTCCAACATGGATGCTAAAGACTTCACTAATAATAAAAAGATTAATTTATTAATGGACCATCAGAACTACTGAAGCAGAAGGCTCGCTAAGGGACTAACAAATCTACCACTCCCGCAAAGCGTTTAACATTATTTATTACTTTCACTAAATTTTCCTTGCTTCATTATTCAAGCTGAACTCTTCACAAAACTCATTGCTCGGCGCTTCAGATTCCGTCTATTGTAAAAACAAAACTGTAGCCGAAGTCTAACTAAAAGCCTTTTATGAATCCTTTTTGCGCATGTTATGAACTATTAAAGGATCGAGGGACTTGATGAATGGGATTGAACGAACTTCAATTAACTTCACCCTGGATAGCCGTCTCTAGTTATTTACTAGATATTTTTGCAGCTTCGAATTTTTAGTTATTGTTTTGTTCTGCTGCCGCCACAGAAATTAAAATAATATTGAGATTTCTTTGGCTGCCACAGAGTAAAACAATTATCTGATGAATAAATATTTATAATCCAAACTAGCTTTTCCCTGCGGCTTCGCTCGCGTTAATTAAGCTCAAGAAACTCATAACACATCACTAAAGTTTCTGTAATACGAGTAATATAATTCAATCTTGATTATATTATTATAGAAACTTTAAAGACAGACAGACCCTATGTCCGTTTCTGTACACCTGACAACGTATATGCAAAATTTCAGGATGATCGGTTCAGTGGTTTAGGCGTGAAAAGGTAACAAACAAACAGACTTACTTTCGCATTTAGTCAGGAAGTGAGGACAAGGTGCACATCGCTATTAAAAATCTTTATTAAAATGTAGATATCAGTACCTCGACTGACTGCCTCGTTGTTCTAGCCTAGCAAGCGCGACTGCCTAGCGGTGAGGTCCTAGGTTCGATCCCCAGGTCAGGCACAGTGTTATGGGGTTTTTCCGGGTGGAACTTCCTAGTAGCAGCCCCGAGTCTGGATTTGTGCCCGATTCAATAGGCTCGCCCCATAATACATCGGACCTAACCATAACGGCGAAATAAGGGTGTACTATACACCTCTGCCCATCCCTTCGAGGAATACAGACGTGATTTTATGTGATGTGTTATGTGATATCAGTACTACCTCAGGTGTTATTTTTCGTACACTCAGGTGTCTGGTGTATATTTGCGCACATCATACACTTGTACAGTTAACACATTCGAGTCCACCACACTTTTCATAGAACTGATACGCCATCCCGCCATACATATAGCTAGTGGACCTTCCAGGAGGGTCCTTGGTATTACGTTTGCGCTAAGAGGGGACCCTCGAAGAGGGTTCCTGGCTAGAACTGAGGGATTATGTTTTTCGACCATAACTTTTTTAAATCGCGTTTAACAATTTTTTGGAGTATCCCATCAGGTTTTTACAATTTTATACTAATTCTGTCTTTTTGTTTTGCAAGGATTTAAGATTTGATCCCTCAGTTCAGATGCACATCCTGGCATTAGGTTAAAAACCTTGAAAAATACGCTACCACATTGTAAAATAGATGTTTGCTTGTTTCATGACGGTGGATTTTCCAAGAAAAACCTGAATGTAAAATGAGCCCTCCTCGTGGAATTTCTTATGGTAACGTGTTACAATATTAAGATGTGACACTGGATCCTGCACTAGGATACCCTGTGTCGCAGGATCCAGTCTCTCCCGACTAATATGGTTTTTGTTGTAATACATCAAATGCAACGGTGCCCTCGTGGGCACCCGGCATAGCGAATGCGACTACAGGGTGCCTCCTGGAGGGCTCCCGCCACTGAGCGTGTTAAACCGAGTAGTTCCTGTCTTTGAATAGATCACCATTATGTTATCGCGTGAGTACCATAGCACTGACTAGATTGCAAGTTGTCCGAAGGTCATGTAGTTATGAGGGTTAAGCGGATTTCCTTGACAGACATGTTAATAGATAATGTGCTCATCGACATAACACAATAACTATCAAGGCATATTGTTACGAACAACAAGTATGTTTTGAACTCCTTATAATACGGTTAAGACTCTGAAAGATTCCTTACTTGCTCATATTATTTTGGCATCTTCTGAAGAACGCAGCGCATCGAGTGTACATAGAAGTCGTTGTGCATTCTCGGCACTATAGTATACAACTACTTAACACCAGATAACAGATTCTATAATTGATCAATGAAGTAATTAGCAAAGTGCGTCCCAAACTCGGTAACAAAGCCTGAGTCTTGTTTCCTGTAATTGAAGGGGACACGTCCGTGACAGTCACTTGTTTACCAACTTTTGTTAAATATTGTTGGAAAGTGACTCGACTAAGCGGCGAACAATCTCTAAACAAATTATCTGTATAAGTGCCAAGTTACCTTTAGTTTTAAAGCCATTTAGCAACATATTGTGCCTATAAACTTTGATACATTAAAGAAAAAATATCCACGTAGCTTATTAAAAAAAATCTTAAAGTGTTTTTGTTTAAACTTTTCAATAATTCTACTACCACTTAAACTATTTTACAATCTATTGATTTATTTCCATTTGACTGGCCACACTTAACTTGCCATTATAAATCATTAGGTAATTTATAGCGTCTATTCGTAATTAATGGCACCATTACACATAGGTCTACCGAAATAATGTGCTGACGTAGCGATTGATCTTTTTTCCTTTAACCCGAATGTTGAATGGTCGCATTGTAAGCATGTCCGATTTCCGGGCAGGGCTGTAGAGGTTGGTGGGAACCTTACACGATTGCTAGTATGGTGGTTACATAGTGAAACCACCCGGTCTAATTGTTTTCAAACCGAATTGAACCCATTTCGATATTTGAGCAGCGCTGTTTGCCCTGAGCGTAGGTAAACAAAATCCTTGAATTCTTCAACCAAATGAGAAATCTTTTCTTTTCAAAAAAATACGAACTTTGATACATCGTGTAACAGATAATACTTTGTGATACCTGAAAGCACAAATGTGAGGACATCTACAAATAGGAGGACAGATAAAAAAACTCTTGTAGGGTAGTTCACTAGTTATTGGACGCGACTAGTGAATGGACACTTCGCTCTTTTACGGATTTTATAAGAACTACAAGCGATGTTTGAAGCATTCAAGCAAGTGTTATTTATCTTGCGTGTCTCCAAAGTCGATCTTAATATTTGAAATAACCAATAGATGCCGAAATTGGCAGTTAAAAAATATTAATGTAGTGGTCGCGACGCAGTGTCAAATTCTCGTCAAAAATAAATAAATTTGTTAAGGACAAGGACTGACAAAATAGTAAAAAAATCTTGTTTTTTGATTGTTTGGGACAAATTGCATTAAATATATGGTAGCTTATATTGTTTTACACGTTATTTCAAAACGTAATCTTAATGTTTTGTAATTTGAGATTATATTATCCCATGTCCAAGGACTGTAAGTGAATATATTTAGTGATTTAGTGATTGGACATCTTGTCCAATTACTAGTATTGAAAGAAACTTTTTTTTTTCAATTTTATGCTTTCTTCGTGTGTGTTTAAGTTATAAAAAATATATAAAAAAATCTTACTCTTCTGCTAGCTTATTTAGCAGTCATTGGACACTGTCCAATGACTATCATTTACGTTTATATTCAGTCATTGGACGCTACTGTCCAATGACTGTCTAATGTATGTCCAATGATTGGTTGCAGAAATAGATAGACAAGACAAGATGCCTAAAATTAAAAAAAAAGAACCTTACAGTTCTGAGAGCTTACGTAAAGCTTTGCAGGAAGTTCGAAATGGCGGAAAAATTCGTGAAATTGCGCGGAAGTACCTAAGTACATAGTACAGTACTAAGTACATAGTAAGGAAGTATTCCTAAATCCACTCTTCATTTTAAAATAAAACATCCTGAACACTATGTTCGCATAACTCGTCAAAATGTAGGGGACAGCTGTTTTTTTTCACGATTTCAGGTTTGGTCCCATAGTAAAAGTTGTTCATAATGATGAGTACAGAGAGTAAGAGGTTGTTAGTGTTTTTCCAATAATCCTGTATAAAACACTTGACTTTAGTTCAGTTTATTATTTTTAAAGTTGTCTAGTGACAAAAACCTAATTTAGATTTGTTTTTAGTTAGTAAAAGAGCATTTTAAAATCAATTAACGCCATCGTAAATTCTGTCCAATGACTCAAATAAATGTCCAATTGACTGCAAATGCTGTCCAATAACTGTGTTTTTTGGCACTTTTAAAAAAATATTATTTTAAATATATTGTACGTTATAATATTGTGTTATAACAACATGAAATAGAGAGATCCACTTTCCAACTATTGATTTATTTTTATGGTATGTCCTGCATTTTTGTAATACTGGAGTAAAAAAAAAAGAAAAGTTTAAATTCGCTTAACTGTCCATTGACTCGTGAGTTACCCTACGAGAAAGGGTTTTTTTTTATCACTGCGTACTAAGTGAATTTTTCAATGAAAGACGCAGTATTTCTTGAATGATTCGGTTTGATTCAATCAAGACGTAGGATTTTTTCAGTGATTAGATTTGATTCAATCATTTGAAAATATAATTTAAAAATAGTAAGCGCTCTTCCTCTCTCCTACTATAAACTATGGTGTGCTCGACAGGGTCAATAATTAATCCCATAGTCTTAAACATATCACCTGTTTTAAAATTACGTTATGAGTATTGAGATATGGGCATAATTAACGAATAAATGAGACCACAGAAATCTAAATAATTATTATAATCAACATAATAATCTAAATTATTATTTCCTTTATTCATTTAAAATCTTATCAATTATATTTTTAAATACTTAGCAACTAGTTTTTTTTTTTTGTAAATTTTTAAAGTATTATTTAGATTTCTGTAAATGAGACAGATTTTGTGTTCATTTGGTATTTTTTCAAAATAAAAAAAAATTACACAACACGCCAACAAAGTGAAAACTTGTACAGAACATAACCGCGATAGCTTTTTTACTTTTAGGGAAATTGTGATCTCATTTTAAGTGCATTTTTAAAGGATCTTTTGGATTTGTCGGTTATGATTAAAACTATGTAGGTATTAACGTAAGCTCCTTTCAAAGTAGTACTTAAGCATCATGTGACGGGCTCGATATTTAATATATTCACATCACTTTGTATCCGTCGTCATAGTGCTTCATATTGGAACTCGATGCATTCATGCCACTTTATTAGAATTCATTATGAACATGCGATTTTCAATGAGGTGCTTCATTGGGGATGTAATAAAATTGTATTATAATTTAATAATATTTAAAGTGTACCATTATTTATTGTATTTACTATGAGAGCTTTTTAGTAACGTAACCAGGGTCAGGGTGTAAACATAATCGTGTAATTCCTTAAAACCAGATGACATACTGGTACAGATTAAATAGGCACGGGAATTAGTTTGATTAAAAAAAAATAAGTATAAAATAAAAACAAAAAAAAAATGCTGTTATTTTTTATTTCATAGAGCATTTCAATTCCACGCATAAAGAAACGAAAAATCGTGGCGCTTAAATTATCACGTTAAGAAAAGAAGGTTTTTTTGAAAAAAAATGTTTGTCTGAAGAATTCCATACAAGATCAATCTGTGTCACGAGTCATAGTCTGTTCATCATGAGATTTGAAGGAATTACACTAATTCGGTTAAACCTGTATGATAAAAATTTATACCTACTATTTTGGAAGGCTTTACCAAACCACACACAAGATTTTTGCAATTATTATTATCATCTTTATTTATTTTTTATCCTTAATAATCGCAGATTCATAGAATTTCTTCAATGCCAGCCCTTTGTTTGTATTGAAACCTTTCAATTCTGTTTATGCCAAGACGTAATGATTTATGTTTTTACTCGTCCCTTTATCTAAGAGACTATAGCGTTATTCACTTAAAATGAATACTGTTTAAAAGTTGCTCAAGTTGGTTATAAAGGCCGTTCATGAAAAGTTTAGATAAAATTATTTATCCGCTTGGAAATTAAAAAATTTCGGAGAACGCTCCTCGAAACATTAATTTATGGTTTGTTGTATAGTAAACTAGGGATTTACTTTTATTTGCCTCCAAGAATTTGGCAGCGTAATTTTCAGTCTTCTTTTAAGCCTACAACTTTTTTAAACTTTTAGCCATAAGTAATCAGTAGTATAACGCGAGCAAAATATCGTCTGTGCGTTGTTATAGCCCATAATATTATGTGCATTTTCTTTCTTTTTTTTATTCGATAAATTTGTTTCATTTTGAAAGCCTATTTCTATTACCAAAACCCCTACTTATACCAAAATTCTCACTGTGTCTCGATTTACCAAAACCTAAAAGTGTTGAAAAAACTAAGAAAAGACAGTTATGTGAACCTGAAATATTCACATCCGAAAGCATAATGGATTTGGCAAATAACTAAATTGCACGTAGCCGATTTTTGCGTGCACATATTATCTGAATTGTACTTGTTGGTTTTGCTCCTTTTTAACGTTGCACGGCCATTAAATCGGAAATGTGCACGAAAACGTCAAAAAAGTATATTTTGAACTTAATAAAATAATAAAATAAAAATAATATTTTATCGGAGTTTATAAAAAAGACGTTTTGCTAGCGTTTTGAATTTTTAGGTTTTTTTTAAATCCTTACTAACATTATAAATGCGAAAGTAGTTCTGTCTGTTACATAATAACGACTAAACTACTGAACCGATTTTAATGAAACTTGGTACAGAGATAGTCTGGAACCCGGAGAAGGATATTGGCTACTTTTGACGATACGTTTAACGCGATAAACGACACACACGCGGGCGAAGCCGCGAGCAACCCCTAGTTTCTAGATAAAACTGAAAAGTTGATAAAATCGCCACATGAGTTTTGGCAAGCGCATCGACAAAATAAAAAAAACCTTTTCTTAGTTTCAGATTACACATCATACCTATTATATTTACAACATAGTACATTTTTTCTTGAATGCTTGCACAGAAGTGCCAACCTAACAGAAACAAAGTGGGACAAAGTTTATGCGGCACGTTTAACGGGTCCCTTTTGTATCCCACTTTACATTACACTCTACGTAAAGCGAGTTCTAAACGAAGTGAACAAAATTCTTATGTTATTTACCCGACATGTTAATTAACTCATTAATTGTTTGATAAAAGAACCAGGTTCGAAAATCAGAACTTTTTTTTAACGTAGAATTTGTCCTGCGTGGAACGTGTTGTTTAACGTTAGTCTTTTTACCTCAGGAAGACGCGTCATGTGAGTTTTATAACAGGGACATAAGGTTGATACTACAATGATTCACGCATCTTCGTGAGAATAAAAAAATACCATACATCGAATATCAAATTCTAGGAGAACAAAACGCAGAAAACTTAGCTTTGTCAGGCTTTTCATTGATAAGATTTACTTACGTTGTTTTGATTACAGTAGCCATAGGTACCACTGTTTACAAAACGTTGACTGACCCAGAACATTTCCTACATGAAAAAAAATTATACATCCCAATTACTTACAGACTGGAATTAAAATGGCGGCTCTATTGTTGTCGTATTTGCATCTCGCTCATGCACGTTCTCTGTGAGTGAAAGACAAATATTAAATGCGCCATTTTCAATGCCATTCTTTAAGTAATCGTGTTGTTTCATAGTTTATTTTCTCTGTTAAGCTGAAGGAACTTAGAAAATATATATTTTTTAATAACCTTTTAACAGACTTCATCACTATTCCATATTGCAAGCGGATGAAAGAACTCAAGGCCTTCCGTTAAAATGTTTTTTTATTTTGTTAAAGTGCAATTTCCTCTAGTGCTTTAGGTACTCGTAGAATGTTATAATAAAAGAAGCAATACAACACCAGCACTCATTAATAACAAGCTTTTACTTTGGCTGTAAAGAAATATGCAACTTATATAGTTTTTACGAGCACATGCATGAATTTGTCATGTCAAGTCAGCCAAAAAGGTTTTATTCACATAGAATTGAATAGTCAAGTCAAAGCTAGTGTTGTCAATGCAAGTAATGAAAAACTTCATTCAGTCCATTGCGGTGTGTTTCGTACTGTGGTTTCATATACACTGTATACAGTATGACTGGTTAGTCACTTTTTAACCGAAAATCATGAACTATGCTTATCATTCTGTACAACTTTTACTATGAGATAAAGGCTGAATTCGTGAAAGAAAAAATCTGCTGTTCAATCATCAATTATTTAGTATGGATCTGTGAAGGAACGAGGTATGGTGTTCCTCCAACGAAAAGGTAGGATCTTTAAACAAGGTGGCGTTTTTTAAAGCTTATTGCCAAGTATTTTACACGTGCAGCCTGTGGACCAATTATACTCAGCGGACTATCAGCGCCCTGCGAGTCCAATATAATACGGTTTCAGGATGTTGATGGGGCTGCCCCGTTGCTGTAGTGCATCTGGTGTGCTCACGCAGGCACACGTCGATGGTTTTCATGCCATCGTCAGACAGAGATCTGCCTCGTTGCTCTGCAGAGTGCGGGCCAGCTCCAACTCCATCCTGAAGACCATAGCAGGGAGATACGACTCTTCTTTGTTGAATGCCATTGTTCAAAGATGCATGACGAAAAATGAAATAGTAACATTTTTTTTTTTTAACTCTCTTGTCTCTCTTTGTCTCTTTTTTAATAACCAGCTATGGATGTTACTTATCCGAAATAAAGATTATTTTATTTCATTTATTTATTTTATACCTGGCGGTCTATTGCCCAACGGTTGATGTTGGGCGGTTGCATATAATATGCTATCCGCGCGTCACATCTTGATATCGTGATGTAGGATAGTTCGCATGTGGTGTGATAGATGTCGCAACAGAACAGTTGATTTTCTTTTCACGAATTCATCCTTTGTCCTTTAGTAAAAGTTGTACACAGTTGTAACCAGTCATGCTGTATACAGGGTGTGTCGCAAATAGTGGTCCAACGTTAAGGGGTCGACACACCGTGTATTCAGCTATCACATACCACAATTTGAACCATTTTTTACCATAGGTCTCAGTTTTTTTTTTTTTATTAAAATTAACTCTTCGTTTTACTAATTTAGCTGTCATTTCAACCCAACACATTATTTTCCTATTTTGTTTTTGTTTATAACTGCTGAATACACGTGCTGTCATATGCAAGTAATTTTTAATTTTTAGTAAATTTTTTCGAATTTTTTTTTTACAAAAAATAATGGTATATGATAGCTGAATATATCGCGTATCGACCCCTTAACGTTGGACCACTATTTACGACACACCCTGTATTACAAATATTATGGAAATAATAAAAATATACTTATGTACACTGCGAATGATTTCTTTGTACCTTGTTAAAGTAGAGCTAATTTTGTCTTCATTAAACGCTCAGGCATTTACCCAAACCCACAAGAGAGATTGGAAATTCATAGAGTAAACCGTTTTTGTCTTAATTAGTTGTGGAGTAGTTCAGAGTCTTGTGAAATGTTTAAGACGATCGATATTCTATGTAGGGGTTTCATTGAATAAATACCAATATTGTTTAGTATTGTGTGAGGCATTTGTATAATACAGTGTCTCAAGCATAATTTTACTAGTAGCTCGTACAACTGGGTTTGCGTTTATTCTATCCTATAGAACAGGTATTAGCAAGTAATTTTTAGTGAGGTAAAACAGTTTTTTTATCGAGGTCTATATTTTTTCTTAATTTAATGGACCGTCACTTAATTTTTGATTCTCAAAAAAGAACGAGGCTTTTTAAAAACTGATTTTAATAGGTTTAGCATAACTGTTAAACACTATGACTGTATTTATATAAAAACATACAATACAAATGAAAGCAGGTAAAAAAGTTTATTTTTTTTATTTTTATTCCGCAATTTTTTTTTGTTGTCGTGCCTCGGAAAGCACGTAAAGCCGTTGGTCCCGGCTGTCATTTGTAGATCTTTGACAGTCGTTACCGTTGGTCAGAAGCCAGAAAGTCTGACAACCAGTCTTACCAAGAGTATCGTATTACCCAGTTACTGGGTTGTGGATGTCTGATAGGCAGTCGCTCCATGTAAAATACTGATATTCAGCTGCATCCGGTTCGACTGGAAGCCGACCCCAACATAGTTGGGAAAAGGCTAGGCGGATGATGCATTTTTTCTTGTCTGTTAATTTTTTATCCCTTCCGCGCTCCGGCAATTGCCAACCGTGGCTCTAGAAAAATCTAAAACGCAGCATCAGCGTTTATTTAATCTTACACTTACTACTAGGGTTACAGAAGAAAGTCGTTTGAAACCAACAAACAAGTCTGGCATATTTTGTTCGTAACCAAATACCTGTCTTCCGACGCTCGGTCTGTAATCCGTAGCTGGATCTTCAATAGCTCATTAGCACGAAGCAGCTTTTAGTTTATGTAGATAACTTTAAACACCCGTGGAGATCGTTTGACAACTTTCTGAAACCAAATCAAAAGATAACAAAGTTTTAATTATTGTTTGAAATGAGTTTTTGAAGTCATCAGATTGATTTCTAGAGGTGCGTCGATTCTTAATCACTGAAATTATTTGTCGGGTGTTAAATTACCTTTTCATGATGTCACTTAACTAAGAAATAATGGTGGTTATAATCTTAACTTTGTCACTTAAAATGAAGTCTGACCCGAGTCGGTAACACGACGCTAAACGTTTACGTTCAAACGCAATTTATTTCTTTCACTGGGCTGACCCGACCTTTTATTAGAACCCCACTTTTAGTTTTTTTTCCGCGACTAGTTTATTGAAACAAATGTCGATATTGACTTATTGGATTATACTCTAATCTTACCACCACCGAATCTGCTACGTCGAGTGTTAAGCATACATTGCGGCGTAATCTTACCCCGGAACCATATGAAATAAGTTTACGTTGCGAGAAGTTAATCTCACAAAAATGTTATAAATATTTAGATGTATTAAAATTACTCAAATCGGTCCACCGATCTCGGAGAAATCTGTGTACATAGATTAAAAAAAAGATACGCATCGAATTGATAACGTCCTCTTTTTCGAAGGCGGGTAATAACATAATTTTGCTTATCACTTCGTAAAACGTGAACGGATTTGGCTGAAAGTAGATCACACACTTTTAACATATTCAAATCCCTGAAATAAATATTTTGGTAACCACAAATGGAATTTAATTTTGGACAAAGGTCAGGATAACAGGAAAATATTCAATTTTGACGCCAAATAGCTATGATGTTTATAAATAATAGCTTTTTCTTTTGCCACCCTTATTCCATGTTATTTGGGGTCAGCGCAAAATGTTTTCTGCTTCCATTCTTCCCTATTAGCCGTCCAGCTCTCATTTACTCCCTTTTCATTCATGTCATCTCTCACACAATCCATCCATCTTTTCGTTGTACTCCCTTTTCCCCTCCATGCATCAACATTTATATTCATCATTCTCTTAGTCACATGCTTTTCGTCCCTCCTCACCACATGCCCATTGCAAGGTAACCGTTTGTTTCCCTTTCAACTTTCCTGTCACAGGCGCCACTTTCAAAATTCTTCAAATATACTCATTTCGGACTTTATCCATTCTGTATACAAATAATAGCTGATTTCAGTAGATTAATGAGATAATTGAGAGTTTTAACAACCTGTATATCTCGGTTCCAATGTGATAACTTGTTGGTGCTAAATAAAATATATTCCTCTTACTAATAATACCTGTCTCGAAAACTAAGTTTCATTTTTAGCTAACTTAAAAATAATGGGTGGTATCCTGGTAGGTACTGAGGTTAAACTTTATTCATTCATTAAAACCTCAGACCAAACTTGTTAACAGTGAAGTGAGGCCGGTTTCATAAACATGTGTGAGTGTCGTGAGGCATAGTTTAAGGCCGGCCTCATACAGTCTCAATATCTCTCTGAATTCATAATCTTAGTTGGAGTTCATTGCTTGCTTAGTTCACTTTCAACCTGTGGGCACGGCCGCAGCTAGTTGACTTCTACAAATTTTACGAACTAAGCAAACAATGGACTGCTATGAAGAATCTGACATGTTCAGAATGTGTGAGTCCAGCCTAATTGTAGTTTGGTGTAAATATGGTTGTGTGAACGTGTATGTACAGAGCGAGGCGTAGTTTTGCGCATGCTTCACTCTGTTGTTCGCAGTGCTATGTCTTGGTTTTTTATTTGGTCTGAGATTAAAACTTCATCTTGGATTTGTCAAGCAAACAAAGTCGCATGCACAGCACGATTGTCATAAAAGGATTTGGAATAATGTCACTAATTTGACGTAATAAATTCTCAAATTGGTGAAATCTTTCTTCACGTCTCAGTGAGTCTCACTTATTTTCTTAATTGTTTCCGGTCGTTGACGCGTTAGTAGGTTGGTAATATATTATCTCCAATCTATCAGAATCGATGGATGGATGATATCGTTGCAGAATTCTGGCATGATATCATTATGTACTAGCTAATGTTAGATAACCCGCTGCGGGTGTTATCTAACAAACCCTAGTACCTACTATTATTTCTGTGTGTAAATTCATATTGGGATAATGCATTAGTTTCTATTATTGTTGTGAATCCGACCAACAATATCATTTGCAGACGGGATTATAATTTATGGAGTTGTTGTTCACTGTTTTGCAGTGAGGGAAGGTCGTCCTGAGGCGATATCATTTGTTAAACTAATAATAATTTGTCAAACTAATTTCATGTAGATAATATAGAAAAAACTATCATAACAAGTAATATAATGATATTATTAAAATACCGTCTGTGTTGTGCCGGACGTAAAGAATAGCACTACCCCATCTCTTTCCGTGGGTGTCGTTAAAGGCGACTAAGGGATTCGCTAGAGGATGGGCAGCAGCGTTCTCTGAGTACTATAACAACCCGCCTGCCTAGCATGGCGATTATGGCAAACCTCCCCAACATTGTTTGGGTGAGGCCTATGTCCAGCAGGGGACGTCATTCGGCTGAATGATGATGATGATTATTAAAATGTATGATTTAAAAAATCAGTAAAAACCTAGCTTAGTTGAACGCCTGCTTTCCATGCAGGCGGGTCTAATCTTCGATCCCGGCCTGCACCTGTGACTTTTCGAATTCATGTTCGAATCAGAATTTGTTTATCACTCGTTAATGGTGCAGGAAAACATCGTCAGGAAATCTGCACCCAGAGAGGGTTCTGAAAAGTTTTTGACGGTGTGTTAGTCTAGCGTTTCAATGTCCCGTATTTTGGTAAATACATATACGTTAACATATAAATGTTCGGGTTGTTTAGTTTTTGACGGTGTGTTAGTTTAGCGTTTCAATGTCCCGTATTTTGGCAAATACATATATTCCGTATGTTAACATAAACGTACGGAGTGTTTTTTTCATTTTAAGCTGAAGTTATTTCATCGAAAGAGTATTTCCGCAAATGAATCTAAAATAGACTGATATCCGTAACAAATGCACGCGAATTTAATTAAATCCGAACTGCGTACTATGTTTAATTACGACTTTGATTGTGTTGCTTTTTATAAACATTTCAAATCACGAGAAGTTATGTTGCGTGCAGTAAAGTCTGTAACAAAGTATAGTTTGAAGTCTAAATAAAACGAAATTTAACTAAGAATGCAAGGTTTTTTTGTCACGTCTAAAAAAGAATGTTCGTAATTTACATCTTCATGATCGTTTTGTCAAAAAAGGCCGAAAAAAAAAGTTGCAAACGCTGGCAAGTTAGTATAGTCGCACCAACCCAGAATCGTGGACTACAGCCTAACTAAACCCTTCTCATTTCTGAGAGGAAATCCGTACCTAGCAGTGGAACAGTAGTGGTATGATCATGCTGTGCTTATGCTATGTGTGGTTGTAAGAGCAATAAGTAGCTCATGCGTCTGTGAATGAGTACCTATTCCGGTTATAAAATAAATGCGAATCTTTCTTTGTAAAGAGGTGAAATGTATCCGAGATTAACACTAGAGACTTTTCATCCCGGAAAATAAAGTCGTAAATCTGGAAGACTACACAAAATTGCAGGCTACAGCTAATATTTATAGTAGTTTTAGCTTCAGATTTAATTATGATGTACATACAAAACAAATAGTGAAATTAATTTTACATCTTCAAACAGTGTTCGTAAGACGTAGAGTGTATTTGCTTTAAAATATTGCTCAGACGACGTGAAATAATGGATATTAAATCTTGGTCCTCTTCATGTCATGTCACACTTGACATTCATTAAGTATTTCGCTCATTAAACTTTGCTTGCTATCTTTACATGATATTAGTAAACTTTTGACTTTCGTCAACTTTAGACTTACGATTTTTTGATTTATACTTACCTAAACTTTAGATTGCATTAACGATGCCGTTTAGTGAATAATATTTCCCTTCTCCGCTTATGTCAGTGCAGCGATTCTCATTTATTCCAAGTCCTTTCCAATTTTTTGGTCCCCTTTTACGCCACAGTTTCGCTTCCCCACTGATTTGGGTGAAGTTGCTCCGACACGGTTATGCTCCCCCTTTCTTCCCTCAGTTTATTTGTTTGTTATATTATGAAGCTTTACACGCCCGAGGATTGGATTGAATCGATATCATTGAGTTAAAAGTTACAAGAGTGAACTCTCTAGTCTCTAATTTAGTTGAAGGTTTTTATTTGTTTTACTTATACTTTCATTTTTCTAAATACCTTTGCGTGGTGACTAGATGTACTAGATACCTGCCTTGGAGAAGCTTATGTCCTGCAAAAATCCTGGTTGATAGAACAGTAACTTCACCCCACAATACTCTTTAAAATGTACTGACAACTGAAAGTGAAACAGTGAACGAACAAAATAAAAATGCAAATTAGATAAACTCAATTTCATTTAGATACTTATATTTAAACTAAATCCACTGAATTCCCTTTTTAAAGCGGTCTCTACTAGGATTATCAAAGTGGTGTAGTGACGATTTTTGAGGTTAGCTACAGTTTTAATTGAATTGTCAGACCTTTGCATAACCCGATAGTGTGCTGGAGAGCCTGGCATGCTGCCAGGACAATCACGTTTTCTGTGATTGTGTCCATTTTCCACACTCAGCTAATTTTCAACTTTAAAATAAAGCCGTGTATATAGGTACAGGTTGGCCAAACTACAGACGTTAACGTTATCCTTTTATTAAATATAGGGTGTCTCAATGTCTATCATATTGAAATTCAACCTGGGACGACGGGCTGACTCTCAATTGTTTGCTAGAATATCTTTTTTATTTCAAGTTACCATTATGTTTTCTGTTAATTTAAATTTTTCGAGTGTTTATTCGCAGATTTTCTACTTGCTTTAAAGACATCAACCATTACAAAAAAAAACTGCCAATATCTTGAACCTTGAGACAAACGCCTTAAATGCTATTTTACATTTTCTTTTAGAATATTACATCTCATTAAAAAGTAAGAGCTTGAACCGTTTCTTCAATCAAGGAGAGCTTAAATAAAAATCTATCAGTGTCAGTCTATCTCTCTATTTTAACCGTATTAAGGCATTAAGTCCGCCTCTGTAATAATTTTTGAATAAAGAATAAAATAAATAAATAAACCGTATCCCGTAACAGGCGGAAGCCTTCCCTACGTGTTGGTGCCATTAAATGTGTATGACAGATTACTCAGTACAATTTTTCGCAAAAAATTGTCATTTCCGGGTCCGGAATAAGTACTGAGAAGCGTGGCGAACCAATAGGAGTCAAAAATGTTATAGATCGTAAACATTTATTGGATGGGCTATCGCCTGCTTTTTTAACCAATTGGATGTCGTTTATTCTTATAGGGTTTCGATGTCATCAGCGGTTTGATTTTAAAGGTTCATGGGGTTAGATTCGATGTGTGTTTCTATTTTATAGATATTGTAACGACTTGATTTGAATATACTCGATGACTTTTTTTACCGTCTGGAAAATAATTGGGTGTAATGGGTGAACGGAGTAGAATGCCTTGGCATATTTTTCTTTTTATTAATTTCTCCATTGTTACCTACTATACTCGTAGAATCTCAAATCATACGCAAGTGTGTATGATTTGAATTAAGATGTTATTTAATCGATTTATTTACTGCATGACTGCCTCGTTGGTCTAGCGGTCGCAAGCGCGACTGCTGAGCATGAGGCAAAGTGTTATTTGGTTTTTCCGTGTGGAATTTATCAGTAGCAGCCCGGAGTCTGGATTTGTGCCTTGTCGATGGCAATACGCTCGCCCTCTATTACATGGGACGTAAACATAACGGCGAAATGTGGGTGTACTATACACCTCTGCCAACCCTTCGGGGAATACAGGCGTGAGTTTATTATTATTTACTTCATCTGTTTTTATTGATTTAATATGAAAATTTACTTCAAATTAGTACTAGTTATTAATTTTATTACAGGAAATTAAATAAAACTATGCCATGGGGTTCCACTCCGTTCACCTATTATACCCATTTTTTTTCCAGAATAAAAAAAAAACATCCGGTATAAAAGATAATTCAGAGTCTAGCCTTTTTTTATGGATGGGAAATCATCATATGACTCCTTCCGCTCTAGGGGGAGCGGAAGGGAGTGTCAGACTCTTATTGACTAAAACCCATCCGTGTTCCTCCTAATGCCCTTCGCGTTCCAGGGCCGCGGTAACTCTTTCGAACAAATTCCGCAACCCTGTCAGTCAGAGTCTAGCCTCTTTTCATGTGCAAAGTAAACTGCCGTGCCCATTTTTTTTTCTTTTTTCTCATTTTTAGGGTTCCGTACCCAAAGGGTAAAACGGGACCCTATTACTAAGGCTCCGCTGTCCGTCTGGCCGTCTGTCCGTCTGTCTGTCCGTCTGTCACCAGGCTGTATCTCATGAACCGTGATAGTTAGACAGTTGAAATTTTCACAGATGATGTATTTCTGTTGCCGCTATAGCAACAAATACTAAAAAACAGAATAAAATAAATATTTAAGGGGGCTCCCATACAACAAACGTGATTTTTTTGCCGTATTCATAGATAATGGTACGGAACCCTTCGTGCGCGAGTCCGACTCGCACTTGGCCGGTTTTTTCTAATGTAATAAGGATCCTTGTCGATGAATTCATGAAAATGATTAGAGTTTATGGAACGAGTTTACCTTCAAAAAAAGCTGTTACTTATTATTTCTGATAATATAAATATTATTATGTTATACAATGTTGAGGCTACGATTCATTCAGACTGGCGTAGGAGTATAATGAGGGATAAAACTGTAAACTTAATATTACTTCGTTCAACATTTTCAAGTTGAACGAAAAGAGCATAATACATAGTTTAAAAAGTAAAAACATGGAACTGTTTCTCTATTCATAAAGCTTTTAGAGCTTTTCGCATCTGTATTGAATTGTCAAGTCCAATAAAAATGTTATACTATTTTGTTACAGAACAACGTTAACAATAATCTATACGGTAAAATAAAATAAAGAATACCTAGGAAAAGACGAAACTTATACACGTGTGAGTGGAATACCTAAATAAAGCCAACCGCTATTGGCTATTTGAATACTTGTATCTACAAATAAGCAACGTACTGAATCACCTCAATCCATAATTCTCACGTAGATACGTAATACATTTTCAATCCGTATTCATAAATCTATGTCCCGGAGTTCGTGAGACGTAATAATGTCCGACGCATGCGGCGGATACCAGTCGAAAGAGTTTGGAGGACCGCCAGTGCATTCAGGTGGAAACTGAGCCTCGAATACATTTTGGCCCAATAATACATGGATCTATTATATTACTATACACTTACGTGGTTTTAGTACAATCGGATTTACGTGCTGTTTGCGTAGGTTTATTAACCATGTGGATAATAGACGTAAAAAGACGTGCATATTACATTGCGCACGTGTCGTGCTTTCGCGTTTCTGTTTCTCTTCTGCAACTAGATCCAGCATCGTAATTGCGCAAAACACTCGTAATCGCTATGGCTTTGATTTTGACAATACAACAATATTCATTGCGTGGTACATAATTGTGGAGAAGTCGGATTGTTAATACATTGTAGGTATACGTTGCTATAGAAATTGTTGATCTGTCAAAATCAAAGCCATAGCGATTACAAGTGTGTTGTGCAATTAGCATGCAGATCTTATGGTGATATTACACGGTTCACTTCTGCCTTTCAATTTGGATGAAGCAACCAAATTGAACCATGTAAACATAAAGGTGAATCATTCAATATCATTGATCAATAATATGCTTTCATTTTTGCACCTTTCACCCAAAGTGAATCAATATGGTTGAACCGTGTAGTATGGCCATTAGGAATGTAACTGATTGACTATCGGTAACATAGACACAATAGATAAACAATGGACGCCGCCACAGATCCGCGGCGCTGGGATATTATAAACTAAACACGTGATGAAGATGATGACATAACTAATTATTCTTGCTTGTATTCCATAACCATAGTAGCTTACTGAACTAAGGCTGGTATTCTACTTATCAAATATCTTTGTCCAATGTACATTTGATCAAATAAATTGGACGACTTCATCAAATGTCTCACCGATATTTGACCAAAGATTAATGACATTTAAATCAAAATGGCTGCAACTAAGATTTCGTGAATAATTTCAATAACGAAATTTTTGATAAATGCTTATGAAAGCAATGAATGTCTTTATAATACGAGGCACCAAGATTACAAAAATAAAACAAAACGTTCAGAGATGTATACAACTACGAATGCTATTTTCTCTTCGCCTTTCGATCCATGGGTTTACCCAAAGCTTTTTTGTTTACTTTTTTTGTTTTTTAATAATAATCTAATGATGATAGCAGCACATAAAGTCATTCCACGTTCCTCCATTTTCTCAGACTACGCAAAATCTTGGACAAAGTTATTGGACAAGTGGAATGGGCATCACTCAAAGAAAATTGATAAAATATTGAACATCAATATTGGACAAACATGTTTGATCAGTGGAATACCAGCCTAAGCTCTAGCTACAGGAATCACTTGGCATGATATTCATTTCAATTTCTTGTCTTGTCTTTAAAAAGGCCAACGTTGTTAAATAATTATTTATGTATCTTGTTTCTTACCGTACTATAAATACTCTTAGAAAGTTTATTGTTATAACGAAGTAATAGCTCAGTGGAGAAGTTGTAGAGGGGCGTGTACCGATGTGTTTGAAACACAATTCAAGTTTATGGCCAGCTTCAAACGGCCAACGAAAACATTGTGAGGAAGTTCGAAGCAGTAAAGACTTAGAGCAAGTGGCGTGTCGTTAAATTAATGGCAAATAGATCACGACTTTTAAAAAGGCACGCTTACAACCCGAATCTCTTCAAAGTTTGAGTGAACAGGCTTCTTCTGGGTAAGTTCGTTCCATCGTAGACTTTGTCTCTGTCACCTCTGACCTGGACCAGAGAGTGGTTTGCTCTTGATTCAAATCAAATAAAAAATAGGCTAACTGCCATCACCGATTGGTGAACAAGAACCTTTTTTTTCTAAGACAGCCCTATCTACTAGTCTCTCTACTCTGTTCACCCAAAGATGGGTCCAAACAGCTCCTTCATTTCGTAAATTATAGCCGTAAGAGACTGCTATCAAAAAAACCGGCCAAGTGCGTGTCGGGCCACGCGCAGTAATAGGGTTCCGTAGTTGCACAATAATGCGGCGTAAGAACAGGGCTTAGTAATTTTTCAATGGAATTTGTACGAAATTTTTACTTTTCCGGTTGGTCGACTATTACTCGTAAACTTGTAAAGCTTACTTATCTGTGTTAGTTTGTCTTTTAACTTCATTGTGTTTAATACCGTGATTTTTTTCACATATCCAAAACTAGCCGTTTAGCAGGCGGGGGGGGGGGGGGGGGGGGGACACTTGACCCTAATAAAAATTAGCACTTTAAAGTTTAATATTTCAGAAACGGATCCCTTAATCGAAAGATTATACTAACAAACTAAGAATATTTTTGAAAGACCTATCCAACAACACCCCACACGAAGAGGAAGACGGGAAAAAAAAACATCGCCACTTTACATATACAGGAGGCACCCTCAAAAAAAATATATTTTTCATGATTTAATTTTACCACTTTGTCATAGTGATTTATATGTATATCCGTGCCAAATTATAGTTTTCTAGAGTAAAAGTCTAAGAGTCTCTGAGCTAAGCTGCGGACGGACGGACGGACGGACATGGCGAAACTATAAGGGTTCCTTGTTGACTACGGAACCCTAAAAACGTAAACGACATCATCTAAAACCATAAAATAGCTATATTGTCCATGCTTTGTTTTTTAAATATATTTGTCATTCTTTGTATGGTAACGTTTTGTAAAGAACCGTCACTAATCAACTTACGGTGCAAAGGGTATAATAATGCCGGTTATTATACAGGGTGTCCCTGGATGTACGGATCAAATCGAATAGGGGCGTGGGCAAGGTCATTTCAAAACTTTTAGTCGTAAAAACTTGAGTAAAATTTTTGCCAGACCAAGAAAGCCTTTGTAGTAAATGTTTTTTCTTATTGAACACATGTTTTCTAGCTGCGTAAAAGTATTACCACAAGAAAGGCCTATAGTTCGCCAAAGTCCTGAAAAAAAAAATAGCTCTGATAGTTTTTTTATGATTTTTTTCTATGCGAATTGATTGAAAAAAAAACATTAATTGGTTAACTTTTGAACTGTAAATAATTGCACCGACATTCTCAGGGTTAAAAAGTTTGGAAATGACATTGCCCACGCCCCTATTCGATTTGATCCATACTTTCAGGGACACTTGTATAAGTACGTTTTAAAAGGACCATTTATCATGTTTAGGATCAAATGTAACACAACACCAAGATAGTCAACTTGAATCCTTAGCTAATACTCAATCACAGAAAAAAAGAAGTCGCGACAATCAACTACGCTCGTAAGATCACAAGGGGACATTAAGTAATTAAGTCCCGTTGATCCATTACACAAGTATCAATCTACGTCATGAGAGACAGAATACAGACATAATAATAGGTAGAAGGTTGGAGATTCGCCAGTGCGTTGAGACGGAAATATTCCAAATTGTTTACATGCCTAACAATATAAATGAGGTACTTATTGTATCTTATGCGAGGCTGGTTATCTTCATATTTGCAATGTGGGTCAACCCTAGCAGGTAAAGAACTTAAAGCTGTAATTATAATTTACTAGCTGTTGCCCGCAGCTTCGCTTGCGTGAAATTTTAAACCCTCTTGAAGCCCCTTTTTAAGTATAGGTTTTACTTGGATTTTATTCCTAGCCAGAAACCCTATTATTTGATTTCATGCTTTTAACTTCCTAGAAACTTTTATCCTCTATTTCACCCCTTAGAGGTAGAATTTCCAAAAACCCTTAAACACGTGTATGTTTATTTCTGACCAGTAACCTTAATATTGAATTCCATGTTTCTTACTTCAAAAGTACCAAATTTCTCATACAAACTTACAACACTTATTTCACCCCCTTAGGGGTTGATTTTCCAAAAACCCTGAAACACGTGTACGTTTATTTCTGACCAGTAGTCTAAATATTGAATTTCATGCTTCTTACTTCAAAAGTACCAGATTTCTCATACAAACTTACAACACTTATTTCACCCCCTTAGGGGTTGAATTGCCAAAAACGCTCAAACATGTGTACATTTACTCCTAACCAGAAACCTTAATATTTAATTTCATGCTTCTTACTTCAAAAATGACGGACTTGCATACAAACGATAATCACCCTTTTCACCCCCTTAGGGGTTGAATTTCGAGAAATCCCTTCTTAGTGGATGTTTTTGTCACGTAAGGAACCTACTGTCCAAATTTCATATTTCTAGCTTTAGTGGTTTAGGCTCTGCGTTGATGAATGAAATGTCAGTCAGTACCAGTCTCTTTATATATAAGAAGAAGATTGAAGAACTTATAATAAGAGAAGAGCATAGTAACCTGGGGGGGTTACCATGATCTCTTACGCGACGACTTACGTAGGCGGTTTAAAACGACGCGAATTGCGAAGCGATGCGATGCGGTGACACGCGATGCGGTGCGAAGCGGCGGCTTTGTCCTACGAGCTCGCGGACCGCTCGCTGCGCGCCGCCGTCATTCAGTAGCACTATACGGCACCGCATCCAGTTCGCGTGAAAATATCAAGCCAACTGACAGCATTCGCTTCGCGCCGCGCCGCGCCGCACCGCACTCCACGTGCGTTTGGTCACGTAGACCACTTCAATAGGTATCGACTGTTTGTTGTTTTCGCGTCGCGCCGCGCCGCTTCGCGTCCCTTGTAGATCGCTCACGTAGGATGACGCGTTAGAGCAGGAATGTTTTAATATTATTACGAGAGTGGGTAAGAGATGGCGCTAGAGAGCTGTCTAGCGCTGTCACTTTCCCACTCTCGGAATAATATTAAAACATTCTTGCTCTAACAGATCATGGTAACCCCTCTGACCTTAGCTTGAAGTTATTTTTCTATTCATAGGTATCGTGCTTGGAATGTAAATGTAAGCAAAAGAAACGGGCTATAGTCCCGGAAAAGATCATCTTATTCAACAGAGGAGCAAATGGATTACAATACTGTTACAAAAAAGAACCGCGTAACTGTCAGTTTTCTATAAAAAAGATAACTAATGATTGTTTGAAAACGATTTAGTTCTCCAATAGCAAAAATAATAACCTCAAATGTTGGACATCTTTATTTGTCTGCACGTTATTCCCTAATGTGCCGAGTTCTTTGTTAGGATTTTGGTTTTATTTAGATATTTTTCCTCTATTTCCTTTTCTTAAAACATCTAATATCTACATTTTGTTTAGGGTTTCGTACCCAAAGGGTAAAATGGGACCCTATTACTAAGACTCCGCTGTCCGTCTGTCCGTCTGTCACCAGGCTGTATCTCATGAACCGTGATAGTTAGACAGTTGAAATTTTCACAGATGATGTATTTCTGTTGCCGCTATAGCAACAAATACTAAACAACAGAATAAAATAAATATTTAAGGGGGCTCCCATACAACAAACGTGTTTTTTTGCTGTTGTTATAGATAAACTTTCCCTTGAGGAGCTCGTGGCTAAATAATTACAGCCGCATAGACCGATCTTCCGGGTTAGGCCACGCTTGCCGAGGTTGGTCTGTGGATGGGTGACCATTTACCATAGCGAGTTTCCTCCGTGCCTCGGAAAGCACGTAAAGCCGTTGGTCCCGGCTGTCATTTGTAGATCTTTGACAGTCGTTACTGTTGGTCAGAAGCCAGAAAGTCTGACAACCAGTCTTACCAAGAGTATCGTATTACCCAGTTACTGGGTTGTGGAGGTCTGATAGGCAGTCGCTCCATGTAAAATACTGATATTCAGCTGCATCCGGTTCGACTGGAAGCCGACCCCAACATAGTTGGGAAAAGGCTAGGCAGATGATGATAGTACGGAACCCTTCGTGCGCGAGTCCGACTCGCACTTGTCCGGTTTTTATTATAGTCTAGCTTAACGTGTTTAAAAACCACACATTTTCACCTATTGTAAAAAATATTTCTACGTATTCTCAATCTCATTTATTTCAATCATTTGGTTCCAAATAGACCTCCAATTACAATATACCGTATCGCAACAGCATCAAAAAAACAGTTCCGTTTATTTCGAGGAACTGCGGAACATAGGAAGGAACCTTCTGCCAAATTATTTTTTAAATAACTAGCTAGCTGCAGAACTTTTTCAATTGTGGAATTTTCAGCTTAGCTTGTGCGAGCTTGCACCTACAGTTTCGTTTACCTTTGCTCTCTATCGAGCATAATTCGGATTTTATACGATGTTGAAGGAGCTTTTAGTATGTAGATCGTACATAGTATTTACATACAAAGGATTTCGATGATTTGAATAAATGTACAAATTCAATTTGAATCATTGTTAAGAAAAACAATCTAAACAGAAAAAGCGTTCGCTTCGAAGAAGTATTACACAAACTGGGGAAACTTTCTCAAATGTAAGATTTGTCATTTGCATGAGAAAAACTTTTGTATTTCATAACAAGACGAGCAACAGCCTATGTAGCCTAAGTATATTCGCAACTACCACCCACACAAAAAAACGATTTATAATTACAACAAAACTTCAACAAATTGAAAGATTGTAGGTAAGGAATACTTTTTTAAACAATCTCTTTTAATAAATCTCGAATTTGCACGAATCCTTTTATTAATGTTAAGTGAAATATTCCTTTGACTGAAGTAAAAACGTAACAAAGTTTATTAAATATGAATGTCTAATACTTTTAAGCGTTCACGACGTGGGTATTTTAACTGTGTTATCCCTCGGCTAAATTAGCTGCCACCGCGGCATTAAGGCGACGACACTCGCTCTTTATTTGTTTAGGACGATCATTTAACTAGTTTCGTAACTTTGAATACGGCTAAATGGAATCATTGAGTGTAAAACTGCTAATGCGTGTTCAACAACGTGATACTGTTTTGGAAAATTTAATTATTACAGGCGAAGTTTACGCAACAGGAACTGGGTTGTTTTTGAAACTTTATAAAGGCTTTTATCAATTTAATTTGTAGGTACCAAAAATAATTATTGTGGCCCGTGGCACAACCTGGGTCCCAATTCTCCTAAAATAAATTGTTGCCAAACGCAATCGAACCACAACCGTCAGTCAGTTTTTGTTTTCGAAAACTTTCAAAATGATTGATTTTGTGTCAAACAATTCGACAGCTTTTGAAATTGAGAACTGTCTGAATGAATGGTTCGGCCTTGGTTCGGTTGTGATTTATCAAGATTTATTTTAGGAGAATTAGGCCCCTGGTGCACGACACTTCCTCATCATTAACATTAAAAAACGTACATTTTCACTCTCGGAAACAGACAATCAACACAATAGGAATTAGATCGAATTTATTTATCAAAAAAGTTAGTGTTTGTTGTAACTTATAACTTAAGTATTTAGTGAAAATATCTTCAAACTTTTTGATCCGAATAATAAGCAGATAAATTGAGTCCGCGAACAAAGCCTAAGGCACAGCTAGGTATTTTAAGTAAATAATATATTTATAAATCAAACAACATACTTATTGTTATAATATTTATATCATATAATGTGTATTACATTTAAATCACGTCAGTTATTATATATAACTTCTTAATACATGAACGAATATACGTATCCTCCCAAACGTTTAATTACTAATGATATTGCTAATTAATATCTAACGTAACGACGATGTTCAATTAAACAAGCTAGAATACAATATCCGGTGTGTTGCAGGCACCGTACTGTTATTAAAGCTAGTGTGTGTACTGTTATGACAATATTTTGAGATAGGTGGCTTATCTATTGTGTTTATACAATGTGTTAGGTATTGAACTGATGAAAATTTTACGACATATTGATCACTTATTTTTAGTTACAAAAATACTCCAATTTTGAAATACCAAACCTATCTTCTCAGTATGGAAGTCATTTTGATTACCTGCTCAGTAATGGAGGTGTAAATTAAAAATACAAAACATATTAGAAATGCAATATTTTTAGATCTGGGAGTTAATTTTCACAAAAGGAGGTTTTTTTATGGATAAAATTAAGTGTTTAAAATGCCCTTAAATTTTCCACCTTGTATAGGTATGCAGAATACCTGCCTATAATATCAGTGGCAAGCTCTTTGCCACATCATAGATCATTTGATGATAATATTATAAAATGTGTTGGTATTTATTATACCTACCTACTTTTAATATGTGTATGTGTGTCTAACTAATCCAGGTGTTATTATAACTAAACTACTATTGTTACCATACTAAGTTTCTGCGCCAGCCTGTGTTTCTAACCATACTTACAAATCTAATATTGCGTTCAGTAACATGAGACGTCATTGTTGTGAACATATCACCCCTAGAGCATTGAACCTCAAACAACTAGTAAATTAAAATCACAATTCCACTGTTTGTGTACTTTCCTTATTAGATCGAGTTATTCCTATGTGACTTGACTCGTAGGTTAACCACCGCACTGACCTTTGGTGAAATGCTCCCGATATTACCTGAGTATGTACCCACCAACGTAGCTTTTAGCGGATGGTACCGAGTGTGTAGGGATCTGACCCCAGCAAATTCCGTCCCCGACTCGCATGTATCGTAACCTTGATTAAGCAGAGCGCGTGCTTGTTCACAGTTCGCCAGGAGAACGAGCGCATGATGCACGACGTCCTCCAGGCGGGAGTTTTAAATCGCACCCAGTCGTCGGGGTTGCGCTGACGCCGCGCTACTCGCCGCGGCCGCGCCTCGACAATGTGCGGCCGGCCGCCGCACCGCCGGAGGAGCCGCCGGAGCCGGACCCCACGCGCACCACGCCCGACGCGCCCGACCCGCCCGCCGCGCTTCGCCAGCCGGTGAGCGCAGCCCCGGGGGTCCCCACGTGAGCCCCATCTCCCAACTACGGCCTGCTCCAGTACCGTGTTCGCGTCACGGCGCCCGCGCCAGCCTTGCACGCGTGTGAACGCACAAACTGCTGATAGGCGCACCCACAGCAGTGACGCATCGGTATGTGAACTGAGAGAATATTCATAGATATAGATAAGTTATTTGTTCGCGTATTGAGAATTTGAGAGTGACGAAATGGACGTGTAGGTAGCCAATGTGAAATTGTGAACAAATAGTAAAGAATGAAAATGTTATTGTTGAAACGTATCGGATAGGATGTAAAAGACAGAAAGTCAATAATCCACGGTAGTTAATAAATATGCAATTGTCTTAATGTTAAGACTTCATATGAAACTAAAGGAAGAAATATAATTTGCAATTTTAACTTCACCTGTATTTCGTACACCGTTGAAATATGAATAGATAAATAATAAATCTAAGATACTCATTAATGAATATGTGTCTCTGAGAACTGTGCAAGAGGCTGCAGTTAGAATGTTGGATATTTGTAGATTTGATAGCATAACTGTGTAATGCGACACATACCTAATAATGATAAAAGTACCAACTTCAAACGGGAACAATCGTCAATACAATAAGGACAAGTTAGATTTCTTTCTTTATTTTAATAAAATAATAAATTAATGTTAATATTTGGTGGTGTGGAAACAGTGCCATTAATGCACAATGAAGTAATTTAAACCCGCATGTAATATATAACTCCTCTCGCTATCAAACCTGATGATGTATTTAATAGGCATTATTACTGAAAGCACCTTTAAAGATGTACGTATAACAAAAAAAATTAAAGCCTATAATTTTATCAATGAGCACAATATAGTTTTATTTTATTAATCACAATCAATACAATATACTAATGTATTATTATATTCTTACAGTAAACATACAAGTTTGTATTTCACTTAACAGGTCTTAACAGAGCTTCAGCACAATAATGTTGAGTTACTACTGTTAATATTGAACTCCCAATTGTTCAACTCTAATCAAAGAGCTTTCGAAACTGCGCTTAAAATAAATAAAAAATCTGTTAAAAAATAAGAGCTTTTTGTATAGTAGTTGTTGTAGTATTATTCTTACGACAAGAATATTCTTGTAAGTAAATAGAGATGCAAAATCAGTGTCGTTCGCTCCGATGGTTTTGTCGTATTTAACATCGAGTTCAATGCAGTGACGCGAGCGGTTAGGTAGAATATTATTATATAAAATATGTTAGCGTTCTTCGGCGCGACCGCGAGCTCGTGCACAATGAGCAAGCTTCATGTTTCAGCCTGTTTTGCAGCGATTAACGGTACTCGTAACAAGTTTAAAACGTCACAATTATATTTATGATTATATTTATGGTGCGCGGAAATAATGTAACGCTACCTTTATTACATTAGATGGCTCTCTTCCAAAGTAGTGACGTATGGCGTTAATTTAATTTAACTGCTTTGCTTATCGCAATTAAATTAAATTTGAAATGATGATACAGATTGTAAATATCGTTATTTATTAATATAGAGCTACTTCGTTCACCTTTAAATGTTATGAAATATTGGCTTCATTACCTATAGCATGCGTATTGGTTTCGTATCAGTTTTCAGTAGTTTACAGTGAAGTCCCTTGTCGCTCTAACTGATCACAGTTCTACAGGCTGAAGTATGACGCGGGTCGTCGCCGCAAACTTAGTGTTTTCCTTCTACCAACACAGAGGATTAGACAAATATCTTATCTTGGTGTAACAAATATCGTATCAAATAACTATTACTGGAATAAAATCCTCTCATATATATTTCTTAATAATATTAAAATACTCAAGGGATTTTGTAAATAATAATTAGTTTGGAACAGTTTTCTGTTCATGGCTCGATGTTGATTAATATAAGTATCTAATTCTAATTTATTGGCTTCTGACCCCAGCTTCGCTCATATAAGTACATTTATTTATTTCTTTATAAAAAATATAGTGGATTTCTCGCATTTATATTGATTACACAGCCCTATGGATCAATGTAAAAGTCCCACTGAGATCCGTCCAGTTATTCCTATGCGCCTGCATAATTATTTAATCTGAAATTATTTAATACTAACACATAGATTCATTTTCTAAGGCGTTAAACTGATGTAGTTTAAAAAGCTGGATCTGGTACTTTATTCTCTTAACCGTTAAACCTGACTACATCAATAAAAAACAATTCTTCTCCCTATTACGCAACAAATTCAGGCAAGTCTCTCTATTGCATATGCTAATCTCAAGAACAAATTATTTCAATATTATACTTTGCACTACCTACTAGAGCCAAATTTTAGAGTTGTGAATAAAAAGAAACAAATTTTGTAGGCCAGGATACGGATTACGGCTATTTATTAACATCCTCTATGTGCGAAGCCGGGGCGGGTCGCTAGTGAAACATAATCCGGATTTATACTCCAACTATCTGCGATATCTAACATGATTTTAATCTTAAACTATTTGGCTCGGGTCGAAGCCAATTTATGATCCAGTAATAAATAATTAAACTTACACTTTGTGAATACAATTTTACGAACTTTATATAACTACTTATTTTGTGAAAATGACAGCCGTAGTTGCAATGTGGACGTTGAGCGCTGAATCCAGCAAGTTAAATTGCACAAGTTATTGAAGCAAGTGCAAAGCAAGTTATGTTAGAATCTTAAACGTCAAATCAACTAGCAAATAAATTGCAGACATTTGCTTCTGCAACCAACGTTCAATAGTAGACACACCCACAACGAGTCGACTTTTAGTAGTTTTACGAACTACTTAAACAAGCACTTGCTGCAATACTTTGTGCAATTTATCTTTACAGAGGCTGCAAGTCGGTAAAACTTTAAAAAATTGAGTTGCCGCAGGTGTGTCCACAATGTGACTTGCATTTGCACAAGTAAAATTTGTGGATTCAACGCTTTAGACACAAAACCACAATGCTGGTAGCAAGAAAACACTGAGTGAACATTGCTGTTCCATGTTACGAATATAATATTTAATGTGAGCTAGGCGTGTGTGTGTGCCCTACATATTGCTAATTTTCAGCCTGTCGCTAATCGTTCAGTTAGCATCGTAAATTTTTACGAATCTAGAACATAGCTACGTGCAGTAGACAACAGACGAGATTGATGATTGAAAATAATATCGAAGCATTTTCAAATCGCAAGAGTCCAGAGATTACGACAGGCTGGAAATCTGCCGTGTGTCGGCAGCAAGGCTAACGCTGTGCTACTACTAGTTACGAATATGTGTATCGACAATTAAATGTACGTATTAGTTTAATTGCGATCCGCATCCCCTCCCATCCTCGTGTGATACGATATGCTACGTGTTCAAATGTTATCGTTTGATTATCTCTAAGATATCGCCACTGAGCGAGAACTGTCAATGCATTCATTCGGCTATACTAGAGATCAATTCCAAATATTAAACAGGACCTATTAACGTAATTAGTGTTAGAGGGAGATACAAAGAATTTTATAGTTGTTTGTTGTAAATGTCAGTTTTAATTAATCTATTTTACAGAACAAAATGTTTAATAAAATATCTTTATAAAATAAGCCGTTGTATCATTTGTTTGATGGGTAATATTATATTTATGGAGCGTTGGGGTCTTTTGCGAGGCATCGAAGGGTTAATATGTTAAGTTGGTGTGTGCACAAAAGCGTGCGTACCTATACCTACAAGTTGTGAAGAGAAAAGGTAGGGTTTGAAAAGGTGGGGCAGAGTGAGAGCGGCATTCCTCCCTGGGCACCCTCTGAACTATGCGGCCGCTCATGTGCCGCCGTGTTGCCACCGTGCATGCTCCGAAACAATTTGTACTCCAAACTTGCTTCACTCGGCTTAAAATTAAACTGTTCTCAAGCAAGTTTGACAGCACAGAATATTTGTTAATGCCTTCACACCTCACATTTAAATGATATTTTAATAACTCTGTCAACTGTTCACGTAACTGAAAGAACATTGTTTAAACATCGTTTATTACTTAAGTTGAAATAAAAAATTGTAGGAAGTCGTTAAGTAAATGAAGTTAACGAGCTTTTACCTTTGTCGTCGGTTACAAAGCTTCTTGAATTTATAAAATTACCTAGATAAAGATAATTGGCCAAGCGCGTTTTGTCAGACATTAACTCATGGTTCCGTAGCAAGTACGAAGTAAGTTGATTCAAATCAATCGCCAACCGCAAATTAAAGATCAAAAGAATTTTCAATGAAAGTGTTTATTAAGTGCCGTCTTGTTTTTTTGCACATTTTAATCACATGATTGGAAAACTAGAGAGTCGAACACGTTTATTAATGACTTTAAAAGCTCACATACTTCGTGAATAACGCAACTGAAAAAAAAACACTTTAAAATCTGTATTGCATTCTGTTCATGACACCAACTAAATGGGAGAAAAAAAAACATCACTCAGTTCCCCAGTGCCCATATTTTTGTTTCGAAATGTCACTATACAACTGTATGGCGGACACCCATCTGTGAAGCTTCATGAAAATCGATGGAAAGGTGGCGAAGTTAAAAACCTGTGACTCACAGACGGACGATCATAACGAGGGGGTCTGTTACTGCAATTTAGCTACGGAACTCCCAACTTTTTTTTTCATTAATATCGTCAAAAACGCGCGAAGCTACCAGTGTGGTCGGATGGTATAATTAAAATAGCATCCCAACTTAAGCTGGATCTAAATAAATATAATAAATAACTCTAAGTAATAAAAATGAAATAACTGTGTAGACAAAATCTCATCAGGCATCCAAACAATACATAACCTCCCATTTCAACTTTGCAAAGATTAAAGGTTACCTTCAAGACGAGTAAGTCAATTGAAACATTTATTTCGTGTAATAAAGTACAGACATTCTTCACGAAATAATTCATGTAACACCGTGGGTTATGATTATAACGCGAGTAAACCCGCACGACGTAGATATATATATATATATATGTGTACGTACACCATACGGTATTCGTGTGTTGCTTCACATAACAAAAACTTCCTTTGTAACAGAACCACGCACGCGACACCGCCTTTTGGACTTACTGCAGAATACACAAACTGAAATTAAGCCTATAGAGAATGCATGTCTAAACAGGCTCATCGTTACATCACAAACACACTCTTTTAGGTAAGTAACAGTAGAAATATTTATGTAGAGAAATGTACCTGTACAGTCTAAGCAATCGTAAAATATATGACAAAGTAATTGTGCAAAATTAACGCAAAATGTCATACAAGTGTATACAAGTTTAGTTTTAGTATACACTAAACCTGAAACTATTAATTTGTTCAGAATCACCAGGAGAATCGATTGACATAGATTTTACACTACATTTTATTTTTCATAAATATTAATTCTCATTCAATAGGTTTCTACGCATAACAGTGGACGGGAATAGACACCTTGAGGCTTGAGACGGTCCGCTCGGTCAGTTTCGGTGTATTAGACAACCCCTGCATAGCACATCTCAATCATTTCACACTTTACTAAGGAACTTAACGCGACATAAACTAAGGTGTAACTTGGTGATTTATTAAAAAAAACACACATTCAGGCAGTTCCGATGAAAATCTTGTTGGGGTGTCTCGGTTTTTGTACCTATATACTAAAAATAAAGTTGTAGGTATACAAAGTGAGGATGACGCCATGGCATTAAATGGTACCGCGTAATCTATGATGTGCTCTACGACCGTACACAAAAAATGAAGTTGTCAAGTTCAATAGTTTAGTCACAGGAATTTTCTTAAATTTTGTAATTTTACACGTTAACTTCGCGTAGAGATGTATGCAAAGTTACTAGTGGTAGTAGTCCTAAGTCGGCGACCTGTTCAAACCTACATGGTTTTTATTTACACGTGTAGAACAGATATAATTGACATAAATTTCCAATTCAACGTCCCTTCACCTTGATGAACGAGTGAAATAGAAGGATCATGCAAAAAAATATAACAGTAACATAAATAGTTCCACTCGCGACCTCGACGCGTGTTCACCTCATGATTAAGGGCTCCGTTTGGGTCTAAATTCAGTCAGACAATCTCAAAAAATGCACATGAGTAAACCGTAACGAATCATAAACATGAATGTGTCTCACATTTATAATACAAAAAAAATACGCTTGAAAATACTGTCTTTTTTTTACTACGGTCATAGAATAAATCATTTAATGTCATTCGGTCATCCATAAACATGAATACCACTCACGTAAGGTACTCACGAGGGAAAGAGCGATGTGACTGTGGATTCAATTCCAGAAAAACCTACAACCTTAACAGGCTTTTCGTTATTAAGTTTTTCAGTAGATGCCTAGATGCACTCTAGTAGGGTTGGCGAGGGGCAATTCGACAAAGGACGCATAACTCAATAACACGAATGGATTTCCTGAAAAAGCCTCTGATTGTCATACTGGCTGAAGTTTAGAAGCTTCATTGCAATACTTTTTTTAAAAGCTATAGGTACCATAGCTTTATTCTATGTTTTTTTATGTCACTTTATGTCATAACGTAATTCATTGGATGTATATTAAATATAATTTTGATACTTTTACTTATAAGCATACCTAACTAATGTAACTGTCAGAGAAGATTAAAGTCACTCCGTATAAAAGACTGATATTCTGCCGCATCTGGTTAAAATGAAGGCAGACCCCAACATAATTTGGGAAAGGCTAAGCTCATTATGAATAGTTCTAGCTTGCTTACTACGAGATGTTTCCAGTTTCGTGACGTACAAAATTAATTTAAAAACAGAAAAGGAATGGACCGTCCACGTCATTTTAAAACAAGTTTATGTAGAAGAACTTTTGTTTCGCGAATTAAAATTTCTCAATTATTATCAATTTCAGCACAAAATGTTCTTCTAGCCATTACCATAATTCGAAACACATGTTAAACAAAGTCCGACATTGTCAAAACTTAAATTTCATAAACCACAAAGTGGATTAAATGTGAAATAAACGTCAGTTACAGCTCATTGTTTTAAGAACTATTCTACAGCGAAGCCTAGAGAGTTTCGTCGGTACTTCTGTATTATTTTTCATTTAGCCTTAGGAAAGAAAATTACATGTTCGTATATTAAGTTGGAGATGTAAATTTTGTTTCGGTGTAGAGTTTTTCGATTAAAGTAATGTAGACATTTAATTAAATGCTTCCTCGCTTGCTTTTATGGTTAATTAGAATTCATTTAATGTGCATAGCCTGTGGCATTTCATGTGACAGACAGTTGAATTGGATCCGCGTATCGCAAATTGTACTCACAGGTTAACTGTTCAGTATACGAATTCCTCTATTGCCTTGGAGTGATGCGCCCTTTCATGTGCAAATGTTCACGTCATCGACAAACGAAGAGTATACGGTATAGAGTAGGTATAATCCGGGAATTCAGCCGCTACGATACTAATATCTTTTTTTAACATGCCAAATGAAACTGAAACAGCCATTTCTGTTTGTGTGTAACCAAAGTTTGTGAAGATGAAGACAAATTACATTTAGTTCGGAGACGACTTAGATTATCTTTTCCCATTACTCCAAAAGTAGTTTAATCTATCATCACAATACGCTTCCCTTCCGTTACCATTTCTGATTTATTTATAAAATAAATCAAGTTTTCTCTGTTGCAATCCATAAAAGTACTGTTCTCAACGTCACGTCTTGTTTAGATTTGCCAACAGCTTTCGACATTGTCTAAGAAAGTTGTTGTAAATTCTAAACTTACAGCCACCCCAGTTTCAGTATGTTCTAAGTTGGAAAACTTTCAATCTATATAGACCTTTCGCACCTCGCCAACACTTACGAACTAGACGCCGACTTAGCAGTTCTACCTAAAAGAAAAGTAACGGAAAAGGAATGTCATGTTATATTATTGGATAGATTTTGGCGTCGCAAAAAGTCGTTTATGTTTCATGGTTTAAACTCTCAAACACCATTATTATAGACACAATAGATAAGACAATAGTGTCGTCCTGGGATGACGGGCGGTACGCAACCGGTAAAATTAGAAACCCGTTCAAAAATCCACCCAATTCAAAAACAGAGATCTAAATACTTGAGTGATTTTTTTCATCCTATTTACAATTAGAGGTCGCCTGCTACTTCGCCGGCGCACACTGTGAGATTTTCCTAATCTAGCTCGATTTAATTGATGATGTCTACTTACTCCAATTTACGTAGAAATTTTATATTATACAACAGATAAGTTCTTCATAAAGATTTCAATTTATTTTTTGTTGTGGATAGTCAGGAAAATAAATGACACACTTCCAAACTCAGTACATTTTGTTGTTCTTAGTAATACGTGTTTACTAGATGATAGTTGCTGAGTAAAAATAAATATCCTCATTATTGTTATCGTTACAAAACTTCTGTTATTAGATACTTTAAGGTATGTGCGACATATTACATTACAGGGATAATTATTGTTTTAACTGCATTTAATATTTTTTTGGTAATGATAAAATAGAGGGATTTTTATAAAGAAATTGTCGAAGTAAATTGGTCAAAAAAAATAGTTATTCAGGGTTATTCACCTCTCTTAACTATATGATAATTTAGCCATAACCCTGAGCTTTCACATTCAATTAGAATTTATTGCGCATAGTTGCGGCACCCATTCATTTTTTTTAGAAAGATAACATGGCAGCTGCTAGTGGGCCCATTGCCGAGTAAAAGTGAGCGCGCATGCGCATTTTTCCGTATGTTAGAGAGTGACCACTCTACTCCCCAGAATTTTTTTCGGAGTAAATTAGATAAAAATCGTGGAAAATAAAATATTTTACTGAATAATTAATGTACATGGTGTATCCGAATTCGTGTATTTCCTTAAAACCCCGTGATCTACTTGTGAGATAGAAACTTAAAACAAAAGATACAACGTGAGTCATTTTAACGCCCCCAAACTATCCGCGCAGTCTGTTAACTCGGAGCGCTAAAATGACGCAAAAACAGAACATCATGTTTTCTACGGGTTTTTTTTGTTGCTTCTTAAAGAAAAATGCGCATGCGAGCTCACTTTTACTCGGCAATGGGCCCACTAGCAGCTGCCATGTTATCTTTCTATTGTACAGAGTACTACGTGTAGTGCTTCTTTGTCGCGCTGAACTTTCCTGCTCAAATATTGAAACTTTAAATCGCGGCAACCCTATCTCTGGACCACTTTTTTTTAGGCAACCTATTTTTTTCTGTTAACTTACATCTTGTCCTTTCGATTGGTAATAATATTTTGTGAAAAACAGATGAGGGAAGGAGGAATTATTTTTTATTATTTATGAATTTTAATTAAGGGTAGCCTGGACCACTTTTGACTAGGCAACCCATGCGGGATTTGTTTATTTATATAAAATCTTTCAAATAAAATACATCTCGTTAGAAAAACAGATGAGGGAAGGTCGATGTTAGGCCGGATCTTGTACTACTACAGCGGTTTAGGCGTGAAAGCGTAACAGACGGACAGACAGAGTTGCTTTCGCATTTATAATAATAGTAAGGATGTAGTGTGTGAAAACCTGTGTTTCCTACCATTTTTAATGAAGTGAGTTTACAACGATAACAGGATGAGTGAGTGTTCAACGAGAGCTTAATAAAAAAGCGTTGATGAAAAAGTTTGCCTTTATTTTAATCAGATAAAGTTAAATACAGAACAGACATTTTCGAACTAATAATACTATACCTCTGTATAGTTCTCTAACTAGGAAAGTTTAATGATTATGGAAACAGCTTCACATTTGCCTTGTATATTACATGCGACACACCGCTGCAACCTTTGATTTTCACCCAGCAAGTACGTCATGAAGTACTCAATTACGTTAATGGATATCTAAATATAAATGCTCTTGTAGACTCATAGATATGAACATATTCTTCATTACATATTGAAATGATTTTATTATGAAATGCTAAGTACTTGATGTATCGTCGCATTTCGTATTATGAAGATAATTTCTGGGAACCTATTCCCTAATCAAACTTCTTAAAGAGGCACTATTACGTATAATATTTAAAGGTACGTGGGTGTATTTATTGTCGGTGATGGGCTACTACAATAAGCGGCCGCGGCCGTTTAGAAAGGAGCCCAATTACCGCAACCCGCAGATATTGAAATAAGTAAAGCCTTAAGCATATTAAAATTTAGTGGGTATCTGAAGTTTATCTTTACACCGTGGGCCCGAAGTAGCCAAAAGATTTTATCTGATGGCATTATGAGTGAAATGTTATATCAATGAAAGTCCAATTCAGTATTATTTTTTTGTTTTTTTATTCGGTGCTTAATAAATCAATTAACTTTAGTACTTCTTTGTAAACAATACCTTAGGTTGAACTGGCAACATTTATAAATTATCGTGTGAGTGGATAAGAAACTTCTCACTTCACAACCCTCCGCGACAAATAAGACATACGGCGAGAGGGGTTTGGTATGACAAAGGTCGCAACGCCGGGTTCATAGGATTTGTTACCATAGATATTTTTCGATTTGTGAATTTCCGTAAATAATGAATATTTCGAAAATTAAACTTTATTCAACAAACTATATCTTAGCTTTTCTTCTCCAATTAGGCATCGGAATCGAAGGTTAAAATCTTTTGAGTACCTCGGGCCCACGGTGTACATTTCACGAATTATACAAGGTTAGTCGGATAGGGGATACTAATCCAAAAGGCCCTTAAAGTATCACTGGTGACTTTTGAAGCAAGTGTTAAAATTTCAAAACTAGATACATTTTAATCCCACGCAAAATAATTTTAATTTTTTCTAAAATTTCTTCATGCTGTTTTAGTTAGAAATTCACAAAATGAAGCTCCTTATCCCTAAATATGACCGAAATTGTAAATACAGCTGATCATAGCTCGTGATAAATAGATTTTAGTGTATTTTTTAAGAAATCTTTGAACAGCTATTTCTTTTAAACTTTTGACTTTTGGGAAAAGTTGTAGAACAAAAGGTAGTCATTATTTTGACTAAAAGGGTGTTAAAGTAACACCCTTTTAGTATGGCGGATTAGTGCCCCCTTTCCGACTAACCTAGCATATGTTGAGTTTTTTGAGATATAACTGCAGGGAAAAATCCAAAACTAGAAAAGTCATCAAAGGCGTCGTGAGCTACCCTTTAAAAAATAAAAACTGACTGCCTCATTGGTCTAGTACTAGTCGGAAGCGCGATTGCTAAACGTGAGGTCCTGGGTTCGATCCCCAGGTCGGGCAAAGTGTTAATGGGTTTTTCCGTGTTATTGGGTGTTTCTCGGTAGCAGCTCGAAGTTTGGATTTGTGCCCGCTTGATGGTAATAGGGTGGATGGTAATGGTAATCGCCACCTATCGCCGAAATGAGCGTGTTCTTGCACCTCTACCCAACCCTTCGGGAAATACAGGCGTGAAATTCAGAAAAAAATTAAAAAAATTGAAAGAGCCTTTCTGTCGCGACACGTTGTTGCAGGAAAAAACAAAATGCTTGTAATTATTGCACCATAATGTTGCTAATAAGGAACAGATTCTGCAAAGGAATGTTAAAACCATTACATTGCTCGTTCGCTAGGGAACATTTGCCACGCTTGGCACGTTGATTGTTGGCCGCAATGTGTTGTTATTAGTATAAAGTAAAACGATGCTCTCCATCCTCTTGGCTATATCCTTTCATCGTCTATTACGACGCCCATGAAAAAGAAGACATGGACTGTATTACACAATCATCTGAGCTAAATGTGCAAATATTTATGAATGTTAGGTAAATATCAAAGATATTATTAGCTACTTATCATCCTGCTCAAATTGTATAAGTCAACAGTAGGAAAATGATGAATTAGCAACCTCTCGTAACATAGTTCAATATATCAGCGCCAAACTCAATTTCAAGACGCATTTCTCCCCTTGCGAAATTCTGACTAACCGAATAATCAGCTTAATTTTCAAGGAAACACGACGTTCACACTATTGTTCGATTTTCAAAATGCAAACAACGAAGCAACAATCAACCCTTACGTAGGTATAGAAGCTGATATGAGGGTGGTTCACACTCGACTGATACATAAGTTCCGCTCCGCCGACCATCCATTGTACGCCGTTAATGAGTCTAATCGAGACCATAAGCCACTTTATTATATCATTAATCAATACCCCAAATTATTTAATTAGTTGGTACTGTTTATCAAGATTTAACAGACAAGTGTTTCACTAACCTATTATTAACTGTTCATTTAGCTAATTTGGTCTCCAACCTATCCATAACATAACATCACGCTTGTATTCCCCGAAGAGTTGGCAGAATAGTATAGTACACCCCCATTTCGCCGTTACGTTTCAGTCCCATGTAATAGGGGGCGAGCCTATTATTGACATCAACCGGGCACAAATCCAGACTTCGGGCTGCTTCTGAGAAATTCGGTATGTAAAGTTTTTTTTTTGGTATATTTTTATATTTTTTTCTTAAAGATTATATTATACTATCTCAGAATGTCCATGATGAACATTCGAAATTTAGTAATTCGGAATAGTAAGCTTTCGGAGTTCCGTACATCGCGATGATGAACATTCTTAATGACGTAATTCGTAATAGTAAACTTTCGGAGTCCCGTACATCGGAATGATGAACATTCTCAATGACGTAATTCGTAATAGTGAACTTTCGGAGTAACGTACATCGGAATGATGAACATTCTGAATAAAGTAATTCGTAATAGCGTACCTTCTAACTCACGTAATTCGTACTTCTAAACTTTATGAATACAGTACATCGGTATTTTAAACTTCGAAGTTCAGTAATAGGTACAGTCGACTGGTTATCAGAATTCGGGCTGCTACCTTGCCGTAACGACTGTACAATTGGGCAGTCCTAAGTACTAAACTAGAACCTGTAGACCGTTTCTGTCTGTGTAAACGTTAAATAGAGAAACCACTATCTGTTTACAGAACCCAAGACGGTTTTTTCTTCGACTCCCTTTTGTTCTGTGAATCTTAGAGCGCTTATGTTTCATCCTAGCATTTGGTCTACACCTATCTGCTTAGACTAGAGAATCTGTGTGTAAATCTCTAACAATGAATAATGAAGGTCATGACCTGCAGGGCAATTGCGTATGCCAGAGGGTAGCGGACCGAAGCCTATTGGGGTCGCGGGATCCGCAGCCGCATGCACCGCGACCCCGGCAGGCCTCCGTTCGCCACCCCCTAGGCCAAGGGTCAGGAGACGGAACACCGTGGGTTTATAGCCGGTAAGAGTCCGGCATAACCCTTCGCCTTCCCCGGGCGAAGGGCATACATGAGGATTTTCCGAAAATAAAAAAAAATGTCAATTTGACCTCGCAATGGTGATGAGAGGATCTACTTTGAGAGAGAGAGATCATAGACCACTCTGCATATTGTGTGTCGAAAACCTAAAGAAAATATAAGTACGTAAGTATCTATTTACCATTGTTTACAAGCAAAAAAATCTGATTTCAAAGGCGTATTATTTTGATAATACAACAAGGGCATCATTATTGAAGACTGATCTAGTAGAAATAATATTAAGGGAATCTATATTATATCCCAAAGCTTATCTACTCTTCAGATTACATTTGGTCGTAAGCTGAGATTATCCACGTAAGAATTATTTATTACTCCAGGGAGTTTTTCACGATGATGAATTACGATAGTCGAAACTATTGATATTGGTCGAAGCAAACACGAACTCATCTGCGACTAATTATATGATGGCACGTGTGGGACGTCCACTTGTTTATATTAGCCGCGATCGGACAAACACACGCGAGAATTGGGCATTTTGTTTATTGGAAATTTCCCATGAATTAGGCTTGGAGAATTTTATTCTAGGAGCGTGTTAACATGTTAAGTGCCGGGTGCCCTCCAGGAGGGCAGCCTGTAGTCACATTTGGGATGTCGAGTGCCCTCGTGGAGGGCTCATTTTAAATGTAGGTTTTCTTGGAAAATTCATCGTCATGAAAGAAGCAAACACCTATTTTACTACGTAGTAGCGTATTTTTCTCGGTTTTTAACCTAATGCCAAGAACCCTTCTGGAAGTTTCACTCCTAGCGCAAACGTAGACCCTCCTGGAAGGTCCACTAGTAATATGTATGGCGGCATGGCGTATGAGCTCCATGAAAAGTGTGGTGGACGCGAATGTGTTAAACGTTATTCAAAATTCAAACAGTCATATATTTTATTATTCGCTAAAATGCGTTGTAATTCCACTATTACCTTAAGTATCCATATTCAAATTAGAATTGATGGCACGTTTGGTGAAGCGTCTGAGCGATTGGTTTCTGCGCTACGGGTCGTGGGTTCGATTCCCACACGCAACAAATATTTGTTATAAGGCCAACAGATACAGCTGTTCCGGGTGAGAGAGATTTGTGTCTGTAAATGCACCCACGATATAGAAAAAATAGAGAGAGAAGAAAGGTTTTTTTTACAAAATGTGCTTATTCTATTGAGCATACAGTCAGAAAATAACACTTTTTTTTTGGTTCTTTAGTGAAAAAAGAAGCGGGGTTTCCCGTTTCCCATCCTCTTTGCATAAAGGAATAGACCGGACTACGATTATTCATTTCAGATAATTCATACCTCCAGCAAATTACGAGATATTATATACGAGCAGACAAGTCAATATGAATAGTAAGTATCACTACGCTTATTTTATTTGCGAGGTATGTATAAACATTTTAGAGCCACAGCCTACAGCAGCTATTGGTAACTAATTAATCATGAATCACAATTAGAACCATACAACCGCAACAAAGTTATGTCCAGCACATATAACCACACTAAAGCACTTGATAAATCAAAGGCTGCCAACATATAGGTATATGGTTCAACAAAACATGTAGGTACTGGACTGGTGGGTACCAAACAGAGAGCATAGTTATGACGCAGTTACATAGCTATAGCCGTTATATGATCATATTCCTAGCGATATGATCACATACCGGAAGATGCTTATAAGAAAGAGTTTCATAAGCATCTTCCTAGGAATATAAAGTTAGATTTTGAGCTAAACACTAACTTGTCTTCTAACTGACTAATTTCAAGAGCTAGCGAAGCGGGCTCGGTTGTTTGGGGCACCCCGACACGGATGAGTTAGGTTCGAAGCCCCCGTCATCCCCTTCGGGTTAGATTACTTTAAACCCTGTAGATCGAAATAGTAGGCCCCCGCCTAGCAGGGCTCCGTCGATTCTCCTTTGGAAACCCAAACAACCTTACAAAGGTTTTTCATTTTTCTAAACATCCCCTTAAGTTTGATGAAATGCTTTCTACAAGCATCTTCCGATATATGATCATATCACTAGGAATATGATCATATAACGGCTGTAACCATGTTACTGCGACAGTTATACCCAGCAGAGAGTAAATACGAGGGAGTAAATGTTCTGCTTAGCCTTTTCCCAACTATGTTGGGGTCAGCTTTCAGTCTGCTGAATACCAGTATTTTATACGAAACGACTGCCATCAGATCTCCGCAACCCAGTTGCTGGGCAATGCCGATATCCTAAGTTTAGACCGGTTATCAGACTTTCGGGTTTACCCGTAACGACTGTCGTAGGTATTCGTATGACACCCGAGTAAACACGAGCGAGTAAATGAAAAAATCAAATAAAAAAAAATTAAATTTAACTTCGTTTGTCTGTGGGTAGGTGCACTCTATTAACTTATAACAGTGGCGAGTGAACATTGAAGTCTAAAAATAGACCAACCCTTCTGGAATTTGTCGTACGTAGTAAGGTATCTACATAGTACCTACTGCTCTTGTTTCTGGGTCCAAGCGATTACGTTATGAAGATGCCTATCAACAACAACCAGATAACATCATAACGAAATCCTGATTTCCGTCTGAAGCGCTTAGCGTTGTGGCGATAAGACGGTAGTCGCTTCGCCGATAGTTTTCTTCAAGTAAAGCGAATCTTGGTCAAGAAAACGGTCTACGAGAAGTTTGTACATTAAATAGATTATCTTAAAATATATTGGAGTTGATTCTTTCAGCTTCTGTGACCGTGCGTTCGGACTCGACTGGGTCTTTAATATGAGTAAAGTTTATTTATCGACTGATAACAATGTTTTTAATTACTACTTTATGATGACGTGTTTGTAATCGTTTTATTTTATTTTCTTAGCTTACATACAATTTGAACTGTACAACGCTTTGGTTTATATAAATAAATAAGGGAGTGCCTCCGCTGCCGGCGACGGTTACCAGTACGCGTGCCGGCGCCGATTACTAGAACGGGTGCCGGCGCGGCGCCGGGTACCAAACTGGCTACCGGCGCCGGTTACCAGTACGGGTGCCGGCGCGGCGCCGTATACCAAACTGGCTGCCGGCGCCACGCTGACTACATACTATGTTTTTATACATCTTCAAGGCCTCTTCAAACTCTTCACGAGACGATTATGCGTCACCCACTTTCATTTTCACAATAACTACTACTGCCGGCAGTAATGTACTGCCGGTTCCCAATGGCGTTATTTTTGGGTGCCGGCGCCGGCAGCTGAGACACTCCCAAATAAATAATAATCACGTATCAAAATTAAAATTTTTTTGTTCGAGCAACTTCCGTCGCGGAGTGTTTATGTAACTATTAAATTGTCTTTAATGGAGTTCTTTGTCACACTTAAGATAGGCACAACATTCAACAAATACATGGTTAGTAATATAACTCCGTTACAAGAAATTTCTGTAAAGTTTCCACGCAAACAAAAGCTTTATATATAAAAACAGAATGTCCTTTCCTTTATATAATAGTCGTACTTTGTTGTGGAACATCCTAACTCACTTTTGTAGAGTAACCCTATTTTGATAAAGGGATAGTAGGTACTCCTCTGTTTAGTAGCGGCTTCAAAGACCAATGCGGAGATGACATTAAGCGGCGACCGATCATCATTGTCCGCCTCTCTGTTACCCTATGGAGGACTCTCGCTATTTCGCTAATCGTTGAGACATCTTCGGCCAACTACGCACAACAGCATAAGCTGTGGGTATAACTTAGAATAATAAAATTAATAGAGTACACGACGAAATAAATACGTTAATTCTCTGAAAAAAACTTCCTTAAATGTTTAATGTCAATATTGTTTCAACTTTCTATTGTTGTAAGAATCTTTGAAATTAATGTGAAAAAATGTGTACATTTTGAGCTAAGTATGTTTTTTTCCTAAAGAAGAAAAAATTTGTAAAAAGTAATACCCTAAGATTTACCTATTTAAAAAAAGGTTAGACCTACAAGGGAAAATTACTTATTCAAATTGTATATCGTCATAACCACTCCTATATTCGTGCCACCCCCATGCGTTCAACATAAAACACAATATAAAAAGGTTACCTATTTCGGCGAATTGTCATCACCTCGGAAATACATCGATTCCAAGATATTCAATTTCAACGTGTCAGGGGAAACTGAATGTGCGGACAACTTATAAAGACGGTAAGTGAAAAGGAAAAAACATTTAAGTAACAATTTATTTTAAGATATGAATGCCAAGGGAGGGTACAAGATTTTTGCTGGAGGCACAGGGGCCAGACTGGCAAGAAATGCCTTCAGAAGCAATTAGAAATTTGTTTGTTTTTGTATGGGGGGCACCCCATGATCATACAGTAGATAAACAATCCTAAAGCACCCCATGAATATTACCAGTATTATTTTAACATTACAAACATAATATTACGGCAAGGGGCAGCACGGAACATCCAGCTTCCACAAATGTCAAGCTAAGACTGGAGAGCTTAACATTTGGGGCAGAGCCGTTTACCCAGCGTGGTGACTGGGTAATGTGTCCATAGATACTGTACCCATTTACGAGTTACGATAATATCTTTATTTATTTAGTTATTCTTGCGCACAAAATTTGTACATAGGCGGACTTAATGCTTTAGGTATTATCTGCCAGTCGACCTTAGGGTGATGTAGAGAAAACATGGTAGGTGCACTAAAACTACACTACACTAAAAATATATCCTTTTTGGGAGACGACTGTATACGTTGATAAAGCAGTAGGCAGCGATAGGCTTGACTATTAATATTTACCTATGATTCGTAATACGTACAATTAAGATTTCTAAGCCAATGAAAATATAAAAGAAAACCTCTAAGAGATAACCCAATATTTGCTGCTATGGAAGGGAGGAAATTGTTCTTTGAAAATACAAACTGACATTGAGAGGCAATGAACAATAATTCAACACAATTGAAATCGTAACGAGGGAGTCCTTGTCCGTTTTTTTTATTTCGACAATGGAAAAATACCTTTTTATTTTACCGTATCCTTTGAGTTTTGAATTGAAACCCAATAAACAAGAAACTACAGAGCAATGATACCGGGTCACCGATACACCCAAACCTTAATAATATCTCAAAAATTAAGAATAATTGCTTATTACTCAAATAAAATAAATTAACCGTCCTTAATATTTCATAAATTCTTTTTATTTGAAAAAGCTGCCATTTTTAGTTTCCGAGATATTAAGGTTTATGTTGGTAACCCGAATTCATTGCTCCCGAGTGTATACAATCAAAGTCAAACAAAAATCCATAACATGTGATCATTTAAAACGCCCGTGAACGGTTTGATGGTCACGAGAGAATACCTATTACAATAGGTAATAATAGCTTGGCAAAAATTTGGTTAACGCTGAAAAAAACATAGTGAGGAAACCTGCACATCTGAGAGAGCTCTATAAAGTTCTCGCTGGTGTGTGTAGTCTGCCAACTCGCACCAGGCCAGCGCGGTGGACTACGGCCTAAACCAGAAAGGATTCCTCATGAGAAGAGATCCGTGCTTACCAGTGGGTACATGACAAGAGCCTCCACTAGTGACGATACCCGGCGCACCCTGGACAGTCAACCCCGCTACCAACCTTACTGACTGGCTAATCTTTTCACCATAGTATGGGCTATTTTCATGTAGCTCGTGCTGACACGAGAGAAGTGGGATGGTAATAGGCTGATTATGCTATGGTTTGGCAAAAGGATTAGTGATCAAAGAGTAAGGAGAATGCTTACTAGTCGTATTTTGATTTGAATTTTTTCCATTGTTTAAGTACCATTTAGGGTTCCGTACCCAAAGGGTAAAACGGGACCCTATTACTAAGGCTCCGCTGTCCGTCTGTTTGTCTGTCGGTCCGTCTGTCACCAGGCAGTATCTCATGAACCATGATAGTTAGATAGTTGAAATTTTCACAGATGATGTATTTCTCTTGCCGCTATAACAGCAAATACTAAAAAACAGAATAAAATCAATATTTAAGGGGGATATTTAATCCCATACAACAATCGTGATTTTTTTGCTCGTTTTTGCTCCATATTGATAACGGCAACAGGTAGACGCTTGAAATATTCACAGGATATTTAGTTATATATTCACTTTAAAAATGAAATTAAAATAAAACAAATATTTAAGGGGGGCTCCCATACAACAGACATGATTTTTTTGCCGTTTCGATAGATAATGGTACGGAACCCTTCGTCCGCGAGTACGACTCGCACTTGGCCGGTTTTTAACACCCGCGGGAACAGAGGATGGGGTTTGCCAAGGTCCACGCAATCAGATTCTATGCTGGCGCTTTACAAAACTGGAACTACAAGGAACGAATGTCTTTTTTTTGCTCGATGTAATACCTACATATTTAAAAAAATACTGCAGTTACCTAATGAAGTAAAAGACTTGATTGAATTCAAGTCCGCTGTACCGTAAATCAAAAAGAAACATAACCATTCTCATTAGCTTCTACAAAATCGTATTATGAAGTGTTTTCAGCAGACTTGCTAATATTGCCATCTGTTCTAAGTAGTTAGTTCCAATTCTCGTTTAATCTTTCTGTCTTCCGCTTGCAAGGAGGTTGGAAATTGCTTTTTCTACGACTGCCATTTTTTTCCCCGATTGAGTTCGTTGCAGGGACCAAGTATGCATTGCCTTAAATACTCTGAGCGTACATTTGTATTTCATGTCGGGAAATAAACCTAGCTAGTAACTATGAAATATTAGAAAATCCAAGTGAAAACATAAAATTACGTAAAAAATTACATAACATCACACTATATTCCTCGAAGCTTGTGATGTGATGTGCGAAGTTATACACCAGTCACCTGGGCATACGAAATTAATACTTGAGGTAGGTACTGATATCGATTTAAACTCGACCTTTATTTCTCATTAAGATACTCCGGTTTCTGAATTGAGAATTCTAGGATAAACAATACCTAAGTAACATTTGAGTTCGGAGTTGTCAAAAAAATTACGGATTTTAAAGCGTTTTTTTGACAACTCCATACTCAAATACTACTTAATTATTGCTTATCTCGAATTCTCAATTCCGAGGACTATCCTCCGAAACCGGAGGATAGTCACTTACCTACATGAGAATAACAATTTTATAATTATTAATAATATTATAACCCGGTGTGGGTAGTTGCAGTTAATTACTAAAAATGCGTGCCACAAGACGTGACTTCGCTGCATAATATGAGTGGCTGGTCCAAGTTATAAGTGATTTTAAAAGAAGTGATTCTTTGCTAGAAATGTAAGCAAATAGCTTTTTTTTTAAATGTTGAGAGAAGTCGTTTCCTTGACACCTTTTGGAAGTCTGTTATACATCTGTGCTCCCACACATGTTAAAGTATTTTTACCGCAATTTGTTCTAATACCAGGTAATACAATATGGTTTGCGCGACGAGCTGAGTACTTTTGTGTTTGGTCTTTGGTTGTGAAAATAATGTGCGAGTGATTAAGTTTGTGCAGTATTTTATATATGAGTATGCATGTGTTGTATAGAATAGAATAGAATATACTTTATTGTACACCAAAATTGTAACATAGCTCTTATACAAAATAATTTAGTGAAGGGTACAATGGCGGTCTTATCGCTGATAGCGATATCTACCAGACAACAAGAAATGTGTTGAGAGTAGAAATGATCTTTGACTAATTTTTTAAAAGAATCCAGTGACTGAGCTTGTCTTACTGGCATCGGCAGCGCATTCCACAAACGTATAGCCTGGACTGTGAACGATTTGTCATAGAATTTGGTAGCATGCGAGGGCATTGAAAGTCTCAAATCTTCCGATGATCTTAAGTCTCTAGTATGAGTGTCATGAAGGAACTTAAATCGTTCTTTGAGATAAAAGGGGGTTGCAGGATTGAACAGAATACTGTAAAGCAATGATAAGACACGAGCATTCCGGCGAAGGCGGATTGGCAGCCAGTTGAGCTTAATGCGAAATTCTGAAACATGATCATATTTGCGTAAACCAAATATGAATCTGATGCAAAAGTTTTGGAGTCGCTCAAGCTTATCTAGCTGCACTTCAGTAAGATCAGGATAGCTGACATCGGCGTAATCAAGGATTGGGAGAAGAAGGGATTGGGCGAGCGCAGTTTTAGTGGCAGTTGGCAGAAAATTGCGCAATCTCCGTAAAGACCCTGCTGACGCAAACAATTTGCGGCTTACTTCTTGCAACTGAGGACCTCAAGAAAACTCTTTGTCTATATAAATACCCAGGTCTTTCACTGAATCGCTGTAAGGAATTGTCGAACCATCAAAAGTAATGTGGGGAAGCTGTGACCAGTCAATTTTTGAGCGTAGCTTAGGGCTGCCGACAACAATGACTTGAGACTTCGTAGGGTTAATCTTTAAGCCATGAGCCATACTCCAGTTGGAAATACGTACCAAATCCTTGTTCACCATATCAACATCCTTAGTCAACTCGCATAAGGGTGCTTGTGAATAAATTTGCAGATCATCAGCATAAAGGTGGTAGGATGAGAGAAGATCATCGGAAATAGAATTTATAAATATTGCGAAAAGAATAGGAGAGAGGACGCCCCCCTGTGGTACACCGGCGGAAGTATCACGCCATGAAGAGAAAGAATTTTCAATGCGAATACGTTGACGGCGACCACACAGGTAACTACGAAACCAATCAATCACCGTTGGAGATATGTTAAGAGAGCAGAGCATGCCGAGCAGGATATCAAAATCGACGGTGTTGAAAGCATTACTGAAATCTAATAAGGAAAGAACCGTCAGATTTCCATTTTCCATACCCAATCTAATATCGTCGGTAATGTTGACAAGAGCTGTGGAAGTACTATGTCCTGTACGAAACCCGGATTGTAAGGGATTAAGGATATTGTTTTTGCGTAGAAAGGCACTAAGCTGGTCATGAATGAGACGTTCTAGGACTTTAGATAGGAATGGTAGAATAGAGATTGGTCGGTACTCAGAGAAGGTAATAGGATTACACTTTTTTGGCAAAGGGGTAATTTTGGCTTCTTTCCATAAAGAAGGAAAGACACCACAGGATATGGAATAATTGAGGATATGGCAAATAGCTGGGAGAATTTCGTCAAGGACAGGGAGTATCATTTTGCGGCTGACACAGTCGCTTCCAACAGCATTGGACGTGACAGATGCTATGCTCTTTTTAACATCACAATCAGTGAATTGATTAAAGACGAATGGTGAGTAATCGGGAGTGGGAAAAGATGAAAGAAGATTTAAAGTTTTGGCTTTAATAACCCCATTGAAATTATGTGACGTTGAGAAATGTTGATTAAGTGATTCAAGGTCTATGTCTTTAGGAATAGAATCTTGGCGCGATTTTCCAACTCCCATTGATCTGAGAAATTTCCAAACTTTAGCTGGGTCGCCGTTTTCAACGGACTTGTGAATATGGCGGCGTTGAGCATCCCTACACGCTAAGTTGCAGCGATTACGGATTGCAACATACTTTTCACGACTTATGGAGTTAGGATTGCGTTTAAATCTTGATTTTGCTGCTGCTTTCTTCTGCAAGGAGACTCTTAAATCGGCTGTTAGCCACGGTGCCGGTAGATGCTTCATTTTTACAGACCGAACAGGTGCATGGACGTCATAAAGCAGATTAAGATTGGTATTGAAAAGGTTAACTTTATCATCAATCGACTCAGCGGCAATGAAATCAGACCAGTCAATGTTGCCGGCATCCTCACGAAGGTTTTCAAGGTTCATGCCACCAAAACTGCGCTGAAGAAGTATCTTAGGTTTAGCCTTAGGAGGGCGAATTTTGTGGGAGACGAAAATAAGGTCATGATAAGAGAAAGCGTCAGCTGAACATTGTCCATGTTTAGCGACATGTTGAGTAGAGGATACGAGTATGAGGTCAAGAAGCGAAGGAGAACAGTTAGGAAAGTGGTGCGTGGCACTTAAAGGAAGAATAGATAAATTGCAGGATTGTGAAGTGGATCGGAGGGAGGAACAGCGGGAATCTTGTTTGAGAAGACAAGTATTGAAGTCTCCCATTATTACAGTATGACAGTAAGAAGGAGTTAAGTTTACTAGCAGATTTTCAAAAGAACAAAAATAGTCGATGCGTAAAGAAGGACAGTAGTAGACACCAAGCAGAACCTTCGAATGATGAAGATTAACTTCTAAAAAGAGATGCTCGCCAGCGTTCGACGGCGGTGGTTGAGGTGACATATCTACAATTGAGAACGGAATGTTTGCACGAAGATATATGGCAACACCGCCACCACCGCAGCCTGTGCCATCATTTCTTATAATTTGGTATTCGGGCAAAGAATAGGAAGTGGAAGGGAGGCATGGTTTCAGCCATGATTCAGAAACAAGGATTGCATGGATATTCTTACAGTCCAGATTTGCCAGCATATCATGGTAATGATGTTGTATGTGTATATAGTTTGTTGAATATTCATGAGTTTTGTTTCTTTGTATATAGTTTTGTATAGTGTTAAATAGTCATAATTGTTTAGGATTTTTGTTATTTTGTTTTGTAATATTTAAACTGGTTTTATATTAGTTTTCGCAGCGCTGCCCCATTTTCCAATAAGGTAAAGTAGATGAAATTTTACCAGGGCGTTATAGATTACAAGGCGACTTTTCTTTGGGATGCATCTGACTATGCTGTGCAGTGCACCTACTAGGAACGAAAGTTTATTTCCTATGTGGTGAATGTGTGCTTGCCATGTTAAGTTGTTATCAAGCGTCAGTCCAAGGTATTTTTCTTGATCGCTTTTCTGCAATACTTGTCCGTTAATACTCAAATCATAATAGTTTTTTGTGTTTTGCACAAAAAACTTTTTGGAGGTGTTGATTGTCAGGAGATTGTATTGGAATCATATTTCCAAAATATTCAAATCTTGTTCATGTACAAAGTAGTGCATGTACAAAGTAGAACAAACATGTGTCATCAGCATAGAGTGTGACCGGGCCTTGCAGGTCAGCTTGATGGATGTTGTTAACATAAACTAGGAACAACAGGGGCCCGAGGATCGAGCCCTGTGGTACACCACATGTCAAGGATCGGGGAGCACTTTGGTGGTTTCCAAGCTTGACAACCTGAAATCTCTCAGATAAGTATGATTTTAGCATTTGAAACACTGTTCCAGTGACGCCAACACCTTCCAGCTTCTTTAGTAGTAAATATCACATCACATAACATCATGCCTCTATTCTCCGAAAGGTTGGGTAGAGGGTACATCCTAAATTCGCCGTTTTGTTTACGCGGGCGAGTCTATTACCATCAACCGGGCTCAATTCCAGATCTACTACTGAGAAATTCCACACGGAAAAACCCAATAACACTTTATCCAACTTGGGGATCGAACCCAGGACCTCGCGCTCAGCAATCACGTTTGCGACCACTACCAACGAAGCAGTAAAAAAAATATGAAATGAAGCTGTTACATATTTTAAAGAAACTTTTCGAAACATATTTTATACAAGTAAATAAATTCCTATTAACGATTACTCGGAGAGACAGGTCAAATCATAAAATTAATAACTTTTCCTTTTGCACAGGAAACCTAAAAAGCTCGAATCTTGTTATTCAGTATACAGTTCCTAAAGGTTATGGACATTTGTGAATGCGGGGTGTAGGCGATTATATAATTTACGTAAACGAGATCACCATGTCAGTACCCCTGGTAGAGTATTTTTATCTAACGAAGACGTGAGAATCATTTCAATATATACCATGTCACACGACTCATCTTCATGAGATAAAAAGACTACTGCTATACAAATTACGAAAACGGCAATAGTTTTCGTGAGCTCGCTAAACTTTATCTCTTTTACACATCTGCAAGAAAAAGAGACAAATACAGTATTCAGTTTAGCGAGCTCATAAAAACTACCTACTGCCGTTTTCTAAATATGCAAAGTCGTACTAGGAGAGATACTGTAAGTACTTAAAAGTTATAGTGATAATTCAAAAAAAGTTGTAATGCTAAATTTGCAAAGTGATTTAGACAACTCTAACCATTCATGAACAGCCAAAAGTGCGAATAGTAGATTCTTACAACCGCGGAAAAACGTAACAAGTCGTGAAGAACCTACCTGCCTATAATTATGATGTACCTACGTAGTGCTTAGCGACATCGTCATAGAATTTTGAACAATGAAAATTTTCGGAGTAAAAATTTATGTTGCAAAAACGACGTGAAGTTTTTCCTATTGTCGCTAACAACATTTATTTCCCTCTGCTTCCGCACACTTAACAATTTAAGGGAGTTGGATTCGAGGATAAATGCTACATAATATTACTCCATTACCTTGCGATTCCACGATGTATTCCTATGACATATTAAGAGTTGCTGTGATTAAAAAGACACTGAGGCGCAATTATAATGTCTATGTGCAAGATGTAAAGACGACAATCGCACCAATATGTCCCTATGTAACTTAGAACACTAAACCATTATTGCAATATCACAGAGAAACGGACCACGCATCTACTGTGCCCGGCGCCCGTTTGCCGAAGGCTTTATAAAGTTGGAACATTTTTTGCAATACAATGTACAAAATATAAAGGGTCACAATTTGCGGAATGACGCGACTTAGACGTAGCAACATAAAACTTTCTGCTTATGAATTCGTTGAAAAATGCCAGTTATTCGAGATCTTCTCTTTCGTGGAAAACTGTTCTACTAACCGATAACAATAATAATCCGACGTTCATTTTATGTTCCTTTTCATGATAGAATCTTCAGAAATATTATGTAGTTAATACTTTCGACGAACAGGCTGAGGTTGAGGCCGAAGCTTAAAAGATTCCCAAAAACAATTATTATAATTAACAATTTGTTAATTGTTTTTTAGGTACGTAATCCTGTACAAATTGATCAGCATGTTTTTGTTTCGTACTTAAATGTTTATTACATTAGCCCTTAGTCATCAATGGGGAATCTTCGTGAGGTGGCGGTAAGGGATTGTTTATTACCGTAATCACCACACCTTGCAAACGGATTGGTGATCACAGTATATTGTTATTATCGCACAGAAGGATGCTGCTACTCATCCTCTTTATGTAATCTCTTAGACACCTTTTACAACACATTAAGAAATATTAACATGGTTTTAAAAGACAAAGATGCATATAACTAGACATCTGTAACGATCTGTACGATGCAGCTCTATCTTAAACAATAGAACGAGCAACACTACTGTACGCGGTGGAAGCTTTGCGACAATAATAGTAAAAATAAACAAATACCGCCACACGCCGCATGCGCTTATTGTCGTGTTCCCCCTGAAGCAGACTAGATAAACGACCCGGAATTATGGCGGACACATTGGCGAAAATTAATTAAATAATCCTCAGGTTGTTGATTTATATAATTAACATAATAACGGGCTATAGTTAGACAAGGTTGGTGAAATCACACACACGTACACCATTTGACTACTGTTTGCTACACCGATGATTTTCACGATCGTTTGCATTCAAATAACATCACGCCTGTATTCACTGAAGGGTTGGGCAGAGATGTATAATACACCCTCATTTCGCCGTTATGTTTAATTCCCATGTAATAGAGGACGAGCCTATTGCTATCAACCGGGCACGAATCCAGACTTCGGGCTGCTACTGAGAAATTTCACTCGGAAAAACCCAATAACACTTAGCCCGACCTAGGGATCGAACTCACTTACTCGACTTTGTAATAAAGTGCGCCAATTGACCTTAAGGACACTAATACCACGACCCTATTAGTAAATAAATTAACGACAGGTGAAGTTAGAGTCGCAGGCAGCGTCAGTGCACCGAATAGTTCCAAGTGCGGTACCTAATGCAAGTGATAAACACATAATGGTATGTATGTATAGCTGACTATAACTACTATTGCTTGTCTCGCTGAAGTTGCAAGAGCAAACTCAGGGGAAATCGGATACATTGTACAAGTAGGTGGTAGGTGCACTTTGAGGAGTTACTCATGAAGTTCTGAGGACTTCGTTACTTTACTAAGGACTATGTAGGTACAGGCAGCAAAAGTGATAAGTTAACAGGCAACTAACATCATACCTGAGTAAATGTATGAGTAGCCTCGAATGCATCTTTATAGAGTGTATTCTGTATCTAATATTTTAGGCATACAATGTCGTAATAACATTGAGTATGTTTCGAGAAATAAAGTAGGTACTTTGAATTAAGATTGATAAAGTTAGCTACCGAAATCCGTTTGGAACGTTCTCATATTGTCAATTTAGGGGAACGCCAGCTCGAGAACGATCCTCGTATAGGTGCCACTTTGATACAAGATACCTCTGCCTTTAATATAAACCAATTTCTTCGTAACGTATACGACTTTTAGAGAAGAATTTCTTGTACACACATATAGGTAGGTATGCCAATATTAAAACGAAATTAGTGTTTGTTTGGTATAACAAAATAATATATTACTTAAACCAAAATGAGGCTCTCAAATTAATAATTGTTACAATATCGAGATAAAGGGGCTTGAAGTAATTACTTAGGTTCTTTAAAGTCTACTGCTTAAAGAATCTATTCTATGAATATTCTAATTCAAGAATAATGCCTCCCGAAATATTTTCGAAAATTATGAACTGTCTCGTAAAAACATTTTCCTGTAGCCACAACGATTAAGGTAGCTGCCCTTGTAACTAACCCATCACAAGTGCGTTTTTTGACGTTTCTAGTAGTTACGCCAACGTCAGTTAGTCCGCAAGAGTCTTTTGATCCTTATGGGAAATAAGACCGATTGGCATCATAAAATGTTTTGTGAAAACTGATGACTGTACTGTTAGCGACACTACAATTTAATCGTTAAGGAGTGATTCTATCATTACAGTTATCGCTAATATTGGTATGTCAGGATTGTGACCAAGGTAAATGTAGTAAATAAAACCAACATAGACTCTCCACCACTGAGAGTACTTGTATTTGGGTTAGTGTTAGTAACGTGAACTAGATCACAATATAATACTTTAGATAATTATTACAAGATCATAAAATAAGGACAAGCTAGTCAGATATAAAAGGTCAGACTTCTTCAGCTGATCTACACAGAATACTCTAGACGAGTGTTCCGTCGTACGGTCCAAGAAGCAATCCTCCGGGCGCACCCAGCGAGCCGGTCTCCTCCCTCCAACGGGCAGTGGTGGTCCGATGTTGACGTCACGGATAGTTGGGTGGCGGACAATAGATGGCGCTCACTCCACGAAGTTCCCGACAGTACTTTTTTTTCAAAATCTGTGAATGCAGATAGAAATTATTTCAAAAGTTAGGGCTGGTCTACTAAGAATGTTTTCCTGTAGCTACAATGGTTAAGGTAGCTGCCCTTTTATACCCCATCCCAAATTACCACACTGTATATTATAACTATACATAGGACTGGATACATATTACTAAGTGTGCACGTCCCTATAATTGACTATTCCAATAATCGCGTCATTAACCACGTACAAATAGTTTGTTTACCCTCCGAGTGTATTTGACTCGGGCCGGGAGTAGCGTTCCGAAATCTCGAAACTAGGATAATGGCATGCCGACACTCGTAAAATTGCAAGATTTCTGTTCTAGTAAACACATCGAGATGTATTGATTAGGTATTGATATCTTCTTGAAGTAAACATTTACTCTACGCTTAAAATATAATGCAGTATGATAGGTGTTGCGTTGTTAGTTTAGAGCTTGCATTCGGTAAACCTGCACGCCTGGGAGGGCTCCAAACAGTTCTCGATGGTGTTTATAGTCCTGCAGGCCAGCGTGAAAGACTAAGGCGTAAATACTTCTCGTTCTGGGAAGAGGCCCGTGCCCAATAGTGGGACAGTAATGGACTGATAATGATGATGAGTAAGATTATCTTTCTGTGTGTTCACATTAAAATCTCTGTTAAATCTCCTGATTTCGCCGTTTTCCGTTATTTATTCCTATGCAAAACAAAATTTAGTGAATTTAGATATTAAAAGATTAATCAGTATCATTAAGTCACACTTTCTTTTACTGCCCACCCACCAACCCATTACTATCCCATGATTGGGCATGGGCCTCTTCTCGGGATGAGAAAGGTTTTAAGACTTAGTGTCTAAATACAATATACCGAAGGTACGCGACCGAAGTTCGGCATGATTACGCCTGCAATGCTATTTGAATTACTGACGACACATTATGCCGAAATTACGTTGCGTTATAGTTATACAGGCAAACTTCGGTCGGGCGTAAGTTCAGCGGCAATTCGGCGGCAACGTATTTCGTAGAGCACACATTATATGCGACCGAAATTCGGCTCTATTGCCGACGAAGATCCGGGGCGGGAGGCAGGCATGCCCGCGCCCCGCGTTTTCGCCCGTTGTGTTTATCAGGCCCGGTCAACTTTGTATGGGGCGATGCGATTATATCTATTGGGGATTGTTCTGTGTTGCCAGCAATTGTAAAGTATGATGATAGACCTAAATTAATAGGTCTGTCATCATACTCGTCTGGCAACACTGGTCTGTGTTTGCCAAATTACATTACAAATGGCCGCCGTTTCTTGTTTACGATAAACTGAATACACACAAAGTTGCGCAACTGAATTTCTGCCGCGTAAGTTCGGCACTTATAGTGTGTCATGTGTCATATCAGCCGAATACGTCGGAACGTAAAATCAGCCGCGGAACTTCGGTCGCGTACCTTCGGCATAGTGTGTTTGGACACTTAGGCTGGTATTCACCAACATTAATTCTCTGGTTAACAACAGTTTACCTAAAATTCTAGGATTTTTTTCGAGTAAAAGGTTGCTTAACCAGCGAAATAATGTTGGTGAACACTAAGTCCACCACTGACGTGGTCTGGGTTAGCGGAATACATACATAGGTAATCGAGAACTATGTTTCTGTTGTCCTCTCAGGTGTGCAGATTACCTCACGATGTTTTCCTTCACTGTTAACGCAAGTGATAATCAAATGAACCCACATGAATTCGAAAAGTCAGAGATCCGTGTTGGGATCGAACTCTGCTTTGTATGGAAGGCAAGCGTTCAACCGCTAGGTTATGACTAAGGATATTCGGATACATATTTACCTAAAGTTAATTTTTAGCTATGAAAGTATGGGAGCGGCTACTTAAAACATACTTTTTGTAAAAAACCCGGGATGCCAGGAACACCGGGAATGCATAACTAGTCGGGTGTATAGTATGGAAGCGATTTCTTAAAGTGATTTATTAAAAAAACCCGGGATTCTTGGATTGCATAATTATTTAAAATTAATGTTTAACTCCGATGCTAATATATGTCTATGTAGAGTGTAAAGCCTTGTACGGACTAAGCGTTCCAATGTACGCGTAGTCGGTTACGCGTACACAGGAACGCTTAGTCCGTACCGGCAGCAACGCGTACCTACACAAAGGGGACGTGAACGCTCAATTAGCCTGTACGCGTATTCAACATACCTAGATTACGCGTACATTGGAACGCTTAGTCCGTACAAGGCTTAAAAAGAGGAGTAGTGTGAGATAGAAAAACAAAAAAAAATGTCCCTGAACCCCGGGATTTTTTCGACACAAAATCGCATTCCATATTGACCAACATCTCAAGTTTAGGTGAATATACATCCGAATATTCGATCTCTAGTTATGACTGCATTTTACTCATATGTAATTTCCAGAAACTAAATTCCTTTTGGTCAATCTACGCATCCTGCATAAGAATGTGTAGGTGGAAGTTTTATTCATCTCCTCAAAAAGAAAATCTTACTGAGTTCATAATTTGTAAAGTAAGCACACTTTCTAGTATAATAACAAAGACATAAATCGTTTAATTAAGAAGGAGAACGATTTAAAACATAATTTATAATGTTATCTGCAATAGTTTGCTGAGATACAATTTTCTCTTTACCTACATTAATTACGCGAGTCAGTGTATTAACCTCGACGATTTCCATAATTAATGAGATATACTAAATTACAAGCCCGCAACGTTGAAAATTTCAAAGACTGAGAAAAAGAATTCCTTTTTAAATTTTATCTTTATCTTAGACGCGGCCTTTTTCATTAAGACGGCAGCAATATTGCGGGTCGGGAAAGCGATAGAAAGGAGAACCTCTCTCCTAATATTCGTAACCGACAGTGCTGTGCATAAAAAAGTAGTAACATATAAAACAGTGAGCAAGAATAAAATATTTCGCGTCGTGAACCTGCGTGACGTGTTATTTGCAACATCCCCTCTAGTGACGGGTGTATTGGGAATCCACCTTTACCTCCGCTAAATTTTGTAGCGTAAGCGGGATACAACCAGAAAATGCGTGTTACCCTGAAAAATCACCTAACGTTAAACATACTCGTAGCACAACCCGCTAACAAAATATTTATACCATACAATACAGATGAAGCTATTTTTAGCTGATAAATGCAGACCTATTTATCAATTTTGGCATAATAAACAATATTCAGCGTTTACGCGAATACGTAACGTATACCTACTGGATTAAAGTATTCTTGCGTTTTAAAAAGCACATGCATATACTGAATGAATGAATCAGAAAATTTTGACCCAACTGTAATTGGCTTTTTAAATTAGAAAAGTTTCACACTGTTGGCCGAAAAAAAAAGCATAGAATGCAAACGCAGGACGCAAAAAACGGGTAAGAGACATTTTATACTACGAAAAAGGCAGTTTTTCGGGTGTAACCATTGAAGTAGTCTTACCCAAACCCCCAAGGCCATCAAAGGGCCCGTCGCGTAAATATGTACATAATATCAATTTTAATTGGACCACCTTTGGAACTTTGAATGTTTTAATACATTTTCTGAGCAAGCATCTGGTGTGGTGACAATTTATGGGAGGCGCCTATACCCAGCAGTGCTCTGCGATACAGTGATCTATACTAAATAAACGGACAGACTATATTTCAAACTTTGGCCTCATTTTACAGAGTTCTTCTGGACCCTGGGAAAAAACAAGATTTACAGGATTGTTTAGGACGTCTGACAAATACCTACTAATACGAGTCGTTTCTGCTAGTTCTAGGTTATTGCCTCTCATCCTTTGTTGAAATAATTTGTATTTATTTTCCGAAAAATTTATAATAATGACAGATAATTATGTCGCTTGTGCACATTACGCTGCTGTGCCAAGACTTTGCAGGCAATATAACATGTCAAAAACTAAAAATATTGACATCTGCGACTCTGTCGAAATTTCATAAGAGTTACAAATAATAGCTCATAAATGTTTTAACCGTTTATTTAGCTTAGTTGTAAGACAATCATTATTGTACGGACTGTGGTCTCTCGTAATTGGAAAGATAAACTTAGATGCTACTGAAATTATTATTTGTAATGTGCTGTGTAGGTAGGTATATATTTTGTTGGGCATCCTAAATAAATAAATATTTTTAAAAAACTCTTTAACTTAGTTGTCTTTAACACGAGAACGAAGAAATCTCAATGTAGATACCTAATTAATTGTCACGTAATTTTATCTTCTCATTACAATAAATCCTTTCAAGAAGTTTGTTAACATTGAAGCTTACTCACTCAAAATTTCAGTCTGACTATGCATTGTTTAAATTCACTAGTTTGAAAAGCTGGTTAATTACTACTATGCTCTGTTCAACGAAAGATGAGTCCTGACATAGCGGTCATTTCATAAATTGGAGACTGCTATCGAAAGAAACAAAACCACAAAAACCGTAGGTTACATATACCTACACGGTGACATTGACATTCGACACAATGCAATCGCAACACTGAAACAACTTAGCAAGCGCAACTCAGTGTAACAGCGATGTACACACTACGACACTCGGTGTCGACACAGTGTCGAGTGTAATGTGTCGCCGTGTATCCTTACCTTAAAATAGCTATAGTATCCATGTTTTGTTTTTTAAAAATATTTGATATTCTTTGTTATACTTACTCGAGAGGAATTTATTCGGTTTAGATTTTCCTAGAACAATGTATCTTGTGAAGTAGTTGCCTACATAATAATACAAAGTTTGCACTAAGAAAACCTTTTGTTCGTTCCAACAACTATAAAGTTTGTTATTACTTAATAATACCTATCTTCTCAGAATCAGGAATGAGAATTTTGGTAAGTATATTTTGGTAGTAGATAAGTATCCAAAGTGTTTTAAAAATATTGTGATTTCAGCTCAATTTTTTCGATGGAATCTAGTGAATAAATCAGTAAAAAAATGCATTTGTGCATGCCAAAAAAATTTAACTAAAAACCGTTTTGCAGAACTAACCGCTTATGACTTGTACTTCACCCTGTCGCGAGCTAATTTATGTTTTGTTGGAAACCTATAAAATGTCGAATAGGATGAATAACCTGTACGTTAAAGTCACGTATAAATTAATCAAATCTACATGGCAGTATATCGTACAAGAAAACACAAAAGTGGCACAACCGCAGGCGACTACGACGGTACTAAAACGGCACTTAGTCTATTACTTTCTACGAAAACGCTAACATTATCGTAATCGTAAGTATTAAATCGATATTTCAGAATTGTAAGTATCAAATACCCAAACGTTTACGCCTTCACGAGTTCTACAATCTACATACATTGTCGCAGACACAATACCGACCGAGCAAAATGGTTCCCGTAATGTGGCACTTGTTGATCATTCTCCGTGAACGGTTTATTTATACCTAACACAATCTCTGTTACTTTTAGCCCTAACGGGGATAAGAAATGTGTCAATTGACATCAACACGCCTCTTGTGCCACCTGCAACAGGCTCGGATGTCTTACGTAGGAAAGATTCTGACTCATCAGTATCGTGTGCGACCATCTTAATGGCGCTTTGTCTCTTCTTACGAGCTACGAACATTAGAACATAGCGTGTCATATTTATATACCCTGTTTACCTTTTTTTTTCTATTGAACTGCTTTAGGTGGTCCTAGGGGACCCTTCCTACGTAACCGGGCAGTTATTGGCGAGACCTGAAGGGTCTCCAGCCAATGGGGGGGGAAGTAAAATACTTAACCTAAGCTAACTACTTGCACTACACTAACATCATGACTATCTGCAACAACAGCACTAAGGGCGACCCCTAGTGGGACTCGGACCTCGGCTTAGGGCGTTGCTGGCGGGGTCTTAGGGGGGGGAGACAGCTTGATGAGAGCTGAATTATCGGTGTGACTGCGGAGTCTGAAGAGACGACCGGCTCTACGACGGGAGAGCTCGGTGGATCGTGACAGGCGGACCCTGTTTACCGCAGAAGTACTTTTATTTATAACTAGCTGTGTTCTCGTGGCTCCGCTCGCGTATGAAGTTTTTTTTTAATTCTTAGTATCTGATACTGATGTAGCTGTACCCAAGTACAGCTACATCAGTATCCCTCAAATATTACTAGGGCTACTTTCATTATCATAAATGGAGTTTCAAATATTTGCATTCTTAATTTTGGGATGATATTATTGACGTTCTTAATTTTTAACCCCCGACGAAAAAAGAGGGGTATTATAAGTTTGACCGCTATGTGTGTCCGTGTGTGGGTGTGTGTCTGTCTGTGGCACCGTAGCTCTTAAACGGGTGAACCGATTTGGGTGCGGTTTTTTTGTTAATGTTTTCCGAATACCCATCTGTGAGTACGATATTTCAACTTAGGTAAAATAAAACACAACTCATACGAGTACAATATTTATGTAGGTATTTTTCTTAATCCGCGGCCACAATAGTGGTGTCCACAATAAAACAAAAGTCTACACTCTACAATCATAAAAACATCTCTATACGTAGCGCTTGCATTGCTTTTGTCTCTCCAGCGGTAAAAGCACTATCATCTCTCTTGAGACCAGTAACAGTAACGAGTTCAGTTTAGAGACTGTGAAAGCATGCCACTGACACTGTCACTAGCCGATGTTTTTCTGGACAGAAACAAGGCATTTTTCTTGAAAACTTCCTTCGAACGATAAATATATCAACAAGTACATGTCGCTGCCCATTTAAATGATTATAATCCCTTAGTCTTTTACGACGCCGGCTGCAATTTTATTGAGTAGCAATATTTATGTCAAGAAGCGTTAGTAAAAGTTCCTATACCTAGTAGTGCCGCCGCGTAGCGCGTAAAAGCATAGGGAAAAAGGGAAATATTTAATGAAAAGTCATACTTTTCTTGGCTCGAAATAAATACCAAGTTAAAACTTGACTGCCTTGTTGGTTTAGAGGTCGCAAGTGCGACTACTGAGCTTGAAGCTCTGGGTTCGATCCCCAAGCCAAGTTGGGCAAAGTGGTATCGGGTTTTTCCGTGTGGAATTTCTCAGTAGCAGCCCGGAGTCTGAATTTGTGCCCAATTGATGGCAATAGGCTCACCTCCTATTTATTACATGGAACCGCGAAATGAGGATGTACTACACATCTCTACCCAACCCTTCGGGTAATACAGGCGTAATGTTATGTTAAAAACGTTCTAATGACGTAAAAATGTATCAACGTGTAGTGCCCTATGTTTTACTCTATTTACAAAACAAACAATAATTTAAAATTAATGAACAATACTCGCAAAACAATGTTAACCAGAAACGTACTAGGTGTAAAGTAATGTCGGTACACTGCATATTTAAAGGAGTATTTTGATTCTTTTACGAGACCCACAATTATCCTCTTGGGATGTGTATTTAAAACTCGGGTTTCGTGAGCCTTTCCGTCTGCGTCGTGTTTGTATTTTAGCGAGGGACCGTTGGGAACAATCTATTTATCACTGAACGTTCATGTTTGTGAAACAATATTATGAATATTGAGTTTGTATGTTGACGATACAAGTAATCATGAAGTATATAAAATAGGTATATAGGGTGACTGGTAATTAGTGACCGATACTTTAACACATGATTGTACTCATGATAACAAACAGCTTTCCCAAAGAAATATTATTTTTATTAAAAAAAAATCGTTTAAAATTTATTAATAAACCGTTACGGAATGGACGCGGCTCGTAATGTTTTTTTTTTTTTTGTTTTTTAAATAATGTATCTTTGGGAAAGTTGTTTGTTATCATGGGTACAATCATGGTTAAAGTATCGGTCACTAATTACCAGTCACCTTATATAACATGCGGTGTGGTCGCGAGTTCAGCTCATGATTAAGGGCTCCGTTTGGTTCGAAACTATGTCAGGCAATCCCGAAAAATGCACGTGAGTAAACCGTAACTAATCATAAATATGAATGTGTCTCACGTAAGTTGTAATACAAAAATAGTATTTATCTTCTTTTAGCAAGTTCAGTATTTTAGATAGGAGAAAAGAGATAGCTAGGTTTATTTAAAAAGGACATTTGGGTCCGAATAAAGTCTATAAACTCTGAAAACTTTGTGTTTAAACAATTATTCTTTTGTTAGTTCTATGCCTACTTACCATTCTCTTTTTAGTTTCCAAATGGTTTTATCGACATCTCAATATGAATAATAACAAATTTTGTTCTAAGAATGTGAAAGGAAATAACGCAACAAATTTTCACTGAGCGTAAGATGCTCATACTTGCGAAACACATTCACGTTTCAACAGTAGAGTTCGTTCGTTTTACGAAACTTTATCTTTTTCTGACTACGGCTCGAATGCTGGTCTTTGTTTTATCAAAACTGTTCTACGTTCATTCAGTATGTTTACGCATCGGTGCCGCGACGGCTGAACGAAGAAGAGAACAACTTTGACAGGTGGACAGTGGATACTCAAATTGGGTCGTAAACTCGTTATGAGTTTTAATTAATTTACCTACACTTTAAACTTTAAACACATTAATATGAAGGTTTTTTTTTTATTAATTACACAAATTCTCTGCGGCTGTTTAACTAAGTGAAATATAGATTTTACTGATGTAAGGACATCATAATTTTTGCCAAAATTATGACTCGTAATTAGAAATGTTCAAAATATAGCTTCGATCTAGTCTCAATCTCATAAATATGACAAATAGTATTCTTGTTCTTTATCAAACAACGTCAAAATTGAGATTATATTGAAGAAATGAGATTGAAAGTTGACCGAAGCCAAAAGGGTATTCTGGTTCTGGTTACATTAAGAACTGAGCCATTTTGACAAATTGGAATTCTATTTTTTTTCTAGAATGTTAGTCTACGACTGTTCATATCGGTATGCTATCGGTAGTAGATTTTAAGTTGACTGAATTTACATAATATCGAGATTAGACTGAAATGATACTGAAACCGGACCGAACTTTAAGTGTACCAGAATACCATTTTTTATTCAATTCATAATTTAGTCTCAGTTTGGTCAATCTTCAGTCTTGCTTCAAATTGATTACGACAATTGGGCTTCTGAATAAGAGTCGAAACAACCCCCTTAAATACGACCACGCATTTCTGTTACACGTTGTATATGCTTAAATAATTTAAGATATAACTTTCATACGTTTCAATGAAATCCTATACGTAATCCATTTTTTTATTGGTCAACATTGTACGCACTTTATCATAACAAGTCATTAAAGCACTCTTTTAAAATAAATGTATGATATTATGGCGCCTAAAAACCTATAAAATACAATTACAATATGCACGGCTAAGTGATTCAACTGGTTCTTAGTTTTAGCAACACATTTGGGGGTAAAACAGCGAACTATAAATAATAATAAGTATGTAAATTGCTGAATCTTATTCAACAAGTACACGCGTTGTACAAGTTCAAGGCTTTGACCCTTAACGGATTTTTAGGCAAATTCCGAGCCTACTGGATTTGGTGGAGTATCTAGGTACTTATTTTTATCAGTTCTTTTTCATATCAATTATGTGCCTCCACTGGGCATAGATCTCTTTTATATTGGAACTAGAGGTCGCCAGCGGCTTCGCCCGCGTGGTTGTCGTTTATCGCGTATTCCGCATTTTTATCCACTTTAATATGCATGTATTATACATATAAACCTTCCTCTTGAATCACTCTATCTGTTAAAAAACCGCATCAAAATCCGTTGCGTAGTTTTTAAGATCTAAGCATACATAGGGACAGACAGCGGGAAGCGATTTTGTTTTATACTATGTAGTGATGATTATGGTGGTAGATCACACCCATCCGTTCATCTGTTCCGACCAATCTCGGCTAAAAGCTTATTCATCCGACATATATCGCAACTCGCATATTCCCCTCGCCTCAGATACAGCCTGATGACATCCCCGGACTGGCCATAGAGTTAAGGTGGCGTTATCCACCTGAGCCCTAGCGTGCGTGGGCCCCCCTCCCGGCTGGAAGCCCGCGTAGGCGAAGCGAAATATCTCCTCTTTTAGAAAAAAAATGATTGGCTAATTTTAGTTACATTATAAGTTATAACTAGTTGGAACTTTTTTCATAAATATGTATGTCTTTGAAAATTAACACTTCCAAAAACTCTTGCCTATTTGATTATTATTGTCATTTAGTTTTTTGTTTGACATGAAGATGGTATGATCTGCGCTGATTCTAGGCGGGTGGCGGGCCCAGGCATAATGCCACCCAGGCCCCTTAGGCCCAGTCCGACCCTGGACCTCTCAATCGGTTGACCAAGCGTTGTGATTATGGTAGTACTTCTCTATGAGCGCTGATTGTAACCGTATCTAAAGAGGTGCATGAGCAGCTGTCGACATCAGATCAGCTAGCAGCTGATGAGATGTGCTACAGTAATCCTTTGCCTTCAGAGTTGACTTCCAAAGTACGAGGCGAGTTGTTCCAATCATTTTTTCATTCAGGTGAGAGTGTAGGTATGTAACCGGCATAAAAAGGTACATTCACCTCGTTACATATCATATCTTTGTGTTACGAAATATTATTATTATTAATAACAGAATAGCACATCAAACAGTATCTCTAAAGTTATTTCAATGGACAGTACCTAAACTGATTCAAAGCATCTCCTATACGACGACAATGCGACCCTCGTCACATGATGCCACAATATAAAAATGTTTGTTACTTAGGTACGTACTGTTTGGGCTTACTTTAAATTACTCATTTTTGAAACACTCGGTTACTAGTTCATCAAATCAAAAAGATACTTTTAGAAGCCCTTATGGCATAGTCTATTGATTGATCAATTTCATTATAAGAACATGAAAAATAAAAAAATATCTATACCAAACCCAGCAAGAAATTCTACTGCGTTCACCTATTATACTTTTTTTTTCCAGACGGAAAAAAAGTCAACCGGTTTTTTGAAATAAATAATTATTTATTTTAAAATAATAACATTGAAAGTTTTCAACTATAGATATTATTTATTCCGTGACTTGCATAATTGGCCTGTTACCAAATTAAAAGCTCGTTAGTAGGAACGTAGGTATTTAATAAACTACCATATATCCAACTTTAATTAAATAATCGGGCAGTTTTTGGAAACCTGGATTCCTGGTAAACCAAATATGAAAATTGTCGGGTGGTAGGTATGTGGTAGGCATGAAAATTTCAACGGGTGGACAATGCAATAATAAATATTAACTACTAGCTGTACCCGCATGCGTTGCAATGCACTTTTTCCTACTTACTACCTACCTACTACCTACCTACTACCTACATACTACCTACCTACTACCTACCTACTACCTACCTACTACCTACCTACTACCTACCTACTACCTACCTACTACCTACCTACTACCTACCTACTACCTACCTACTACCTACCTACTACCTACCTACTACCTACCTACTACCTACCTACTACCTACCTACTTAACCTACCTACTACCTACCTACTACCTACCTACTACCTACCTACTACCTACCTACTACCTACCTACTACCTACCTACTACCTACCTACTACCTACCTACTACCTACCTACTACCTACCTACTACCTACCTACTACCTACCTACTACCTACCTACTACCTACCTACTACCTACCTACTACCTACCTACTACCTACCTACTACCTACCTACTACCTACCTACTACCTACCTACTACCTACCTACTACCTACCTACTACCTACCTACTACCTACCTACTACCTACCTACTACCTACCTACTACCTACCTACTACCTACCTACTACCTACCTACTACCTACCTACTACCTACCTACTACCTACCTACTACCTACCTACTACCTACCTACTACCTACCTACTACCTACCTACTACCTACCTACTACCTACCTACTACCTACCTACTACCTACCTACTACCTACCTACTACCTACCTACTACCTACCTACTACCTACCTACTACCTACCTACTACCTACCTACTACCTACCTACTACCTACCTACTACCTACCTACTACCTACCTACTACCTACCTACTACCTACCTACTACCTACCTACTACCTACCTACTACCTACCTACTACCTACCTACTACCTACCTACTACCTACCTACTACCTACCTACTACCTACCTACTACCTACCTACTACCTACCTACTACCTACCTACTACCTACCTACTACCTACCTACTACCTACCTACTACCTACCTACTACCTACCTACTACCTACCTACTACCTACCTACGTTAGGAACACACCTACATTGCTTAGACAACAGTGAGTGCTTGTAATTTAATATGAACTTTATACCATAGCAATAAAGCTCAAATTGACTACGTTTTAGTTAGAAATCATTTGTATGGGAAAACGAAAAGGGCTATTTTTAGGGTTTTTCCAGCAATAATTCTAATTTTTCTCGCCGTAAAAACCATCCTTGAACTTCAACGAACATTTTAAAAAAAGATTTGGCCAAATTGGTCCAGGCGTTGTTGAGTTATGCGCTTACCAACACATTTTGCGATTCATTTTTATATTATAGATGTAAACGCAATACCAGGTGTAAGCGACGGTGTAACGAAAACTGAACCAGCGAATTTAGCACATTGCTGCATTGTTCTGAATTAAAAAAATGAGTTTTTTTTCTCAGAACTTTCAATACCTACCCTAGAATTATTTAATTTGACCGGCCGAAACACTATTGTATTTCAATGTTTTAAAAGGTAAATAAGAAGCGTCTTAAGGAAAGATTACCAAAAGATTTAACAGCCCATTATTTTTAATTGAAATTGTATCGCCAAGGAAAAAATAAACTGTGATTACAAATCCGTCTGTCAAGCTCGATGTTTATGGCATTATCTGTATGGTTGTAGCGATCATTGGAAGGCCCACATTGGGAAGCCAACATGCAACATGCATGCGATGATAATTTAAAATACAATATTCAGTTATTTTAGCGTACAAACACTTATTATTATTTCAGTGTTGGTGCCAAAATAATGAGTATTGAAGCAATCCGAAAATAATCTTCATCTCTGTTCATCACTATCCGATGCTGTCACAAATAAATCATGTTATTTCTACATAACTAAAGTATTTGCTCGACACTTTTTTAATATAATACAATACACTAAAAATGCTTAAAAAGAAGTCTCTCAGAGAAATAAAAAGATACCTGAAATACACATTTTCTATTAAAAGGCAACCTGACATGTTATCAGTGACAAAAGTGAAATCGGATCACGTATATTCAGAGATTCAGTCGCTCGAACCACATTGACATATAGGATGTAAAAGAATTCGTGTAATTCCTTAAAACCACATTATCTATTACTGGTACAAATTCAACCAGCAAGAGATTGAATAAAATGATAAAAAAAACATTTTTATTCTTGCGGTAGCGGTATGTCATCGTAACTTACGAAGTAACTAAAAAAAATCTGAAGACTTTTCGATGCAGAACTGAATGAAAGCACGACAAAAAAGCTGGCGGACACGGCTAGCATGATATCGCGCCGCGCAGTCAGTTAGTACCGTGAAGCAATTTGCTTCGTGGTTAGTACGGCATTAAGTCCGCCTCTGTACAAATTTTGTGTGAAAGTATAAATAAATCACGAAGAAATAAATAATAGACTCAGTAAGAGAAAACGAAGAAACAGGAAAAAAAATGTATCTGAATAACCACCTGCAGGGTCAAACTGAGTCACCAAAAATCACGCGGTTTGATGGAATTATACGATTTCGGATACACGCTATATTATTTTAGGGCGTAATGTTTCTCAGGTATTTCGGGATACAAATGATCAAGAAAGGATCACATAACGTACGAGAATATATATTACAGTAAACTACATATCATACGTTTACGTCCATGTAAAGTGAGCATACTTATTTCAGGCGTCATTTGATCGTGAGCGGATTTTAATGTTAAGTTTATTTATATAATAAAAAGGTAGATAATAATATATATATCTTAAATATTATGTTGTCGCCATATCTTTACTTCGTTTAAGCTTAGATACAATGTTTTTGTATTATAACTTTCGTGAAACACATTCATATTTATATGAATATATATATATGATGAAGTAGTTACGGTTTACTCACGTGCATTTTTCGGGATTGCCCGAGTAGTTTCGAGTCGAACTCTCAGTTGAACTCGCGACCTCGCCGCGTGATCAGCTCATTAATAAGGGCTCCGTTTGGGTCCGAAAATAGTCGGGCAATCCCGAAAAATGCACGTAAGTAAACCGTAACTAATAATAAATATTAAGTACAATGTTGTATGATATGTTGTACGGATGATACGTTGCTGTGCAATGTTGTACAATGAATGTTTAATAGTCAAAATTCTCATGGTGGATTTTTTGCAAGTAGCATTTGTGCATAATTTTGTAACTTAAGTTTTTTTTTTCTTTACATTTACGGTTTTCTTCCGTGCGGAAGATGTCCGGTCCTTTGGAAGGTATACGGGGGACACAGGTCCAACGCGTAGAGGCCCCTTTGAGAACTTTAATCTAAAATGGAGTGAGGCACCAACCGGGGACTATCCACGGCTGCATTATTGGAGTACAGTCATAGACCATCACAGGTGGGTGCAAGACTATTGTAAAATATGGTGAAAAATATCTGGTCTATGGGAAGGGGTGTTAAGTGGACTGATAACTTCTTTTGCCGGAAGAAAACGGTGTCTGCCTTTCAAGTTTAAAATTGAAAAGTGTTGGCAGACGGTGAGTCGCCAGCTCACTAGCTAGGCCCCCTCAAAAGCCACCAGTACATAGGCGAAGAGGGCAACGACGTGTGAGCGGCTAGAGGTGTAGAGAGGTGTGGCCCCGGTTTCACCGTCGCAGGTCTAAAAGACGTGGAGTGGGTTTCCCTGCTATTACGCCATTTGACACTTCCACCCCCGAGCATATAACTCTGGCGGCCCCCCTCTGGCCGGCCAATAAAGGCAAGCCAGAGTTGAGAATCCTGCGGACACTCTTGGAGTTCCACTCCAGCCTGCCAATAAAGGCAAACTGGAGACGAGGCCCTGACCGATTCTCTGAGGCAATAAGGTACGCAGTGTCGCCACTCACCAACAGCTCGCTACAAGCTGCCCTGCAGTTTGTAAGCTTTTCAGTAGACCTAATGACACATTTTTTATTATAATATGGGGTTGTAGATAGTTCGTCTAATGTTCCCTCCGGTTTTAAGTTAACCTCATGGTGAGGTAACGCCTTTCCCAGAGGAGGTGATATTATTATTATTAAACCATTTGTCAACATCTTTGTCTTGTTTTCTTCATCCTATCCATGGGGATAGGATGAAGAAAACAAGACAAAGATGTTGTAAAATGTTAGTGAATAAGAATGGTCTTATTCACTAACATTTTACTATCTCTTAAGTTAAATTACATTGCACGTAGCAGCTATCGTGTGTGCCTGGCAATCCAAAGGTAATCAAGCCGTGTATAAATAAGGTTTAATATAATATAATCTGTATTTGATTTAATTCAAATTATGATGTATCCCGTCGTTAATGTTATTGGTTATTAAAAGACTGGTTAATCAAAGTTAATTAAATAAGTAAATGCTACAAGAGTAAAGCACGCACATAGCAAATGCTTTGATAGACCTGAATATTTTTAAACATAAAATCCTTGCCAATATTATAAATGCGAAAGTAACTCTGTCTGTCTGTTACGCTTTCACGCCTAAACCGCTGAACTGATTTTGATGAAACTTGGTACAGAGATAGTCCGGAACCCGAAGAAGGACATATGCTACTTTTTTCCCGTAAACCGCGATATATTTACGCGATAAACGACATCCACGCAGGTGAAGCTGCGGGCGACCTCTAGTAGTAAATATACTTTATAATTTGCTGTTTCTTACGAGAACACAACAGACATGTATACAAACATATTTTGTAGTTCTGTTATCTTCAGATTCTTCTAGTTTGTGATCGCTGCAATACAACTTAGAACAACGCAATCGACGAAGTCATCGATGGCCGCGTTGCTCTATGCTTTACAACGATACCAACATACCTATGACTAACGCAGGTATCACAACATGGTGCCGGGTTAAGTCATCTATTCATTTGTAAACATTAGTTTATAAACACTGTATCAGAAACAGGAATCTACGTGTTTCAGAAACCTTGACACATGTTGCGGTAAACACTACGGACAGTATGTAATAGTAAAAGCACCGACACATTCTTCTTCTTCTTCTTAGCGTGTCGATGACAATCTACACCGTGTCGGCCCAGAACTCAGCAACGAGTTTAGCACTATCCGTAGCGTCCATTAGTTCTTGAGGTGTACAGGTAACAGGGCAGGCGGGGCATGATGTTAAGTGCGCCATAGTTTGCGGAACGGCACCACATTTACACTCAAGGTTTGAGTTACCCGCAAATTTCCACCTGAGCAGGTTTTCCTTGCTTCGACCAACCTGAGTCCGAAGTCTATTTAAAGACTTCCAGGTCAGCCAAGGCAACTCATGCCCAGGTGGGAGATCCTCGGAAGGGGAAACAAATGGAGTGGGCAGAGAAGCCTTATAGCCTACCGACACATTGTTTGTAGACAATTTTCCGTGGTGTTTCCGAAACTACAACTTGTACTTATACGAAACATTGTTTAGTAGTGTATAGGTACGTAGCTTCACATATCCGTTCTATTGATCACAGTTCGACTAATGCTAAAGCTATATACACGCTTGTGAGGAATACGTGTCATTCTAAACAATTAATACCTTATTTACAAGGTCGATGTAACGAGATTCCTCTGGGCCGACATCCGAGCATTACAACGATCCCAGCGGTCAGGGGAACCCAACCGTGACATTTCCGTCGTTCTGACTATACTTCGACAGGTTCTAAAGCTGGAGCTTTCACACGCTCAACACGCTTTTAACACGTCACAAGCGTGTTTGGAAACACGCTTGTGACGTGTTTTAGATACTTAATAAATAAATATTTTTTGTTTTCAAGGCTGATGTACCAGGGTCCTCTAGATCAGTGGCACCCAATTTTTTTTCGACCTATCATCTCTTTGGTTGTTTTGTTGTTAGCAAGCACCACAAGATCCAAGAATAATAAACAATATTAAACTTAATCTTCTTCTTGTTCCTGCCCTTATCCCATGTTACTGGGGGTCGGTGCAACACGTTTTCTTCTTCCATTCCGTCCTGTCAACCGTCATGATATCACTGACACCCTTCTCTTTCATATCATTCTTCACGCCATCCATCCATCTTTTCTTTGGTCTCCCTCTTCCTCTCCATCCATCCACATTTATATTCATAACTCTTTTCGTCACATGCGTTTCATCTCTCCTCTTTACATGCCCATATCAAGACAAACGGTTCCCTTTCAACTTTTCTGTCACTGGCGCTATTTTCAAACTTCCTCTAATATACTCAATCCTTAATAGTAATATGAATTACAATTTCAAACTTGAAAGTCAGACGCCGTTTTGTTCCGGCAATAGAAGTTAAACAATCCATTTAACACCCCTTCCCATAGACCAGGTTTATTTTTTATTTTATTTTATTCGGAAAACTTACAGCTAGCAAACATGCAATATACTTAAGAAATACAAAATTGAAGGCCATTTACAAGTTTTCACCGATAAATACTAATCTAAAAATCTTGAGGTCGGAACTAAGCGATATTACATTTGAAGAAAATAATAAAAACAAAGATAAAGAAAAATACAATATGGTCGACTAATCGTCGCATAAAAAAAGGCAAACAGTTAGTTCTTAGTTAAGAAACTTTTTTTTACCATATTTCACAATAGTTTTGCACCCACCTGGGACGGTCCATGACTGTACTCCCGTAGTGCAGCCATGGATGGTGTCCGGTTGGTGCCCTATCCCATCTTAGATTAAAGTTCTCAAAGGGGCCTCTGCGCGTTAGACCTGTGTCCCCCGTATGCCTTCCAAAGGACCGGACATCTTCCGCACGGAAGATGAGCCGTGAATAAAAAGAGATATGAATTAAGAGTATGTGCTGCAGGGCCCTCCCGTAGACCACTCCCGAGGCTCTCACGGACTACCTGTGGTCTGTGAACCACCGGTTGGGAACCACTGCTCTAGATCGTAGCGTTACAACGATGCCAATGTACGAATAACGCGGAGGATTCCAACCGTGACATTTCCGCCGTTCTGTCCATACTTTGACACAATAAAATATGATAAAGCTCCAAATAGATTTATGACCTATTACATAATAAATAACTTTCTCTTTAGCTTGCTTGTGTAACATTTTATTATAATGCTTGTATTCCCCAAGGGTGCAAGCAGCTTACTGTTATATGTACAGCATAATTTTCTTATAAAGATTATTAAGTTACATGAAATAGGAGACGATCATTAATAAATTTAAGGGGCCCTCTTTTTAGGATTCAGTACCAAAATGGTAAAAAAGGAACCCTTATGTTATGGTGCAACTTCGCCCGTCCATCGTCGGTCCGTCTCAGTCGCTTATGTATATCAGGAACTACTAATGCTATCGACATGAAATTTGGATTGGTTTTAAATAATACCTGTCTATTTATATTGCAAGAGAAAGAATTAAAAAATATTTTATTTTCGTTGCAAAAGGGCCCGAAGTGCGAGGTTGAAATTTTAAAATGGGCTTATTATAGTTCAAGTGCAGTATCACATGAAAGTGCTTCATTTGCATATTATAAAATATATTTTATTTTCATTTATGCCGCGTAGTTTTTGACTTATGATGAAAAATTTCTGTAAAATACCATTCCTCCCTCTTATCGATCTCCCAAGTTTGCAGAGCGAAAACTATGGAATAAATCACGATGATAGAGGTTTATTTGAATATTATAGGAAAAAAAACCGGCCAAGTGCGAGTCGGACTCGCGCACGAAGGGTTCCGTACCATTATCTATTCTGTTTTTTTAGTATTTGTCGTTATAGCGGCAACAGAAATATATATCTGTGAAAATTTCAACTGTCTAACTATCACGGTTCATGAGATGCCTGGTGACAGGCCTGGTGACAGACGGACAGACGGACAGCGGAGTCTTAGTAATAGGGTCCCGTTTTACCCTTTGGGTACGGAACCCTAATAAAACGATGTCGATGTGTGTAACTAGCACAGTTTTATAGAAATCAGACTAAATAACTTTTATTCGTTTCCTTCCAAGGTACGGAACCCTCGACACAAGTCCTACTCGCACTTAACCGGTTTTCAAACCCTTAGTTGCTACAGGGCATTGTAATGTTACAGTGTGTACAAAGATTAAATGTATTGAAGCAGTACCTGGTCTACACGATTAACTTTGGATGGAGAATTCCCCTTCTTTTAAGCCTTAACCTTTTGATAGTGTTATCAGTAGCGGGTAGCACTGGGCAATGTTGACAAAGGAAGGTAGTCGTCGATATGGATCAACCTACCCGAGGTTATAAAGGCGGTGATCATTCAACGAAGCGTAACATTCTGTGTAGATCAGCTGAAGAAGTCTGACCTTTTATATCTGACTAGCTTGTCCTTATTTTATGATCTTGTAATCATTGTGTAAAGTATTATATTGCGATCTAGTCCATGTTATTAACACTAACGCCAATATAAGTACTCACAGTGGTCGAGAGTCTATGTTGGTTTTGTTTACTGTGTTTAGCTTGCTCGCAATCCTGACATACCGATATTAGCTGTAACTGTAATGATAGAATCACCCCTGAACGATTATGTTGTTGTGTCTGTTACAATAGTCTCCTATTTCCATAAAGTCTTCTAAAATTCAATCGGTCTTCTGCAGTCTCAGTGATCATATTGTTAGCTGTAGCTTCGGTAACTGAAAATCAGCTGACTTCATGTTTTCTTTATAAGTATTCCCGAACTCTGGCCATCTTTGCCACGTACCTCGCAAAATTTCCGATTGTCGAAATATAACTTTGTGAATTTCAAACAAAAACAAAAGTTGGTGGCAGCTCAGTAAATACCTACATTATGCTAACGACTAGTTTTCCGCTTCGTGGCGTCACCCGCGGTTCACCCTTTTACGGGTTGAGTTAATACGAGCGTTTTTGCCGTCGCCGTTCACAAGAAAAACTGTTTTGGGCTGGTCAGCAACAAATTATTACAGCATAAAATACAAATAAAGATAATGTCACCAAACATTGGGATATAACATAAAATGTATTCACGCCCATATTCACTTGTGCGATGAGCAGAAATAATTACTTGATGTTGCGATACACAAATCTAATTTTAAAGCGACATTTGTTTTAACTCGTTTTAAATCTAGATTAATGGTGTTTATCTTTACATAAAACATTATTGCGTCATCGTTTTAGTAGTAATAACAATGGTTTTGGGCCTACGTTTGAATTATGTTTTTGGAAAACAGTCGATGGTCGGGAAATATTGTCCTTTTGGAAATATTCTGATTATAGCATAAAATCACGCCTTTATTCCCCGAATGGTTAGGCAGAGATGTACCTACTACCTACCTATACTACACTCTTATTTCGCCGTTATTTTTAAGTCCCATTTAATAGGGGGGAGACTATTGCCATCAACCGGGCACAAATCCAGACTCCGTGCTGCTACTGAGAAATTCCACACGGAAAAACTAAATAACACTTTACCCAACCTGGAGATCGAATCTAGGACTTCACGCTCAGCAGTCGCGGTTGCGACCACTAGACGAAAGAAGCAGTCAAATACGGTTCTGATTATAAATACGAGTAATATTGCTCTGCTCCATATTTCCTATGCATAATATAGGCTCATTGTGTCAAGAGCTAATCATAGATGGATCTCTTCATTTATGGCATAAAAATTGGCTCAATTAAAAAAAAAAATATAATGCCTTCTGCTACCTACATTGGTGGTCCATTTATAATTAGTTATAAACTCAGATCGTACTTCAGTACGCGCGTGACGCAAATCTTCTGAATGTTTGTTTTCTTTTCGTCACGTAATTACGAAGAATCTGTTTGCGTTTTTACGACAGCATGGTTTTGCTAGCGAAAAAATATAGTACGATTGTTAATATAAACATGAATAGCATGGTAACTACGATACTCGTCGCTGAAATTATCTTAAGAAAGCTATGGACTAGCCGTGGAATACGACGGCTGGTCAATGGGCTCTCTCAAAACAGGGAGGTAGGTAAGTAGAGAACCGACGACGTCGCACCGTAGTCACCACGCAAGCCGAGAATGCTTATTCCGTCATTTGCTTATCGCTAAAACCTCATTATTGGTCCACAATAAGAATCACTAGGGACACACACAAAAGAGATTGGATAAAAAAATGCTGTCTGACATGAAATGAAAGAATAGGTACCTAATGTCCAATAAATAATATTGATCAAAACTGCAATACTTTACTGTTAAGTTTTACTACAGCCGTAAGGAAAGTCCGTAAATACTTGCTCATAATCCTGTTATTTTAATTCCCTGAATTGAATTTCGTTAAAAAGGTTAATGAAGCTGAACTTCAGGAAGAACATCTAAAATTCCCGCCTCCGTACCTACATCGTAACGAATGTGAAAGGCGAAAGGTATTGCAGCGACATCTGTCGTCGCCGGCGGACTAACGTAAGCACGGTAAGACAATACAAATATAGAAGCGAGACAGAGGGTGAGAGGTTACGCTATCTGTTGATTACAAAGGGTCTTGCTTCCAAACCATTTCTACCCACCGCTCACAACGACATCTAGCGGTGGAAAGCGAAAAGTGCCAGTTTTTTTTTTCTAATAGAGAACGTGCGAACTTTTCACCGGTGGTGTTTGGACTCGGTGATTCCTTAGATGGCGTCGAGATAGCGCTGACTGGAAACCCTCAAACCGATGTCTCGTGTCAGGGTTCAACACGGTTCAACCGATGAAACAACGTATTAATGTTTTTGACTGCAAGAAAATTATGTGATCGTGGACTGGAACTTTTGACGGCGCCACTGAACTAGTGTTGCATAATTACAACATCTCGTTAGACTGACTAGTAATGATTAGGTACCGATTAATTACCAATTTACACGATCAACGAGATTTTTGTAGAATTTTTTCATCGATTAAAGTACTGCACTTTGAGGAAACCTAGACTTTTACCCCCTTAATACAAAAGGTTGTTTACTTTAACCGAGACTAAGATAAACCCAGATTTAAAATATGCCCGTCACCTTCTAACATAATATAACAAAAAGAGACGGGGCTATTTTATAACCAGGGTTTTTCTTAGACCATCATTTGTAATAAATGATTATGAATGAGTAGGTCTAAAATCGCCACACGCAGTGAGCAAACGTAGAGATCAATGCTTGTTCATTTTCTGCATACAAAATTAAAAGAGGCCTTTGCCTTACAGTCGAACACTTACAGGCTCATATTTTTATTACTAGCTGTGCCCGCGACTCCGTCCGCGTGGAAGTCGGAAAACAACATTGTGTCGCAGCAACTAAATAATCCATTTATTATAATAATAGACAAAGGTGTCCCACTAAGACACTTATATCTTTTGAACCATTTCTTTATGTAGAGTTTCAGCTCCTCTTGATTGACCGTAAAGATTCATAAAACCGTAATACTAAAAACGTGTTGCTTATTTCTATACATTTCCTTGCTAAAATGGATTATAATTGAATATTGATACTATTATTGAAGATGTAACAAAACCATATCGCGATACAAAAATAGCTACAACGCCGTCTTGTTACAATCTGCGAACTAAATTATGATTTCATTCGAGGTGTGGTAGGTATAGAAAAGAACTTTAAATATTTAAAAAAAAACTTATAGAAGACTTCATTTAATTTTAATAAGTTATAAATAGGTACAATAGGTATAATAGTACAGTCGATGCAGTACCCAAGTCCGGTCTACAGTGGGCACTACTGGCAGCTTCAATGTGGCTGTCGGCTTGCATCAGGGGTCGGCCCTCAGCCCTTACCTCTTCCTGGTAATAATGGACGCTTTGACGGCGGACATCCAAGAAGAGGCCCCCTGGTGCATGCTGTTTGCCGATGACATTGTGCTGGTTGCCGAGAGTGGCCTAGAGGTCCAGAGCAGATTGCAGGTGTGGTGGCAAAGACTGGAGAGTGTTGGTCTGAGATTGAGCAGAACCAAAACAGAGTACCTGTTTTGCGATTTTGGCGGTCTCTCTAGTTCTGTGCCAATATCTCTCGCCGGAACGCCCATACCGACCTGCTCCGACTTTCGGTACCTCGGGTCGCTTGTCCAAGGGGATGGCGGAGTAGACCGAGACGTTACACACCGGATCAACTCAGGGTGGATGAAATGGCGACAGGTCACTGGAATAACTTGCGACTCACGGATGCCTCTCAAGTTAAAGGGGAAAATCTACAAGTCCGTGATAAGACCTGTCGTACTGTATGGATCGGAATGTTGGGCCGTGAAGAAGACGGATGAAAAAAGATTGCATGTAGCGGAGATGAGAATGTTGAGATGGATGTGTGGAGTGACCAGAATGGATAAAGTCAGGAATGAGTATATTAGAGGAAGTTTGAAAGTAGCGCCAGTGACAGAAAAGTTGAAAGGGAACCGTTTGTCTTGGTATGGGCATGTGAAGAGGAGAGATGAAACGCATGTGACAAAAAGAGTTATGAGTATAAATGTGGATGGATGGAGAGGAAGAGGGAGGCCAAAGAAAAGATGGATGGATGGTGTGAAGAATGATATGAAAGAGAAGGGTGTCAGTGATATCATGACGGGTGATAGGACGGAATGGAAGAAGAAAACGTGTTGCGCCGACCCCAAGTAACATGGGATAAGGGCAGGAAGAAGAAGAAGAAGTTATAAATAGGTAGGTACTGCTTTCAAAAAGTCTGATCTGGAAATCGAACCAACACAAACGCGAAAAAACATCTTCTATATTTTTATTTCACCAATCGATATGATCGCTCCAATAAACATAGTGCCTGAAATTGATGGAAGACCACAAAAACTAACATTAAGTACCTACCTAACTTAGGTACATTTCAATTCAAACACTTATTTGTTGTTACTTCTTATTTCTTGCACTTCCTTCAATTTAAGACAGTGTGTTTGTTGGAGAGATTTGATCCTTATTATTGACCTTATAAATATCTATCAACAGGTGCCATAATATAATACCGGATGGTGCATAAAGCTTTGTCAGTTCGATTCCCGGTTCAGGCAAAAAAATCAGTAAAAGGTAATTTCTTACTTAAAAAAAAGTAAAATGAAGTTTCCTTTGAGTGAAATTTGCTATTTTTAATATTTAAAGTACTTTCCCTCCATGGCCATGTCTTTGGAACATTACCTAAATAAACTTAATAAAACGGCGGCGACAGGCTTTGAATAGTTCTGACAATAATGAACAAAATAAAATGTAGAAAAACATTCCAAAAAGTGCATTAAGTAGATAGAATGATTACGAAATACTAAATTTCGACGAAAGCACTGGGTGAGTGGCTACATGGCTACCGACTTCAATTTGAATTTGGACCTTATTTTCGGCATTAGCATTCCCAAAAAGTATGAACATTCAATGAATAAAAATCTTACTATTAGTCCACATGAAGTCATGAATTCATTTTATTGTGAACAACAATAAGCAATTGACCTAATAAATTCTAAATAACAATATCTTCGTTTTTTTTTTTGTAAAAGCTTAGTTCCTTTTTCATAAGGATAGAGATCATTAGACCTTTCGTAGACTGAGAATAGGTACCAATTCAACAATGAATATTAGATAATTTGTGGATTTATTCGTAGTAATATATTTCCTCGCAACATGATTTGATACACGTAACGCCATCTATTGAAAATAAACTAATACATGCTAAGTTCTTCTAGAAAACTTTAAATTCGCATAACTTTTGATTGCGTGAACCGATTGCGATGAAACAAAAAACATATGTTACTTGGAGATAAGCACAATATTTATTTATAAAAGTCAACAACATTGGATCAGTTGTTTTTATGTGATGCTTGAACAAACAAACAGATAAACAGACAAACAGATAAACAGACAAACAGACAAAAAATCCAAAAATGTTAAAAATGGGTTCTATTGGTTATAGTTTAACACCCCAACCAGGTTTTTTCAAAATATTTGCTATGTACAGATACGCAAAAGTCTACAGATTTGTAAATGTATAGAAGATATTAATTATTTGCATATCTTTTGAATGCGTGAACCGATTGCGATGAAACAAAAAAAATATGTTACTTGGAGATAAGCACAATATATGTTTATACAAGTCAACAGCATTGGGTCAGCTCATTTTACGTGATGCTTGCATAAACATGCAAACATATGTTTAATCTTTACTTCCCTAGATGGCGTTGGCGTCGAATTAGATCGCGCTATGGTTTCGTTACCGCGCGATTAATAAGTTCTAGACAAAAATTTCATAGTTACTTCCCCATTGGCTGGAGACCCTTCAGGTCTCGCCAATAACTGCCCGGTTACGTAGAAACCGTCCCCTAGGACGACCTACAGCAGTCCAATTGAAAAAAAAAAAAATAAAAAAAAATCATAGTTACTTCTAAACCACGATTTTATTATATGTATAGATTACTGTAGATAAACTTATAACCATAAAATATTATGTAATTACTTAGGGCATCCTGAAAGTTTCTGGATTTCGATAAAGTAAAACACTTAAAATGTTAATATTGTATTCCCTGTTTTTCAAAGTATTTTCTGTGATAAGCTAAACCTACACTTTTTTATTTTTATCTCATCACTCTGCTCGCCGTAATTTTTGAACGTCTTCGGTATCCATATCTAACAAAGTTTCCGAACATTCAGGTGTACTTGCAAAATATTTTGCACTTGGCTCATACCAATGTTCTATGATGTACGAATTCAATGACAAGTTTTATTATCTGATTGAATTAGTTATCGGGCAGCATCAATGTTAGGTTCTGTTACTGATGACGCCGGCCGGATTCACAAGAATCATCTTGGAGATGAATATCTACGTCCACATTTGAATTCATTATACCTAAACTACACAGAGCTACAAGATTCATCACCAAGCGCTAATTAAGTCTTTGACAACTTTTTATGTTAACTTAAACCACAACGAAAATCGTAAAATATCATACCTACATAGAAAATTTTCTCGACTTAAATCCATCGTTAGGTCAACACGCAATTTTCAAACTGGCACCACAAATAAAAAAACAAATGTAAGACGTAAAAAATTTAATGGATTCTACAGCCAAAGAGTTGTATTTTCAAAATTAGAAATTCGTTGTTTTATACATTTAACGCAAGTGGCCCATTCTAGAAACTTTCAGTACCTACACGTACCTAGACCTATTACTTATGTACGCAAGATAAATTACCTATGTATGCGAATCAGCTAGCACTTTTATCTCGATGCCATAATATTTTTTTCGGGCTTAAGCCGATATGTCGGCGACTAGTGCGCAGATTCGGACTTCGGACTCGGATTTTACTGTCGTAGTTCGCACACGCAGGCTGCGTTCCGACGCTCTGCGAACTGTTTAATGCAGCGGAAGAGTCGAAAGTAGAGTAGAAATTTACTAAACGTAGAGTTTGACGATCACGTTGCTCTGCATTTTAAGTTGTGTCGGCAACATACGAGTATGGGCGGTAGATAGTGCTTCCCTCGCAGGATTTCATTCAGCCGAAACACGTCCACTGCTGGACATAAGCCTCCCCAAACATCGCCACATCGATCAGTCCTGTGCTTCTCGCATCCAGCGGATACCCGCGACCTTCACCAGGTCATCGGTCCACCTTGTGGGCGGCCTATCCACGTTGCGCGTTCCGGTACTCGGTCGCCACTCCAGAACCTTTCAGCCCCATCGGCCATCCGTTCTGCGAGCAATGTGCCTCGCCCACTGCCACCTAAGTTTGGCAATTCTTCAGGCTACGTCCGCGACCCTGATACTCATAATTTCTGATATGATCACGTAGAGAAACTCCAAGCATAGCCCTCTCCATTACTCTTAGGCCGTGGCCCCATGTCTACGATGCGGCGCCGGCATAGGTTGCACCCACAGAACAGATAAAAGACGTTGCACCGTACGTCCGTGGCTGGCGTGAATATGACATGTCTAAAATTGCAATATTTCAGGGCGGCCATTTTAAAGCTTTGACCTCTTCTGGTAAATCAGTAAATTATTTTAACGTATGTATTTTAGTTGTTTTAAAATATACAGGATGTTAACGAATTCGTGTAATTCCTTAAAACCATATGATCTGCTACTGGTGTAGATTGTCCCGGCATGGAAATTAGGCATATTCAAAAAAAAACTTTTTTTTTTCATGCGGTACCTATGGCTAAGTGATCGAATCTAAACCACAGGATTCAGTAAAATACAAATGTAAATGACGTCAACGTCAAAATCCAAGATGGTGGCTGTGAAATTACCCGTTACACCGTAGACATGGGGCCACGGCAGGATTAAAGTTACAATCACATTAATCGACTGATTGTTGTAATTGCAAAATAGTGTCGCCAGAAGGTACTAGGTGTACCTATCGTGGTTTGCATTAGTCGCCCCAAACGTGCGTGAGATCTACCATCGAGGCTGATCGCTTTTTTAGGTTAAGCCTGGCTTGCTTATTCATGCCTTGGATGGGTAGCCATATCACTCTTCGCGTCTTGGATAACATGTGTATTTATCGGTTTCAGTTGTCATACGAATACCTGTCTACGACAGTCTTAGGTATCAGGCAGTTAGAAGTCCGAAATTCAGACGGCCATCTGCCAGAACCCTTAAATAATAAAAAGTCAACAACTAGTCATTATGATATCTATATCTCCGTCGCTTCGTGTACAATAATTATTTTCAGCCGTATTTAGTTTCAGAAGAAGCCGATGCCAACGTTATTGGGAAAATAACGTGTGCCGCGATTCCGCCTATTATGCGTGGCAAGGTGCCTTGCACTCTCCGCAGCGGGCTAACCTTGTGAATTTAAAGTAACCATAAGTAGTCAAAATCTTCCTCATAATCATCCTCCTTAAAGCTTAAAGCTTAAAGCTTGCCCAATGTTGTGAAGCAGGAGCTTGCCGTTCATAACCTGATTCCCTCGGAAAGCAATTGTAGAGCAGTGAACTTCGATAGGCTAAATATGAAGATATAATAAAGTTGTGGCCTTGTCAGTGCAATTCACTTCCTTCTATTCCAATCGTGTACCTATTCAAAATGTGTTTCTGCACTAATTGAAACCCTGCTTATCCCGTCGTCGCGTCGGTGATAGTAGACGTGATAATAATACGCATGGATAATGTAAACTTTAAAAGTATATTAAATCTCTACAACCATTTTACAAATATCTCCACAAGTTTTCCCTTCAACAACACTGCATTAAGCATCTCGGATCGTTTACAATAAATCACTTAAATCTGCGACATTAATCAAACAATAACCGGTAGAAATTGGATCCTCACCTCATCATAAGCTTTTAGAGATCCTTTGTGAGCTAAAGAGCTCTGACATAACGTGTTATCAAATAAAAGAAAGGTGTGAATTTTCACAGGCGGTTATCGAAGCCCCACCTACTTAAGATGGCGCCATCCCCTCCATCAAACAAGCAGCCAGTAGCGTTAGAGAATCTCATCTCGTTCATACCTACAGCCACCGCGGCCGATCTCTTGGCACCACCTATTTTCGGATGCAATTATCAGTTTCCGCCAAACTCGAAGCTAAGAAATTTAGTCTCGGTTTAAATCTCCGCGGCAAACGTTTAAATGTTTAAGTGACACTGTCGATTGGCGTGATATTTATAAGTGAAGCCATTTAAAGGTATGAAGATATAAAAATTAAACCTGCTTCAAAGATAATGAATACAATTGACGACATTTCTAGTACTTGCGAAAATGATTACATCTCTAATACAGAAAATAATAGAGTGTTGTGTAGTGCTGAAAGAGACTCAAATTATGATTGTGAATCAGAAACTGAGTACGATAGTGAAAATGAAACTATAGATATATGTGATAACAGTGAACAATCGGCCCATAGAAATAGTGAAAGTAAAAATTTTAAAAATGTAATTACTCCATTATTGAATTCAGATAAAATATGTTTTTTTGAACAAAATCGAGTGATATTTCCCACAAAGAGATTAGACAATATTAGGAATCTGTGCAATAGTAGTGAACTATCCCATAATAATTCAAAAGATGCAGTGAACAGTGTTATTCACGGTAAAAGTAAAACGTTTCTCATAGACAGTATATTAGGCAACAATAAATGTAACAGTTCTAAACTTGTTAGTAATGATGATGGTAACGACGTTGAAGAAACTACTGATGAACATAATGGTAAGGAGTTTTTTACTTCAGTGCATGAAATTGTATCTCTCTTAAAAACGGCTAATGCTTGTAGTCAGGCTTGGTTAGAAACCCTCTGGCTAAGGGGGTTTGGATGGTAATCCCACTATAGGTCTTCACAGCTTCTTATTTTAGCAACTGGATGAATCGCTTACTAGAGAGATTGACGTGTGGGAAAGCTGGGTATTGTACGCTTCCCTCTTGCAAGAACGTAGTCCTTTCCTCATAAAAAAATAATATTCAAACGTAAAGTCACACTGATCCCCTTCATTGATGGCTTCAACAACAATGTTTACATGTAATTCTTTTTAAAGTAGTTAACAATTCTCTATGTCGTCGCTCGGGAGTGAAAATATCGGGAATGCAATTTGGTAATTTTTACTTTATCACGACTTAGAGGGACTATAACTTATAAGAGAGCCGCTCTATGTGAAATTAGTTTGTAGGCACTGAAACTAGTCTTTATTGTGTATATAAAGTTCGTAATAAATATACTAGCTTTTGCCCACGACTTATTCCGCGTGAAAGCTCACAGGATCCGTGCAATGACCAAAATATGCATTCCTGAGGTTTTTCACTCTCGGGCGACTATGTATGTATATACTTTATTTATATTATTTGTATGTGACATAATTTTAAGTACATTTTAAAAACGTTGGTTTCATCACAACACTAATTTCCGTGTGTAGGTATAATTGTGTTTTTTTTTACTCTTCTCCATTTATAAACCTTCTAAAAATGATGCCTTCCCTGTGACTGATCATTGGAATGATATTATGTACAATTAAACAACGCACTAACAACGATGCTTCACCACCCAGCTTAACACTACATAAATTACAATTTTTTTTAGGTGCATTCACTTTGAAATTATAATCGAAAAAGAGTACCTAGTAATAAAAAGAAAATAAAAATAAATTTAATTATTGTAAAGAAACTTCAATTACGAATATTAGTATAGAAAGATAATATGCCAAAGCAAGTTGACGTAGTAAGAGTTAAAACACTGATAAATTGCCAAAAATGATCCACACTCACACTATGTATGGTCTAAGACTTACCTCCGGTTTCTGAATTGAGAATTGTAGATTAAGCAGTAAGTACCTAAGTAACATTTGAGTACGTATCCTGAATTCTCAATTCAGAAACCGAAGGTAAGTCTTAGACCATACTGAAAGTTTTTGGATTCTGATAAAGTAAAACACTTTAATGTTTATATTGTTTTCACTGTTTTTCAAGTATTTTCCTTGACAATTTATACATTGTTTCATTCTTTGAAACCATTGTGAAAAAATATCACAGCACTCTACTCACTGTCGTTTAACTAAGTACTTTTGCGGTACCTATCCATCTCAAAAAAACCTTCCGAATGTTCAGATAGTTACGCGTGCAAAGTATTTTGCACTTGGCTCATACCAATGTTCAATGTTGTACGAATTTGCCGTCGTGTAACTTTTTATCCGTTTGGATTAGTTGTCGTGCAGCATAAATGTTAGTTTCTGTTACCTCTGTTGTCAGCTGGTCTTTACGTGGATCGTCTTGCAGATGAATCCGTCCACGTTTGAATTCATTACACCAGAAGTACACATGACAGAGCTACGAGATGGGGTTATCACCAAATGCTGATTTAAGTCTTTGGCTACTTTTCTGTTGACTTAAACCACAGCGAAAATCATAAAAAATCGACTCAATTTAAATCCATCGATAAGTAAACATGCAATTTTAAAATTTGTGCCATAAATAAAAAACAAATGACAGACTTGAAAAATAAAATGTATTCTGTAGCCAAAGAGTTCCATTTTCAAAAGTAAGAAATTAATATTTTTAACGCAAGTGGCCCATTCTACTAACTTTCAATATGGTCCACGTACCTCACCTTTTAATAATCCGTGTCTCTTCTTATGAGTAAAAATAATGTACCGCAGCTACTGAAGGATCAAATCTCCCTGCATGGAAACTGATCGTGCACCTACTGCAAACGGATAGTACTGCAAACTTTCGTCAAATGTCTTAACCCAGTGAAAGTCCAACTGATTTCAACTATAATTGATCGTCTTCAAAACACTATATAACACCTTTATTTAAGTATTTTTTATAGTGCAATGTAACATAAGGTGAATGCTTAAAACCCTTACGGACCATACATTCATTTTGCGAGAGGTGGACTAAGATAGACTATAGCACAATTACTTTCTTTCAAGTAAAAGTTACTTATCGAAACGTAACCGCCTTCGGAAAATGAAAAATAAATAGGCCTACACCACCTAATCTGGGGACCAATTCTACTAACAGAAACTTTTATCAATTGCAACTGAATCGTTCATTCAGTCATTTTTCGTTTACGAAAACTGTCAAAATGTTTAGTTTTGTTTTTGTTGTCAAACAATTTGATAGTTTTTGTAAACGAAAACTGTCTGAATAAACGATTCAGTTGCAATTGATAAAAGTTTCTGTTAGTAGAATTGGGCTCCCTGCTCTTGGATGGAATTTATAAGGTGACTAAAGTATTATTTAAGTTTTAATATCCTGAACATTTAACAGTTTTTCTACAGAAAATCTATCAAAACGCCATATTTAGTTACCAGATAAGAGTAGTCCACCAATACTGAAACAGGCGGGATGATCTCCAAAATCAGCGTATTTGGTTGACCTCTCTGGTACATTTTATTATTGATATTGTGTTCCGTATTTTTATTTCGAAAATAAGGTGTCTAAATAAGCCTATTTATATATTGGCCTCGATTTTAATCAAGCAGTTTTGGAAAAAATTGGTTTGAAATTTTAGACACCGCAGCGATCAATTTTTTTTGGTGATTGTACCATTGCCTTAATCACTATAATTTCTAGAGAAAATAAATAATTAATCCATTGTGTTTTTCTGTATCAGTATCATCAACCTCGACGTGTCCGGAGCTGAGTGCACTGAGCGACGCGGGGCTGCTTGCTGGTCATGCGTACGCGCATTGGCTAGCTACACATCAACCCTCCGCCGCGCTTTATGGTAATTATTGCATTTTAATCATTTGCATAATGGGTCATTTGTTATGTATGTTATAAACAGTAGGTATCTTTTTTATAATTTTTGACAAAGCTGATGTAACATCTCACAAATAAAAAAATTAAAGGTAAAACATTACCTACGTCTGATTGACATCTACTAGATGTGAATTCAGCATGCACATTTTAAGTAAAGACACTTAATGTACTTACCCAAAAAAAAAACTGAAACTAAATTAAGTTAATTTAATTGGTAAGTACATAGCACCAACCTTAAATCTATAAACTGTAGTTTACAGGTGCTTTTGTAACAAAAATGTATTGTATGAAATCTTTGGCAAATCAGTAAACATTCGACTTCAGAATTTTGAACACAATGCTAACGATTCAAAGAACTCAAGAGAATCAAAATAAGGAGCCTTGTTCGGAACCAGAATCTAAGGGCTTTTAACTACTTATTACAATTTTTTACTAAAAAAGAAGCACTAAATGCAAGAAAATGTTATCTACAATAATAATATGTAAGTAAAAATAATATAGGTAGTTAAAAAGAGAGAGGTACACTCTCTCTTTTTTGGTGATAATGAGATGTTTTATACCGTCGCAAGCGCAAAAACCAGACCTAAATAGTGGTGCGAATTAAGCATTATTTCCTGTGTTCTTAAATACAAAGATAGGCAATCTGATATGATAATATCTCCATAAAGGGCGGAGTAGACTCTGAAAGGATCACAAGATTATTTACTCCTAGTTGTCCCGCGTCTGTATGTTGTTAGTATTTAGTCGAAAAAGGGGTACATAGTAGTGTTTTAGAACTGTGAAGCTCAATTTACCTGTATAACGAAGTGTGTACGACGCTTTTTCTAGCAAATGCACAGTTTATTCTCTTGCTAAAGAATAATAAGATAGGATTCTTATTTTTGTGCTTGATATTCAAGTTTACGGGTGCATTAAAAGTATAAAACCTTAAGTGCGCCATACAACTGGCGAAGCGTAAGCTGAGCTTTACATTTGTGTGAGTGCACATAGAATCGATTGCCAAAAAGCAGTTTAAACCGATTTAAACCAAGCAAAGGACTCGTCTGCATTCATTTTCACACAAATGCAAAACTCAGCTTAGGCCTCGCAGACTGTAACAAGTTTACTGTAAAATCGGATCAACTGTTTTAATTAAATCCACTCAAAAATGATAAAAACCCATTAAGTACATTCCGATTTCTCTTCGTAAACTCGCTAAATAACATTTTGAACGTCGACATTAGGTGTATTCCGCGCATTTTTAAAATTTGTTTTATCGTATACCACTGAGATACAGAAATTAATATGAAACACTTAAAATAATAACCGTGACACCCCAAGAACGCGTGTAGCACCATGTTACAATAATGTAACGTGCATGCGTGTTTTAATCGCGTGCTGTTTCGTCCGGTGTGATACTTCGCACGCCTAATTCGCACGCAATCATCCCTCTCACATCATATCTAATAATTATCTATTTATTCATCATTATTACCGTTGCTCAAATCAGAAGAATAATAATTCATTTAGATAGTTTTTTGGTGTTGGAAAGTTTAAACGCTTGCTTTGTACTACACATAAAATTATTGGAACTATAAACCACTCTCTCACAATACTTATAAGATATTTCTGAGTTAATTGAATAGTGATATTTTATACATAAAATCAAATTAAAAATAATATGCATAGACGTAGTTCAAGTACTCTATTGCCTGCCTGACTGGCCTTTTCCCAACTATGTTGGGTTCAACTTCCAATAGTTCCAATCTAAGCAGATGCGGCTGAATACCTGTATTTTACACGGAGCGACTGCCATCAGACCTCCGCAACCCACTTACTGGACAGTGCTGATATCCTACAGTTAGACCGGTTGTCAGACTTTCGGGCTTCTGTCTACCGGTAGCGACTATCATAGATATTCGTATGACACCCGGGACCGACGACTTAAGGTTACAGCTCATTAGAGCCACCTGGCACCCGACCCGCATTGCCTCGTCACTCGGCGTCCACTCGTTGTCAGCAGGTGATTCACGGGTGGACACCGCGTTATCACCAGTAAACGTCGCGTGGTCAACCAGAGGAGTCGTCGGAGGAGTCCACACGATGGCAGCGCGCGGTTCACTCGGGACTTGTGCGTTGGCAATGCGCAGCAAGCAGCAACTCAAGGCAAGCATGCGAGCAGCGAGTTGTCACCGAGTGGTCAACTCGTCGTCCGCGCGTGGACGGCGTTCGCCCGGGGCGATCCGCCCAAGCAGCACATTGGCGGAAATTACATCCATAAACAAGCTATACTACAGTCAAAGGCTCTTATGCAGCTGTACTAACGGATAAAATGATTCTTGAGACTGTATGAGGGGTAATCTCTACACTGTTAAACAGCACAGCTGACTAATGGCTGTACAATGGAGAAAAAAACAACAAAATGCATTTCAGTAGAATTTGAAAGAACTATTGTCCATCTTTTGGCTACGTATAATGCCACTAGCTGGTTAAGAAGACCAAAGCTTGTGAACGGCTGCTTAATGCGATAAAATCACACCCTCTTCTAAGCTGTGAGTAGTATTAGAGAATCAAATTTTGCCCTTGGCTTTTTCATGGTGTACACTAATTCTATTATAATGCTACCTCAAGGAGCTTAATAGTAGCTGGTTTAAAGCATTTATGACTGCCTGATCTGTAAATTAGTGTAGCGTTACTCCTCTTTAATTCCAAAGCTTATAGCGTAAATATGAGCTATTTTACAGCCTCTAGAATTATTGAAGAGTAAACATAGGTTAGTAATTCTCAGGTGGGCAATTCTCGTGTATTCGACTTAATCACGAATTCGAGAAAAAAGTCGATTTAGAACTTATCTCGAGCGAAAATACGAATAGCCGTTCGAGTTGCTTCGAACAGTTGGTATCGGTCGAGATATACATTTCGAAATCGAACCTTAACAAACGACAATCAGCTGGGAAGCGATTCTCGCGCGTTAAAGATCTTATCTTCAGCATCAGCATACTTGAAAACTAAGGAATTAACATCCATTACGAATAATCATAAAGCGTTTTTATCTAAAATAGACTTTTAAGACGAGAATTGCCCCCCTGATAACATCGATTTTGTCATAACCTCAAAATGATTTTCTATTAATAGAGATCCCTTCTCACTTTACTCCTTTAACCAGTCGTTAGAATAACTGTAAACCACTGTACAGCTAGCGTACAGTTTTCAGCTGATTAACGGACTTAAATATGGCCATTGAACAGAAAAGAGACGGACAAGGGAATTTAGTTAGAATTATTGCTGGATAACAAATTAACGCCATTTTAATGTAAATAAGCCGATTACATATGAAAAAACTACTAATATCTGTTAAACTTTCATGATATTTGAGAGCTATTAAAGTAAAAACTCATTATTTAATTGTTACAAATAGATATTAATGCACATTAAATGGAAAAAAATTAGTAAAAATCCATGAATAATTCGTACACCGTATTTATTTTGTATAATATTTTTAGTAAAACTATATTATTTCGATGGCGCGTGTAATATTTGATAATATCACCTATATATATCAACAGTAAAGTGGCACCCGCAGTACATTTTACCAACAGAGATACGAAATACAAACGTGAAAAATTACTTAATTAGAAATTATAATTTGTCCACAGAAAATGGCCGTAACACTTGCACTGAACAAATAGTTTTTTGTTGCTACGAGTATTTCTTTGTAGATTTAACAATAACCGTTACTAAGCCATAAACCATCTTTTGGCTGTCTACGAGAATTAAAGGAGCTGGATAGTGGCCTATTGACAGCTGTCTAAGCCATTGTACAGCCCATGTAAAGCTCTTACAATGCTCTGGACAGCTGTTAACCAGCTACTATAATGCTCAGGGCTGGTTAAATTGGGGCCAAATTTAGAATTATAAGAGCTGTGTAGCTGGATATACAGCCCTTGTACAGAAAGCAATAAAGCCTCGAGTTTTCTAAAATTCTGTTATCCAGAGACTATACAGCTAAGTGTGCTGCTTGGGCGGTGACGCTACGGAGTTGATGTAGTGAGCGCACATCCATACAAGCTCGTATAAAGAATACTAACCGCACGAGGCGAGGAAATGCGGGTTGGATGCCGGGTGGCTCTAACGAGCTGTGGCCTTTAACGTGCTCTCCGAGACACGGCACGTCCGTGCCGATATCTCTCGATGTGTAACGAACGGTCACCCATCCACGGCCTGACCGCGGAAAGCACAGTTTAACCATGCAAATAATATGATCCGCGCGGTTGATAATTAGCCTTGTAGTACAAGTACTCTATTACAGGTATAATAAAGACAATCATAATTATGTTTATAGTCGTTATTCGCCGTGACGTGCTGTAATATAATGTAAAAAAATCCATTGGCTACCATTTTATGAATGTTAAACTGACGACCGTGAATCATATCTACCGTAAGCTTAAATAACAAACATCATGCATCCAAGTAAATCTGTATTTATCTTCAGTTTTGTCACATTTGTTGACAAGGCAACGAGAAGGAATTTCGGTGGCTATAAAATTAGTGTGAGCGTGTAACGTCCGGGAATAGCCCGGGGGTCCACTCCAAGCTCAAACTTTCTATGTCAACTGGACACGACAAACTGACGTTGACATTTGACATTCTTTCACCTTATGTACGAGTCATGTTGATCGGTGTAATTGAACATCACGATTTTTTACAACACTGGTTCTAAACTAAAACCAATATTTTGCAATCGAAAAGAAAACGGTGAATCTATTTCAGAAATATTTTCTTTTAAAGTCATCATCTAGCTAGATTTGCAACAAGTCGTGTAAATTAGTCTGATGTAACCGCAAATTGAGCTATTACTTAACAGTTTTCAAAAACGATTATTTGTATTTAGCAAATCAACAATAGAAAAACTTTTGCAAGGTCGTTACGACAGGAAATGAGCAATAAAGTCGATAATCACTTGTGAATCTGTGAAAATATTTAATTCAGTAACACACGCACGCAGCATCTTTTAAAAACTGGTGTTAACACGATGTGTTGACCGTTCTAACTAATTGTAACGCCCAACAAGTTAGTTCCACATAGCGTTATGGTTCGCGCGATTGGTACGAGGGCACATTCGACGAAATGTCGCCAGCCGACGGACGGTGGTCGCGACTTCGCACCGAGGTGTCGGCAAACAGCTGCCGCGACGATAATTACCAACAAAGCTCTCGTGTTTGTGCATCGCCTTAACGCGGACCCTGTTGAGATCGAACTATATCCAGAAACTGAGTTTACACCATGTCTCTATGCACTACGTACCGGGAAATATACTTTGTCAACACTGTTGTAAATATTTTTTTAGAAATATTGAAAAGTTTGCTTGTGTCCTGAAATTGCAGTTTTTAAATAATTAGACACAATCATATGTATGGAATAAGAGCCAGTTATCAAAACTGCAATTTCAAGCCACAAACAAACTTTAACGAAAAACAAGACCTTTTGAAAATAATGTACATCCCTAAAAGTAACAGAAAACCTAATACCTACTAATATATCAAATGCATCGGTCACGACTACTGAGAGATTGTATGTCATGAAACTGCCTTAGGTAATATCTAGATAGTAACAGAAATCAACCCTGACATAATGTTTCTTCATACTATTGCAGTGTATTACGAAAATAAATATGTGAGGTTCACAAATAGGTCATAATAATCATCTTTATATTGTAAAATAAGAAGAACGGGACATCACATGACTCACTTGTGAAAAAATATTTCATTGACTTTAACTTAACATAAATATTTTTTCTTTTAGTCATACTAAGTTTAAATGTCCTGAAAAACTTGGATGATCATAAAACGCTTACGTAAATAGTTAGCAGTAGGTTAGCACAACCATCGCATATACACCGACCACAATGCGATGTTGACACGCGAGATGTCAAACTGCGCAGGCGCTGCACAAACAGACTGATTGTGTTTATAGCCACTTAACGAGAGCCTGTGATAATTCCGATTAGTGTTCGAAAAAACTTTACTACGTATTTGTTTTAGCGAGAGCAGCTACTTTGTAAATGAAGGAGGAGATGCTTTCAAAACCGTAGAACTATGAATTTGCAATTTTTATTCACACATGCAAAACACACAGAATAATCTTATCATGCACTTTTCTTTGTAGATGACAAGAACAACAGAAGACCACGTCGAGCTGGGCCAGAGAGAAAGCCGCGGCAAGCATACAGCGCTAAACAACTTGAACGACTAGAAGCCGAATTCAAAATTGACAAGTATCTAAGCGTGTCAAAACGGATGGAACTATCAAAGGCATTGGGTCTTACGGAGGTACAGATAAAGACGTGGTTTCAAAACCGGCGGACGAAATGGAAGAAGCAGTTGACGTCCCGATTGAAAATCGCTCAGCGACAAGGACTGTTTCCCGGACAAATCTTCGGACACGCCCCACCGGCGTACTCACTGCTGAACCCGTACGCGTATACGCCCCTTAGTTGTGTTTTTACACCGGTGACTCTACCGTCTTCGCCGCCTTAGATACATACTGTATTTGAAACTGAACAAATCTGAATGAATATAAGTAATATTTATATTCTCAAGGCAAAAACGAAGTAGAAACGTTTAGTTCACACAATTGCGTGAACACTTAGAGGCCGAACATAAACTGTTGAACGACAGACGCTAGTTACGATAACTGATGCTTTTAAAACTTCCTAAATTTTAACAACAGCATCTATACTTATTTCGGTCGGTGTTTTAATTATTTATTTGTGAGTACCAACTATTTCATAATTCTAGCACCAGGTTTGTTCTATTTTCGTACCGTTTAATAGTGTGTTAACTATTTTAATTGCTTCGCGAACTGTACATAATTACTTAACTCGCTACTTTTGTCACTTCATACGTGGTGTATCGTCCTAAATCAGAGGTGTCAAATTTTACACGCAAAGGAATATTATGTTGTTTCTACGCAATGATAGTTATAACATAAAGGTTTCGTTAGAACACGTTATTATAAATAATAAGCTCCATGATATATTCTTTTGTATTTTTAAGTATTATATTGTAGAATTATAATACACGTAGTACATACTAATGTATGTTAGAAGATAATGTCCAAAATGTAAATTAAAATGTAAATACATAGTTTTAAATTCGTAGCAATTATTATGACATAAAAGCAATATTGTATGCAATAAACTATTGTTAAGTATAAAAACTTATCTAAGTTCTATGATTTTTATAAAATACACCCAAGTATTATTAGTGCTCCAAGTACAATACTCCCGGCAGGTATTCATTTTTCATTTTTTGACCATTTTTTGATGAGTTTTTCATCTACCATAGCATCGCACCTATGGGCAGTAGCATCCTCATTTGAAATAATAAATACATACTGCAAAAATTCTGTTTTAGCCAGTAGGGTTTTTTTTTATAGTACTTTGCCCCGCACTATGATTTCTCCTGTATCGTGGCTGCGTTTACATACACAAATCTCACATACACAAACGCCCAGACCCGTAACAACGATCTGTAGGCCATACAAATTTTTGATCCGTGCGGGAATCGAACCCACGACCCGTAGCGCAGAAGCCAATCGCTCAGTCACTACACCAATCGTGTCGTCAAAATTATTTATTTAGCAGCAGAATTTGTGGTGACAGCCTTAAATACTATAGCTATGACAAATTTAATAGAATTCCACATATTTTATTACGTATCGATGCATTCTTCACGTTAAGAGTTAGTGGTGCAATGTGCGCGAGGATAGTGACTGTCGCAGTCAGCGCCGCCCAGCCCCAGGGCCGCGGCTCGAAGAGCGCCTAAAGCACCACCTCTAGTCCACGCAACGCCGGCACTAACGAACACATACAGTTAATGATTATGCACATAATAGACAATGCTCTACAGTAGGTACAGGAACAACATGAGACGCAAGAAAGGTACTCAAGTAGCTGCCATTTCGCAATCCGTCGGACATAGGTAGAGCCTTTTGGTGAATTGCAAGATGTATGTATGTTGCACCGGATGCTATTGGAGAGGTTTATTTTTGGGTAATGAAGGATAGGTACTACGAATCACGTAATGCGTTGTAACTACTTTGTCAAGTAATTTTTTTCCTAACCACTCATGATTCATTTCAATTGATTTTTTTAATTAGTTTTGCTATAAAAAATTGCTATGGTCCTATGATTGTTTTGATTGTAAATACACCTAATTTAAAAAACGTTAAGATTAAATTCAAAAATCAGTCTTAATACAAATTTTTTTCATAATTAGGTAACATTAACAATTAAACAATGAATTACGTGATTCGTTGCGATTATACAGGCTGTAAACGAATTCGTGTAATTTCTTCAAACCGCGAGATCTACTGGTGACACTGATTGACCCTGCATAGGTTTTTTTCGAAATCAACAAAAAAAAAGTTTTAATAATTGAACCATGGTATTCTGTATCTGAGTAATTTTAGCGTCTCAAGTTAACTGACTGTGTGGAACGATGTCGCGCTAGTCGTGCCCGTCAGCTGTGTCGCCGTGCCTCCATTCATTTATGCATGGCATCGAAATTTAGTATCACATACAAAATATATTTGGGAAAAAAAAAGTTTATTTTTAATCAATCTAAATCCCGTGCGTGATTAATCTATACCATCAATAGATCATGTGGTTTTAAGGAATTACACGAATTCGTTTACACCCTGTAATTGTATTATTTGGTAGTGCATCCAATCACGCGATCCGATGGTAAACTTTTGCGTGATGCGATGCAACTAGCAACGTAGAGATCAGCTACGATAACATGGCACGCCCCTCCAACATTACAATCTGAATTCAATGTGTGTGGATATGCCAACGAGTCACCATGTTTATGTTTGATATTAAGTAGATTTATTGCTCGACTAGTGCATAATTAAAGTGGCCGCTCGACAATTACGCGTTTTAAATATTCTTTCTCACACATTTTTTACTTGGAGTCTCAATGGAGGGGCGTGCCGTGTTATCGGAGTTGATCTCTATGACGTGATTCGTTGAAAACAACTCTACAAAAAGGAAACAATAAGCATAATATGCAACTCTACCTACGTGTGTGTCCTGAGTGACGGCGCACCGCGCAGGCGGAATGAACGGCGCATTAAATAAATGTTCGAAACGTTTGAATTTTGATATCGATATTATTAAAACCAAAGTAAAATAAACGAAACACTAAACACGCGCGTACGCGTCTACTTTCCCGCGTGCACTTAGGACAGGTATCGACGGTAAAGCCACGGTAAAGCCGCTCCGCAATCCGCAATACGCCCGTGCGCCGTCACTCAGGACGCACACTACAGCTGCAGCAGCACATGAATAGAGCTAACAAATTAATAGATAAAGGCCAGGGTACTTACTGCCAAACCGGCAACCAGTACCAGTTGCCACCGCGTATATCCCGAGCCTGCTTGTTCCCCACACATAATGCTCGGTACAGACAAGGCGTTGAGCGCGGCCGCAGCGCCAACAACGCGTACCGAGCCATCTTATTCACTGCAGGAATGGAACTTGGCTCTTGTGCTTCCCGCTTAAACCGGAACACTTCATCCACGTTGACCTGGTCACCGCCATTGTCTACCATTTGCATCACTTGAGGTTGTTGCGGATTCTACGAAGAAATTTTAGTTGGAAACAGAGTGAGTTGTTCTAATAAAGTAGCTTTAGAAAATAAGGATCTTTGCGGCTTTGACTACCTTTTATACAGGTTTACCTACTGGTTATTGGACACGATCCCCTGTCAGGTTAATAGGACATGTTATGCACCATCTAAAACCCAATTATGCTTAATGCAAAAGTGAATCATTTTCAAGATATTACTTCAAGTCCCAATAAAACGCAAGTCTATGCCAAATCTGTACTAGTCGTTACCGCATATGAAGCGCTAGATCGTACATTAAATACAAATTATAAAGAGCCTACAACTACTTACAGATATACTTACCATAGTAATACACATGAGCACTTGCAGAACGAACATGCCGAATGACAGGAACGCGATGCCAGTCAGCGATATGTCAAACAGATCAGCTAAGCCGAGACCGTGGCTGTCGCGTTCAGAGTATTCTTCTATCACGTGTTGCTGTTGCATGGCCGAAGGATGGTGGTATAGCGGCGGAGGAGGGGGAGGCATCGAGTATTCGTAGCCACCACCTGGGGAGTATGTAGGTATATGGAACATTGATAAACGTTTTGTTCTGAGATGTAGATAAAAGGTTGTGATGCAAGTAATGGCTCTGCAAGAAGGGATGTCTAGTTAGCGATCTCCTTTGAGATAGCGCTCGTTTGAGTTAAATGGATGCTAGTATGCATATGGCAAATGAGTGTATGCAAACTACTCGTATTTATTCTTCACAGCGCAATTTATACCACAGCAAGAGTTAATTGCAAACCGATCTACTGACGTATATACCCACATCAGGCCGTATCACACTGCCAAAAGTAGACGTTGCGCTAAACCCCATCTAGCCGATCGTACAGTGGCCTACAGTAAACTGGTCATATCATAGACATAGAGACGATCGTGCGCTTATCATCAGAGCCATGATCGAGTAGACTCCGTCAGTATAACGGGAACACGTTTAGATGACAAAGAAAATGGTATATGGATACAGAAAAACCTCTCTTGTGTTCTGTGAACCTTACTATCGAAGTTGTATATAATCCTTACTATACTTAGCAATATCATGTGTTGCTACTTCTGGAGCAGAGTAGCCTGTAAATGCTTCACCTCCTTCATAAACTTCGTAGCCTTCTCTAGTTTGCAATGACGGTGCTTGTGGCGCTGAAGGTACTCCTGCCAGTGACGCATTGCTTGCGCCAATGTTCGCTGGATTCGCTGCAGTATTGGCAGCATTGGCAGCATTGTGGACGTCATTGAGTGCTGCCACCCTAAGGTTACATTATTTTCGGTTTAATTTGCCTCTGACTACTTAATAACAATTCAAACATTCCTTCAAAATATTCTTACTTGGCCAACCACTCCTGATAGTTACCGGAGCCGACGTCAAACATAACGTTGTTCCTCACATCTTGCCTCCGCATCAGCACATTATTTGCTTTGGCTTCAGTAAAAGGTTTCCCGATCCTATTCTGCAAGACACTCTTGCCCATTTCCTCCAAGATTTGGTCAGCAATGTAATTCCGACAGTGGTATTCATTCATCATTTTTCTGAAATTAACTTTGTAAATATGAGTAGTTACGAGAAAGTATATCGGAATAAGAAAGTTAGCCGTGTGATTTCCGGCAAAGAAAATAGCATACTGCCCCCGCCGCGCCGCGGGTGTCGTAAAAAAGCGAGTGTGAATCAAAAAGATGGGCAGCGTCCTCCTATCTATTACCTGTGCTATTACTAAGCAGGTACATTTGAGGAAAGAATGCAAATAACCCGACAGCTTTAAAATTACATTCTTACCGTTCATGGTGGAGTTGCTTGGCAAAGACCATATTATTGACAATAATATGTCTATTTCAAAACATTTAGCATCCTATTATTTGCATATTACGTTTTGATTTGTCTCAGTGAAAAAGCCCATTTATATGATAGTGACATCGAAGATTAACGTAATAAAATAAAAGATTAAGTATACAAAATGTTAAAAAATCAACTCTAAGAATTTTATGGGGTTACTTGGCATCGGACATTGAACAACTTTTGTTCTATAACTTTTCGAAATTCGTGTATATTTTTTATAACATTCCATATAAATCAAAAAAATATTTGAATTGATTTGTATGGATAGGCATAAAAAAAATTGGCGCATTTCGAAAAGTTGTAGAACGAAAGTTGTTCAATTTCCGATACCAAGTAACCCCACAAAATTCTTAGAGTTGATTTTTTAACACCTTATACATATAAACTGATGCCACTGATGTCTACCCTAAGCAGTGGTGCATAAAAGTCAATTACAATTACTGCTGGATACGGGCCTCTTCTCAGTATGGTTTTAGGCCTAAATCCTCCAAGAGGCAAGGGCAGGAGGAATAAAAAAAACATGCTTTTGCCAATTTTTTTATTTGCATTTTCAACCATCTTTTCAACGACGGACATTTTCAGAGTATTAACTCGTTTTAAGAAATTAGTAATTGGGAAAATGTTTTAAAGTGAGTATTAACACGTATAACTCTCTAACGTATCTAATTAACCATGTGTTTCTGCTTTCTTGCGTCGGTTTTGCTATTAAGGTAATTTGTATCCATAGGTTAAATTATTGAACAGTAGATATATGTATAATTTACCTGTGAAAAGCGAGTGTAGATAACGCTGCATCAATAGATCCATTCGCCGACGGTCCTACGGTTTTACTCAAAGTATTATTCGTGCTTTGGTTTTCACCTTCAACAATGAAATACGTCGGCATCAGATCAGAACGAAGGATATCATTCACATTTAATTCACTTTCAAACATCTTAGCTGACACTACAAAATATTTTACTGTCAAGAACAATATTATTTTAAACATTTTGTTGAATGAAAAATTCGTGTGTTACTTGGAATACAGAAGAGAAAGAAATGTCACACCACGAGTAAGTTGGACGAAAATATTATCCGAGTTATAAAGCGGAAAATAGTCTGCAGACGAGCGTTGAAGTTTAGATATTATCGTCAACGTTCATAACTGTAAATAATTATGATCGTTGAAGAAGTTACAAGTACCTAGTATAGGTACAGGTAAAGTAAGATATCTGGATATACCATGTGCCTAGTAATGGTAGAGTTATAGGTACTTATGAACATAAACATTTGGGATACTATCATAATCACCACGCATGGCAGACTGTTCGGTGATCTGTTACCAACACTAAGGAAGAGAAAACTGCTAGCCGTCTTCATGATAAAATCCCTTAGTCGGTTTGTACGACACCCACGTAAGAAGAAGATATTATGATCTATTCTTTTCCACAAGTCACTTTAGTGCTTTAGTTACGAATTCAAAAAATAAAGCTTCTAATCCAAATATGACCTAAAAAGTAAAAACAGCTGATCAAAGCTGAGAATAGATAGATTTTAGCGTATTTTTTATGAAATCTATAGTAATTTCTCAGCTGTTGACTTTAGGGGAAAGTGGTAAAACAAAAGTTATTCATTATTATAGGTACCTACCTACTTTATCACCCTTTCGGATTGATTAATTAGTATCCCCTTTCCGAATAAGCTTGTATATTATAGCTATTAGGTACTTACCTATGTCTATACATAGGTACCTAATGGCTTTAAATAATAATAATATAGTAGCTATAAGTGGCATAATCCCTTTGTATTTAATACTATTATTAAATAAATACAAAGGGATTATGCCACTTAGATACAGACTGTTAGCGCCACTCTCTTTGCCGAGTGTGGTGTATGGTGTATGACATTATTTCCTCATAACTGTTCATTGCTGTAATCTATTTTTAGCATTCGTCCGTGGATTGGATGGATCTATCGCAGAGGGCCTTGCCAAGTATTATTTACTAGTCTACGGGCGTTTACGTGTAGATGTCGTTTAAAAAGCCTATCTAGTTGGTTATAATTTTAAAAAACAATACTAAAATAGTCATAAACAACACCAGTATATACAGCGTGGAAGGGACATCGTAACACAAACTTCGTGAAAAGGTTCCTTATAAAGCCTTAAATTAATTTACGCAAGTCATTAATATCGCAAATGATAGGTTACAGATGTTGTCATTTTAAAGCGCGCAATGTACTGCGAATGCAAACAACGAGTCACAATCACAACCGCAAGCCATTACTCCGCTAACGCGGTACCGGCGCGCGGCGCGGCGCGGCGGCGGTACTGTCAGTACAGTGCCTACACGCATACGCACGCACACATCACAAGTCTGAGTTCGGCACGGAGTCGCGTTGCCGCACCGCGCTTTTGTAAACGTGAAAAGTAGCATACCTGCCTACGTTTACACTACTGATAAAGAAATCACCTAACAAACACATTGATAAACCGAACTTGAAATTTAGTTCAATTGACTGACTGCTTAAAACAAAAAACAAAACATTGCTCGTTCGCTCATAAAATAACACAAATAGGTACCTACCTAATGATTCCGATGAGGTACCTACTAGGGTTTTCGCCCCGGGTACCCGGAACCGGGAATTCCCGGGAATTTGGTGATTTTAGGACCCGGGAATTATTTGGCGGGAATCCCGGGTACCCGGGAATTATTTGAAGTGAAGAAATGATGATGAAAAATGAAGGGTCTGCACGTTTCCAAAGATTTTAGATCATTTTCTGTCTTTCTCGCGTGAAACGGACATTGTACTGCGTGGTGTGAACTTAAAATGGGGTAAATAAATGTATCGTGATGTCAGCACACAGTACTGTTGTCTCTATCTAGTAAACAAATTCTAAACGCTTGAATTTTTTTTGTAAATGTTTCATTTGTAGAAGAAACTATCCACAATGCGTATCTTTTGTGTAATTTCGAGATTTATACTGAAAATATACAGGGTGTAAACGAATTCTTGTAATTCTTTTAAACAGCGTGATCTACTGGTCACAGATTAACCCTAAACGGTTTTTATTTTAAATACAAAATAAGTTATTTAAAAAAAAAGTTTTGGGTTTGAGCCCTTTTTGCGCCCAGAGTTAACCGACTGCAAAGAACGATTTCGTGCTAGTCGTGCTAGCCAGCTGTGTCACCGTGTTTTCATTCATTGATGAGTGGCGTTGAAATGTTCCAACGAATAAAAATTTTATTTAACAATTTTTTTTTGTACCTTATTAGCTGGTTATGTTTCGATCACATATTGCTACCGCAAGAAAAAATATTTTTATTTTTATTCAAGCTAAATCCCGTGCTCGGTCATTCTACACCAGTGATCATGTGGTTTTAAGGTATTACACACAGCCTTTATAGTCATTCACTCTATTGTTATTCCGTAATATTTTGCCATATTATATAAAGAGAAGACTTTTTTTTTCATTAAAGAAACTCGCGACGTCGTACAATAAATGACTGTAACTGAACCTAGTTCAATTTTTTAAATAAGTGTAAGATTTTTTTATTTTAATGAGAAAAGTCGATTGATATGTTAGACAATTTATCATGTATAAAGTACTTACACAAATTTAATGTTGAAATATACGAGAAAAACTATATTTATACAAAAAACATGAAAATTCCCGGGTACCCGGGAATTCCCGGGAATTGAAAGAAAAAATTCCCGATTCCCGGGAACTCAAATAGGCCGGGAACGCGAAAACCCTAGTACCTACCTACCTACATGGCAATTAGTTGCAAACAAATTAACACTCACCTTAATCTCTCTTACGAGTATTAGGAGTGAAGGACTCCTAATAAGATAGGGTTCAAAGTGGCCGCCACCAACTTGCTCACAAATCCTAGCGCGGCGCAGAGTTTCGGCGTGGACACGGGGGAATAAGGTGGGGTCTCGGACATACTCCGCACGGAACGTCGCAAACGCGTTAATTATGCGATCTCGCATTTCTGCTGCCGTATTGCACTCCGTAACAAAGACCCTATCTTGACCCCACAGACAAAAATCTAGTGGGGTCGAGTCTGGTGATCGCGCTGGCCAGGGTTGTGGATCGAACCTCCCAATCCACTGGTCACCAAAAGTCTGTCGCACTGAAAGAGTCACGTGTGGGGGAGCGCCATCGTGTTGGTACCACGCATCCCGGAAGTGGGCCACCGCCATCTCTCTAGTTACGGGCACTAAACGCATGGTTACGACTATTACGTATCCGAGGCATTTTCGTTCAAAACACACACACAGTACAACACAGACAAAAAAACAACTCTACTGATACTTAATAACTAATACGCTCAAATCCAAAATCACGAAAAACAACACTACAACCGTTTACAATGAGCGCAAATCGGAAACTGATCAAAAATCGGCGAAATTCAAAATTTTACTTCCTTTACAATTTCGCCGACAAGCCGCCATAGACTCGTAGGCACCTAGATCATGCACAGACCAATAAAATGATAGACTGTGGCAACGCATTAAGTTGTACTGACAAAATAATAAACTGCGAAAATGAAGGTTAAAATTTACTAAAGATCAGATTACATCGGTTAAACAAAGGTGTTAGTGCAAAAACAAAATGTTTATAACAAAAATTGCCTAAAAAAAGGTTAATTACTAAAAAAACTTATTTTTTTACATTCAATTTATTAAAATTGATAACAGTATTGGACATACTATCAGAGATCAGATAAAAAGTCTAAATAAAAGTAGTCAATCTGATATTAATTTACGTAATAACGCATCTGTTAGGCTGAGATCTATAGATCCAACTTGGACTTAGCTTAGACTTTGCTCAGACTTTACTCAAGTAATACTTTGCTAAGTGTATGCTTAGCATAATCTTAGATTTGGAATTTATAGACGTATCACGTTGAGACTATGCTGAGCTCAGGCTAAGCATACGCTAAGACGGTCGATGTCAAAATACAAGTTAATGTTTCGTTTCAAGCATTACATTCTTGATTTTTCTATATAAATGTTTAACAATAATAACATGTAAATAATCTAGAACTATGGTCATATTTCTTCTATGTATTATTATATAAGAATAAGCAGAAATTGGCATGCATACAAGTGTTTTTTTTTATAAACGAACACTCTATTAAATTCATTGAAACGGATCACATCGTTTTGACATCTGGCCGCTGTTTGTGTCAAAACAAAACTGTCCATTCAGTGTTGGCAATTTGTCGAAAAAAAGTAATTTTTAATTCCTTTTTATACATTTTAAACTTAGAAAAACATTTTCATGTGATGTAATAATACCTAATTGTTTTTATCTTAATTAATTCAGAATTAGTTATCAACATCAAGGAAATCTTTTCTAATCTGGTATTACTGAGTTGAGTCTGGTCACATGATAATACTAAAAAATTAAAAAGTTGTGTAAACATAATGATGGTAAAGTAAAGTTTGTACCATTATTTTTTGTTAGGATAATAGTAGCCTAAGTATTTGCTAAGTTGTCGATTTTGTGAACTTAGACTTTGCTAAGCATTTGCTAAGCTCGCACTCAGATGAATTCAAAGACGGCTCTATAAATACTGACTTTGTCATAAGTCTAAAGTAAAGTCTGAGCAAAGTCCAAGTCGGGTCTATAGATCTCAGCCTTATTAGATTCATAGGCACTGGCCGCTATAGCTTAGCTTTGTCGATACCGCGCGTCGGCGCAGCGGCATGTCGGCTTCTTTGAGTGAGCGCGCGCTCAGTGACTAGTGCCTACACTGCCTACTTTGTTGCACTCACTTACTTTGTTGCGATAACCTCGGTTCGTGAACTTTACCAAAACAGCTGATCGGGAGCACTTTTTAAGTTTGATTTTCATTGCTGTTTTACGTGAAAATTGTGAAATAATTGTTTTTTTCTTTTTTATCGCATTGGGATGGAAAACTATAATGATTTTATACACTATAAAGTAAAAAAAACTGCAAAAAAAATCGTAAAAATTAAGAAAAAAGCGACGAAAAATTCCAACGCTGGGGGGTTCAGAATCATGTACTGAATCCATGGTACACGTATACGTTACGATGTCCCTTCCACCCGGTATTATAATTAATAGGATCCATTTCGCCGTAAAATTACCTCGCTTACTCAAAATCGTGTGTCGACATTCATAAACCCGCTGGTCCATAGTCCATTATAAAGTACCCCATCCCACCCCTTGTTGCTCTTTAACACCCCACAAGGGTAAAAGGATCCATTGTTGTATTACAAATGTTCGGATGTCATATCAGAGACGTTTGACGTGAGAACAAACCATATGGCCCACGCAGGCCCGCACCATTAAAAAGCTTTTTACCCCTGCTGGTAAACAGATTTTGAGTGGGAGAGTAATTAATCGGTGAAAGAATAAATTATTGTTGTTATTATTTAGGTGTAACAGTATTTATAGTTATTTGTTTACAATTTACAGCACAACATTCATCTGCAGTGAAGTTATTCCCGACCTTAGAGTCACTACAATATTGTATTATGTACCTAGGCCACAACTGTTCTGCCTAGCCTTTTTTCGTATTTATTTTTAATGCTATCATTACTCTCAAGATATCTTTCATCTTATTTTACAACTAGCTGTGCCCGCGACTCCGTCCGCGTGGAACTCGGAAAACAACATTATGTCGCAGCAACTAAATAGTGTATATGTATGTATTCCATTTATTATAATAATAGACAAAGGTGTCCCACCAAGGCACATATATCTTTTAAACCATTTCTTTAGGTAGAGTTTCAGCTCTTATTGATTGACCGTAAAGGTTCATATAACCATAATACTAAAAACGCGGTACTTATTTCCATACATTTCCTTGCTAAAATGGATTATAATTGAATATTGATATTTATTGTGATAATGTAACGAAACCTTATCGCGATACAAAAATGGCTACAACGCCATCTAATTACAATCGGCGAACTAAATCAAAATATTTTACGCAGTGCAGTCTATAAAATGATTTCATTCGAGGTGTGGAATAGGAAAGTACTTTAAATACAAGGTTAGTCAGAAAGGGGGTACTAATCCGAAAGGGTGTTAAAGTACCCATATTAATGAGTAACTTTTGTTCTACCACTTTCCCCAAAAGTCAACAGTTTAAGAGAAATAGCTGTTCAAAGATTGCATAAAAAAATCGCTAAAATGTATCTATCCTCAGCTATGATCAGCTGCGGTTACATTTTAGGTCATATTTATGGTAACGAATTATAAGCTTAGTTTTTTGAATTAGTAACTAAAGCAGGGACTAAGATTTTTAGAAAAAACTAAAATAAAAATATTTTTTATGGAAATAAAAATTATCGATTTTTTAAATTTTAACACTTGCTTTAAAACAGTCATCAGTGATACTTTAAGTGGTCTGCGGATTAGTACCCCCTTTCCGACTAACCTTGTATATAAAAATTTCACGCATAGAAGACTTCATTTTATTTTTATAAGTTAGAAATAGGTACTTACTGCTTTCAAAGATTTCAAAAAGTTTGATCTGGAAATCGAACCAACCCAAATGCGAAAAAATATCATCTGTATTTTTATTTCACCAATCATCATCATCTTCCTGCCCTTATCCCATGTTATTTGGGGTCGGCGCAACATGTTTTCTTCTTCCATTCCGTCCTGTCACCCGTCATGGTATCACTGACTCCCTTCTCTTTCATATCATTCTTCACACAATCCATCCATCTTTTCTTTGGCCTCCCTCTTCCTCTCCATCCATCCACATTTATATTCATAACTCTTTTGGTCACATGCGTTTCATCCCTCCTCTTCACATGTCCATACCAAGACAAACGGTTCCCTTTCAACTTTTCTGTCACGGGCGCTACTTTCAAACTTCCTCTAATATACTCATTTCTGACCTTATCCATTCTGGTCACTCCACACATCCATCTCAACATTCTCATCTCCGCTACATGCAATCTTTTCTCATCCGTCTTCTTCACGGCCCAACATTCCGATCCATACAGTACGACAGGTCTTATCACGGACTTATAGATTTTCCCCTTTAACTTGAGAGGCATCCGTGGGTCGCAAGTAATTCCAGTGACCTGTCGCCATTTCATCCATCCTGAGTTGATCCGGTGTGTAACGTCTCGGTCTACTCCGCCATCCCCTTGGACAAGCGACCCGAGGTACCGAAAGTCGGAGCAGGTCGGTATGGGCGTTCCGGCGAGAGATATTGGCACAGAACTAGAGAGACCGCCAAAATCGCAAAACAGGTACTCTGTTTTGGTTCTGCTCAATCTCAGACCAACACTCTCCAGTCTTTGCCACCACACCTCCAATCTGCTCTGGACCTCTAGGCCACTCTCGGCAACCAGCACAATGTCATCGGCAAACAGCATGCACCAGGGGGCCTCTTCTTGGATGTCCGCCGTCAAAGCGTCCATTATTACCAGGAAGAGGTAAGGGCTGAGGGCCGACCCCTGATGCAAGCCGACAGCCACATTGAAGCTGCCAGTAGTGCCCACTGTAGACCGGACTTGGGTACTGCATAGACTGTACATTGCCCGAATCAACTGCACATACTTCCCAGGCACACCTTTCTCCTTAAGGGCCCACCACAAAACCTCACGAGGCACCCGGTCGTATGCCTTTTCGAGGTCAACAAACACCATGTGCATGTTTTTATGCGCACTTTTGTATTTTTCGCATAGCTGGCGGATAGCGAAAATGGCATCTGTTGTACCCCGACCTGGCATAAAACCGAATTGGTTTTGTGAAATTTCACTCTCTTCTCTCAGCCGCCTTTCAATAACTTTCTCCCAAGCTTTCATACTATGTGACATTAGCTTTATTCCTCTATAGTTGTTGCACTCCAGCACATCACCTTTGTTTTTAAAGATGGGCACCAGCGAACTGTTGCACCATTCATCAGGTATGGCTTCTTCCAGCAACAACTTATTGAAGAATGAAGCTAACCACGTCCATCCATCAACCCGTAATACCTTCCACACTTCAACTGGTATTTCATCTGGACCTATTGCCTTACCATTCTTCATTCCACTTACTGCTGTTCTCACTTCATCCATACTTACCTTTCTCACTAACCCCTCATTCATTGGTTTATTCTCAAGCACACCACTCCAGTCATTCTCCTCATTCATCAGTCTTTCAAAATAACCCTTCCACCTATTCCTAATTTTCTCATCATCTGAAAGAACCATTCCCGCTTCATCTCTAATACATCTAATCTGACAAACATCCCTCGCCTTTTTTTCTCTAGCTCTAGCCAGCCGGTACAGGTCTTTTTGGCCTGGTAGACTATCTAGTGCGTCATACATCTTATTCTGAGCTTTCGCTCTCGCTGTGGCCACAGCTTTCTTGGCTTTTTTCTTTAAAGCATCATACTCATTCTTCTTTTCGGCTTTCAAACAAACACTATTTTCTTCAACACTCTGCCATTCCTTGAATTTTCTCTTTTTCTCCTTCAATACATTCTGTACTTCTGTCGACCACCACCATGTATCCCTATCTATCGTGCCCCTTCCTCTCGTCTCTCCCAAAATATCCTTCGCTGCACACCGAATACACCCAGCCATTTCATTCCAGCATTCATTCACACTCTTATCATTCATATCTCCCATCTCTATCATTTTATCTACCACTCGCTCTCTGAATTTCTTCGCACAATCAGTCTTCTCTAACATATGCCATTTAATTTTAGGGGGGGGACGCTCTTTGTTTTTTGACCACTGTAGTGTTAAAACTACCGTCAATACCAGGAGTCTGTGCTGTGAGACCAAATCTTCTCCTGGTATTACTTTGCAGTCTCTGACGTGTTTTTTATTGTGGCGTCTGACAAGGAAGTAGTCTATTTGGGTTTTGTGGTTGCCACTTTTATATGTTATCAGATGACTGTCGTTCTTCTGAAACCAGGTGTTGGCTACTGCCAGGTCAAATGCAGTAGCGGATTGCAACAGCGTTTCTCCCTCGTTGTTGGGATTTCCAAACCCCCATCCCCCATGTACTCTTCCATAAGCCCCTTTCATTCTTCCCACATGTCCGTTAAAGTCGCCTCCGACTATCAATTCCTCCTGGACCGGGATGGTCATCAGAATTGAATCAAAATCCTCCCAAAACTTCTCTTTCACGCTTTCATCACATCCTACCTGCGGTGCATATACACTAACTACATTCAACATCACATTCTCTAACATAACTTTCACAACTATCAATCTATCATTAATCGTTTTCACTTCCATCACGCTTTCTTTCAGGTTACTATCTAACACTATTCCCACTCCATTTTTTTTCCCATCACTTCCACAGTAGAAAAACTTGTATCCTTCACCTATTTCCCTCGCTTTTGTTCCCTTCCATTTTGTTTCTTGCAAACACGCCACATTTATTCGTCTTCTTTTGAGTACCTCTGCTAACTCTCTGGCTCTTCCAGTCATCGTTCCAACATTCCAACTTGCATACCTCAATCTCACTTCCCGAGCTCGCTTCTTACGTTGCCCCCGCCCGGGGTGGTGCAACAACCCTAGTCCATTTCCCACAGGAGCCGGGTGCTGCCCCTGCGCGTCGCCTGTGGGGTACGCCCTAACCCTATCGCGCATTCCATTTAGACTTGTCATGTTGCAGAATGATTTGGCAAATGTTTTATAGCCGGCCGCCTGCCTGACACTAACCCTCTTTGGGAATGCTAGCTGGTGGTTTACCCGCCACCGGGCGGTTGGCCAAAGGTGCTTAGTGGTCTACACAAGGCCTCACGCTCCCTTAGTCGCCTTCTACGACACCCACGGGAAGAGATGGGGTAGTGCTATTCTTTAAGTCCGGCACTACACAGACTTTTACTTACTTTTACTTACTTTTACTTTTATTTCACCAATCGATAGGATCAATAATACGGATCAAATCGCTCCAATAAACATTGTGTCTGAAATTGATGGAAGACCATAAAACCAAAATTGACTAACTTATGTACATTTAAATTCAAGCACTTATTAATTGTTGTTAAGTAGTTCTTATTTTTTCCACTTCGTTCAATTTAAGACAGTGTGTTTGTTGGAGAGTTTTGATCCTGATTATTGACCATAAAGATGTTTTCAACAGGTGCCTTTGCAGATGGTATAGCTTTGTCAGTTTGATTCCCGGTTCTGGCAAAAAAATCAGTAAAGGCAATATTTCTTACTTTTAAAAATAAAATGTAGTCACCTTTGAGTGAAATTTGCAATTTTTAATATTTAAAGTACTTTCCCTTCATGGCTATGTGTTTTGGGACATTACCTAAGGCTTAAATAAACTTAATAAAACGGCGACGACAGGCTTTGAATAGTTCTGACAACAATGAACAAAATAAAATACATAAAAACATTCCAAAAAAATTACAAAAAGTGTATTTTTTTAAAGTGAGGTTTTAACGCAGGACACTGAGCCAGCGACCGTTCACTGCAGCACTTACTTCAGTCTACAGCTTGTAATACGCAGTATATGGAAATAATGTTCCGTTGCTCGGCATCTATGAGCAATAGCGTGATAGTTTATATACCAGCATAAGCGCAGGCCCATCAAAATCGATTCACGCGATTTTACGATCCGAATATTAAGCTTATACTTCGCAGTATGTGGAAATAATGTTCCGCTGCTCGGCTCCTATGAACAATAGCGTGATGATATATGTACCAGCAAAATTGTCGCTCTTTACGCAACACATCAGCGAAAGTCCCATCAAAATCCATCCACGGGATTTTACGTGATGTCCGGACGGAAAGACAAACAGACACAATAATTCTAAAAAAAAATGTTATGATTTCTTTATCGATAGTATAGTACCACCGAACCGAAATTTTGGAAAAATATTTAATTACAGACAAAGTGCACTTTGAATTTTATTAATAGTAAATAGATTTATAAATACATATTTAAGTATTCATAATAAAATATATGAGTATTTCAAATTAATCTATCGTATTGCCTTGCACAATTAAAAATTTAGAATACCTACACTTGCTTATGAAATTAAATGTATTTCTCTTCCACTGCCATTCAGATAGATAGGTACCTTATAAATTTTAAATAACATTATCCTCGTTTTTTTATAAAAGCTTAGTTAATACCTTCTTCGAATAGCATTTCAATAGACCTTCCATAGACTGAGAATAGTAATATATTCGTTAATTATATTTCCTCACAACGTGATTTGATACACGTAACGCCATCTATTGAAAAGAAATGGTAAGTATACACAAATACATGCTAAGTTCTTTTAGAAAACTTAAAATTTGCATAACTTTTGATTGCGTGAACCGATTGCGATGAAACAAAAAACATATGTTACTTGGAGATAAGCACAATATTTATTTATAAAAGTCAACAACATTGGATCAGTTGTTTTTATGTGATGCTTGAACAAACAAACAGATAAACAGACAAACAGATAAACAGACAAACAGACAAAAAATCCAAAAATGTTAAAAATGGGTTCTATTGGTTATAGTTTAACACCCCAACCAGGTTTTTTCAAAATATTTGCTATGTACAGACACGCCATGTCTACAGATTTATTATATTTATAGAAGATTATAGAAGATGATTTTTTCTCTAAGTTTTGATGACATTTTATTTTATGTCATGTCGTGTTTATTCTATATCAATTGTTTTATACATATAGTTTAGCTAGGTTTAGCTTCATTTTATCTTTTGTAAATGTGAGAACTTTGTGGACTTGCCTATACATATGATTGTGTAAATTACGATTAATCAGATTGTAATATTATTTTCCTTTTTGGTTAATTTTTGTACTCGAGACTTGTACTACATTTCTCCAAGGTATGTGGTCAAGACTACATTGTTCCCTTTTAACTATCCTACATCATAGTAGTTACTGTATTCACTGAAATTGTTAAAGATATCCTTTTTTTAAAAAGAGTAACCATGGAGTTTCTTGCCGGCTCTTCTCCTTGTTAATCCACATATTACAACATCTCTTTCGTGGGTGTCGTAAAAGGCGATTATGAGATTCACTAGAGGATGGGCTCGTTCTCTTGGCGATTATGGCAACCCCCCCCCCCCCCCCCCTAACATTGCTTGGGGGAGGCCTATATCCAGCAGAAGATTGGCTGAGTAAACGGTTTTCTATTCTATAGGTACCTGCTTGCGCGGTAGCCTGTAGCCACTTAACCACGAGCCCCATTTCTTTGGCTTGTACTATGTACTATATTTGAACAAAAAATATCTACCTACCAATTGTTAGGCTCAATCAAATAGTTACAAGATTAAAAATATATTATCCGCAACATGTGGAATGGAATTTGTTACCTAACCTACCCTACTATCCCTAAAACGCGTTCTTTTCTTTATAAAAATTTGCATATTTCTTTTAATCTAAAAACGATATACTTAGTAGTTTCCCGGATCAAGAGCTTGATCTAAAAAACCGGCCAAGTGCGAGTCGGACTCGCGCACGAAGGGTTCCGTACCATTATCTGTAAAAACGCAAAAAAAAAAAACACGTTTCTTGTATGGAAGCGTTAAATATTTATTTCATTCTGTTTTTTAGTATTTGTTGTTATAGCGGCAACAGAAATACATCATCTGTGAAAATTTCAACTGTCACGGTTCATGAGATACAGCCTGGCGACAGACGGACGGACGGACAGTGGCAAAAAAATCACGTTTTTTGTACGGGAGGGGAGCCCCCTTAAATATTTATTTTATTCTGTTTTTAGTATTTGTTGTTATAGCGGCAACAGAAATACCTACATCATCTGTGAAAATTTCAAGTATCTAACTATCGCGGTTCATGTGATACAGCCTGGTGACAGACGGACAGACGGACGGACGGACGGACAGCGGAGTCTTAGTAATAGGGTCCGTTTTATCCTTTGGGTACGGAACCCTAAAAAACGGTAGATACTCCTAGACACGGAGCGTAAGTATTATTAGAAGGTTTCTCTCTCTGGGGCCCTGACCACCGGTAGCTTGGAAGCTACCCCCGATGCCGCAGGGCTGGGCTACAAATATTCCATAGGGAATTTAAAAATAACTAGATAATTTACTAGGTTTTTTTTATACCGAGCTTCCTAAAACGTGCTGACCGCGTGTGAAGGGAAATTTCTTAAAATATTAAATAGCCAAAAAAGACTTCAATTTACAGAGCTGATTGGTAACGATTGGTGAAATAAAAACAAGTAAGTATTTTGATTTCACCAATCATTAGGATCAATAATTAGGATAAAATAGTATATAGTGTTTATTGGAGGGGTCCAATAAACACTATATCTTAAATAATTAATGAAAGACCATGAAATCTAACATTAACTTAGTAGTTACCTACCCACATTTCAATTCAGTGATATCAGGAAAGCACCTTACTTTATTTGTTGTCAATTACCTAGTTCTTTTTATAGAGACTCGTTGAAGAGATTGGATCCTTATCATTGACCTTAACAATAATAAGCACAGATGCCATTCAATAAAAGATGACAGTTTCATGCCCGGCTCATGCAAGAGACTATAAAAAATCCAGTACATTATCATAATTATATTTGTTAATTCCGGCAAAATCGTCTAAAACCTGAACAAAATAATCTTTATCAATGCTGTGATAAACCTATGTTTGATCAGGCGATACATGCGTCTGAATACTCTCAAATTGATTTTAAAATAAATAAGTCCATCTAAAAGTTCTGCACAGAGAAGTAATTTTAAATTGAGTTAACGATTAAAGTGAACGACCAGTGGCGCACCCATTTTTTCTACTCTTTTGCCAAACTGCAATTTCATTGGATAATAACTAACAGGTATTAGGAACAACCAGATTCCTCATTCCTCCTCTACACCTACCTATTTCCCCAACATTTCAAGCAACATTCGAATCATACCTACTTTATGACTACATGCCCTTCATTACATTTCTTTCAAAAATGTTATACATATTCACTGCGTGTTAAGTTACAATAACTTTTAGAGAAAAACGTTTACACAACTTGTTTTGTGGACAGTTGGATCAATTTGCAACCCTCCGATCGTGTAAGCGATCCTTTATAAGAATAAAATTCTGTATAGTCTGTGCATTGTCAAAAAGAAGATCTGTCTGTGAAAAATATCTGTGGTTGGTGTATCTTATCTATGGCTGTATTTGCTGTTGTCTGTGGTACCATATAAAGACGAGAAAACTTGTATTAATTTATTTTTTACAAAAAATCCAAGTAATTCGATATATATTCGTATTCTGAGATGTGAAATCATACTATGAATTTAACATAAACCTTAAACTAATCAAAAATGGGCACTAATGGCAACGGTCGCCGCGGAGGAGCGAAAATTCCTGATGTTCGCCGCCCCATGGAAGAAGGGGATTGTGTTAACGACATGGAGAGCCCCGAGCTCGACTTCATTTACGACGATTGTGATACTCAAGCCAACGAAATAGCTGAATTATACAGTTACACGGAACACCCAGAGTATCAGCTCAATGTGAAAGCATTCGAAGATATAATGGAAGAGTTCAACTATCCACCGAGTTGGCAAAGGTTGACAAATAAACAGCAGCGGACTGTGATAATGAAATTATTGGAGCATTTGGATGTTGCCGTGAGTGAGATACGTATGCGCGCAACTCGCTGTATATTGTACTTAGCCCAGGGATGTTGGGCGGAGATGCAATCGGATGCTGAACAAGCACATTGGGCTCGTGTCAACGTAATGATGCTGTATGACATGGGAACGTTTTCTGCTTTTGTTGAATTACTGAATCTCGAAATTGTTAGAAGCAGTTCTGCAATAGCTTCTAGGAAGCTTGCAGAATCCCTTGCTGACTCAACTAACTTACGAGTTATCCTATCTGTTCTGTACCTTATCACAGAATATATGAGAACCGAAAAAGATAATCCTGAATCTGAGTTTAAACATTTGGTTAAAAACTTTAAGGAAGAACTAGGAGCACCATTTGGAGAAGAGTTATTGCCTGTTAAACTCCTGAGCATGGTAACCCATCTTTGTGCAGGAACAACTCCACACTTTCCCATGAAAAAGGTTCTACTTCTTCTGTGGAAAGTTTTACTTGTTTATTTAGGAGGCTCAAAGGAGTTGAAAGAGAGAAAAGGTAGGCTTAGGGAAAAATATGAATTACCACCTTTAACAGAAGACACCATTGAGATAATTAAAGGTATGAGAGCAAGTTCTCCTCCTCCCAGTGCTGCTGATATGCTAGAGAACCAAAACCCTGGACAGAGAAAACTGTTAAAAGAGAATGAAAGGGAAGGAAAAATTCGCAGACATCTATTTATGAAACAAACCTCCCTAGATGAATCTGATGAGCAAATTTTTGTTGACAAAGAAGAAACTGGTAATGGCTCAGAAGATTACTCAATGGAGTTTCAATCTATACCAAGCGAGGGCTCACAATCTGAAAACAATCCTAATTGCCCTTATTACATGTATTTCAAACAGTTTGACAGTCCACCTCCACCACCCCCACTTCCGCGAAGTCTTCCATGGCAATCCAAAGTGCGCCAGAAAGATATTGACATGTTTCTTGATAATGTCAGGATCAAGTTTGTAGGATATTCCCTTCCTGGGGATAGACAAACCACTGCCGGGCTACCACAGCCCATACATGAAGGAATAGACATATTAAAGAAGCATGTGTACACCAGTCTTTCAGAAATACAGGCAGAAAGAGAACTTGAAATTGCTCGTAGCCCTCTCACTAAAGGTGAAAGGGAAGTTGAAGAAACTGAAGCAGAAATCTTGTACAAAGCTATGCTGCCTAATTTGCCGCAGTATATGATTGCATTACTAAAAATTCTTTTAGCAGCAGCACCTACTTCTACTGCCAAAACTTATTCTATCAACATTATGGCAGACTTATTACCTGAAGAAATGCCCATGACTGTTCTCCAGTCCCTCAAACTTGGCATTGATGTTAACAGGCATAAAGAAATCATAGTAAAAGCTGTGACTGCAATATTGTTGCTGCTATTGAAACATTTAAAATTAAATCATGTATACCAGTTTGAGTTCATGTCACAACATTTGGTCTATGCTAATTGCATGCCATTAGTGCTAAAATTCTTTAATCAAAACATTTTGTCATATGTTGGAGCCAAAAACACAATACCCATATTTGACTTTCCAGCTTGTGTCATTGGAGAGCAACCTGAACTGACAAAGGAATGTCTCGATATTGGAGATTCAACTGTTCCTTACTCATGGAGGAATGTTTTCTCATGCATCAATCTATTGAGGATTTTGAATAAATTAACTAAATGGAAGAATGCAAGAATAATGATGCTTGTTGTTTTTAAAAGTGCACCTATCCTAAAACGCACCCTGAAGGTTAGACATGCTTTGATGCAGTTTTATGTGTTGAAATTACTAAAAATGCAAACTAAGTATTTGGGCCGTCAGTGGAGGAAAACAAATATGAAAACAATCAGTGCAATATATTCCAAAGTTCGCCACAGGTTGAATGATGACTGGGCCTTTGGCAATGATGTTGATGCAAGACCATGGGACTTCCAAGATGAAGAATGTGCTCTGAGAGTAAGTGTTGACCGCTTCAATCATCGGAGATATGGCACTGGTGGGGAACAAGAAATAGATTTGACGCCACTTGAGACAGATATAAATAGTGTATTAGAAACAAATATTGAACTTGATGAAGAATTTAAAGATAATTATGAATTGTGGCTCGAACAAGAAGTATATAATAATGAAATAAACTGGGATGTATTATTGACTGCATGAAATGTTATATTATAAACCATCTAATTTCATGTAAACCAATTTATGTTTTTGTACAGTTAGTTTATAATTTTTAAATAGCTCTTATTTCATTCAGAAATATGTTTTATTAAATAGTTAATTGTCATAACTTTCTTAACACGTTTTCTTATAAATCTGTCTTATTATTGTAGTTACTTAATTAAGTTACACTTAGTATTGATTTTATATTTAAAATTAAATTATCATGACAGACTCACTTTTATGTAAAAACAGATTACATTATAATATTAACTTTGAAGTAAATTATGAATATGCATTATTTTAGTCAAGACTAGACGTAAAATGTGTGTATTTTATTGTAGTTAACATTTTAGAGCTTGTGGATAATGAATTGTAATAAATCATGTATTTAGTAAATAGAACCCCATAAAACAGAACTGAACTGACCATAAAATTTGATTTGTGAAACAATTTCTGTACCTATGTGATGAAATTGGAGGATTTGTTAAAGTTTTAGTATTTTCAACAAGCTTAATACCTACGTATATAAATAGCAACATTTAATAAATAAAAATTTATTGAAGGTATTCTGGTTTTGGATGTGTACAACATTGAAATATACCCAAATAAAAGTATATAAACTACCAAAAGTACATTACTTTATTATTCTACATCTACCTAGACTAGGCAGAGTAATACATTTATGTATTCAAATATAACAATCTACCCTGTTGCCCCTAAAGCTCAATTTACACCGCCGCGGAATGGAATGGAAGCGACTTTTTGCAACGAAATTGTACATAGCATAATGAACTTTATGTCAATTGTATAGAGTACAAACTAAATACGGGCCAAAAAAGGTCGCGCGTCTTCCAGGGAATTCTCGAGAATTCCCCTAGCTACTGTTGGCGCCGTCTGGGATCCGCGGGAAGTGGCGCGAACGGGGAGTCGGTCGGGACGGTAACAGTAGTGCGGTGTCAAGCGTTTATGATGATGATTTGCTGAAATGTGCGGAAATTCTCGAGCATTCGCGCGCCTTCTAGCGTCATGAGGCGAAATTAACGCTTTCATTCCGCGGCGGTGTAAATCGACCCTAAGAGCCTGTGCACACGAAGTCTTCTACGCGCCGTCGACGCACGTATCCGTCAAACTCCTTAATAAGAAACATGATCACGTTTTTTTATATACGGAGTTTGACGAAAACGCGCGTCGAGGCTCTAAGGGCCATAGAGCCTGATTAAATGCGTAGAAACTAAATAGGTTGAAACCTGAGGGCGCAAGGCACTGGAGGACATGACGAGACAGGGCGGGTGGTGATGGGAGAAAAAAAGTATTTTGAAAGGAGAATAGGAACATTTATTTTGATTAAGCGAAATCCCAGTTGGTGAGTACGTGAATATCCGAAAAACTGGCGATTTTTTGGTGCTTATTTGCCGATACATCGATACGTTTCGAATTAAGTGTGTAGCGACAAGATTCCAACCATTATAGATAGTCTAAAGGCGGCTCAAACCATAAATATGAACCTGGCCATGTGACTCTTGGGGGGATATTACACTATCAAATATCTAGGATCACAGATCAGAGTCAAAGATATATAAGACAATGTAAAATAGACATAAATCATTTCTCCCTAAACAGATATATATGACTCTACAGGTCATAAAAGTGTTATGATCCTAGATGATGATAGTGTAATATTCCCCTTATCGTAGCCAGTATTTCTCAAATCCAAACTTCAGACCAATGGAGATCAAAACCTCATTATTTTAAAGAAAATCCTTTTTAGGGTTCCTTACCCGAAGGGTAAAACGGGACCCTATTACTAAGACTCCGCTGTTCGTCCGTCTGTCACCAGGTTATAATCTCATGAACCGTGATAATTAGACAGTTGAAATTTTCACAGATGATGTATTTCTGTTGCCGCTTTATCAACAAATACTAAATCAGAATAAAATAAATATTTAAGTGGCGCTCCCATACAACAGACATGTTTTTTTTTGCAGTTTTTATAGATATAGTACGGAACCCTTCCTGCGCGAGTCCGACTCGCGCTTGGCCGGTTTTTTGTCATATAACATGACCCATGAATTCAGATAGAAGCGTTGAACAACAGAATGTTAGGAATCATTGAGACACCCACCAAACATTTATAATCTTTAAACACAGTACTCCTCCCAAGGACTTATTCCTCTAGCTCTACTTTTTCTACAATAGTTATAATAAAATTATCGTGAGTTATTTATATTGATAAAATTTAAATATTAAGGCATGTACCTAATCCTAGCTGACGTCAATCCAGTTTCGTCTAGGGTGTTAGGTCCATAATAAAGTTCAAAAAAGCCATATTTAGTTAAATCCTATGTCCTCCGGGTTTCTGGCTATCTCTGTGTCAAATTTAATTAAAATTAGTACAATACATACGGTCCACTCGCGCAATATCGATTGGCCCAGGGCTAAAGCGGTTTGGACCAGGCGAGCTTGTATGGCTGTGACTGGGATTTATTTGGTTAGCTCTAAGCTAATGATGTTGTTCAAGGTCAACCTATAAGTATCTAGTTTAGTGTTTAGTTGAAAAAAAGTAACAAACACAGACAAACTCACTTTCCAAAATGGGTGAATTTGAATATTCCCGCGTAAAATTACACCGTCATGAACATTGACTTTTTTTAAATGTTATTTTTCGACCCTGGATATTAGTCCATATTATAACTAAAGTATTTTTGTTTCCATTCTTTACTATTCATTACTTCTTGGAGTTTCTGGCGACAAATCTATCTAATCATTTCATACGGGGAGGCACTATGACGTGGCCTATTCCACTAAACAATTCTGAATGGGAGCGATTAAGTATTTCAATAATTCCACAATGTTCACTAACCAGTAAAATCACTGAACAAAAGTATTGCTGATGTTTTCATTCGAGTTTTTGTGGCTTTCTCAAAGGACCCCAAACTATATGTACCCAAGAGCCCCTGCATGGCTAAATTAAGACAGCCTTGGCCCCCTAGACTATTTACGCCTCCGAGAAGATCAAAATTCGTAATTTTAAACGAATATTCGTATATTATAATTATGAAGCCGCTTTTATGACCACCGCATAACGCGATAACTTTTAGCGCGCAAAACATACGAAGCTTCGGCACACATTGCTTCGTCACGATAGACGAAGGGTGCGGTTAGAGCAATTTAATGATACGAAACATGCAGATGTATAACAAATCAATATCGGCTATCCACGCAATAGTTCGGGCTGCGTACAAGCTGTCGCTCGAGATCGAGAGTCGGTACTTAACGCAGTGCTGCGTGGTCGAAATAGCTTGTTCAAAACGTGCGAAGCTGCGGCTGTTCGTCACGACGAGACGGATAGACGCAGGTGCGACCGGAGCATGATTTACACCGGCGCCACACGTTGCCGCCAACGCTCGTACCAACGTTGGTCGGTTAATTTCGTGAGGTATCCACACGTTGGCTATTAGGCCGGCTCCCCTGTCCCGTCAGAGCCAACGTGAAGATGTCCGATACAGAAATCGAAATTGCTCTAAGCGCTTTTACATTACTGAGTGCCAATTATAATTTATCTTTGTTACTGAAAAAAAAGAAAAAGCCACGTCAAAGAAGATGGTGGATGACGACACATCATATTATTGGCTGTGCCTGGTAAACATAAAAAATTAGGGTGGCGTTTTTGAGGGTGAGGATGGCATTCTCGCTCGTCACGCGCAGTCAATGCGTGTAGCAACAGGACTGAGCACAGCGCCAATATGTGTACGTATCGCGAACGTTGGCGCAGATTCCTTTGAAAAACCGACACGCCTCGGCTAACTCCCAACGCTTGTCCCAACGTTGGCGTCAATACTATTTTCTCGATCCACACGTTGGACGAGTGGCGTTGGGACTAACGTTGGGGCCAACGTGTGGAGCCGGCCTTAGTTATTATTCTGAGGTTAAGTCTGTGGGCTGTAAGCAGCTCAAAATTTCGGAGAAATTATTTTCGCAAATTCTCACTTCTCTGCAAAAGTTTTTTTCTATTTTGGATTTTGGATCTTCGTGTGATTTATATGCTTTTATACTTTTATAGGACAATCTGGATTGTTTTCATTTTATTTTTTTACTGCTTGGTAACCCTATTTGTGTCAACTGCTAGGGATGGAACAAAAATAATAAAAAAATCGATTTTTTCTCCTCGAATTATTACCTGATTTTTCAAAATGAAATAATCGATTGTGTGATGATTTCAATTTTTTAATTCATTTATTATTAAACTATTGAAGATGAAAGTATTAATATTAGTAATCAACTTATACATAAAAATAACAATTGCGAAACTCACTACTACTAACACGAGGTACAGTCTCTCAAGAAAGTCATGAAATAGAACAAATTAATCTTTCCCAGTGTTTTGCCAGTTATTGTTTTATCAAGTGATAAACGTGTTAAATACGCGCAAATTGATTTAAGATGAGTAAAACTATATTATGGTCTGCAAGAGAAGTGATTTTTAAAGTTTATATTTTATTGTATAGTGAAGACTAGTGGTGCCCCCAATTTTTCATGACTTTCATAACAGACTGTAATAATTTGAAATTAATCATTACCACAATAGTTATGTAATTGAACATATTTTTTTGACAATGATTATTCAGGCGATAAAAACCTACAATGTTTTTAAACATTTTAGGTAGAACTGCTCTACCAATTACTTACTAAGATACTTTTTTAAATCGTAATAGTAAAGTCTGGATGTCGAATGTATGATTAATTACTTAGAATTTAGTCTGTTCTCAGTCTCAGTTAGGTGAAATGTAAATTTCTTCATGAGAATAAAAGTCTTTATTCACAAATATATAAAAAGATTTATCTGAAGTTCTACCAGAGTAGTAAAACTTTGTAATGCACAAATAGTGGCGCCCCTATTTTTCATATTCTTTTGTGCAAAGCTGTACTTACCCCCGATCTGAAACATCGATTTTCACGCTTGATGTCAATCATCAGTTAACGTACAAAATAATAGTCAATTTCCAAAAAATATTATTTTAAAGTTATCGTATATATTTTAATCGATTCCAATCGATTTTATGTTTTTCTTAACATCCCTATTCACTGCAAACTGCAACGTCCCCACCCACCGAAAAAAGCTGATTGTTGTGTTCTCTTCTGTAATGTCTCTATAATTTCTTCGTAAATTTACATATTGTGACTTATATTTTGTGATTGATAATGTGTTGATTATTAATCAGTGTTTGCCATTTATTTTCCCAGGATTTATAAGAAGGTAACAATTATCCGTTCTCACTAACTTCCTGTGGGTCGGGTATATTTACGTATAAATGATTGTATCCTGGACGTTGTAGTTATCACATTTAACTATTTTAATTATTAATACATTAGTCTAAATGGTTTAGTAAATGGTTTTAGCAACAGCAAAATGGCCGAGTTAGCAGCGCTACTGCAAACGGAGATCCCTGAGGGGCGCAGCCATCTAACAGACAGCCACACGAATCTCGAGCGTGTTGCTGATTACTGCGAAGCGAATTACTTCCAATCAGAAAACAAGAGGCTTGCTTTAGAGAGCACCAAAAACTACACAACACAATCATTAGCAAGTGTAGCTTATCAAATAAACACTTTGGCATATAACTTCCTGCAACTGCTGGAATTACAAACGATGCAGTTAGCTGAAATGGAAGGCCAAATGAACCATATTGCTCAAACTGTTGCCATTCACAAGGAAAAGGTGGCAAGGAGAGAGATTGGGGTGTTGACTGCAAATAAAGTGACCAACAGGCAGTACAAAATCATTGCTCCTGCAAACCCAGAGAAACCTATCAAATATGTGAGAAAGAGTATTGATTATACAGGTATGTATACAGGTGTGTTCATTACAATTACCTATCATTTTAAAATCACTTTCTGTGATTTATGTTTATTTTATTAGTATTCTTAAAATATGACACAAAACAATTTTTCATCAGCATTGGATGACATTGGACATGGTGCTCGTTGGAACGGAGCTACAAGTGGAACTCCCAGAGGCCGTCGCTCTGGCTCTGCCCCGAGTGCAGCAACACTGCCTGCACCAACAACTAAACCCCCCACACCACCAGCAGCTGTGCGAGCTGCAGCTGCTGCTAACACTGGGACACTAGGGCGTGGCACTCTCGGTACTCTTGCCTTTCTCGACTTCCAACATTTACCTGTTTCTAAATATGGAAACAATTATTCATAATTTTACAGATTTATAAACAAAGATGAAAAAAAAATACAAATATTTTTCTATGCTTGCTGTGTTTGCATTGAATTTGTATAATTTATGCAAATTGTTTCCTTCTAGAGCTCGGAAATTTAGCAGGTTAAGCATAGATTGAAAATAATTAAATAACCATTTTAAATATGTGTACAGGCAAATCATCCCGTGAGTACCGCACACCCCCAGCAGTGGCTCCACCGCAAGTACCTTCACACTATGCGCCAAACTACCCACGTCGTCCTCCTGGATATTCTACCTTGCCTGTGGCACAACCCCAGGTAAAAAATATATCATAACATAAGTATATTATATTTATGAGGTGTAATATACACACAAGTGTAACCAGAGATCAGAAAGTAGTTTGCTGAGAATCAACTGCCTACTTAATAAATTTCAGCAATATTTAATGGAGTTTATCTACATACAGTGGTGGACATATAATTAGAAACACCAAGTGTGACTTTTATTTTTAGTACAAATTAACTTGATAATAATAATTAATGTTTTACGTATCATAGAAGGCTTATACCTATTTATCTATAATGTATCTACATCATGAAGTATTACTATGTCAGTTTTGGAAATATCATACAACCGTTTATGTAAAAACTGGTATACTTTATAAAATAAAATGACGCAGCACAACTTACTAAGGTGGACAACTAATTAGAAACAGAAAAAAAACATTAGCATAAATATGAACTAAGGTAACGAAACAATAAATAATGAAGTTAAATGGTACAAACGTTTTATAATAAACAGTTAATGTTTGGTTGGGAAGCCTCTGCTGTCGATTACAGCTCTACAACGACGTGGCATTGGTTCTATCAATGTTTCATACATTTCCAGGGAATAGTTCTCCAAGCTTCAACAAATGCGTCTTAAAGTTGTTGTAGTATGATACTAGTAGTAGTACGATATTAGTGATATGTTTATTGGACAATGTTTTCTTTACAATGTACCACAAATTTAGATTTGATTCAAATCCGGACTGTTTGCAGACCACTCTAACACCGATACTAATTAGTCTCTTAGAAATGCTTTAACGCTGTTTGGATTATTGTAGTGTCAGTGTGGTCTGCAAATAGTCCGGATTTGAATCAAATCAAAGTTTGTGGTACATTGTAAAGAAAACATTGTCCAATAAACATATCACTAATATCGTACTACTACTAGTATCATACTACAACAACTTTAAGACGCATTTGTTGAAGCTTGGAGAACTATTCCCTGGAAATGTATGAAACATTGATAGAACCAATGCCACGTCGTTGTAGAGCTGTAATCGACAGCAGAGGCTTCCCAACCAAACATTAACTGTTTATTATAAAACGTTTGTACCATTTAACTTCATTATTTATTGTTTCGTTACCTTAGTTCATATTTATGCTAATGTTTTTTTTCTGTTTCTAATTAGTTGTCCACCTTAGTACGTTGTGCTGCGTCATTTTATTTTATAAAGTATACCAGTTTTTACATAAACGGTTGTATGATATTTCCAAAACTGACATAGTAATACTTCATGATGTAGATACATTATAGATAAATAGGTATAAGCCTTCTATGATACGTAAAACATTAATTATCAAGTTAATTTGTACTAAAAATAAAAGTCACACTTGGTGTTTCTAATTATATGTCCACCACTGTATACATATATAAAAGGAGAAGCTGACTGACTGACTGATCTATCAATGCACAGCCTAAACCGATGGGGTTAGAGACTTGAATTTTTTACAGTAGGTTCCTTTTGTAACGTAGGCATCCACTAAGAAAGGATTTTTGAAAATTCTACCCCTAAGTGGGTGAAATAGGCGATTGAAGTTTGTATGAAAAATCGTATTTCACGCAAGCGAAGCTGCGGGCGACAGCTAGTTTCTTCATAATTTGCTTTTATAAATCATTCCTGGAAGTTGAAGTTAACTGAGGAAAAACGAAAATTAAGATTAGTAAGGATTTTAAATGCAGCTAGCAAGGAAACAGCAATAATAATTTCGAAACAAAAATATGATAAAGTTCATCGTATGTATTGTCAATATTGTCTTGGTACTGTCATTAATTCTTTTTTAGGTGGGAATGGTTCATCCAAATCAGCATCAAGCAACTTCTAACTATTCACAGCAAGACTTGCATTCCAGTATGCCACGTTAGTATTTATTATATTACTGTTTCGATAATAGTCATTATTTTTTAACACATTCACTGCGGGAAAACGCACACGGTACGTTTGCGCTAGGGTTTCTGTTTTCTCGACATATTTTTTTTCTCGGGTTTCGAGAATTCTCGAGCCCGATTTCTCGGGTTTCTCGGGTCTTTCGAGAATTTTTTAAAAACCTTAAAATATCAACTTAGGCCCGGTTTGTGGGATACTCTTGAACGTAGTTTATCTGTTCGATAGCGCTATTGGTTCGATAAACTAACTCACTGCGTTTCTGGACACCCCAGTCAGAAGATAATCCTAGTTCAAACTTCAGATAACTTATTTTTCCGGTTTCTGAGGTACTCCTAACCGTAGTTTATCTATTCTACCGCTATAGGTTCGATAAACTGACACATTGCGTTTCTGGACACCCCAGTCAGAAGATGGTCTTAGTTCAAACTTCAGTTAACTTGACTGACCAATTTGCGGCGTTTATCGGTTCCAGAAGTTTATTTGTCGTTTTATATCAAGAGTTTTTGAAGTTTTATTATTAGTATTTTATTTTGGATAGTGAGTTTTGGATTCCCAGTGAAATGGACTCGAGTAGTTCATCTGAGTCTGATTTGGAAGTCCTGGAGACTATTTCAAATATATCAGTACCAATAAAAAGGCATCGAAGAAATTCATCCGAAATGTTCACGTATGAAGAGTTTAACATGAGATAATATCACTTTAAGAAAGGCACTAATGATATAGATTTGTGAAATAACCAATCCTGCCCTAGAACCCAACCACAAATTGGTACGTTAGCCTAGAAATATTTTTCTTTCAGATTTAGGTACATATAAATAAACTTTACTGCCCAATATTATAAATTACAATAAAAATTTAAAATATTTTGGTTTAATAGTTTTACTGTGTTGTTGCTATAATGAAAAATAACAAAGAGAAAATATTGTGATTTAAATTTTATACGTATTTTATGTAGGTATGTAAGTAATGGTTCGTTTTAAAATCATTGCAGATTGCAGGGGAGATTATTCATTTAAACGTGGGGCCTACCTGCCAAAAGTTGTAAAGTTTAAGGCGAAAAAAATATATTTAACTGCTTTAAAAAGAGACTCCATCTAGTGGTCAATTTACGAACTTATTGTTTGGATAATAGATATCTAGTCGTCGACTTTGTATTCAGAAACCCAATAATATATGAATGGAATTTATCTTACAGTTAATTTTTATTTGACGTTTTAAATCACATTATAATAAGAGTACTTGGAGTTGTAGGTATATTAGGTGTCTGTGTCGCTAGGCTCGCTTAATCGCGCCTCGTAAAGAGAACGATCAGAAGCTAGATTACGTAACGTTTAAGCCAATTTTACAGCAATAAAAGAAAATCTTTGATTTCTCGAGTTCTCGAGTTCTCGAAGTGTTTTTTCTCGTCTCGAAGTTGGCATGATTTCTCGACATTTCTCGACTCGAGAATTCTCGAGCAGAAACCCTAGTTTGCGCAATGCTATGCTAAGGCGGCGGGCGCACATATCGTGTGTTTGCATACTTTTTGTATGAAAACGCACATACAAAAAACGGCGCATGCACAAAGCCGCAGTACTGACTGATAAAAAAATGTATGTGCAGCAGTCAAACTTAAAATTACTGTTTAGATCAGGGGTTCCCAACCTTTTCTTGGTCAGGGACCACTTTTATATTATTCTTGTTAGCAGGGACTACTATGTAGGTATAATAAAAATAAACTGTAATAATCAAACTGAAACTTTAATTAATTAAAAACTCAATAGGAAATTATTTAAAATCATTTGCGGACCATATTTTGGCTTCTGCGAACCACTGGTGGTCCACGGACCACTGGTTGGGAACCATTGGCTTAGATAATAGTATTGATTTTTTTAGAGTGGAGTTATTTTACTTTTATTATATTTCAGCACCACCTTCTCCTTTGATTGGTTCTGATGGTGAACACAGCCAACATTCCATGAGTCTGCCTGGACAGGTTTGTAGTGTTTTTTATTATGTCATTCTAAGAAATGTGATATAACAGCTTTTGTACCTGCATCAGTTTGAGTATAAGCAATCATATTTATGTATTTGTTTCTTTCTGTAGCAATTAGGTAGCCAGAGTATTTACAGAAAGTATTTATGACTAAGCTAGCTAATTGTTACATTGTATAAATACCAAAAAAAGTTGTTTAGATTATTTAAATCACTAGGTGTCTAATTAAGTCCTAGCTTTAGCTATCTTATTAAAACTGTGACAAAATCAACTTAATGTGTAATCTACTTGTGATGCAAGTACAAAAAATTCTTTAAATTATTCTTAATTTACCAAAGTTTCTTTTGACTAGATCCAATAGTCCAACATCAGCGATTGGGAAGTCGTGAGTTCAAATCCTACCCTATTGAACCATTGTAGTAATCCCACTCTAGTACAAGCATTTAGTATAAATGTTATACGGCTAAAAGCCGAAGTACGGCTATACTTAGGTTAAGCCGGCTAGAATTGGGTGTAGCCAAGCGTCTGCGCGTCGTAAAATCCATAACCAGCCCGTCTTTGTTGTATGAGTGGTTGACCTCTTTTTCTGTTGTCATGTCAACCTACCTCAAACCTATAGATGGAGTCTTTTAACCTCACCCAACTGAAATGGTCTCTCGCCAACTACACCTAGTTCTGTCCGGCTATATCTGGGCGTAGCCGCGCTTTGGTTTTTAGCCGTAACATATATTATACTCTGTTTATTATACGAAGAGCTTTGACGGTTCATTGGCTTTACCCCGATGCGAATGCAGTAATAAAAGTGCAACATACAATTGTAAACTCATGCGAAATCGCAGCATGATTCAAAAATATTAATTTAATCTACAACAAAAAACAATTTCATGACTTGAATGGCACTCTGCATTACAAATTCAAGAATTCCGAACTGTCAGTGCTCATCCTATAATAACTGGAGTATAGTTGGATGGGTAACAGGATTATTAGTATGTGCAACACAATTACAGCGTGCGTCTTCGTCTTCGGCGGGAGGAGGATCGATCCGCGGCGGTTCCGTGTCCCCACCATTGCCGCCTCCACCCATGGACGACGAACTGGCGCATGACGCCTTTGGCAGACCTCATCATCTCAATGTATGACTTTATCTTATATCTACTATTAAGTCCATTGCTGCCACATAGCAATACAGGTAGAAGGGTGGAAATGACTCAAGCCAGGCAAGGGTTTGATGATCGTAGAACCAGCTCATACGCACCGGAGACGCAAAGGCCCGTCCACAACCTGATATACATAGGCTGCGAAGTTGAATGGTTCTCCTACTACAGTCCGCGAGGCCTAAGCTGAACTATGCATTTGTGTGAGTGCATATAGAATCGATTGCCAAAAAGCAGCATAAACCGGTTTAAACCAAGCAAAGGACGCGTCTGCATTCATTCTCACACAAATGCAAAGCTCAGCGTATGCCTCGCAGACTGTATCTGCCTTTCATCACTGACCTATTAGTGGCATGGTGTCTATATGTGGGGTTGTTATTACAATCTGGATGTTTCTAGCTTACTACTTATTTTTATCTTAACTCCAATGTTTCAATGTTTGTTTATTAAAATTTTAGAACAAGATGGGTACTCAGTACACAAATGCAGTTCCCGCTATAGTGCCAGATGAGGAAGATTTACCTGGATGGGTACCCAAGAACTACATTGAGAAAGGTAATAAAAATCTGTTTCTATTGGCTTGAGCAAAATTAATTTTTAATCCAGTTTTACACTGATTCTGTTTAACTTATGTAATTGTTGCAGTTGTCGCGATATACGATTACTATGCTGACAAAGAAGACGAGTTATCATTCCAAGAGAGTGCCGTAATCTATGTTCTAAAGAAAAACGACGACGGCTGGTGGGAGGGTGTAATGGATGGAGTGACTGGACTGTTCCCAGGAAACTATGTAGAGCCTTGTGTGTAAATAGGGCTATATACCGCAGTGATTGTACCTGTACCTACCTACCTACTCCTATTCTTAGATAAAGCCGCTTGTGCGCATGGAAAAAGAGTTACCTATGCAGACAACTGACTTTGTTTATTGGTTGGTGTGTGTTGCAACTTGTCACGCACTCAAAACGCTAATTTGATTGCATCATTTGCCCTTTTTCCAACTATACAAGAAAGTTTGCCCTGACTATAAGGGCGTTCGCTACGTTAAGCGTGCGCACGCGGCGGGTACCCGTCTCGCGTGTGTGTATTGAAAAATAGTATGTACAAACCCGTCGCACGCGTCCGCGCCAGTTAGCGCTGCTCATACTATTATCTTTCAAAACACACACGCGAGGCGGGTACCCGCCGCGTGTGCACGCTTAACGTAGCGAACGCCATAAGACGCCTAAAACCGCGCCGTTTTAAATCTATGCCCAATGTGGTGTACCAGAGTAGATAATTATGCTACCTGAAGGTGATGGCGGTTCTCAGCGCGAACTGGCCGCGTGACCGAGACCGCTACTATAGCATATTAATAAGCTAAAGCAGTACTTCAACCATCTGCAATCGTCTGAATTGACACACACTGAAACGCACTGCAACAAGACTTCTAAGGTGTCATTGGAATACAGTCACGTACAAAGAATGTATTATACTTAGTATACAGTGCGAGTCTGTGTCAATTCGGGCGATTATGGTAAGTTGAGGTACTGCTTTAGCTTATATATCTACTGTGCCGCTACCTTCGTACCGTGTCCAGTATCGCGGTCTCGCTCGCGAACTCAACACAGTACAGTACTCGGTATCTTGTATAGGTCACGCCGCGGGCCGCCCGCAATTAGCCAGATGTATGACCTGGCTTTATGGGTAAGTGCACTATATTTCCTTGAACTATAAATGAAGTCAGTAGATATTTTATGAATTTAATAAAATAATGTAATTAATAATATATTAATCGCTCTTCCGAATGCTAAATCTAAGACATTATACTGTAACTATTCAACTGTAAGTTTTTTTCTATAATTTAATATATTTTTAGAATATCATGTAGAAATAATGATTAGTATAATCAAGATTTAGTACCTACGTAACTTAGTTTTCCATATTCTATAGAGAATAGCCCAGTTTGTTAAATAATTCATTTATATTAAATAGATTACAGCAGTATTATTTTGCATTTTATTTCTTCCTGGATCCTATCATTGGGTAGCCAATTTCTATTAAAATATTGATTAATGTATTTAAAAGAAAACATACTTGAATTGAAACATACTACACTTGATGCCACTTATTTTTATCGTGTCTTCACTTTAACCAGTTACCTTTCGAGGGAGTGTTCAGATGTGAGTCTATCTGGCAAGCCCCAACGAGATTTATCAACAGGTGATAGCTTTTCATTATAGACATTATTTTGTAGGGAGTACCTCCGCTGCCGGCGCCGGCACCCAAAAATAACGCCATTGGGAACCGGCGGTACATTACTGCCGGCAGCCGAGATTAAAAACATCGGCTGCCGGCACCCAAAATGGACACCGGCGGCGGTAATAATTTGTTCGGTAGGTATGTTAGTTGAAAGGTAGGTTAGATTTTGGGCCAAACACTAACTTTTCTTCCAACGGACTAATTTGAAGAGCGAGCGAAGCGAGCTCTGTAATTTAGGGCACCGCGACACGCATAGGTTAGGTTCGAAGGGGATGATGGGGGCTAGAGTGAGCGAGCGAACAAAGCCCCGGTCGTCCCCTTCGTGTTAGGTTACTTTATACCCTGCAGACAGAAATAGGAGCCCCGCCCAGCGGGGCTTCGTCGACTCTGCTTTGGAAACCCAAACAACCTTACAATCATCCCCTTAAGTTTTTCCTTTGTTTTTATTTTGAAAATGAAAGTGGGTGACGAGTAATCGCATCTTGAAGAGGAGTTGAAGTTGTAAAAAAAAACTGTATGTAGTCGGCGCGGCGCCGGCAGCCAGTTTGGAAGCCGGCGCCGGCACTCGTAATGGCAATGTTCGTTAGTCATCAAAAACTGTCGAGGTACAAAATATATCTTATTTATTTTCTTTAGGTACAAAATAATGTATTTATGAATCTATCACCTGTTGATAAATACATCTCTTTGGGGCCTGCCAGATAGACTCACACAAGTGTTCAGTTGTAGGCTATATGGTCGTTGGTTCAGTTGCAAGTCATCAATTATTTTCTACTAAATAATAATTCCTTATTAATTTGTGAATCTTTATTATTGCATTTAAATGCACAGAAATACTTACATCTAGTCAAGTAAAAGCACTAGAATGCTCTTTTTTATCAAATGCACTACTACAATTATATGAAATGTCACACACTGAAAGATATAAAATAATTTTGGTAAAATCACGTACAATAACATACTGAAATTTATTTTAATTCTAACGACCACTTAAGTACGGATTTTAGGATTCAGTAATTGTATGAATATTCGATTGTGTAATAGTCAATTATTACTATTTCATACACGAATTGATGACATCATTTTAATGCCAAATCAAACTTCAATGTTAATTTTAAGATCACTGATTTCAATACCATAATTTTAATTACCTAAACCAGCAGTATTCAAACTGCGGTCCGCCATGTTTTTGTGCGGCTAGCCGAATTTGGTTGGACCTCAAAGTTTATTATTCCCCGGAAATATCTGTAGACCTACCATTTGACTGCATCAGCGCATCAGCTAATAAAGACTACTGAGCGGGTATTGAAAGAGAAGTGGGACTAAAGTCGAGGTCCACATCTACATCCGTAGTTAAACAAATACGGCACAAGTTAGGGCTGGGCATGTAATTACATTTGGCAAAAACACAGACACTTAAGTCTTTTAAAAAAAACCCTGCGGTTCCCATAGATACACATGAATTAAATGTTAATGTAGCCCAAGAAAAATAAGTTGAAATATTTCAGACTCTCTTATAAATTTTTAGAGAAGGCTAAAAAATATTGGTTCCTAATAATTATCAATATTCTAGGCAACACTACATAATTATACTTGGTTATTGAAATTGAGTATAGTATTTGTTAGTCATTGAATACTAAAAGAGAGTAATTAAACATGACATCCAAAACTACTTTAATCAAGTTTGACATTTTTTCGTAGTAAATTCAAAAAGTTGAGAAACCAGCATAAACTAGTGTTTGTATAATTCTTGGACTTCTAATATTAAATGTTATTCCTTATCATCTAGATCCATATTTTCAGCCGTTGTTATTTCATTGTCTTGGCTTTTTGTGCCTGCTTCAGACTTGTTATCCTCAATCTCAACTTTGGTCTCGGCTTTTGATGCAGGTTCATTACTGACAGTAGATTCCTTCTTTTCCTGTTTCTCATTTGTGGGTTCCTTCTTAGATTCCTTTGAATTTCTGTAAATAACAGTTTAAATACACATAAGAACAATGTTTTTTTATGATATCTCATAATGCTTATATGTATTACAATAATTTAACTTACTGTGTGGGCCCATTCACAATTTCCACGACATCGTCATCTTCATATTTTATGTTAACTACAGCCTCCACTTTAGCCTGTATACTTTTCAAAGCCGAATGGAATATCTTAGAGCTGGCCTGCAAGTCGAAAAATAGTATGTCATGACGAGAAAATCAATAGCAGTTGAATGGAGCGATTCTCAAAAAAGTGGTACCTTCAAAAGTAATCAAGGTATTCGTATCGTGTACATACCGTGAGCGAGGCTATGCGGGAGCGTGCGGCGGCCAGGCTAGCGCTGAGGTCCGACACCTGCGTCTGCGCGCCGCGCTCCGCCTGCTGCGTGGACGCGGCGGCGGCGCGTGCAGCCCGCAGCGCGCCGCGCGTGCTCTCCAGCGCGGCCTCCAGGCGGGCGCGACCCGCCGCACTGCGCGCCTCCGCCTTCACCAGCGCGCCCACGTCCACCAGGCGGGACTTGTACATCACCATACCTGCGCGACACAACACGCAACCATTCCTCAATACGAGATCTTGTACAGTGGTTATCAGTAGAGCTCGGTTGGACAACACAACAAGTACATTTGTTAATTAAATAGATAATTATAAGGAACGTCGTCAATCTTATTTTAATTTTACCTGATTCACTGACATCCTTTGTTTCACCAGAATCCGCTCCAGAGTCGTCACTGGACGCATTGAAGATTGGTAGCAAGTTGCGATTACCCGATGCTATTGTTTCTTCTAATTCTGCAATCTATAGAATAATTCCTTTTATGTTCATGTGTCCGCCGATAGTGACAATTGATGATGCACTTTCAAATAATATGTACTTACATGTGTAGGCACTTCGTTAGCCATGATTGTGCTGTCAAGTGGTAAGTCTTGTATTGCCTCTGGTGAACCAGATGCAACATCTCGGATGGTTTGTATCAGCGTTCTAAAATTACGTTATGACATTAATTAAATACGGACTACTTTTTCATAGCTCTCAGTAGTAATTTGATTTCTAGATAATAATATAATTTTACCCCTCACCTTGTGCAAACAGAAATCACCCCAACAAATACAGATAGGATAACAACTTACTTGTAATTAAACATTTCCTTAACGCACACTTTCTCGAGCACGGCTCTGATTTGTGAGCGAGACAGTTGTAAGCCAAGGCTCATGAACAAGTTCTGCAGATCTTTCTTAGTCATGCTACCTCCGCGAGCTGTGTCAAAGTACACGAGAGACAGCAACAGATACGGGTCGGGAGGCAACTCCACGCCGCGGCTGCGACGCTTGGGGGAGCTACTGCGTTCGTCATCACTGGGACTCTCCTGTTTAACAAAACAAGATGTTAGAAAAGAAAAAAGCTAAATCTATAAGGTTTCCAAATACTGTCGACACAACTAATATCCATTTGTTATTTTATTACCAGTAAAGGTGAATGCGATCAGTCGACCAGCGTTTTCTTTTCTTCGAGTTTTTAATATTTGGCCATGATTAAAAAAAACTTAAAAATGTTCATATTTTACGTAAAATATTAAATACTCTAAAAAAACCGGCCAAGTGCGAGTCGGACTCGTGCACGAAGGGTTCTGTACCATTATCTACAAAACGGCAAAAACATAACGTTTTTTGTATGGGAGCCCCCTTAAATATTTATTTTACTCTGTTTTTTAGTATTTGTTGTTATAGCGGCAACAGAAATACATCATCTGTGAAAATTTCAACTGTCTAACTATCACGGTTCATGAGATACAGCCTGGTGACAGACGGACGGACGGACAGCGGAGTCTTAGTAATAGGGTCCCGTTTTGCCCTTTGGGTACGGAACCTTAAAAAAAAGAATTTCGCGGGCTGACTGATCGCCTTAAATTCTTTCATTATATTAGTACCATAGAACTGCAGCTTACCTTCCTGTCTCGTCTTCGAGAATCCCGTCTTTCATCACGTCTGTCCTCTCCTCTCTTCTCTTCCCGCTTGTCATCCTTCTTTTCATCTTTCTTCTCCTCTACTTTCTTTTCAGCTTTCTCCTCACCTTCTTTCTTTTCTTTGACCTCTTCTGCTTTTTCGGGTAACGTGTAAAGAGTCTTGTATATGTAGAAGCCAAAGTCCCGCATCAGCATCTCGTTGAATAACTCGGCGAACACGAATAACTGTGATGAAATGTTTTTGAAGTTGATATGTGAGATTTGAATTATTATTACACTTTTTTTGTTTTAAAATAAACTTGGCCAACACATTTTTTTCTTCTATATCGTGGGTTATATTTACTGATTCAATTTTCACATGCACTAAAACTTAGGCCCGGAAGAACTATCTGTAGGTTATACAAATATTACTTCCATGCGGGAATTGAATCCGCGACCCATAGCTCAGAAGCCAATCGCCCAGCCACTGCGCCAATCGTGTCTTCAAACTGGCGAGTAGAAAGTATTAAGAGGCCACCAAGTTGATAAAGGGTCCTTCAAGGTACCTCGATCACTTGTTTGCGCGGAGCTCTAGCTTTAGCTATGACCCTGGTATTAAAGAGGTAAAAGTAAGTATTGTGTCTGAGAAACTTACTTCAAATTAAAAGAAGAAAATGTTAGGTTAATAACTATTTATAAGTTTACATACCTCAAAGCTATGTTCCTTATTATCAGTAATACGATAATCCAACAGGAGTGAAAGCGTGGCGACGTTGCAGTTAAACTTGCCGCCCTTCGCCGCGTTAGACGGATGCACTATAATGTGCGGTGTGGGTGGAATGTCGTAGCGAGATTTACGTAACTGTTTTTCTTTTTCCAACTGTAAAATAAACAAATTTTATCATTTGTTGTAGGAAATAAACTTAAAAAACTCATTTATTCCAAATAGAGTACAATTATTTAGTTCTTTTTAAATGTCAATGTTACAATAGACAGCCCCCAAAAAAAGCCGCCCTCCACCGCTTCCTAGTGTTTATTAATAAATTATATTATGTAACAAAATTAGGGTTTTCATACTTTTGAATGCTAAACGATAGTAAAACAAACATTTTTACAAGTCAATGTTATTTTTTTAGAGACTATTTGCGCCTATTTTTCTTACCTATCTGACTAGTTCTGAGAAGAAAAGCCGAAACAAACTCAGAGGTCAAGCTAAATGCATTATAGTAAAGTCAAAAACCAAGGTTTTAAAGATATTTTAATGTCCTAAGGGTAAATGACGATGCCTTCCAGATTTTGGAATAATTTCGACAGTCAAGCTGAATTCGTGTGCACGTAAAGTGTGAGTCTGTGAGTACATCCTTAGGCAATCAGGCAAGGAAGTTATGGGGGTCTCGATCACTGAGGGAGCAACTAAGGAATGAGGCTTAACAATGCCGGCTTGTAAAAGTACGATGGGATTGACATCGTCACATAATGTGTACAAAAATCCCTTAAAAATAAAGGAGAATAAATAAAAAATGCCGGCTTCTAGTACAGTCACGTGTAATATTTAGTACACACATACACATACCTAAATTCAAAAGCGATTTCCTTTTCTACAAACACATACGAATTATGGTATCGAATATATCTTTCTATTCTCTAAGAAATACGCTTTTTACGTTCGCTGTGAGTAGGCACAGTCGGGTGGTTGCCCGGGGGCGCTTCCAAGGGCGCCAGAGAGATATATATTATTCCGCCTTAAAAAAATATCTAAGCCAAAGGGCGCCCCGCCACACTGATTAGATCAAATAAAAGAAAAAAATACAGGTGCCTACTGTTGTGCAAAAGATAGATTAGATAAACAATGCATACCTTTCTTTTCTCCTCTTCAATTTCCTTTTCAGTTTTCTTTTCCTCTTTTTCTACTTTTTCCTCTTTTTTCTCAGGTTTTTCAGTTTTAGTTTCAACTTTCTTTTCTTCTTCTTCATCTTTAATTTCAATTTTTTCGTCTGGTGTCTCTGGCTTCTTCTCTTGTTCCTGATCATCATCTTCTAGTTCCATTACATCATCACTTTTCTTATCTTCTGATTCTTCGGCTTTTAATAGTTTTGATAGCCGAGATACTAGTTGTTGCCTTAGTCCTATGAGAAAAAAATCAGTTATTAAACCACTTGACCGTTATTAGAAGCTTATAATAATGAGATAGGCACATCCGTTTCCGTTGTATTTTCTTTCTCTTTCTACCCTATTCTTGTATCTCTTTCGCACATCCCTTCCTTTCACCAGGCAGGGGGTGCTGTTGAGCTGAGAGCTCCATGCACCTTGGTTCGTCTTTGGCTTGAAGTTTCCCGTTGTGATAACTTGTGAAAAGTTTTACTATATTCCATAGGTACTATATTACCTGTTCCACTAAATCTAAATAGTGTTTTGAGAAGTGTTACAGCACGTAAGTTGCACAAATATTTTATGTTTAACGGTTTTACCGTTCGATATTTATGTAACATTCCTAGATCTTTCTACCGTTCCGATATTAAATTTGCGTTTATAAAAGTTTCTACCGTCAACTATGATACTTTTATTTATATTTTTTACTGACGGTATCAAATTTTTATTTTGGTTTCAACTCCTTTTTAGGATTAAAATAGAATGGATAACGATATTATACCACCTAATGGGTTGCCTACGGCGGTCAACTCTGGCCATAAACGGCAACACAATAATCGAAGTTCAAGTAGTAGTAGTTCGAGTTCGTCAAGTTCATCTAGTACATCTAGTTCTTCAGTATCTCCACAAGATTCAAAGAAAAAGAAAACAAAAGCGCGCCGTCGTCACGGCAAGAAACAAAAGAACGAACGTCGTCTTTTAGAAAAATTATCGAAGGAAGTAGGTGAATTAAGGAGAAACATTTTTAATAACGATAACCGAAACTACCCTCAGAATGATAATGAATCGTATATTTCTGATGTTAGTCGTAACCTTTACGATGATTATTGTGTTAATGCATCACAGGCTTTTCCTTCACCTGGTAAATTAGATACCGGCTTAGTATCAAATCTTTCTTATGAAATAGAAACCAAACTTAAGGATCCTGCAGTACCTCCGACTCCTCAAGAATATATAAAAATGTTAAATGATGTTCAGCGATTTGGTAGTAGTACGTGGTCTGACGTACGTTACGCCGAAACTCAAAAGCTATATAATCACACGCCGGGATTTACAGAGCTAGAAACTAACGAAGAGGTAAAGGCGTTTGACAATACACGCCATTTAATTTACTCTGATAAATCCTATGCGGCTATTACTTACTGCATTTTAAACCAAAAGGAAGTTTTTCTTAATAGTTTACGTAGTTTGTTAGCATGGTCTAAAACTTCGGATGTTTCGTTTGTTAACCTTAATGAGAAAATCGAAGAACTTTTTCTAAAAGGTGACTTTCATAAGGTCTCCACGGATTTGTTACAAATGGCTTGCGGTCACAGAGCCGAAGCCATAGAGATGAGACGGGATGGTATCCTCAAGTGTGTTCGAGACCCACTTCTAAAATCTGCATTAATTAAAATCCCTCCTTCTAACACTCACATTTTTAACCATGAAGCTCTAACAGCTGCATTGGAAAAAGTTGGCGGGGTAAGAAAGGCCTTCTGGCCGCCAAAGCAGTCTGGCAACGGTAATGCTTCGCGAGCAAAACCCTCTAATGCTGCACGGCTCCCCTCGCAGGGGCATGCCTGTCATAATGTACCATCGCGTGGTACCTGTAATTGCTGTGAGCCTGCTCCAAGCACTTACACGCATTACTATAGAAACCAGCCCTCGCAGGGTGCTAATGCTCTTTCATACCAATACCCTTCGAAAGGGCATGGAAACGAACATCGTAGAGGAATGTCCTTTCGATCTCGCGGATCTAGGACAAAACATTCAAATCAAAGAGATCATAAACGACCATACTCACCCAATATGGCCAATAAAAGACATAGACAATGACCCAAAACGGTTCCAAGCGGGGCGGTTAGCATAATATGTCGATTGGTGGAGGAGAATAATAACAGGGAATCGCATCAAATTTAAAATTCGATCGTCATCGAACATTAGAATCGATGAAAATATCGACAATCATTTGTCAAATGAAATGACAGGGTGTTTTGGAGGTAACAGATCTCTGGCCAAGCTTCATCTCTCCTCTATTCCTAGTATTGAAGAAAGATGCGATCATGCGACACGTTGTTCTATTTTCAACCTAAAATCATTAAAATTTGGGCTCACAGACCGGTTTCGGTTAATCAATATGCATCGTATACCGGATTTTCTTCAACCTCGAGATTGGCTGTGCAAGGCAGATTTATCTCAGGCATATTTCAATGTTCCGATTGGCCAAGTCCACAGACAATTTCTCCGCCTTATCTAAAGATGAATTTCTGGAAATGACTTGCCTACCATTCAGTCTAGGCACAGCACCCAAGATTTTTGCGTGCCTTACGAACTGTATAGCCCAAGTGCTTCGCGAAAAAGGTGTAAGGATCACCGTTTCTTTAGACGATTTTTTCCTTGCACATCAAAATCAGGGTGTGTTGACTAAGCATGTGAGTCTGCTTTTGGAGATCCACGAATACTAGGTATTAACTACCTAAACTATGGCGCACTTAACATCATGCCCCGCCTGCCCTGTTACCTGTACACCTCAAGAACTAATGGACGCTACGGATAGTGCTAAACTCGTTGCTGAGTTCTGGGCCGACACGGTGTAGATTGTCATCGACACGCTAAGAAGAAGAAGAAGGTGTTATAATCAGGCAAGGCTGCCCTGAAGGAACTTCAGGTCCTTGTGGGACTGTTAAGTTTCGCCTGTTTTGTTGTACCACGAGGCAGGTTGAATCACCGGGCGACCCTCGGTCATTTAAATTCTCTGTCAAAATTGGCAAACTCGGCCAAATATAGTCTGCCCCCCAAAGTTCTGTTAGAGAATTCGAAAAGAGGGGCTTCAGAAATGCCATTTCTCAATTCTGAGTCAAGCACCACCAACAACATTACAACATTTTTCCTAACTACCGACGTTTGGCTCGGATGTAGCATGGTGAGCACAGCTCAACAACCAGATGATATCCGGAACATGGATGCCAGAGGAACAGGGTCTTCACTGCAATCGGAAGGAGTTGTTGACGATCTTAAAAGTGTTATTGGTCCATGCCCCGAACATGGCGCAAGCCTCAATTCTAATACAGACCGACAACCGCTCTGTGGTGTCTTATCTCCACAATGAGGGGTGGGGGGGGGGGGGACCAAAACTCAAGCACTTATGAACCTAACACACCAAATCCTGTGCATACTGGGACCAACATCAGATTCAGTTCAAAATTTATCATATTTCCGGGAGATTCAACAGTCACGCAGACTATCCAGACACCGTCAATTTCACAAATGACATTTGCTTCCGAATTCCACAAAAATGATCTTTACGAGGATGGGAACGCCGGTGATCGATCTGTTTGCGTCCGAAACTGCTCGAGAGTAGCGAACTACATGACTCTAGACCTCGGCGGTCACGAGGCGATGTTCCACGACGCCTTCAGCATATAATGGAATTTCCCCCTAGCGTGGGTCTTCCCACTATCTTTTCTTATCCCTCGAGTTAATGCACCTAAATCAAGCTATAGGGATTTACCTAATCGTAGTCCCTTGTTGGGAAAAAGTTTTCTGGAGAACAGATCTCAAATCTCGAGCCATTGCAGCCCCATTCTTACTAACGAACCTGAACATCCGAAAGTGCAGGAAATGGTTCTGGAGATCTGGAAATGTGGAGGTGGTCAGACAATATTACGTCATGGGACTCCAACCAAATCTTTCTACTTAAATCTTCCTGGCGACCTTCCACGTGGAAGTCGTATAAAGTAGCTAGGAACCGTTGAATGTTGTGAACTAAACAACATAGTATTAATTCAATGCGCCCCATTGGATCCGAATTAGCTCAATTCTTGGCTGATTTGCACCTAAATGCTAAAATTATCTTTTAATACTGTTCTCTTACACAAGTCTCTTATATCTAAGTACGTTGTGTAATGTAGAGTTTAACGTTTAATGTCAAATTAAGTGAAGATGTTTTGATTAAACATATAGAGTCTTATCTGTAGAGAATCCAAAGTCCTCAAAACCGCCTGTTTGTGACATTAACATGCACACACTACCTATTTGTGCAATTATTCTGTAGACAGTACCTAAACATATTTTTCAGACCGTTCGATATGCGGCAACATAATTAATTTTATGTTCAGGTCGCAATTCACGACCTTATCTTGTTAAAGGTACCTAGATAGTGAGCATTGTATATTAATGATGATTTTATTATTTTATGGCCTCATTTTGGATCAAAAACAGATTGTAGTGATTATAGACAATCGGAGTAGAAACTGCTATTCAATTCAGAAAATCAAAACCTGAACCCTGTCTATTGGATTAATAAGACCATAACAGTCTTAAATGGAAGACGCAGTAACTCTGGTTCATCAAAATTTATTAATTTGCGAGGATCACCGTCTCCTGCGTCTCGTACAATTATCGCAGCGTCGATTAAATGACTCATGAAGGCTGCTGGTATCACAGCAACGCCAGGAAGTATGCGTTCCGCTGTAGCCAGGAACTGGATTGATAATGTTCCTCTGGGTAATATGTTAGCTAGAAGAAATTGGAAATCAACAAAAACTTTCCAAAAATTCTATAACCGTGAAGTTAAGGTGACCACATCTAATACATTAATTACTACCTTAATTAACCCTGTGCTTTGATTTATTTTGTTATAAATGAATAATTATCTAAAAATTATATGGACCTATTGTGTGCATTATTTATGATTATTGTCTTTAATAAATGTATTCGCACATCTCCCTTTACTTATTTCTTTACCCCCTTTGTCACATTGGCGTATTTCTCTTCACCAGGCGATAACAAACACGTCTCATTATTATAAGCTTCTAATAACGGTCAAGTGGTTTAATAGACGCGTTTTACCTGAAATAAAACGCATATTAAACTACTTACCTTATTAGAAGCTTAGTTTTTATTCCTGCCTGGTGTATAATTCGACACAATGACGAACCAAGGTGCATGGAGCTCTCAGCTCAACAGCACCCCCTGCCTGGTGAAAGGAAGGGATGTGCGAAAGAGATACAAGAATAGGGTAGAAAGAGAAAGAAAATACAACGGAAACGGATGTGCCTATCTCATTATTATAAGCTTCTAATAAGGTAAGTAGTTTAATATGCGTTTTATTTCAGGTAAAACGCGTCTATTAAAAAAAATCAGTTTCGTAATACGTTTTTGCGTTTAGAGATCGCGCAAACATAGCATTACATTTGATTCTTGTTTGTTTGGTCTAATGTTCGATATTACCTTTACAACTAGCATTACGTGCTCGCAGTTCTTGTTTTAACTGTTCAACTTTACTAGTTCTGAGATCTATTTTCGAATAATGTGTTGGTTCTGGCTTTTCCTCATCATCATCATTCTCATCTATGGTTATGGTGGTACTATCCAAATCTTTTTCCTAAAAATTTTACAATGAAATAATTATTTCTATCAGGTTTTCAACAGGGAACTCAGGGTCAATAAATAAAAGCTGAGTTTTAACTTTAAGATTTGACTTTAGGTTTAAATTATTGAAAGAGGCTTTTTTATGTAATTCTGTGAAGAATAAGAAGGTAGTGATTATAATAATATTATCTATGTCCAGGCGATGTCGGCATGGCAACAGGACGGTTTGTCGTCGGCAGCACGGGCACGTTGTTCTTCCAACATTTTAGTAGCGCGCAGCCGGAAACGTAACTAAACAAAACTGGGAACAAACAATTTGCAATTTGTCCGCCGCGGAAGTGTCGGCCGCCGCTTGCTGCTCGTGTTTGCTGGACTCCGGTTGGTCGCCGTCGAGTTTTCGGATGGCCACCTCGCAGGCTGCCTTATACTGCTCCTGTACGGTGGTCCAGTCGATACGCGACGGTTGCGCCGACCACACGTCCGGCAGGAACAACACCACACACTCGAGCCGCGACTTGCCGCCGCTGCCCTCCCGCCAGTAGTAAAACTCCACCATTCGGTACCTGCATGGGTAATACAGTTATAGTGGTATACTCACAAGCGCATCGCGCGCGCCGCCCACCCGACTGCAGACATGGACACGACACATCCGCTACGAGAGTAACAAACTGCTGTTTTGGTACGTGGTACATCGAGTCTGCATCCAATCAGTTGCGCCATTCACGATGTACTAACGCCTCCATACTCTCACTTAAGGAATGTGTGTACCATGACTAATACAAGGAACGACGGTGGGTTAAAGCTTCTTCTGTCCGTTGGTCGCACGGCCAATCATCGGTAGGTTTGCTTTACAATACTGCACCAACACTGACAATATGTCCAGAAGAAACTCCCAGCCCAACATATAATTCAAAGATAAATACCAGCATAGTACTTAGTTGACCAAACAAATAATGGTATGAAACTTACCATTGTGTGCATGAAGATAAATCGACGCCTGTGAGAGCTTTGCAAGTGCGTATAGCAGTCTTTACCAAAACTTTTGGATCAGACTGAGGGTTTTCACCATCTAAGGAAGGGCTCCAAGGTCCACCTATAGCAAAATTTTCACCACCTTTCCCTTTCTGTCCCACAAGGAACTTGATCAATCTTGTTGGATGCAATGGATTTTTATTAGATCGTTTATCTTTTTCATCGACTTTTGTGAGTCCGCATTTTTGATACAGGTGCTCCAATGTTGGCATGCTGATGAGCATTACCTAAAAATATTATTTAATGATTAATTTGTGAGCTCATAATTGACATATTTTTAATAAATGTTTCTACTTCTTCATAGGTAACATCATGTAGTTTACAATCACGGATTATAAAATGTTTATAAATAATACATCGAAAAACATAATTTATGTCAAAGGAATTTCGTAGACTTGACACAGTTTTTCATCTCTTTCATCCACAAAATAAAATGGAAATTCCAAACAATTAAACAAACATGAACCATTTTTTTTTCAAATGTGTTCATTTGGATACACACATTTTTTTTATTTTAACTCACGTCTGGGAGCTTTTTTACAAACTTATGAAAACATAATAATGTAATGAAGACTTACTTTGGCTGAAAATCTGTAATCTGCATCTGGAGGTTCCAACACTGCGTCATTAGCAAGAGGATTCTCCACTTCTTTGTTCATGATATGATAAGCACATGGGTTATTGATCGAAAATGGTGTTTGCGGCGGGAATGTTTCGCCCCATTTAACTTGCGCATTAAAGAAGTCAGATGGCACATACAAGTTGGTATATCTTTGAGACAAACCAGGCACATCCATTTTGGTTCTAAAAGAAATAAATATTTAGTTAGTATTTCTGTTATATTAGTATAAAGAAGTTGGTTGTTTCAAGTAAAAGCTCTAAAGGCATATAGGAAACCCCTACTACAATTAGTATAAAGGCTTCTACACTTGGATCATCTGTGGTCAGCCTAAGAGGACCACTACTTATTGAACTGACAAGCTATACAAATGTAACAGGTTGGGTCGAATCTCTCCTACAAATTTAGACAAATACAAAACTGTTAATGGGTCAAAGGGTGCATTAAAAATGCCGCCGGCATTGCCGCGCGAATTGCCGGCGGGTGTTTAACCAGGCCGCCGGGTATAACGCCTATTGATTTACACCCGCGCGGCAATAAGCCGGTGTCATGTGTGTAGAAGCCTTTATACTAATTGTAGTAAAGGTTTCCTAGCATTTGCTTAGGTCATGTTGTTGTGAATGCAGCACAAACAAAGTGAGGCATTGCAAGGAACCTGTTCACTTATTTTCTACATAATGGCATGATAGGACGTCGTTACGGCAGGGCCTTAACTATGGTATCAACAATAACTTACATATCAAGTGGCATCCTCGGCACGCGAACAACATATTTGATAGGCGATGGTTGGTGTACAATAGGGCGTTTGCGCGGAGGCGATTCGCGGCGGCTGCGGCTATCACGACGATCACGAGAGCGGGAGCGAGTCCTTGAACGTGATCTTTTCTGTGTAAACTAAAAAATAAAAATAATGTTACTACGAAATCAATAACTTTTACTTCAAAAGACCAAACTCGTGAAATCATATTTCTTTGCTTTTAATGTTAAGTATTTTTTTAGATTGGTAGAATTTATATTTTTACATTAAGTAATTTTATAATTGAACCAGCACTAGACTTGCTAGCCATCATTGTGTTGAATACAAAATGTTATGATAATGATTTCACTGGTCAACAAAATTTTGTAACAAGAAATGTGCTTACTAATTTTGAATTACCTACCTACCCTCATTCTAACACAATATTTATTTTGATTTGATCAGGTCTCGTTTTTGTGTTACAACTAGGTACTACCCACAAAATTGAAGATTAACCGTTTTAAGTTTCATTTTCACATTCAGAGTAGGTATTTATTATTTGAAGAGTGTTGTTGTGTTTTCTGTTTTCAGAGTTAAGTGATTCTTAAATAATGTCAAGAAAGTGTAAAAATCCTGACAAGTTTTGTTACATTTGTGGCGTCATTACTTTTTAAACTGAGCGAAAAAATTTGACGCCATTAGTATGTAACTTAGTTATATGAACAGTATTTTGGTTTGGGTTGGGAACAACAAGACAAAGCGTAGGCTCTACACATCTGTGGGTCTTCTCACTGGATGGGCCAAAAGATCTCGATCTATGCCTTTTCTAAAATATAATAAAATCAAATTACAAAAAAAGTATTCGTATTTGAAACATTCTAATTTTATTTATATTATCCTTAACCTTGTTCTAAACTTATCTAGGCAAAAGTTTTCATGTTACATACAAAAAGTGTTTTTTTGTTGACCAGTGTTTTCTAAAAGTCAGACAGACATGCCTGTAATTGGTTGAGCATTAAGTTTGAAGGCTATATTTTCTGTATTTTAAACATTATTACAACAATTGATAAAGTTTGATTAATTTAAATGTATAAAGGCCTAACTTAGCCTAATACTATTATTTTACCAAGAATGTAATTTTATCTAGTCTTATGTAACTAATAATTATTAAGGTCTATAATATAAATATTGTACACACAGCATACCAGTAAAGTAACTAAAAAAAGGATAAAAGAACATGTATACATTTGCAGGCAACTGTTGTTGATATTGTGGGCTTAGTGGCTTTTTAGGTGCAGGATATGCTCAATTAAGCAACAACAGAGACTTGGCCGCTCAGCATTTGCTCAACTTTGTATTGTACTCACTGGTATTTTAGTTAGTTGCCTGCATGATTGTTATTTTTACTCGCTATGCATTTAATTATCACCTCCCTGTCGTTATCCCACTTTAAGTGGGGTTGGCACAACCCTGGTATTCCCTTCCATTCTCCCCTATCAGGCGTCATGTCAGTACTCACTCCTTGTTTACCCATAGCATCCTTCACACAATCCATCCATCTTCTCATCTTCTTCCACCATGCATCAAATACAATTACACAATAAAAAATACATTTTTTCTTTGAATTGAGGCTCAAAGGACAATGGGCGTTCTGGCCCATCAGCGGCCATCAATGAAACTAGTATCATTTGAAAGGCGAGTGCTTTTATAACAAATATTGTTCAAGGAGTACGGTTAAATATAATTTGGGAAAAAAGATACAGGCAAAATACTACTTTAATGAATTATCATATTTTTTCATGCTGCAATTTTTGTTATAATGATAAAACATACGAAAAATCATTGCATTTTGTTTACTTTATTGACGTGTGCATCAATAAATAATGTTAACAAAATATTAGGCTTAAATGTAAATGTAAAATACTTATTTGTCATAAGTCATAACCTTAGCGGTAAGGGCCACTGCAAACACGATACTTTTAGCATCGGCGATCGACGATTTAATCACTTTTTGGTCGCTGGATGCCGCGACTGAACACTTCACTCCGCACACAAACGAGTCTCCTAAACGCTATGCAAACGCAAAATCGCCGATCGCTGATGCTAAAAGCATCGTCTCTGTTGTGGCCCTAAGCGCACTCCGGGTTGCTGCGCCCACATAAGGTGGGCAAGAAACCAAGAGGAAGAAATTCTTTTGGCAGCTGATTTTTTAAATGAATTAATCGGTGATGATGATTAGAACCCAATCATTAATGTAGTTATTAAGTTAATCACTATATTGCGTTATTGTAATCTGGTATACATGTTTTCATTTCAATAAATCAACGTATTTAATAATCCTTCAGGTTTATTTAACCTATCATTATCTTAAATAACCTATCATTATCTTGTATATCTATATATATAAAAGAAAGTCGTGTTAGTTACTTCACTTATAACTCAAGAACGGCTGAACCGATTTAGCTGAAAATTGGCAGGGAGGTAGTTTAGAGCCAGGAGAAGGACATAGGATACTTTTTATCCCGTTCGACATCATGTAGGTAGGTAGTAGGTAGGTAGTAGGTAGGTAGTAGGTAGGTAGTAGGTAGGTAGTAGGTAGGTAGTAGGTAGGTAGTAGGTAGGTAGTAGGTAGGTAGTAGGTAGGTAGTAGGTAGGTAGTAGGTAGGTAGTAGGTAGGTAGTAGGTAGGTAGTAGGTAGGTAGTAGGTAGGTAGTAGGTAGGTAGTAGGTAGGTAGTAGGTAGGTAGTAGGTAGGTAGTAGGTAGGTAGTAGGTAGGTAGTAGGTAGGTAGTAGGTAGGTAGTAGGTAGGTAGTAGGTAGGTAGTAGGTAGGTAGTAGGTAGGTAGTAGGTAGGTAGTAGGTAGGTAGTAGGTAGGTAGTAGGTAGGTAGTAGGTAGGTAGTAGGTAGGTAGTAGGTAGGTAGTAGGTAGGTAGTAGGTAGGTAGTAGGTAGGTAGTAGGTAGGTAGTAGGTAGGTAGTAGGTAGGTAGTAGGTAGGTAGTAGGTAGGTAGTAGGTAGGTAGTAGGTAGGTAGTAGGTAGGTAGTAGGTAGGTAGTAGGTAGGTAGTAGGTAGGTAGTAGGTAGGTAGTAGGTAGGTAGTAGGTAGGTAGTAGGTAGGTAGTAGGTAGGTAGTAGGTAGGTAGTAGGTAGGTAGTAGGTAGGTAGTAGGTAGGTAGTAGGTAGGTAGTAGGTAGGTAGTAGGTAGGTAGTAGGTAGGTAGTAGGTAGGTAGTAGGTAGGTAGTAAGTAGGAAAAAGTGCATTGCAACGCATGCGGGTACAGCTAGTTACGTATATAATAACATAATCATACCATTATTATATGCTTAAATTCATTATTATATCAATGTAACATCATCACGAGGTGTACAAAATATTGTATTAAAGATACAAACTGTAATAATTCCTTTAAATGATTTAATTCGATATTTTTTTAATATAATCCACCTATGATAACTTTTTATCCAAGGAAGTTACAAAAACAATCTTTTGTAGTCTTATTGTATACATAATTGCCTACTAGAAAGTAAATAGTACAGAAGTGGCCGCCGATGGGACAAGCTCCATACAATTTTGCCCATTGTCCTTTATACTACTACTAGTTTTGTGTAAGTACAAAGATAGTATGATTGTAAAATTTTTTGTACATTGGACTAGAAGCCAGAAAATCTGAATGTCAAAAGAATACAAAGATGATGCCCTGATCAGATTAACAAAGTTAAATACCTACAATAACTGTCTTTTAAGTAGTTTATCACTTAGTTCATTTTCTAATGAAAAAAATAAACAGACTAGTGTCTGTCAGTCTATGGAATCCCAAACAAGTAACATAACATTATGCATGTATAGCTTGAAGGGTTGGGCACAAATGTATCCAATCTCATTCCACCATTGTCCCATGTAATAGGGCCTATTGCCATCACCTGGGTACAAATCCAAACACCAGGCTGCTACTGAGAAATTTCATATACATAGAAAAACCCAATAACATTTTATTGGGTTAACAATGACCTGGGGCTTAAATCCAGGACCTCACAATGAGTAGTCACGCTTGCAACTACTAGACAACAAGGAAATCCCAAACAAATGTGGCCAGAAGCCACCACCCTGGGCCTGCCTCATTGTTTCACCATGGCATGAGCTATTCTCATATAGATCATGACAATACAAGAGAAAGAGAAGAAAGCTTGTTCTATAAAATTACTAATTTGGGATAAGATTCTCTTAAAATTTGATTATGCATGTAAGATGAAGGTCAAGAGAGTAAATAAATGTTATTTCTACAGAACCCACATGTTATTTAATTTTAAACATGACTTTGATACCTTTGCAATATCAAATGACAAAATATTTATTTATTCCTAAATAAAAAATCATCTTACCCTTTCATCTCTGCGAGGAGGGCGATCATCACGGCGCGATGGTAATGATTTCTTGTTGGCTGGAGGTGGCACAGCATTGTAATTGTTACTCTTAGGAGCATTATTAGACTTCTGGTTGGGGCCAGTTTTTGGGAGAACTTGAACACGGGTAGCATTCCACTTAAAGGGCATGTTAGGGTTAAAGGTAGCTTCAACAAGTACTCTGTCATTAACTTTAGGGATAATACCCTTAGCGCATACTGATGTTTGGTAAAAAACATCGTGATCAACAAAACCAAAATCATTGTGAGTTTTAGTTACAGTGCCGGTGAAAACACGTTGGTCGGTATTGTTTGACGATTGATTTGATTGAGAGTTTTGGTACATTCCCGGATTCATAGCACGTGGTGTAGGGTACGCCACAACGTTACCAGGATACATCTGACCTTGAGTCATTTGGTTCATCGGCATTTGACCTGCCATTGGCATAGCCATACCGCTTTGTGCCTGCATCATACTAGGATTAAATACAGCCTGTGTTTGTTGAAACTGCATCATTCCTTGTTGCGTCATCATTGCATTTGGATCCATGATTTGCGGATTCATGCCGGTCATGTTTGTGTTCACGTTTGACCGAGCCCATGGCGGATTTTTTGGACCACTTCCCGATTGCATACTACCACTTTAATCGTAGTTCAGTACATACACACAAATTAAATTACGTAAACTTTGACGTGTGCACTAGTTTTTAGTAATATATAGCTATTTGTCACACAAATACACTGAATATTCGACACTACATTAAGCAAAAATTTGCATTCGCAATGGAAAATGGAGGAATTTGACAGAAACAGAATTGACAGAATCTAAATCCAAGCGAGCGAGGCAGAGACCAAAGCAGAGACAACAGACAACGGAGATTAAAGCCAGAGACTATTTGGGATACATTGCGTGATTCCTTTGGACGTTCTCTAAAACGTGGAAAGTGGATGTTTCAATGTATAATGAAATGCACAAATGATGTATTTTGAATTTTGATCATAGTGTACAGACGCCATCATTCATAGACAACCGACTGTCTGGAGAAAAAATTAAAGAAGACATTCTCATTCTCACAAATGAAAATCGAGCCGTGAACACACAGAAATAATTTAGACTAAAGTCCTTGTGTTGTGAACACACGTCACACAGCTGACATTTTAACCAAAATAATTGCGTATCTATGGCCGTCTAGCTCTAAGATGGCCGATAATATTCGCTGAATACAAATGTTCAATACAAATGTTCAATGTTTCAGCGAATTAGAATATTCGTGTTCGTTGGTGTACATCACAGATTACTAATATGTAGCAAGCTTTAAGTGTAGGTGTACATGGCTTGAAGATGACCAATCCTAACGAATTGCTCATAAAACTTTTTTTTCTTTGGTCTCTTCACCTACGACCACTTGGACTACGAGCAAATTTGTTGTTAAGCTTGAAGCTCACAAAGTAAAAAGATTATTACTATTAAGGTCTATTCTACAAAGATTTGCCAAATTCTCCTACATTCGTATGAATACCTACTGTGATTCTGCGACGGTCTCCATACAAAATAGGCTAGAAGCATTTATCGGCTAACCGAATCTGCCGATATTGTGAGCGGTCTCGCCATACGTAGGTATGCCTAGTTATACGAACTATAACAGAGGGAATAATCAAAAATCTACAGCATTGATATTTTAACGGTTGACCGCTTGCGTTCGATACACGAGAGTCTGAGTTCGATCCCGGCCCGCATCTCTGACTTTTTGGATTCATACGGTTCAGAATTTGATTATCACTTGCGTTAACGGTGAAGGAAAAAACATCGTGAGAAAACCTGCACAGATGAGAGGTAGGAGAGAATAGTTCTCGATGGTGTGTGTAGTCCGCTGACCCTTACCTGGGCAGCGTGGTGGAAAAAGGTTTACAATTGTCATTCTGAGAAGAGGTCCGTGCCCAGCAATGGGAATGTAATGGGCTGATTATTATGTTATGTATGTTGATATATCTACTAGTTGACTGCCTCGTTGGTCTAGCGGTCGCGACTGCTGAGCGCGAGGTCTGGGTTCGATCCCCAGGTCGGGCAAAGTGTTATTGGGTTTTTCCGTGTGGAATTTCTCAGTAGTTTGGAGTCTGGATTTGTGCCCGGTTGATAGCAATAGGCTCGCCCCCTATTACATGGGACTTAAACATAACGGCGAAACGTGGGTGTACTACTATACACCTCTGCCAACCCTTCGGGGAATAAGGCGTGAAGTTATGTGTATGTTGAAGATGTACGAACGAGCTGAAGATGTACAAATTGCTCATAAAGTAACAAGCTAACTACTATTTACTGTGTACCTACTATATCTACGAAGAAGCGCCGAATTCCTTATTAGTATGAAAACTGCAGCTCTGCGGCGACTCCGTACAAAATAGACTGGAACCACCATCGTCGCGCTTTACACATGCACTCAGTGCACTCCTTTTGGGTAATCGGATAACCCGATATTGTGAGTTGTCTCGCCATATATCTAGTTATTTGATACGAAATAACAGAGCGAATAAACAAAACTCCATTACTGTCTTACTTGTTTAATCGCTTAGAGCTTGTGGTAATGTTATTGCTGATGGACCTTCGAAATAAAAATCGAATTGAGGAGAGGCTGGACTTGGTTCGATGTTAAATTCTGCCACAATTGATCCCGCAGCTGACATTAGAATCGGTAAAGCGGCTGCTGGGAAGACGCTAGACGATGTACTAACAACGAGGCACACGTTACACTGCGACATGGCGATATCTAGGGGAAAATACAAAAAAAATATTCGTTATTGAGTTTTGAGCTAACACCTTTGTTAAATACCTACCATTTATTTAATTAATCACCCGTTTTATTTATTAAAGCAGGATCTATGACTTCACCGAACCAGACAATGTGTGGTCTTAGCAGACCACCGCAGTTTGACTTTTTACAATGAGGGAGATCCTTTTCTGGGATGCCAGAGGAAAGCTTCTCGGAACTCGGCGAACCACTAACCAGCTAAATATAATGAATTTATGAGAATTAGATAACTAAGTATTTATATTTTTTTGTTAAGGGTCATTGTAGGCATTTTATTTTTAAACATGTGAACATTTTTATAGTAAAATATTTTTTTGCTTGAATGTAGGCATTACAGATAAGGTGTAAACAAATTGTTGGTGAGTCCATGTACCTTCTACCTTAGGGCATGCAAAAATTAATAGGCACGTACAGCTAAGTCTTAAATAACATCACAGCCTGCTATATTATATAACATTAAATTATTTTAAGAATGCGAGGTAATTGTAGTATTTTAATATAATTATCATCTCATCTTATACATCTAAAATCTTAAGTAATAAAATAAAAATTCGATATAAATTCTAAATGATATATTATACTATTTATTACTTATGTTTTAAATAAATCACCAATGGTTTGTTGACTTTTTAACCAAATTGCACACTTAAAAATATATTAGAACTCAACCAGCAAATACCGCGCATAAAGGACTGTCAGTGTTCACCAGCACCTCGTTGCATTTAGTACAACGGGTCTTGAAGAGATTGCCATGAAGTTCTATTATGTTCCTGCTTCCAGCCTTAGCATGTAGACCATCCACATTTTGAGTTATCACAGTTACTAACTTATCAGATGCGTGTTTCTCTCCGTACCGAGCTACAGCTATGTGACCCTGGAATACAATAAGAATATTTGGGTAAAAAATAACCGAATCGGTTAAAGATGGTTTAAGTTAGAATGACGTACACGTCCAAACCATTTATGCGTATTTTATTATACAGTGTGTTTGGTGTTGCACTACCGAAAATTTAACGACATGTTACGCACCTAATTTTATCGACCAATACAGGGTGGTAATTTGAGATGGGGCATGAAGGGCAGCTACCTCAACCATTGTAGCTACAGGAAAACGCCCTTAGAAGACCACCCCTAACTATTGGAATAATTTCATCTGCATTCACAGATTTGGAAAAAAATGTACAGTCAGCGAGAAAAAGGGCAGTTTTCACAAAAAAATGTTGCCAGTCAATCATGTTTCCTATAAGGATCAAAAGACTTTTCCGGACCAACTGAGGTTGGAGTCCTAGAAACGTCAGAACTCATTTGTAATGGGTTAGTTATAAGGTCAGCTACCGTAATCGTTGTGGCTACAGGAGAATGTTCATAAGTGACTGTCCACAATTTTTGAAAATATTTCTAACTGCTTTCACAGGTAATGAAAATAAAATAATTATTTTTTTGGTATCAACGTAACTTTAACCGAATTTAGTTTTTCGCGATTTCTGACGTTTATAGTACTGTAACCGCAGTGGACCCGTAAGAGTATTTTGATCCTTGTAAGGAAATTGATCGATTGGCATCAAAAGATGTTAGGTATGTGAGAACTGCCCATTTTTTTGCTGACTGTACCAATTATTTTTGCTCCTAGATCTAAAGATATTAAATTTTTAATGAACACCTACATTATGGAACAGGTCTAAAATCAAAATGGCTGCCATTTCGGAGAGGAGGGGGTTAGTATTATAAAAGGGGGTATACATATACAGCATGTAAGGGTAAACACCGTTATCACTCAAACCATGGGTAGTTGACTTAAATATAAAAAAATAGGAACGACTAAAAAAAAATAAAAAAATATACGCGCGAGAAATGAGCGGCGCGGCGGGCTACGACGCGGCATACACGCACTCGCAAACGAGACAGCTGACTGACCTGACTGGACTGGGGTAGCAAACTGTGCGGGGCCGTGCGTCGGGCCACGCGGCGAGTTCCCCGCGCCCCCTCTCGTAGCTTGTTGCCCCCGCGCATAGGGTGAAATGCTTTTGAGGAAAAATGAAAATTTTATAAAAAAAAGTTTGTTATTTTTCATTGATTTTACGTTCTATAAATGAAACCAAACCACTGGTTTCAAGGATAACGGCGTTTACCCTTACAGCCTGTATTTGTCGATAAAATTTGGTGTGTAACACGTCGTTTTACCATAATTATCGCGCATTGCGATTACGCAGTGCACAATAATACACGCGCGTCATTAAAATTTTGACGATCCCTGCTTTTCTTTAAGTCTGCAGAGAAAGGGGGCGTTGGTCGTTAAAATTCGGACATTAGGTACCCTCCGACTTTCTCAGTCGGATGGTACCTAATTAGAGGATTTCCATTTGAAAAAAACAAAGAGGTACGCACTATGCTGTATTCTAATTATTGATCAGTCCGTTTCTACGTATATCTTAAGAGCCGAAGTGGCAGTGTAACCTAGGTAAAAATACACTTTCATTTTCTACAATGAAAATAATAGTGTGTGTACAATAAACCAAATGTATACAAATACCGCATTAGGTTTTGCCTTCAACACCAATTCTCGTCTATAATATATAATAGATAGAATTCCCAAACCAAACCAGGGTCTTCCCTAAAAGTTATAGGGCTAGCAAAAATCGAAGTTTCCACCTTTCTCCACAATCCACCTGTTCCTTTAAATGTTGGGAGACCAGACTCCGCACTGATACCAGTACCAGATAATACAACGATTTGTTTAGCGGCATTTAAGAGCTGTTTGAACTTAGCAAAGTCGCTTATTTGTTGAGAATATAATTTAGAGGAGAAGCCCAATGTTTTTCTGTGTTTATAAATAGATCTTAAAATACAGTTCATACTTCAAACGTATGGAAGTGTTGTGGACCTGTAAATTATCTTGACTACCAATGAAATCTGTTAATCTATACTAATATTATAAAGAGGTAGAATTTGTTTGTTTGTTTGTATGTAGGAGGTAATCTCCGAAACTACTCATACGATTTCAAAAAATCTTTCACCAATAGGAAGCTACATTATCCCCGAGTGCTATAGGCTATATTTTATAATCAATAAATTAGGGATCAATAACCGACATTCACGCGGACGAAGTCGCGGGCAAAGGCTAGTTATTAATATAAAAACATTATTAATTACTACTTTATTGTACTGTACACCCACGCCGAAGACATTAACTGTCATCAGATATCATGTGACATTTCAAATGACCATAGAGTAGTTCTATTTAAAAAGAAACTATTCGCGGCAGCAACCATAGTCCAAAAGAGGTATAATTCGTTTATTTGAATATTGATCTTTTGGTTGTTGATCTAACCGTATGTATCCCGATAAATAATAACTGAAGGAAAACTTGAACGCGATCGGTGCAGATCAGACGAGATTGGCACAAGGGAGAGGAGGCTTGTACCCAGCAGCAGGTCGATACGGGCTGAAGATGTACGAACTGCTCTAGTAACAATCTAACTACTATTAGCTTCACAGCAAAAACACTAGGAAGCGGTGAAGGGAGGGCGCTTTTGGGGGCTGTCTTAAAAAGAACTAAGTAATTATAGTCTATTTTGAATAAATGAGGTTTGAAGTTAGCTGTGTGTGTATTATCACGAAGGAGCGCCAAATGTTGTTGCCTTATTGCAGTTCTGCGGCGATCTCCATACAAAATAGGCAGGAACTACCTTCGACGCGCTTCCCACACATTCACTGAGTAAGTACACACGATATTGTGAGTTGTTCCGCCATGTACCTAGTTATTAGATGCGAACTAATAGAGAACATAAACAAAACTCTTTTACTGTCTTACCTAAGTTTAATCGCATAGAGCTTGTAGTAACGTCGTTGCCGATGGACCTTCGAAGTAAAAATCGAATTGAGGAGAGGCTGGACGTGGTTCGATGTTAAATTCTGCCACAATTGATCCCCCGGCCGCCATTACCGTCGGAAAAGCGGCTGCCGGGTAGACGATAGACGATGTTCCAACAACGAGGCACACGTTACACTGCGATATAATTATTTCTGGGGGAAAATGCAAACAAACGTTCATTTTTCAGTTTTGAGTTAAATCGCGTAAATAGATATGTATAAATTAATCACCAGTTTTATTTAATGTAGCAGGATCCAAGATTTCACCGAACCAGACAATGTGTGGTCTTAGCAGACCACCGCAGTTTCTCTTTTTGCAATGAGGGAGATCTTTTTCTGGTATGTCAGAGGTAAGTTTTTTGGAACTCGGCGAACCACTGCCGGCTAGTGCCTAAATATAATGAATGATATCAACATTTGCAGGTGTAGCTTCTACATTATGTTAACAAGTATCTTTAATGTAGCATTATGCTGAGATAGGAGCCTTTTTTGGCCTCGTGCAGGTAGGTAGTTTTTATTTTTTTTGTTTTTATAAATTAATTTTGTAACTGCCTGTGTAAGTCCAAAATAATTATTTTTTCTTTCTTTCTTTCTTTAATGTTTCTTAAAGGTCGTCATCATCAGCCTTATATTCAGAAATAAATGATTGAATCCGTAATTGCAGCTCTGTAGGTATTAGGATATTAGTGATTCTGGAAAGCTTTGCGATCTGTTGTATTATCTCACTTGTCACCAATTAGAGACGGTGCATGTGGAAGGGTTGAGGTGGAAGGGTTGAGCCGTATTTCCCGTCATTAAAAACAACCGGAAGTTTAATGTGATGATAAAAGATTTGAAAAAATTCCCAAGTTTTCAGGGGCACCGTGCTTGTTAAAATGTTACGAAATACAGGTGTAGATAGATCCGAATGCACATACAGTCTGGCCCGATCGAATTTGATAGAATGGTAAACAATCTTTTCGAGTATTTTTATCTGAAATTGCAATTAAAAATTAAGTTATTGTTAAATCAAATCAAATTTATTTCAAATTATATTCTACGTTTGTAGTTTTGTTGTTAAAACACGTTATTATCTTTAAAAACCTACTCTTTATTTTAGTCTCCAACGTTTTATTTACTTATCTATTTACCAAATTGGTTTGGGCCAGATTGTAAAAACATACAAAGAACTATAGAACTCAGCCAGCAAATACCGCGCATATAGGACTGTCAGTGTTCACCAGCACCTCGTTACATTTAGTACAACGGGTCTTGAAGAGATTGCCGTGAAGTTCTATAATGTTCCTGCTTCCAGCCTTAGCATGTAGACCATCCACGTTTTGGGTTACGACAGTTACTAACTTGTCGAATGCGTGTTTCTCTCCGTACCGAGCTACAGCTATGTGACCCTGGAACAATAAAGCGAATAATTTTGTATGGATAATGTTTTTTCTGAAATAAATTAAATTATTACAATACAATAAGAATATTTATGTAAAAAGAAATCGAATTAGATAGAGATGATCTAAATTAGGATGACGCACATCTCCAACGCATATGTGCGTAGTTTTATACATTGCTAATGTGGTAGAGGGGCGCGTTATTAAATGATCAGTCCGTAAATACTTATATCTTAGCGCCGAAGTAGCAGTGTAACCTAGGTAAAAATATACGTTCATTTTCTATAGTAAAAGAAAATAGCGTGTTTATATAAATACCGCATTAGGTTTTGCCTTCAACACCAATTCACGTCTATAATGATAGAATTCCCAAACTAAACCAGGGTCCTGTTTAAAAGCTGTAGGGTTAGCAATAATCGAAGCTTCTAGTTTTCTCCACAGTCCATCACTTCCTCTAAATGTTGGGATACCAGACTCCGCACTGATACCAGCACCAGATAATACAACGACTTGTTGCGCGGAATTCAAGAGCTGTTTGAACTTAGCAAAGTCGTTTGTTTGTTTTTCACAATAGAATTTAGAGAAGATACCCAATGTTTTTCTGTGTTTGTAAATAGATCTTAAAATACTGTTCATACTTCAAACATGTGTTGAAGAGTAGTGGACCTGTAAACTGAATGACTGCAAGTGAAATGTTCATTTCAAAATTTGAAATGCCAGGTGACTGAAATCTGTTGATTATTATTATAAATGCATTATTTTTTACTACTCTCTATATACTCCACGCCGAAGACATATTAACTGTCATCATTATGTTACATTTCAAATGATCATAGAGAAAAAAAAATTAAAAGGCAACAATCACCGTAGCAGCAACCATGGTACAAAAGAGGTACAATTTGTTTACATCGAAAGGGTGTCCTTTGGTGTCTTATTCTTGAAGTAGAGCCGTTGAAGGAGCTTGGCATCCCTGTTTCATGTAGGTGTACCAACAGGCAGTGATTTGTGTGATAAATAGGTTCTTATGTCGCACACGCTAATCTAGTTCCATTATTTGGCAATCACGACGCTGTTTTAAAAAACTTACACCAAAGTAATGTAAGCTAAATTCATCAACTATCAATATCATCCGTTGTATACCTACTTGTATTCAAGTAAGAGTATCATCCTACTACAGAATAATACGTTGTACTCAGATTGACCAATTGTTCAAGATCTTATTCGGTATTTGGTCTTTCTAGTCCGTGGTATTTGGTATATTTTTCTTTGTTCATATTCTGTTCAATTGACGAATAATAACCGAACATTCAGCCCCCATCTATTATGTGTAATGGTTGGCTATAAACGTTGATTTAATCCATAAAGAGCTTCCGTTTATTTTTTACTTTAATCCTATTGATGTGTTAAAATGAATAGCCACTGATATTTAGAGCCATTACGCACTGTCGACTGGTCGCCGGAGACTTTCTCTCGGCGACCAAAACATAAGCATAGTCGCCCGGACGACGGGCGACCAAGTGCGTAAACACCAGTGGCGAAGGCTCCATACAACTCGATTCCTATCGGCTTCCCTTTCGAAATATGGCAAATACTAGTATCTATTATTTTCAATTATCATTTAAACAAATAATAGGTCCGGCTTCCCTTTTAAGAAAATTCACCCTTCGCTACTGGTAAACACCTATTTAAAATATAGAAAGTCACCGTCGACCAACTCTCCGGCGATCAGTCGACAGTGCGTAAGAGCCATTAAAACTGTTGATCTAGTGAACTGAATGTGTTATAAATTGCTGATGTAAATCATGATTTGTTGATCTCATGAACTGATGATATTGTAAATTATTGATGTACAGTCGCGGAATAAACAGGTTCGTCACCTTAAGGTCGACTTTTGCTTGCACACGTACAAGAAACAGTACTGAAAACATTTTAATCAATGTTACGTTTTGTTACGTTTACTATAGAGTAAAGGTTTTGCTCAATGTGGAATTATACCACGAACGACGCGCTTCCCACACACTGAAAAAAAAACTACTTAGATAACATTGATAAAAAATGTTTGCAGCTATCAAGGAACTTGTGTAGAGACGAGTATATAAACGTTTTGTGGTTATACAAACAATATTTCTTCATTATAAAAACAGTAAACTGTTATTATAGAACTTATCATCCAACTTGATTAAATCTGTGATGTGCCATGTTTTTGTGCAATTCCTTGTATGAAGTGAATGATAGAGCAGAGTTGATCATTTTAACTTTATTGTGACAACAAACATTGATTAATCTATTTTCATAAGTTTTTGATTGCTTCATTCATTTTTTTTATATCAAGCAAAATGTTATGCTTGGTTGGCTCGATTCCTTTCAGTGAACATGCAGTCAGTGCACATCTTGAGGCTAACCGAATATCCCAATATTGTGAGTTGTCTCGCCATATAGCTAGTTATTTGATACGAACTAACACAGCGAATAAACAAAACTCCTTTACTGTCTTACCTAAGTTTAATCGCTTAGAGCTTGTGGTAATGTGGTTGCCGATCGATGGACCTTCGAAATAAAAATCGAATTGAGGAGAGGCTGGACTTGGTTCAATGTTAGATTCTGCCACAACTGATCCCCCGGCCGCCATTACAGTTGGATATGCGGCTGCTGGGTAGACGATATAGAGCCAGATAGTATATTTTGTCAGTCATTTCCTCTCAAGCGATAACTCGTGAAATGCTTCAGAGAGTTTTATGCAGCATGGTGAACGTCAGCTGCCACTCCGTGGGTGGGTGGGGCAGCGGCAGCCCCTCAATTACGTAAAAAAAAAATGTTTTCAGTAATTTCCTCCCGACTGAAATTTATATAAGAGGAATCATGATCAAAAGTTGTTGTTTAATAGTCATTAACAGACAAGATTTAATGCTTAGGTACATATTTATCGTTGGAGTTAGTTAATGCGGTGTTTAGTTACAAAATTCTTAATTGCAGCCAGGTGTTTGGAATTGTATATATTCTTATCTTACACATTCTGTATCACGGGTCTTTAGCAAAAGTTTAAACCTCTGTTTTCCCATTGGGACAACAGGGGTGATGGTATCTAATATATTCGTTAATGTGCTTCATTAGTCCTAAACACAGGAGTTTAGTAGATTCCAAAGCCATTGAATGAGCTTGGCACAGGCAGCCCTATCTTAATATAGGTGTACTAACAGGCGGTGATTTGTGATAAACAGGTTCTTAGGCCACACCTGCGAACAACATGATAATCTAGTTTCATTATTTGGCAACCACTTTGCTGATTTTAAAGAACTTACACCAAGACAATGAAAGCTAAATTCAAAAATTTCATATCTCTACGTTGCATCCGTTGTGTACCTACTCGTACTCAAGTAACAGTTGATTGAGTATCATCCTACCAGACAATGATACGCTGCACTCAGATTGATCAATAGTTCAAGTAGCTATACTCATTTATTTTGCGTCCAATACATCCCGGCTAAAGTGCACTATACGCGTTCTAGTGTTTATTAAGCTCATAGTTCAAAAGCTTTCAGTGGCTGAAACTTTTTATAGATCGGAAAAATAAGGGTAAGTATAAATTGGTTATGCAGTTCGGTCATTAATATTCATTGATATTTGAATATTGTTTTATTAGCTTCCACTAGGCGAGGAATACAGCTGCAGAATTTTAATCGTTCGATTCCTACGTTGATAAAAAGTGTAATAGGTGTTTTAATTGTGATTTCCGACTCATACTTTTATTTGTGTTTAGATCACCATCATAAACTAAAGTCCGATTGCAAGAAAATCCAATAGTAAGATAAAGTCAAAGTCAACCGCATAACGCACGCATTCGCAATTCTCGTGGACTGCTACATATGGCCGAAATTGGGCCGACCGGTTGCGGTGAGTTCCCATATCCGTCCTTCCAACCAATCATCCGTAACAACCAGCTATACTTATTGTTCGATAGTATAGGACTGTTCTAAAATAGTATATTATTACACAAGTGAGCTAAGTTGGTCATTATACCGGAGGCTAGATTGCGACCCTAGCGTAAGTCGAGAGTGTAATGCAGTGACCATATGCTCACGCGTTTCATACGACGTTTTTCGATACTTATGCGAGGAAAAATATCACAAATTAACTATTTTTAGACAAATATTTGTGAAAAATGGCCCGCGAAAATAGAAATCCGCGCCATGCCTGTGGTTGAGTTAGCTATGCGCGCGCAGATGGAAGGAAAGGCACTGACAAAGCCACCAAACAGCCTAATATTCAATTTATTTAAAATAGAATATTTTTGCAATTATAAAACAAATAAATGTTAATTTGTTAACAAAAACAAATAATTTGATGAAATGAAATGTTTATTTATCATTTTTTAATTAACACAGTTTATTTATTCACCAAATATAGTTACTTACTATATTTTAGACGTAAAAAAATTAGGCTAAAGAAAAAGCACGCATGTTTTATAAGCTGCATTAAGAACCTAAAAACGGTGCATTAAGAGCAGCTTTACGAGCAATTGTGTTGAAAAAAAATCCATTTTCGTAGTCAACACGTTGTGCAAACGCGTTGCTTACAGTTGCCTTCTACTCGTAGCGTATTAAGGCTAGCAAGTTGGATGGTAATGCCGCAATAAATAGTGGTCGTCAAAGACGTCGCGCGGTGCCCGCGTGGCAGGGTGCACCTCGAGCTGGTGAGGTTAACGTTACCCCCTGCCAAGACATTGGCTATCCATTGCCTGCTTTCATCTTATTTACTTTTAAATTAAAAGGGTGGCAACATAACCCAGCAGTTTTCCCTCATTTGTGTTAATAGCAGACATTGGAAGGCCCAAGTTCAACAGTTGGTATTCACAATCGTGTTAATAATATAATAACTTACAGGGAACTGCAAATTCACCTTATAAAGCCTAGCGTCCAGGCTCGCCGAGTTGAGTCGAATAGAATCGCAATAATTCGCCTCCTATACATTTACTATAAAACTGCGTTGATCAGCGAAGAGCCGAGACGCGCCGAGTCGCATCACTCGCGTGCATCGCTTGTTACGCGAATTTCTGTTTTAACGACTTGCGATTACTGACCATTTCGCCTCGATTCGTTTTCACACGGACTCGACTCGATTCGACGCGTTTCGGCTGTAGTCGACGCCAGGCTTTAAAATAACATTGTTCATAATATATTGCCGTCTTAACACTGCTAATGTAGGACTGCGCACATAAGGCGTCTAAAATATTAATTCACTAAGATTCAGAACACTCGTCATCGTAGACAGGTAAAATGTTACTCTTAATTCTTAATGTACAATTTACTGTACTCTACGCGGGCTCTTCCTTGAAACATGGTTACATACTTAATTATGATAAAAAAGTCGACAAAACTTCAGACATTGTATGAACATGACTGAGAATGATTTCAGTTTTCGATACCTAATTTATTATACGTTTTCTGACGTTTTTATTAGTTTAAAGAGCATCTATCTATGACTAATTTGCTAGTTTGTCATACGAAGGTATAACATAGGTACGACATAATATAAGCCAAGCCTATTTTCGAGTAATTTGTCGTATTTATGTACCGAGGAACTTTACTTACTGAGCGCGGTTTGCCACACAACCGAGGACCTGCTTTGAAGGGATTACATAATTTAATGTTCGGAGCTATGCATCTAATTTGCTTTCGGTATCTGCCCTTTAATTAAGAATTTGGATTAAAATTACGTAACTCTACTCGTAGTTCAATTAAAGAATTTACCGTTAATAATAGGGCTGCTTCCTACGCAGCTGATTTTCTTAGATTTTCTTTGTTATTAAATTGTTTGTTGAATTTCGCAAATCATAAACACGTTTTTCGGCAACACGTGTTATCTCGCAAGGCTCAAACACGTCTCCGCTATCAAGTAAGATTTATTTTTGTAAAAACAATTTTATTATACTTGAAGTGAGTATGGAGAGGCTCGTGGCTAATAAACAACCGCTCAGATCATATGATTTATAAGGTTAAGCTGCGCTTGCCGCGGTCAGTCCGTGGATGGGTGATCATTGGTTGTACATAGAGACCCCTCCGTGCCTCGGAGAGCACGTTAAAGGCCTCTACACACCAAAGCCGCCGGCCCGGCGCGGTTTCACCCGGCGGGCTATTGCCGGCGGGTTATTGCGGCCAACTAACGCGAACTAAGCGAGCGAACATGACGCAAAACAAGCCCGGCGGCGTAACCCGCCGGGTGAAGCCGCTGGCACCGGGGGCTTTGGTGTGTAGAGGCCTTAAGCCGTCGGTCCCGGGTGTCGTACGAATTCCTATGACAGTCGTCACGGGTAGTCAGAAGCTCGAAAGTCTGACAACCAGTCCTTAACTTATCAAGTACTGTAATTATAGACACAATAGATAAACAATGGCACTGACGATCCGGGTCGTCGCGCGGGACGATACTGGTTAAGATATCGGCATTGCCCATTAACTGGGCACTGCAGAGGTCTGATGGCAGTCGCTCTGTGTAAAATATTGGTATTCAGCCGCATCTTGTTAGACTGCAAGCTGATCCCAACATATACTTGGGAGAGCTTGGGAGCAAAGAAATCGACCCACTTCTATTTTTCACGTAGGTATAATTATTATTATTTTTGGTATTATGTAACAGATCAATTCTAAACATATATCGCATATAAGGTTATGTAATAACCTTTACAATGAGGGTAGTTTTTTGTATTTTGATTTATACATAAAATTCATGAAACCAAAACTAATAACCAGGACACGTGAAAAAAGGAGTGGCTCGATTTCTTTGCTCCCAAGTGTAGTTGGGATAAGGTAGGTAAGATAGAACTCGAAGTGAGGATGAAGAAATTGTTATAAGGATGTTTTTACATTTTGAGGTATAAAATATAACTCAACACACAATTATTATATTATTACATCAACATTGTATGGAACGAGGTTAACTTGCTCTTAGATTTTATTTAACGCCATGTTGCACGTGCTGGGGCAGATGATTGCTAGCGATGGAAGAAAAACATAGGGTGTATCAGCTGCTTATCATACAACGCACGTCCTGAAAGTCGACTAAAGGAAAGATTATGTTTGCTCCAGTAGTGATGAGCGGGAAAACTGTTGCTGTAATGAAAAAATAAATTCATTGTATGTTTTTCATCAGTTAAAGAACGACACAGCTTGGCCTGGGCCTCCTAAGGGCCTATGCACACCACGTCTTTTTAAGGTACCGTCGACACGCGTTTCTGTCATACTTTGTACTTAAAAAACGTCATTGTGATTTTTTATTTATGCAGTTTGACGGAAACGCGCGTCGACAGCGCGTTAAAAAGACGCGGTGTGCTTATGCTCTAATAATGGCAAGATGGCAAGAGCAATTAATGTTGCCATTATCACTAAGCATTGTTTTTACGTATAGCAGACAGATACAATACTATCTGCGTGTTAAATCTTGATTGCGCGATGTAGGATAGTTCGCATGTGGCGAGATAGATGCCGCCACATCACTCCCCCCCTGAGACCGGAGGTCGGTCGTCTTGATGAGTCAGCGGTCGTTGAGTCTTGAGAACTTGCCAGGGCCAATGAGGGGTTCCGTTGGGTCGAAACTGGATGCCGCGTAGTTAGCAGTGAGTCCGAACTGTGAGCGGTGAGTGGTGGCTGTGGACTGCGTCGACCAGGAGAGAAGTGCCTCTGCTAGTTGACCGGCCGAAGTGCAGTATGATGTGCCATGATGCTGGAGTGGGCTGAGGGTCGTGACCAGGCTTGCGCGTTCGCTGCAGGCTAGTGGTCACATCACCCGTTGAAGCCGAGGATGCTGGCTGGCTGTAGGACTCGCTGCTTGCTGCTCGATTGAATGCTGAGTTGCTGAGGGAGTGATGATGTGGCTGCCGAGGCTGCGAAGGTTGTGTGTGACGTCACCAGTGTGGAAACACTGTCTGTGACGATCACGTCGGGGTCACCAATGTAGAGAAACTTGGTGTGGTGTTCCTCCAACCAAAGGGAGGATCCTCCAACCAGGCCGAGTCTTGTGCCTGGCGGGCTACTGCCCAACGGTTGATGTTGGGAGGTTGTATATACAGGGTGGAAAAAATTAATGGGCCCTGAAGGGAAACCACCTTAAATCCTTAAGATTATTTTTCTTAAAGCAAACATTCCTTTGTTTTTAAAAAGAAACAAAACTGCATTCACAGATTTCTCGATAAGCTTACCTTAACCGGGAATCGAACCAGCTAAAAATAAAAAAATAAACCCTTGCTATTTTATTCTACTAATCGATAGGATTATTGTCAAACGGAACGTTCTATTTTTAAACTTTTCGCCAGAACGGAAGAAAGAAAATGTGCATAGAATTATTATTACCAATTAAATGATTTTCTTATCTAAGTCTTCAACGAGGTACTTGTAATAAAAAAACATCAAATACACTTAGAGATAAATTAGCAAGCTTGTACTTCATAGAATGTCTTTGGATGTTAGAGTTTAAAAAAAATTATACTTAACGTGTCTTTTACTTGTTAAAAGTGAACAGTTCTAGTCTAGGTAATGTTGATTAAAGCCTTTGTGTACTACCTAAATATTAGTTATTCAACATTCTCGATATAGTCCTGACTCATCTTTATTAAAGACGGAATAGTTATATCCAGTTACTTATAACTTCAACTAGACATTTCAAATAATGTAAAATGTCTGGTCATATTAAAAATATCAGACACTTTTAACGTGACGATCATTTTATAACTCTAGTAACTCTACCTACGAACCCCATTATGGATCACAATCTCAGGTAGGATATCAGATTGGTATCTTTTTTCATATAGATTTCCTAACTACATACGACTAGAAACAAGGTCTTAAGGTATCAACTGTTTTATAAAGGGGAAATCGAACGACCTGTTTTTCTTTCAGTCCTTTTTCGCAACCCACAAAGCTTCAGTGCTGATTAAACTCTTTTAAAAACGAGACTGTTTACATTGAGTTACGTAGGTACCTGTATATTTTACGTACACATACAGTTAGCGCTTCAAAAGAGTTAGTAGGTACCCTTTTTAATCATTTCTCGAAACCAAAACAAGACTGAAGAGATTGAATCGTAGTGAGCTACTAATATAATTAAAACGCTCCAATGCATTAATCAAAACATTTTCTTACTCCTCTTATATCATGGTGTAATTTTTTCGACTCAAAATTGCTTTTTGACTTATGATCATAAACAATTCTACTTACATCATATCGCTAACATTAACATACATTCGCTTACTACATGTTCTTGCATAAATAATGTACAACAGCAACTATGACCAAAGCTCTCGTATATCAAACTGGAGGGTTGGTAACCTAAAAAAATTGCGGCCTAACTTAAAAGCTATTACTAGCACGCGCTCGCGCCAACTGCGGTATATGAAACACCAACCTGTATGCTTTTTGAACGAAACCATTGACGTCATAGGGTCACGCATGCGCCCTGGGTAGCGTCGCCATTACTCGCTGTTCGCAAAGGGGAGTGAGAAATGTGAGGATCTGAATAACACAACGCGGCACGCTGTAATTGCGGGCAGTCGTATCGTAGACCGAATCAGAAGCCAAATAACGCGGGAAGACGACCCCGGTAAGTAACGACGTAATAATAATTACAGAGATAAAATTAACGCGTCAACCTCTCGCTATTCTCCGTGGAAAGTTTTTTTTTTACTTTTTTTTCGTGCTTATTTGTTTCATTGGACGTTTCGTATTTATTTACTTGAGGTTTCAGTCTACTTTTATTTCGCGAATGTTTTCGCGTAGTTTTGTTATTAGATTTTTGTTTGATGTGTAGTTTATCTCAAGATCCAATTTAGATGTAATAAGGTAATCTCAAAGTTTTTATATCATATTATATCGATTTTAATAAGTTTTGATTGGATGTAACTTTATATTGGTAGTAACGTTATGCTTTATAAGATATACGTATTTTTCGTACAAAAAGACCAAAATAGATTAGGCAACTTTTCTATTATGTTTTTAATAACCGTACGGAAATCCAGGGTGCATTTTTGAAGTTTTAATCGTTATACTTTATGTAAAATTGTTTTGGTAGGAACTATCTAAGAGCAAATATTAAAAACATCTTATAAAAATATTTTCGTTTTGGACTTACGAATTTTAAAATGTTTATTTCGTACTTTTGTCACTAAACTTTAAATTGACGACAGCGGACAATAGATTGGTTCATTGTCGTTTCATAGACAGGTTATGTAGTCAGTTACTGTGCAATAGGTAGAGAGATCATACTGTTTTGAGAATGAGGAGCAACTAAGAGAAGCTGCGATGCGTACTCAATGGAGGAATTCGAGCAAAACCGTCAACGAACTCTAATAATTATACTCCCAGAGCATGAAAAGTCAAGTTTATAGTTATATAAAATATTTTATGTCAGTATCTTATTCTCTGCTACTAAGTAGGTAAAAACTAACTAATAAAAATTGTTAAATGATCCGCCGGGAAGAAAAATAAAGGAGTAATATTAAAAAAAACTTTGTGGCAGAAAATACTCACACGTCACATATTATGCACATAATTTAGAATAACAAATAACTTTACCTTTTGTGTACACTTAAGTATAATTTATTTATATTTTTTTGTAATGTAGGTACATTTCATACCTTCGGTACCTACATCTTAATAAAAAGAAACAGACTACTCCAATAAAAATTAAATAATAATTGGGCTATTGTGATCATTAGGCTTTTCTCGGAAAAAAACATGATAGTGATAGCTGATTAGCTGATGTTGCTGGGACTTATTGGTTTGTGAAGGCTTGCCGGATAACACCCGCCACCAGGAAAAGGTGACTGTGTTGGGATGGGTTTCTCGGAAACTAGAGACAATCAAGTGTGTGTCAGGCATAATTTTTTTATTTGCCCCTCTCTAGGATTTCTCCTGTATCGTGGGTGCGTTTACAGACACAAATCTCACATACACAAACGCCCAGACCCGAAACAACTATCTGTAGACCATACAAATTTTTGTTCCGTGTGGAACAAAAATTTGTATGGCCAATCGCTCAGCCACTGCACCAAACGTGTCGTCAAAATTGTTTTTTTGACGACACGTTTCGTTGTTGGGGAAATGATAACATTTCCCCAACAATGAGTGACTTAAAAACCGGAAACCAGGGTTGTGATGGCCAGTTAGTTACCACAACTGTACCAGTACCTTGATTATTCTTCTTCTATCGTGTCGGTACGAGCTATACGAGAATAGCTCATGCCGTGATGAAAAGATTAGCCAGTCAGCAAGGTTGGTAGCGGGGCTGACTGCCCAGGGTGCGCCGGACATACTTATGTATTGTCACTCATGGAGGCTCTTTTCATGCACCCCCTTGATTATTAATAATGTTACGTAAACCTTAATGATAGCGAAAAAGGTGGAAATGCGTAAAAGAACATGTCCCACTTGATCATGAAAGCATCCATATTGTACAACATCAGGATTAATAATAATAATAATAATCGTTTATTTACCAAAAAATACATTATCTGTTTACGTTTCCTTAAAAGCTACATTACAATAATGAATTATCATTTGGAGACACAAAAGGAGACGTTTAACTGATGAACTCCACACTAGGTCAAGCCTGTCTCGTGGAATCCTAAAGTTTTATTCATTCACAATAATTTAACATAATGAATTCTGGGGTCGATACTGTATGATTATCATTAGAAAATTTGAAGTTAAGTTATAGATTTTATTATTTATTTAGATTATTTAGATTGCCCGAGTTGTTCGCATTTATAAAACTAATTGAAGTTATATAGTTCCATCTAGTGTCACTGATTTACCAGATACAAAGATTAAACCATATATCAAGCGCATATTAATGTCTGAAGCACATTATAGCCTAAATCAGTACATCGAAGATAAAGATGTCTGGCATACGATTCCCTCCTGCACACTGCGACCCTCTGGCACCGTCTAACTGAACAAGCGGATATTATTCAAATGCTTACATACATTGTAATTATTTTTTATTTAATTGACTCAATAAGTATATCATTTTATTTTATTTTTTATTCCAATGTTTCCATTTTTATTGTTTTTTTTCTTTGACATTTAATTTAATTTATTTAATGCTAATATTTGCTTATATTAGTTTGACATTGAATCGCAATTATTAATATTATTCTATTAATACCTACACAAAGCTGTAAAATGTTAGGATCATGCCGCAAGTGTTACAGTTTTATTCTTAATATTTGACTGCCTATTGTCTATCGGTATGAGTCTGTCATGCTCACTGAAATGTCCTGCTGATGGTGGCGTTGTGCATCGGGTCGCTGAGTTCGCTGCGACATGGTTGAACTGTGCGACGCCGATGTATGCGTCATGCTCGTGAACGGGTGCTCTCTATTGGGACTGGTCAGCTCGTAACTGCTACGGCAATCGTTTTAAAAGGCTAACTTACTCATTACTTTTATGTTGGTAACTGTATGTACATTAATCTGCATTGTTCTTACATTACTACAATAAAAATTGTCAAACCATTAATTTTTTGAAAAGAGTTTCTTGCCGGCTCTGGACCTACTACTTGGAACCGAGCACTTAGACCCCAAATACACGTCCGATACTTGCCTCCGATAGTCTGATCAGACTATCTGAAGGCCTCCGCGTCGTACATTTGTTTGAACATGAATTACTCGTACGATCAGACTATCGGATCGGATGTCAGAATCGTAAGCATCGTCCGGGTGTCGTCGTCGTCGAGAAAAAATCGGACACGAGAATCGTACGTGTATTTCATGAATCCGATCTGATAGTCGGATCCGGCTCCCGGAAGCAATTATCGGACGTGTATTTTGACCCTTAGTGTTGACTTTTTGAACGCACCAGTGATGTGGTCTACTTGAAATAAAAAATATTTGACTTTGACTTAGAGACCAATAACTGATTTGACATCTATTAGCGTTCCACAAGAACAATACCCGTTATAATCAAGGCAATGGTGCGTAATTTCAGTCTGAAATTAGCGACTTATCGTCTTACCGTCGAAATGAAATTAAATGAAATCATTTTATTCTGCAAATTGGATATTTAAAACCACTTTTACATGTCGGTATGTCCGCCTGGCTACTTACCACCCTTACATTAAAATCCGGCGCCAAACAGTTTACTGTGTTCCGTCGTGTGTATGTAAGAGCCAGAGGGGTATAGCGGAATCCCTCTATATCTCTGACTAGCTATTGCCAGCGGCTTCGCTTGCGTTTATGTAGAATTTGACAATCAATACGGGTTGTATTAGGTACAATCATCATCATCATCATCATTCAGCCGAAAGACGTCCACTGCTGGACAAAGGCCTCCCCCAAGCCATGTTGGGGGGGTTTGCCATAATCGCCACGCTTGGCGGCGGGTTGGCGATCGCAGTATGGTTGTTAAAGTACTCAGAGAACGCTGCTAACCATCCTCTGGTGAATCGCATAGTCGCCTTTTACGACATCCATGGGAAGAGATGGGGTAGTGCTATTCTTAACGCCCGGCACCACACGGAAATTAGGTACAATAATATAATTCAATCATGATTCGAAAGACTCGTGGCGCCATCTATTGTCATAAGAACGTTACTGTTGTTTTCCTCGGTAACGTTACTTTTTTTCGGGATGAAAGGTACTCTATGTCCGTTTCTGTACACCTGACAACGTATAATTATGCAAAATTTCAGGATGATCGGTTCAGTAGTTTAGGCGTGAAAAGGTAACAAACAAACAAACTTACTTTCGCATTTATAATACTAGAGGTCGCCAGCGGTTTCGCCCGCGTGGATGTCGTTTATCGCGTATTCCGCGTGTTTCTCTACTATAATATGCATATATTATACATGTAAACCTTCCTCTTGAATCACTCTATCTATTTAAAAAAACTGCATCAAACCCGTTGCGCACCTCGTTTTAAAGATCTAAGCTTACATATGGACAGACAGAGAGCGGGAAGCGACTTTGTTTTATACTATGTAGTAATTAATTAGGATACTTGGATTCAGGTGCTCCATCTTAGGCGCTATCTGCGTTCACAAACGCGACGAAGTCAAATCATTAATAAAAAAACTTTATGATATTTATTATATTATATTATATGGGTTTAATATGTTATGCTGTGTTCAAATTACATTTATTCATTACGTGATGACGACGTGACATAATGCAGACGTGATCAGACTATACTATCTGACGTTATTTAAATAAATCTTATAATTATGTTGTATCATCGACCTAATAAAGAGTTATTTAACACGATCTCCGAAAAGACGGTGAACATTTCCAGGCTAGTCATGTAGTTACCGACAAATTGTTAGAAGGCGACTGTAAACATTTTATAAGTTGTAAACTTAATTCCAAGTTAGCCGGTAGTTTACCTCGGGGCGGTTTCTTGAAGGTACATAAAATATTTGAGTCAACAGAGTTATGGAGAGAATTTCTGTTAGCAGGATAGTGTTCAGTGGTCTAATTTTAATACGGCAGCGTACAGTAAATTAAATACTAAAGTATACTGAATGTCTTTAAAAATATTTATATCCAGTACAAAGATAATCATTACGATCGGTTTTCATTTTATTTAATTATGAAATTCAGTTTCATAATTAATTCAGTTGTATTCATTAAAATCGCTACATGTTTTTTTCATTTTGAATTTTTAACTGGAATCGTTATTATCGTTATTAAAGAAGCTCGCATATAAAATATCGTAGTGTATAAATCGAATCGAATTTTCCTCGTAATGCAAAAGCTTTTTAGTAACCACTTGTTTTAAATGAATGAAATGGAAAGACGAATTCGTAAATTGTGTTAAATTTGCCAATTTGCAGGATTTTTTATAACTTGTGTTTTTATACACATGCTAAGCAATTTTAGTTAATTTTCCTTTCATTTAGGACGCTCATTCGCCAATATCACGATTATAAGCAAATTATTTATCCGATAAACTCAAAATAGAGCTCTTGTTCTCGGATAATAAGTAAAAACCTTCCTTGAATGAACTTTTGTACTGTTTTACAAAGGATTTTAATCATACCCGAGATGAAAGAAATTAATCGATGTTTACCCAAGCACGGTGTCTTATGGTACGCGGAGATTGGCTCGAAGGTACGATATATGGTATACGTGTATATGAGTGATGTGGACATTGTTTTGTCTTGGGCTCTTTTATTTGACCTAAGGGGCAATTTATTTGTTCTGAGCCCTTTTCATTATGAGTAACTACTTACTTTTTCGCGTATTTTTTGCATGCTAAGAAATAAAGCTGTCGTTTATCTTCTCATGTATTAAAGTTTTACGAAGCAATTGTGGAAAATGATTTCTAGTTTATTCGTATATTGGTTCTGCGTTTACATCATGTTAGAGCTGGATGTGTTGTCTATCGGCGTCAAGACACTTATTTAAGTATTTCACATACATCGTGATCGATAATGTGAATGCTCTCATCGTTTCTCCTTTAGGAATATTGTATTAGAGCGAGAATATGCGACGATGTCTTAGTAGAAAAGAGTACTTACATTGAGCCACCAGATACACTTAGTAGTTAGTATCTTATCGTGAAGTCTTGCATTAATGTATAAAGCGAAAAAATCACAAAAATCGTTGCTTTTGTAAATTTAAATATTTAAATAATGCTTTGAAATTCCAATCTCAACTCAGTGAATACCTAAATCGTTGGCGTCGTTGCGAACATGAAGCGCGGAAAATCCGGTGAAAAATGCTCAAACTTATCTAAAATATTACTTATACACAAAGGATACAATTTTTAATATCCATTCGCTTTCTCAATTAAGCATAAAAAAATTGTCACGATTGAATGATTATGTGACTACTTGTAAAAGATGTTTTTTTGGCAAGGTCGAGAGAGTGACAATAACCACGTCCTAAGAGTGAAAGTAATTTTCACGTTATTATTTTTCCTTGTCTCGTGTAGTGCCGGACTTAAAGAATAGCACTACCCCACCTCTTCCCGTGGGTGTCGTAAAAGGCAACTAAGGGATTCTCTAGAGGATGGGCAGCAGCGTTCTCTGAGTACTTTAACAACCATACTGCGATCGCCAACCCGCCTGCCATGCGTGGCGATTACGGCAAACCCCCCCTTTTGGGGGAGTCTTTCGGTTGAATGATGATGATGATACTTTTCCTTCTTCTCTCGTATCAGCAGGAGCTAACAAGAATAGCTTAGGCGCCGTAGTGAAAAGATTAGCCAGTCTGGAAGGTATGTAGCGACGCTAACTGCCCGGGGTGCGCCGGACTTACTTGAGTATTGGTAGGTATGTCTACACTAGTGCGCTTTCATGTTCATCTTGCGCTTTCAACTTTCAATTCCAAAGTTTGTTTGTGAGATTTGTGTCTGTAAACGCACCCACGATACAAGAGAAATCTTAGAGTGGGGAAAGGTTTTTTTTAAAAAAAAACCTGTTGCGTCAAGCGCATGCAATATTGATTGCCATAAGACGCATGCAGCTTATCTTCTACGCAGGTGCGCCTCGGTCAGTCGTCAGTCGACATACAATGGACGGATTAGCGTGCGCTAGGGGCATGTGCTTTTGTCGAACTAGTATTAAGGCATGCGCTATTGTATGCGCTATGGCGCTTCACGCATGCTTCAGACGAAGACGCAAGATGAACGTGAAAGCACATTGGTGTAGACATACCTACCTTATCGTCTCTCGTGGAGGCTAACAACACATCTTCCATGATTGGGCTGAAAGTAATTTCATGAGGGGTCCAATATCCAGTAGTTCACTACTAGGTATCGAGGACGTTGAAGAAAATGAAGAACACGAAACAGGCACAAATAAATGAACAATACTTTAAAAAATATTAAATGCGATTTTGTTACTTCGGGACGAAAAGAAATTCATTGAATCTGCCAGGTACATTGCTTTACAAAAGAAATTTTAATCGTACTCGAAATCAAAAGAATTAATTGATGTTTGCTGAAGCGTGGTATCTTATGTCGGGGATCGGCTGGAAGGGAAGGAAGAAATTGTATTGTCAGAGGCACAGTGTGGCTACACAGATTAAAAAAAATACTACGTCGTGTATACAATGTTCTTTCTTAGCACCCATTGAACCGCGATAAGTACAAGTACACTGCGTGTGTATTTGTAGAATACTTGTATTAGGTAATAAGCAATACTCTAAACATTCTACGTTTTCGATACAGTATTAGGAATTACCTAATTGATTTAAAGGGAAGCTCTTTACAAAACGGCTAATATTATCAAGTGGAATCAAATACGTTTGAAATTCTGTTATCAAAAGATTAATTGGAATTAAAGTCTGCGTCAGTCGCGTTCGCCACTTTTGAGTTATTGCTTCGAGCAGCAAAAGGGATCGAAATCATATTGGTTTAGAAATTGTATCTTTTTTGTAGCATCTGTCCAGTAATGTACGAGTATTCGTGAAAAGTTAGTTAGCCTACGAGTATTATGTAGTTTTACTTTTGGTAGAGCAAAAAAGTTTAGTAAAACGTGTCCTTTAATGAAGTAAATACAAAGTTAAGCATCATTTGGGCTGATTAATATTTTTTTAACCAAATATTACACTGCACATGGATTTTAATTTTAATGTATAAAGTTACTTGAATAAAAGTACTAATTAGTTTAGTTGCGATGATTGAACAACTTCGAAGTGTGAGCGGGTGCCACAGCACGTCTTTAAGTTTTCTGCACATTTATTCTTGTGGAAATATTTTTAATGCATTCGACCGATTTCTGCACTCACATAAGATGTCGATCACTTCCCATTGTTTCAACACCTAAAATGAACGCCAATCGCTTTGTAATCGCAGAAGCGCAATTATCACAGTCTAATTACAGGTGCCGCGTTTGCCGTTTGTACGTAATTTGGGTGTCGGCAACTGAATGTACAGCCGGGGACTTAAAGTGTTTATCAGATTTCAAATTCGATCCTTCTCACACTGTATGCAGGTTTAAGATGTCATATCAACTTACATAAGTAGACATAAGTATTACTTTTTAAAATTGTGAAGCGTCGATTAGGGCAAAAAGGTAAAACCACGTTTTGATGTAATGAACTCCTTTTTGGATGTGTCTAGTCAAAAGTTGCATAGAGCTGATTTAATTGAATTTATCTTTTTCTGTGCTACCTAGTGTATATCTTCTTTAAATCAACCTTTTCATGTCAATTAAGAAAAAAATGTCGTTGCCCTATCAATTCTTTGCGAGCTACCGAACGACCAGAAAACGTAATGTGCAAGCAATTATAGACCTTAGGGTGGTAAACATTACAAGTCCGCGACTGTAAAGTTAAATCAATGTTATACGACTATACAATTAATATAATATACTGATTTCGTTGAGGGCCACCCCTATCGAGGAATTTGCAGAAAACGTGCGGATATTTTACGACAGCTTATTTGTGGTTTGGTAATTATTGGTTTATTAAGATGATGTTGTATAATATATTCTGAATGTGTTCTCTGTTTCCTCTGGTCGCTACAAATGAGTTTCTGTACTACGATTATATAATTATTCACAAAACATTATTGAAGTTATCTGAATGCCTGACATATTTTTATATACACCGTGTCCCAGAAAGTAGTGTCAAGCGGAAGTCCAGAGGTAGAGCACCCTTAGAGGGACTCGAATCACCCCCATGTATGTTTCGCGATTTTTTGTAATTTTCAAATTTATGATTTATTTTCATGTTCTAACCATACTCTGACTTTAATGACACTTTTGATCATAGTGTCATGAATAGTTGAGGCCGATGCTTGTTCTATTCATCTAATTTAGATGAATAGAATAATACTACGTACGGTGAACGGAGTAGAAGGCTTTGGTAGTTTCTTTTTTTTTCACTTACTTTTTCTGAAATTGATATATCTATAGTTACCTACTGTAGAAACTCAATATTTTTTTTTCTTTATGTAACTATAAAACAAACATGAATCAAATACTAAACATCACAAAAACCTTAAACAGGTTTGTCTGGATGTTGAGACACTTTTGAGTTATCTATAACAGTATCTATTTCTATTACATGCACTATAAAACATCATACACAGGTAAACCATATTATTGTTAATGTTGTTGACAAAAAGTGTGGACGAGAAACCGGTTATAGATAAGCGACCCGGCAGGCGCGGCGGCGCGGCGGCGCAAGTGCATTATAAACAGGAAAAATAACCAGCACATGTGTATGATTTGAATTTAGATATTATTTAATTAATAAGTTATCTTGCTGCGCCCTAACAGGGTCATGTACTCAATAGTTTTAAGCCTAGCTGTAACTATAATTGTGTACATTGTGCATTAAATAAATAAATAGTATGAAAATTTACTTCAAATTAGTAGTATTTATTGACAGATACATTTTGTCACAAGCAATTAAAAAAAAAAAACTATGCCATGGGGTTCTACTCCGTTCACCTGTTATACCCATTTTTTTCCAGACGTTAAAAAAAGTCATCCGGTATACGAACTTACGTAGCTAATACTTGACCCTTCGGATTCCGATAAAATCTATATCACACAGCGCAACAGGCTTGCCAAATATTTATTTTCTCATTAATTTTTTTCACGTATATCGAGGTATTTGCGGATTAGCTCGAATAATTCTCACTCTCTCGTTCGATGAACTGCGAAATGAGGCAGATTGGGAATCAATCACTTCCACACGAGTGCTCCTTATATGTTATTTATTTTACGGCAAAAATATGGCTATATCCAGTCAAGACAACATGCTGTAGAGCGTGCGTCCTTATGTAAGCCATACATGTTACGGTCTACCGGAAAGGTTTACCTGTGCAGGTTAGCTTGTGCAAGTCGACCTCATGTCGCAGCGTGTATGGGACGGTCCGGTATACGGTAGAGGTCTACAGTTCACCGTACGGTGTCACTCGAAAGAATTGATTTTCGATCTTCGACTGCACACTGGTTTATTCCAATACACGCTCCGGTGAAACATTTTTTTTTTCCTGCTACACTACTCATGGATGCCCTTTGCCCGGGGAAGGTAAAGGGGTATGTGCCGGACTCTTACCGGCTAAAAACCCACGGTGTTCCTTCTCCTAACCCTTGGTCGAGGTCGCGGGATTCGCAGCTGCATGTACCGCGACCACGGCAGGCCTCGGTCCGCCAGCCTCTGGCAGACCTCTTCCTCTGTGGGGCCTACGCTCCGGTGCACCGCGGTGTACCTGCGCAAACACACCTGCACAGGTACACCTCTCCGGTGAACTGTAGCGTCTATGGCCGCCAATGCGAAAAGGTCCTGCCATGTATTTAATGTACGGCGAATTGAAGACGTCTTCGGCTTACCGGAACGTTCTCCTAAAATAAATCTTGATAAATCACAACCGAACCAAGGCCGAACCGTTCATTCAGACAGGTCTCAATTTCAAAAGCTATCAAATTATTTGACACAAAAAACAAAATTAATCATTTTGAAAGTTTTCGCAAACAAAAACTGACTGACGGTTGTGGTTCGATTGCGTTTGGCAACAATTTATTTTCGGAGAATTAGGCCCCTAGGCACCCGTTTCACACGAACTACTTTGCCTTAGTCTACAAAATTGTTTTATGAGCGGACGTGGCTCGTTAAACAATCCATTTTCTGAAATCTCTCAGTCCTTGTTTGTACGTCCATGGTCCTTGTACACAATGTAGTTTATTTTGCTGTCATACAGATTCAAAAACGAATCAACTATTACACAAGATGTTTAGCGTAGAAGTAGCAACAACCACAATTGACGTACCTATATCGATCTGTGGACATGAAACACGATCGCTAATCTTCCAATTTAAGATACGAGACTCAATTGACCCGACTCATTGTAGTGCCCATTCATTGGCAATAAGCTAAAATCCTTCTTCCAATTACGATTCAAATTGCATGTTTCCTTCTTTTGCACGTTAAATCACTAGCAACTCGCCCTGACTTTGCTTGTTTTGTTATGGGAAATGATTCTTATTGGTCATATTTAATAATGCATGGGTCGGAGATGGCAGGCATAGCAAAAAAGAGGCAACTCAGTGCTGGGTGAACGTGTGTAGAATGTCCATTTAAATTATTGCAAAACATACACAACATTAGTCTGTAACTACTCTAAATTATTGAAGATAATAGGCACTACACTCTTTGTGCACGCGTAGTTTTTAGTTTGTTTTTTTTTTATTATCACCAAGGGCTACGGACGTTTTGCTATAGTTAAACTGCGCTGTACTTTAAAACATTTAACATTGATAAAATAGTTTCATATTATTTGTCTCTACTCCTACTTATTTACTGACTTACGGAAATACATCGTAAACACTCTGGCAACAGATGGCACTAGTGTTGTGTAATTAGTTGACCATACGTTCTGAGAGGCCCTACAACTATACCTATTTTAGGCAATTGTATGATGCAGGACGGACTATCGGCTTATCCGTATTAGTGGAAGTACTTCTTCATAGTGGCAGGCGAATTAAGGGTATTGGATAAGAGCAAAAGCTTTAGTACGAAACGGGGCAGTGTTTGTGTGTTGATTATTGATGTGTAAACTACGATTATTGGAATTTTACTTAGCGGCATGTTTTGGCATCGAGCGGTTTGTTAGAAGGTTAATTCAGCAGAATATATGCGCGGATATGGTTACCATTATAACAGGCATTTGCCGCATTTTAAGGTATAGATAGGCACACAACAGTCATTATATTTTATTCCTGGACCCTAGTGATTTTTTATGATATTTAACACGCAAATAGTACGACCGTGTTACAATTATATCTTCACAGTTCATGGTTTACAGTGGCGTTGCTTTCAAAAGCCTTTTGAAAATAATATGTCAAAGTCAGTACTTGGATTCAAAATAAATAGGTACCTACTCTATTTTTCCGATTGTACGTTCACGATTGGATAGTAAAGCAGCGTTATTTCCGTGTAACGTATTGATGTGTCACTGAATAAAATAACGCCCTGCTTTTTACGTCAGAGAGGCATTTTTCTGAAATATCTGCTCTTTAAGGCACCCTAAACTGGCAGTCCTTCATCTTGAAATGGTATCTGTACGCACGAGCTAACATGATAAAAAGAAATGGTGCGTGTACGCGCGGTAGAAGTTATTTTTCGAATACCAGAGAGCTTATTTTTAAAGATGAAAATTTCAAATGTATGCGCCCCCATTTTTCGTACTCTTTTTTGCAGAGCTAGACACCTCTTAGGTTAATCTTAACAATTAACTTCTTGGTGTCATAATAGAAAAGAGGTTTATATCGACAACTAACTTCATGGTGTCTCATTTCCGCTACAGCTGAAATACCCTCAACCTCATTCCGCCAAAAGAAGTATAACTTCAATAATTATGTTAAACAGACACACAAATGTTCTATTGATACACATGACACGAGGCATAATGCCCCATTATGCCTCGAGTCGTATATTGTATGTAATGCGGTCGAATTAAACGATGACGGCGATTCAGAGGACAAACTCGTTGCTATCTAACGAGATCTACTATATTAAGGTTTTTTAGTTGATATTTTCCATTGCTGTCTTATTTTTTTATCGTGTGCAAATGGTACTTGTAATATGCATACCTACATTCTAACTTTCTTTTTTAGATGTAACGAAAGAGTTAAAAAAATAATGTAACATGTGCTATTGTTTCCTCAATAATGTTACCGTGTGTGTTTGAATAAACCATTAGGAGTACAACTTTGTTCCCTTTACTCTCGCTAATTGAAATCATCTCCCACAACTCATCTTTAAAATTAATAATCAAGAAAATAATTCAAATATCTCTGCACAGTTCAACTACATGTAAATAATTTTCCTCTCGAGTTAAACTTCGTGGAACTAAATTCTTCTGCAGAAGTTTACAGACGGTTCTAGACGTATTCCCATGTGTGAGTGCCACATCGTCGAGATAAAATCCGTTGTGCAATCGGTCTCTTGAGTTTAACTAAATGCACTGTAGACAAGCGTAATGTGTTTTGTAAACAGTATTCAGACGGGGAAGTGATTTGTGTAAATGTTAGTTCTTAGCGGCAGAGTGAAGTACCAGGAGTTACTTTATTGCAGAGGTCCTATCTTTGTTTTATAGGTTGGGAAAAGAGTTGCTGTTATTGGACCCAATAAATGTCGATAGCTTTCTCTTCTCTTTTATGCTTATTGACATCATTGAACTAGTTTAATTTACGGAGCCCGCGCATTAATTATGACCGCATGTCTGCGTGTAATGCTTAGATCCTCTCGAACCCTAAACTTTTGTCATTTGTTTTAAACCAAACAAAACTATGCCACACGTTCGGTAAAATTCTAATATAAAAATGAAGTTTACCAAGAGCTAGACATTCGTGAATCCAGGAACCTAAGGTGCGCAGTAGGCTGAAGGCAGAGTACCAAGTGTTGTGCTGCGACTTGGGATTGGCCTTTGAAGGCTGCGTGGCTGTTAAACACTGGGATCATCTGGTAAAAAAGTACATATACAAGGTTAGTCGGAAAGGGGGTACTAATCCGAAGCCCACTTATAGTATCGCTGATGACTGTTTGAAAGCAAGTGTTAAAATTTCAAAATTCGATATTTTTTTTTTCCAAATAAAATGATTTTTATTTTAGTTTTTTCAAAAATTCTTCATCCCTGCTTTAGTTACAAACTCAGAAAATGGTGCTTCTTATTCATGACCCCAAATTGACCTAAAATGTAAACACAGCTGATCATAACTGGGGATAGATAGATTTTAGAGATTTTTTTTCGAGATTTTTGAACAACTGTTTCTCTTAAACTATTGACTTTTAGGAAAAGTTGTAGAACAAAAGTTATTCATTATTATGTGTACTTTAACACCCTTTCGGATTAGTACCCCCTTTCTGACTAACCTTGTATATTAGGTTACCTTACGTGTCACCAATAAGAAATATGCTAATTGGAACTAAAACTAGAACCCAGAAGATAAACTTTATAAGCAATTAACAACAATATCCATTTGAATAATTATGCAGATGAAATCCTTGGTATTATTTAATTCAATTCAATATATTCTACGGTAGTCTTAATTAATTTCTGTCCCGACCTGATGAATGAATGACAAGTAGATTCTGTGGGGGTTCACAATGAATTTGGAGAAACCGTTTACCAACTAGCTATATTATGGTTCGTTAATAGTACAAGGTAATGAATAACCTCTTTTATATAAGGCTATAAATACTCCATTGAGGCGGAATGGAGACAATATTATCCTATTAGTTTTTTTTACATTGCACCGTTCGCATCCGCTCCATTCTGTTTCAATGGAGAGTTAGCATTAAATGAGTCGGTACCAATCGACTGTGGTATCCGATAAACCAACAGACAAAAAAAAAACAACTGACATCAAAGGCATTTTTACTTTTTCAGCAACTTCTTACAGTAAGTCTTCTACGTTACGGTTGCCCAAGCAAAATCTTATTTATTGAAGCTTCGGTTGTAATTTAAGGGGAAGAACATCAGATTCCTGTCTTAAGGCGGTACACTCTCACAGACACGTATTATCCGTAAAATAAAATTGAACATATCAAGAAAAATGGACGTGAAACGAAAAGGATATAATTTTACATTTATTGGAACTGATTTATCCCTATATCAAGATTTTCTCAGTGTTGTGAGTTTTACAAAGCGAATAAACAGGATCAATTTATATTACTTGGTTTTTGGATTTTCCTGTGTTTTTTTTTTGTTTTTAGTCTAACTTGGTTGCTTTTAACCTACTCGCATGTCCTGATGGTAAATGCAGACAGGGTCTAAGATACAAAAATCCAATTAACAGAGATGTAGAAGGTTTCCATATACGCATCTAGCTGCTTGCTTGAAACTTGCATCTTAAATAGACCGCAAAGACGATGTCCCAATGTTACGGCACTGGCGTGATTAACTTCAGTTATTACCATTGTTCACTTTCCGGCAGTTTGCCCACTCTGTCTGATCTGCAACATCTCCGATAGAGTCCATTACCTCTCATGTCATGCCATGACTGCATTCAGCTAGCGCTCCTTGGCGCTAAAGCAAACCTTCCTTAGCAACTCTGAAATCACTAACATTTCTCTTATCATTTCACATCACATACCTACTATAGAAAAACCATTTTTTTACGTTATAATAATTCGCTTGTTTGCGACAAGAACGTGTTAAGTCCGAAAACCGGATTATTCAGAAAACGCCTTAATTCAAAAGTTTCAAAGGCGTTTTCTGAAAAATCCGGTTTTTGGACTTAAGACGTTTTTGCCTCAAACAAGCGAATTATGTATGTATGTTGGTAAGTAAACTTTTTGTTGAATAAATATAAAAGAACAAAGTACATTATTTATAATTAAAAAAAACAGGAAGTAGTCCACCGGTATTATTAGAAACACGGTGCGTACTAAAGATGGTTACGGCCCAAGACTTCCCACTGCGATCAGAAGGAGGTATAATTTTTTAAAGTATTATTTAATTGTAATACAGACGAATCCAAAAATAATTTTGTTTCAATACTATAGCGATAGTAAAACCTCTTACAAAATCATTTACTTATCTAGTAAACACAAAATGTTAATCTTACCAAGAATTCTAAATGGTTAGGTAAACAAAGTTTTCGCAAACTTCAGCTGTCGTTACAAGGTTTGAAATCATCATCGTTTAATACCATACCAGTAACAAAGAAATATCTTTTGTGTAACAGGATTGTTCGCGGTTTTCTTTAAATCTGTTTGTACCTCTAAAATTTTGAGGCTTAGAACTAAAGTTATTGAAATGAATATTCCATTTAGTATTGTTACTCTGGAATATTATGTGCTTGAGCCGATTTTCAATTAATCTTCTATTGAATTATGTAGACGTGTAGAGAATATATATTTAAGTAGAAAATTAATTGAAAATCAAATTCTTGTGGCCATAGTTGTCATGAATTCAACCTGTGACAAAATAATAGAAGGCGGCTCAAGTGGCGCGGTTTTGAATCTTAACAGTATCAGAAGTTGATTTTCGAAAGTTCAAATAAGAATGATCTCGTGCCATGACTATTTGAAAGTACCTAAATTATCTAAATAGAGAGTCACGTAACTCAAATAAGTCATCGATATTTTTTTTTATAAGAAGTAACCTCACTTTCCCATTAGCTCCGACGAATATCTCAGAGCATATTTTTTTATATGTGTCAAGAATGGGCAACAGCATCAATCTTTCAAATCTTCCGTAATCTATCGCGGTCATCTATTATAAGCCTCTAGTAAGCAATGTTTCGGATATAAGTTGCAGTAAATTTCGAAAATGTTTCTAGAAACCATGTGTCGTAAAGACAAGGCGAGAACGCGTTGCAGACGGGGCAATAAGGCCCAGACGAAGAAGCGTCGTGTCCGCGCCCCGTCGCCTCTGTATGTTTTACATCGCGATGCTTCTATACATTTAATATGAAAATACATTAAAGGGGCGCCGCGTCCTTACCTCTTCGCCAGACGTCTCTTCTATGTGGCCTGAACCTTAAAGTTTACCCGCATGTATCACATTGTTTCAAAAACACATAGATTCGTGTGTCTGAAACAGTGTTTATAAACAAATGTTTGTTATTTAAGGCTTAACCTTTAGCATAGTCTTGTCTTTCAGTCTTACGTCCCGAGAAGCCATCCTGCAGCTCGGACATGAAATTTAGGCTTAGTGTATATAAGTAGTAGTTATTTTGAATGAACCCAGGTGTTTGATTATTTAGATAGTTTATTATGTTATTCTTTGTGCATTATAGCTCGTGGCTAAATAATTACAGCCGCATAGACCGATCTTCCGGGTTAAGTAAGTAAGTTCCGAGTTTCCTCCGTGCCTCGGAAAGCACGTAAAGCCGTTGGTCCCGGCTGTCATTTGTAGATCTTTGACAGTCGTTACTGTTGGTCAGAAGCCAGAAAGTCTGACAACCAGTCTTACCAAGAGTATCGTATTACCCAGTTACTGGGTTGTGGAGGTCTGATAGGCAGTCGCTCCATGTAAAATACTGATATTCAGCTGCATCCGGTTCGACTGGAAGCCGACCCCAACATAGTTGGGAAAAGGCCAGGCAGATGATGATTATGTTATTCTTTGTATCATATGACGATCGAGGAAAATGTCAAAGGTCCGATAATATCAAAGGTGAATTAAACATTAATGAATACGGCAAACTGTATGAAGTAAGTAGTAATGAATAATGTCAGAATGCTACTTGTTTCGGAAGTATAGTTTTCCTGATCGTTAAACTTAGTGCATTTTGGATTAGCATCAAATGAATATTAATGAGTCTGATCTACTATAAGTCACGGGTTGTTTACAAATAGAACATAAATTACTTAGAAACTTGGTCTTAGCTCGGGAACTTGCAGAGTTGCAGACTATTAACCATGTTTCTTACTTGCCCTGGTTTTATTAGTAAGTTTCAGTGTTCTAACTGTATAATAACTGTTAACTATGAGTTATTTCGATAGATTTATTTTAATTTTCAGTGCGATTTTTCTCTTTTAAATCACAACTCAACAAAACTCGCTATGGCTTCGTACCTGTCTGGTAATGCAATTCGTCGCATTTTTCCCTCAGTAAGAACATCATGTTGGGCAAGGATCTTTCCAATATACTACCACATTTCTGTCTATTGCTAACTTCAGCTAATCTCTTCTTCTGGGACACAGCGGGACACTAAAGGTTGAAAAAGAAAAACAATTTCTGGCAAAGACGTATAATTCAGATGCTTTAAAATTCGTTACATTGTGGATACATCGTGGCTTTGTGGTCTTACAAAACTAACTCCATCGATTGAGATACACGTGGGTGAACAAGAAATTTCTCCTCCATAGTTGTTCTCTCGAAGACATACGAAGCTTAATACATTAATTACATAACAACTAAAGGCTAAGACAGTCTCAAGACACAATATTACGTGGTGCTGTCACAACGTCTACGTTACATTAATTTGCTCTATATGTAATGAATTCCTTATGTTATGAAGATGTTTGTACGGTTTGTCTGTGTGGTTCTTAATTAAATTGAGATTGTTCATATCTCGACGTGTGACGAAGAAGTTAATATTAGTACAACTGGCGAGGCGTAAGCTGAGCTTTACATTTGTGTGAGTGCACATAGAATTGACTGTCAAAAAGCAGTATAAACCGATTTAATTAAATTAAGCAAAGGAAGCGTCTGCATTCATTCTCACACAAATGCAAAGTTCAGCTTAGGCCTCACGGACGGTACTACTATCGCTTGTGGTCGACCATTATTTTACCTGCGATAACGACACAAATGTTTTTTTTTGTGCACTGTTATGGCTCAGTGCCCGTCGAATGATATAAGTTTCATTTACCTCCTTATACAAGACTAGTCTGAAAGGGGTACCGCGGGCCACTTAAAGTATTAACTGATGACTGCCTTAAAGCACGTAATAAAAAAAAAAACGATCACTTTTACTTTCATGTAAGTAATATGAATTAATATGATTTAGATATATTTTAGTTTTTTCAATAATTCTTCACCCCTGATTTAGTTACGAATTCAGAAAATGGAGGTAATCCGTGACTCCAAATATGAACTAAAATGTAAACACAGCTGATCATAGCTGAGGATAGATAGATTTTCTCGTATTTTTATGAAATATTTGAAGTTATTTCTCTTAAACTATTGACTTTTGGGGAAAGTGGTATAACAAAAGCTATTCACTAGTAAGTATATGGTACTTTCACACCCTTTTGGATTAGCACTCCCTTTCCGACTTTGTGTAATAAATACTAAAAAAAGTACGACAATTTTCGATGTTCACGTATTAATTAATGTATTAATAAGTCATCGTCAACAAACCAAACTTAATTCCTCTCAGCAACTCTAGGTTCAAACTCCTTAATCTTGTCTAACAACGCCATGTATTGTTATGTTCCTTTTATATAGGTTAAAAAAACATCAACAAAAAGTGTTGTTCCAAATATCAACCTGTCCATTTAGCCAATCAACAAAAATGCCTCAACAAAAGACAATATTTCCGGAAAAGCTGACGAGTCCGCAACTATATTGCACCAAAGCGATTTTAATCACGTTTCGATCAACCGTTGCAGGAGCTTTGTCCCGGGGCTGGGGCACAGGGAAACGGGCTAGGGAGGGGCGGGGGGAACAACCTGTGAACTGGGTCACTAGACCAGCACACGGTACGGGACCTACAAAATATCAGGACACGGGCTTAAATCTATAATTGTCAATACTAGATTTAATTTTCATGTCATTTGAGTCCTGATTCTGAATTTCGGATATACTTTTGATTTTTTCGTGACGTCATTTTTGTTAAAGTTGTGGTAAGGAGTAATGACCTGGGAACTGGGTCACTGGACCAGCGCACGGGAGACGGGACCTATATATAAATCGGGACGCGTGCCTTAAACCTGGGATTGTAAAAGCTGTTGTGGTTATTCTATTGGTTGAATTTAGATGTGTGATGTATCATTTGATGTGAGACTTCAAGTTTTTATTTTGTACGTGCCTGATTGTTAAAGCTCGGTGATAAACGGTAGTTTCCTATCATCCTATCCTTAGCTGGGTTAATGTCTTGTTCGATGTAAATACTCGCCTTGCCCATTCATTCGTACTTATTATGCGCGTTCTTTTTTATGTTATCCACCCTATCAAAGACTACAAACAAAATCAATTTCCAAATTAAATTATTTTCTTCTTTCCGCTCATACATGTTCTAAATTAACAACACTTGCAGCTCAACTCAATAAAACCCCTTTTAATAAAACTAATACTTAATGGGGTAGGGAACTGGGGAACTTATGACACCACTATCATTGTAACCAAAGCAATTTCATTGGTTAAATATGTTTGACATTACTGATAGTGTCAATTTAACTCGTTCTGATTGGTTGTGATGATTCTAACGATGGTGCTGTCATCTGCTTTCGTTTTGCGTAGGACCTCTCATTAACTGCATTTTCCATCAGAGCCGACCTTTTTCTAAAGAAAATCTTTCGGCTGGGCGGCTAGCTGATAATATCATAAAAGAATTCCATTAGGGCTAATGGAATTCTTTTGTGACATTATCAGTTTGAAATTGAATATCGGAGAAAGTTAAATTGACTTTAAAATTCTGCGGTCAGTTAATTAATTCCAGGAAAATTGGAAAACATGTTATAAATAACAGGATTCAGTTAATTGAGTTGCTAAAATGAAATTATGTAACGGTGACATTTTATATTGGAAATTGTTTTTTGTGGTATATTTTTTTAATGGATCTTTAATTGATTTGAAGAAGTAATGAAATATGAACTTTGGGTATTTTTTTTCTTATTCTGGATTTAGCAAACAATTACTTGACTTAAAACATAAATGTTATATTAATCTAGTCTAAATAATAGATATTGTACTTTACAAAGCTGCTGGACAACGTTAAGGGTGCTTTTCCACCAGAGATGTGCTATGCAACGTCGCCATGGATGCGTTTGATATCCACCAATCATATTCATTGGTCCACATAGCATAGCACTGGTGGAAACTGATTCAACTACGCTACGTTTTTTATATGGAAGGATGCGTGCTGTGGATGCGTGCTATGGATGCGAGCTATGGATGCATGCTATGGATGGTCGCGAGTGGTGTAGCTATGCGCAGAGTATCGCGCTGCTGCTCCCCATGCCTTCCCTATAGTCGATACGTCGCATAGCTCGAGCTGCGCATCTTCCTCGCACAGCTACTTTGCGGCGGCGCATTTTCATAGCACATCTTACTCGTTCCGCTACATAGCTTAGCATTAGTGGAAACGGTCACATAGTTTCGTAGCTTAGCTTTAAGATTCTCGCAGCATAGCTGCATAGCACATCTCTGGTGGAAAGGCACCCTAAGGTTCGCTTGGTTGCATACATCTTGTGATAAGGTTTCTATTTAAGTATTATTTTGATGGGTATGTTTATTACTATATGTGTAAAAAATCTCAACACTACTACCATACTACCATATGACGCCATACCTTAGAACCTTAATAGTGACTTGATATCACTCTGTATAATATCCGTTTCACGTTACAAGGACAGAATGCCTTCTCAACAAACTTTGAAAGGGTGTTACAACGAGGCGTACCAAGAGGAGGGTTTTATTTATTTTTTCACATGCATGTTCTTTCTATAATTTCTATTAAATAATTCTAAATCGTTGTACATTTTTATGGTATTTACTATATTAAATAATTCTAAATCGTTGTACATTTTTATAGTATTTCTCTTTATTCACGGTTCAACTTCCGTGCGGAAGATGTCCGGTCCTTTGGAAGGCATACACGGGGACACAGGTCCAACGCGCAGAGGCCCCTTTGAGAACTTTAATCTAAAATGGGATGGGGCACCAACCGGGGACTATCCACGGCTGCACTACTGGTGTACAGTCATGGACCATCCCAGGTGGGTGCAAAACTATTGTGAAATATGGTATAAATAAACCTGGTCTATGGGAGGGGGTGTTAATGGACTGTTTAACTTCTATTGCCGGATGAAAACGGCGTCTGCCTTTCAAGTTTGAAATTGAATTTTGTTGGCAGACGGTGACTCGCCAGTTCACTAGCTGGGCACCCTGAAAAGCCGCCAGTACATAGGCGAAGGGGGCAACAAACGTGTGAGCAGCTAGGAGTGTAGAGAGGTGTGGCCCCGGTTTCGCCGTCGCGGGTCTAAAAGACCCGGAGTGGGTTTCCCCGCTATTACGTCATTAGACACTTCCACCCCCGAGCATATAGCTCTGGCGGCCCCCCTCTGGCCGGCCGATAAAGGCAAGCCAGAGTTGAGAGTCCTGCGGGCACTCTTGGGGTTCCATTCCAGCCAGCCAATAAAGGCAAACTGGAGATGAGTCTCTGACCGACTCTCTGAGGCAATAAGGTACGCAGTGTCGCCACTCACCAACAGCTCGCCACAAGCTGCCCTGCGGTTTGTAAGCTTTTCAGTAGACCTCATGATACATTTTTTATTATATGATGGGGTTGTAGAAAGCTAGTCTAATGTTCCCTCCGGTTTTACGTTAATCTCATGATGAGGTAACGCTTTTTCCAGAGGGGTTTATAGTATTTATTATTATAGTATTTAACACCTAAATAACTATTCAGTTATATCAAAAAAGATGGTTTTCTCTTCGCCGCAATAGCGCAGGAGGCGGTAGGAGCACTCTCCGTAACGAGGGTCCTGTACCTCGGCTTAACATCAATCGATAACTCGATATTATATGGTTTTATGAAACTCCATTAGAGCAAAACCGAAGTGTTAATTGACTTTGTAAACATTTACTGGTAGGGATCTATGTTTGTCTTCATTTTGTGTGTGTTTCTCATATAATATTCTGCAATTTTTCCTTGGAAATAACATTTTCCTCAACGTCTTATTGTCTATTATTTTAAGGAACAATCTGTAATTTATGTTAGCTTAGTTTGAAAAAATATTTTGATGTTATTGTCGGTAGTAAGTAACCATAGAAATCTAAACATTTAGATTTTTGTGGTAGTGACTGTTCGTAACAGCGGCAATTATATAGAATTGTGGCCCATCATTCACAAGCACCATTAAACGCACCCGTCAGCTGTCTTTATGAGACAATAACTGATAATTTCAATTTATATCACAGACAGTACCTGTTTCATAATTTATGAAAGTGTACGGTAAACTAGTTTTGATGTCAAGTTCTTGAACCAATATGGACAAAACTTTTTCAAAAACTTTGGACAAGTAACTACACCGTTGTGGAATAAAAAACAATGTTGTAAAACGATACAAAGGACTGAAGGATAAATCTAATTTATCACGATCAATAAATCCACGACGTATACATTATGTAGTAGTTCGACAGACTTTGAAATTGTTGTCTTGAAAAATTGTGTACGAAAAACAAACTGAGAAAAATCTACTAAGAAATTAAATGGGTTATCTGATCAAATTCTATTAGATAATTTCTCTCTTCGCCCTGAGTAATTTCATTATATATCCGCAGACAGATTAATTTTTTTTGTTGCTGTTTTATACACGTTTGAATTAATGCATTATTACTCCATTATTTTCTATTTCCTCATACAATATCAGAACATGTAATGGGCTTCATCAAATCCTTACTTTTTTGGAAATTTATAATGTATTTCCATCCATATATATCTGCATGACTGATATCTTTTATTTATAGTTTGTTTCCTCGTTTTGCAGACACATGATTTTATATACCTTTACAAATAGGTACTTCCAATTCGAAAACACAAAAGCTTTTAGCTATTCCATAAATGTGTAGGTATATAATATTAGGAGATGTTTGTAGTTCGACTTAATCCGCTCTGCCACTAAGTACCTCCTTTTATAGAGTGGGCAGGATTTATGTCAAAGATAAAATTTACGCTTTAATGCTAGATGATGTAGCTTTCAGAATTTTTTAAAAGCATGAACTGGTAAAACTGGTTTTCAAAATCGCTTATATAAAAATTCATTTTTATGTAAGCAATTTTGAAAACCACAACAAACCACAAACAGTTTGTTTGTTCGTCTTCTATGCGTTCGCGCATCGTTCATCCAGTTGAGTTGAAACTTAGTACAGTTGTTGGCAATTACGCGAAGGATTATAGTATAAAAAATGCGGGGCCGCGAAGGCCCAGCTAATCTATATATATAAAAATGAATCGCTATTTCCCTTGGTCATCGCATCACGCGTGAACGGCTGAACCGATTTCGCTATTTTTTTTTTGTTTTGTTCGTAATTATCAGGAGAAGGTTCTTATGAAAGAAAATTTTGATATTTAAAAAAAAAATAGTAGTAGGTAGGTAGGTAGGCAGTAGGTAGGTAGGTAGGTAGTAGGTAGGTAGTAAGTAGGAAAAAGTGCATTGCAACGCATGCTGGGTACAGCTAGTTAATTATAAAATGATTCAAGATTCAAATAAGAAGCAAGATCCTTTAAATGTCCTTAAAATGAAGTCCTGAATTACATAGGGAAATGCTCCGATAAACAATAAATAATATGTGTGGTAGGTATTGATAACATATGCTTTCTCTGAATGTAGACAAATACAGCATGACTGGTCCTTTTAAATTCGAAAAGCATGAAGTGAACCATCATTCTGTACAAATTTTACAATGGGACAAAAACTAAATTATTGAAAAAAAAGTTGAGAATAATGAGCAGAGTTATTAGTTTTCGGATGAAAAGCGACTACCCAGTCGTGCTGTATAAACGATAAATTCATAACATATATTTTATTTATTTATACTTCTATGCACTATACTGAGGTACATAAGGAGGACTACATGCCATTAGACATTCTCTACCAGTCAACTGGGTTAAAAAGAAAAGCAATGTAAATAGGTACAGGAAAAAAGATGAGTTGACAGTTTTGTAGTGTATATACATCTATCTATATAAATAAAAAGAAAAGTCCTGACTGACTGACTGACTCATCAATGCCCAGCCCAAACTCTGAACCCAGAAAGCTGAAATTTTGCACAAAGGTTCCCTTTATAATGTAGACAAGGAATAAGGAAGGATTTCTCGAAATTCAACCCCTATGGGAGTTAAATAAGGGATGAAAGTTTGAAAATCGTCACTTAACGGGTTCAAAATTTCACGCAAGCGAAGCTGCGGGCAAAAGCTAGTAACATATATGAGCAATGCGCTTAAGTAATCCAGTTCTAAAAGAAGCAAACAAGAGGAAGCCTCCTTGCTTATTATGTCAACAGCCTGCGAATTGCGATATGCTGCCACACCTGTTGCTTACCGTGTTATAAGCATAGGAAATATATATCCAAGCAATTTATAAGAAAGGGCGCATATGTAGATAATGGAGTGGCAGACACTCCATTATCTGCTCTCTTGTATACACAACTTTATGGAACTACGTGTATTTTGTTACTGTTCCTAATAATAGGAATCTGTTGCCATTCCGATAGTGTTATGAAAATTGTAAAAATATCATAATAATCATTCCACTTGTGATTCCCGTTATGTTTTCGTGGACTACAGTTTATTTTTGACGTTATTTTTGCTTTTTGTTCAAGTAAAATATAAATCGTATCGTCACTTACAAATATTACTAATTTCCACGTGATTAGGATACGAATTATTATTTCTTCTAACAGAAACATGCAGTATTTTTTTGTAAGATATGGAGTTTTTCCGGACCACTTAGCCTGAACATAGCTTGAAATTTTTTATCAATGCCAGCTGTTATTGCAAAAATAGTTCAGGCAGAATTGTTTAAATCTTTGAACCTAAACTTGCAGTTATTATATTTGCCTATACGTCATTTTGCCTTACGTAATTGATAATACAACGTCTAGTGACCAACTAATCAACTAATGGCACAGTAATCAAAGTTAGAGAAGTCATACAGAAGTCATTACTACCAACGTCTCGTTAGATTTGACAACAACTTTAAATTGGGGATAATTGAGTCTACGAAAATCCATCAAAAGTTTGTGATTGATTCCTATTTTTAACAAGAAAACTTAAAAGATCTTGTAGAGATCGATGGGGTCAAGATTTATTAAAAAAATAATCTTATTAAGCATTCTATTGGAATAATAAAATTGATTATCAGTACGATAGACATTTTATTTTATTGTGATTTGACTTTATCGCATTTCGCCCTTGTCGCTCCTGATGGTAAGTGCAGACAGGGTCTAAGATGGGGCACACGAATCCAAGTAACAGAGATATAGAGGGCTTACCCTATACCTCTGGCTCTTACATACACACGACGGAACACAGTAAACTGCTTGGCGCCGGACTTTACTGCAAGGGTGGTAGCTAGCCAGGCGGACCGTATACATAGATCCTACCGCCAAGCATGCTGGATTTTGTTGAACCTTACAACATTCTCAGTGTGGTGAATAAGTTTTATATTCTAGCCCGTCCCCTCACCGGGAAAATGAAAGGTGTCGTATACTATAACTTTTATTTTCATACCACAACATGTGATTCAATGAGGTCTTTTCAAATTAAACCAACTAAAAATTAAATTAAGCCAAGTTTACTATTCTCTAGGTAATCTGTGCCGCGGCATTATGATGAACCATACAAAGAGCCCGCCATAAAGGTAAAACATACATTTCTTATTGCTCCACTACAATGATAGCCACAGTTGCGGTTGGTCACACGAAAACATTCAATTGGACCAGTTATACCAGTACCTACTTGCTTCGAACGTGGCCACAGTAATGTGCTTATACAGCTTTATTCTGTGCAGCGCAGTCAGATTAGACATTCAATATTTTAGATACCTCAGGTACCTATATTTCAACATCAACTTTGAAACGTACAACGTAACAAACTTCACTAAGATTCATGGAATATTAACAGTAACTATTCCACGGAGTATAGTCAGCTTACATTATTGAACGAGGAAGTGTTAGTATACCTAATAGCACTGTTAATAGATAACCCCTTTGTTCTTCTGCACCAGCTCTTATACGACTTTTGTATTCAGCCGCTAATCGGATTTTAAAGCCTATTTATTTTCTGCAAGCCTCTTTATTTTATTTTAGACCGTCATTAAACATTTTGGCTTCCGCGGTTTCGATTTCTTTTTAATTTCCTCATCATGTTGGAGGACTTTGAGGTAATATGAAACGAGAGGATAATAATCATATGTATTGAAAGAAATAAAATGCGTGCGGCTTTTGGGTATCATTAATTTGAATTTTGTCGATTGATGATCAAAGAATATGAATAAGTCGGATGTTTTTTTTGCGTAACGGTCTTGTTGAAATTCCGTATTGCAACTTATTTTTATAATTTCCTTGAATATGTTTACGAATTATATTTTTTTTAATTTATTTTTTTCGACATCTTGTATTGAAGCGATTTACATTATCGGTACACGGATGCAGGAAAAACACATTTGCTCTTTGTTAATATCGTAAAACCAAAAAATATCATATGTTTTCCCTTTGTCAACAGATCGAGATGGCAGCAATGTGGTTCTCGTTCGTCTTACTCCTCGTGAGTTCGTCTCACGTGTTTGCAGCTCCGGCACACACAGGTAACTGTTTAACTTTCTACTATACTCACAAACTCACAGACTTCACAGACTTTACAAGGTGGTTCGTAACTTCTTGAATGTAGAGTCAATATCTTGTAACTTTCAGGGAATTATTTAGAAGAATTTCTTGGAAATGGATTTTAAAGATGTAGGTTGCAGCTGCTAGGTTATTCGGGTGTAATTAAACATTTAAAGAGCATCTAGCTATGTTCGTACTACTTCATATTTTTAGGAATCTGTATTAATTAAGTTGAAAATTATGGCAACGGGAAACTCAGTAATTTGTAAAAATAAATATATACTATGCAGAAGAGGACTTAGTTATTATTCACCTTTCCTTATATTTCCAAAGTGCTAATTAAACCACGAGGGAACCTTTTCATTGGGAGACTGCATAAATATTTTATGCAGTAATATTTGCTGTGAAATGCAAAAGTTAATTGACTCTTCTCAAAAATAAGTACCTAATTTGAACTTACGTTTAACAATAATAAATTCTAAACCGAAATGTTGGTATTCAGTGTAATTTACAGAACAAAATTTTCATTTTACTACGGTGGTCACCTCTGAAATCTAAACAAATGATTTAGAGTTCTATGGTGGCCACAGAATGCAAATTCAAGTAGAACAACAATATATCTTCAGTCGTCTTCTATGTAATTACTCTTACAAGAGTATTGCAAAATGGAGATCAAATAATTAATGAATGTGCTAAATTGATCTTTAAAATAGGCTATATTTATATCTCTTGTTGAAATCTCTTAAATATATAAAGTATATTTTTTTGGTAATTCTAGTTTGTAATTTTAATAGTATTTCTTTCTTAGAAATTCTAAAACTTTCTGTACAGAGCCCTAATATTTTCAGCGTTCCATTTTAATTGCTTTTCTTTATTATTAACGTAACTTAATTTTTATTATATTTCCATTAATTTAATAAATTTTAGAAAACTCATCATTCTGTATGTAGTTCTTAGTACCTATGGCTTATGCGTTTTTCCAAAATTCTGACATTTCCTTTTCATCTACAATAATACTCGGGAGCAATGAATCCGGGTCCCCAACATCAACCTTAATATCTCGGAAACTAAGAATTCTAGCTACTAATGTATTATCAGACCTATTTAATATTGAACGGTCCTAAATGGTAAGGCCTCTAAACACCGAAGCTACCAAAGTATTTTTAGGAGAAGTGTTTAAGAACTTTGTGATAATGATACCTTTATACTGTTTCAGTAACGTCTTTTTGCTGTCGATAAATTAACTCCTTAGATAAAAATAATCATTTATTCATACAGGCCTCTACACTGTTCAGGTGGGTATAGACTAGAGCATTTACTTGTAACAGAACATCGAGCATTCGCTGTTTTTAAATTTACTCGAACCACATTTCGAACATGACGCTCGATGTTTTGTTAGAACTTATTTTTGCAAACAACCGAGCGTATTTGTGTAACATTTGGTCGCACAGACACGAGCGCGAACGCAGCGCACGCGACTTGCAGGTCCGACATTTCAGCGAAGAATAAACGCAAAATAGAAAGGAAAGTTACAGGTAAATGCTCACTCTTCGTGAGCATTACTTCAAACACCGTGTCGAGCATTCGCAGGAACGTTACATTACATGGAAATGCTTTTTTTAATTGAGCTTTTGCTTGTATTGTATCATTCGTAAGAACGTTACATTACATGGAAATGCTCGAGAACATGCTGTAGTGTATACTCACCTTATTGCGTCATGTTCGCTCGCTTAGTTGGTCGCAATAACCCGCTGGCAAAAACCCGCCGGGTGAAGCCGTCGGACCGGCTTTGGTGTGTAGAGGACTGTATGTTTTTTTTTTTTTATCCAAGCAGTTAATTTATCGACAGCAGTAAGACGTTACTAAAACAGTATAAAGGTATCTTCACCCGATCATTATCACAAAGTTCTTAAACACTTCACCTAAAAATAAACTGTTCTACATAACATTGAAACTTCCGCAGCCCTATGTAAATATGTTCTCGTAAGTATAGAGCTTAACCCTCACAAATGTATAGTGGTGTCTTGGACTAACAAACTTTACACTTGAAGTTTTAGAATTGGGCACGGCTTTAATACTACTGGAGTTAAATGGTGCTTAATGATATGCTGAACACCAAAACCCGCAACTTAGAATCTAAAAATTAAAAGGATAAGCGAAAATTATTTAAACTAAATGTAGAGGATAAAGGCGGAGAACTGGGTATTTTATACAATTAGGGAGAGGCAATGTCCAGTAGTGGACTACAGAGTTGATTGATTGGAATGTACATATTTTTGTAAGCAAACAGATACGTTGCATTCATAGCTGCTATATTAATAGCTACATAAGCTTTGTCGGAAAAGGGGTACCTATTAATCCGCGCGTCACTTATTTAGAGCATCACTAAAAGTATCACTGATAGTAGTTTTAAACAAAAAGGATTAAATTTCATAATTCGATAGTTTTTATTTTCATGCAAACTTCTTATTATTTTAGATTTTTTAAAAATTCTTTATCCCTACTTTAGTTACGAATTAAAAAATGGAGTTTTTAATCCGTGACCCGAAATATGACCTAAAATGTAAACCGCTGATCGTAGCTGAGGATAGATAGATTTTAGCGTAATTTTTAAGTAATCTTTGAACAGCTATTTCTTTCAAACTTTTGGGGAAAGTTGTGGAACAAAAAATATTCTTTATTATTGGAACTTGAATATCCTTACGGGTTTTTAACCCCTTTTCTGACTAATCTTGTATACATATATAATATGTGTTTTTTTTTGTATACTTTAACTCTTCACAATAATAAATGCGAGTAGAGATTGTACAAACATACGTCAGCTACATTAGCCAGCCGTCAATATCTATACAATGAACTTCCAGGCTTACGGCATGTGACAGCTAATCTTTTCGTATAATGGAAACTAGGCTCTATCCAAATAACTGTTATTAAATTCAAATTATACTTTCAACTAGTTTTCTACTCGAAAGTATGATATGAATATAGTATTATTTATATTTGTTCGTTGGATGTAAACATAATAAGATAAATTTATTCACGAAACAACAAAGGCTCAAACAGTGTTAGCGTTAAAATAATGTTTTTAAACGTAATTTAGTACACTATGCAACGTACAAACACATTTGAATAAATTTTCTATGCAACGAGCAATCATGTCTATTTGAATTAACAGATAGATAATATCGAATCGTTTGTATAACATTAAAAAAGAATAAATAAATTTTGATAAGCAGTTCAATAATACGTGTATGTATAATGTATTTAGAAATATTGAAATTTTCTATTTAAATATTCATAATCAAGCCGAGCCGTAAAAATAATAATTTACAGATAATATATAATTTATGTTATAACATTAAGTGGCTCTGACTGAATTCCCCAAAGGACCAAGACTATTAAAAATGTTAGATAAAATATCCGTACCAACATACTAAAAATAATAATGTTACTTAATTAAATGATTTACAAAATAACCCTTTATGGGATAATGTTGTCCAGGTCCACCCACTTGAAAATCTGTTCTTAATCCCATGGGATTATCATTGCGTAACAATGGTGACGTAATTTCGTTTCCCCTGCTCTTGACATTGGTCCTTTTATACGGCCATGTTATTTTCACTGGTTTTTATTATACTTAACTGACGGACAGGAAGCTCTTCATTTATTTTTTCATAATTAAATCGGGGTTTTTTTAAAGTGCTGATTGTTTTTTGTTATGTCATCAATGTATTGGGTTGACAGGGGTTGATGATTACATAAATTGTGGTCAGGATTTTGCCTGGTATTGTTATTATGTTATTATATAGGTACATTACTACTGCTAGGACTGCCTCGTTGGTCTAGCTAGCGTGAGGTCCTAGGTTGGATCCCTAGGTCGGGCAAAATGTTATTGGGTTTATTCCATGTGGAATTTCTCAGTAGTAGCCCGAAATTTAGATTTGTGCCCGGTTGATGGCAATAAGCTCGCCCCTTATTAAATGGGAATTAAACATAACGGCGAAATGAGGGTGTACTATATACCTCTGCTCAACCCTTCGGGGAATACAGGCATGATATTATGTTAGGTATAAATAACAAACATTAGATAATATTGGTATTTATTTAAATGATGGCTTATCTGACATAATATACTTCGCTTTTCATAAATGAGTCTATTAATAATACTGAACTCGTGGTCTACCAAGCTTTCAGCTTGTCAGCCGCGAACCATAAAGCAATTAAAATACAATTAAAATTAAAATACATGGAACGAGTATGGGCGAAGTGAGTGGGTGTAGGTATAATATGGTATTGCCATTTTTCCAATATTTTAAAGTGTACCATCACTTATTTCATTGCACATAAAAGGTACCATTTCTAATGGACAGATAAAAATTGACACGTCATTGTTTTTATATTGCAATGAAACGCATGCCACTATTGTGTCTTAACAAAAGTCTTGCGAGGTTTGACACTTGCGAAAATATGTCCAACTATTGGACAGGCTCTAAGTTCTGATGTTATCAAACCATTTCTGTCTTCTGGGAAGTTTTAAACGCCTACTTCAAGCTAATCTTGTTGGTCCTAGTTAACTTTCAACTTAGCATGATTACGCTGGTACTTGTAAGAAATTCACTGAAGCAAGAACAACCGACGTAATTCCGAATTAGAAACATCAAAAGTTATTTGTGTGAGATTTTAGGGATGGTCACTGTAGAGTGTCAAACCTTTAAAAGAAAAAATCGGACAAAGAACAAATTGGGACTTATAAAGATGAATCGTGTCTGCCCATTCAAATTTACACACAACCGGTAGTTTTGTTACAGTGTTCAAACTAGAACTTCGGCGTAAGCTAGTACGCTAACTAGTAAGCTAGTGTACGGGTACACTTTGTGTTTGTTTCAGAGTATTAAAACTATTCACAGTTTCATGTTCATAATGTATGCACAATGTACGCACATAGACTTACATTAGTAGATTGTTAGTAACCTTGGTAAGGTCTGAGCGGTTTAATTAAGGCCTTAATCGTTAGACGTCAGACGCGTCAATAACTGTGACGTAGGTATGCAAATTTTACGAATAGTGCTAATATTTAGCTTTTTGTCTTTTGACTGCCAACAATTAATTATTACCAACAGGTCCAGTGATCGCAAGCGCGACTGTTGAGCGTAAGATCCTGAGTTCGATCCCCAGGTCGGGCAAAGTCAAAGTGTTATTGGGTTTTTCCGTGTGAAATTTCTCTGGATTTGTGCCCCGTGTGTGGTAATATGCTCGGCCCCCATTACATGGGACATAAACATAACTGCAAAATGAGGGTGTACTGTACTATACACTCTGCCCTACACTTCGGGGAAAAAAGGTGTAATGTTATGTTATGTTTTTTTTTTCTTTCATGTAATTTGATTGTCATAGTCGACAATTTACTGTGTTGCTGAACACACAACAGACCCCTTACCGATATTTATAGATGTAAATATCGTAGCGATAAGGTTGTATACCTACTAGTATCTATTTTAAGGAAAGGAGTAGCCATTTTGTTGTCATTGGCAGGTTAAGGTCATTAGCAAGTTCATTGTTATTTAGAGGGTTATGATCGCTCTCGCACCCACTTGGGTAAATTGTAATTTGAATATTTCTGAGATAACATTATTTCGTTTATTATCTAGAGTAAGACGTTAATATAACCAGCGTTATATAGTTAATTATATTTGGCGTTTGTCGATATCTACCAGCCATAGTTAATTGTGATGCGGGTGGCGTATGTTCGTAACAGACGCTAACTGATCAATGTTTAGAGGGCCGTATTTTACGCCAAATTATATGAAACATTACAATCCAAATATCGCGACAGCTGGAAAGAACGGAGGGAGGCTTTTGCCTAGCAGTGGGATAGTACAGAGTAATAATTTTTTTTTAATGATGATGATACGTTTGGTGCTGCAGCAGTGGTTGCGCGATTTGCTTCTGCGCTAGTCGCGGTTTTGATTCCCGTACGGAACAAATATTTATATGACACACAGATAGTTGTTCCGGGTCTTAGCGTTTGTACATGTGAAGTCTGTGAACGCAACCACGACACTGGAGAAATCTTAGAGAGGGGAAAAGATTATTAAAAAAAAGTTGTTATTAAATATGAATGCCAGTTCATACTACATTTATGAGTACATACAACTAAGCAATTATATTATTTGTGTTCCTAATACATGAGACGCGGCCCTTACCTAATTAGCACGATTGTCGAGTAGATTAATGATCACAGCATGAATTTGTGAGCGTGTGGATGTTATTACTTATTCTCCTGATGTATTCCTTAATCGCCTTTCACGTAACTCATAAAGTTAAGTGAAAGCAAATAAATACAATGTTGAGGTATTTAAAAGGGAAATATTGTAGTTTGTGGTGTATCAACAAAATGGATATTTAACACGTTGACGGACACTGACGCACACCTCTTATTGCTCAAATGGACACTGAGAGGATTGGGAAAAGTTGACAAGTGACACTAAGGAACGTTTTTCATTATTTTGTACGAATCAAACGTCTGTCTTAGCAGTTCTTCCGTGAGGGCGACGGCCAACTTGGACTGCTATAGCCGCTCTGTCAGTAGTAATAGTCCAAAAGCGAATGTCATGACAGTCCTGTCCGTCAACGTGTTAATTTGTTAAGATATTTAGGTCATTTTATACAGTAGGCAAGCTAGTTTTGATATCAGCTAACAGTTTTTCAATATTTGTAAAAATAACAAAGTAATCGCCTGTTGTCACTGGCTGTATGTTTGAATAGGATGCATGGATGAAGCAAAAGGAGTATATAATTTTTGTTGCCCGATAGTTTACGCTGACTTCCATGTTAAAAATACGTGATGTTTTGTGTGTATACAGAATGTATCCGAACTCGTGTAATGCCTCAAATCTCGTTGATATAGATTTTTACAGGACATACAAAAAAACATATTATTGTTCTTTACGTGAGTCCGTTAAGCGCCCCTACGCTGAGCGATATCGCGCTAGTCGTGCCTGTGTCGCCGTGCTTCCATTTGTTTATGTTCTATCACAGCAGTTTTTTTTTGTAACTTTATTTCAACCTTGTCAGGTGGTTTAGATACGATCAGTTAACACTATCGCAAGACAAACAAAAAATACATATATCTTATTTTTAATCAAACAAAATCCCGTGCAGGGTTTTTATTTTATTTTATTTATTTGGCTCACCAACAATTGAATACACTAATACAAAGATATGAGATACATTCAATGGACTTACAGACTAGTATACCAATTTCTTACAGGTAAGCACAACATGCATTATAAATTTATCAAAGGTGTTGAGCGCCTACTTAAAATTTAAGGGTTAATTTAAGGATCAGATAAAGATGATGTGGTTTTAACGAATAACAGGAATGCGTTTATACTCTGTGTAAGTAATACGTGTTAGTTCTTTACTTGTTATATGACGAGCAAGCATCTTGTTGCTACTAATTGTAACAACCAGAGAACATCTAGGGCAGACTAACAACTGTAGTTTCAACCAGTTTGCGAATTACGCTGTGAATTTTACGACGGTTTTTATTTCCTGCAGTGAAGAAGTTGTTTGTATGAGCGTGTTCATGTGAGCCGATGTTGTCGGAAACCGTAAAATAACACAGAGGTGTACTTTAAGATCACATTTTACCAAATACACGACTATGGTACCATGAGACACAGTGGAACTAACAAAATGGATTGTAAGATCTGAAGTAAACTGAATTTATTAATGTTATTTATCGGGTAGAATTCCAAAGTTTGGCTGCAACTGGGACATTTTTGATGGGAATTACGATAACATTTGGCCCGATTTTCAAACTCGGTAGTCAAATACTTAAATAATGACGACACGTTTGGTGCAGTGGCTAAGCAATTGGCTTCTGCGCCACGGGTCGTGGGTTCGATTCCCACACGGAACAAAAATTTGTATGGCCTACAGATGGTTGTTTCGGGTCTGGGCGTTTGTTTGTGAGATTTGTGTCTGTAAATGCACCCACGATACAAGAGAAATCTTAGTGTGGGGCAACGTTTTTAAGAAAAAAAAAAAAAAAAAAATACTATTCAATCGTACAAACATCGTGGCAACACAACATTTTAAAATCGTTATTTACGTAGCTACCTCAAATGTTGACTATGTCGCTTCATCAAAGCTTAATTCAGTATAAATAATAAAAACCACGTTTTTAATTCAGACTGATGAATGTGTCCATCATGTAATACAGCCACCACAGTGGATTTTTTGAGCTAGCAATATAGCTACTGTCCTTGATTAAAACGAGCTCCGGTCTGAGTTAGCGCCCGTGTCAACATAAATTTTACAATTTTTGAACAAACGTATAAAATACCTTTGTAGAAATAACGAAACCAAATAAAGATAAAATTTTATTACACGTTTTAGCAATATGCGGTAAATTGTTTTTCATAAAACCTTTACGTATTTAAAGTTTTACTGAATGTTATTAAGTTAGCGGATATGAAACATTTTACATTTAAACTGCACGGTGAAACGTGCCTTAGTGCCATTTTCCAAGCAAATTGCAGCAATTCCCCGATCGATATGTTTTACGCTAAGTTACATTTCTCATTTAAATATGGTTTGCCCGTTTATAGCGTGTTAATTTAAATTATGGGCACCGCGCAACCGCCATGTATACCGCTTTGCTTGATGTCAAATCTCTAACATTGTATAAATACAATATTTATGTATGTTTTGGATTGTATTTTAATCCTGGCTTGCACAAAGCGCCATGTTTCAAGTAGTCTCTAGTATCTCAGGCAATGCTAAATTGACTTTGAATCTGCAAGTTTAATCAACAAGCACGATAGATGTACTAGTATAGAGCATATGCTTCTACTAAGTTTTTGTATTATAACTTTTGTGAGAAACATTCGCATTTTTTATTACTTACGGTTTAGTGACGTGCATTTTTCGGTATTGCCCGACTAGTTTCGGAGCCAAACGGAGCCCGTAATCATGAGCTGAACACGCGGCGAGGTCGCGAGTCGAACTCTGTTTCTACTAATTTCCTCAATAATGTAGTTTTTTAAGAACCCGTGTTTTTATTACAAAAAATATATGAAAATAAATACTTTTACCGTTGTGGAAGAGCAGTGTCAGCTGTAGTGGCAATGTTCTTTCAATTTTGCATTCTCTAACTTTGGTTAAAATCAAAGTTAAAGAACGAAAAAGTATTCCAACATTCATTTATACCAAAGAGGGGAACATATTTTCTGAGAATTGTAAAATAAATCAAATAAACCAAAAAGTTACCTGCGTTGACTTCGGTAATGTATGTTGTTTTTATTATAACGTAAATTTTGTTACGCCTACCTATAATGTAAGCAGTCGTGATCTCGCATAAGTAGACAAAAACAGTTATTTTTATTCTGGACAGGCGTATGACAAACCACAGACAAGCTTAGCAAGCATGATTGCGGTCAAAAATAGAGCACGTTTGCTTAAAAAGTTGTTCGTTATTTTTGCTAACACGAAAAGTAAATTTAATTCCTTAGCAGTCTTCGTACAGTACCTATGAGAGAACGTGCTTCGTACAGCAACAGAAAAGTCAACTGGGGCTAATAAGCTCTTATTACGTTTCTAACTTAGCATAATTTATAGTCTGTAAAGTATATAGTTTCGAACGCTGCTTAAATTGTTCTGAATATCGTACATAAATTGTGTTAATTAAAAAAATTCCCAAACGACTAATTTACAGATTCTTTTTCTGTTATTGGAATAGCTCTGTTTTGAGTCCTATGCTATCATCACGCATTGTAGTGAGCTACCGAGTGATACAGGCAGGGTAACAATACCAACGTACAATGTAAACAGATAATATACTAGGTACTAAATCTGCTTATAAATTAATAAACAGACATAATTATGTTCCATCTGTTACGTATTAATTTAATATTTAATAGATAGAACATTATTAATACAGATCAACGATGTTACCTAATTCTTGTTCTTTGGTTTTAATTACACTGTCTATGCCTAAACGAGTTTGGTTACTCTTAGGCCGAGCGCTCATTGTGATTTTTTGTCACGGTGACTTTTTGTTGCCAAGTCGAATTCTATGAAAATATATATTTGTCACCATAATGTCACGTCACCATAGTGAGCGCACTCCCATGTATCTTCACAGCATTCGACTTGACTAAGAAAAAGTCACCGTGACAAAAAATCACAATAATCAGCGGCGGGCCTTAGGATATGAACAAGGTTTGTACGAATTAGATTCTACTAAACGAAAATTATTAGGGCGATGTTATATTGTTAATCATGTCTCCACCTCGCCTTACAGCATTAAATTAATAGAATACTCAATTGTAGACCCAACCTATCTTCGTTCGTGTAGATATTCTGATATCTAGATATCTAATGTACAAGGTTAGTCAGAAAGGGGGTACTATCTTAAAGCAAGTTTAAAAATTTCAAAATTCAGTAATTTTGATTTCCATAAAAATTGATTTTCATTTTAGTTTTTTCAAAAAAAATTAATCCCTGCTTTAGATACAAATTCAGAAAATGGTGCTTCTAATTCATGACCCTAAATATGACCTAAAATGTAAACAGAGCTGATCATAACTGGGGATAGATAGATATTAGCGTTTTTTTTTCGAGATCTTTGGTCACCTATTTCTCTTGAACTATTGACTTTTGGAAAAAGTTGTAGATCAAAAGTTATTCATTATTATGGGTACTTTAACACTCTTCGGATTAGTACCCCCTTTCCGACTAACCTTTTATAGGGTCTGTCCCATGACTATGTAAGTATATCCCATAGTTGATGAGTAAATTTTTTGTCAATCAACATTGAAAACTTCCCGAAATTGAAGATATTCGATATATCAATCGAATTCAGTGTCCTATCAATTGGATAAACTATTTTCGTGTAAACCTATAAAACAAACTCAAAACATTGAATGTTTTGGATCGGATGCTAGATGCCGTTATTCTAGTATTATAAAACTGATGGCTACGTAGTTTGTACGAGAATGTAATATATCATACTTATTGCAGCACAAAAGACGCATTTCTCCGTAAAATGTCTCATAGAATACTTGATGGTTTACGCTCCCGGGAGGCGAGGACTAGTTCCATTTTGTATAAAGATACACAAGCTGTGTTGTCCAGCATACGACAAATAGGCCACCCTCGCTTTTTGAAAGTATTTTATGAAGAGATTATCAGATTATGACAAAAGGATGGGTGGCTCCTTTACAACAATGACATCATACGGATTACTAAAGTTAGCCAAGCGTGGTGATTCCTTTACGGCTTTCGATATAGGTACCGGTTTATTAACAAACTCATTAATATTCAACATTGGACATTAACGTACTGATATGATGTTACAGTATAGTGTACAGTAGAGTAATACAATATACATACATAAATAAACTCATGCCTTTTTCCCATGGGGGTAAGCAGAAACTGTGGAATGTCACATTCTGTGATCCTTATATACAACGTGTTACATAATTCCCCTTAAAAAGAAAATATTAACCAAGTAGTCTTTCATGGTTGTTGTCATTTACCTCTCTGAGGAAATTAGATAAGAATGTAAATAACTTTCTGGGTAGTCTACTCTTTTGTTTTATGTTTTCAGGATTGCTTTTCAGTGATGATTTTATTTTATGAAATTTCCTTTTTAAGGGGAATTATGTAATCGTTGTATTTCTTTCGCTTCGTGCACGTTCATACATCTTGTCATTCACGCACACCGGTTGAGAGTACTATGCACCTGTCCTTTTTAAAGAACATCACCAATAACTTCGATGTGTGTCCCTCTTGAGCGTCTTCTACTGGCGTTTCCACTGACATCCGCCTCATAAATTATTTTTGTTAATCGTCGTTCACTCATTCTCTCAACATGACCAAACCACCTAAGCATACTTCTTTCAACTTTTGTTACCACATCATCGATACTGTTTTCACCCAAAGATGAGTCCTGGCAGCTCGGCCATTTCGTAAATTGTTGCCGGAAGGAGACTGCTATCGAAAAAACGTTTTCGACATCATCAAAAACCGTAAAATGCACTGGACCGTAAAGAAAAAGGATCGGTTGGAAAATCTTCAATATCTTTAAAAGTACCTGACCTAGCTTTATGAAATAAAGACTAAATTAAAGAATATTTTAATGTGCTAAAATGAAAATATAAAAAAAAAAATCAAGCATTTTAGTTTTAATAAATGTAAAATAAATAAAAATGCGTGGTTTTTTTCGTAAATGTAGATTGATTACAGATGTGCCGTTTTCACGTATTTTAGTACTTTGTGTTGCCTCCGCGAGCTCGCAATACTGCTGTTATGCGATTTAGCATACTTTCTACTAGGTTTTTGAGGCGATGCTGCGGAGTATTCTGCCATTGCTCTATTAGAGCTTCTTTTATTTCACGTAGCGTGATTAGCGGCGGACTCCGCTGACGTACACGTCGTCCCAGTTCGTCCCATGCATGCTCAATGGGGTTTAAGTCGGGGCTGCGTGCTGGCCACTCAATGTGTGTGATACCAACTTCTTGAAAATAGGCAAACACTATCTGGACTGTATGCGAGCGGGCATTGTCTTGCATAAAAACGGCACTCTCGCCCATGTCCACTAAAAATGGGCCAACGTAGTCATTCAGAATTTCAGTGACATATCTTTCTGCAGTTAAAGTTCCATGTTTGCTGATCTAAAGGTCCTGGTAAGAGTTGCCTTTTTATAATGTCAGATACATCAGCTTCGAATTGGAAATTGCACCCAAGACACGATACCTACGCTTCCCGCGTGGGTATGGAATATAATAACGTTATCGGCGAAATGATGGTGTGCGATGGCATCGCTGCTTCATCTGAAATGCACATTATTCCCCTTTATACCTACGATGGTTATGGGAAATATGCACGTTATGCGTTGTTATGAAAAACTGGTATAACTGATTTTAAATTATATCTTTACGCAGTCCTTTTTAGTTAGTCGTAATTTTATGGCGTAAAATTTATAATATATATAATAACTTCACGCCTTATTCCCCGAAGGGTTGGCAGAGGTGTATAGTACACCCACGTTTCGCCGTTATGTTTCAGTCCCATGTAATAGGGGGCCAGCCTATTGCCATCAACCGGGCACAAATCCAGACTCCGAGCTGCTACTGAGAAATTCCACACCGAAAAACCCAATAACACTTTGCCCGACCTGGGGATCGAACTCAAGACCTCACGCTCAGCAGTCGCGTTTATGACCACTAGACCAACGAGGCAATCCCTATATAATATAATAATATACATATTTATTTATTTAAAAAACTTTTTACTACAATATAATATGTAGTTTATATTATTTAATGGAAAGGCACGCCCTTCCATTTATTCCATAAGCTTTTATGCGAAACAGCGTCCGCGTGTTTACTGTTTTTGTATTCAAACTCGAGGCTCCAAAACCCACTTTGCTACGCCGTAGCGGGCTCTACGGATTTTGGAGAATGTAAGCAACATTGTTCGGGCTACGTATTCTATGTAAATTCACGATTCAAAAGCTATGCAGTACATTTCTTTGAAAGAACAACGAGAAAATATGAAGAGTATTTTGAATAAGCGTAAGGTAATATTTATGGTAAGATTTATTATTTATCGTAAACCTTTGAAAATTTATATTTCAGTAAGATTTAGTTTTGGGTAAACTGAAAGAATTATGTATTTGTCGGAAATCATTTTACTATTTATGTGGCGATTTCGTTTTCACTCATGATGATTATGACACAAATAGCACAGCGAGCAGAGCTTTCACTTTCTGTGCTCAAGGTCATTGATTAACTTTCCCCATAAGAACAAATACATCACTACAATATTACTGTAGTAATGTGATTTATGTATTTAATGGCACTTAAACCGCAGGAAATCTCGGCATGAGGTGAAGCGTGAATCTCCTTACAGGAAAAGCCAATCACACTTTCTTCGACTCTGAAACCAAACACAGAACCTCATGCTAAGCACCCGCACTTGCAACCACTCGACCAATTAGACAACAGGCAAATAACTGAGATACTTTTACATCTGTTTCAACTGAACTCTTGATACAAGAGTTTCATGTATCACAGTTTTTTCGGCATCAAAGGCTTTACCGTTAGATTTAATCATTAAAAATAAAATTGCCAATTACAAGATGGGCGCCCAATTAATGCCGGGGCAATTTAAAATTACACTTCGGTGAATCTAATCCTTAATTTTATGATGAACTGAATTTTTTGTAAAAGAGTATTTTCTTTTGTTGACATCGTAAGTACAAGGCTTATGAAAGATTTAATAGGAAGTTCATTGGATACTTTAAAGTTGGATATTTTGAAGATATAGAGACCTAAGCCATAACGGAAGAATTAAAAAAAAGTTGACTGTCTTATCTTTGAAGGATATCGACGCGACGTGGCGATGTTTGGTAGGTCTCTGTCCAGCAGTGGACGTCTTCCGGCTGAACGATGATGATGATGAAGGATTAGGCATACATTTTTACCTTTTTGTGTATAATAACTTTCGTGGGATGATTTTACTCTGTAGAGTAGGGAAAATTTGTGGGCTGGTATAACAAAATTAAATTAAAACTGAACTAAAAAATAAGACAAAAATGATTATTTTACTTTGGCCAAAGAATTAGCATTGCCATGCAACGTGGCAATGCTGCCAGTCTTCTGGGAACGTTACCAGTTGACAGCGGTGCTGAGCAATATTTTGATGCTCTCTTTTAGTTTATAGTTTTATATTCGGATATATTATTCTTCATTTGAATATTAAATAAATATTCTTGAAAATAAGCAAAGTATTAGAAATTATATGATCGTTTTGTTTTCAACTTAATTCTATCTCACTCGGCACTTAGAGCAGTACTAGCATTAACAGTAACAGATTCATTTCTATATTTCAATTCACTCCCTTTGGTACGTACTAAGCAATTATAACATAAGTACATACAGAACACGTTTGGCGCAATAGTGAAATATTCATCAACACGACCGCTCGCGGGTAATGGAAGCAGTGCTGGTACTGAATTATTTCTTTCGTTACCTCATTCGTGTGTTTGTTAAAACGACACGAATCCTTTGAGACCTAACATAGTTTCAGTAGAAAGCGTGAACTTCATAGAATTTTAAAAGAAATCAAAGTAACGAGTAAGAACAAACAACAATCATTCTACTGCTCTTATTCGTCAGAAGTTAGTTTATTCAAAAAACATAAAATAAATATGAGAAACTGTTTTTCTTTGAAGTGAGTCTAGCTGTGATATTCAATAATTATAAAATATATTTTTTATTTTCATTTATGCCGCATAGTTTTACGAAATAATTCTGTAAAACTACCATCCCCTCCCAACCCCCTTATTTCCGAAGTTTGCAAAGGGAAAAATCTGGAATAAATAGAGTTGTTAGAGGTGTATGTAAATATTACGGGAAAAATAAAACGATATCTCTAATTAGCACAGTTTTTTATAAATTATATTAAAAAACTTTTATACGTTTCGTTCGGTACGGAACCTTCAGCGCGCGAGTCCGGCTCGGCCAGTTTTATTGCATTACTAAAGTGATGTTCTGAATGCAAACTCATGACTATTTCATCGGATTAAATCCATAATATATCGATAGAGCGGTATCGTATGGATATCGGATTATTTAATTTTATAGTGCGATATTCAACATAGTGTTGGCAATAAAGCAGTCACGTTGAACGCCAGGATGTGTGTTTGATACGGCTAATTTCAGTGTTTGCTAAACTGTTCAACAATCTTCATGATGTAAACTATAATTATTACTTCAAAGTTTACTTAGTCTTGAAGAGGTCGTATTAGTGTAGAAACCGTGTATTCGTTTATGAAGTTTTATAACTTATTGAATTATTGCTAATGATTGGGTGGCACAAGTTACGAGTAGTCAGAAGCCCGAAAGTCTGAATACCGGTCTAACCTTAGAATAAAGGCGTTGCCCGGTAACTGGGTTGCAAAGGTCTGATGGCAGTCGCTCCGTGTAATATGGTAATAGTGGTATTCAGCCGCATCAGGGGGTCTACTCCCTAAGCACGCAGTCCGTGGTTTCGGCCTTAGAGCGGGAGCACACGATGCGTTGCGGCGCCGCACCGCAAAGATATCACCGTATCAGCGGGCACACGAGCGGTGCGGCGCCGCAACGTTGTTATGTCGCAGCGGCGCCGTAGCAAAAAAATCGAAACGAGCGAGCGTGTGTCCTTCCTTGTGACGCATAAACAACTGAGCGGTGACATGCCACAGATATTTCTATGTAAGACGACGCAGCGACACCGCTCCGGCGCCGTACCGCCGCCGCAACGCATCGTGTGCCCCCGCTCTTAGTTACGAGCGTTTCCTACTCCGTATCACCTACGGACATACGATTATTTCGGGGCCCGAACTAAGAATGAATGACACCACGATTTGATAGTTGTCCCAACTACCGATGTGTTTTTGCCTGTCCGAAAAGTTGAACTTGACACTTGTTTTGTTCACTTCTACGTTTCGGGCTACTTTCGGACGGGCAACTAACTTTCGTTGACGGACGGAGTAGGCCCTCTGGTTAGACTGGAAGCTGACCCCAACATAGTTGGGAAAAGGCTAGATAGAAGGGTGGTGAAGTATTGTATTTAGTATTTATACAAATATTTACTTGCTACCATTTATGTTAATATACCGTTGTACTGTTTCTCACTAGGATGTACTAATTTTGGCTATTATACAGTGTGTAACAGTGTGTACAATAAAGTATATTCTATTCTACTTGCAGCTTCATGGCCATTTTCGATACCCTTATTTGTTAGGGTAAACTCTGATATCTATCAGAGTTTGCCCTAATAAAGGTAGAAATTTGACATAGGTAAGCTCGACGGAAGAAATTTTAGAATTTCTATCTCTAGTCAGGCAAACTGCAGATATTATAGGTTATTGAAAACGGCCGTTAGTCGTAGGTACATATTTATTTTTTGTAGCTATTTTATAAACATATAAGTTTTGGTGTAGATTACTCAAAATATTGTTTTTGTTTAGCTTAACACTTACTCATTATAAAAAATAATTTCTAGAAAACTTTCTCCTAACATAGTTATAGTTTAATGCACAAAATTTATAATAAAATATTTATAAAACTTCTGAAACAGCGTGTGTTGATACGGAGACATTGAAAAAGTTAAATGATGAAAAAATGACCTGTTACTGCAAAAATGTTCTGTATATGGTATCCGCGGCACAGCTGAAAACTGGCTTCGGAGCTATCTTGAAGATAGACAACAATATGTCGAAATCAAAGATATAAATAATGAAAATGAAGAAATTACTATTAAATCTTCCTTAGCTAAAAACGGAATGGGTGTCCCCCAGGGAAGTATCTTAGGGCCTTTACTCTTTTTAATCTATATAAATGACCTACCTGACCATATAAAATATCCATGCACCTTATTTGCCGATGATATATCAATAATAATTACTCGAGACCCTAAAACTAATTATAATGATGAAATAAACAACTCCATAGCAAAAACAATAGAGTGGATGGAAAACAATAATTTAAAAGCAAATATCGAAAAGACTAAATATGTAGAGTTTTATAATAGACATAAGTTCAAAAGTCAATTAAAAATAATACACAAAGGTAAACCCCTAACTGAAGCTAACGATATAACTTTCCTCGGTTTAAATTTAGACAATCAATGTTCGTGGAAATTGCATACTGATAAGGTATGCACTAAAATAAATAGATTTGTTTATGCTTTATGGCGACTCACAAAAATCTGCAATCAAAAGATTGCCTTACAAGCCTATCATGGGTATGTTGCCTCCCATCTACGATATGCTATACTGCTCTGGGGAAATTCAGTTCATATAAATAGGGTATTCATATCTCAAAAGCAATGTATTCGGGCACTTTGCAATGCTCCCCCACTAACATCGTGTAAAACACTATTTCCTAAATTAAAACTTCTTACTGTACCATCTTTATATATATTTCAATGTTGTATCTTTGTAAAAAAACACCCACATTTATTTAAAACTTACGGAGCGAATTGCGGATTTAACACAAGATATCCAACACGATTACTATTACCTACTATAAAAAGTCGTTATTACCATAGTAATTGTTATCCAATGACCATCAGAGTATATAATAAGCTACCTGAGACCGTAAGAAATCTTCCACAAAAAATATTTAAACGAAAACTTTATTCATGGCTTGTACAAAAATGTTTCTATTCTGTCAAAGAGTACTTAGATGCACGTACTTTCTAAAATATTATATTTCATTCACTATAATAAGTTGCACCAATTCAAACTTTGTTGTGAAAAATGTTACTTAGCTGTTTTATAAAATATTGCATGTCTGATGTTCAAATATTCATGTAATAAGATTCTAAGGTTTTTGGTATTATTTTTAAGGTTTAATATTGTATTAAATTAACCTTTAATTTGCACACCATTGTATGGTAAAATATGCGGCTACTTTTGTGACTAATGTAGAACTGTCTTTACCCATGTTTTTTGCAAATAAATATATTATTATTATTATTTTTTTGAAAGCGCTTTTGAGTTAATAATGTTCATTAGAGAAACATCTGCCTCGAAGTAATTTTATTAAATAAATAAAGCAATGTTTAAAGTGAAAATTAGTTGAGGTTAGTTTAAAGCAAAGATAATTTTATGAAGCTAATGTAGTTTTAATCGTTCCCTATAATAATATAATACATTAACTAACTATGTTGGGGTCAGCTTTCAGTCTTACCAGATGCAGATAATGCATCACATGGAATGGAATGGAAAAGTTCGATTGATTCTACGCATTAGTTTTTGGTTGGTACTCTTTCAAATCTCTCTCTAGGGTCGGTCCCTCATGTCTGAGGATCGTGGTCAGCACTAGGGTTGCATCTGGAGCGGATGATCTGCTTCCACCGGTTTCTGTCCAGCGCGTCTCTTACAACCGTGTAGAATTTGGATAACGACGAGTCTTTTATTTGATCGGTCCATCTTGTTGGTGAACGACCGCGCGATCTTTTGCCTTCGGTGTTCCCAACCACAATCAATTTTTCCAAATTTTCGTCGCCTCTGCGCACTGTGTGGCCAAAGTATGAAAGACTATAAGACTATACAGGCTGTAAGGGTAAACACAGTTATCCTTGAAACCAGTGATTTGGATTCATTTATAGAACGTAAAATCAATGAAAGATAACAAACTTTTTTTTTTTTTCTAAAGTTTTCATTTTTCCTCAAAACCATTTCACCCTATGCGCGGGGGCTACAAGCTACGGGAGGGGGCGCGGGGAACTCGCCGCGTGGCCTGACGCACGGCCCCGCACAGTTTGCTACCCCAGTCAGTCAGCTGTCTCGTTAGCGAGTGTGTGTACGCCGCGTCATAGCGCCGCCGCGCCGCTCATTTCTCGCGCGTATATTTTTTTATTTATTTTTTACTCTGTCCTATAATTTTATATTTAAGTCAACTACCCATGGTTTGAGTGATAACGGTGTTTACCTTTACATGCTGTATATGTATATAAGACTCTTTCAAATATGGAAAGTGAAAAGCAGCATTTTTGGCATAGTATTTTATTTTTTTACCATCGAAAACGTAAAAATACTATTTAATCAAGAAAAAAATTATCCAATGTGTATGTAAAAGATGTATTAACAGACTGCCAAAACTGGTTTGCAAAATGTCGATCTGGCAATTTTGATGCACCACGCTCTGGTAGGCCAGTTGAAGCTGATGAAGACACAATATACATTAATTGATGCAAACAAATAACAACTCGTGAGATCGCTGAGAGATTAATTTATGGAATTCGACCGTTCATGATCATTTGATACAAGCTTCTTATTCTTCTTCTCGTATCGATGATACATGTAATTATATCACTTGGGCCCAGTAGGTGGCCACGTTTATTGCCGCGTCTGAGGCGCTAATCAGATCGTCAAGGGTGCAGGTGAACGGACAGTTGGGACAATCCAGCATGTGGGACATAGTCTGATCAGGAGCTCCGCAACCACTCTGGGTGTCATACGAGTCTAAGATGCCCCATTTCGCCAAATTATGTTTGCAGCTGCCTACTTGGGTGCGCAGTCGATTCATGCCTTCCAAATAGGTCACTGCAATTCACTGCCGGGAGGCAGGTGTTCCTGGGGCTTCAAGTAGCTGGTGGATATCTTTCTTCAATTTATAATACAAGCAATTATACAAGCTAAAATCATACAAGCTAAAATCATACAAGCTAAAATTATACAAGCTAAAATTATACAAGCTAAAATTATACAATTATACAAGCTAAAATTAAATTAATCCTAATTAATTACATAACATCACACCTGTAACCCGAAGAGCTGTGCAGAGGTGTATAGTACAACCTCATTTCGCCGTTATGTTTAAGTCCCATGTCTATTACATTTATCACGAGCCTATTGCCATCAACCGGGCACAAATCCAGATTCTGGGCTGCTACTGAGAAATTTCACACGCAAAAACCCAATAACAATATATCCAACCTGGGGCTCGAACCTAAGACCTCACGCTCAGTACTAGACCAACGAGGCAGTAGATAATGAATTATTACCCTTTTACAGTCTATTATAGATACATAGGATAGCTCAGTCAACATATATGTCGATTATGTTACCATCCCATCAAGCCACTTAATGCATGTTATCTATCTCTGCATAGTGCTGGCTAATTATTCCACATCTACCGCTGGTGTACTCTACCATCTGCACTGCTGCAATCAAGTTAACAGAAACAATGGCCCACAGCTTTTAGATAATGTGTGCTGTTTATAACTTAATCGGGCATAAGGTTTTAAGAATAGTAAAAAATAAACTTCGTTTTTTTTTTACAACAAAAAAGTAAAATCTTTAAAAAAAAATATAGTTTTCTATTAAAGGAAATTGTAAAAAAATATAATATTGCCAGGACTTAAAATAAATATACAGGGTGTACACGAATTCATGTAATTCCTTCAAACCACATTATTGGTATAGATTAACCCCCCGCACGGGATTTAGATTGATTAAAAATAAAAGTGAACTTTGTTTTCCCCATATTTTTATGTGATAGCAAATTTCGATGCTATGCATAAATGAATGAAGGCACGGCGACACAGCTGACGGGCACCACTAGCGTGATATCGCTCCACGCAGTAAGTTAAACTTGGGACGCTAAAATTACTCAGATACAGAATACCATGGTTCATTTTATGAAAACGTTTTTTTGTTGATTCTGAAAAAACCTATGCAGGGTCAATCAGTGTCACCAGTAGATCACGCGGTTTGAAGATTAATTTTTTAATCCTATTAATTCTTTTAAAAACATTACTGTGTCAACGAAAGCAATCTACAAACTGTCAGAAAAATATATGAAACACGTTCACCATTTTCAAATGAAATGTAGTCAGAATTTTATAAAGTTCTAGCAACTACATGAAAACTATCTACCTTAACTCTAACATATGTGTATACTGTCATGAAGTTTTATCTGGTTTGCGCTTTGCCTTAATAGCCCACATCGTCGACAGACGGGAGACATAAATTCGAGGGATTATTGACAATCCAGCTGCCAGAGTAGGGTGACTTCCTAATGCACTGTCTGCTTGGACTGAAGGTTTGTGACGTTGTGTATTATGTGGTTACACGTAATCATTTGATGGATGATCGTTTTCAAATTTGTCGTTTTATGCTCAGTAAATGTTTTTTTATTTATTTTTATGGATGGGAAATCGTCATATGGCTCCTTCGTCAGGAGTGTCATACTCTTACTGACTAAAACCCATCCGTGTTCCTCCTTTACGTTCCAGGGCCGCGGTAACTTTTCGAACAAGCTCCGCAACCTTGGCAGGCTATGCTCGGCATACGTGGAATATAAACTATGTATTAATAATATTAACAAAACAACAATTAACAATAATTGTAAATGTCTCCGATACAAAGGTCGCAGCAAAACTGAGAGGCGAGCGCACCGCATACTGTTTTATAAACCGTTTTGACAGATCGTGAAGTAAATGTGCGACTACCTCCTCGACATCATTAAATCTCTAACAATATTATATACTTAGTTTTATTTGTCATAAATTATAAAGTAATATTTCTCTCACATTTGCGTTGGTTTTCCACAAAACAATAAAGATAACTTTAAAACAATCAGAAATAATTAAAATTATATTTTAATCCCTGTATTGTTTTGAAAACCTGGTGATCCTACATGGGAATCCGACGAAATAGACTAACGAAAGCCAACATAGACGGATCCTGCAGGCAAGGAAAACACGAGAAAATCCATGCTTAAATACTGCTTATGTTCATGTGTAAACATTGATTACTTCTCTCCAGTGAAGGTTATTGAACCCTTCGGTTTTTATTTGAACTCTTTGGAAATGAAATGACTTTTTCGAGTACGAAGGGATTTGGTTTCAAATGTTTTGATTAAGGTAACGTTTCAAAGTCGCAATTATTACGTGGGTACGGTTTCTTCGAAATTAGGAATCCAATTTGAAAAGTTCAGTTAGTTGGGAAAATATATCGAAACGAGAATATTTACTGTTAGAAGTTCAGTTATGTTCTGAGTAAGTCTTTAGTGCACTCTATTTTTCCAAGGTCGCCACTCAGACTATAGAGGCTATTTCACATAATTACTTTATCATTTTGATTTTTAAGCGTTTACTTGTTTCACTCGTATAGCAATAAGTAAACTAAGAACCTATGTATCTAGATAGTATTACCGCGGTATTACATAACTTTTCATGTAAAAGAATGCTCAGACTAAATTAAATAAAAAGATGGAGCTACGTCGTTAAGGGATCGTTTATAAATTAATATCTTTTGACTTTTTTAACCTAAACTTTTGAAAAAATCTTTACACCAACTTTAGTATCAATATCAGACCATTATTTGCTAAAAACATGCACACAAAGGGTTGAGAACTGATTCGTTCTTTTTCTTACGAAATCGGGATGATATGGCTTCATAAACAATGATGGAATTTTAAAGAAAATGCTCATGTACAAAAAATGATTATGTATGTTATGCAAAACAATATTTATCCATTCTGTTACGTTTGAATTTCAAAGAATCAATTACTTATAACAACACAAAAACATAACATAGCGCTTGTATTCCCCGAAGGGTTGGCAGAGGTGTATGCACAGCTTCATTTCCCTGTTAAGTCCCATGCAATAGGGGCGAGTTTATTGCCATCAACTCGACGACACAAATCCAGACTCCGGGCTGCTACCGAGAAATTTCACACGGAAAAACCCAATAACACTTTGCCGGACCTGGACCTCACGCCCAGCAGTCGCGCTTGCGACCACTAAGCCAACGAGGCAGTCACACATAACAAAAACGTTATGTAGCTACGAGTATGCTTGTTTAGGCAGCATGTTCAGGCAATACCGACGGAATAAGTGAACGAATAACCAGCTGGAAAAAAAATACTGTAAATTCGCTCAAGGACTTGTCACACAGGATGCATTCTGCGTCCTACGATCCGGTCAAATCGAACGCAGCCCGTATCTTATGTGAACACCATTTGCGTTTTATATATATTTTATGTAATTACGATCTGACTATGCGAGCACAAACAAAGAACGTAGGGAACGCACCGGTCAGGCGGTCGGGGTGGGAAGGTAGTGGACGGGCTGCCCAGTTGCGGGCAGGCGGACAGCGGGCGGCGGGCGACACGCAATCAAATATAAAACGGCCGCTGTTTGCCCTGCCCGTCAGATCGCTGATCGTGCCCGGATCGCTGACCGAATGCCCTGACCGGATGCCGTGCCCGGATCGCTGACCGATTGCCCTGACCATGAAGTTCACATAGAATGTGGGCTGCGTTCGACTTGACCGGACCGGAGGACGCAGAACGCATCCAGTGTGACAAGTCCTTTAAGGTCAGCCTAATCTGAACTAGCTGACTAGCCGCCCTTAGCAGTTACACCGGTCAGGTCTACCCAAAATGTGAACCATTTTCATTTCATTCCCGAACTGTGCTAAAGTATACATGTAAATAATATGTAGGTGTAACATTTTTCTAAATATTTCTTAAGTCAAAGTGACGATAGATTGAAGAGTACATATTCGGTTTAAAACAATATAAAATGTTTACGTTCTATGCGCCATTAAAACTTTATGGGTTATTAAATTTTACGTTTCGTGCACGTGATGCCACTTATAAAATAATTCTCTTTGTTTAATGATAGTAGTTACAATTAAAAGTACAATGTAACTGTAGATAATTGCTTTGAAAAATCATCTCATGAGTGTAATAATTGTATTGAACCCTTTCAAAAACCATTTTCGGAAAGTTTGTTTTAAAGTTATTTTTATCTCAAGTACCTAATGAATGTATTACAAGTGCCTTATAAATACTGCATTACATTAAAATTTTATAAAACGTTTTTCTTCACTGCTTTAACAATACAAACCCACGCTCACACCCACGGGAAAATATAAGACAAGGGCTGTATCTATTGTTGCTATTTTTAGATACATACAACACAACTCGCATTGTATACAGTATCACCAGATGTAAAAACATAGTGCTTTCGACTTACAGTCACTCCCAATTTATGCTTAAAAAAATATTTACACAAAACTAGCTGCCTCCCTCCCTCCCCCATCTTCTTCCTTCTTCGTACCCAATATTCTTCAACAAGTAGTATTTTCAAAAATCTCTGTCTGCTGTTTTCTTTAAACTTCCAGTTTAGCCGTGAAAACAGCAGACAGAGAGATAGGCTCATAAGTATTTATAACTAGCTCTTGTCCGCGGCTTCGCTCGCGCTAATTTAGAATTTAACAATCAACTCTTTACACACTACTAAAGTTTCCATAGTAATATAATTCAATCATGATTCGAAAGACCCGTGGAGCCATCTATTATCGTTATTGTTATTTTTTTCGGGAACAGTACTTGTTTTCGGGATGAATGGTACCCTATGTCCGTTTCTGTATACCTGACAACGTATATCCAAAATTTCACGCTTAAACCACTGAACCCATGATGGGTTTAGGCGTGAAAAGGTAACATACAAACAAACTTACTTTCGCATTTAAAATATTAGTTAGGATATTTGTATAGATACTTCTATATTATATAAAATCGCTACATAATGTAACTACACATACATATTATAACACTCGGGTGCAATGGATCCAGGTCAACAGTTTATACCTCAATATCTCGGAAACTAAGAATGATAGCGTATTCAAATAAAAAGTATTTTATAGACTATTTAAGAAGATTTTTTAATTTAATTTGAGTAGTGTTAAATAGTCTACAAAATACTTTTTATTTGAATAAACTACCATTCTTAGTTTCCAAGATATTACGGTTTATGTTGGTGACCCGGATTCGTTTCTTCCGAGTGTAGTGTGCTATTATCGTGCAGTGTCATGTGTTATTGATTCCTAATTCACGCCCTCGCGAAGTCGTGAACGTATCACCAACAATTACAGCTGAGTTATCAAGGTTGAATAACATGATACGAAAAATTAGTAAACTCTAGCAAATAGTTTTGATTTCAACATTGGCAATATCTGTGATTGATTTTTAATTGACGCGCAATGCAATTGTCAAAATTAAAGGAAATCGTATTTATTTCTTGAAATTAATAAGCACTAGCGACCCGCCCCGGCTTCGTCGTGTACGTTTTATAGCTTAATAACTTTCTCTTGAATTACTCTATCTGTTAATAAAACCGCATCAAAATCCGTTGCGTAGTTTTGAAGGTCTAAGCATACATAGGAACAGACAGCGGGAAGCGACTTTGTTTTATACTATGTAGTGATATTGCTGAACTTTCTAACATAGCGAGGTCAAGAACATTTTAACGTTTGTACAACATTTAACGCTGTGAGGCTAAAAAGGGTTCCTAAATAAACAGTTAGCATACCTAAATCGCACCCAATAGTATAATCTTCTTCTCTCCTGTCGGCACGAGCTAGATGAGAATCACTCATGCCAATCAGCAAGGTTGGTAGCAGGGCTGATTGCCCAGGGTGCGCCGATCGTACTTGAGTATCGTAGCTCGTGGAGGCTTGTTTAATGCATCCCAATAGTATAATAACTATGTATTCTAGAGAGCCATTAGTATGTCAGTAAATGTCACTGTTATGCGGTAATATAAGTGCTGGTTGTGGTTCACCATTTTGCCGTAATTCATCCATGTGACATTTATTTACTTTAGTTTTATTACGGATTTGGTTTCATGCAATATATCTATAGCTACTACTATTAGTATTATGTTATGAAATTCGAGTTTTCAGTATGCTTTCATAACTTTATGGCTCTTATGGGCTTGTAGGACTCACTAGTCAATTAATAAATAAGTATACTTAGTCATATTTATGATTACTTACGGTTTATTCTCTTGCATTTTCCGGGATTGCCCGAATAGTTGCGGGCAAAAGCGGAGCCCTTTATCAAGAGCTTAACACGCGGCGAGGTCCTTAGAATATCCCGTAATTATTATAAACCAGCTGAGGTTTTGAGACTACAGGATAAATACTTAAACTATGAGAAATAGAGAAACATTGTCAAAGGAACCATAACCTTGATTTCGGAAGAAAATTAGACTGCATTAAACAGGGTTAAGTAGTACGCATTTACGCAGTTTAACTAACTGTAAAATAATAATTGAACTCAATTCAGAACAGTCAACGTTTTTTTTCTAATAGTCAAAGACACTTTCATCTCTTTGCAACTACATATAAAAAGATGTTTCAAAGGGAATAAATTCTGACTGTCTTCCCACGCTTTGTCTGAGAGGTGTCAAGTGTGCGTGGTAAGTTATAATTCTGTTTAAGTCGCTTCGTGTGAAATACTCAGCCACATCTTGTTAGAATAATGAAAGCTAGAATACTGAAGGTAATTCAAGTGGCAACGCAAATGCACAATTTAAAAAAATAACATATTTCAACTCATTTTTGTCTCTGCCTGTCGTCGATTTTCTGTTCGACATAGGACTTTTTTAAATTGCGCCACAAAAACTTCCGCATTCTGTATTTTATCTTCGATATTTGTATTTCGCAGTCGACTCGCGACCTCGCCGCGTGATCAGTTCATGATTAAGGGCTCCGTTTGGGAAATTAGTCGGGCAATCCCGAAAAATGCGCGTGAGTAAACCGTACAGAACTAATCACAACTATACCTTTATGTAGTCTTACTTAGTATTGCAACACCCGGTTCTCCGTCTTGTTTAAACGAAATATACATTATTATATTACGTAATATTACAGTTCTAGGTCAACATTTCACGTATGCTAAAAAGGGTTCTAGTACCTCAAGAGAATACTCTAGTACTAACTTTTTACTCAACTAAAAACTTAAGGGTTAACCTCATCTCAACTGCTGTCCTAAAGGCTACTTGAAAGCTATTTTATTTTCTATCTTTTTCCTTATTCCTTTTAGTAAGCAGACCTTTGTTCTCGGTTGAGGATTTACGTGATAAATTAATGTTCTCAATTTAGTTTATAGGTATATATGATCATACATAATGTATGATCCGGGGACCTCCCGCCAATGGAGGTCGTACTGTGAAACAAGATACCTTGCTAAAATTTTAAACAAATCTGTACCACGATAAACAATTTGTCTAGTATATCCTAATGCTGCGTGATTGCTAAGTTCAATAAATATATTTATAAATGCAATGCCAGACTTCGGTCTACATTAGATCTCTGAACTTTTAACGGCAAAAGAGTCGCAAGAGTTGTTTTTTTTTTATGAATATTTTCGATAGGATTAAATATTCTGATGGATAGATACCGGGTTGCGGAGGTCAGATGGCAGTTGTTCCGTGTAAAATATTGGTATTCAGTTGTATCAGGGCAGATAAGGAGTCGATCTTGATAAAATTGGAAGGTTAGATAGAAGAGACACCCTGTTGTAATACGGAAGGACGAAGTGTGCGAAAAATTATAATTGTTAGCGTTTCTTTACTTGGATTTACAATAATGTATCACTATCACAATCATCTCATGATAAACATTCAAAGGCAATCGGATCGCGCGAATCGGATTTATCGGATATTTGATATAAGTAGAGCAAACTGACAAAGGAAAAGTTTGATATACAAGTCGTACACGTTGGTAACTTGTTAGCACATAATGTAGCTCTGTACTGCTAGAAGAGAGAGGTAGATACATGGAATCAGATTTCTTATTCAGGCCTCTATTGAGAACCAAAGTTACCTTTAAGTTTCTAGTTTTTTTTAGGCCGGGAATTAATTTTTTCAATATGAGAGAATGAGCTTCTGTTTTGCACTTTCATGTACTATTCGTTCAACCGATATAATGTGAAATGTTATATTAATATATACATGGCACGCATATATTATCTTGTTGTAGAATTAAACACGAGAAAAAATCCCGGTGGTCATTTATTTCATCCTTATCCTACTATGCTGCGGGCAAATTGAAAGTATCACTGATGACTATTTTACAGTCAGTTATTGTTTTTTTTTTTCCTTATAAATATAAAAAATAGTTGCTCATTAAAAAAATCGACAACTCTATAAAGTTACGAATTCATAAACACTAATGGACCGTGACACCAAATATGACCTAAAATGTAAACTCAGCTGATGATAAGCCTTAGCGTATTTTTACTATGAAATCTTTGAGCAGAGCGATCTCTCTAAAACTATCGACTATTGGGGAAAGGTGTAAAACCTGTAATACCTTTTTGGATTAGTACCGCCTTGTCGACTAACGTTGTTTACCTATATTTTTCATTAATTGGTACAATCTCGTTGATTACACAACAGAAATTTAATACACCTAGGATTTTGTATGGCCATTAGCAAGCTCACGTGTGGCGATAACGAAGTTCTGTCATTTAAGCCATTTTAATCCTGGTCGGTCATTGACATGTGAGCATTAATCACAGATCTGCTAATGAAATTTACGCAGTGCACACAGAGGACCACGAACCCCTATTTTAATTAATATTGATGGATATTAAATTCTCTAATGGACCACGTTTATATTAATGGAGTAATGGATGCCGAAGTGTCCAATATGCCGTTTGTACACAAGCTAAATGATTTATTTCTGAAAACTGTGCTCGGTGCACATGAAATGTTCTCTGACTAAAATAATCCTAAAAATATATTATTCTTTTAGTTTGTTTGTGGTTTTAGTTTTTGGTTGTTTTGTAGTAGCAACTAGGGACTGAATATATATAGGTACTATAGTTGCGAAGGGCAAAAGCAACCGTGGGTGTCACATAATTCCACGAAGGGTTTAACTGTTTTCAAGAGACTATTTTTCGTTGTTATTTCATTACAAAATTATGACACGTTACGGTTTCTGACAGTATTAATAGATAAGATCGTTACGCTGTCAACCGTGAAAGGTCAACTTTTATAGTTCGTCTATTGAATTATATGTATACCGAAGTCGGCCGAGCGAGAATTAAATAAGTTTTCCAATAAATGTCACTTTGCGCCTACAAATTGTTTACGAAACAGCGGTGCGAGGACGGATCTTTATATCGAGTCGATTCGAAAATTTATCTATTCTAAACGACAACAGCTGTCGTTTTATCTATATCTTATGTCAAATTTGACGTTTAGAATAGATACATTTCTCGAATCGAGTCGATAAAAAGATCCGTGCTCGCACCGCAGATGTGAGGACGAAACCACAACTTAGGGCTGATGCAGACAAAAAAGATCAAGCGTTTCATGTTCTCTGTTCAATGCGTTCAAAGATCGAACGTTTTGCTGAAGTCAGGCTGTCTGGCGTGTGCGTTGTTCTAAATCAAATCTGAATGCTAACCGCTGTATTACTCGACGGGATCTTAGTTTGTTTAAAGCAATCTATCATAAACAATATGAAAGAATTAATAATTTCAAATTACTTGCTGTCGTTAAATATTCGATATTTACTCTCTGTTCAACGAAAGACGAGTACTAATATAGCGGTCATTTAGTATAATGTAGCCGCAAGGAGACTGCTATCGAAAAAACGTAAACGACATCATCAAAAACCGTAAAATACCTATCATCATCATCATCTGCCTAGCCTTTTCCCAACTATGTTGGGGTCGGTTTCCAGTCGAACCGGATGCAGCTGAATATCAGTATTTTACATGGAGCGACTGCCTATCAGACCTCCACAACCCAGTAACTGGGTAATACGATACTCTTGGTGAGACTGGTTGTCAGACTTTCTGGCTTCTGACCAACAGTAACGACTGTCAAAGATCTACAAATGACAGCCGGGACCAACGGCTTTACGTGCTTTCCGAGGCACGGAGGAAACTCGCTATGGTAAATGGTCACCCATCCACAGACCAACCTCGGCAAGCGTGGCTTAACCCTAAAATACCTATATTATCCATGTTTTGTTTTAAAAAATACATTTGATATTCTTTGAATGGTAACGTTTTGTTGAAAAACATCAGAACCCTTACATTGAAAAACCCTATAAGTATCATATTTGCTAAATACAGTGAAAGTTTTCCACACTATCTTTACAGAACTTTATCATATAGTATATCACATCACAGACATACCACTTACATACGAACTCTTCATAACCTCATTTCGATGTTACAATACGTTTTTCCTTTCCTTGTTATTTCTTTAATGGATTCTGTTTACGAATGAAAATAGACAGTGCCTTTCGACTGGTAATATTTTAAGAGTGCCTGTGATACCTGCCATAAGAGTTATACCATTAATACAAAAGCAGCTTTGAAAATAATATAAATCTACATTGGATATATAATCTATGTGTCAGTTTCACTAAAAATGTAACCTACACGTGCACTTTTCAAAATATGCATTGATTTTGTGGACCGTAAAAAATGGATCTTTCTTTTGACTCTATTGTCACCTGTGTAAGCATAATAACACCTACTACTAATTTTAAAAAGGCAAAAGAGTCTATATATAGACCCAAATGATCCACGGCCTTGAAAAATACTTTGCGTCCATCTTGAGTCTAGAAATAATTCGATTTAGATTCCGACTTCGATATCAAAGGGGCGAATAAAAAGTTAGTCAGTTTCCTAGCTCTAAAAGTTGGTATAAATACTAGAAAGTTTGATATGTAGGTAACAGAAAATTGAGAGAGGAAGCCTTGTAGCTACTTACATAATTATGAAAGTTTAGCAAGCAAAATTAAGCAAGGCACCTGGCTTAAGTAGACTCGTTAGTTTATAATTATTTCAATATCCTGTAAATTCCTTCGTATAACGCGCAATGCAGTGTTGAAAGTAATTACGAAACTCGATTATATTATATCGGGGCACGTTGTTTACTAATTAAGCTAAGGATTCAAGGAAACCGCGGCAGAAGGACTTATTTGTTGCTGTTTATATTGAAGCTCGTGACGTCATTTGTTATGGCATTGCGACATCCAGTTTGACTTTCTTTGATTTGATTAGGTAATCACAAAATTGTTCACAGTTTTGAATTATTTACGAGGAATAATAATATTTTGTAACATTTAGATTGAAAATGAAAAGCAGAACAGTAGATCAGAGCCAAGCCCTAACCAACCAAAACAACTTAAAAGCACATAGGTACCTACGTAGAGATCATCATTCTCCTGCCCTTACCCCAATTTGTTTGTGGTCGGCGCAACATGTCTTTTTCTTCCATACTTCTCTATTAGTCGTCATCTCGGTAGTCACCCCCTTTCTAACCATATCATCATTCACACATTCCATCCATCGTTTCTTTGGTCTTCCCCTACTCTTATAGCCATCGACATTCATACTCAAAACTCTCCTCACTACATTTTCCTCATTCCTCCGTAACACGTGCCCATACCATGACAACCGATTTCCACACAACTTTTCAGCTATCGAAGCCACTTTCAAACTTCCTCTTATGCCTTTTATTCCTCTTACCTACGTAGAGATAAGATTTGCAAAAAAAAAATAAGGCCTGAAGCCAAAATTTATTAAACAATTAAGCAAATTGGCGAAACCATTAATCGGACCGGCAACAGGCCGGCCACAAGGAAAAAGAAACTAAGAGTAAGCAACAAGTGGATAAAACCTTAGCCTTTTTGCCAATTTATTAGCAAAGGGAATATGGAACAAGTAACACTACATCATAAAACATTTAATATAATCTCTTACATACGTCACCAGGGTGTAGAACAAGATAATATTTATCAACCCTTTCGTGTCGTGCATACAAGCGTGACATGTGACGTCATCGTCTGGCCGTCAAACCGTGTTTTACGAGCCGTATCGAAAGTTCATGGGTTTATTGCTAATGTTATGTCCAAGATATTTAGGAGTTTTGACATTATATTTAGTACTTGATTGATAGATTGCTTTATTTTATTATTTGTGGGGTGGTTAATTCTCATTAGTGCATATTGATGACTCCCTGGGACTTCGTTTACTTGAATCGCCACCACTTGTAAATGTTGTTTTAAGAAAATAATATTATAAACATCCATTTTTCGAGTCTTTTAAAAAAAACTATACATCTTCATCATCATTATTCAGCCGAAAGACGTCTAGTGCTGGATATAGGCGTCCCCCGTCCTGTCCTTCTCGCATCCAGCGAATTCCCGCGACCTTCATCAGGTCATCGGTCTAACTATAACAACTGTAAATTGCAATGGACTTCTTGTTAAAATATCTTGCTTACGTTGACACCACGCCAAATTAATTCGATTTATCTGCTTAAGATAAGCAAGAGTTGTTTGTTTAATATTGGTAATATTCTCATGACACAATTTAATATCACGTGTATTGCATGACGTAATAAGTTTAAACTTGGTTAAAACCCTTCACTTAATAGCCAAGTAATTAAACAAACAGCTTGCTTTGAAAGATAAAGCGGATTGTTTATGTAAAGGATACAATGTTTGTACTTGGTTTAGATTAGGATGATAATTTTTTGTTAGAGTTTGAAACAATTTTGCGACTTTGCTTTTGGATAAAAGATAAAAGTATATCTATTCTTTTACACGTGTTGAACGTGAATCGATACATAGTAAAAACATTCAATGTTTCCGCAGTGATTCTAATACCGCAGATGTACGTAAAAAAACTGAAGACGTGGGTAAACTAATAATGAAAGTGCACTTACCTTGGTTTTTATTCGCCTTCTTTCCTACTTCGAGAGTGCTGACCAAATCTACTTTATAATCCCGAAACTACTATTTATACAACTTAACTCATCAAAATTGTATACAGCATGACTGGTTAGACACTTTATACCCGGAAAACCATGAACTCTGTTAATCATTTTGTACAACTTTTACTTACTATGGGACGGACTCTAAATATTGCTTAACAAAATGTACGGAATAGCAGTTTTTTTTTCACGAATTCTTCGTGAGTTCTTCGAATTCCGTACCCAAAGGGTAAAACGGGATCCTATTACTAAGACTCCGCTGTCCGTCCGTCAGTCTGTTGGCTGTATCTCATGAACCGTGATAGTTAAACAGTTAAAAAACAGAATAAAATAAATATTTAAGGAGGCTCCCATACAACAAACGTGAATTTTTTTGCCCGTTTTAATAGATAATGGTACAGAACCATTCGTGCGCGATTTCGACTCGCATCTGGCCGGTTTTTTTTTCTTTTAGGAAATTTTGTATAGAATGATGAGTAGAGTTCGCGTTTTTAGAATGTAAAGCCAGTTATTCTGTATTATACCGTTATATCATGTTTTCCAACTTCAAGCCAAACGTTTTATAAGTTTCAAGACAGCTCAAAAACAGGCTTAAAGTTTCCCCTCCCTGTTTAGCACTGGAACTCAAATATCTATCCACTAGACTGTCTCCCGAAGCTAAACTCCACTAACCACTAACCCACTTCCCCATCAAACACAATGTTACTCGTACCGTTAAGCTACTAGCACCTAACTCCAATCTGTTTGACTAAAGCTTTTGACTCAGTTAACATCCAACTACCGTGAAACGGGTTTGTAGTCTATCCGTAGGTAATTAATATTCTCACGCGGCAACCCACGTGCGTTTAATAAAACTGATTATTAGCATATTTAGGACAGTTTGTGGTTACAGTTGTTTCAGTTTCGAAAGTTTTGTTAGACGAACGTTCCTTTGTGTACAAGGGAGATATGAATAAATAATTTGAAGCGGTTTTCTGTTGCGGAATAAATAAATTAAAAAATATTTTTGGGAAATACTCTGTGGTTTTTTTTTTGTTTAATCGTTGTGATGGAAAACTGTGTGTTTTATGCCTATATATTTCTTAAGGTATAATTGAATTCAGGTTACTATCATGCAAAGTTCTCAGAACTTAGTAGATAAAAGTTACTATGTTCTAGATTCAAGATAATGAATGAATAGACCGTAAGTTTGCTATCAATTCAGCCCCTTTTACAATATGACAATCTCCGTTCGCCGAGAATATTGAACGTCAATGGGAATAGGAATGACATGGAAGAATCGCGTAACCTATCGAACACTTAATATGTCAATGCAATACATCATACTGCACAGACATTGACCTTAGTATTCCTTGATAATGCGGAACTGTCATTTTGTCGAAGCGGTATTTTAACCTTTTTATTTGATTTGCTTAATTAAAACGACCGGGAAGCATTCTCCCAGACTACGAAAGTCCCGTCAATTCCCGAAAATATTTTCCTGACGATCACATGTATCGATTGACGAAAATCGAATTTACAAGGGTTCTTAAGTGAAACACCGACAGCGGTGACTCCGTCGATGTCGTTCGGGAAAACGCTACGAGAAAGAAAATTAATTTAGTTCGACGTGAAGTACTGAAAGGAAAATGCCCATAGAATTTATGAGCATCTTCTACAAAACGTGCCTCCAACGCGGTGCGTTAATGTAAACTAGTTTGCAAATCCATGTCTCTAGCGCAGTCCCTACTCCTTTGTGAATTAAATTTTCCATAGAAAATAACTTAGCTTCTGTTCAATTAAGCTTTGTCTCAGAATAGAATGTCTGCAAGGTTCATTGTTTATTGTATTAACGAAAGACATTGTTTTGATCAATATTTCAACGTGAGGGAATTCAATGGGCTAAGGCTTATGTTGCGTTACCTTTCGTCCTAAGCTGGGCAGTGCGAGTGCATTGGGTCGAACATCGAGTTTTATGTCGCAAAAATAACAAGTTATATGTCTTCTTTACTTGTGGCTTATGTGTAGAGGCGCGTAGCTGCGCGGGGTGCGCGTAGCCGCGGCAGATGCGCGTAGCCGCGGCAGATGCGCGTAGCCGCGGCAGATGCGCGTAGCCGCGGCAGATGCGCGTAGCCGGGGCAGATGCGCCAAGGTGTGCGAGATATGCGTAGCCGCGTCCGCGTGTGATGTGCGTAGCCGCACGTGACGTGCGCAGCCGCGCGAGTTTTGCGTAGCCGCGTGCGATGTGCGTAGCCGTGGAGATGCGTGTATAGTTGGTTTACAGTAGGAAAAATGTACATGCTGCCATTATACCGCTGAATTAGCCCTGCACCGCAGCTGTTTATTACTATGCTTATAACTTATAACTAGATTAGAAAATCATATTCAAATATTTCACTCTAAATTCATGACTACTCGTCACTTTTGAAACTACATAATAATTACCAACTAAGAAATCTGGTAGTCACTTGTTAGACTAAGAACTCAAAACTATATGACCTTTAAGTAATTTGTTGTACCGTCAAACTTAACAATAGTAATTGAAAGTTAGTTGTTATTGATGTTCACTGAGTTCATAAGAATTTTAACAATTTGAGGTGTTAAAAGTTTTGTTTGTGGGCGTTTGCTACAAATAGTTCTGTTCTATGATTATTTCGTTTTAAATGTACGAGTATACGTCTGCTGATTCTACCGAGGGAGCTACCTCCTACGCTTTAAAAGTATCCGTCATGCAAAGTCGGCACATGAATGTGTCAACAACCTGCGTGGGTATACAACATAGTTTTAAATCTTTTTTAAATAACTACTTTGTGCAATGTTGTCATAGTTTAATTTGTTTTTTAAAACTATGACTAATTTTACGTGATAATTACGTCTAACCGGTTTCGAATGAAATAACCTGAGCACTTTGCACTTAGTTAAAATTACTTGAATGTTTCTTGTAAACGAATTACTCGTGAGTAGTGTATAATTGCTTACTTTTCTGCATAAGTTGTTAGTGTGAACTGTAGGTAATGGATTACTTGGTACGCTTTAAGTACTTCACTTATACTTAAATATCAACTACGTAATGTATTTATTTATTTATATACTCTTTATTGTACATACACCAGATTAACAAAACAAGGAAAAACAATTTAAAATACAAAAAATGTACAATGGGTGGTCTTATCGCGCAAGGCGATCTCTTCCAGACAACCTTTGGATGGACTGGAAGAATGGAAAGAGAAAAAGGGCAGTCGGTGTACTTGTACGTTACGTACATATTATTACATTTACATCAATATGAAAAAAACATAAATATTATAAACTAATAAATTTATCGGGTGTAAAAAGACCCTTAACGATAACGAAAACCACGTATTCTACCCATCATTGGGATCATTTTTTTCGAACACACCATACCTGGGAAATCATTGGTTTTGGAGATATTGAAGGTCAAAGTACAATTTTTTTTTTAGTTTTTTCCTAAAACTATTTCCATGTCATAATTCTAAACTTTCTTCCATACAAACATTATTAAAAATTTCAATTTTTCCTAACAAATTCGCATTTGAAGTTACAAAAACGCAATGAATATCAAACGCACAAGATCGCCTTGGTTTGGCTGTGTGGCCGCTGCACGCATGCAAATGCGCGGCATCGCCACAACCTTATTTTGCGCGCTACAAAAAAAAGCGTTTTTATTTCATGCCAAAAAATAAAAGTCGTTTCCCAGCAATTATTTTTGGTCAATGTTGTTTAGTTTGATGTATAGAGTGCGTAGATTTCGGCTATGTGATGGGTCTTTTTACACCCTGTATATCAAACATAAGAACGGAGGAGAGGAATGAAAGAAATAGCATAATAATATAGTACGTAATGTAGTACACAGGACACCTAACCGTTTCAATAAGAGTCGTATTTATAATATTATCTGTCTACCTCGTTGGGCTAGTGATCCCAAGCGCGACTGCTGAGCATGAGGTCCTAGGTTTGATCCCCAGGTCGGGCAAAGTGTTATTGAGTTTTTTCGTTTGGAATTTCTCAGCAGTCTGAGTCTGGATTTGTGCCCGGTGATTTGCTGGTAATAGGCTCGCCCCCTATTACATGGGACTTAAAGATAACCGCAAAATTAAGGTGTACGATACATCTCTGCCCAACCCTTCAAGGAATACAGGTGTAATATTATGTTATAATAATAAAGCACAAATAAAAATACTTCATTTAAACTGCTGATCAAACCCACAATTCTACAACAACTTATTGTTTTACAACATACTGCCCTCTAAATACTACAAACTGTATTAGTGCTCATTCACACGAAGACGATTCGTTTTTTTGACGAATCGTCTTTTATAACGATTTGTTTTTTTTTTTTTGACGGCCGCTATTCTTTTTAAATGACTGTGTTCACATGCATCACGAATCGTGAAAAATGTCGGACACGTCTTAAATCACGTATCGTCTTTTAAAAAACACGTTCGTCATTAAACACGAATCGTGATTTTTTTGTGACGGGTCCGTCGTATTCGATAGATTCATGTAGTGTGTAGATTCATGAAACGAATGTGAACATCAATTCGGCTATTTTGCCGAATCGTGATAATACACGATTCTATATGCAATGTGAACATCTATCCGTCATGACGTATCGTGTTATATGAAGAATCGTCAATGACGGAACCCGTGTGAATGAGCCCTTATTTTATTTTTCAAAGTTCTGTATCACGTAACTAAAATAACGTAAATGATACATGTTTATGTAACAGTTTCTTCTAATTTATCTCTCTTTCAATCGTCTATTTCACTATTATGCTTTAGAGTTGTGCTATTTTGTTCATACTTTCGGGGGATAGTTTAAAAGCATTGCAGTTGTCGGTTGGACTGTCCAGTGGACATGCAATAAAGGCTGTTCAAAACTTCGTTACATTTGAAACTTTGTTTGGTCATTTGGGTCCCTGTTGTGTAATCCTAAGCTTGTTCATACATTATGTAATTGTTCTAGTTTGGCAACGAACTTTTCTGTTTTTGAGTTTTCACCCGCACCTAACAAGTTTCACATCAAATTCAAATTCAATTGAAGAGCTGGCAAGTAACTCCATGGATATTTTTTTAAAACAATTTTATGTATGATCGGGTATGTTACAATGTAGTGCTTAAAATCACGTGAGAACAATGCATATTAGCGTAAAAATATACAAATTATATTTTTTTAACTTTAATTTTAGTACTTCAGGCGCTACTTACACTCTTACAACAATTTACAGTGCTTACTAAGTATATGAAGGTGTCATAAAATGCGTAACGACCGACGTCTAAACATATACGTCAAAGAATAACGTGTCAAGAATGCATAATTCTACTTGATCACTTTAAACATCCACGTAGCTATGATAAGTTTATCGTATAGCTCTATAGATAAGGTAATATAACTCTATGATTATGTTCACATCGTAAAATAAATGGCTGTGAATGCAATCGACAATGGACTATGCACAATGCTACCGTCCTACATACGTTACCGGGTATTCTGCGCCCCAAAGTACAAAACGTCAATCTCCACCAAAAAAGGCTACGGATGCTAAAATAGCAAGTCGAGTTTGACAACTAACGAAAGGACTGGATGTTATCATAGAACAAAAAAGAAGGAAAGAAAGGATGAATGATTGATTGGGATGTGACTGTGGCAGCGGCCAATTTCAATTTCATCTAGCGAGTTTGCCTTTAGCAGCAATTTACCATATCAGTACATCGTTGTTACTACAGCGTAGGAAGCGCGCGTAGGCGGCGTAGGCAGCGTAAGTACCGCCCGTAGCCCGTAGGCAGCTTATATGGCCTGTTATCAGTAGGACTAACTAAGTTTCATTACTTACATGCATGTAATATAAATAAGTAAATTACTTACGAGTCGCATTTCTTTGATGAAAACATGTTAATTACTTTGGATTGTACATTTGCTGTGATAGTAGTGTATTTGATTGTAGTTTGCGGTTCAAAGTCTTCCATTTATGTTACCATTGCCAGTAGAATAAAAATAATAAGCTACTGACCTTCGATATAACACATTTGACTGACCATTGCTCCAAAAGATCGCCATTAGTATGGACGTGTGACAGAAACACCGGTTCATTGAGTCGTGATTGAGTAACAAACTGATCTAATATCTGAATCTGTTCCTCTGGGAAATGTTTAGCAATCAGAATAACCAACAACATCTGTCTGTTGCCGTGACGTAACATATGAGCGCAGGTCACTCCGTCCTATTGCGTCATGGATGATTTGTTGACGGATTTTTCCCAGTAACGGTCTTGCCAGTACTGACTTTTTACGGGGGTACAGTCGCAATACGGCAAAAGCTCGTTAGGAGAACGGAATGTATTCTTTTTCGGCTTACTTCTTTGAACAATGCACATTCGCGTTAGATTATCCACTAATCCGTATTGCATCACTAGTATTTTTTGCGTTGGGCTGCATACACATCTGACGAATGCGCCTGTTTCCGAAAGGCTTGCGAGCTGCACGCGCGTGTTCCCGCTCAGTTCGTTTATAACTACAATTAACGGGTAGTAAAGGAAGCAAACTGAACTGCATGCACACGATCTGCAAGCGCGCAGGACGCGCGCAGCACGCGCGCATTGTGTGAGCCTTGCGTGAGTTGTATACCAAACAGTTGCAGTAACTGCATGTGTGCCAAGTGCGTGCAACGTATTCGTGGCGCGTTCGCCGGATCTGTACAGACCCTTAAAACATTTATATGTTTTATGGCGAAGCAGCGATGCAACAAAGCCACACTGGTGCAAAATGATTCACTAATTAGATATGCTTTTGTTTATTGGTGACATTTTGCACATCTGTTAATTAATTAGCCTTTAGAACTATTACCCACTGTCGACTTGGTCGCCGGCGAGTAGTCTACAGTGCAGTATAATGGTTTATATAGTTAGATTAAATGTTCCGTTGCTCGTAACTTTCAATTAGCATTACTGTTACTCCTGACAACAGACACGTAACATAGTTATGGTTTAATTTCCATATGCTACTCGTAACTGTGGAAATGCTAAGTACGATATTCCGTTGTGCTGTCTTCTGACGACTGTTGTAATTTGATTTCCTCTTAGGTACTTGCATATTATTTCGAATATGATTTCTAATAATATTATATTATTCGGTTTAGAATGGGACCGACTTCCTTACATTCAGGCAGAGAAGTCAACAAGTTTCTATTAAACTCTGAAACTTATCATAAATTGTATGAAGAAATAACTGTAAACTTGCTAATAAGAATGCAAACGCTTATTTTCTTAAAGAGATCGGAAGTCACAACCTTTATCAAAATTAACTCGCAACCTATTTGAAAGAAACCATCCCTTACAGAAGCATTATATCGTAGAATCAATTTAATTTGCTTGTAAACAACAAAACGCGTGTTACCACAAGTTTAATTACCGGAATACTAATTTTATTTATCACGACGCGTCGGCGGTATAAGGGCTGACAAGCTGATGTTGCACGTGGCGAGTAGTGAAATATTCCGTCCTTGACCGGGATTTAAACTAAATCCGCCGTAAATAGAGTGACTTGACAAGACTTCTTTATTCTGTACGCAGCGAGCGTTACAGCTCATGAAATACTAAAGATGCTATTTTTGTTTTGTTTATTTTGTGATTATTTTGTAAGCTAAGCGGTCTTTGGGTAGGGATTAACGTAATAACAGTAGGCCTTGGATATAGAGAACTATCTACAAAATGTTTAGTACTTACACTTTCTAAACTTTTGGTATACATAATCACAACAGCTCATAAATAGATATCCATAACTAAACATGAGCCCTGATGATATCATCAGTACATTAGAGTAATGTCGTAAAGGCCCAGCGGTTACGGTAATGTGATTTTTCAATGTCATACCTATGTGGTATGGTACTGACATATGGTGAAGGAAAACAACATAAGGTAACCTGAACTTAACAACAAGCTTAACTTAACAAACTTAACAAGCGTGGTTATTAATGCTTGTATGAGAAGAGGCCTTTGCCCTTGCAGTAGGAAAGTTACAGAGTGTTATTTTAAACATGAGCCTCCTCATAGGCTGATTTATGCGATTCGCACACTGCACCGTATCACGCAGCGTAGCGCGGGAGTGCGTGTTCTTATGTTGTTTGCAAGTATTTGTATAGAAAACATGCATAGTGCAACATACTGAAAACGCATTTACGCGCAGTGTTTTCAGTGTGTTGCACTATGCGTGTTTTCTATACAAATACTTGCAAACAACATAAGAACACGCACTCCCGCGCTACGCTGCGTGATGCGGTGCAGTGTGCGAATCGCCTTAGACAAGTCAGATTTTTTTAAACATACAGGGTGTTTGGCAGAACGTTGAACATACGAAAATGGTGGATAGGTGGGGTCATCTGCTACTTACTCAGCCCTAATTTATGTGGCCCTGGACAATTTGATATTTAAAAAAAAAATTTTTGCTTTCTTCTAGTTTCACCACTTTCTTAACTTTTTAATCTTTAATGTTGGCAGGATTTTATAAAATTATTGCTTTATTCAGATGTTAGCTAGAAAAAAGTTATGAGTCCTCAAACTTACAGAAAGATGTAAAAAATACTTAAATCTTAATTTCAAATTGCATTTAAAAAAAAGACCAGGGGGCCAGGGCCAAATAAATTAGGGCTGAGTAAGTAGCAGATGACCCCACCTATCCACCATTTTCGTATGTTCAACGTTCTGCCAAACACCCTGTATATTTATTTATATGATCCATCTTAACTTAGGTATGAAGAACTTTTTTTTAAGGTTTTTAATTCATCAAGTGACTTCTTCCGCTCTGGGCGGAGCGGAATGGAGTCTCTGACTCTAACTGACTGAAACCCATCCATGTCCCTCCTAATGCTCTTTGCGTTCCGGGGCCGCGGTAACTCTTTCGAACAAATTCCGCAACACGTGCAGAGATTTGAAGATCTAGATGGCAGATTCGTTTATTTTGAGCGACAGACGATGTGTCTACCTAACAGCTTATTTTAAACGCTTATGTATTTTTTGTCATATCATCGTATCACATTATAAGAAGTAGGGTAGATACAAAATTTTCAGTACCTATATAAAAATATACGAGATTCTTGAACTATATCGTTGGGTCAACAAGCACGATTGGAGCAGAAATGAAGCGAATGAGGGTGGTTCACGACACTCGTAAAGACCTGTTGATCGAACTCATAAATGTCGTCTGTTGAGAAACTGGCGATAATTGGCGCGTGAAAAATGTGACACGCGATTTATAAGGAAAGACCCGACACCTTTTTTAATTAATTTTCAAGAGTGTTAATGGTTACGACATCTCTGTTTATTTTTTGTTTGAAGAGCTTTGAGCGAAATATTCATCGGTATATTTCATTACCGCTCACATACTGTGGCCTTGAAAATCTTTTGTTCTCTACTCGAATTTGTGTCACTAATTGGCCTCGTGTATTCTTTACATTTAATTAGTAAATAAGTAAAAATTTTCCATTTTCTCGTCCGTTTTGTTATAATTTTGTTTTAGAATAATGTTTTCCTACTTCAACTTTTGCTTTAAGTTGGTATGTCCTAAATCTGTTGCCTATTCACTTAATCTGATAGTCACCGCACACGCCAAGCCGCCAAGCTTAGCTAGGCACCAGGCAAATTAATTTCTGGTAACTCTGGGCCTGAAAGCTTTTGAAATGTAATATAATGTATGTACTTCTATTTTGGGCATTTACTAAATAGAAATAATACTCAATAGGGGAACGTTAACCCTAATAGCAAAATTTGATACCGCCCCAAACACATTATAACTTCATTAATAATGTTTCATGCATAATAATATGCATATTTGGCCTCTATTAAAACTACAAAGGTGTAGAAAAAAAATATCCAAGTGAACCCTGTAAATAATGATGTAAGATCGTAATTGTAGGACAGTCTCATAAATATTTTATAGAAGCTGTTTTCGCGTTGTAACTCAACCCTGAAATAATATCGATGGTAAAATTTTTCATGTTATTGTACGTACAATATACTGGGTGACTTTTATACCGTCTGGAAAAAAATGGGTGTAATAGGTGAACGGAGTAGATTTTTGACTAAGGGTTTGGCATAGATTTCCCAATACATTTTTTGTTTTCTTTTTTGAAATTGATATCTCTTTAAACACCTACTGGGTAGTTCTTCAAAAAGTATTCTCCGCGTAACTTTCGTGGCGAAATTTTTTTTTAGAGGAATCCTTTCGTAAATGGCAGACATTTAAGACGCTGCAAAAATAATAAGTACAATTTTTATTATATGTAAATCGGTGCATAAACTACAGAATTATATTTTGAAATTTCGGTGCCCACGAAAGTTACTAAAGATGCAAAGTAAGTTACAGACGTATTTTCTACAAGCAAAATATGATTTAAAATCTTTATTTTTTTCTCAAATTTGAGAAAATATACAAACAGAAACACACTTAATACGAGTGGTTACACGAAATAAATTGAAACACATACATGAATAAATACTTATACAAATACATAACCTTTCTTTTGAGCTTCGCGACAATCGAGTAAATACATCTGCGGCGTCATGAAAAATCTAAAGTTATTATTAAACGGACATACGTAAGTTTCATGGTACGCTAGCTAACTTTCGTGGACAAATGACCACGAAGGTTATGTCACGAAAGTTATGAAAATTTCACATTTTTGAGAATTACGATTAAAGTTATAGGTAAATGAACGAACAAAATACTTGGGAATAATTTCGAAGATCTATCTTATGCCCTAATTCAAAATGAGTTTGAAAATTATAAACATTATCCTTCAAAATATGCGCATAAAAGTTTCTTGACAGAGGCTACTTGAAAATATTCGAAGGATAACATACCTGTATTTTTTTTGTGTAGAAGCCATGAACATGCGTTTCTCCCCTACTGACACCGGGACACTAAGGAGCTACCGTGCAGCTAGAACTTGTAGCGATAAGTTGGCTCTCTTGGCAGATAGGTGAAGTTTTGTTGCGCGCTCGCGAAACTAGCAAAATCGTGTGACCGAGACATAATGCCTATTAACTATTGTAACTTAAGAGCTACAATTAATGTTTATTGGTAATTATGATGCATAGTTAAACACGATTAATTTGATGTATTACATTATATGCTTATGAATTTAATACAAAAGTTATCAAAGTTTGCCGTGAGCGCCAACAGAGTGTGACGCGCGAAGAACACCGATTTTGCTCCCGTTTTCGACATTAGATATTTTTTTATTTAAACCTTATAAATAATGTTAAATGTTTAATGTTGAAATTATACACATATATAAATAGAGAGTAATCTGTATTTGGTCCTAAGATTGAATGTTTAATAGGTTAGGAATTAAGACCGTGTGACCGCGTTTTAAGGGTCCTTGAAGAACTACCCTACTACAGAAACTCAAATCATACGCAGGTGTGTATGATTTGAATTTAGATATTATTTATTTACTTCAAAACTGTTCCAATTGATTAAGTATGAAAATTAACGTTAAATTAGTGGTATTTATTGATGAATAAATACCACTACAATACACACTACAATAGAGGCAATAAAAAATAAAAAAAACTAAGCCTTGGTACCCCAAGGCTACCCGGAGACTACGGAGGGTACTCCTAAAAAAAAAACTAAGCCTTGGTACCCCTAAACCGTTTTTTTAAAAATATTCACCCAGTATAGACCCGGTATAGTAATATACAAGTATAACAGTAAAATTTTGGTACCAACCAATGTATAAGTAGACCTACTACTAACAAAATACATAGATAAACAAGTAAATACTAGGTACTTAGTATTTTTTCCTGGTACTCATGATCGCTATTTTCACCGCATAATAATTTTTATCACTATGTTTTATCGCTGTTTCATTTTTACAGCGAAATTTAAAATGACGTTAGCTTTGAAAGCTTTCCTTATTTATGTCACTCAAACTACATTTACTTTATTTCATCTGACCACAGAAATAAGAAGACAATATAAATTAGATTTCTGCGCATCTGACATATTTCTTGATAGCAAAAGGCAAAAGTTATAAAACAACTTTTAAGTCTTAGAAATTACCAGGCGTAGCTTTGAATCTAATTCTGTTTTTTACTGAATGATAAGCTTTCGGCGCAAAATATTTTTATACGCTTCGCCAAAAGTTCCCTTCAAGCTTGAAAATTATGTGGAAACTTAGTAAGAATGATCAACTATTCATTTAACCCTTTGGCTCGACGAGATTTTGACATTTGTCATACCCGCTGACTCGGGGAGTTGTCGCGTCAATTAATTGAATTAAGTCACCAAATGCAGGAATTTGCACGCAAGTTTTAAGTATGAATTTAATGTGAAAAATATTTTATTTCATTAATATTGTACCTAATATGTCTAGTAAATTTCTTTAAAAATGTGCTGTTTACGTGAAGCTACGTCAACATAATGCGAAATTAGAATAAAATAGATATTTAATATACCTATATCCAAATATTAGTTGAGATAGATTAGCTCAAAAACAATAATTAACGTACCTAGTTACGTGTTGAAACGCTGAAGGGACAAGCTAAACATAGTTTCTTTTTCTTTTCATTTTCACTTTTACCATTATTCAAATACAAAAACGGATAAAAAAACACAATTCAATTCAGTAAAAATTGTACGTCGACTTAATTCGAACCTAGTGCTGACCATCAATCCAAAATTGTTAATACAATACAAATGTTGCATTCAGCCAAATCGATACTCATTCAGCCTAATCGAAACTCATTCATACTAATCGAAAAATAATCATTAAATAAATAAAATCGCTCGAAAGTTAATTAATGACATTTATTTATTTTCGGCATAGCTACAAATAAATAATTTCACGTGAATAGAAATTATTTTTCCAAAACCTAAAGTATTGGCACAGATTAAATATTAGTACAAGTAGAATGAACACGAAGATATTTTAAGTATCTAATAGACATAATTAGAATGTATTACCACATTCTCTCCTATATTACTACATGCAGTCGGTCAACGCGGTACATTGTCGCAGAGCATTCTTGCTAGGGTTTGCTGAGGAAAGCGAGCAGCAGAGAGGCGGAGCTTATGTCCTAATCTGCCATACCACAGCTCGGGACATAAATTCCTGGGCCTTTGCTTCCTGATTTCAAATAGAAGTGAAATAGTTCATAAGATAGAGGACGTACTACTATAATCAGGTTTTAATAATGTTAGAGGACATAAGGTCGGTTCACAAAACAAACATGGCTAAGATCGATTTCTAAATCTAAGATAGCGGCTACGAAAACTTACTACTTATTCATCATGGGTGATATTTCCATGGTTTTCATGGCTCCTGTTGCAGAAAATGAGGTCAAAACATGAAAAGTTCACTAGTCGTCATGGGTGTCAATTCTGTAGTTTTCGGTGGCGCTGAGGCCGAAAATGGGGACAAAATGAAATTCCAAGATAGCGGCTACAAAAATTTGCAAATTAGTCGTCATGGGTTTCAAAATCGTGATTTTCGGGGGTTGTTATTACCGAAAATGAGATTAAAATCCAAATCCAAGATGGCGGTTACGCAAATTGGCTAGCTGTCATGGGTGTCAATCCCATGATTTAAGGGCTAGTAAATTTCATTTAACTAGGTAGTGAACTTTCATGACGGCTATCTTGGATTTAGGAGTAGAATTTATTTTCGGCTTCAGCACCCCCGAAATCTATGGAAATAATATAATTATGAAATAATAAGTAAATTTTCAAGGCCGCCATCTTGAATTTAAGAATAACTTATGTCTACCTACTGCTGCAAGGCTTATCCGCTGCGACTATCAGCTCGACAAAATGTTAAGGTCTAAAAAATGTTGTAAAAGTGCCAAGTAAAGATGGCTGAACTACTGTTGCCTTTGCACCCCTGTCCAAATAAAACGAGCAAAATTTCATAAAGCGTTTAAAATCGATCTCGAAATAAAATCCTACTTCAAAACCCAGAGGTGCCTAGTCTGAGGTGAAACATTTAAGAGTTCATGTAATGTTACAATTATTCGCCATTTTCATATAACAGCATGTTCATTGCTCGTTTTACGTTCTAACTTATTCGAATTCTAACTACTACATTATAAGTAAATGCTTCCGGTCAGCATCCGACTTAAGATGGCCCAAGGCCTCATCAATGTCTCGCATCGAGAATGCCAAAAGCTTTCCGCCATTAAATCTTCCCCGAAATCAAATACTCACTACGCCTATGTCAGATACACTGGGCACCCTATACCATGTACGCCTTCAAAAAATAAAGTCTATAATGTATGACCTCTTCACCCTCTTCACCTCTCTTCTGTTTTTTTTTCGCTTATTCACAACCGTCAACCATCCTGGACATAATAAAATTAATATTCTATGTAGGTACATAAGCAATTTAAAATTAGTACATGAAGGCGTAGGCGAGGTACCTAGATTTCGCACTATTAAGATCCCGTTTAACAATTTTAAACCTTATTACAAGGAACGTTTCGTAGATAATTATTATTTTACTGCCGATATTGCGTCAAAATAAAATTTATTTTTTGAATTTTGAATAAAGAATATCAGTCGGATGCATTGGATTCCACGGTGAAGTTTCGGTACGAATATTTATTGATGTAGCCACAGAGGATTATGATTTATGATGAATCTAAATCTATTTTATTTAAAGTATCTTTGATTGCTTGATTATAATTTTAACATAGATAGAATGTTAAATTACATCAAACATGTAAAATATTTACTATACTTAATTAAAAAAATCGATTTTTGGTGTTACTTATTTTTTATTAAATCGATTCGAACAAAATCACAACGAAATAATCGATTCACATAATCACTTTCTCACATCATTAACCATAAAAAAGTAGTATGGCGGCTGATTCCGAATCCCAAATTGAGTAGTGATAACAAAGATTTCGTGATATTTTACGTACGTTTACGTTTTACGTTAAAACATGGGCTTTTTCTAGTAGTATATCGCATTTGTCTATAGATGATGGATTGTTTTTAACCACGCCTACTGTGTAATTTGTGATATTAGTGATAAATGAACAACAACAAAAGTTCAACTGGCGGGAAGCTTTTACTTTGGATATCAAAAACTTTGTTATCACTACTAAAATTACCAAAACTATGGATGATTTCCTCGAGTTAATAAATGATTTACTCATTTTGTGATGATTGGTAGTCCAGAATCCATTCTTTTTATGATTTTTAGCGTCCACCACGACTGTCATCAAATGGCGGTTATCGCATTTATACATTCAGTTTTGTAAAGGTAAATATTAAAACTCGTGCGCTAAATAGGATTGAATCAATGGTACTCAAACTTGAGCTTTTTATTTTGTTCTTATAAATTTCATCCAATAACAAGATCCGATAAGTAGATAATTAAATGTTTACATTATTAATTAGGATGTCGTATGACCTAATTCTGGGCCCCGATCGGGGTCGAAAACGAGTTTACGGTAGTTCTTGTGTTCGTCCCCTTTCGGGGCCCGCTACGGACTATACGGTTAAAAAAAGACTACTAAATCAAAGGTATTCCATTTTAAACCACCACAATAGCCGCGGCCTTTCAGCACTTAATAATAGCGCCTTCATTAAGTGAACTAATTAATTGACGTAATTACAGACTGTTCGAGCCTTAATGATGACCGGCCCAAAGAGCTTAATAAATGAGTTGCAGTATTTCACATTTCTGCGAAAAATATAGGAAAAAGTGGGTCGAGCTCATCACGCTGAGGCACTAGGTCAGGATAAAAGGTTAAAAAATTCTTTATGGTTTTTATAACCACAGAATGCATAAAAGAAAGACTCAAGTTCTTTGGAAAAAACGGATAGAGCAAAAAGTTGTATCTATTATAAATATGTATGTTCCGTGTGGTGCCGGACGTAAAGAATAGCACTACCCCCATCTCTTCCCGTGGGTGTCGTAAAAGGCGACTAAGAGATTCACTAGAGGATGGGCAGCAGCGTTCTCTGAGTACTTTAACAACCATACTGCGATCGCCAACCCGCCTGCCAAGCGTGGCGATTATGGCAAACCACCCCCCAACATGCCGTGGGAGGCCTATGTCCAGCAGTGGACGTCTTTCGGCTGAATGATGATGATGATTATAAATATTATAACGATTGGTGCTTTGATATACATACTTGTAGTACACACGGCAAATGAATTTAGTATGAATGTAGTCGATGACACGTTTGGTGCAGTGGCTGAGCGATTGGCTTCTGCGCTACAGGTTGCGGGTTCGATTCATGCACGGAACAAATATTTGTATTGCCTACAGATCGTTGATACGGGTCTGGGCGTTTGTGCATGTGAAGATTTGGGTCTGTAAACCAGGATATAGGAGAAGTCATAGAGAGGGGAAAAGGTCTAAAAAAAAATGTGCAGGCAAAACTGAACACCTACGCACCACAAAGCAATTGATATTGTGTGCGTTATAATTTATTATGCACGAGGCATACTCAAACGAGTGATAAATGGTTGATGTGAAAGATTTTGCCAGTCAACACTCACACAATCTTTGTTAAAATGCAAATTTTGTTTTTGCTTTTGCCAGACGTGCTTATTGTATCTTAAATATATTCGGCATACTTTTTTACAAAATACTTTCGATATTAAATCGACAGTGCCTAGTATTTTGTCTTCTACTGTCAATTTCTTTTTCAGATGGCTAAGGATAAAAAGTAGCATAATCTATATGTATAAAAATGAATCCCTATTTCCCTTGGTCACGCGTGAGCGGCGGGACCGATTTTGCTAATTTTTTTTGTTGTGTTTGTAGTTGTCAGTAGAAAATTTTGATATTTAAAAAAATACTAAATTATCTCAGTATATATATCATCATCATATATATATTGTTCATTTGTTTACCGCATGCATGAAAATGGTTTTAACTTTTTGTTACTATTTTGATTTTGTTTCTGAAGGTAGGTAAGTAGTAGGTAGGTAGTAAGTAGGAAAAAGTGCATTGCAACGCATGCTACAGGTACAGCTAGTACACAATAAAGATGTCAAGATTATTAAAATATTCTTATCCTAAATTATTTCTTATGATATTCCAGAATTTCCTCGTAGAAATTGACATAAAGGCTTTGTTCCTCTGCCTAGTATTGAATATTTTGTAATTTTACTATTTAATATTTTGAATATTACTTACGGTTTCTTCATAATCTTTATGAGATTTTATTTATATTGTGAACTAATGCTTTTATCCTACGAGTTCGAGTTATTAAGTAACCGTCACTATGAAAGTGTCTGACAAATATGACGGAGCAAATTGGTATTTTTTTATACCTTGTCTTATTATATTGGTTTTTATATTATATTTGGTCACTTATTGTCAGGAATATCAATTTGAATTTTAAAATAACTGGATATTTCATCCTCAATTTAGATGGATATTTAGAGTTCCTACTTAAGGTAAGGTATAACGGGCTGGTGTCCGCAACTCCACGAAGCGCGTATTTTGCGTGACTATAAGGTATAACGTAGAGTTCCTACTTATTATTTATTTATTTATATTTCCATGCACTATGGTGCTACCTACATATTGCGGACTTCAAGATAATACAAAAATAATAAATAAATAAAATATATTTTGTGTCTAAAACTGCAATCGATGAATGCACATTTTTTTTTTCATTAAATAACTTCGTATTGTAACAATAAATGTCCGTTTTTGAACGAGCACTTATTTTATATGACATACATAATATACAAGGTCAGTCAGAAAGGGGGTACTAATCCGCAGACCACTTAAAGTATCACTGATGACGATCTTAAAGCAAGTGTTAAAATTTCAAAATTCGCTAAATTTTTTTTCCATATAAAATGATTTTTATTTTAGTTTTTTCAAAAATTCTTCATTCCTGCTTCAGTTACAAATTCAGAAAATGGTGCTTCTAATTTAAGACCCCAAATATGACCTAAAATGTAAACACAAGCTGATCATAACTTGGGATAGATAGATTTTAGGTTTTTTTTTTCGAGATGTTTGATCACCTATTTCTCTTAAACTATTGACTTTTGGAAAAAGTTGTAGAACAAAAGTTGTTCATTATCATGGGTACTTTAACACCCTTTCGGATTAGTACCCCCTTTCCGACTAACCTTGTATAACCAGCATTTTACAACCCTAACTATTCCTCTTCCACGTTTATCCACAAAAAATACACACTACTTATTCATGTAGATAAAAATCCATTTTTTATCTACCCTGTCGGGAAGGTCATCATCCACAGACACGAAAGTCTTTGAAATTGAATATTTACGTAATTGTCACGTTATTGCGTGCCGTTAGCGCCGCGGGTTTTGGCATGACTCGTTTATATAACTAGGTGTCGGTTATGTCAGCTTTGGATGAACAAACATTCGTTTTATGAAGCCAGAAAAGGGGAGATAAGTATTTTGTTTTATATGTTTTACTATCAGTAAGAGCGGGGGCACACGATGCGTTGCGGCGCCGCACCGCAAATATTTCACCGTATCAGCGGGCACACGAGCGGTGAGGCGCCGCAACGTTGTTATGTCGCAACGGCGCCGCGCCGTAGCAGCGTTATACAGTCTGTTAAGGACTAATGTTATGAGGTAGTCCATATCAATAACATCTAGGTTGGTACTCATTTTTTAAAACCTCTAAAAAAAACTTAGAAAAAAAAATCGAAACGAGCGAGCGTGTGTCCTTCCTTGTGACGAATAAACAACTGCGCGGTGCCGCTCCGACGTCGCAACGCATTCACCCCTCCCCGCCTCGTCTCGATGGTTGCAAGTGCGGTGCGGCGCCGGAGCGCATCGTGTGCCCCCGCTCTAACTTTGCGGTCGCAAGCGCGGCTGCTGAGCGTGAGATCCTGGATTCGATCCCCAGGCCGGGCAAAGTGTTATTGGGTTTTTTTCGTGTGGAATTTCTCAGTAGCAGCCCGGAGTCTGGATTTGTGCCCAGTCGGTGACTATAGGCTCGCCCCCTATTACATGGGTCGTAAACATAACGGCGAAATGTGGGTGTACCTACTTATATACCTCTGCCAACCCTTAGGGAAATACAGGCGTGAGTTTATGTTTATTTTACTATGAACACAGTAAAGTTTGGGGAAACTTTTTGAATAGAAAGTTAGCTGACTCTGGTTGTCAAATGAATAACTATGACAGTCGTTGCGCCCGAAAGACTAACAACCGGCACCGTCTCACCGCGCTCAATGCCCTCCTGGACGCCAGACCGAATTTTGAAATGTTTGGGGATGAATGGAGGGTGATTTTGTCGGAATGTCTGGAGTACTGTGATAGGAATGCATTATGAACGAGTGAAAGAATATACTGTCAGAAGCATTGTAATTAGAATATTCTTTAAAATTATTATTTTCTTTCCCTTGTATTGTATGTATCGTCTTCTATTACTATCTTTAATTATTGTAATTGGTCTAAGACCGCTTTATAAGTAAATAAATGAGCAAATTATGGGTTTATTCATCATTTCATCAGGCAGATTACATACACCATCGAGAACTGTTTGGAGCCCTCTCAGGTATGCAGGTTTCCTTACGACGTTTTCCTTCACTGTTAATGTTAGTGATAATCAGATTATGATCCGCATGTGGACTCGAAAAGTCAGAGGTCAGAAAGTCGGGATCGAACTCAGACTCTCATGCATAGAATGCAAGCATTTAACCGCACTAGGATATCATTACTTCCACTAGTTGTCAGTTATGGATTGCTGAGGTAAAAATGCAGTGCATCTGGTAAGAATGGAGCCAACACCAATATGGAAAAAGACTGCGGTGCGCTCACAGATCTTTTTATCGAGTCCATTCGAGAAATTTCTCTATTCTAAACGTCAAATTTGACATAAGATATGGATAAAATGACAACAGTTGTCGTTTTATCTATATCTTATCTCAAATTAGCGAGCTCGGATCTTTTAATCGAGTTGATTCGAGAAATGTTAAACGTTAATTTTAAACGTCAAATTTGACACAAGATATAGATAAAACGACAAGTGTTGTCATTTTATCCATATCTTATGTCAAATTTGAAAAGATCCGTGCTCGCACCGCTGGTCGCTCACCCATACCATTACAAACGAAATAAACTCATGCAATTTTATTGTTATAATCATATTTCAATCGAATAGGCTGTCTCCTGGGATTTAATATGAAATTTGATTTCACTTTGTTTCGCAGTTACGACGCAAAATCAATAAATAAGTTTATCTGTCTTGAAATGTTTCTTTTATTATTTCTTTTTAGGAAACCGTTGTTATAACAAAACGGTTTCATTGTAGCAATAATTTAGATTGAAGGGTGAGCCTATCATTTACTGGATGATTTGGTACTCATTTGAATCCAACCAAGTTTAAAATATTTTTTACGCGAAATTGACAGATTTCAAGTTGAAATTCTGCAACAAAAATCATTATTTTTTAACCGACATCAAAATATCAGTATATTATTGAGTTTCGATACAGACTGTTAAGTAGGTACTTAGATAGGATATAAGTACGTTGACTGTAACACCCTCATCGTGAAGATCTAATCTCAGTCAACTTCATGCTACTTATCTTCAGCAAATACAAGCATAGTGACGACACATTGTTGTGACGTAGAATTTTCTTCTACTTCGTACAAACAATTGAGGAAAAATTCTTCTTGGAAAAATCTTGAAGGTGGTTGAACGTGCTTTTTAATAAACATCTTTGAAATTGAATGGACACTTCGCTCTACGTTTTCTCTTGTACTGAATTTTGCACATATGTGGACCATTATACTTTACACACTTTAGAGTAACTGAATGTGATTTAAGTTAAACCCTAGTAATTTAAAAAAAAATCTTAGATTAGGTTAGCAACATTCCCCCTCATTACGAGAGATGGCTTAAACGAAGTCTGAGCTAAACCCAGATTTATATGTCCATCACTTTTCAACTTCATGACACAGCAAGAGACGGGGCTATTTTAAAACCTGAGTTGTACTTAGACCGTCGTAATAAGAGGGATTAAGTTCTATCCATTAACTACGCTTTCTTACTTCATATTTATGAATAAGACGTTCCATTATGTTTCATCAGCCTTAACAACAGCTACACAAATAAGAAAAAGAAAACACTGAATTAGAAAATAACGAAACAGTTACAGTGACTTGTATTCCCACAGGTTTTCAACTGACGGAAACAAGTTCCTACCCAAGAATATTTATTATACCCACCGTAGGATATAATCATGGAAAAGTTTCGAAATGATAGGTGGTATTTTTATGGTTCTGCCTAGCTTTTTCCCAACCGTTTTGGGGTCAGATATCAGTCTAACCAGATGCGGCTGAATACCAGTATTTTACACAGAGCGACTGTCATCAGACCTCCGCAAACCAATTACTGGGCAATACCGATATCCTATTAGACCGGTTGTCAGACTTTCGGGTTTCTGAGTAACCGTAACGACTGTCATAGGAATTCGTATGACACCCGGGACCGAAGGTTTAACGTGCTCTTCGAGGCACGGAGGGTACTCGATGAGTATCGAACGGTCACCCATTCACGGACTGACCGCGACAAGTGCAGCTTAACCTTGCAAATCAAATGAACTATGCGATTGTTACTTAGCCACGAGCCCCTCACAGGTGGTATTATTATTGCCCACAGTATAAATAAATCCTACAATTCGCTTCTCCTAACTCCAGAATGTATGTTCAAGTCTTCAAATCTTAATTAACTCCAATTCATAGTTCGTTGCACCTCCTCCGTACCGTTTGACCGTTCAAAGTGAGACCACTGAGCTAATGCCACTTAACAGTACAATAGAACTGAGCCTCGATTCTGTGTGAGCACTTCTGACGTCTAGAGGACTTGCTCAATGTTCGATTTGTTTGAAGAATTATTGTGATCGATAGTGCGCATTCTACTCGGCTTAACGCAGAGGCATCCCCTGTAAACAGAGTCATGAAAGGCAAGCGGGTTAAATTTCGCATTCCACTCTCTCTATCGCAGCAAGCAAGCATGACAAGCGGCATTGCTCTGTTCCGGTTTAAAGGGTAAGGGTACCGGTGAAATTACAGCCACATGAGACTTTTCAATATTGTCTTAAGGGTTGGCAACGCATTTATTGGGACTGTAGTATATAGGCGGCGCTGACTACTAATCAGATCAGATGGGCCATCGGTTTGTTTGCCAAAAGATAACAAAAAAAAAACACGATGACGTCAAAAAAGAGAGTCACACGGACTTAATGGTAAAGCTGGTAAAGTCCTCACATAGGTATCCTTGAAGCTCTAGTGTTGATATTTGGTGTTCGAAAATTTCTACAACACTTGACTAAAATGTTGTACGTACGAAATTTCAATATGTTGTGTGTTGACAGAAATAACGTTTTTTTTCTGAAGTGGCGCCACTTTCGGTGGGGGAAGCGCCTTAATAAACCGTTTTTTGCTACAGAATGGCCTACGAATACTTTATAGAGGAGAAAAAGTCCTTTAAGATGAATAAATAAACATATTGCAGTATTCTTAGCCGTATTTATCTTCAGCGGTATTCATAAATCTCGGGTTAAAATTCGGTACCCACTGTGTTTATTCGGAAGCAAAAGACGTGGGTGTTACGTGAGGGTACACATATTTTTAGATCTTTTGTTATTTACTACCTATCCGTTTATTGTCATTCCTTTTATAGTCACACAAAATAAATAGAAAGAACCCACGTATTGCAAACACGTGTCGTTATTTATAGGGGCAATATTCACGAAGTAACAGTTTATTAATTGAGAACAATTATTTCTGTGGTACAACCATCTATAAATGTATATAATAAAATCGCAACGATGTTAAAACTGTACATTAAACATCTTGAAAAAAAAAAGTGCAACGCATCCTAGGAACGATACTGATGCCAAAGATATAGTTGGTGCTTCACGCCAGTGCTACTGGACAGATCCAATTGAAATATGGCAGCCACATCTGTTTAAGAGCGGGTCACGTTATAGGGTACAAGTTATCACGCTATTCAGTGTGGGTGATGAGCAGTTTACTTATTAGAAATAAATTAGATTTAAAAAAATGGAGTACATACAGGCTGTAAACGAATTTGTGCAATTCCTTCAAACTGCGTGATCTACTGATGACACAGATTAACCGTAAATGTTATTTTTTGAAAATGAAGTAAAAAAGTTTTTCTTTTCGAGGCATTAGTACACTTCAGTGACTATGCAAGCCTCATAGGTATTTCATAAACAAAACTTGATTTTCAGTTTCTGAGACATTTTAGAGCTCCGAGTTAACTGATCGCAAAGAGCGATATCGCGTTAATCATGCTTGCTAGCTGTGTCGCCGTGCTTTCATTCAATTAGGCGTGTCATGGAAATGGTCAAGCTATTAATTTTAAAAAAAACATATTTTGCGTATATTTTTCTTGAATTCTTATTAGGTGGTATAGATACGATCACTTACCGATATCGCAAGAAAAAAAAAGATATTTATTTTTTAATTTTTAATCAAACTAAATGCCGTGCAGGGTCAATCTATACCAATAGTAGATCATGTGGTTTTAAGGAATAACATGAATTCGTTTACAGCCTGTATACATTGTTAAGTTGTTACGACACAGTGTTGTTTTCCGACTTCCATGCGGACGAAGTCGCGGGCACAGCTAGTCATGAATAAAGTATGCGTTCTTACCTATCTTTTATGTTACAGTAGAAGCGTCTAAGAACAGATTACGCAATCTCTGTTCGCTTACTAATGAGCAGCTCCATTCAGCAAAAAGTTCTTGTTGGAAAAAGGTTAAGATGAAAATCTTTGAATGGTCTTAATATTTAGCATATCGACTGCAACGCTTGCCAATGGATTTAAATATCTTGAATGAAAAGAATATCGTGAATTTAAATCTTTTGAATATTTTGTCGTACAGTACATGAAACGAAAGTCATGTCAGTAAATGAAACTTTTTGCCCGAGACTAAGAGCACACAATATTGTCTCTTAAATCTGTCATCATAAAGTCGATTTTGTAATAGGATTTTTATTCCGCAACATTTGTCGCAGGGTGTAGACAATATAATTTACGCTTGTTACTGTTTAGATGAGCGTGGGATGTGTTGGATTTTATTGTTTTTGCTATAAGAGAATTACTGTTTGATCAGAATACTCAAACATTATAGGAATTTTATATGATGAGCACGAGACGTTGACGTCTCAACGTCGTTGTTTGAGGACACGTTCGGTGCAGTGGCTGAGCGATTGGCTTCTGCGCTACGGGTCGTTGGTTCGATTCCCGCACGGAACAAATATTTGTATGGCCTACAGATAGTCGTTCCGGATCTGGGCGTTTGTGCATGTAAAGATTTCTGTCTGTAAACGCACCCACGATACAGGAAACAACTAGATAAGGAAAACGTTTTTTAAAAAAATTGACAAAAACACCAAAAAAATCTTTAAACGGAAGCGAATAAATATTAGCAAGTGAAAGACCAGATATAATCTGGTTTTACACAAAGTGATGCTCTCTAATCTCTCAAGACCCAACTCTTATGGGAACTAAATAGTACAATGCACAGGAAGCCACTGCTAATAATTACCCACTTGACATAAACCTTTACCTATCTCATACAAAAGTGCGGGCCCACGGCAAATAAACTTCTGTAAATACACGCTTGTGAATACAAACCTACTGTGAAAGGTCCGTAAGGACTCAAAGCATTTACGGTCTGGTAGATCCGAATACAATTTTCGTTTGGGTTTGTTGCTTGCACCACCATTTGGCTTCAATTTAGGTATGTATTGCCTTGTATGGTTCAATTGAAGCCAACATGAGCTTCATTTAGACCAGGGATGCACAGACTTATTAGGACTTGGGGCCACTCGAGCGGACTATGAGCTAAAGGTCACTACAATTAAAAACAATAAAAAAGTTGAAATTAGCGCTCTCACACACGAGCGGCATGTTCCCAACGGCAGCAGTCGACCTATAGCGACACTTGCAGTTGTTGCCGCTGCCGCTGATCTTCGAAGTTGAAATGTCGATGGCTGCCGTCGACGCGTCAACGGAAGCCGTCGACGCGTCGACGGTTACCTCTGCCGTTGGGAACATGCCGCTCGTGTGTAAGCGCTCTTAGAGATGTTAAAAAATATAATTAGGTATCGTAGTGTGGGCTTTTGATAAAATTCAAAAACTTTATTCAGAAGCTAAAGCTGGCCAAAGCTGGCCATTACTGATAGAATGCAGTATTTTCATACAAACACATAAAAGAATTTAATTCGCTGGCGGGCTGCATGTGCATTGAGGGAGGGCAGCATGCGGCCCGTGGGCCGCGGTCTGTGCATCTCTGATTTAGACATAATACCAGCCTGTAATTGTCGCTTCTGTCATCAGTCACACTTCTGTGTACAGAAGGATCGACCACTAATAATCACGGTTCCTCGCTACATGTTTTTACATAATATTTTATCCATAATTTCTGCATTTTTATAATTATCTCTTTTTTCTTTTGGGGTTGCAGAACTCAAAATACTTTTGTATACAACGAATGAATAATGAACGACAAAAGCTCTTGCTACAGGCATTTCTAAGTATCAACTTTTGGTTATCGCTTGACGAACGGTTTGCGAGCGCCAGTTGCGTTTCAATAAAACGCCTGTTGCTCTCTCTATTACTTAGCAAACAGATCAAAGCAAAGGTTTGAATAAGATGTTTATATAGATATTTATAATCATCTTCTTCGTCTTCGTCGTGATTGCATTTAGGTTGTCATATTGTTTTGTATTTGATAAATATTTTTCTTTATATTTTATTATTGTATTACTTTGTACATGTATTTTATTGTAATTTATATTTATCTTGTGAATTTGTAGTCTATTGAGTACAAAATTGTGAAATAATCTTAATATTATATGCTTTTCTTTTTAACCCAAAGATTGACTACCTAGTAGAGAATGCCTTATGGAATTAAGTCCGCCTTATGTACCACCATAGTGCATAGTGGTATAAATAAATAAATATTTTGTTCTTTAATAAAATAATTGTTTAACCAAGTTATACCCCATAGGAAACCTCTTTCAACGCCTTATTTTTTAATAACTTCCTCCTCAGATTTTCCGACGGTACAAAAAGTTTTCCTATTAAATAAGTTTTGCTTCCTCAAAATTATTCAAGATAAAATTATTTTGTCGTTTACATCTGTAATTACAACGCAGTTCTTTGGGAATAATTAAATACACAGGGTGAATCTTGAGATGCGAAAAACTGAAACACTGAGAAATAATGAAAAAACAGTCACTAGCTCAACTTTGGAGAATTTAACTAAATTTAAAAAAATATCTCTTTTTCAATGTAGCAACGTAGTACAGTAGGGCATTTGCGTAACGTAACCAACACCAATCATGATAGTTGATGTATCGAAAACAGTATTCATTGCGTGGTTTACAGTTGTGGAGAAGTCGGATTGTTCATACAAACGTTGCTATCGAAATTGTTGACCTGCCAAAATCATAGCCATTACGAGTGTGCTGCGAAATCGGAATGCTGTTTCAATTGCGACAAAAATAAGTATAATTTCAGTGAAATCATAATTATGTTATAATATCAATATAGTGGCACACAAGTATAGACACGTATTATTGTTTTCCAAACCAATATTTATCTAGAAACCAATACTTTCACCATTTTCTTTGTGTCACAACGTTTTAACACAATATCGTGTCCTACGGATAATGTCGCAAGTTTTCCGCTGGCACCCGCGACGACGCCCACACGCGTCGGTACGTGACATCAAACATATTGGTTCTGCACATAGCCATGCCAGGCACGTTTGGGCCTCCTGAGTTTTGAACGTAATAGAAAATAAAGTTTTACGGTCTTAAATTGCTGTGTCGATTTTTCGGTTCAGGAACTCGTTTATTATTGGCAGTTTTGTATCGAGTCATGAAATGTTGAAATTACCCTCGATTGTTAGAGAAAGTACGTCGCAATAATAGGGTATTTGACTGAAAACATGTAATTAGTCCGTCAGTTAGATTATCAAAAAATATTTGACCCGTATTTTTTCTTTTGTTACGTAAACCAAAATTGACGAAGATACGTCACTTTTAAAATTGGCTAAACGTCACAAGCAAGTACAATTTTTACTAGCTTCTGACGTCACAAGCCCCCACTCTCGAGTTTTGATGCGTTTTATCGTTCCAAATATTCATAGATTTAACAAAAGTAAAAATACGTGTCCATTATTTTTCAAAACTCTAACTGGCGGACTAATTAGATTTGTAATTTATTGATGCTGTCAACATGCCTATTGTGTTGTGTAACCTTGAAGTTTTTGAAACGGAAAGTGTTGGTTATTAAATGTGTAAATTACTAAATTAGCATACCTACTTATTTATTTCGTACTGTGAATTAATACCTATAATTAAAATCACGAAAAAATACATAAAACGAACACGTACAAAGTGTCGGCTACATGAAAACTTAAATTAAAAATGATAACATAACTATACACACACGCACATTCGAACATCACGCTCAATACTTTCTCAAAATCACTAAACAATTGGTGCCCAGTATTGGGACGACTGTCTAAACACTTTAAACACTTGATCCTACTTGAAACCTGTTTCGTGAAAATTGAAAGAACGTTGTTTGTTTTCGTGCCTAAAAATGTTGCGCCGGAAGGCGTACATAACCATCAGCCAGGAATTAATCAAGCCAGTCAGGAGAAAATTGAAAACACGTTGTCTAATTCAACAAAATGGAATAACGCAGTAAATTCGCTGAAATCCAATTTGGTTTTATTTTTAGTACAAAAAACGAAAGGAATACATTTGAAGCGAAATAAGCATAAAAATCATAAATAACATGACAGTGATTGATGGATAAGCTTATCGCTATAGTACGTTGACGGTAGAAACATATTTAGGCTGAATGTGGAAGTAGAAGAAGAGAGAACTGTATTTAATGATGAGGTGGTCTATGCAACCATCCGGGCTGGACAAACCGACAAAAGAAGATCGATGTACGACTACCGTTCCTCTGCTGCGGCTGGCCTTCCAACTGTTCGATGAGCACACGGTGCTACGTGTACCTATGTCTTGTTCTCGATTTTTTGTTGCAACTCACGGCGTTATTATCACGGAGCCAGGCGAACATGATGCCGGACGATGAAATGTCTCAAGCTTGACAAATTAACAAAGAAGTACTTTTACAAACCAGGATTTAAAGATGGTAAAAACACAACTGCGTAGTTTGTGGGTTATACATACATAGCCGTAAGGCATAAAAAGGCCGGCACATAACCCCATGCGGAAAAAAGTTCAACGGGTCTTACACAATTATATCTATTTATAGAAATACAAGTGAAAGGACGGGTACAGGAAAATCTAAAAATAACTACGTACAACATACTAGATGATAGATATTTAAGAGGTTACTGACATGAAATGGGGTTTTCTACTTAGCAAAAAGCGTTGGAACTCTGGAATTATTTTAGGGCATTTTATGTCGGTAGGTGACCCCTACATAGAACCTTCATTCATGAACCGTAACGTGAATACATCTCGTCCTAACCCCAGGCGATTAATAGATCAGATGATTATATTATGGTACCATTTTTTTATACCCTTTTTATCTCGGTAAGGTTGCTGACCTTGTCAAAATATTATCGTTAAAAGACAGTATACAGCTATCACGTCGTTAACTTAAAGTAAAATCTCTATTGAAGTCACGTATAATGGAAATTTGAAGATTAATATAGGGATTACCCAAGTACTTTCTACCTATAAAGTTGTCACGCTGATTTAACAGTAATAGAAACCATAAAATGTGATACTTGGTTACCTGTTAGTCCAAGTCACTCGGTACTATGTGCATCCTATTCGTAAATATGGCAATTTTAATAGACATATTTATTTGGTTTATATCACAACTCTCAAGTCACAATAATCAGATTACAATTCATTAAATTCTAAATTATTTAATTTATTCTTCAGGGATTCACGGCTCATCTTCTCTGCGGAAGAAGTCCGGTCCTTTGGAAGATACACGGGGGACACAGGTCCAACGCGCAGATGCCCCTTTGAGAGCTTTAATCTAAATGGGATGGGGCACCAACAGGGGACTATCCACGGCTGCACTATCGCAGTACAGTCATGGACCATCCCGGATGGGTGCAAGACTAAAAATAGTAAAATATTGTAAAAGATATCTTGTCTATGGAAAGGGGTGTGGTAGTGGACTGGTTAACTTCTATTGTCGGAAAATAACAGCGTTTGCCTTTCAAGTTTAAAATCGAAATGTGTTCGCAGACGGTGGCTCGCCAGCTCACTAGCTCTCTTTAAAGCGACCTGACGTAGGCAAAGGGGGCAACAACGCGTGAGCGGCTAGAGGTGAATAAAGGTGTGGCCCCGGTTTAAAAATAAATTATTCTATTTATTATTTTATAAAATTATTTCCATTAAATTAATGCGACATAATTCATTACAACATTTATATAATACATAGAACAGGTCTAAATTGGTATTTAAGCACTAATTATTTCTTTGTTAAATTGAATAATACAAATTATAAGTGTTGTTTGTGTTAATTATAATACAAGCTAGGCACAGTATAATTATAATTTTCATATCAGATTCTTTATATTTAATTATCATATCAGAGTTTAATTACAACACACAGCTTTCTAGAAATAATCACCAGACTCGTCGAAATGTGTTCAGCTAGAGGGCTTCTAAAATAGCAGCATTACCTAAATTTTATGTTTACAGCCCAACCTTCAGGCGATTCAAGGCCAACTGTAACCGAATAAAAAGACACCACCTTGAATAATTGGAAATGGCTCGGAAGAAAATTCGGCTCGACAATTTTCTCACCTTTGTAAGAAATATGTAATAAGATATTGCGTCTACGTTTATGAACGTTTGTGATATTCTGAGATTAGACTAGATTTCATATGATTGAATATTGCATGAAATGCTTCTCTGGGTACGAAACAAAGGGTTTTAATTTCACTCTTTCCGGAACAACTTTTGTTAGAAGAGCAAAGCAACACCATGGCTGTATAGCATGTAGTTAGTTTCTGCTCAAAATAATAATTAATATTATCCGACTTTTAAAGTTCTCGTTATTCAGAATTACTCTTGAATGAGTCATCGATCGTGATGCACTAAGTTCTATTTCAAACTTAGTGCATGAGACTAAAGTTACATGAGAATAAAGTTGCAATATTTTTTCACTTACTATATTAAAAAGCGTGTTAATAACACTAATAATATTACTCGAACAAAAGTTTGCACTGTATATAGTGTGCATATTAAGTTTTACTTGAAAACACTTCAATAACTTATTTGAACAAATGGAATACAATGTCACGACTTTAACGTTATTCAATGTGAATTCAATATGATGGCACTGGCAGAGGATGTCTGTTTTTCCAAAATAAAACTTGTCAACACATGTACACGAGATGACAAAATAAGACTCTTCAGCGAGAAAACCTTGGAGCTACAAGAAAGGGTTCTATTTCGTCATCTTGTGTCAACATTATGTTGGGTTTACGTTTTGTTTGTATTGTACACGTTGCACGTACCTATTTGGTTTATGTTTGGCGAATGTTCTTCCTGATTATCTAGCTCGACGAAAGTAATTTATTTTATCTGCCATGTTTATTTTTGTTTTGTATTGTAATATTTATTTTGTACGTCTGTAAAGTGTGAACTAGGCAAGGTTATGCTTTTATATGCTTAGAAATAGAAGACGTTGATAATTAACGAGCACCCATGCGTAGACACAACATCATAAGTCTACTCTTCGTAAACATAATGATTTTTCTACTCTAGAGTTATTTTTAGTGTATTCTTATTGTATCTTCTCCACTTTTCTATTAATTTTACAGAATTTTACTAAACACTAACTAATTTCACTATTAGGCACTTTTATGATTGTTACCACTACAAACCCGTCGAGTCAATATTACTTGAGTAAAAAATACCATTTGAAAGTATCTGTATAATTCCAAAATATGTATTATCAGTATATGTATAAATACTTCATAAACTCTACCTGCATGAGGTAGTTATTTACCAGCTGAAACATTCTAACTTTGGAGTCGCGCGTTGGTCGCTGTCGTGACCGCACGTGTGTATCAATCCGTACTAAATAATTCCGATTTTATTCCATACTAAATTCCTATTGGCTAATCTATCGAAATTTTGATTCCTGCTTCCTCAAGTGTAAATTTGCGACATTACTCCTCCCATTGGGCGTGACAAGAAAGAGACAAATTATAATTACAAGTTTCGTCTAATTTTTCGCGGAGTGGAGTGGGGTTTGAACCGGCAACCACATACGCAGCAATGCATTGTGTGATCGAGTGCGCCAGGCGAACTGTAGCAGATCGAACGAAATTAGTAACTACCACGCGCGCTTAGTCTGCAGGTGAGTCAAGTCTGCTACGTCACAGCTACGCGCTACGACACTGCTACAAGAGGCCCATGCGCTACGAACTAACACGTCAGCTTCGCTATACTAACTCAATGCTTACGGGGTGAATGCACTATTTATTCTGCGCAATATAAACAAACCGAATTTTGTGCTGCGTTCAATTTTTACTCACTGCTTATTATTGAAACGCTACCTTTTCGCTGCCCGCTTCAACAAGCTTCTAAACAACCATGCCAAAAACGCTGCCAATCCCTAAAGATAATATGCAATATCCTGAGTCTGAATCAGAAGCAGCAAATGCGACTGACCAAAAAATTACCCTCAGAACTAAACGTCGCCGTCCATCTCATGACGATCTAAAAGAGGACATGCAACTTTTTAAAGCTGAAATACGAGAAATATTGGCAAAGATCTCTAATGATGTAGCGGAAGTTAAAGCCCAAAATATATCTATTCAGAAAACATTTACTGACATCCAGGAGACAAATGAAGAGATAAAAAAGTCTATACAGTTTGTGAGTAAACAATACGATGAGATAAAAATAAAAATTGATACAATAGAAAAGACTAAGCAGGACCAGTATGAAAAAATACAATTTTTAGAGGATAGAATTGAGGAACTCGAACGTGTGTCCTGTCTATCAAAACTGGAGATTAGAAATCTTCCTCAGAAAGATCAAGAATCTAAGGATGACCTTTTAAAAGCAGTCCTATGTATTGCAAAAACTGTGAACTCAAACCTAGACCGGAACAGCGTGCGGGACATCTATCGCTTGTCAAGCAAGAACAAACCTAACTCTGTGGTGGTCGTAGACGTGTCAACACTAATAATAAAAACGAATGTTTTAAAAGCGGTCAAGGAATACAACTCAAAGAACAAACCCGCAACCCTGAATGCCTCCGTTATCAATAGCAAGTATGAACCAAAACCAATATTCGTTTCGAAGTATCTCACCTACAAAACTAAGAAGTTGTTCTACTTAACTCGTGAATTTGCGAAAAATGAAAAGTACACGTTTGCGTGGACAGCAAACGGGAAGGTGTACTTACGTAAGAAGGAAGGAGACCCCCACAAAGTTATTAGGTCAGAAAACCATTTAGAGCTCCTAAAAGGACCTAAATGACTAGTCATTTTTATTGTAAGTTACATCTTATTTTACATTCATATTAATTTGAGTTCTTACACTAACTTTGTTCATGTTAAAAAATGTATTATCCTAATATTTTTCTATATCGGTCATTTGCGACAAGAACGTGTTAAGTCCGAAAACCAGATTTTTCAAAAAACTACTTTATTCCTATCCTTCAAAGGCGTTTTCTGAAAAATCCGGTTTTCAGACTTAACACGTTCTTGTCGCAAATGAGCGTATTTCAAAAGCATATAAATATGTACGGAAACCACAAATAAACTTACTTAGCCACTTATCACATACATTGACACTTACACACACATTCACACAAGGAAAACTAACTTACATCCTAAAACCAAAACAAATCAAATACACACAAAAAACACAAACATACGTCTTAAAAATAATACAAATTAAACACTTAATAACCATAACGATTAAAAATATCCTCCTCAAAAACAAATTATGTACTATTTGGGTAAAAATTACTATTAAATCTGAACTATCAGCTGCGCCACAGTCTTACATCTTATTCCATGGATAATAATATAAACGAAATAACAGATGAATTAGATAACTACTCAATTTCAAAAGCAACCCTCTGCGATACGGAAGAGGCAAAGTCGTATTTAACTTCTATGAATAGTAACTTAAATATAATATGCCAAAATATCAGAAGCATTGCTTGTAACATGTCTCAATTTGAAATTCTTTTAACACAACTACAACTAGAGTTCGATATAATAGTGTTAACTGAATGTTGGCTAAAAAATAACAACAACTTACCTGTAATAAATAATTATACACACTTCTGTACCATGACACACAAGACTCAAAACGAAGGTGTGGTTGTATATATAAAGAATTGCGTTCAGTCCCTGATCTGTGAGCATATTTTGGACGAAGCTAACTGCTTGATTATTAAAATTAAAGTAAACGTTGTTATTGTTGCAGTGTATAGGCCACCAACTTACAATATTGAAAAATTTCTTAAATCAACAGATACTCTTTTGAAGTCCCTTTCATCTTTTACTACAATAATTTTTATGGGTGACATTAATATAAATATTAAAGATTTCGAAAATGAACCTAGATCGCACGAATACTTAAATTTAATGGCTTCACATGGTCTTTTACCCGGTCACTTGCTTCCAACTAGAAACCAAAATTGCCTGGATCATGTTATGATAAAATCTATCTTAAGCTGTAATGTATTAGTAATAACCACAACTTTAACAGATCACTACTCTGTTTGTTTGTCATTGGGCAAAAGAATTTCAGAATATTGTAGTAAACACACAATAAATCATATTGATTATCCTAAAATCATCTCGGAATTAGAAAAAATAGACTTAAGCCCCATTTATGATTGTAAAAACGTAGATATTGCATTGAAACTTCTTATAGATATTATTACACAATTAACAAAAAACAACACTACAATTAAAAAAACGAGTCACCGAAAAAAGATAATTAAGCCGTGGATCACGCCAGGATTGTTACGCTGTATTAGACACAGGGACAAACTGCACCTTAGAGCTAGAAAAAATCCCAATAATCTAGAATTAAAACTAATTTATACTAGATACAGAAATTTCTGTAAAACGATAATTGATAAAGTTAAATGTGCATTTGAAAACTTAGAATTTAAAAAAGCTAAAAATAATTCTAAACAAACATGGAAATTAATAAAAACACTAGCATCAATAAATAAGCAAAAAGATAATAACGAAAGCCTCCTAGAAATCGATCAAAATCCTCAAAAATCTGTTAATTTAGTCAATAAGTTTTTTGCTAGTGTAGGACAGAAACTAGCTCAAAATATTAAAAGTGTAGACAGTAACGAGGTGTCGGGACAAAATTTGCTACAGCATACAACAAATTCTTTTGTTTTACTGGATACTGATGATGAAGAAGTACTCTCAATAATATTAAATTTGAAAGATGACTGCGCCATAGGTTTCGACGGTATTTCCAATAAATTAATTAAGGCGGCGAATCATGTCCTGACTCCTGTTATTACGTATATATGTAACCTGAGTTTTCAGTCGGGAGTATTTCCCAGGCACTTCAAAACAGCTCTCATCCATCCTATCTTTAAGTCGGGTAATAGAGACAGTGTCAATAACTATCGACCAATATCGGTCCTTCCAGCGATGTCCAAGATACTCGAAAAATTAATAAACAAAAGACTAACAAATTATTTAAGATCATTTAAACTACTATCTGAAAATCAATACGGATTCATTGCCGGTAAATCTACTGAAGATGCTTTAAGAACTTTGACTGAAACTATAGTTAAAACACTTGATAACAAATTGAAATGTGTTGGAGTGTTCTTGGACCTTGCGAAAGCATTTGACACTGTCTCTATTCCAAAACTACTTGAAAAGTTGGAAAATATTGGAATCCGAGGAAAAGTATTGGATATTTTCACTAGCTACTTAAATGAAAGAACGCAGCGTGTTAAAATTGGTACATATGTTAGTGAAGATATCCAAGTAACATATGGAGTCCCACAGGGAAGTATACTTGGTCCTACACTGTTCTTAGTTTACATTAACCAACTTTGTGACTTCAGTCTTCACAACGCAAAAATCGTAACTTTCGCAGATGACACAGCGGTTGTCTTTCATGGCAAGGATTGGGACGAAGTGGCTAACATCACAGAAAGTGGTCTCAAAAAAATTCTACACTGGCTCAACATAAACACCCTAACTATTAACCTCAATAAAACCAAATATATCACCTTCTCTATCACGAAATCGGGACTACCAACTATAGAAAAAACAAAAATAAAAGCTCACACTTGTGAAAGTACTAATAACAGTTTGTGCCACTGTACTAATCTAGATAGAGTTGCTAGGATTAGGTATCTGGGTGTTTGGGTGGATGAAAACCTCAACTGGCATAACCATATTGAACTTTTGACTAACAGGACTAGGAAAATAATGCCCATTTTCAAAAAAGTACGCCACATTGAGGATCCCAACGTATTGAGAGTCATATACTACTCACTGTGCCAATCTGTACTGGGATACTGTATATCTGTCTGGGGCGGGTCTCATAAATCAACTCTTATTAAACTTGAAAGAGCACAAAGAGCCGCAATCAAAGTTATAACATCAAAACCAAGGCTATACCCTACTGCAAAACTGTACAAAGAAGTTGGGGTATTAACTGTACGCCAATTATTTATTTTACGTAATCTTATCTATGCACACACCCATCTTCCAGACGATAGCTCTCAAACAGATAATAGGAGAAGAAAGGATCTTGTATTTAAAATCGTACCTCACAATACAATTTTCGCAAAAAAACACCCGTACATAGCCGCTCCCTATATTTATAATAAAATCAGTAAAAATGCAAACTTGAAGAAATTACGTCATTTTGAGTTTAAGAAAAAAGTTAAAAGCTTATTAGGTGGATTAAACTACGAAGAAACTGAAAGTCTTTTAAGTGTTCCGGAGTAACCTAAATTTAATTCTGTAAATACACAACTAAAACAACTCACACAAAAGCACACTCATTCACACACAAACACACTCATTCATACTCATACACAAACAATTACACACAGTCACATTCTTTGTCATATGAATATCAGACTGACTGTACTTTATGATTACAAACTTTTATTTTGATTACAAAATATAAAATTGTTAAATAACCTAAATACTTATTATAATAATAACGGATTGTTACACTAAAACTATAAAGATAATTAGATCAACGACGATTGTTACTGTTACTTATAGCACAGGGAATTAACCTAGTTTAAGTGACAGTGTTCATTTTACTGTAAACTGTATTATTTTGATCTAATAATAAACGATTATTATTAACTTATTATTACCTCTCATAAACATTTTCCGCGATAATTAAAGTTCCAAGAAGAGTGATCAGTGGTGAAACACAAAATTCTTAAACTTGAACATTCACTAAATACTTTCAAAATAAAAGAGTTAAAATTTCAATTAGTGAAATTTCTTGACGTAATATAGCGAAGAGCATCTGAAATTTTGGAGCAAATTCGGCAACTTATTTACTTTTTACGTTATTGAATTTGTTGGCGAAGTTTTCCAGTAAGAACTAAGCTGAATTTCACGAGGAAAGACATTTGTTTTTTGAGGCAAAATACGAGGCAAGAAAATATTGCAGAAAAGTAACTAGTGTTTCAGATATAATATAATTTTTTTACGCGAACAAAGGGAAGACAATCATTATTACATAGGTGCCTATACAGGGTGTCCCTGGAAGTATGGATCAAATCGAATAGGGGCGTGGGCAAGGTCATTTTAAAACATGTAGTAGTAAAAACTTGAGTAAAATTTTTGCCTTACCAAAAAAGCCTTTGCAGTAAATGTTTTTTCTTATTGAACACATGTTTTCTAGCTGCGTAAAAGTTTTACCACCAAAAAGGCCTACTGTTCGCTAAAGTCGTGAAAAAAAATGATAGCTCTGATAGTATTTTTTATGATTTTTTTCTATGTGAAGTGATTGTAAAAAAAAACAATAATTGGTCATAACTTGCACCGACATTCTCAGGGTTAAAACGTTTGGAAATGACATTGCCCACGTCCCTATTCGATTTGATCCATACTTCCAGGGACACCCTGTAAAGATAGAGCACACAACAAATATTTTAACTGATTTTCGTCCATTGCAAATATATTAAAGCTTTCATTTCATGTTTTTAAAAAAATCTCTTTTTAGTTTTTGTGCATTTGACAGTAAATCCATTATTCAATTGGAACCGATCTATCGTAAGCATTACATAACATCGCCGCAAATAAATAATACTAACGCGGCTTTCATTAAATATATTTCTTTTTCATAATCGTGGACTGCCTCGTTGGTCTAGTGGTCGCAAGCGCGGCTGCTGAGCATGAGGTCCTGGGTTCGATCCCTAGGTCGGACAAAGTGTTATTTGGTTTTTCCGTGTGAAATTTCTTAGTATCAGCCCGGAGTCTGAATTTGTGACCGTTTGATGGCAATAGGCTCGCCCTATTACATGGGACTTAAACATAACGGCAAAATAAGGGTGTACTAAACAACTCTGCCCAGCTCTTCGGGGAATACAGGCGTGTAGTTTTTTTATTTTATTATTTGGTAATATCGTTTGGCCGCCATCTCGCCGTATGTTAAGCGATGATGCGGTCTACGATGGAGCACGCTTGCCCAGAAGAAACCGATTCATTCGTAAGTTGAAAGCACACGTTGTTATGTTAGGCTGGACGCTCATTGTAATTTTTTGTCAAGGTGACTTTTTGTTACCAAGTCGAATTCTATGAAAATATATATTTGTCACCGTAATGTCACGTCACCATAGTGAGCGCACTCCCATATATCTTCATTCTTATAATCATTCTTATAATCAGCGGCGGGCCTTAATCATCATTGTTATATTTTTAGCAGTACTAAATAATTGTTTGAATTTGCAATCTAAATCCCACGGCCCTTACGAGAAATTGAACTATATTCTTCAGCTTCCTCCCACGCTACCGTCAGAAAATAATCAGCTTCACACCGTCTGTTTTTTTCCATCTGAGATAAATGAATCTTGGACTGCTCCAAATAGATAAAGTAGAACTCCATTTGTCTTAATATCTTACGTATTTGTTTCCCTTAAGATGGATTCGTAGAGTAAACAGGTTAAGCACCTTTAGGTCTATTTTTGCTTGCATACTGCCACCATTAAAAATTAAAATTTTAATACATATTGCCAAGAATAGGAATAAATATATTATGTAGGGTCTTTTTCCAGGATTAGAGATCGTCTAATCTCAAACTGAACGCCCCTCCAATGAGTTTACACTCACATATACACCGTGGGCCCGAGGTACCCGAAAGATTTTAACCATCGATTTCGATGCCTAATTGAAGAAAAAAAGCTAGGGCATACATACTTTAAAGCTTCAATTTCGAGATATTCTTTATTTACGGAAATTCGTAACTCGAAAAATCTCTAGGGTACCAAGCCCTATGAACGCAGCGTTGCGACTTTTGTCATACCATACCCCAATCGCCGTATGTCGTGTTTTGTCGGGAAGTTTCGTAAAGTGAGAAGTTTCTTATCCACTCACACAATAATTTATAAACGTTGCCAGTTCAACCTAAGGGTTTGTTTACAAGGAAGTACTAAAGTTAATTGATTTATTTGTTCTGAAAAACAAAATTGTTAAATTGACGGAATTGGACATATGTTGACATAACGTGTGACATGTAGTCCAACGGACTGGCAAACCAGTACGATCGGCATAGGTTGGGATAAGCGCGCTTAGGCCCGCCGCTAATTGTGATTTTTTGTCACGGTGACTTTTTGTTATGCGTTTTTTTTTCTATTGGCCTGCTGTAGATGTTCCTTAGGGACCCCTTCTACGTAACCGGGCAGTTATTGGCGAGACCTGAAGGGTCTCCAGCCAATGGGGGGAAGTAAAATACTTAACCTAAGCTAACTACTTGAACCTACTACACTAACATCATGACTACCTGCAACAACAGCACTAAGGGCGACCCTAGTGGGACTCGGACCTCGGCTTAGGGCGTTGCCGGCGGGGGAATGGGGGGGGGGGGGGAAGACGGCTTGATGAGGGCTGAATTATTGTGTGACTGCGGAGTCTGAAGAGACGATCGGCTCTATGATGGGAGAGCTCGATGGATCGTGACCGGCTTGTTACCCAAGTCGAATGCTATGAAGATATATGGGAGTGCGCTCACTATGGTGACGTGACATTACGGTGACAAATATATGTTTTCATAGAATTCAACTCGGTAACAAAAAATCACCTTGACAAAAAATCACAATGAGCGCCCGGCCTTAAGGTACTTCGCATTACTCGCTGTATAATCCATAGTGAAAAGGTAGTAAACGCCTTATCACGACAAAACAGACTTCTTGTGTATTAAGGGATTTCCCCAATTTCCTAAGTCGCCTTTTACGACACCCACGAGAAGAGATGGGGTGGCCTATGATAAAAACGCTCAGATGCAAAGTAGGTATACAGACGCAATACACACAAATTGGTCTTCATCATTGATCTTTCAATCACACTTATTTCTTCTTTCACATTGAAACAATAACGTTTTGTGGAGGGGCGTTCAGTTTTAGGTTAGATGATCTTTTCTTTAAATAGTAGAGAAAGTTTAAAATGTGTTTTATAAATGAAAACTTGGAAAAAAATGGAACTGCGATAATTAATTTCGCCTATTACGGGCAAAAGTTTAAATTATCAACGTAAAAATAAAATGAAAAACATGTTGCACATAAAACTGAAATAGTGGTAACATAAAAATGTGTACAACTTAAAATGCTTTGAACCCGTTTAACTAGCAATTTGTTAAAGTTAAAACCTGCTTTTGGAATGATAAAAATAAAGCTAAACTGAAACGAATGCTGGCTGCATGCCATATTTGCCAATTTCGGTGTAAAAATACGCAGCCAGCTCTCAAATGGAATATTTTCAATATATAGAGCTATATCCATGTTCGTTAGAAAATGAAATAAAAGTTTGAGGTTGTTCAAACACTCTTGGTTTTAATCGAAAGCTTGAGAAATTGTGGTCATTCAAAAGTGTTTTTCAAACTGCACTTAAGTCTGTTTTTTAATCTCGGAGACAAAATTGACAGGCGCAAAAGTGAAACTTATAAATTTTAGGATCATTTTTTTCAAATATGACGATTCTCTCATGTCAATTCAGTCTCAGGGACTAAAAAACGAACTTTACATGAATTTTTAAAGCGTGCGTCCTTTTTGATAGGACGGAATTTTCTATCAGCCCATTTAAGCATAACGGCCGTCCGGCGATATGCCGTCTAGCGTATTTTGTAGAAGATCAAACTCTTAAGAGCCCACAAACATTACTTTTCAAAAACTGAAAGGAGCGTACTGAACCGCGTAAAATTGCTTGCTTTTACATAAAATAACACAATAAAGAACCTTTTTGGTAAATATAATACGATGACGTAACAGTAACGAGATATATTGCATGTAGCTGAGTGTCAAAGTTCATACCATTAGCTTAAAAGGTTTGAACATTTGGTTTGAACGGATCAATAAATCAAACATTTATTTATTTCGTTCCGGAATGTTCTGAAAAAAAACTGAAGCGTCGATAAGTATTTTATTTCCTCAACGAGTAATGTTGTTACGCTTTCTTCCAACTAGATTAAAGGAGGCGACTGACTTCGTTTTGTTCATGTTGTGAAACGCGAAGATAAAAAGTAAGGAAGTTTTTTTATTTTCATAAAATATTAAACAATCTCTTACTCGAGCAAAATAATAGCAGTTTAAATTAATTACCTAATATTAGTATTAGTAAGCGTAGAAGAAGGTATCTAAAGTACTATACAACTAAGAAGACGCTTTGTAAAACTTCGTAAAACCGATCACTTCCGAACTGAGTGCGACCTCAAGACTACGAATGTTTATTAGTACTGCAGCAAAAAAATATCTTTACGCACACGCAACAAGACTAAGTGTGAGTGGCGCGAAAATTTACATTGGTTGTTCGATTCTACATCGGTGTGAATTTTTAGTTGTGTCGTACTGTATCTAAGTGTGTCCTATTCCTCATAATATAAATATGTTTTAGAGTTTTTTTTGTAAGTATCTTAAGTAGGTTGCTCGGTGTAACTATTAGTTAACAATAGGATTGAGTTAATTTTTACAATATTATATTATTGTATTACTACCATCGTTGGGTTGATCAACTATCGATCCATGTACCTGGTCTGTCGCAAACTACGGCTGGATGGACATAGGCGGCGCCCAAAATAGCATATAGTCACTGATTGAGCATGTTAGTGAGCGTAGAGCCAATCCTTTCGCATCGATGACGCTGCTGCCTGTTCCCATCCATAAGTTGAATGGTTACAATACAATACTCTTCATACAGGGTGAAATTGTAAACACTCGACAAACCGAAATGGGAGATTGTACTCATCACTATGAACAACTTTTACTATGAGAAAGAACATGAAATCGCGAAAAAAAATCTGCTGTTTCCTACATTTTGACGAGTTATACGGACATAAATGTAGGGAACAGCTTAAATACATGAATTCGTTTACACCCTGTATTTATATTGTAGGTGTTAACGAATTCGTTTAATTCCTTCAAACCGTGTGATCTACTAGTGACGTAGATTAACTTAGGGTTGGGGTTAGGGTTGGGGGAACTTAGGGTTAATGGGTATTTCTGAAAACAAACTGAAAAAAATATCAAAAAAAAACTTGGTTTTGTATTTCTGAGTAATTTTAGAACCTCGAGTCATCCGACTGCATAGAACGATATCGCGTTAGTCGGTCCCGCCAGCCGTGTCGTCGTGCTTTCATTAATTTATGCGTGGCATCGAAATGTTCACTCAAATAAAAAATATTTTTTTCAAAAATATTTTTTCCAAAATATCGTTTTCTTTTTTTTACTGATTCCTTATTAGTTGGTTTAGACATGATCAATTACCGCTACCGCATGAAAAAAAAGTTTTTTTTTTTATTCAATCTAAATCCCGTGCGGTGCCAATCTATACCATTAATAGATAATGTGGTTTGAAGGAATTACACGAATTCGTTAACACCCTGTATACAATGGATATTTATTTATGTATATTTGGAAGTTGTAGGAACCAATAGTTGTAGGCGCGGAACGTTAGCACTTTGTTTGTTGGTTGAGTAATTGGAGCACGCAGAAAGAACCACAAGTTAAGCTTCAAGTTAAGTACATTGAAAAGTAAAAGTTGAAAATGGTAGCAATTCTTTCTCTTTACATGTGTTTAGTTCCACAGTTATTGTCGTACTCAAAATGTATTACTTAATAAGTTATAATTATAGTATAATATTTATGACGCACGACATCCAAGTAGGTTGCTGCGTTCGCAAAGTACATGTGCGGTTGATGAGACCGTACACAAGTAATCAAAATAAAAGTGATAAAAGATAAAGATAATTTATTTGTATAAAACATGACTGTACAGTACAAATTGTGGTTTGCAGTGTAAGGTGTTGATTAATGATCTACATGTTTTGCCAAAATAAAATATGGCGTACAAATTCGGTAGGTAACAAATATAAATTAAATTACATTATTGGACTATGAGACTTTAAACAATTCAATAGTGATGACCAACTTAAAAAAAATAGTGATGCAAAAGTGAAAATAGATTCAATTCACAACAACCTCGAACAAACGCGAGCGACCCAAAAAGATAATAGGCAAAAACTACGGCAGTTGTAATTATTACGTCCAACAGAATTTATTTTCTAAGGAAAATGAAACACAGCTCTAAATAGAATTTCCTGGAACATATGAAAGTTAAGCTACATAAGTCCGACAAATATGTTTTTAACACGCTTTTTATGATATGACTAGCTCTGCCCGCGGCCCTATCCGCTTGTAAAGTTTTCTTTCTTTCAGGGAGGCAAAATACTATTCAGTCATTAAAAGTTTGTATGAAAGATATTGCCTTTGATCGAAAACACTTTCAGTTATATTTAAGAAAAATAATAAAAAAAAATTGTTTCATAACGTAACATGTTACAATATTAAGATGTGACACTGGATCCTGCACTAGGATACCCTGTGTTGCAGGATCCAGTCTCTCTCGACAAATATGGTTTTTGTTGTAATACATCAAATGCAACGATTCGAGGTTCCAATCATAAAGACATAACTAAAAACTAAAAGGTAACTCAAGGTGTGTATGTTATGATGAGTGTTATTTTGTGTGTGTTGGTGTGTAGGTTAATACCCAATTGTAAGTAGGTTTTCTGTTTCGGCATACTTAAGTCCGAGTAACCAATTCTGGACTCCTTTTTTGCACCCAAACTTGGTCATGGGGAGGATATTTAGCTTTTTATTTACCCTATCATACAGATGTGGCCCAGTAGGTGAGAATGCTTTATTTCCAAACTTAAGTTTTCACGAGACTCTGTTCCACTTAGGCTTTCTACGCGAACGCTGGTCCGCAACCACTGTTGCTGCTGCAGTTTTATGGAACTTGAGCACCACTCTCATAACAAATAGTTGGCGCACCGTAAGCACTCTAGTCTCTCGATATAACATATCAGTGGGGTAAAGGATTCCTAATCCAGAAGAATTCAGTAAACATACACATTTTTAATAAGTAACACACTTCAATTATTTTAGTTTTTCAATTCAATTCAATAATGTGTACGTTTAATAGTCTCAAGGTGGGTACTAAGTTCCCTCTCTGCTAAAAATCATCAATATCGGTTCGGTAGTTTATCTGTGAAAAAAATCGCCGTTTGCTAGAAGCAAACGGATAGACAGGCTTATTTTAAGATACCTCATGGGGATAATATTATTCGTGTTACCTTCATCACTTGACATGAGGTGGGAGTGTACATAAATCAACCCTTTTCATTTTAGACGGTAGGTAAGAATTTTTCTGTTTTTCTATGTAAATGTTTTATACTTGTACATATGCAAATTGACGGGGCCATGTTGTGAAATTTTTATGAGCATTTTCTTTGTAAACTTACTAAGCACCTTACGTAATCTTTTTTAGGTTTGTAAGGGATTAACCACATTTTAATAATTTGCTACACCGAAAATAATCTTGTATTTTAGGGCCAAAACACACTTAGCGTATTTTGCGCAGTAATGCGCGCGCATGAAACTTCCAAGCCCTATTACGCTCGGTATAACGACGTAGAATACGCGTGGTGAGACATAGGAGAATTTGTATGTAGCATGATGTATACGCGTAAAGGTCATGGCACATTATACCGGCACTGCAACTGCACAGCTGCATGCGTCGACGGCGTCGCCGCCTCGAATTTAGGCTACGGCTAGCCGCCAGCGCGCTAACTACGCACCGTCCGCGAGGTCCAAGCTCGCAGACTACGCGCCGGCCGCGAGGTGCAAGTTTGCTATCACCGCGAACACAATTGTTGTTGCTGTGCCCAACGACGCGACGTTGTTTCGCTGGCGACTCGGAGTCGGCGCGCAGGAAGCACGCGGTCCGTTCGCTTGCAGCGCGCTGACAGCCCGCCGCGCCGTTGGCTTTTTCCAGTTGGGTTGGAGCAGTGCGTTGCGGTGCCGGTATAGTGTGCCATGACCTTAAAGCGACAAAACATGAGCCACGCAAGAAACGCTCGATGTGTTTGCAGCCTTAGACCAAAAACGTACTCATCTCAATAAGGGGTGAAGCAAATGAGCGGCAGCTAGTTTCTTTCTCCATGACCAGTTGGCCTCGGAATAGGCTTGAAAACGATTGGAGAGCAGGTGGCAGATTTGTGTTTTGGATAAAGACGCCTACGTTTTTGTAAGTGATGTCTATGCTGATCTTTGATAAATTAGTTTGTTCGATCGGGTCGCTAATTAATTTAGAAAAGGAACAAAAAACCGTACCTTTGTTTATTTAGTAAAATAATAATTGAGAGAAAAAATATTTTATGAGTAACAGAATAAAACTACTGCCCACTCGTAATAAAATAAATTAGAATTATTAAGTACCCTGATGCTTTGTAACACAATTACTTTTAATGACGAGGTAACAAAGGAGACAGCAGCTTATTCATTATGAGATAGCCACCCACACTTCTTTCATAAATATTATCCTTAGTAAGGATTACCTTGAATTTTCTGAACTCCCACGCAATGCCATATTTTAAACAATTTAGGCAAGATCCTTTACATTTTTGGCAGACATAACCTTTACGCCTCGGTGGCGCTACGTGTACTGTCTCCCGTTAGTGATAGCGCCCTCAGAATAATAATATATTAAGGACTTATCGCAATTTACCGCCTAAAATTTCAACCGAGCTGTAACTCAGAATATAATTATAAACTTAATCTCCCATTTCTTGGGCAAATATCCTCGGAAGTTTATCTGCATATTTTTGTAATTTCTGATACATTTCCATGTACCCGGTTTTTTTTCCTGTTGGACTGCTGTAGGTGGTCCTAGGGGAACATTTCTACGTAACCGGGCAGTTATTGGCGAGACCTGAAGGGTTTCCAGTCAATGGGGGGGGGGAGTAAAGTACTTATCCTAAGCTAACTACTTATACTACACTAACATCATGACTACCTGCAACAACAGCACTAAGGGCGACCCCTAGTGGGACTCGGACCTCGGCTTAGGGCGTTGCTGGCGGGGACTTAGGGGAGGGGGGGGGGGGGGGGGGGAGACAGCTTGATGAGGGCTGAATTATCGGTGTGAGCATGTACCCGGAATACATTTCCAATACTTATGTCAACGACGACTTCATATCTGGGCACATGGCAGTGCCCCTGCCAAGTCGAGCAAGCACGGCCGTACACCCCTGTCTCGATAATCTCATTAATTCCCTGAAAACTTTCAACTGAATAGCGACACATTCAACGTCATGAATTAATTTGTCCTGAATGTCAAGGTTCATGATATTTATCTTTGCTACCTTTCTCGACGGAGTTGCCTGCATAACACATATGTACCTACTGATGTCTGGTGTGCGAACTGAGAGCGCCCCGCGCCGGAAATGGCGTGGAGCCGAAATCTCGCGATTAACTCGGCTAACATCCGGCCCATGCTATTTGTAGCTGTCTGCCAGACTGTACGAAAGTGGTGTTGAATTTGGTATTTTAGTACGAAAGACTATTTTCATAACTTAGGTGAACGAAAAACCAAATGGTATATTAGTTTTGTCTATCCTGTGACTTCGAAAATGGCATGACAGACCACCAAGTCTGTCATCCTCAAAAGAATTGAAGGCTATATCTAAGCAGGGCAGAAGTTGCCTGGAAGTTGAACTGCCCTGCTTTTTTGTACTATGACATCGTTAGAGCAGGCCTGCGGCAGGCCTGCTACGTTGACGTTTACGATATCCGTTCACCTGTTTTTTTTGTATAGACTTTTCGTACCATGAACAAGCATAACCGTTCAACTTGGTTCAATAGTCGTTCTCCTTTAGTACCGACGTGGTGCGATTTTTAGCGATTCAGAAGCAGGCCTGCTTTTGAACGGAAGTTGACTGCCTGGCATTTGAACGTTTTCGTAAGAGGTCATGGTAAGCCCCCAGGGGGCCTACTCCCTATGTCCGTCAACGAAGTCAGTCGCCCGTCCGAAAGTAGCCCGAAACGTAGGAGTGAACAAAACAAGTATCAAGTTCAACTTTTCGGACGGGCAAAAACACATCGGTAGTAAGGATGACTGTCAAATCGTGTTGTCATTCATTCTTAGTTCGGACCCCGAAATTATCGTATGTCCGTAGGTGATAGGGAGTAGGAAATGTTTGTAACTAAGGCCGAAACCACGGACTTCATGCTTAGGGAGTAGACCCCCAGATGCGGCTGAATACTAGTATTTTACACGAAGCACTAGGGAATGCCGATATTCTAAGGTTAGACCAGTTATCAGATTTTTGGGCTTCTGACTACCCGTAATAACTGTCATAGGTATTCGTATGACACCCAGGATCGACAGTTTAACGTGGTCTCCGAGGCACGGAAGGATCTCAATGTGTAATGAACTCGACTAGCAGATGGTAAGATTCGCGATGTTAATTCGCCACGAGCCCCGCACGTTTGAATTTATGGCAATCTGTCGCAAGCATATTATTATGTTTTCCGCACAAATCGTTACTTTCGAGAAGGCTTATTATTCTTTTACTGTAATTTCTTAATAACTTATTATATTGTTCCCTTATTACATAGGTAAGACTCAAGTATCTTTTCCAATGTTTAGTTTCGTATTGTTTGTTTGTAACAAGCTGAAGTCAAACAAACAACTTCGAAACTTGATTTTTATCCCGCCAACGTTCGCAATAAAAGTCTATGTGGGTCAATGAAGACGTATTGGTTTTCAGAAGAAAGTCACACGTTACGCCTTCGAGCTCATTGTTATAGTACAAAAGTTTGATGTGGGTATCACTCAAGATCATTTTTGGTTATATTACAATAGAAATTTGAAATGGGGGCAGTAAAGGTAGCTATCTTAAACTACTGGAAGATGTTCTTAGTGGATTGTTCATAACTTTTGAAGGTGTGGCGAAGTGCATTTAGGCGAGAGACGGAAGCAAGTTCTACTGGTTGTAGAACGGTATTATAAACAGAAGCGATCTTACACTTGTATTTCTACGAGTATTTGCTTAGGACTTCTAACAAGGTAGGATGACCGCTAGCAGAAACAATTAAACTATTAATTTATCTATAGCGAAGTTGTGTACATTTAAGAAATACCTTCTAATAGAAAACAATAATGTCCCCGGTCACCCGGTCAGCGTATTGTTCTTTTTTTCTTTCGTCATGTTTGGTAGATCATTAAGATGTATCCATAGCATACATACAGACGGACAGTTTTAAACTGACTATTCTAGTCAGTTTTTAACAGTACAGGGAGCCAATTCTACTAACAGAAACTTTTATCAATGGCAATTGAATCGTTCCTTCAGACAGTTTTTGTCGACGTAAACTGTCAAAATGTTTTCAAACAATTTGATAGTTTTTGTAAACGAAAACTGTCTAAATAAACGATTAAGTTGCAATTGATAAAAGTTTCTGTTAGTAGAATTGGGCTCCAGTTGTGCCACGGAAAATGGCCCTTTTTCTTCAGATGTTAACGAATGAACCAAGATAGACACTTTGTTGTTATGTTTTGTTCCAAGACGAAGTTAAATATTTTTTGCTTATGTTTAATACAAGCTAAAACCAAACATTTTAAAATATAAACATTTAAATAATGTTTTTATAGAGATGTTATATTGTCAATGTCTCAGAACCAATTCGTATCTTTTAGTTTATTTAGTAAACTCATTTCACCATGAAGCATACAAGTAGACGGGGAGTCAGTAAAACATGCCCAGAAATATCTATACTTGGGCCAAGTAGTCGTCCAAGCAAGACAAGACAAAGACGTCGCAAGACGTCTAGAAAATGTCTGGAAGAGTATAGTAGAGTGGTCCATGAAGGAGCTATTCTAATGTGATTTTTAACAAGCAGAGTAATACAATAGATTCAGACAGAAACATTTTAATAGAAACGGAGAACTCGCAAAAGACATAGTCTGCATTAGTTTAAGCGGTATTCAGATGTAACTTCGCTGAAAACTGTTGGAACAGTTGTTGTGTAATTTACTCTGAACCGAGTGGAGTTACACTAAAGCTTTTCAGTGACCGTGAATTTTAAACACTAGTGTCTGACACTAATTTTGTTAAAACACAGCCATTTATTTGCGGTGTTATAGTGAGAGAGTGACAACGACATTTTTACAGCGTTTTAGAAAAGAAGTCTATTGCGATTGCGAATTTTGTCTTTTAGAGAATCTAAAAATGCAGAGCTCTTTCCTTATTGCTTGGTGAGTGTGAGAAAACACACTATTACAGTTTAAGTATAACATTTCTAGTACAGACAGATACAATTATGGGTATTAATCTTAACTTGAAAGAGGTTGATTTAATTCAAAATATTAGAAATATTCAACCTACACTACCACTAAGTTGAAAATTTAAGTAAAAATATAATATTGCAAAAACCCCAGCATGCTAGCTGTGATCTCTGCTAACGGCCGTTTTCAATAAACCATCTATCGGCGGCGGCGGTTTGTCTTACTAACGATAGAAATTCGACATTACTTCTATGGAGCGAATGTCAAACTCCTAATGGAAACCTCAGATATACTATTGAAAACGGCGGTAAGACTATTAAGAGACGTACAAAACAATAATAATATGATATCGCTAAGAGTTTGTCACATGAATTGGATTTCTTTCTTTCAAATAATATTTAAGAGAAAAACAGTCTTCATAATAATATTTACCTACCCCGTATTGAAGGACGCAATATGTTTATGTACCAGCGTGAGCGCAAACACATTATACTATTATCCTTGCTCCAATTATAGTTTACCCACTGTGAAGTTGACCTATATCCGAGATTTTCTCTAAGCAAGACTTTACCAATGCATACCATACATTACGCGTATCACGCTTAATCATCATCGATATTCATAAAATGGCATTTTTCTACTTTGTTTACTTGGCTCCGTTTTTCTCTGATATATTCTCACATACTACCATACTAAAATAACCTAACTCATTTCTGTCATGAACATAAAATACCTATATAAAAAATGCTTATGGCTACAGAATGGGTTTCTAAGATGGGCCTTCAGGAATAAAACTGAAACTATGAGGAATAGAGAAAAGGGTTCAAAGAAGTCGTAAGCTCGGTTTTGGAGAAATTACGTAGTATTTACCGAGTAGTAAACCTTTGCATCAAGGGTTATTTCACAGACCGCAAAATTAAGTTCATCGGTAACTGAAAATTGCGCATATATTTTTTTTTAAACTTAAGGTATTATTTTTGTTTAAAGTCTTTAATTTTCATAATTTTTTGCTGTTTTTTAATCACATGGTTGGAAAGTTGGAGAGCCACGCATTATTAATGACTTTAGGAGCACATACCGCACAAAATGTTTACCAGAATAAAAGACTTTGAAGGCCTGTCCAACGAGATAGGATGCGGTAGAAAATCACACTTGTATGGCCGTTCATATAAGACCTGTGAAATGTCATCAGAATTGACGTTAAGATGGCTATCAGTGCCTGTAGACAAATGGCAATCGATGATCGCTAAAGAATAGAAACGACAATTAAATGTATGGAATTGACATAACAGATCGCTTGACCCGGTCGAAAGCTTATGTCGATTCAGGGTCCTTAGACAAAGTAACATCGCTTCGTAGCGAAACGATATCTAAATTCGTCATCGTCTCTATTGTCGCGATCGTTAATAGTTTCAATAACTACAACGTTTTAACATTCGTTTCGTTATCTTTTTTGGCGATCACGATCGAAGCGGAGGCGAACACTGAAAGCGCTGCTTGTCTACGCATTTGTACGGGATAACCACGATAAACAAATCGTTTCTTTATAGTTTCGTTACGAATTATAACATTGTCTACCAACTTGCGATAACGATGTCGAATGACCACGTGACTTAACGAAGCTTATGTCAATCCCATACATTTTAGTCTTTTCGAACTTCGTTATCGTTTTTAAATTATTACTTTGTCTAAGCCCCCTGTACATCTTTCTATTCTCTAGCAATCGTCGATTGCCATTTGTCTACAGGCACTGATAAGATAGCAAATTATTATGGTTTCGTTTCTGACATTCAGCTACAGAACACTAAAAAAGCTCTTTTGCCTAACATTCTAAGTAAACATTAAAACCAATCTGTTATTAAATTATTAGTATGATATCAAACTATTTAAAAGTTAGTGTCGCGTGTACGATCAAAGCTTACGTCCTAAATGTGCGCTGGACCGCACGGACGGGACTCATAAGCCCAACCTACTGGAAACTGTGCACGCATCAAAACAAAGTCTATAATTATGGAACAAACAACTAGATAGATTATTTAAATAGTGGCGTAGGGCTTCTGTGACGACCTTTTCCGAAGGCAAGGTCGCGTATACAGGGTGTAAACGAATTCGTGTAATTCCTTCAAACCACATGATCTATTAATGGTATAGATTATGGCATAGGATTTAGATAAAAATATTATTTGGGAAAAAAAGTTTATTTATATTTTTAATCAATCTAAATCCGGACGGGATTTAGATTGAATAAAAATATAAATAAACTTTTTTTCCCAAATAATATTTTTATTTGATAGAAAATTTCGATGCCATGCATAAATGACTGAAGGCACGGCGACACAGCTGACGGGCACGACTAGCGCGATATCGCTCCACGCCGTCAGTTAACTTGGGACGCTAAAATTACTCAGATACAGAACCATGGTTCATTTTTTGAAAACTTTTTTGTTTTTTTTGAAAAAAACCTATGCAAGGTCAATCAGTGTCACCAGTAGATCACGCGGTTTGAAGGAATTACACGAATTTGTTAATACCTTGTATTTTGTATTGTATTCTTGATAAGCTTGTGGTGAATTAACTACCACGGGGATCACACGATCCGCGAGGTTAAGCTACGCTTGCCATGGTCAAACCATGACATATCGAGACCCCTCTGTGCTTCGGAGAGCACGTTAATCGTCGGTTCCGAGGGTCATACAAATTCCAATGACAGTCATTACGGGTTATCAGACGGCCGAAAATCTGACAACCAGTCTAACCTTAGAATATCGGCGTTGCGCAGTGAATGTGTTGCGGAGGTCTGAAAGCAGCCTCTCCGTGCAAAAAACTGCTTCATAATTCAGCCGCATCTGTTTAGACTAGAAGTTGACTCCAACATACGTAGTTGGGAAAAGGCTGGGCAGAATATTCTTGATATGTTTGTGTCTCAGGCTGTCGGTACCCTGCCTAAGATAGCTGACTGCTACTTGCCTACATTTCGAATTCCCTACATGCAGCTGTAACCGTCGTGCAAAGCTTTAGAGGCTTCTTCTTCTTTCGGGTCGGCACGAGCTATACGAGAATAGCTCATGCTGTGGTGAAAAGATTAGCCTGTCAGCAAGAACGCGAGTCGCTACCAGTGAGGCTGACTGCCCAGGGTGCGCCGGACGTACTGAAGTATCGTCACTCGTGGAGGCTCTTTTCATGCACTTTAGAGGCTATCAGAAGCCAACAATTCTGGCAATTCTGACATTTGGTCGAGCGTAAGCAAATGTCATTTCCATACAATTTGATCTTTCCGCAGGCGTTAACGTTTACAGAAAAGAGATTTTGTCTCAGGGGGCGGGTAATTCATCTAAACCTTCCCATTTTTCAAATTTTACTATATACTTGTACAGAATTGTAAGCAGCTGATGTTTTTGTGTAACAATTTCGCTTCAATTATTATAATTATTTAAAACAATTTCAATACAAAATTATGTAACTTTGTTTTTCGTTACAGGCAATGATGGATCGGAAACAAAATCGGTAAGTGACACCCTTAACTTTTATCTATACATATAATAAAATCGTGTTTCAGGAGTAACTTGAAATATTTCGTCTAGAACTTATAAATCGCACGGTAACGAAACCATAGCGCGATCTAATTCGACGCCAACGCCATCTAGGGAAGTAAAGATTAAACATATGTTTGCATGTTTATGCAAGCATCACATAAAAAGAGCTGACCCAATGCTGTTGACTTTTATAAACAAATATTGTGCTTATCTCAAAGTTTTTTTTTTTTTTTGTTTCATTGCAATCGGTTCACGCAATCAAAAGATATGCATATCTATATACATAAATAATGAAACAGTAAAGAAACTGTGTCTGTACATTAAATATATTAAAAAAAATAATTGAGGGGGGTTTAGAAACAGTAAAGGAGCACGAATCCAAAAAAAAAAATCTGGCTGTTTGTCTGTGTGTCTGTTTGTCTGTTTGTTTGTACACGCTAATCTTCGGAACTACTGGACGGAATTGAATGATTTTTTTTTTGTTGCATAGTTCTTAAGTCTGGGCAACACATAGGCTATAATTTATTTTGAAAACTTGAACACCTGATGCAGAACCGCAACAGACCAGCTAAACTATAAGAGATACAAAAATGGTACCATAGCAAAAATTGTTCCACGTGATGAGCATTTTCTGTTGAGAGAATAAATTTGAAGATTTGGAACACCTGATGTGGAACTCCATGAGCCCAGCTACACTATAACATATATAGGAACGACGTCTTAGCAAGAGTTGTTCAGCCTGATGAGCACTCTCTGTTGACGTATAAAAATTGAAGATCTGGAACACCTGTTGTGGAATTCCAAGCGCCCAGCTACACTATAACTTATATAGGAATGACGTTTTAGCAAAAGTTGTTCAATCTGATGAGCACTCTCTGTTGATTTATAAAAATCGCAGATCTGGAACACCTGTTGTGCAACTCCAAGAGCCCAGCTACACCATAACACATACAGGAATGACGTTTTAGCAAAAGTTGTTCGGTCTGATGGGCATTTCCTATTGACTTATAAAAATCGAAGATCAGAAACATCTGATGTGGAAATCAAAGCTATCACTAATTTCACTGTATAATTATAAAATAACATAAGCTGGGAGTACCTCCACGTGGTGAAGGCGGTAACAGTTTAGGACTGATTTTCGATGACGATGGTATATTATTGAAAATTTGACTCTACTGGCCAAAACTCACATTATTTTTTTTATTTTATCGAATAAATATGTCTTCGGGCTTATTTTATTTGAGTATTTAATTTCCTTTTCCATTTATCTTCGTGACACGGTAGCCTACCCGGTAACGCAGGGGAGCAGTCACTTAGATTTTAATTGATCAAGTATCTTCACAATAAAACTATAACCATGCCTAGAAAGAGGTCAAATCTTTCCCAATGTTCCAAAGGAGCTAAAAGATTGAGGATCATAAGCTCCCAAGAATGTACCGAAGAGCGTCCGGAGAGACTTGATGCTGTTCGAGAACGTCAGGCTGCAACTCGCTCCGTGGAAACCTCTTCGGATCGCGAAGCACGCCTGCGTTCTCAGCGTATTCACGCATGTACATCCAGGTCTCTAGAGACCAGTGAAGAATATGATGCGCGACTGACCGCTGATCGTGAACGTCACGCATTGTCTCGCGAGTGGGAGATGTTCACGGATAGAGAATTACATTTGAGTTCTCAGCGTATATACACATCAATTTCGAGGTCTCTAGAGACAAGTGTGGAACGTGATGCGCGACTGACCGCTGATCGTGAACGTCACGCATTGTCTCGCGAGTCGAAGACGTTCATGGATAGAGAATTGCGCTTGAGTTCTAAGCGTATCTACGCATCGACTTCTAGGTCTCTAGAGACAAGTGGGGAACGTGATGCGCGACTGACCGCTGATCGTGAACGTCACGCATTGTCTCGCGAGTGGGAGATGTTCACGGATAGAGAATTACATTTGAGTTCCAAGCGTATCTACGCATCGACTTCTAGGTTTCTAGAGACAAGTGGGGAACGTGATGCGCGACTGACCGCTGATCGTGAACGTCACGCATTGTCTCGCGAGTCGAAGACGTTCATGGATAGAGAATTGCGCTTGAGTTCTAAGCGTATCTACGCATCGACTTCTAGGTTTCTAGAGACAAGTGGGGAACGTGATGCGCGACTGACCGCTGATCGTGAACGTCACGCATTGTCTCGCGAGTCGAAGACGTTCATGGATAGAGAATTGCGCTTGAGTTCTAAGCGTATCTACGCATCGACTTCTAGGTCTCTAGAGACAAGTAGGGAACGTGATGCATGACTAACCGCTGATCGTGAACGTCACACATTGTCTCGCGAGTCAGAAACGTTCACGGATAGAGAATTGCGCTTGAGTTCCAAGCGTATCTACGCATCGACTTCTAGGTCTCTAGAGACAAGTGGGGAACGTGATGCGCGACTGACCGCTGATCGTGAACGTCACGCATTGTCTCGCGAGTCGGAGACGTTCACGGATAGAGAGTTGCGCTTGAGTTCCAAGCGTATCTACGCATCGACTTCTAGGTTTCTAGAGACAAGTGTGGAACGTGATGCGCGACTGACCGCTGATCGTGAACGTCACGCATTGTCTCGCGAGTCGAAGACGTTCATGGATAGAGAATTGCGCTTGAGTTCTAAGCGTATCTACGCATCGACTTCTAGGTCTCTAGAGACAAGTGGGGAACGTGATGCGCGACTGACCGCTGATCGTGAACGTCACGCATTGTCTCGCGAGTGGGAGATGTTCACGGATAGAGAATTACATTTGAGTTCTCAGCGTATATACACATCAATTTCGAAATACGTTTGAGTTCCAAGCGTATCTACGCATCGACTTCTAGGTCTCTAGAGACAAGTGGGGAACGTGATGCGCGACTGACCGCTGATCGTGAACGTCACGCATTGTCTCGCGAGTCGGAGACGTTCACGGATAGAGAATTGCGCTTGAGTTCCAAGCGTATCTACGCATCGACTTCTAGGTTTCTAGAGACAAGTGGGGAACGTGATGCGCGACTGACCGCTGATCGTGAACGTCACGCATTGTCTCGCGAGTCGAAGACGTTCATGGATAGAGAATTGCGCTTGAGTTCTAAGCGTATCTACGCATCGATTTCTAGGTCTCTAGAGACAAGTAGGGAACGTGATGCATGACTGACCGCTGATCGTGAACGTCACACATTGTCTCGCGAGTCTGAAACGTTCACGGATAGAGAATTGCGCTTGAGTTCCAAGCGTATCTACGCATCGACTTCTAGGTCTCTAGAGACAAGTGGGGAACGTGATGCGCGACTGACCGCTGATCGTGAACGTCACGCATTGTCTCGCGAGTCGGAGATGTTCACGGATAAAGAATTGCACTTGAGTTCTCAGCGTATCTACGCATCTGCTTCTAGGTCTCTAGAGACATCAGACGTTTCAGATCTTCGATTTTGATGACCCCGTTGTCGTTGGCATAAGCAACAGGATCCGCGGACGAAGTCGCGGGCAGAAGCTAGTATTATAATATTAAAACGTAACTTTTATGACACGTCAAACTCGCGAAGGTTTCCGCTTCAATAAAATTTCTATATTCTATATTGGTATTCAGAATTTTCAATTTGATTAAATCTAGTGGAATTGAAAGTTTCCTATGCTTGAAGTAAATTTTCTGGTCCATTGAAAATCCATTTATAGTTTTCAAATATGTAACTTCATATTTTAATGTTTTCCTGCTTAGGGCCTTTTTCTTATGACGCGAGCTAGTGCCCGCATGCGTGCGGCACCCGCACCAGTGGCGCCTGAATTTCACCTTTTCATACATGTATTAATTGTGATGCGTGAAACACGCATGAAAAGGTGAACTACGAGCGCCACGCATGCGGGTGACGCACGCACGCGGGCACGAACCCGCATGACAATACAAAGGTCCTTAGTCCGTGTAGTGGGTGTCGTAAGAAACATAAGGTAATTTTTACAAAAATCTTAGTTATTAAAACATGCTTCAAGCAGGGCTTTGTTTATCATGGGGCTCGTGGCTAATTAACAACCGCGCAGATCATATGATTTGCAAGTTAAGCTGCGCTTGCTGTTGTCAGTCCGTGGATGGGTGACCATTCGGAACATATCGAGGCCCCTCTGTGCATAGGAGAGCATGTTAAGCCGTCGGTCCCGGATGTCGTACGAATACCTATGAAAGTCGTTACGGGTAGGCAGAAGCCCGAATGACTGACAACCGGTCTAACCTTAGGATATTGGCATTGCCCAGTAATTGGGTTGCGGAGGTCTGGAGTGCGATTCACTAAGGCAAAACATCTTTACAACCAAAAAATCGTCGTTGGAACATCTGATGAAAACATTTCGGTATTCTTTAGTTAAAACTGCGCGATCGTAGTGCCTCAACGATGTCGACGGCGTGACATAGAACTAAAATATCGTTCCGTTCATGTTTTGGCAGATCGTCGACGAGCATAGGTAGCTTAGCGAATACGGTTTTTATTAACGTTGTTTTTAAAAGCGACATTTACGATGTAACATCAATGAACTCGTCGTTGTTTACATCTATGATGAGTCTGTTAGTGAATCGCATTGCTGATGGCAGTTGCTCGGTGTAAAATAATGGTATGCAGTCGCATATTGAATTTGCTACTGAAACTCATTTCGGCGTTACGCAATACCAAAATCAGCCATAATACGAAGTTCCATTCATTCACTAGGTTTGAATTTCGCTGGTAATGGTGTTGTATGTGACAGCTATTACACAAAACGAAAGTGACAATCGAAGTCCAGGCTTGGTTTCAAATGTCAAAAATGAGGTCGATGTCGATTACCAGTTGACTTAGACAATAAGGGTCAAAATATACGTCCGATAGTTGCTTCCGGGAGCCGGATCCGACTATCTGATTGGATTCATGAAATACACGTACGATTCTCGTGTCCGATTTTTTCTGGACGACGACGACGCCCGGGCGATGCTTACGATTCCGACATCCGATCCGATAGTCTGATCGTACGTGTAATTCATGTTCAAACACGACGTTTATTTTGGGTCTAAGGCTGCTGGTTGGACTAGAAACTGACCCCAACATAGTTGGGAAAAGGCTGAGAAGAACGAATAGCGCTTTGTTTATCATCACATGGCCTTAGACACGCTGGACTTGATTCAAACCCAACAGCAGATTCGAATCAAGGATAAGCGCAAAATCTATAATTATACAAGGTTAGTCAGAAAGCGGGTACTAATCCGAAAGGGTGTTAAAGCACCCATAATAATGAGTAACTTTTGTTCTACCACTTTCCCGAAAAGTCTAAAAAGTTTAAAAGAAATAGCTGTTCAAAAATTACATAAAAATATCATAAAATCTATCAATCTTCAGCTATGATCAGCTGTGTTTACATTTTAAGTTATGTTAGGGGTTACGGATTAGAAGCTCCATTTTCAGAATTCGTACCTAAAGAAGGGATGCAAAATTTTTGAAAAAAAAAATTGCAAGTTACTTTACACGGAAATCATAATTAGGTATCGAATTTTGAAATTTTAACACTTGCTTTAAAACTGTCATCAGTGATACTTTCAGTGACCTGCGGATTAGTACCCTCTTTCCGACTAACCTTGTATTTACCGCCACAAATTGTTATTGGTCGAACCACTTTTGTTTGTATACGATAAATAGCGATAGGCTCGTATCACATAATAGGTACTTATCTAAAATAATGGGGAACGCAATGCGGTGATAATTATGTAGATGCCGAACTCTGCTTAAACTTTTGGACATGGACGCGACGCGACTGCTAGGATCGCCTAGAGTCAAGATACGATACGATAATTTATTGGTAATAGTAATAATTACATGTCACAAAATTAATTACAATTGAAATTTTTGGGACATTTTTTATACAGCATCATCTAGTCCCAAACTAAGCAGAGCTTGTACTAGACAATGGATATAATGTTTTTTTTTTTTTTTGTAAATACATACTTATAATACATAAGAAACACTCAGACCAACACAAACACTTATATATTATGTTCATCACATAAATATTTGTGTCCTGTGGGAATCGAACCCACGACCTCGTGATCAGCAGTCCGACACTCGAACCACTAGGCCACAAACGTCGAAATATTAACATAACATAAATAAAAACCAAATTAATCAAATTACATTAATTTTTAAAAGTGTATAACATGTCAGTGTAATTTTGGAATAAATTCTTCGACGCTGTAAGGAGCCATGACAGTGAAAAAGGACTTGACTTTGTTTTTAAAACCCGTCAAAGTCTTACTACAGCGAATGGACTTAGGGAAGGCATTAAATACTTTTACACCAAAAATACGAGTTCACTTGCTTGTTTTAGTAAGTCGGTGTCTCGGTATCACTAACTTTGAGCGTTTTGTGTAGCTATATCATGTACATCTTTGTGCTGATGGAATATTTCAATTTTCTTGTACACGTATAGGCATGTGTGGTATATGTATAGGGCAGGCATTGCCTTCAACTTATGAGCTACGAAAACTGCTTTTGCTAGGCGAAAAATACCTCATATTTGAACTGATTAACATCCAGCTCCTACGGCCAAAAAGGAATCGTTTTGCTTATCAATAGTAGCATTTTTTATTTGCCTTAATGGGCATATAAATATGCTGGTAAGCTAATAAAAGTGAGATAGCAACTAACGTTTACGAGGATAGACTATGCAAGCTTAGTTTTAGTATATACTAAACCTGAAACTAGTTTGTTCAGAATCACTAGGAAAATCGATACACATATTTTATACACCACTTTTTTTTTTTCATATATTTCAATTTTGTTTCAGTAGGTTTCTACCCATAACAGTTGACTGGAATAGACACCTTGAGGCTTGAGATGATCCGCTCGGTTAGTTTCCGTGTATTAGACAACCCCTGCCTAGCACATCTCAGGCATTTCACACTTTACTGAGGAACTTAACGCGACATAAACTAAGGAGTAACTTGGAGATTTATTAAAAAAAACACATATTCAGGCAGTTCTGATGAAAATCTTGTTGGGGTGTCTCGGTTTTTGTATACACTAAAAATAACGTTGTATATGTATACAAAACTATGGGATCTTTACCTCATTGTTGGTACAGATACAAAAGTCTTAATTTTAACTAATAACGGCGCTCGGTAAACCTTAGGAATCGATCATTAATAGATAAAAGAAATTTCGATCAGAAAATCGAATCAAACCCCCATAGCCTATGTAGTACCCGCTACCTAGTGGTGTAGTCGTCAACAAAATGATAAGACCTATCAGGCGACGATCAAACTGCGCAGTCAGATGGTGGACAAACGCCACGTTATTCTTTTATTTTTAAGTTAGCATTTTTACTTCAAATCATGAGGGTTTTTACAGTGAGGAACCATTGAAAATCGGTGCTGGAGTAAAAAATAATGTTATTTGCATGAAATGCATGAAAAGAGCCTCCACGAGTGACGATACTTCAGTACGTCCGGTGCACCCTGGGCAGTCAGCCTCACTATCATCCTTGCTGACTGGCTAATCTTTTCACCACGGCATGAGCTATTCTTGTATAGCTCGTGCTGACACGATAGAAGAAGAAGAATTATCATCCACCTGCCATTAAAATTAAGTATGTGGAAAATGTAAAACAGGTTGTTCTGGACATAATTATTTTTATTACTGTGTCAACATTTTTAATTGTCATCAACAACCTCATTATTCTTTAACGTTAATTCAACATTATTATTGTTTTAAACATTTTCTGAACACATTTTAAATGACTGTGTCAACATTTTGTAGTCAATATTACCTACGTCTAACACTGTTCAACTATGTTGCCGCACTCAGGACAAAATCCTACGATTTGCTTTCAAAATGCATCGGAAACTCCTTCTGGGATACCTTCAAGTGAATAAGGAATGCAATTGTGTGAAATCATTTGTGCTAGTACCTTAGCGGGCCATTTGAACTAAGTATAGTTATAAAAGTGTATGTACTTGTGTGTTTAGGTATGTGTACCATTTTATAGTCTTTTTATTATATACCCATTTAGAACAAACAAGGTTGGGACTTTATTTTGTTTTAAAATATAGTTGTACATTTTGATAGGATTTTAGAGGTTTTCAATGCATTTAAGTAGGGTGTTATCTGAAATTCAATGATTGTAAATCCATATTTAGCTTAGCTGAAAGGAGTCTGAATTAAAGGCACATGAAAATAGTACCTAGTATGTTTCTTTTTCTACAACACGACTAAATAAAAAACTTTTGTACACATTATCCCAGGAGGAGAAATGTGTCAACAAAAAAAATGTTTTTTCGTATTTTGAACCGACTTCAAAAAGAAGGAGGTTCTCAATTCGTCTGAATGTTCTTTTTTTTTTTGTTTGTTTGTTACGCGATATCTCCGCCAATTATGAATGGATTTTGATGATTCTTTTTTTGTTTGGTAGGCCATACTTCAGAGGTGGTCCCATATAAATTTTATTGAAATTGAGTCAGCACTTTTAAAAAATCAACAAAAACAAAAAAAATATACACAAATCGTATGTAGACGACGTTCTAGTTGTAGTGCTGGTCCGAGAATTTGTACACTATTGTAATTGTAATTTGTGGCACTAAAAAGTTAAAATAAAAAAACTTTAAAAAAGTAAAAACCGACTTCAAAAAAAAACTAAACGGAGTAAAATAATTATCATTTAATAAAACTACCAGTTTCAGAAGTCGGTGTTCTACGCTGAAACAAATTGAATGCACCGACTTCTGAAACTGGTAGTTTTATTAAATGATAATTATTTTACTCCGTTTAGTTTTTTTTGAAGTCGGTTTTTACTTTTTTAAAGTTTTTTTATATTTATGATTAATTACGGTTTACTCACGTGCATTTTTCGGGATTGCCCGACTAGTTTCGGACCCAAACGGAGCCCTTAATCATGAGCTGATCACGCGGCGAGGTCGCGAGTCGAACTGACGCTGCACCGCGCCGCATAGCGTTGCGCTCGCGACGAGAGGGGCGCGCTCTGTTTCGGTATTGCTCGTGCGTCTTCGTCACTTGTCGTGTCCGAGTTGTTTGAGGAAAGGGTGCCGGTGCACGCCGCGCTAACTGTGTCACACTCCCGTCCTCGTCGGGCAATCCCGAAAAATGCACGTGAGTAAACCGTAATTAATCATAAATATGAATGTGTCTCACGAAAGTTATAATACAAAAAGTTTTTTTATGTTTTAATGAATTCTTGGCTATATAGGCCCAGAACGCCTGTCGACGTAAGTAGTGTGTCCTATTGAGTCACTGCTAAATAACTCTAACTAGATCGCCGATAAAGATTACGGAGAAGTGTCTATAACTATAAAGGATATTCCAGGTGTGCAACGGTATTCAATTTGCGGTGCTTAGCTGCTACAGATATCGAACACATCGCAATCATTTCATAGCTTAAAGCATATACCAATTTGTAGCAACTAATAATATCAGCGATATTTTATTACCTCTAGAATATTTTCAATTTACGACATAATAAAAGATTAAACAAAACACGCTCTTACCCCTCGGGAATAACGACCGGCTGTAATTACGTCTACCTTTGTTACGCGTAATTGCATTTTCTCACCTGTGAAAACAAAACCAAAACATATATTATGTAGGTAAATAATGTTGTAATGTCCACTTCCAACAAAGCGTGACAACCTAATACCACTTTGCGAATATTTTAAACTCCTACTCGTAACTTACTGAATGTGGAATACGTATTTTCTGAGCATTGCTGACCTAAATCTAGAGATTGTATAATAATAGTTAGCATATCAAAAGCATTTGGGTAATAAATAGTATATCAAAAGCATTTCATAACAGAACGACACCTCCTTTCTTTTACAAATCTAAAATAACTAATTAGTTTTTCTTCAACAAGTCTCAGTGTGTCTTTAATGGGTTCTATCTACACGACGAAGCCCGGCGGCACAGCCCGGCCGGGGTTGGGCCGCCGGGCTTATTTGAAACAATCATACCGGTGGGTTGCACTCGCGTGTGTTAGGCCTAAAACATACACAAGCGACGTAAGGCAGCAGGCGTGGAACAGGCGTGGCGCTTTCATACGTTTTGTCGTGCCGCTTCAAATCTTTGTCGCAAAAAATGTATGAAAGCGCGCCTGCGCCGCGTCTGCGCCTTACGCCGCTTCTGTGTAATTCACGCCTTACACGGCGACATGTCGGCTTGCTTAGTAATCGCCCGGCGGCAATCACTAACTGCGAACCGCACACGCCGCAAATGCTGCGGCTCTTGTGCCGCCGGTAAAGCTGCCTGGCTTGCAAAAGTATGAAGCCAGCGGGTTGCTACAAGCCGCCGGCGGACGGCTCAGCGTGTAGGTAGTGTGTAGGTGTAAGGTAGGTGGATACCAGTGGGTGCTGTGTGCGGTTATTCTTTATCTATAGGGTAAATTCTTCAATTATCATCATTATCCACTACTAGAGTCTCTTATCAAACACCTCTCGTTTCGGTCCTCTACTCTGTGTTCAGTTTTTGTTCAATCCTGTTCGCTCTACTTAATTCTAGATCAATTTAAGTGCACCCCAGCTTTAGAGGTACCAGTCCCCTTTTAAAAGGGTTCAATATACTATTTGGTGTTCATGACCTGTCTAGGTATTCCTAAAATAACCAAGCAATATACACATTTTAAGAGACACAAAAGATAAACATAATACTTACGACTCTCAAAATAACTGCGGAGTTTCAAATTGAGCGATCTTCACTCAAGCTAACAATTGCTTTTGTTTATGGCAAACAATTCAGATCCATTTATGTAACTTTTACCTTCCATCTGGAGAAGTAAACAAAAATACGTACTCATTGCTGTTTATCATGCCGCTGACTCTGGAACGTTTTCTGTTTTGGTTGGTTTTCAAAATTCTATGGTTAATTTAATATTGGAGCTTGAAAGGCACAAAAGCTTTATGAAACTGTTTGAAATCACAATAATGGTTTCGTGTTTTTGTTTTTACCTAAATATTGTTATTATGTGTTATTCAAAATTAAGCGGTAGGTTTACAGAATTTTAGTCTTAAGAGCCGTGGATTTGATTCTTACACCTAGAGTCTAGGTTTAAGAATCGAATCCATAGCTCCCTACATTTTGTTTATTCAGACAGGACATTTAATGTTCAATGGGTGTTTTGTATTTTATCACACAGTATAAATATTCACGCAATTACATGATGCGCCGATCAATTTGCGGTGACGCTGCAGCTAAGTTCACGTAAACATATCTGACAGCGATCGCCTATTAAGGTATAAGTCCGAGACAGGCTGCAAACTGCAGACTGCAACTGCAGACCGCAAGTCGCCATCGGAATAGCGCCTTTAAGGTGTGCACTTTAAAGGTGCTATACCGACAGCTACTGCAAAACTGCAACCGCAGACCGCAGCCGCAGATCGCACCGCAAACGATACTACTTTTGCAGTTTGCGGTCTGCAGCCCCTCTCGGACTTGTACGTTTAAGAGAATACGAAAAGCGTTCAAAAATGCAAATAGAATATCTAGCTTTAATTCCGCTGAACAAGATCGCTAGTTTGGATGCAGTATAGGTACAGCACACGAATCACGTCCGCTCCTATTCATTCGATATTCCTAGGATTCGCGTCCTAGCGGTCGAGGAGTCAACATATCCTGAGGATGCCCCGTGCAGGGGCGAAACACGTGTCATGTATTGGTTTGGTTGCATGTTGCATTATTTTTTCACTCTTTCTGCATGTGCATACCTATATTTGTGGGCGGGAGGGTGGTGCTGTATGATGCATCCAAACTAGCGATCTTGTTCAGCGGAATTAAAGCTAGATATTCTATTTGCATTTTTGTATGTCATGGATTTCCGCAAAGTAACGCCTGATTCCATCATTTAACGAAAAGCGTTGTTTTGATCGAAACTTAACTGCAATTACACTGCAACTGAACTTTTTAATTAGGAGAATCAGGCTTCTGTTCAGAAGCCCTGATTGAATTGTCTCGAACTTACAGTCTCTCTAATGAGAATTCATAGGAGGCAGACGAAAAAACTGTAAGAAAAACAGAAACCATAAATGTCATCTCTCTTCGACGCTATATTTAGATGGAATACTTGTAAGTAAAATAGTAACAAAAAGTCTTTTTCTCTCACACTTACATAAACGTAGCGCCTCTGAAGATTTTTTTTCATACATATTCATTGTTATAATATTACAAAGCAATGTCAAACCGTATGTAGAATTAGAACATTAGAATTGTATATTTTCGTTGTATACAATTTTAATAAAGGACAGGAGCCCAATTCTACGATCAGAAACGTTTATCAATTGCAACTTAAATCGACGAATGACAACAAAAACAAAACCAAACATTTTGACAGTTTTCGTAAACGAAAACTGCCTGAATGGACGATTCAGTTGCAATTGATAAAAGTTTCTGTCAGTAGAATCGGCCCCCAAGTGCGTAGTACTTTCAACCGGCGTGCGTGTATGACAATGTACGCCTGTGGCGTTCTACAGTTTCTGCCTACCCCCATAGGAAAAAGGCGTGAGTTTATGTATATATGTAATTTTACTACCTAAATGACTGCTGTGCGCGCCGAAATAAAATGAATATAGGGTATGCAAAATCAAAACAACTCATTGAAAAACAGTCTACATATTTAAAACGTAAGCGAATAAGAGAATTGACATTTTCCGCTTTAAGACCCTTTCGATTGGTATCTAAAGTACTTGAAATACGAGAAGATTGCTGAAAGGGGACTCTTAGAGTCTCTACGGGTGCCTTAATTTAATACTAAAGCCTCCCACAAAGTGTTATAAGACGAGGGATTTACATAATTCTCTTCATTTTGGTTGTTGTGACAAAATTAGACTTATCGAAGCCGAAGTGATGCAAACAGTAAATGAGACTTAATAAGTCTAATTCAAAGTATTAACAATTAATCCAAAATTTAAATGATACTTCCAAACATTTTAGTATTTTTAGGGTTCCGTACCCAAAGGGTAAAACGGGACCATATTACTAAGACTCCGCCGTCCGTCCGTCTGTCCGTCTGTAACCAGGCTGTATCTCATGAACCGTGATAGTTAGATAGTTGAAATTTTACAGATGATGTATTTCTGTTGCCGCTATAACAACAAATACTAGTGTCCGACCGAAGGTTCGGTTTCGGTTTCGGTTTCGGCCAGTTTCGGCCAAAAAATCGTGTTTCGGCTGCAGTTTCGGTTTCGGCCAAAAATCAGCCGAAAGTTCGGCCGCGCCGAAACTCAGTATTCGTGAATTGTCGCGCGTCTTCCGGCTAACTTCGGGTGAGTTCGGGACTCCTGTGTGGTTGCCAGCTGAGTTCGCCGGTTGGCGTCCGGCGTGGTTGTGTTGTTTGTGTTTTAGTTTGTTGATTTTCGACAAAGTTTACCGAATTTAGTACAATTTATTGTAATTTTTGTTGATACTGATAATTAGGTAAATAATTATTTAACTACCAAGCATCAAATACAAGATTTCAATGTCAATAAATAATAAATTAATCTTTACGACATTGAACAGAAATACTCAATTAAGAAGTCTGTATTTTACTTTACTGTATAAGTGTTGATTTTTGACAGTCGTCTAACATTTTTTTTGATGTTTCATTGTTAATCTAGTATCCCATAAATTATTAACTATTTTCGTTACATATTTCCATTATTGTCTTTCATTTCATTTAACACGAGTAAACTGTCTGTGTATGTGTAAAAAAGATACTAGATTTCACTATACAAGGTGGGGCAAAAGTAATCACCCGATGTTGTTTTTCTGTATTTTTTTTGGGAATGAAAATGTTTGGATTGGTGTGGATTATGTTCATTTAATTAATTAAGTCATTTTTTTCCATCAAGTCGAGAAAATGGCTCCGGCTCGACCGGATACGGGTTCGTTTTATGGAATTTTCCATTTTTTATTTTGTGAACTTCGCCGGCCCTGCAGTTACTGTGGACGGTGAGCGCTACAGAGCCATGATCAACGACTTTTTCCTTCCTCAGTTGGATGAATTGGGACTGGAGGATATGTGGTTCCAACAGGACGGAGCAACGGCGGACACTGTACGAGCCACACCCGATATTCCGAAGGAAGCATTTCCGCGGCGTTTAATCTCTCGCTTTGACGATTTGCACTGGCCGGCCAGATCACCCGATTTGACCACTCCAGTCTTTTTTTGGGGTTACTTGAAGTCCCGTGTTTATGTAAACAAGCCTCATACTCTTGAAGTCCTTAAAGAGAATATCCGACAGGAATGCTAGAACCTATCGCCGGAAGTGATGGAAACTGCCATAACCTAAACGAGCCCGTATGGTATCAATTCTGACGGCGGTCACTTGATCGATATCATTTTCTCGATTTGATGGAAAAAAAATCTAATACATTAAAAAACATAATCCACAAGCAGAACCAAACATTTTTATTCCTAAAAAAAATTACATTAAAACAACATCGGGTGATTACTTTTGCCCCACTTTGTACAATAGAATAGAATTTTTAACATGTCTAAATAAGGTTCGGTTTCGGTTTCGGTTTCGGCCGAAACTGAGACTGGCGCCGAAGATTCGGTTACGGTTTCTGTTTCGGCTAAAAATCCTGTTTCGGTCGGACACTAACAAATACTAAAAAACAGAATAGATAATGGCACGGAACCCTTCGTGCGCGAGTCCGACTCGCACTTAGCCGGTTTTTTTCGCCTACTTATTCTCTTGACTATGTATTATTGCTGTTCATATTAGCGGCTCTCGTAATTCGTCTACTTATTTACTTTGGTGGCAATTTGCTTGCAAATTACTTGAAAGCTTAAACATGACACTTCATTATGATGAAGTAGTAATTAATTGCAGATCTTAACTAAATACAGGTGTAGCACAAATGCAGCTGCTTCTGTGCTAGAGTCGCATTTGTGTAACACAACGTAGTACCTACAATAATTTACCAAAATCGATCGATTTAGCAGTTGGGAGAACCTTTTTTAAATAACACATTTTCATACTTATCTAATCTACTATTTGAACTATTTATCGGATTTGCATTTTTAATACCATCATTTACAATTCAAATTGGAAATCGCGGGGGCACGCTCTCTAAACCGCCATTGTTCTTTTCCAGTTCTATGAGCTTAGAATAGAGTAGAATAGAAATATTTATTTGCTTAGAATGTAGGTATTACAGATAAGGTGTTAACAAATTGTTAGTGAGTCCATGTACATTCTACCTTACGGCATGCAAAAATTAGAAAGTACAGCTAAATCATAAATAAAATCACAGTCTGCTAGTGCTAGCTTAATTAACTGAATTAATATTTTTCACGCAAACCTCGTTAGTCATTTATAACTTTTATACCTTCTTACCTTACCTACTACTGAAATGACTACCGACTTACCTATCTACCATCATCCTATTTGATTTGATTTATTGGTATCTAATGGCCAAATACTCCAGCGCTACTCAATTTTAAGTTGCCGTTAATTTCGTGCTGTCTCTGTCACTTCACCTTAAAATAACAGTGACAGCACGAGACTTAACGGCAACATAAAATTGAGTAGCGTTTGAGTATATGGAAGTAATATGTGTTTGGCCATATGAGCAAAATACTCATTATTCTATTTATAGGTATCTTACCTTTCACTAATTTTGTAACAGTTTTTATTTTTCTTTTTAGGGTTCCGTACCCAAAGGGTAAAACGGGACCCTATTTATTACTAAGGCTCCGCTGTCCGTCTGTCCGTCTGTCTGTCCGTCTGTCACAAGGCTGTATCTCATGAACCGTGATAGTAAGACAGTTGAAATTTTCACAGATGATGTATTTCTGTTGCCGCTATAACATCAAATACTAAAAAACAGAATAAAATAAATATTTAAGGGGCTCCCATACAACAAACGTGATTTTTTTGCTCGTTTTTGCTCGATGCTGATAACGGCAACAGATAGAAGCTTGAAATATTCACAGAATATTTAGTTGTATATTCACTTTAAAAATAAATAATAAAATTTAAATAAAACAAATATTTAAAAGGGCTCCCATACAACAGACATGATTTCTTTGCCGTTTTTATAGATAATGGTACGGAACTCTTCGTGCGCGAGTCCGACTCGCACTTGGCCGGTTTTTTTCTTTTGGACTGCTGTAGATGGTCCTCGCGGACCCTTTCTGCGTGACCGGGCAGTTATTGGCGAGACCTGAAGGGTCTCCAGTCAATGCCGGGTATGGAAAATACTTAATCTAAGCTAACTACTTGTACTACACTAACGTCATGACTACCTGCAACAACAGCACTAAGGGCGACCCCTAGTGGGACTCGGACCTCGACTTATTGCGTTGCTGGCGGGGGCTTGGAGGGGGGGAGACAGCTTGATGAGGGCTGAATTATCGGTGTGACTGTGGAGTCTGAAGAGACGACCGGCTCTACAACAGGAGAGCTCGGTGGATCGTGACCGGCGGCGGTGGGCGGGGTTTTAGATCGAGATGGAGTCGGTTGTTACGCATGAACCACGGGGCAGCCGCGGCTCTGCGCTACACTCGATTCTGGAGGGTTTGGAAGGATTTGAAGCGGGAAGGCTTAACGTGTGCAAACACGACGCTAGCGTAAGTCAAGATGGGGCGGACGCACGTCACGTAGATTTTCAGCTTATTTCTAAGTGACAATTTACTGCGCGCTCGCGATGGTGTGGAGGCGACCGACAGCGAAAGCGGTGCGACCGCGCACCGCTTTGATGTGGTATCGGAAATTCAGATGGTGGTCGAGGATAACCCCCAGGTATTTGGCTTTCATCTCCCAAGGGATCTATTTGCCGAACATGAGGACGGGAGTAGTTTATATTATCATTGGACGGGAGTAATTAAATTACCAAACAATCCATATTTTTACATAGCATCAAGCTCCGAGAACCAAAATAAGTATGACAATGCCCTTGAAGTAATTACTGATACTTAAATTAATAACAGAAGCGTGAACCCTGCATAAAATAAGAAAGCTCTTCATAAAAAGTAAAGGACCTTAATATTCAAGTCAGCGATCCTCGCAGCATGCAAATAGGATTATATTACTTTAGCGAAGGATATTTTGGTGTTTTCGTCTGCCTGACGCAATTATCTTATTTGCTTCTAGAAAGATGAAGATAAAATTCTAATTATTTTATATATTTTTGCATATTTTTTGTTAGAAAACACAATATCAGATTCTTTATCGTTTCGTGCTGTGGAATTTTACGCATCTATTACGTGTTTAATTAGCGAATCGAAATCGGAGGGTTCTGCAATATGAATAGAGACTAAATGATCCACAAAATGTTTTTTTGGTAGTATTGTTATGCAGGTTTATGAAAGTAGGTGCCAAGTGAATATATTTTTGTAGTATTCATGTGTTTCTGTTATTTTTATGTCTTCAATTATTGTAATTAGCCACGGCCGTTTTTTAATAAATAGTATGGGAAAGTAAACAAATATGGAGTAGGAAACCTAAAATATAAATACCTATATGAATAACAATTAAAGTTAATTGTTATTTCATATCTTCAATCAATCAATCTAACATTTTAAGAGTACACTAAAACATGTCATGTCATCTATTATTCCGAAATTTACATAAATTTAATGGTTCAAGTTAGTTGTATTTTTTCAATAATCAAAATTATAAGGCTAATATTTACACAAACATTATTTACATAATTACAAATAAAGAATATTTCATATTAGGTCTACTATTCCATATTTGCTCACTTTGTTGTTAATATTATTTTCTGATTCGAATCTCAAAAATTTTCACAGTTACTGAATGACTTAATAGGAGGCGGCTGTTGAATATTTCAGTATTCCAACACAATATATTCATTATATAATTGCTCTATTGTAGCAGAGAACCATAATCAAAGACTTGCGGTCGCAACAAAGCTTCCCCTGCTCGCAATGTTATTATTAATGTAATTTGCCTCACTTGACAACATTGTTAATAGGTATGTCAATGTCGACAGACAACCGATACTCTGTAATTGAATATCGGTACATGGAGCCCATGTCTTATTAGATTTGTTAGCGGTAAAATGTCTTTGATGGAGTTTTGTTAGAAGGTTTTAAATGAACACATTTAGAAAAATCAGTTCTTCTCTTGATGAGACTTCCATTAATTGGAATGAAACAATCGTAAGTCAGGTCACATTTTATAATGGAAAAAAGTACGATTTATCGGAATCTTAAATTCGGAATTGGCAATTATTACTACTAGGTATAATAAAACATAGTTTTTTTAGATAATGGTCTAGGGGAAACTTTGGTTAACTAGCATCCTAATTGTGCAAAACACTCGTAATCGCTATGCTTTAATTTTTACAATAAAACAATAATCATTGCGTGGCACATAGTTGTGGAGAAGTCGGATTTTTAATACATACGTTGCTATGAGAATTGTTGACCTGTCAAAATGAAAGCCATAGCGATTACGAGTGTGTTGCGCACTTAGAATGCTAATTTCAAAACTTAAATGCGTTCAACAGTCAAGATTGCGTCTCGTGTCTTTTTAAATATCTTATTGATGTATTCAAAACTAATTATCCGCAACAATTCCATGAACAATTTTACTTCATAAATGTAACACAATTTACGACACACTCTGCAACATAAAAAACAGTAAATAGTGTTATCTATACCGCCGGGAGACGCCTAACCTTGGCTCTGGGAAACACATGTTGCGTAGCCATTGTCCTCCGTAAAGAACAGGGTCAGACATATAAATAGGGATCCAGAGATTATTAAGTTAATACCCGACGGAAATATCTGCTTATTTTATACAAGAAAATGCACATTATGCGAGCATTATGCTTTAAACATGTATACCTAATTTGGTTTCGTATTCACCTTCGTTTTGCCTAAGTGAATCGAGACTTTTTGCGCCCTTAATGATGTCATCAGTTGGTAGGTACCAGCGATTGGGGTTACTTTGATATCAAGGGGCGACATTGATAGTTACTAAAAATATTGCATTTGGTCATATATCTGTGTAAAATGGAACTTATGCATTTTAACTTAATTGTATGCAACATTTACAGTTTTCCTATTTCATCATATGGTATAGAGGTGTCTGCGAAGTTAGATGGCTAAGATAAAAAATACTAAATCACACCCCTTATTATGTACAAAATTCGAGTCCTAATTGACACTTTACTTAATTATTTAATTTTATTTAATTTGACACTGAATGATAAAACAGGAATTGTCAAAGTAAAAGCCTACTGTCCGACTTTGATAAGGAACATTTTTCTCCTTTTGTTTATCGAAAACTATGCTCTGTAGTTGTTTTTTTATCTAGTCTATATGATTTTATATATCTCAGTTAAATCAGTCTATATAAAATATTTTTGATGTAGCAGCTAAAAGCGAAAGTAAATAAGATACAAACACATGAAGCTCAAAAAATTTATCAAAATAACCCCGTTCTACGGTATAGTAGAAACTCATTTTCTCCGATAAGTCTGCAGTCTGCCTCTGGGTCCTTAGACAAAGTAACATCGCTTCGTAGCGAAACGATATCTACATTCGTCATCGTCTCTAATCTATTGTCGCGATCGTTGTGTCGAATTGCTAATTCGTTAAGAAACGAAAATTTTGCTGTCAGTATCAGTCAAGAAGTGTCAAATCGGATCAAACCCGCGAATTTTTAAGTTGTTGTTTTAGTTATAATTGTGATAAAACATGGAATCAAGAGTGCGAGCAAGTCCCGAACAATTGTCAACGCTGCTTGAGTATATGGAAACGTAAGTAAATCCAAGTTTTATTCATGAGTGTGTAATGTAAACAATGACGCGATCTTATCAATGAAATACTTATATTGAATCTTTGTTTGTTTATGTTACAGCCATGGTGACCTGGCGAGGCCTCTTGCTGGATGACAAGGTCTGGTAAAGTTAGACCGACTATGGACTGAACTTACCAACATTTTGAATTCTGTTATTTTGTGTTTGATTCCCAGCTGAGATAATCATTCATCTGATTAATGTTTGTTCATGTGTGTTGGTTTTGTCTGGACAAGTAAAGACACCCTTGCGGTTATGAAGGTTGGCTTGTAATCGCTTCTCTGTTATTACTACACTGGGGATTTTCGATATGATGATGATGATCAGTATCTGACACCCATAGTACAAGCTATACTTTGGGGTCCGATGGCCACATGAGAAGATGCCCCGAATGTTTATTTATTTTTCAATTTATTTCAAAAGTACTTACAAAATTTTTGGCGTTTTAATCTCTTATAACATAGTTATGACTATGACTGATCTTTATTCAATAAACGTGGGGGCAGATTGGAAGTCCAAAATACTCCAACACAAAAAAAAGGCCTTTGGCGCCTCTCCCAGGTGTTCTCATTGTGTGCAGCCCACAATAAACGTAAAGAATGCATTTTATAATTTATTCGATCTGCAATAATGCCTCTAGCACAGAATAAATACCATTTTTTTTTCGTTGAAAAATCGTCATGGATACCCTCGCCTGGGGAAGGCCTAAGAGTATGTAATCACTCAGTGTCAAAAATCCGCTGTTGAATGAAATCCGACCATATAGTATCAATAACTACATTAACTACAACGTTTTAACATTCGTTTCGTTATCTTTTTTGGCGATCACGATCGAAGCGAAGGCGAACACTAAAAGCGCTGCTTGTCTACGCATTTGTATGACGATAAACAAATCGTTTCTTTATCGTTTCGTTTCGAAGTATAACATTGTCTACCAACTTGCGATAACGATGACGATTGACCACGTGACTTAACGAAGCTTATGTCAATCCCATACATTTTAGTCTTTTCGAACTTCGTTATCGTTTTTAAATTATTACTTTGTCTAAGCCCCCTGGTTCTTTAGACATCAGATGCTGGTTGATTAGTAAACAAAGAGACTGTATCTCTTTAAAAAAAAATAGACTAACAGTTCTTCGAGAAAAAATATGATTTTAAAATGGGTAAGAAAAAAAAACCTACTAATCGTATTTTTTTAATATTTTAATTCATAATAATGTGAAATAGGTACTCTGCTGGGTTTTCTAAGATAGAAGAGTTTACTCTTAGCTTATCTAAATATAAGCCAACAATTTTATTTAAGTTTTATCGAGCACAGACAAGACTAGGTAATACATAATTCATTGAGTCCACAACTCATGAATTGAAAATGCAGATAATATGCAAAGAATTAAATAAGATCATTACAATCTTTTATATACTTAAAAGGGTTTTATCCTTGGCTTTTACTAATAGAAATGAATGCAGGCATTCTTATTTAATTTTAATAAAATCAATATAGACAATGGACACTATAAAATGTAGGTTCCGTATCGATTCGCATGTTTACTCATTAGTATTACCAGCCGAATGATTGCCATGGTGTAGGTATGTAGGCGGCATTTGATTTTTACACAATTTGCTTGTCGTAACACGAGGATGCCTTAAAAATTTAATAATTTTTAGAGAGATTTTGGTGGTGAGAATGAATAAAAGAAATAAAACAGATATACCCATACAAGTTTTTCGACGCATTCTCAAACATAAAATAAAGGAATCATAACACAATAAAACAACATCACGCCTGTATTACCCGAAGGACGAGGCAGAACTCATTTCGACTTTATGTTTAAGTTCTATGTCATAGGGAGCGAGCCTATTGCCATCGACCGGCACAAATCCAGACTCCGGCTGAGAAATTCCACACGCAAAAACCTAATACCATTTTGCCTGACTAGGGGATCGAACCCAGGAAATAAAGCTTAAAGTAGGTATATGTACTGAAACCAAATTAACAGTGGAGATAAAGTACTTATTACAACTTTTTAATAAATTTTGTGAGCAATAAAACATTAAGTAGGTACCTGATCTTCATCTTGGTAAACCGAAGTTATGGTACCGAAAAAGTAAATTTTATACAGCTTAAGGAAAACAAAGGTAGGTGACAAGGGTTGACAAAGGTATCCAGTACCTTCGCTTCGGTGCTTTGGAAATATGGAAAAGATCAGGAAAAGGTGATTACCGAAAATTATTACATTATTAATTATTCAAAAGCGCGGGTCAATGATAACGCTGACCATATTCAATTAGGGAAGGGCTCCCATCGTTCCTCAGAAAATTTTAACCCAGGTATATCCTACCTACCTACTTCAGTAAAAACAAAAGAAAATGTTGTAAGGAAGTACAGATGCCAGCGCCAGCACATAAACCTACTACAATCTGTCTTTCTATAATAGATTTTTATCTGTTGATTGGGAATATTTGACAGTTTCGGGCAGCTTGATGTGCTGCCGTCTATACAATAGATTAAAACCAATAGCACCTTTCGCTTATGGTTGCTTAAGTAGTAACACTACGGAAGACAAAATTGTCAATTTTACGGGAGAGCAATAAATCTGTCCAGATTAAAATCAATATGTATATTTTTTAAGAACTTTCTTTTAGGTTACACGTAAATAGAGTGCTTATTGAAAGACGAATAATATTTAATCATTTAAAACATTTCTGATATAGGTTAATATAAAGAAAATTGTCCTAAGACTTAAGCAGTGACATGACTTTTGACATTTCCCTACCCACGTAATTAAAACGTTCGTACAGACCATTTCACAGCCCACACAACTTTAATCCCTGCGAATATTACAAATGCGAAAGTAACTCTGTTTGTCTGTGAAGCTTTCACGCCTTAAAGTCATGGCACATTATACCGGCACCGCAACTGCACAGCTGCAGCACGGCGTCGCCTCGAATTTAGGTTACTAACTACGCGTCGTTCGCGAGTTGCAAGCTGGAAGGTAGTAAGTTGTAAGCTAGACAACACCATAAACAAGCACGTCAACATTACTTCCCTTAGCAGACACGAACTTAAAGGTAAAGTTTCTGAATGGCTTCAACTGTTAGACTATCAAAAGACTGAAGACCTTCTGGCATACATCGCATAACATATCATACAATGTTTCTAAACAAACTCTCACATACTCACACCATACACACACACACACACATACACTCACACACACACACACACACACAAACACACAGATCACACACATCTGTTAAACTTAAATAAAATTAAATATTAGATTATAAAATAAAAATTACCGAAAGTTTTCCTAAGATTATTGTACGTCTACTGCAGCGACATTCAAACCAATGTATTCGTATTTTATTAAGTGATACTTCCTGCGGCTGAATACTGTTTCCCAAAATACAAGCTCAAGCTTAGTTTGGGAATCAGTAGCAGTACCTTTTGTGCAATACATTTATACTATGCATATGTTAGATTACTCTAAGATTAGATGAATGTATAACTGGCGACACTAAAGATTTTTATTTTATTTATTTATTTATGGATGTCCGCGCGCCGGTCGCGAGGTGCAAGCTAGCCGTCACCGCGAACACAGTAGTTACATTGCATTTGTGAAAGGAGCGCGGGCGACGGAGCAACGACGTTATTTCGCTGGCGAATCGTAGTCGGTGCGCAGTAATAGTAGCCCAGCGCGTAGGCTCCGAGTTGAGTTGTATGGTAGCGGCAATCGCGCTAATTGCGCGCCGTTAGCTTTTTCATATTGACATTATGAAATATATTATATGACACATGATTTAATGCTCTAATTTGAATGACAAGTTAATTGCTGGGTTGGAGCGGTGCTGGTATAGTGCACCTTAAACCGCTGCACCGATTTTTATGAAACTTGGTATAGAGATAGTTTGGTACCTGGAAAAAGACATATTAAGCTACTTTTATCCCGAAAAATACAGAATACGCCATAAACGACATCCACGCGGGCGAAACTGAGAGCGACCTCTAGTAAGAGTATTACGGCCGTTGTCAATATCCTATTTATCGGCGGTTTCGCCTACTAGAGATAGAAATTTGACATAAGCTCCATAGAAGTAATGTCAAATTTCTATCTGTAGTAGGCGAAACCGCCGATAGATAGGATATTGACAACGGCCGTTATACTCTTACTAGAGGTCGCTCTCAGTTTCGCCCGCGTAGATGTCGTTTATGGCGTATTCTGTATTTTTCGGGATAAAAGTAGCTTAATATGTCCTTTTCCAGGTTCCAGACTATCTCTATACCAAGTTTCATCAAAATCGGTTCAGCGGCAAACCGCCGATAGATAGAATATTGAAAATGGCGGTTAATCGATACCTACGTTAGAGCGCCAAATCCACTAGCAAATTAAACTGCACAAGATTTTTAAGCTGTGAACACACACGTAGTAAGTCGTTTTCTGCAAGTTTTACAAATCTAATCGAGCAATAGCGTGCAATAACTTGCGCAATAAAACTTGCTAGTGCATTTGGCGCATTAGCAATCGCGCTTTTAAGCTCTTGTTTTCCTCATTTTACTGTACGAACCTTTATAGGTACAAATAAGAAAGGATTTACAAAATGCCCAGTGTATTAAGAGGAATAGGGAACTAAAGAATGATGATTGACTTTGACTGGAACAAACGTTGTTCAGACCATGGTCTGACTAACTGATCGATCAACGCACAGCTTAAACCGTTTGGGTTAGAAACTTGAAATTGACTGTAGGTAACTCTAATAACGTAGACATCCATTATGGAAAGGTTTTTGGAAATTCCACCTCTAAATGAGTGAAATGGTTGTTAACGTTTGTATGAAAATCCTTATTCAATAGGGTTCTTAACTTGTTGGCACAAACACTTTTTAAAGTAGATAAATAATAAAAAAATGACTTTTGGATATTATTACTACACCTAAAAAGGGGCTTAACGAGAGTTCAAAATTTCACGCAAGCGAGGCTGCGGGCAAAAGCTATTATATTACTTATAAACCTTCAAACAAAATCTTTTTTGTTACAGGACGTACCAGTGGAACAACTAGAAAAACTTAAAATGGGTAAGTGTTTGCTATTTCTTTTAATTTTGCGGATTCAGTTTCTTTAATAAAGTTTTAGAAGTATTTCTTAGACTGAAGGTTTTGATCAAAATTTAATGTTTTTCGTAGGCTCTGTTTACTAGAAAAGCTAAATAAGATTCACAAAAAACTGGAGACTAAACTACAATCCAGAATCTAAATAACCTAATACTGGTTGCTGGCTATACACCGTGGGCCCGAGGTACCCGAAAGATTTTAACCACGCCTTTCTGACCGTCAATTTAACTATTTTGTTTTTCGGAACAAAATAAATCAATTAAGTTTAGTACTTCCTTGTAAACAATACCTTAGGTTGAACTGGCAACGTTTATAAATTATCGTGTGAATGGATAAGAAACTTCTCACTTCACGAGCCTCCCCGAGCAAAACACGACATACGGCAAGTTTGGTATGGTATGACCAAGATATGACAAAAGTCGCAACGCCGCGTTCATATGGCTTGTTATCCTAGAGATTTTTTGAGTTGTGAATTTCCGTAAATAATGAATATCTCGAAAATTAAGCTTTATTCAACAGACTACATCCTAGCTTTTTGTCTTCAATTAGGCATCAGAATCCATGGTTAAAATCTTTCGGGTACCTCGAGCCCAGGGTGTACATGTACCTCTTATGGCTTTTAATGATAATATAATAGCCTGTATACTCCCATTGGTTAACATACATGAGCCGCGTGATCAGCTCATGATTAAGGGCTCCGTTTGGGTCCGAAACTAGTCGGGCAATCCCGAAAAATGCACGTGAGTAAACCGTAATTAATCATAAATATGAATGTGTCTCACGAAAGTTATAATACAAAACATACATGAGTCATCATGACAGCTACAATAAACCAATTAGTTTTCACATTATGTTCTTATTAGGACACAGCAGGACTTTACTGCTTATCCTCTTGAATATTTCCCTAGTCGCTATTGGCTTTGGCATCCATGCGTATTCTTTGACGGGAACCAAATTTCCACTATTTAGGTAGGTACTCAGAGAATGCTGCTGCCCATCCTCTAGAGAATCCCTTAGTCGCCTTTTACGACACCCACGGACACAGATGAGGTAGTGGTATTCATCAAGTCCGGCACTACACGAGAATTTGAGTACTTAGATAAAACTTTCGTTAACGGTGGAGGAAAACATTGTGAGGAATCCTGAACAACAAAGAGGGCTCCAAAAATATTCTCAACTGTGTGTGTAGTCCTCACCAGGCCAGCGTGGTGAGCAAAAGCCTAGACCCTTAGGAACCAACAATGGGACAGTAAAAGGCCGCTTATTATGCCATTTATTTAATGTAGGGTTGCCATCCGTCCGGGTTTCCCCGGATTTGTCCTAGTTTAGAGGTCGTCCGGGGAGCGTCCGGGCGGGGCTTCATTTGTAGTCCGGGTTTAAAAATTTAAAGTTTTGAGCCGCCCGCGACACTCGCACTGTGCCCGCACAGCGCGATCAGCCGACGAACCGACTCGCTAAACAACTGTCTGACATGTCCGGGTTCTGGGCTCTAAAATCCGGGGTTTTCACACGTCTTGTCCTGGTTGCCAAATTTTAGAGATGGAAACCCTAATTTAATGTAATATTTTCCATGATCTTCCATTTCTTACATTAACCTGCATTATTCTCATACTATTTTTCTCACTATAAAAGAGTGTCCATGGAGTTTCGTGCCAGTTCTTCTCCATGAGACCCAGCTTTTGGAACCGTGCACCTAGTTTTGACGTTTTAAAAGCACCTGTAATTTGGTCTACTTGAAACAAAAAACTTTGACTTTGACCTGAATATTTATTTTTGTTCTTTAGTTAATATAATCAATTTATTCATGAAACATCTGTCTGTCTTCATGAAACTAGATGACTTAGACCTTTGTTTAAAAAGGCAGATATTATTGCGTAATGGCTAGCTAGGTAAGGCGACGCGACTAGTCAATATTATTTTCTTTATTAATTTCGAGACCCCAAAATATTAGGTACTTAATCTGTTTTTAAAACAATATGAACTCAAGCCTTCCTTAACTTTAAGATACTGTAGAAACCGTAAAAATATTCGTAATTACACCACCGATAAAACAGTAACATAACACTCTTTAAATTTTATCTGCAATATTGAAAACATTTTACGATATGCCATTACTAAAGTGGCAGCAAGGTAACACGTACAACACAATATCAATACCATGTTGTTTAATACCAACTGTGGTAAAATCTACGCCAATTGTTGGCAAAACATCACACTATTTTATTTATTACAAGCTTTCCAAGAGAAACCTCATTTGACCTTTATCCAAAATAGAATATTAGTTATGTGACCTATATTTTACGTTTAGAAACTGTTATAACTAGCACCTGTTGAACCGAATACCGTGCCAAAATAATTGACTCATTGAGTGGGAGGCATTCACGCCTGATGCATCAATCATGTTTGATTGACCGTCCGTAAACACAACCTGTAAACGGTCCCGGCGGGTTCGGTACAATCATCACGCTTGGCTCGTAGGCTCACTTGTTACTTGTATACAAGTCAATTGTGTTGCTACTTGCTACTGTTATGCTATGGCCAAACTTATCGGGTTTCGGCGAAAATTTGTATTGTCGCTGTAGGCCACGTATTAATTAAGGATAGGTACACGCCACACATCATGCCTGTATTAGGCGCAGGGGTAAACAGTACTGTAGTATTACAACCCCATAATATGCCAATGACGATAGAGCAAGCCTGTTGCTAGGGAAAATTCTAAAAGGGCTGAAACTAAGTTTGCCCGACTTGCTTCGGCCCATCTTCTCAGCCAGTCTTGCGACCACTAAGTCAAGGAGGCAGTTAACGAATTAAACACAAGATTTGACGAATATGTTGTCCACTCCTAATGCGACAACACGAATCTTTGCCGAAGCTTTGAAGTGTGGCTCTAGCATTAACTGTTTTAACAAGTCGCTTCTTGTAAGCCTTAGGGAAAGTTTCGCGTGTCGAAAGGTTCTATTCGTAGCAACAACATGGAAAACTTTACATCATCTTTCCATGAAATAAGTACGAACAAAGCTTTTGTAATAAATCTACACGTGTGTAATTCTACTTTGAGCGTAGTAAACAAGAAACTTTGCCAAAACAGACTAACAGCTTGGTTATATAATATTTATCCTGTGAGTAATTATATGTTTTGTTTACCCAATTAAGTAATTTACATATAAAGAGGAGTTGTTTTTGCTGTATCATTGGGCTAGTTGTATTAAGTGGGGCTGTCAAGCGTGAGGTCCTGGGTTCCAGTTCCCGGTATGGTAAAGTATTATAAAGTTTTTCTGTTAGGATATTCTTAATGCCCGTCTGCCCGACATAGGCTGCTTTTCCACAGCTCAAGGCACGACGCGACGCAATATATTATGACGACTCTGAGCCATGGCTTTCTATGAATCGTTTACTACGATAGTACACGTCGTGTCGTTTCGAGAGTAAATGTCTAATCCTTCAAACCTCGTGATCTAATAGTGACACAGACCCTGCATGGGAATTTCACAAATAAAAAATAAAAACTACATGGTGGTATTAACCTGGGCCCATATAGTGCCCCGAGGTAACTGATTGCGTGGAGAGATATCGCACTAGTAGTGCCCACTGTGTCGCCGTGCTTTCATTCATTTATGCGTAGCATTGAAAAGTCTTAACAAAAAAAGTTTTGCAAAAAATAATATTTGGTTATTTTTTATTTAAAAGTAATCCGATGGTTTAAATACGATTGATTACCTACACCTATACATATCGCAACGCAAAAAAGCTTTATAAAAATATAGAATCGGGTTTACTCGCGTAAAAAACTTTAACAGGCACAAAATACCTTTTTATTCCGACGTTTCGGCCGAATTACACCGGCTGTGGTCACGGGTAGACTGAAGTGGCGGAGAAGTTGTCATCTTCGTGAAGCGAGGGTATTTACATCTACCCTCACTTGATCTTGATTTTTTATAAAGTTACCGTCGGTACTGTGTCGAACACCACACTAACTACGTCTTTACACTCGCCTAAACCGTCCCGTCGACGATAACACTTGCTGATGACTGGATTCCATGATGTTGATAGTTTGTATCCATCTTCATGATTGAAATTCTTGTACTTCTTAATTTCAATCGCTTCACGTACGATTCTGGGATAATAGTGACGATCGGTGGAGAGGATTTTTGGACAATGTAATTCTATCCAGTGATTAGAACCGGACTCCAGAAGATGCTCGGCTATTGCGGACTTATTTATCTGGCGGTTCTTGATTACAGCGATATGTTCCTTGACCCGTGCTGCGATCGTTCTTTTGGTCTGCCCGATATAAGAACTACCGCAACTGTATTCAGTCTCGTATACGCCAGGTGTCTGAAGAGGAATAACATCCTTTGGAGTACGCAGTTGCCTTGATACCTTAGAGAGAGGACTATAAACAGTCTTAATGGCGTATTTCTGTAATACTGTACCAATTTTATACTTCACTCCTTTTAAATATGGCATGAAAGCTGGCACTCTGTTTATTCCCGGTTTTTTATCTTTCCTCTTCGGACGTCGTAGGTACCCACTGTATCCGTTTGTCTTCAATACGAAACATCGGGATAAAAAGGTACTTTGTGCCTCTTTAAAGTTTTTACGCGAGTAGACCCGATTCTATATTTTTGTAATGTGTACAAATCGCGAAAGTTTTAAAACATTTACAAAAAAGTTTTTTTTTTAGTCAAGCTATATCCCATGTCGGCTGAAATTATACCAGTAATAGATCATGTGGCTTTAAGGAATTACAAGAATTCGTTTACATCCTGTATAAATATGCGCTCAAACTCGTCACAACATTTTGACGTGTCGTGGATAAACAGCCATAGACTGGTTTCTTACTAGGTACAGACGCCAGCACATCCAGCTACCCGAAACTGTAAAATTTTCCCAATCAACCTTGAACCTAACGATTTTGCGATAAAGATGAAAATCTATTAAAGAAATTTGACAGATTGTAGTAGCTTTATGTGCTGGCGTTTGTACGCACGGCTACAGATCAAGCTACAATTTCCAGTATAAGCTGATCTTGCATTGTATAGGATTTCCTTACAATGAGAGGTCAGTGTAAACTGGAAATTATAGCTTGATGTGTAGCCGTGTGTACAGTAGCGACCAAAAGTCCATAGGCAATCTCACAAAGCAATAGCTTGACGTTTAGTTTGACTTACGACCTTCTATTTTTAAGAGACACATGTATTATCGTTGTAGTTCATAATTTCAACTTAAATCTATAAGTTAAGATGGCTTAGTGGTTAAGCGCGTCCGAAAACATGCCCGCTTCATGGAGACGTGCGTTCAAATCTCACGCAATGCAGACTTTATGTAAGTTTTTACTCGATTGTAAGTATTTGTAAGTAATGTAATGAGACAGATATAATATTCAATTATCTTTTTCGTTTTGTTCACACATTTCGTAACGTTAGGGAGGTAGATCATAGAAAACTAAATAAAGAATTTAGATTTTTGTGGGGTAGATAGACATGAGTTTATGAATATTTAACTTGATCGGAACGAACGTTGTCGATTGGTTGTAAATGTTAGTTAGTGACGTGTGGTTTAATAGATAGCGGTGTTGTATTTATTCTCAAAATGCAGGCAAATAATAATATTGAGACAAGGGCGACTATTATTGCGCTGCATAAAAGTGGTCTTAAATAGAACACAAATATCTGATGAAACCGGACTGAATGTGAGTATTACATATAAACAATTCATAACTTGATCTTTTACTTCAAAGGGGAACGCCCATAAAATGCTTGAAATGAACGGAAACTACTAATAGTCCTAAATTCTAATTAGAATTAAATATGCATAATGAATAATTCTCAAGTTTGTAAACGTAGGAGGAAAATATAACGATCTTTAAAATATTTCGCTTGATATCCGTCTAATTCATTCTTATTTTTTAATGGACAACTGTGTTTAATCTGACATGTGTAATCGACATTCAGCCAAACAAGAATTTTCAAATAATTTATCGAAGTATTTTATAGAATTATTGCACAGTTATCGTTCATTTAGAATAATTCGACCTAATTATAACGTTTATCTAATGAAAGTAATATTATATGCATGTCAATATTAATTAAAATAAAATTATTTTCAAATAAGAAAAAGTATCGTAGGCTGCATGGATAACATGTCCTTTGCCTTACTGACAGTTTGATATTGATTACTGCATTTCATTTTTCCGTTGAATTGTGGTTTTGAATTGATCGATTCACATTTTGCGTTTGCGACTTGAGTATAACTTAATAGGATATAATAACGACGACTTTGGCCATTTTTAAGGATTTTGATTTTACTTCTGCACACGTTACCCCTTTTCGAACTCGACTTAGATTGAACCCGCCTTGACGACGACTCGGCTTTTTGACGACGGACCTGGACCTGCTTTTTATACGACTCTGCTATTGTTTTGGACTCTTACACCGTGTACATTTAAAAATGGATGGAAACGTACACTGTGTTAATTGCTATCTCGATCTTACAGCGATGAGACGTAATGTCGTATCAGAGCAAAATGATGAAGTACGTCGTTTAATACAGGCATGGATAACACCATTAGCTGTAAGTATATTCATTCCATAGTTTTTGTGAATAATTATATTGAACTGAACGCACTGACATTGAACAATTAGTACATTGTTTTTTGTTCTTTCTCACAGGTTGAACCAGGTAGTGTTGTTTGTGATGCATGTCTTAGATTAGCGGTTCACACTATCACCGAGACACCTGGAACCAGCCGGCCAGGTAGACAAGTAGGCCACCAACATGTGTGCGTTTGCTGTGGACAGTCTGTTCTACGACAACGATCACATGTTGTAAGAAATAGCAGTGATCGTGAGAGGCACATAATGAATGTAGTAGCACACAGAATCCAACCACGCCAGGTAAGTTCATTCCTCTGCCCTAATTCTGTGTAATTCCCTCTTATCCCGTGCAAATAACGTCACTATCATGTCTTTTAAAAACTTATCACAGAGTACTTTTTTATGCATAGGTTTTCGTTCATCGAGCTTGAAGTAAAACAAAACCAACTTTTACTTTTCATTTTGCTTGCAGCTACGTTCTTCGGATTTGATCTGCCACCCATGTTGGCAACGATGCAGCCGGGCTACCTCACCCCCTACTACTCCTTCACCAAGCCCGAGTCCGGTACCCAGTCAGGCAGGTAGTTTGAATATACCTCTACATGAAGAACCTCCTCAAATAAGATCCAGCGTACTGTTACCTAATTACGGAAGAGCAGTTGATACTCAAAGTCATTGTTTCTATCCAGGATGTAATATGATTGATAGACATGTGGTACCACTTTCATTAAGGGTGTGGCTCTTCAAGGACTACAAGTTTTATATACCAAAGAATTCAAAAATATGTAGTCATCATTTGAATAGTGACTTTTGGCATGAACTCCCTGCTTTGGAAGATATGAATCATGAATTCACTGTGGACCACATTGAAGACTTTGCATCATTTGTGAATTATGAATGTCGTGCTTTGGACTTCGAAAATATACACTTAATGGAAGAACATATGGTGTGGTACTTTTTAGGAATGAGTAGAAATAGTTTTGGTACTCTAATGGGAGAGGTGCCCCGATTGGCGCAAATGCATAGAGGTTCTACTGCCCTTGGAGCTTACCTGATGAAATTGAGAACTGGAGATTCTGATGAAAGATTATCATCTCTTCTACAAATACCGAGAAGTACTCTGGAACGTCTAATGGCTAAAGCAAGGGAAAAACTGCATCAAGATTTTGTTCCTATGAACCTTGGAATTGGACATATAACAAGAGAACAAATAGCAGCAAGAAACCTTGTTCTACCAAATGGGCTGTTTGGCGAAGTCGACGGAATAAGGAAGCCTGTCGTAATTATTGATGGAACATATATCTATGTACAAAAAAGCTCCAACTATTTGTACCAAAAAGAGACATATTCTCTTCACAAATATCGAAACCTTGTGAAGCCATTTTTGCTTGTTTGCTCCGATGGCTATATAATCGATGTGTTAGGCCCTTATCCAGCAACAACTTCCGATGCTCAGATAATGATTAGTGAATTTGATGAACCCAGTAAGCCATTGAGACAATATTTTCAGGATGGTGACGTATTCATTCTTGATAGAGGGTTCAGGGATTCCATTCCACTTTTGCAATCTTGCAATTATAGTGTTCACATGCCATCAACACTGCAAGTAAATGAAATTCAATTATCCACTCTGGAAGCTAATAAAAGCCGAAGAGTTACTATTTGCCGCTGGGTTGTGGAAGCCGTAAATGGAATATTCAAGCAGCAATTCAAATTATTTCGCCAAGATTTTTTTAATAGAGCTTCGAGACATTTAATGGTAGATTTCTCTATAGCAGCAGCATTAATTAATAGGTTTTATACTAGAATAGTTGACAGGCCAGATGCTGTTGATATTTTGCAAATAATACATCAGAATATGTATACAGAAAATATACTAGCTGATTATGTGATCACAAATAATTTGAATCGTCGCAGAGCGCAATTCCAAAGCATTAATATAAATCCTAACAATGTTGCTGATTTCCCACAACTGACATACAGCGAAATGGTTTTGTTGGCATGTGGTACGTACCAAATAAAACAGGCTCGCTCATACTATGGCGAGCACACACGAGCGAATGGTATTTATAAGATTGAAATATGTAGGGAACTGGATAACGAATTAGTTGAGCATTTATCTCTTCCGGGTAATTGCTTTTTACTTCGAGGAAAAATACAAAGCAGACATATTTCTCAAAAAATATATTTTGTTTATATAATAATTAACAATTCCTTATCAGGGATAAGGGCTTTACAGCATCGCTATTGTAACTGCCTCGTGGGACGGCGAACAGTTGGTACCTGTGCCCATACTATGTCAATAATATGGTACTTAGCATGGGCCCGGTACCAACCCAATATCAATCCTCCTGCACAGTTTCTTGATGATGTGTTAGTGGTTTTTAATGATGATTAAAACATTTAAATGCAGTTTTGTTTATTAATTATTGCGTAATAATCTTAAACCTTGACTTAACCTATATTTTAGAAAAAGATGTTTGGAACAAGTTTTGCCGAGTTTTTTTGTAATTATTGAAAATGATATGGGTTCCCTACGACTTATAGTGCAATTTGGCGTATATTTCATTGTTGTTTATTTCAGGCATTTTTATGTGTGGCATCTGGGCATTTCCCTTTATAGTCAAGATTATTAGGAGACATGGATTAATTCTTTTTTAAATCCGCCATCATGAGGCCTAAAAGATAAATAATTAGTGAATATTATTGGATTTAAAATACAGAGTTATAATATTACATTGTTATGAAAATTAAGTCACTTCAGTATTTCGATATAGCCGCCTAATGTTACTTTTTTTGTTTTAGAGGAATACTGTAAGTCTTTGGATCAAAAGATATGAGGAAGAGGGAAGCCTTGCTAGTCGATAGCGAAGTGGAAGGCCGTCGCTTATTGGCGAGGCGCAGCGACAACATATTATTATGGTGGACGAGTATGATATGAAACAATTGGTTTCACACCTACGAGACACTTTGCGGAATTATTTGACACCTCGCTGTAAACTGTTCGCCGTGCCCTCCACGCTGAAGGATTGCATCACAGAAGACCCGCTAAAAAGCCCTTCTTGAAAGAAAGACATAAACGAGAACAATTACGTTTCGCACGGGATTACTTAGATTTTGACTGGAAATCATACTTGATTCTGAAACATTTCTCCGACATTCGTTTCGCCGTTGATCGGTTCACCGACAGAACGATTCACTTTTCATTTTTTCTCCGACAGAACTTTTCAATGACGAACGATTCGCCGACAGAACGATTCACTTTTCATTTTTTCTCCGACAGAACTTTTCAATGACGAACGATTCGCCGACAGAACGATTCACTTTTCATTTTTTCTCCGACAGAACTTTTCAATGACGAACGATTCGCTGACAGAACGATTCACTTTTCATTTTTTCTCCGACAGAACTTTTCAATGACGAACGATTCGCCGACAGAACGATTCACTTTTCATTTTTTCTCCGACAGAACTTTTCAATGACGAACGATTCGCCGACAGAACGATTCACTTTTGAAAATTACATCGACAGAACCTTTCACCGGCGAGCGATTCGCCGACACAACTGTTCATCTGCCCCTGGGTATAAAACATAGGTATTCGACATGTAGACCTGTTTCCGTTTATTGTTTTAAAGAAACACACAAATACACACAAAATACAATCAATAATACAATATAATACTAATACATAAAATTAAACTTTGCACTCATAGTCATTCCGAAGGATTTTATAATTTCCGGCTAGCTTATCATTTAATTGCATATAATTCTAAATTAAATGCACACTGCAGTAATCACAATCACGAATTGATTTGATAATTAAAAAATCCATTAGCTCCAAAATTACAGTAAAGCGAAGTCCGCCAATATTTCCTCCAAGGATGTGGTCAGTACACGACAGCCAACTTTCACATGTACCATTATCACAAAATGCGCTGGAGTCGTGGCACAATAGGTGGAAATACCTTATTAGGCCGGCGAAAGTGGAACATTTTCAAAACAATAGTGGAGTTCCAGAAGGAACAAAAGCACACAGAATGCACTAGCGAACTCATTAATTCGTCGGAGCCAACGCTTAAGAGAAAAATATCAAAATATCAAGAGAGGATTACTCAGCATTTGTCAGAAAAGGATGATATGGACATAAAAACCTACTTAAGTGGCTGGGCTCATGTTTCTCATTTATGTAATACAAAATAAGTATCCTATGAAGTTTATAATTGTTTTTGTTAATCATAGTTGATTTGTTATGTTTTTGTTTTCGTTTTAATGAAAGAAAGAAAGAAAGAAAGAAAACGTATTTATTCCTATGCCCAAACAGACGCACAAGCATACTTAAAATTACTAAGATAATTACACTTATAATAATTAAACAATTACTTAATTTAAACATATAATTGCCTGGCAACCCAAACACAAAATAATAAAAAAATAAAACTGTGACTTAATTAGTAATCTATGCAAATCACGTTTGCATATCATTGCATATTTAGTCTGTGGTTACACTGGTTACCTAGACATTAGACATCTTAATAACATAATAAAAATACTAATCAAATAATGAAATGAATATTTGAATTTGCGCGTCGCATGGCACATAAGATGTTAACAACAAGTTAACAACAACAGTTAACATTAATCATGTTGGTTAGCTATTTGTTAATAATAAAAATTCTTTTCATTTGCAAATATATTTCAGTTCCCCTTACAAAACGTATGTATAACCATAACATGTATGATACATGTATTGACGTTGAAGCAAATACGTTTTTGTCACTTTTTGGTTAGTTTTGTTCAAGTTTTGCATAAAACTTTAAGTTTCGTCTTTATAACTTGATTCAGGTGTAAACAACAAACGGAAACAGGTCTACATGTCGAATACCTATGTTTTATACCCAGGGGCAGATGAACAGTTGTGTCGGCGAATCGCTCGCCGGTGAAAGGTTCTGTCGATGTAATTTTCAAAAGTGAATCGTTCTGTCAGCGAATCGTTCGTCATTGAAAAGTTCTGTCGGAGAAAAAATGAAAAGTGAATCGTTCTGTCGGCGAATCGTTCGTCATTGAAAAGTTCTGTCGGAGAAAAAATGAAAAGTGAATCGTTCTGTCGGCGAATCGTTCGTCATTGAAAAGTTCTGTCGGAGAAAAAATGAAAAGTGAATCGTTCTGTCGGCGAATCGTTCGTCATTGAAAAGTTCTGTCGGAGAAAAAATGAAAAGTGAATCGTTCTGTCGGCGAATCGTTCGTCATTGAAAAGTTCTGTCGGAGAAAAAATGAAAAGTGAATCGTTCTGTCGGTGAACCGATCAACGGCGAAACGAATGTCGGAGAAATGTTTCAGAATCGAATACTTCCATATTGTCAGATGAAAAGACGTTTAAATCTAGTCAAAAGGGTAGGCTTCACTTATGGCGCAGGAATAACACTCGCTTGTGTTATAAAAACGTAATCCCTAATACAGACAGGTGTGGGAAAATTTAAGAGGAACCGAAGTATGTGGTAGTATTGTAGGGTCCATGCGCAAACGTCTACTTGACTGCATTGAAATTGAAAATAATGGGGGATACACAAAATATTAACACCCAGTAGATGTTTTGGTTTTAATAATTAGACGGTGTAACTAAATATTTAGTAATATTAACATATCCGTAAGTAATTATTTAATGATCTTAAATTGAGGTTTAGGCATATTCTAAATGAAACAGAAATATAATGTTATTTCGTGTAGTGCGACGACAGTTCATTAGTGTGTGTTATCTGTGGAATGTTGAGACATCACTCTACACGCACATGCATACGCATTGGCTGTATCGTGCGCGAGTTTAAAGCAATGTAGTCCTTAGCGTGCCTATGGACTTTTAAGCGTTTACTGTACATGGGACTTGACGGGACAAAATACCGTCGTCGCTGTAATATGGATAAACCTTTGTATACCCCTTCAGGGAATCCAGGCGTGACTTACGTAATTATAATATTGTTTTGTGTAATTAAGTTATTTACGGACTAGTTGTTTTGATCAAAATGCTTCACCCTAATTGGTTGAAGGGCCTTTGTTTATTTATCTTGGAACTCATTTTACAGTGAAGGGTCAATAAAACTTAAATGTGTAGGTACTTCGTACACGTGCTTCGATATAATACCTATTATCGCTTATTTGTTTCGCGGTTTGCTCAATACAAGGTTAATTGGAACGGGTGTGTAATCAGCAGGCCACTTTAAGTTTCACTGATGACTATTTTAAAGCGAGTGTTATTTCACAATTCGATAATTTTTATTTCCAAAATTAATGATTTTTATTTTCAAAAATTCTTCATCCCTTCGTAACGAATTCAGAAATTGAGTTTTTAATTCATGACCCCAAATATGAACTACAGTGTAAACATAGCTAATTATAGATAGATTTATATGGATATGGATAGATATATTTTAGCGTAGGTACTTTTTAGGCAATGTTTGAACAGCAATTTTCCTTAAACAACTATTGACTTTAGGGGAAAGTTGTAGAACAAAAGTTATTCATTATTATGGGTTTCGGATTAATTCCGACTAACCTTGTATATACCTACCTAGACATTGTAAAGTAGATCTTTGGTATGAAAAATAGTTCTTGAAAAACTATTGACAAACGCAAAGAACAGTTAAATAAAATTATGAACTTTTCGACTCGCTTTGAGCTGAAAAGCTCAGCTAGTTTTACTATAATAAATAAATATGCAAAAACTTTCTCGAGATACAGGAAATATTATAGTTTTATAAGCACGGAAGTAAGGCGTTGAAATATAATAAAAAAGCTTTTAACATACTTAGGCACAAGTAAGGTCTGACCTAGTTTACAAGAAAAATACATTATATCAATTTATCCTAGTACGGTTAGAGTTTTTCAGTTTCACGGAGTATTAGATATTCATATCGCGCTACTTTTCTATTTATTTAAATACATTGCCGGTAGATCCAGAATATTAAAAAAATGTATGTACATAATGTCACGTGTGTGTTTGTGAATAGGTAAGCAGACACAGATATTGAGTGAAATGGATACCGCAAACACAGTAGATATATCTAGACTAAAGCAGTACTTCAACTACCTATAATCGCCTGAATTGACAGACTCCGCAGACACGCACTGCAACAAGACTTCTAAGTGAACATCACAATGCAGTCAGTTACGACTGTCATAGAGTACATTACAAAGAGTACATTATACTCAGTATACAGTGAGTGTGTCAATTCAGGCGATTATATTAAGTTTAGGTAGTGCTTTTCCGTATACAACCTTATTTTTACTTTATGCGAAAACCGAGACACCCCAACAAGATTTTCATCAGAACTGCCTGAATATATGTTTTTTTTTAGTAAATCTCCAAGTTACACATTAGTTTATGTCGCGTTAAGTTCCCTAAAAAAGTGTGAAATGCCTGAGATGTGCTATGCTATGGGTTGTTTAATACACGGAAACTGACCGAGAGAACCATCTCAAGCCTCAAGGTGTCTATTCCCGTCAACTGCTATGGGTAGAAAACTACTGAAACAAAATTGAAATTTACGAAAAAAAAAATAAGTCGTGTAAAAAATATGTCAATCGATTCTCCTAGTGATTCTGAACAAACTAGTTTCAGGTTTAGTATATACTAAAACTAACCTTGTATATCTTCTGTGCCGCAAGTTTGTCCAATTGTATGAAAACCAATGTCGCAACTAGGGTCATAAGCGCTCGGGGTAAGGATCAAATTCTGCGACAAAAAAAACACATTTACAAATTTAACAAAAAAAAGGCGTTAAGAATTTTGGTAAAAATTATATGGCAGCAACGATTTTATCTAATACTAGCTGATCTTAGGAACTTCGTACTGCCATTTTTTATATTAGTGACGATTTTTTCTTAATTTTCTTTTAAGCAAACCTTGTCTTGACAATTACGAACACACAAAAAAAGAATTATTCAATTTTAGCAGTCGTTCGAAAGTTATGCGCGTACATATCTACATTTCGGCGATTCATTTTATTTATAAAGATTTTTAGGTATTAATCTCCTCACATAATTCATTCGCATTCAAATCATCATCATATTTTAACGCGACATCTGCTGCGACATTCTTTTCATGCGTTTATGTATTGAGAGGCCTAATTTGCGCCCACTAGGTCCTGCGCCCCTGGCAGCCACCCTACAGCCAGCACCTAGATGCGACACTGATGAAAACAAGCGTATCAAATTATTTGTTCAATTACCTACGTAACGAGTGCAATTCAGCGCCCACACGCATCCTGTAACCATTCGAGCTTGTAGAAACGGAAATGATCAAGAGAGAACTGATTTAGCAGTGCAACATGTAGGAGGATGGCTCCTACGGGCCTAACGAATGGCATGCAATGGTAGGGCAACTTGCGTTATCTATTTAACTCTAAATCTGTGAAGACAGAGGTGTACCGTCCGCGAGGCCTAAGCTGAGCTTTGCATTTGTGTGAGAATCTTCTTTCTCTACTCCGTGGTGAGAATGAATGCAGACGCGTCCTTTGCTTGGTTTAATCCGGTTTATACTGCTTTTTGGCAATCGATTCTATGTGCACTCACACAAATGCAAAGCTCAGCTTACGCCTCGCCAGTTGTACTATTGTACACCCACATTCATGAAATGAAAAGAATTCTTATTACCTACTTCATGTCCGAATTTTAATGACGGTATTAATATTAAATTTCCTGTAATAGAGGACGTGCCTAATGTATTTTGTCGGGCACTATTGCAAACTCTAGGCTGCTAATTAGATTACTTTGTATACCGTGGTAATCAAACCAGGGCGTAATGCTTGGCAGGTGCGCTTGCAACCTATGAGACTATCATAGACCAATAAAGCAGCCTATTTTTTTAAGTCTTTTCATTTCTAAACCTTAGGTATATCACTAACAACACGTGCCTACAACGTACAAGAGGGACCTAAAACTAGGTCACTTGTCGTGCTCCATTGTGCCACAATCAGCGAAAATTGTTTTCTAAAGTTACTCGATCCTTTGTCGAGGATACCGTTGTAGGTAGTTGTACAAGTATGTCTATTACGTCACTCGCTTAGCTAGGGTACGCGAAGAATTTACGGCTAATAGAAGTGATTTATGTGGATACGAGATAAAAACGCGTGTGACACCATGCGTATAATTTGAAATCTTTCATTCATGGCATGCGTTTCCTCTCGAAAATTTCCTCTCCCTCCAATCTAACGCGGTATTTAATGTGAGTTATTCGATCGTTATCTTCTAAGCGATTTGTATGCGATCCTCGCGCTATGTGTGGAGGGCAATCGACGAGTTAACGAGTAATAAATATCGTTTTTCGCTTTATTACTGGGAGGTGGTGAAAATCGACTTCGAGAGAATAGAAACAAAGCACTTATTGTAATCATTTTGCTTGTTATACATAGACATAAATGACATTAAGATTTTAATAATAGAGCTGGTGGTTTAATGAATGCAATCCATGATGTGTTTCTAAATAAGTCTGAAGTAATTCGTAAACTATTTACAAATCAGTCCAATCAGGTTGACTTCAAATTGCAAAACTTTATGAAACAAAAATAAACCTTAAGCATTTCATTAGAAAGTTCGATATCGCACTTGAGAGTTACGATATAACCTATCAATGAAATCGTCTGACGACTTTTGTCCAACTTTGTCAATTTAACTCACAATATCCGTTAATTGGTTTGGCAATACAAGAGTCATTGGTGCCATCGACTTTGAGGCTTCACGTGACCTAAGCTAAGACGTCTGACATGCAAGCGAAAGGTCGTGAATTCCAACCCCGGTTGTACAATTGATGTGAACTCATTCCAAGATTTTATAGTTTAGTTAGACCCGATTTTACCAACGTCGGATAGCATTTATCTGACGAATAAATTAGACATTATGACCTTTGAAGGCTGTCAAAACATCTTATTTCTCAGACAAAAGTTATCCGACGTCGCCGCGTCGATAAAATCGGCCCGTAGAGGTTTTAACAGTAATACTAGTAATGTATAAAACCCTTAGAGCATACGAAGATAAAACCTGTTAAATACCAGTAGGTAATCTTTAAAAAGATAAAGCAAGAATATTATTGATTACTAAAACCGATCTCTCTATTGAAAGGCATGGCTACTGTAGCTGTAATACCAAATTACGATCAAATCTGACTCGTAGCATAGAACATAAAACGTGCCTGATGACATCCATAAACTCCTCCTCTAGTTATCCTCCTTCTCCTTATGTCCTCCTGTAGTTATATCCTATGACCATGTTTTGCATAGGATCTCTAAGGGCTGAAGTTATGATATCTGGATATTATTTGCTCACATTTTATAGTTGGAATGTGACGAAAACATTTTATCATCAACAGCTCTACTCAGTACGTTGCAAAAGCTGCTAGTTTTCCAATATTAAATGATATTTAACCCATGGGAATGGGATTAATATGTTATAATATTGAAGGTCGAAAACCTTCATCTGAGTAATAAATACCGCGATTTGACATATTTTCTATACAAAAGCTGTCAAAACTTCAAAGTTATTCAAAATTAACACCTAGCAAATAATGATTTAATGCCATAGGTAATTGTGCCCAGAAAATAGCATAACATGAGACGTAATAAGAGAGGCGAAACATGGTGTGTACAGGGGATATGTATGTATGTTATTATTTTCAGTCGAAAACATTTCATTCCCGACGTAGCAATTTTCATCGTTGACTGATAATTACTCCCTAATTACTGGAAAACAGAATTATTTTCTGCGCAGTTTGACGTCATCAGTTTATATTATAGGTAGATATTGCTGTTTATCTTGATAGTTTTATTACAAGGGGCCAATTCTAATAACATAAACTTTTATCGATTGCAACTGAATCGTTTATTTAGACATTGCAGTTTTCGTTTACGAAAACATTACAAGTTACAAACATTATTATATATTATTAAGTACAAACATTAACATTAAAAGTTTCTGTTAGCAGAATTGACCCCCAGGGTAGGGATACTAAAAGAAAATCGACTGCAATAAGACCTATTATGACGACCTGGGGGGCTTCTTCTCTTCTTCTCTCGTGTCAGCACGAGCTATACGAAAATAGCTCATGCTGTGGTGAAAAGATTAGCCACTCCGCAAGGTTGATAGCTGGGCTGACTGCCCAGGGTGCGCCGGACGTACTTATATCATATATATATGTATTATATCGTCACTCGTGGAGGCTCTTTTCATGCACCACCATGGTGGGCTCATAATGTCACATTTGGTGAATCATGTTATCGTTCATGGATAGCACATCGTAACTGCACATCCAGTAGGCAGTTGCCACGCAGTTACACTGACTGCATCTTAACTGCCTTCAAACTGCATTTGGCAGTTCCGGTTGCGGTCGGGTTACAGTCCGTCTGTCTGGGCCCTTTAGGTGTAGACCACACAGAAGAGACGTCGGGTGAAGATGAGGCGCGGACGCGGTGCATACTAGGGCTTTCAAATACCGGATTTTTTCAATACCGGTATCAATACCGGTATTAGTGTGGTCAATACCGTGATCACGTGATCACGGTATTGAACACGAGTTCAATTAGGACATTAATAAAACCATTAAAATACGTGTTTATTATGGTTACTTTCTAAAAGTAACAATACAAAGTCACTTATTAGTATTTTATTTATTTATTTATAGCCTTTTTTCAGAAAAAAAAACACAGATTACTTAACAAGTTTTAAAAAACATGCTATCAGTTTACATTTTCTGTTCGCCTATTTTTCGACGTAGTGAAAGCCTTCAACAAGGTCTGGCAAAACGGTTTATTATACAAACTGTACCAATTCAACGTGCGAGACTGTCTCGAGTTCATCATTCGAGACTTTCTGTCGGATCGCACCTTCCGCTATCGCCTAGAAGGCACCCTCTCGTCCCCTCACCCCATCCGCGCCGGAGTCCCTCAGGGCTCCGTGCTATCCTGACCTCGTGCGACCCTTCTGTTCACGCTGTACACCAGCGACATTCCCAAAAGTGGCTTGGCCAAGTTAGCTCTCTTCGCCGACGACAAAGCCATCTTCTATCCCGGTAGGAGTCTCGATAGCATCACTCGAACCTTTCAAACCACAGCCGACGCCCTCGGGGTCTGTTTCCGGAAATGGAGAATAAAGTTGAATCCCGAAAAGAGCACAGCCGTTCCCGTCTTCATGTTCGGCAAACAGATCCCTTGGGAGATGAAAGTCAAATACCTAAGGGTTATCCTCGACCACCATCTGATATTAATAGAACACATCAAAACAGTGCGCGCTCGAGCCGCTTTTGCTGTCGGTCGCCTCCACCCCATCCTTAGAGCGCGCAGTAAATTGTTTCTTAGAAACAAGCTGAGAATCTACGTGACGTGCGTCCGCCCCATCTTGACTTACGCTAGCGTCGTGTTCGCACACGTTAAGCCTTTCCCACTTCAAATCCTTCCAAACCCTCCTGAGTAGAGTGTTGCGCAAAGCCGCGGCTGCCCCGTGGTTCATGCGTAACGATCAACTCCTTCCCGATCTAAAAATGCCGACCGTCAGGCAACACCTCAAACGCATTTCCAAGCGTTACTTCGACATTATCCCGCGCCATCTGAACCCCCTAGTCGCGCAACGGCTGACTGCAGTCCCTATCTCATCATTTAAGTACGCCGTCTCAGGCACACTTTTAGAGCCCGATGACGAAATTGCCCTCCTCCAGGAGGCGAGTAAATCGACCAGAACATTATACAACGTCCGCCGCCGTCTGGCTTAGCGTTCTTGCCGACGAGGCTCGTCGCGACGTGGATCGTGACCGTCGCCGGTCACCGCCGAGCTCTCCCGTCGTAGAGCCGGTCGTCTCTTCAGACTCCGCAGTCACACCGATAATTCAGCCCCCATCAAGCTGTCTCCTCCCCCCAAGCCCCCGCCAGCAACGCCCTAAGCCGAGGTCCGAGTCCCACTAGGGGTCGCCCTTAGTGCTGTTGTTGCAGGTAGTCATGATGTTAGTGTACTATAAATAGTTAGCTTAGGTTAAGTATTTTACTTCCCCACCATTGACTGGAGACCCGTCAGGGCCCGCCAATAACTACCCGGTTACGTAGGAGGGGTCCGCAAGGACCATCTAGAGCAGCCTAATTGAAAAAAATGGCGAAAACAAATGTGAGAGTAACATCACATCGTAAATTATATCACATACTACAATTTCCTACTGCTTATTACAACAAATCGCAATAATATATATTGATGTTTGTAATACCTTAATCACGGTATTGGCTCGTCAATACCGTGATTAAAAAAGACCATTAAATATCCGTGATTACGGTATTACGGGATCCCGTAATACCGGTATTGAAAGCCCTAGTGCATACGGGGCAATAAGGCGCAGACGACGAAGCGTCGTGTCCGCGCCCCGTCGCCTCTGTATATTTTGCAACGCGACGCTTCTATGCATTTAGTACGAAGGTTTATTTATTTATTTATTTATTTTATTTATTTATTGTAACACCTTAAATCTATCATTACAGGTTGCCCTAATGCGATAGTTAAGTATACACAAATCTTCATACTTTCTCCAGTTCTACTTATTAATATTGTTACTGGGTTCCTACCTATACATAATTATATTTTATAAACTAAATTCACAAAATTAACAATACAAACATAAACATTTATCTAAATTAAACTTAATTATAACATAATACCCTAGAGGTCGCCAGAGTAAAGTCGTTCAGTGAACAAGAAAACAAGTCAATTTTATCCGCCACCCTGTTGAGCGTGCACAGCGCGCGCGTCAGCGGTGCGCGCTGAAGCAGATTGGTGCGCGCGGTCGGTACCTCCAGCAGCTGCGGCCGCCGCCGCCTGCTCACATACTCATCTGGTACGCACAGACAAATTGATTGTAATATGGCAGAATTTGAAATTTTACCCCTTATTACATGGAACAAATATGTGGCTAGTACTAGTTCTCGCCTAATCTCTAATTTATAGTATCCAACCATTCCCAATATAAATAAGGTTGGATATAGCAATGGGTATCCTGGATATACTCCGTGTAACTTCAAATACATAAACCTAATGTATTTATTTTGGATCCGCTCTAGCATGGTACTGTATTTGGCTTCACTAGGACTCCAAATAGCCGCGTTGTATTCTAAGTGGCTCTTTACAAGTGCTTCATATAAGGCTCTTAAAGCACTCATGTTAGTGAATTGATTTGCCTGTCGCAAAACAAACCCTAGATTGCGGTATGCCTTTTTGCAAACCTCTACGACATGTTTTCGGAAGTGCAAATCCCTGGTGAAATGAATGCCCAGATCTTTGACCTCCATGACACGCTGCAGCGGTTTACCTTCTATGTGGTACTTATGGAGACGCGGAGCGTGGGCGCGGGTGAATGAAAGGATGGAACATTTTGCCACGTTGAAATAAAGTTTATTTTCTTGACTCCACTTTGTGACTCGATCTAAATCCTGCTGCAGTATGTCATGATCGGCGTTATCCTTCACTACATGAATCAGCTTTATGTCATCAGCAAAGAGTAGGCAAGTTGACTCATTAACTACTTTCGGTAAGTCGTTCACCGCAAGGATAAAAAGGAACGGTCCAAGATTACTACCTTGGCTGACGCCGGATCTCGTGTAATAGATCTCAGAAAAGCGTCCGCCACAGTCAACATATTGACGTCTGCCGCGCAGGTAATCGGCGAAGAATTTAATAGTGTGAGGTGTAAAGCCCATGTTGGCTAATTTCAATAGCAGCACATCATTATCGACCGTGTCAAACGCCTTCCGAAAATCTAGGTAGGCTACATCCACCTGTAATCCAGCGTCAACAGCTGGCACCAGTTGCGTCATTAAGTGAAGTAAATTTCCTGTGGTACTCCGACCAGTTCGGAACCCGTGTTGCGCATCAGACAAGTGTGCGCTCACCTGTGTGTATAAGCAGCTGTGAATGGCTGCCTCGAACACTTTAGCAGGAGCGCATAAAACCGCCACAGGCCTGTAGTCACTGGCCTCCGTACCTCCGCGACCTTTCGGCACCGGCACCACTCGGCTAAGCTTCCAACGATCAGGAAATGTTGCTGTAGCAATGCAGACATTGAACAAGTGCAATAAGGGTTCGATTAACACCATGCGGCTATCCCTAAGGATAAAAGGTGGTATGCCATCTGGTCCGACTGAGCGTTTTGGCGGCAAGCGGGCGAGCGCGCGGCGCACCACTGACGCCTCAAGACGACCGAGGTGAGCCCACGCACCGCTTTGCGCCGCTGTTGTGCTCGCGGCCTCCGCGTTTAACGTAGCCGGCTCGGGGTTATATACGGAGTGAAAGAAACGTGCAAATTCATGTGCGCATTCTTTGTCCGACAAGATTTGTCCTTCTTTATTTAATTTATATTGGGTCGAATTACCTTTTTTTGATCTGACGTAACTCCAGAAGGCTTTCGGATCTGTTGCAAGATGGCTCTGCACGCGATCCCGATACCGGTCATGAGCAAGTGCAGTCTCAGTCTTAACTCTCGCCCGGCATCTTGCAAACGCCTCATAATCACTAGGGGATTTACTTACCTTGTATTTTTTATGTAGGCCGTATTTTAATTGAATGTCCCTGATAATATCTGAAGTATACCACACTGGGTATGTATATCTATTATTCATATTTTTTTTGTTTTTGAGTGGTACACAGGCATCGAAAAGTTCAACAATTTTGTTATTAAAAAAATTTAAAGCTAAATCTGGATCGTGTAAACTGTAAATATCACTCCAGTCTAATATGGTTAAAAGATAATATAATTTATTAAAGTTTGCTTTACTGAAGTTCCATTGCCTAGTTAATAACTGGTTTTGAGATTCCGACTGTGCGTCTACCGTAGCGGGTAGCGGCAGTGGGGGCGTGACGGCGTCCACAATGACCGCGAGTGGCGGGTGGTACGCGTCCACGGGTTGCAGCCCCTCCTCCCCCGCGCACACCGTAACGCCGCTGCGCCCGCTCAACACGAGATCCAACTGTCTGCCATTGCAGTTCGGAATCTTATTGTACTGAACGACTTCACAGAAGGCAACAAAATATTCGAAATAGTCACACACATAATTTTTACATGAAAATAGATTAAAATCTCCTAATATTACTACCTTATTTTTATATTTAATACATATTTTTTCTAAAATGTTAAACATCACCGAATACTCATTTTCATCAGTCTGTGGAGGAATATATAATACACAGCACGTGAATAAAAATCGGTTTTGCAAATGAACTGTAGCACAGATCAATTCAAATTTATGAATGTCAATGTTTATGCCATCGGGAATCATCACTGGCCGCAACTCGAAACGCGGTGTGGCCACTAAAAACACGCCGCCTTGCTTACGTCCATCCGCTCGATCACATCGCAATATCGAGTAACCAGGTAATGTTATTTCTGCGTTATGAATTGACTCGTTGCAGCCGGTTTCCGTAATTGCGAATAAATCCGAACCCGATGATTCTAATAATGATAAAAATTTCGACGTCTTTGTTCTCAGACCTCTAACATTTTGATACAAAATGGTGAAGCTTCTACTGAATTTGCGGTTGTCGTTGGGTTTGCGTGGCTGGGCGACGAAACCAAATCCATTCACTAACTTCTATATTCATAGGCCATACTTCCGGAATACAAAGTTTCTCAAAATTACCCTCTGTTACTCCAATTTTAAACGAGGCATAATCTCTTTCAGTCTTAGGTCGTATTTTTTCAATAATTAACTCCGAGTCAACTCCCAAAATATTTTTAATATACTCCTTTAAACTTTCTTCTGTTGTAGTTTTATCCAGTCTCCAAACATGAAGGTATTTTTTACGTTCGACTGCTTTAAGAGATACGACCGATGTGTTTCCGCCTCTTATTATAGGGTTATTTTTTTTCCGGCCTTTTACTTCTGTCCAATTATTATCCGTAACAACAGATTTACCGGCTGATACCGCTGAATTTCTGGCCACACTTGCGAAGCTAAGATTTGGGTACGTCAGCGGTTTAAGCGCTATCCACACATTTCCGGGTCAGGGCTATCCGTGTTCCGAGTAGATCGTTTCAGTGTTCCCGTCAGGGACGTGCCATCCGTCACCCGTGTTCACACATATCAGGGAAATCGGTATCAGTTCTGTTTCGTTAGCTGATACGCACACAACACGATGTCTTTGTTTAACCAAGAAGAGTTGGCAATGATTGCAATAGCGCTAGATGAAGAAGAAGCAGATGACCAAGAACACTATCAGCAGGAAATAAAACGTATTTGGGTATTTTTCTTCTTAGAATTCAAATAATGTGGATTACGAAGATCGTAAAGTATAGCATTCTGCCGTACAAGTTCTATCAACCCCTCTGTATTCATGTTGCACTTGCAGATAAATCATTAACTTTAACAAAAATCGGATAGCACTGTCAGAGCGTCCGTGCGACCGAGCGTGCTCCGGGACACTGACGCCTGACACGGAGCTGTGTGAACCAGTTCATACAATTTGTACGTAACCGATTTTTTCCCCGTCCCTGACGGAACACGGCAGGGACGATTTCCCGGAAATGTGTGGATAGCGCTTTAGAGTTGCCGTTGTCAAAGACCCCAGATGACACCTCTGTTACGGGTGCAGGTGGAACTTCAGCTTTTTCTAGCTGAGGATTAGTAACAAAACTAGAGCTTTTCTTCTTCTCTTGATTACTTAGCCTAGCCTTTTTTTCCGCAACTTTCAGAACATTAATTTCTACTTCGTAACTTAAGCATTTTTTATTAGCTGCACTTAACTCTTGCCTTAATTTGCTATTTTCTAAAGCCAAGGCCGTTACCGTACTCTTAATTTCTTCAATAAGATTTTTTTCTAAACTATTAATCCTTTCAGTTATGACTCCTTTCATCATTTCCATAATACTCGGCATGATATCCATGTTACCTGCAGCGGTTGTAGTCATACCAATCTCCTTGCTAGGTTGATTAGTTTCCTCCTCGTCCGACCCACTCACTAAAGCGTGGAAACCACGTACAGGGGTATCGTCAGTTACTCGGACACGCTGAGTGACGTTTGAGCAGGAGTCGCACTTAAAAGAACTTTTCATAAGCACTTGCTTCTCCGTGAATGTTGCTGAAGTGATATTCAGACATGTATAATGATATCCTGTTTTGCAACCAATACATCTAAGTAGCTCCCCAAGATCTATTTTCTTATTGCACGCATAGCAACTCATAATAGGTAGCTTCAATCTCCTTGTGCGAGCGAGGAAAAAGTAGGTACACAAATTTAGCGCGGGACGGCAACGTCGCGCTGCCTTACGGCCGCAGATTCGCGCTCAAACACTAACACTGTTTACCTACGTATTCACAATAACTTTTTTGTTTTTGTTTTATTGTTCCGGAAAACCACAAAATTAATACTATACTCCACTTCGTAAGTGTATGTTAAAGTTAATAGTTCACTTGTGACACATTTTTAGATCTCTAAAGTTAGAATTTACTAAATTAGGAAATAAAAACCGGGAGACCTCACGGCAACGTTGCGCACGGGTCGACGCGACGCGCACACTAAAGGTAAGGTACATTAAAGGAGCGCCACGTCCTCGCCTCGTTTTTGCCCGACGCCCTCTATGTGGTCTGCACCCTACAAAAACCATTTCTGATATGAACGAAATATAATTCACCAAATGTGACATTATTTGCCCTCCCTGATGACCCTGCACCGAACAAATATTTGTATGGCCTACAGATAATAGATTGAACCATTGATTTTTGTCTGTGTACGCACCCACGGTACAGGGGTAATCCAAGAGTCATCGCTTTCGTTCAAATAAATATTAAACACAGTTTAAATTTAAAATCAACATACAAATTTTATCCTGTAACCGGATTTCCTATACAAACCTATCTTGCTTAACCACAGACAAGGTTAGACAGAACACTTCAATAGACTAATAGGGTTCCCACTCAACCACGTGTAACTTCAAATCGATAAAACTTTCCTCTAATTTTCCTTTGATCTTATACTTCTACTTTAATAAACGTAGGCTCAAACAGATATTTATAGACCGCTGTAAGGCTCCAATAAGCGCCTTTAATACTGAAAGAAATGAGTTCTTGGCCGAAAATAGCCTGTTCATAGAAACCGTAAGCGAGATAGGTAAAATAAAATGTGGGAACGTAACGGTTAAGTATTGTGTGGGATAAAAATAGCTCAGTACTTACGTGTGAGATAATGTAGAAGAGGCGTCAAGTCGTGTGGCTCTTCGCGCGAGTGACGTCAGAGGGACAAGAGATAATGTTTAAACAGCAGCATCCGTCTGTGCTATTACAACATACTGCGATCACGTTTCCGTTTGCCAAGCGTGGTCAATAATCTATATAAATTAAAACTAAATGCTGTTCACTTGAGAACGGCTGGACAGATTTTGTAACTTTTTTTTAAATGTTCTTGATTTCCCAAATTAGATTTTTATGGAAAGAAACATAGGAAAAGTTGCCCGGGAAAATAACTAATTCGGGAAAAACTGAATGTTCTTTTTTGTATTTTTGTATGATTTTTGTACAACGTCTAGTCAGCTAGTATAGTCATATTTCATCATCATCATGATATTTAGATATTGTTTATTCAATCTACAGCATCTATTATTACCAAGTACTCTGTAGTTTTGATTTATATTGGCGCAGATCTTATTAATCTCACAGAAATTATTGCAATTGCAATTTTCGTAGCAAAATTTACCGAATCTGCAAATAACCTCCTTATCAACTCCTTATATTCAACAGTCAAAGGAAAACGCCAATTATTGTTGTCCTATTTTGGTTTAGACCTTTAACAAAATGCTTTTTGCTGTGACTATAGTAAAACGAATATCTAGAACACGAGTAGACTAGACATGTGAGATCACCTTGTTCTAAAAATATTTAAAAAGGCGTATATTTTAACCGTTTTTACCTTCAGCTTATCAAGTTCCTAAACTGGGTCAGTAGATCATATATCAGATATAAAGTACGAGCTTACCCTTTTTTTATTTTTGTTTGACCTCTGATTTATGTTTTGCAAAATAGGTTGGGTCATAATTGGGATGAGGAGTGTGGAAGGACCAAAGAAATTACTATCTCTGTGTGGACGGATGGATAAATATATTTATAAGCTTATTATATTTAGGGCTGATTTTTCAATCGTCAGATAACTTTTATCTGGGGAATAAGTTTGACGTTTTGACAGCTTTTGTATAGAAAATATGTCAAACCGTCACATTTATTCCTTGGATTTTATCTGACGATTGAAAAATCGGCCCTTAAAAGATTAGTGGAGTTATTTATACGATGGGTTTTTCGATATTAGTACAAAGACAGATTAAAAATTTTCATTCCTATAATTAAAATGTTAGTACCTACCGGCGAAATCATGGTTTTTAATTTCGATATCACAAACTTTGTATTGATAATGCGGCTACGGAATTAAATTAATGACGAACGTTATTAAGTAAGTTATATCTGACAATAATAAATTAAAGTCATACTGTGGCTCAATGCCCTCCTAGACGCCATCGTCAGACCGACTTTTGATATGTTTGGGGATGAATAGAGGGTGATTTTGTCGGAATGTCTGGAGTACTGCGAGAGGAATGCATCATGAATGAGTGAAAGAATATACTGTCAGAAGCATTGTAAGAGATTTATGAAAGAGTTTATTAGAATTATTAGAAATGTATCTTTATTTTCTTTCCCTTATATTGTATGTATCGTTTTCTATTACTATCTTTAATTATTGTAATTGGTCTAAGACCATTTTAATTAAAGTAAATAAATAAATAATAATAAATTAAAGAGGCCAATACATATTCCAGCAAATATGATACATCTTTTGTTGTTCGTAGCTTCATATACCTAATTTAGGAGGACCGATTATTCATTCCGTTCATTTGATCGATCACTCACGTTTCAAAGGGTTAATGATCAAATGTAAACATATGTTGAGCAAATAATTTGTTTTGACTACAGATGTATTATTAAGACAGATACCGGGTTTCATTAATCAAATTCGTACCTACAATTCCAAAATAATACGCAAATATTACATTGAAATATATTTTGTAAACCTTTAATAAGAGTAGGTAGGTACAGGTAACATCTAACCTAAATGATGATTGTACAAAGTTTCAAACGTTTATTATGAATTTGAACTTGTTTTTTATTACTATTATTATATATATATTTTTAAAAAAACATTACAATGCAATGATAAAATGTTATTCAACGTTTCAAAAAAGATATCAACTTTTGCTGTTGACTGTACGATAAAAATACGGAGTACAAAATTAGGTGGGTAACAAGATGTTGATGATAAAATTTAATTTTATTCACCGTTTTGTTCGTAATAAGCTAACATAAAAAACTACATAATAATAAGACAGTTTCAAAGACGTGATTGTTTTCTGTTTCTGACGATAAAGTTTTATAAGACGACGACAAAGAGAATGAAACGTAACATTCTAGTTTCCTCCGCAGCTCATTAAAAAACCTTGTTAGTTTTTGTGACCATGACAATCAAATAACTTTTACCTACTTAATCTTAATTTTGTTAACATGCGGATAATGTAGTGGGCTGCAATTAGAGGATTCGATCCCGGGATCCCGAATCCCGGGATCTCGGGATCCCGGACGTATTTTAGTCCCGAATTTTTTAGAATAAAATTTTACAAATCCCGGGGTTTTTTTTAAATATGTCAAAAATTACATGAAACTAAACGCGTTTAGTTAATTTGACATTTTGTCAACCATCTTGTTTTGACATCTGATTTCTTTGGTTTTCGCCAACGACCGAATTATGTTGTGAAAAAGTGTGTAAAAATTCCCGCTTCACCTAGTTTGGTTATTTAATAAGAAGTTTGAAGTATAATTTTGTTTAACCGGCTTTTTGAAGATTTAAATCTTAAATCATTGCCAAAAGACAAACGAAAAACTGATTTTGACATGGTTTTCTGACTTTTTGTTACCACTTTTCAATTACCAATACAACCCCGGGACTATCTTGGGATCCCGGGATTAACTACAGATAAACCCGAAATCCCGGGATTAGAAAAAAGGGCCGGGATCGAATCCTCTAGCTGCAATATATTACTAATGAACCTATAATATTATTTGTAAAATATTATATTATAGCTGTTTATTGTCTCATAACAAATAAAAAACAAAAAAAAATAGTTTGAAATAGAAGGCTCAGTCAATATTTTAGTTGCAGAGTCAGACACAATCAAGCTTCAGTCTTTAAACATTTTCTGTAGAATCTAGAAACTAAATTCTAAATCGTATTACAGTGGAGTCGGGCAAGGAAGGCGAGAACAGCGAACACGTCGAATATCACCGACTCGGTAAGTGACCACTAACGTTATTACTTCTAAAGCTTAATTGTATCAGTACTGCTGCTAATCCAATGTACGGAGAACTGCAGGATGACTAATAGTATAAATTTATTATGTAGAAATCCGTCTTACCTTCGCTAGTGATTTGATCGAACTCTACAAGGCCTCTAGGTATTTTTTTTATGTAATAGTTGGCAAACAAGCTGACGGCACACTTGATGGTATGTGGTTACCGCCGCCTATACAAGGTGTAACATAAATAACGCAGTAATCTCTTAAGGGATCACTGTACTCATCATTATGAACAACTTTTACTATAAAAAAACAGCTGTTCCCTACATTTATGGTCGCATAACTCGACAAAATGTAGGGAAAAGCTGATTATTTTTTCGCAATTTCCGGTTTTGTCCCATAGTAAAAGTTCTTCAACATGATGAGTACAGTGAACCCTTAAGAGGTTGTGCGCTATTTAAGTTACACCTTGTATACACCTACAACACCAAGAGGATTGTTGATGCATTTCCAACCTTAGAGACAAAATTGGAAAGTCGCATGTGCCTGTAAGTTCACCGGCACCCATTCTCTTCAAGCCAGAACACAGCAAAGCTGCTTAGCTGCAGAAATGGGTATGGAGTACTACTTCTAGAGGAGATAACTCTATCACAAGGAGTTCTACTACTCTCAAAATACACCGTGGGCCCGAGGTACCCGAAAGATTTTAACCACGCCTTTCTGATGGTAATATAGGTAAATCAATTAACTTTAGTACTTCCTTGTAAACAATAACTTAGGTTGAACTGGCAACATTTATAAATTATCGTGTGAGTGGATAAGAAACTTCTCATTTCACAACCGTCTCCGACAAATAAGACAAAAACCGCGAGAGGGGTATGGTATGACAAGTCGTAACGCTGCGTTCATAGGGCTTGTTACCCTAGATTTTTCGAGTTGTGAAATTCCGTAAATAATGAATATCTCGAAAATTAAGCTTTATTCAACGTACAACATCCTAGCTTTTCTTCTCCAATTAGACATCGGAATCGAAGGTTAAAATCTTTCGGGTACCTCGGGCCCACGGTGTATAGGTAGCACATGCCTTTTTCTCTGAAATATAATATGTACCTAACTCACAAAGAACGTTTAATGCCAACGGCAAACGTTGGCACTGACGCCCACTCTGGTTTCTTATTTTACCTACCGAATTTCCTGAAAAAGAATATGTATCGCAATATATTTCTGTTAGCACTGTCTGTCTAGATTTACTGAAGCATAGGTATGAACCAGTGATCGGCAGTGAAATGTTCAAAATACAGATCAGGGGGCCGACTCCCTAAGTCCGTCAACAAAGTTAGTTGCCCGTACGAAAGTAAACCAAAACGTAGTAGTGAACAAAACAAGCGTCAAGTTCAACTTTTTGGACGGGCAAAAACACATCGGTAGTAGGCACAACTGTCAAATCGTGTTGTCATTCATTTTTAGTTCGGACCCCGAAATAATCGTATGTCCGTAGGTGATATGAGCTCGTAACTAAGGCCGAAACCACGGATTTCGTGCTTAGGCAGTAGACCCCCAGGTAGTGTTGGGTAGGACACGACTTGAAAAAGAGTTTGTAAGAGTAGCCTCTTTTTTGCTCAAAGGTGATTGGGTGAAACATAATTCAATTCTGTTAAATCAATACAATTTCTAAACCATTTTTTTGTCTTATACATATTCTTTTCAACCTGAAACAGTACCACTTCATAAACCTTTCTCTTGTAACATTAAACGACGCAAATAGCAAAGCTGCCAAATGACACGATCGTTATCACGCCAACACAGCGCTGAAAGCGATACTATCAAGGGACTAGATAACGAAGCATTAGCAACTAATAGCCCCCTTATCTACGCTGCAAAACATTCGGCAGGGGCCATACTCCGATAATCGAACTAAAAACTTTCGGTTGACGGATCGCACGAAAGTAATCCGGATCCGACAACCGATTTGATTTTCGCGATTTGACATTTTGTCTTTCGTTTACCTTACTCCCAAATGTTAATTCACACCTACAAACTCATTGGTGACGATTCTGTTTAGCCTGCACTAAACTTAATATAGGCTACTGCCATCTTTTTCAGTCTGATAAAATAAGAAAGAGATGGAAGTAAATAAGAGCTGTCAAATTTAGTTGAACTAAAATCTCCGTACAAAGACGACACGTCAAAACGTGTCAACTAAAAACACGGCGAGGTTCAAGGCGTAAACTAATATGACATCTCTAACTTAGTTGTTATCTATCACCATCCTTTTCTTGCGCTATCTGTTAGTAAAGTATAGCAATTCTATAATTTTTGTTTAGTTAGTGAACAAGAGAATCGGCACCATTGTTTGACAATACTTTGATCATATATTTTATAAGTAGGTACGATGTTCGTCGTTATTTCGTTTTGATCCGAAATTTCGACGTTCGTTTTCCGGAGTAGGCCCCCAGAACGTTTTCGATAAGTCAGTCGTCGGCCGACTCGGTTTGCTATCTCGTATTTCTCGTAAAAAACCGGATCGGTCGATAACTGACTTATCGAAGAGGTTTTGTATCGGAGGGCTGCCGGCTGGTTAGAATGGAAACCGATCCTATCACAGGAAAAAGCCAGTCAGAACAGAACAGTGCAAAACAACTGTTACAGTGTTACTTTATCAGGAGAGCGCAATCTAATGTCAAAACAATTGAAATGCAATAGAAATAGGTCATTATTTTGTATCGAGTATTCAAGCTATCGGTTCTGTTCGAGTGTTCTATCATGTTAAGTTAATTAACCCTAGAACCGTACCCATCTGGCATGGTCACTAACTACCCAGGGGTACATATGTACCCCATGACATAAAACCGTATTTTTTTAAAGTAACTTTATTAAGGAATGCATGTTATGCTTACTTTTAGTTTATCAGTGTTTATTTACAATAACAATTGTCTTATTAATATTAACTTTAAACACAGTCTTGGCCAACTTTGTTTTGGTGGTCGTTACAAATAATAATTTGCACTTGGTGAATCGAATTTACGATTTGTGCTCCCTACTCCTCAAAAACATAAAACATCTTCCCGTTATGGAAAACCGGCCCATCATATCCCTTTTTTTCCCCAGAATACCGCCAAAATATTGGTTATGGCATTATTTTGTACCATGGGGTACAGTGTACAACAGACAACAATCACGCTTGCCACGAGGTCCACACGCTAGCTAAGCTCGCGGTTGATAAATAGAGTGACGGGCACCCCGCACCTCTTAGAATACCCGGCCACAAGTAAGGATCCCGCACGAAGTTAAAAAATTATGACGATTTATAACAAAAAAAAGTTGTTTGTGCCCCAGGGTACGGTTCTAGGGTTAAGCAACAAAATTCAAAAGTAAAAAGTATCTATAGCTTGAATACTCAATAAATAATAATGACTCGTCTCTCTCTACTACATTTTAATTGTTTTTCCATTAGATTCCGCTATCTGTTTATCAGCAACTAGCTTTTATAGTAAGCTTAGTCTTAGCTTAGTATTTTGTTATTTGCGACTTTGAATCTTATTTACATGATAATGTTTAGCAAATGTTTTGTCTTCTTTTTGTGTGGAATATCAATATGGGTAGTGAAAAAGTCTTAAAGAGTTGCGAGCTTGGTTTCCTGTTAGTTTAGCACTGATAACAGTACTTACACCGTTCACCGGACACAATTTCAAATCTGGGCTATGACTGATAGAATGATGACTGATAGATGGCGCGGAAACACTTTGCCGATGGCGAAAGTTGCTAGAGTGTTGTTGCTGACGACTGACGCTGACAGCTGTCGAAAGCAAACTCCAAATTGTTAGTCGTAAGATTCTAGTGGCTTATAGATACAATACAGAAAATTATCTGCCAAACAGATGCAGTGCAAGCGAACGGTGAGCTAGTCTCCAGGCTAGAACAGCACGCATCAGCAGACGCGGTGGGGGGCGAGAAACCTCACTTGCATGCTCAGGCGCAACTCGACGTGCCATCTGAAGGCGTTCATCGCGTGCTTGTACAAGATGGCAGCCATGTGAGCGTGCACGACGCGACTGTACCCCCTACCGCGGCCAGCGACGAAGTCACTACTAAGGTAAGGTATATACGTAAGATTTAAAAGGAAACTGCTGCTAGCTGATTAACGATGATGTCATATGCCCGGTTTCTAAGGTTTCTACAGGGTGTAAAGGAATTCGTGTAATTTCTTCAAACCGCGTGATCTACTGGTGACATAGTTTACTCTAAATGAGAATTTTTACAATCAAAAGCAAAAAGAAAACTTGGTTTTCGGTTTTTGAGTAATTTTAGCGCCTCGACATAACTAACTGCAAAGAGCAATATTGCGCTAGTCGTGCCCGCCAGCTGCGTGGCCGTGCTTTCATTCGTTTATGCGTGGCAACGAAATGTTGTATCATAGAATTTTTTGCATTTTTTTTGTTTATATTTCTATTGTGTCTTTATTATGTGGTTTAGATAGGTACGATCACTTACCCCAACCGCAAGAACAAAAAGTTTATTTTTAATCAAGCTATATCTTATGCGGGGTCAACCCTAGGTCTACACCAGTAGTTGATCATGTGGTTTAAAGGAATTACACGAATTAGTTTACAACCTGTATAGTCAAAACTGAAATGTTTGGCTTACCAATGATACCTAGCATGTTTTGTTGTATAACTGGGCATACAAATAGACTCGTATGGTAATGTTACCTATGATAGGTACTATTTAACTTTTGATAGCTACTATGCAACGCTATGAGTGTTTTTCCTTCATCTATTATATATGTATAAATAAAAATGAATCGCCGAAATGTATGTATAACTTCCGAACAACTACACCAAATTGGATAGTTCTTTTTTTGTGTGTTCGTTATTGTCAGGGCAAGGTTTATATAAAACGAAAAATTAAAAAAAAAAAAAACACGAAACAAAAAAATGGTGGTACGAAGTTCTCCGGGTCAGTTAGGTGTAAATAAATATACAAGAGTCTTAATTTTAACGAATAAAGTTAGGTAAATATTAGAAATTGGCCATTAGTCATTCATAAACTTATCAAAGGGTTGAATGAAGTTAACGTTCTATTCAGAATTCCACAAATTGAACTTGTTAATACATATAATAATATCGTAAGAAACTGATCTTAATTTTAAATGTAGATACCTACCATTTTCTCAAATTCTGAAGTTCTAAGTTCTGTTTAAGTTTTCACAGAAACAATTCACAGGCACTTTCGTAAGGTTATGACCATTTGAAAGACTTAATCCCCCTTATCACAAAACATGGTTTAAACCAAAACTAAGGTAAACCGAGATTTAAAATACACCCATCACTTTCTTATGTCATTTAACAAAAAGAGACGGGGCTATTTTAAATCCTGGGTTTTTCTCCGACATTTTTTGTAAGGGTAATATTCCAGCTATTTACATTTAGTGTACCAAACTTATCAAACTTTTAATCGTGGATTTGCTATAGGCATCCATTAAACATACACTTTTTTTTTTTTAAATAAACTTTATTTTTTAACTTTGCCCGACTCTGGGGTTCCTTCTGTATCGTAGGTGCGTTTACAGACATCAATCTTAACATACACAAACACCCTGACCTGGAACAACTATCTGTAGGCCATACAAACATTTGTTCCGTGCGGGAATCAAACCCGCGACCCAAAGCACAAAAAGCCAATCGCTAAGCCACTGCGCCAAATGTGTCGTCAAACAAAATATGTATATGCAGACAATAATTTAAGGTGTATGATTCACAATAAGAGGTTTATTTACCATTTATACAATACTAGCGACCCGCCCCGGCTTTGCACGCGTACGTTTTATAGCTTAAAACGTTCCTCTTGAATCACTCTATCTATTAAAAAAACCGCATCAAAACCCGTTGCGTAGTTTTAAAGATCTAAGCATACATAGGGACAGACAGCGGGAAGTGACTTTGTTTTATACTATGTAGTGATTTTAGTGGCTGGACTATAGATATTATAATAGACAGCCACACAAAGATTCTTATGTACTCTTTCAGCTTTTAAATATGCAGTAAAATGTGCATGCTTTCTACAATAGATCTTCCTACAATGGAAAATCTATTGTTAAGCAAACTGAAACTGAAAGTCTATTGGAAAACCGATGCCATTTGAATACATCAAGTTGCCCTCGGGGCATTGTTAGAGCGGATTATATCTCTACTTTAAAAGTTTATTTCTATCGAGTCCCGACGATCTGATCGGAGTGTACAGGAGAAACATAAAATGAATGAGCTGCTTATTGTCTCATGCATGACGGACGTCGACTAATGGCCAATTCCTACGATTTACCGAGAGTTATTGATAAAATTAAGACTCTTGTATCTTTACCAATAAGCAAATCGTCACCATCATCATCATTCAGCCGAAAGACGTCCACTGCTGGACATAGGCTTCCCCCAAGCATGTTGGGGGGGGGGGGGGGGGGGGGGGGTTGCCATAATCGCCACGCTTGGCGCACACTCCTTTTGGCGTATTGAGGTTAAAATTTTCAGTGTTACCGAAGTTACGCACGCAGCAGTAGCGGAAATGCAACACCACGAAGTTAGGTGTTGGCATAAACCTCTTTTCTATATGACACCATGAAGTTAGTTGTTGACATAAATCTCTTTTCCATATGACACCATGTAGTTAGTTGATGACGTGAATGTCTTGTTATTATTCTAAGGTCTTTTCCATATGACACCATGAAGTTAGTTGATGACGTGAACCTCTTTTCCATATAACACCATGTAGTTAGTTGTTGATGGTAAAACTCTTTTCTATCTTAGTCAAATTAGGTATAACTTCTACCGTGCGTACATAAACAATTATATTAACATTGAACGTTGCTTCGTAAGGCGTCATTTAGGTTAGTTTTAGTAAAACACCCGATCTCAATAAAGTAAATCAAACACCCACATTTCCAGTCGAACATATTGCCCTTATTTCCTCGTCATTTATCACTTCGTTCGCAATATCTTGCTTCAAAGCGTTTCGACTAAATTGCCAAGTTCAGCGGAGGAATTTACTGAAATAAAAGAAACACAGCTTTTACTCTGAAAAGACGAATAATGTTTCGTTCTACAATAAGAACGAATTTCTAAATATAGTAGTGGGATACTTGAAATTATTGTAATTATGATATTATTACTTACTTTTCATCGTGCGAATGGTTTACGTTAAACTGTAACTGACAACGACATTGTTTTAATTACGTTTCTGGGAATCCGTAAAACAATGTTTTTTTAACTTTTTTCCACTGGTTCGAACATCACGTTAAAACTGTAATGCAATCTGAATTTATTAAATCAATTACAGTGGTTAAACACGGCGAGTGGAAAACGTGTGAACAAATGAAATTCATAGGACTTTCACGTAATTGAAAATACTATTTGTAGCAATTTCAACGCATACACACATATTTAGGTACACGTTATCACAAAAGATCACACGTCTAAATTAGGAGGCCTGTAAACGGGCTACAAAAATTGCATCTTGTTGGCAATTTTATTGACCAATATAGCTCAGTATATTTGCAACTTATATCCTTGCTGCAATTTCATTGTGCCATACATTGCCGAGTGTAGTCCAGCAAGATTCTGCAACTGGATTGCTGAGGAAATTTGTTTGTACACGCGGAGCTATATTGAGGCTAGATATCAGCAGTTGCGAGGAGACAGCAGCGTCAGCGACAGGACGAGGCAAGGGGAGGCGAGCGAGGGAAAAGAGATACACCTATACATCAGAACAAAGACGATATACGGCGATATTGCAGTAAAGTCAAAGTGGGATAAATCATTTGCAATCTAGCCGGCTAGACATTGAATACTTGCGACTACTATGAAATATCATGGCAATATCGCCGGGCTACACTGCAAGATTGCAGCAATTGTTGTACTGTGTTGAGCGATATAATCGGCAACTTGGCGGCTATACAATTGCAGCAAGAAATTGACAAAAAACTAGCCCGTTTAAGAGCACCTTTATAGTATCGAATGATTAAAAAAATCTTACTTCTCAGGTGTTCCACGGTGCCGCTCGTCTGGTGCAACCAGGCCAAGCAACCAACATCCCTACAGGCACCCACACGGCTGTTCGAAGAGCTTTCAACGCAGATATCACCAAAGAGACCAAGAATAACGTAAGACCTTCTTTTAATTGTTTTTTTTTTCTACAAAGTTAGCAAAACCCCATGCGGCTGATTAGACAAGTTTTTTTAAAAAATAAAGTGTAGCTCATATGGTATTTTCAACAAAGACATGCGTGCCTACGCATACGCCGGCGCCGTATGTTTCTCACGTTGTGTCCTTCAAAGAACATTTTTCGTCATCCGTATTTTTTTCTCATTTCCCGTAGCTCGCTTTTACAATTTATGTAGAAGGCCAAGCCGCGTGATCCATTTTGTTTTTTGACTGATCCTCCTTCAGCGTACAACAGCTTTTAGATTTAATATGAGAATCTAACTAGACACGTATTACGTATACAATTCGTCGCCGCCTAATTCTGGCTTGAAAACTTATTTCTTCCCATGTTTATCGTAAGAGGCGATGTAAAATGTACAGCAGCTACCACCTATTGATAATGTCATACCTAATAACGAAACGAGTTTTATTTAAAGATCATAGATATTCATAAGTTTTTATTTTTTAACGTTTTAACATTTATTTATACAAACAATATTTACATAATTAGAAATACATAATTATAAAGAAAAAATTATCCTAATAAAACTATAAATAAAATAGGACATCAAAATATTCTTCCGCATCGCTATCATGGTAGCGGTACCAGTCAAAAATGCGGAGGAATATTTTGCTGCCCTATTTTAGTTTATAGTTTTATTAGGATATATTTTTCTTTATTTTTATAGACAACAGTCGATTGACAAAACCAACCTATCATGTCTTAGACATTCACACAACATTCAGCTGTGAGCTAAACCTCCTTAGGCCACTAGGAACACCTCAACAAATGAACGTGAACGCAGTATATCGTCGCTCGGGAGTAAAAACCTCGGGAATGCATTTGGTCATTACACGGTTCCTGTGATCTTTCACGCGGACGAAGTCACAGGAATTATATTTATTACAAATGTTATATACCCAATAAAGGCTAGTTTCAGTGCCTACAAATTAATTTCAGATAGAGCGGCTCTCTTATAAGATATATTATTTATACGTCGTGATAAAATAAAAATGGCCAAATTGCATTCCCGAGGTTTTCACTCCCGGGTGACGATATTGACATTATAGTTGGATGCTGATGCTGCTATCTATGATTTACTCCCGAGTTGTTGACACCACTATATTACGCAGCATGGTTTTGATACAATTAATAGTCATTCGGTCATACTGCGCAATGCGCAGCTCCATTCTCTTGAGTATGGTATTTATTGAGGTGTTCTTAAAGCGCTTATTACACTTGGCTGAATTTAGGAATCCTAATTAGGATTTAGGAAAGTGTAATAAGAGTTAGGACGGTTAGGATCCTAACTAGCCAGTCAGAATGTAAAGTTGCTTCTGAATTTAGAAGACTGAATTCAGCCAAGTGTAATAAGCGCTTAAATCAAATGCGATGTCCAAGATGGCGCAAAGAGCAATTTATCCTCAGTAGCTTTCTTTATGGTATCTACTAGGTCTATTCCACTCCGTTTACAATGTATAAGTTCTATTTTATTATACAGATGGATCATTACGCCGCTTACTCTGGGGTCCAGTACTCTCCACTGGATATGGCGGAGTATGTCTTCTGGACTGGCGACGAGCGAGGAGTGACCACTGCTATTGAGGCTTTCCTTCAGGAAGGAATGGTAAGTGTTCTAGAATCTTACGACTCACATTGAATATTTATAATGAGTACAAAATGTGTACGTAAAGTGATTGTGAAGTTTGTAAATGGAAAATCAAAAATTTCATACTTATTCGCAAAAATCTGGCTTCTTGTTAAGCCAAACAACTACGATTGACTATGATTTGATTGTCTGGTTGTGATAAACGCGCTATCGATCGTTAGCGTACCTCTATTATTGCCAGTAACAATTTTATCAACTTTTAATTTCTCCAATTATTGTGTAAAATTTCAGATGTCAAAGGAAGAAGCCATATCTTTCCTGCAGGAGATTAAGTTTAATATTGACTATCTACGAGCACACTACTCGCAGAACTTGAAAGCGGCGGAGGAGAGCGCTCAGCAGGAGAAATTGAGGAACATGCTTATAGAACAAGCTAAGGCTAAGGTAAGGAACTTATTATTTTTAAACGACTATAACATAAAGTGGGTCTTAGAATAATTCAGATATTCGCTTTCATCACTGAGGATTGTAGGTTTAAGTCCTCATTGCCTGCAGATCTGTTCTAAGTCTAGGTGTTTGTTCATGTGTGTTTTGCAAATGAAAATGTTCTGGTTTTCATTTAAAAGTGATGAACTATATGGAGCCATTGAACTATTGTGGTGCAGCCATTTCTAATAACGACACCAAATTGCGAAAGGTTCTTAAATAAAGCGCTCATTGGAACTTGGCCGGAAAACCGATAAAAAACAAAAAAACTTTTATCGAACCCTCAACAGGTTTCAACGGTTCGTTATTTATGTTCAGAGCCAAAATAGGTACTAAAAAAAACATCTTGCCACAAAATGTACTACAAAAGTTGGAACCCGCTTCATTGTTACGAATTCTCTAAAAAACCACTTAAACTTTTGTGTAAAGGATACAGGTAAAGAGAATTACAGTTTTAAAAGTACAATTAGAATCCCAACAAAAGTTTTTAAGGGACGTACTTAAAAACATACTTCAACAGTTTTTTGTTTTGGCATTGGGACAATTATAGATAGGTAGGTATGCTCGGTGTCCCAGAATACGTAGTCATAGGAAAAGTACTTTAAATATTTAAAATAGCACAATGTACTTAAAGGAGACTTCACTTTATATTTATCCCATGGTACCATGATAGAAAAGTCTAAAGGGAACCGATGATCTTGGTGCCTATACCGTGTGGAAAAGGAGGGACGAAAAGCATGTGACTAAGAGAGTGATAAATGTTAAATTTTGGTGGATGGAAGGGAAGAGGGAGACCAAAGAAAAGTTGGATCGATTGTGTGAAAGATGATATGAATGAAAAGGGAGTAAATGATAGCGGGACGGCTAATAGGGAAGAATGGAAGAAGAAAACATTTTGCGCTGACCCCAAGGAACTTGGGATAAGGGTAGGCAGACGAAGAAGACCATGATAGGAATCATAAGGACAGTAATTAGATTATGACGTTTTCCGTTACATCACGCTCAGTGGCGTAGCTATGTAACCAAGGGCCCCGGGACAAAAATGAAATTGGGGCCCTATTTAAACTAAACTAAATACTTTGAAGGTGCAAAACTACTTCATTATCAGCCCCTTATCGCCCACTGCAGAGCATAATAAAGCAAAGCTATTTATTAGTAAGCATTATTTATAACGCAGCAGATAATTATTTAATCGTAATTATTATAAATGTGAAAGTTTGTTTGTTTGTCACGCTTTCACGTAAAAGTCGTTGGTTAGGGGCCAAAAAGTTACAGTCAAAAATTCTTTATTCAACTAGGATATTATATAACTTTTTCGAACGTCGTTCATGGAGGCCGAGGGGCCCCGCGAGCTTGAGGGCCCCGGTGCACTGCCCCGCCTAGCCATTCGGTAGCTACGCCACTGATCACGCTGCGTTCACTACTCCGCCTCCATGTTATTTGCACATAAGAGAATACTGCTCGTCCAGAATCAATCTTTATCCAAACACTATTAAACTTCTAGACCCTTGTTTAATAATGTTGGCCGCCGGTTCACCAACAAAACAAAACCAGACATTTCAGTATAAACATAGAAATTTATTACTTCCTTCAACATAAACCACAAATACATATACTCGATACAATTCCAATTATTCAATACATAATGATTTAATCTGTACTTACACTTGTATCTGAAGTGTTACCATTTAATCCAAAATTACACAGTAAGTATCACTTGATCTTCACACTTCGACGTCTCTGACAAGACCACAGAACATATATACCCTAAAGGGGACAAGACTGCCGAATGACTACCAATAAGTTTTTAATCATGAACGAATGAATGATCGATTGAGTGAATGTAAGTAATATGACAGTTACCAGAGACAATCTAATATGGTATTACCAGAGACAAGCTAAAAATAATCAACGTTAATTGCGCAAGTAATTAAAAGATACCGCAACAAATAAAATAAACAATCCGAAACAAGATTAGGGGAACGCAAAAAGTATTCAAGCTATTTATTATTCCGACCTCTCCCCTTTATTGAAGAAAAAGAAGCATTCCATTTGGATACTTTAGTAAAAACTGAAAGAAACTTTTGCAATTTATAATTGAAACGGTTTCGAAAATAAAACCATTTAGTTCGAATAATAGGTATCCTCCCGTGTTGTCGTTTTCGGTTATCCGAAGTGGGTCAACTTGTGTCTGTCTCGTGACCCAAAGTTAATCCGAAGCTAATGGAACGGGCTTTCACTGAACGAAACGCATGGCATTGCTAGCGAGTCTGGCTTGATTCGATTAGTTCAAAGGAATCAAACCAGATCATGTGATCATTTTGTTACCCGAGAGGCACAGTTGTTGGGCTTCACCGAATATTCTTGTTATGATAACAGTACGAATATTCACCGAAGCGTAATAGTGTGCAATCGTCAAAATTGATCAATAAAAACATGTGAACTATGCTGTTTTTCACGTATAGTTAAGGCACAGTCTACCTATATCTTACTCCTTACAGTCGGTCAACGTAGAACATTGTCGCAGAGCAATCGTGCGGGGGGCTGCGGGGTGAAGGGGCGGAGGTTATGTCCCGAGTAGCCATACTGCATACTTGGGACATAACGTCCGCCCCTACATCATTTTGACATTTCATAGGACCTGTCAAATGTATGGGCGTTGACCCACTGTATGTAGTAAGTAGGTACACTGTGGTTAAGGTATGTGTTCTGTAACGTTTCAAATACCATACGACAAAATAAATCAAATAATTAAGAAGAACAAAACAAAAGTTATATCTTCTTACGATTATCGATGATGGTTTAGAACAGCGGTCGGCAATCAGCGGCCAATTCAGAAGCAAAAGGTTGCCGACACATTAGTAGTTTCAATTACAGTAGCCACCATCACCACGAATTTCAAAATGACAGTTTTTCAGGATGAATTCAACTTGAAAAACACTGTAGATGCCTTATGATATACCGCATAGGATGGCTATGATTTGGGTTTAAGTATTCATAAACGAACCATGGGTATACGGCAAGGTGGTTAAACAATCCTGTTTATTCAATGTTTTTTTTCTTTTCGTCATAAAAGTCTTGAGAAACACAGTCGTAAAAATAATGTATGATGATTATGATAAATACCTCGTTGATAACACTGAATAGGTGGAATAGGGTATATTCCTAGACAGATTTTTATGAAATGTGTAAGAATATATTTATTGGCACAAAAACAAGGTATAAGGAGATGTTACAGTAGAGCACACATTTTTCTTAATAATAGCATACAGGGTGGAAAAAATCAATGGGCCCTGAAGGGAAACTACTTTAAATCCTTTAGATAGATTATTTTACTTAAAGGAAACATTCCCTTATTTTTAAAAAGAAACAAAACTGCATTCACAGATTTCTCAACAAGCTCACCTTAACCGGGAATCGAACCAGCTAAAAATTCAAAAAAATAAACAGTCGCTATTTTGTTCTACTAATCGATAGGATTATTGTCAAATGGAACGTTCTATTTTTAAACTTTTCGTCAGAACGCCTCGTCTGACGAAGAAGGAAATGTGCATAGAACTATTATTACCAATTCAATGATTTTCTTATCTAAGAACGGTTACGCACTGCATTCGATCCGAATCCGTGAAAATACGTTTCGAAGTAGTCATAGAACTATTTGTTGTATTATTTATTGTATACGCACTAGATCCGACTTCCGTCATCTGATTTCTCTCCGTCATCAGTGAGTCTCCAATTCGGAAGAAATATTGACGAACCGAAGTAGCCGTAGTACTATTTGTACGAACGCTTTCGCATTACCTCGGATTCAAAACGGACATAATATGCCAAAGATGGCCCCTGAATTGCTTGGATTTGGATCAAAGATCGGATTAGTGCGTAAGCAATATCCGAATTCGGTCCGAGATTTTTAGACTCTAGATCCGTATTTTCACGAATTCAGATCAGATGCAGTGCTAAAAGCAATATCCGAATACGGTCAAAGTTTTTTTATTCGTATTTTCACGGATACGGATCGGATGCAGTGCGTAACCGCTCTAAGTCTTCAACGAGGTACTTAAAGATAAATTAGCAAGCTTGTACTTCATAGAATGTCTTTGGATGATAAAGTTTTAAGAAAATTATATCGTGTCTTTTACTTGTTAAAAATGAACAGTTCTAGTCTAGGTAATGTTGATTAAAGCCCTTGTGTACTAAATATTAGATTTCATGGATATCTCGTACGACAGAGGAGTGTAAGACCTAATGTTTCTTGGGGAAATTTTATCTCTAACATCGACTGTATCGACTAGTGAAATAAAATAGCGAGTGTTTATTTTTTGAATTTTTAACTGGTTCGATTCCCGGTTTAGGTAAGCAGGTAGAGAAATCTGTGAATGCAGTTTTGTTTCTTTTTAAAAATAAAGGAATGTTTTCTTAAAGCAAAATAATCTATCTTGAGGATTTAAAGTGGTTTCCCTTCAGGGCCCATTGATTTTTTCCACCCTGTATACTTATTGTTACATTAAATTTCCTTGTTAATAAATTATTTTACAATGTCAAAGTTAATTACGTGATGTAGAATGACAAACAGTAATTAACCTGTCTTTTAATTATTCTTCTCTGATCACAATTATTGCATAAATGCTTTACAATGTCCGTTTTATTTTAACCTCGCTTACTTATTCGTGGTTATACGAGTGACGTTTATTTGTAGCTTTAGGCTCAAAAAGTGTAATTAAATGTCACTGTCACTCAACATTCTGCGGTAACATTTTTGTTCGTTTAATGCATAATGAAATTTGTTACTGCTAGAACAAATAATTGTAAAACAATACTAGAAGCAATGTTGGAAGGTACAGTACAAGACAAGAAATAAGTTACATCGATGTATCTGATCGAATAACCAATGGCAGTTGCTCATTTTCGCGTCACTCAAAGTTTTTTTATTGCTGTTCTAATAAATTATTCGTAGTCTTGAAGTCGCACTCAGTTCGGAAGTGATCGGTTTTACGAAGTTTGCCGATGCGACTTCTTAGGTCGCACCGTACGTAGTATACCTATGTAAAAGAATTTATGTAACTAAACTTTACAGTAGTAATTGTTTCAAATTCTAATCAATTGGTGAAAGAGACCTATAACAATCCTTATCGTTGTCTCTGTAAAAAAAAAGGTTCGAAGGGATTTTTAAATTAAATATTTCGTGGAAAAATGTTTAAGTGTGCGTCCTGAGTGACGGCGCACGGGCGTATTGCGGATTGCGGAGCGGCTTTATCGTGGCTTTTCCGTCGATACCTGTCCTTAGTGCACGCGGGAAAGTTGACGCGTACGCGCGTGTTTAGTCTCAGGACGCACACTTAGGGAATGAATAAAATTCAGAAAGAAGTTACGACTGCAATTTTTCGTCCGTACGCCTGTTTTTTTGTACACCACTCGAAAAAGGCGGAGTCGATTCCAAAGATCTCGCTCTTGCATAGTGTCATATTACATCGCTACTGCGAGGCAGAATCGATCAGATCGACTCGGGTTGTGACCGTATTACATTACGCAACCAGGTTGACGAGTTTTTAGATCCCTTAATTCGAAAGTAACTTGCGAGGATTTTGCTGGAATACTACTCCGAATTTCATGTTGCATTTTTTTTAAGTTTCCTTTTCTGTCTTTTGAGCATTGATTCAGCCAAAAGACGTCCACTGCTAGACGTGGGCCTCCCCCAATAGGGGGGTGTCTGCCATAATTACCACGCTTGGCAGGCGGGTTGGCGATCGCAGTATGGTTGTTAAAATACTCAGAGAACGCTGCTGCCCATCCTCTAGTGGATCCCTTAGTCGCATTTTACGACACCCATGGGAAGAGATGGGATAGTGCTATTCTTTACGTCCGGCACCACACGGAACATTTTGAGCATTAATGTCTTTTAATTTGTTTAATTAATGTGTTTTATCGGCAATTTAATTTTTAACGATACTTGCGTGGCTGTTAAGTAGTTTTTTCCTGTACAGTTGTAATTAGAAATGCGCTACGTGAGTTCGTAGCGAGCGTAGCATGGTTCTACGAGGTATCTACGAGGCGTAGCACATACCAATACTTCACATAACTTTTAGGTGACCAAAAATGTTTATTTTTTTCTCAAATTATTATTATTGTAAACGGAAATTTCACTCAAATCTGTAGAAAATTATTAATCTATGTCCGTATGAAATTATTTTAATATTCACTCATGATATTACGAACTTAATAAACTTTATTACCTCAGCAGTGACGATAAAAATTAACTGGTAGCCATTAAGAGAGTTCATTTAGTTTTCACGTCGTTCCGGGACGTAAATACTCTGTTTTACGTGTCTATTAGACCCATGTGTCACATATCGCTGGAGTGTTAATGAATCTTTAGTGTTCATAAAAGTGTTGATAGCATGAAGTATGAATATACTTGGATTGTTTATTTGTATAAACGGAAATAAACATGTACGTGACGTCAGAGGTCGTCGTAGGGTTAGGTACCTAGAGGTTTGCCTAGTACCATTGTGTTTTGTGTCTAAGGGTCAGCGCAAATTAAAAGGAGAGTAGTTCTAATAATTAAATATCGTCGTTATCCAATTCACATAGAGTTGTAAATATAATTCAAGTGCATTTAATTGATCGAGCAGTTCTCCGCCAAATCTGAAACAAACTCAGAATTTTCGAAAAAAAGACAGCATTTTTTTGTCATTTTTTGGCGAATAAATTTTCACTGAACTAAAGTTTCTCTTGTATCGTTGTATATTAACAGACACTTTTACATTTAAAAATTTATAGACCCCGAAAGAAACCATTTTAGGCATTGATTTAGGCTATTTAAACACATGTGTGGAGATCATACTAGCCTAGAAAACCAATCGCTCAGGCATTACTTAAATTGGACCTACAACCTCATACCCAAACATTTTATCAACTGATTTTAGACTTAACGCTTAAATGATGATAAGTGATACATGATGATAAGTGATACATGATGATAAGTGATAAATGATGATGTTTTTTTTTCTGTAAATAAGTCTGATAAAGACACTTTTACAAGTAAATTTAATGTTTTTTTAATACTAGATGGTGCCGGCATTTCCCATCTGACTAGATCTGAGAAAAAAACCCGAAACCAAATAAAAATTTAAGTTACTTTTACTTTATGACCCCCAGGAATACCAGTACCGCAGCCCAGCCCTCCAGTCGTTCCCCTTCGGCAGTTCTCCTGACATCATCCGAACGATTGCCAACAAGAACTGGGAGTTGAGCAATAACCTGTCACCAATACCGGCCCTGCCCGTCACCAGCGAGCTGCGGCCAGAGCCCATGAAGAGGACCTACGACCCAATGATGCAGGCTAATATTATCAGTGAGTAGTTACTGACTTACTACGAACTTTGCAAGAATGGATTCCTAGTGTTTAGTGTTTAGACTACGTACCTAGTTTATTATTGATACTATATTAGGTACTAGAATAACATCTAACCAAATATGGACAAAAAAAAAACAAACAAAATTGTTGTGGATACAACAAAAACAACAAAATTCATAACATTGACGCGGATGCTATGAATTTTGATTCTAAATAAGTACAGCATTGAGTTGAAATATTGACTGTGATAAATGCAAGATCGGTATCTTACCTACATACCTACAATGATTATAGTTTATATCCCCACCTATCTGTCGCAGCAATATTGTAAAAGCCGCTACATTATAATAACTCTAGTAAAATTATAATAAAACGATATATTGTCATTCGAACATACTTCTCACTTAGATGGAGTGTCTAGCGAAATTACACGTAATTATAATAAGTTTCAAATCTATATAATAATATTGTGAGAAGATCGAATCGAATCAAATAGAAGATCGAATAGATCGAATGACAATATTTCGTTTTATTATATTGTTGCTAGCGTTGTTATAATGTAGCGGCTTTTACAATATCGCTGCGACACATCTACCAAAGTATATTATATACACCTAAATTCCACACCTAGCCATAAAGCCTGCTAAAAAAAATGCTGCCAAGAAATAGGTAAGGAGTCACGATCCCCGCGTACTGCCGGAGGCTCTACGCGGGGATCGTACGGTCCATGGCCCTTTATGGGGCGCCAATATGGGCGGACACCTTGACGGCCAGCAACGTCGCAATCCTGCGGAGACCGCAGCGCGCGATGGCCGTCAGGGTGATAAGGGGGTACCGTACGATCTCCTTCGAGGCGGGGAGCCTCCTAGCCGGATCAATGCCCTGGGATCTGGAGGCGAGGGCCCTCGCGCTGAGATATCGTCAGCGCGAGGAGGCGCCTGAGCGGAGTGAGCTCCGCCAGATCCTAGTGGCTGAGTGGAAGGAAAGACTTGCGCAACCCAGCGCAGGGCACGCCGCAATAGCGGCGGTAAGACCCGTTATGGAGGAGTGGCTGGAGAGGCGGCATGGCGCCCTGAGCTTCCGGCTGACGCAGGTGCTCTCGGGACATGGATGTTTCGGGAAGTACCTGTGTCGCATAGGCCGGGAGCAGACGCCCGGATGTCACCACTGCGTCGACTGCCCGGAAGACACGGCGCTGCACACATTGCAGGAGTGCCGTGCGTGGGCGACGCAGCGCCGCGAACTAGTCGCGGCGGTCGGTGGTGACCTCTCGCTTCCAGCCGTGGTTCTGTCCATGGTCGGGAGCGAGAGTGCGTGGGAAGCCGTCGCCACCTTTTGCGAGGTGGTGATGGCGGCCAAGGAGGGAGCGGAGAGGGAGCGAGAGGCGACGGCCACTCTCCCTTCCCGCGCCAGACGCACCGGGCGCCGCCGGAGGGCGCGCGACGATCTCCGGCCACCCTAGTGTGTGGCCTGCGGGCGACGGGTTAGGGGACCCGTCGCCCGACCAGTAACAGGCCCGAGAAGGCGGCGCGCATGTGTTCCGTGCGCGCCTCTCAGGAGGACGTGGGGCAAGGCCCCACAGAAGAAGAGGTCCGCCAGGGGCTGGCGGACCGAGGCCTGCCGGGGTTGCGGTGCATGCAGCTGCGAATCCCGTGACCCTGGCCAAGGGTCAGGAGTAGGAACACCGTGGGTTTTTAGCCGGTAAGAGTCCGGCATAACTCTTCGCCTTCCCAGGGCGAAGGGTATCCATGAGGATTTTCCCACGAAAAAAAAAAAAAAAAAAAAAAAAAAAAGGAGTCAACTAAAACCTTCAGTCGATTCAGTTGCGGTTTAATAACCTTCGCAGCCCAACTAAATGGCATCAGTGTTCTAAGCTAAAAAGGAGTGTCACGAAGGTATTATACTTAAAATGTTGTTTGATAAAAGATTATACTTACTTTTATTAGTTTCAGGTGCACAGGATTACGACCGGGATGCCCAGTCTTTCCCTGATGAGGAGTATGAAGAAATAATGGACAAACTGAAGCCGACCACCAACATTCCCTACAATGAATACACGCTCGAGGAGATCATATATCAACTGGCTAAGGTTCGTAGAAGTCATGAGAAAACAGGGCAAAAACATCAGGATAACGTTTTATGTGGTATTAAACACCTACTCGTAATTGCCAGAAAACTATAAAGCGCTTAATTCACTAGCACGTTAAATTGTGCAAGTTATTGCAGCAAATGATTGCTTAGTTGGTAAAGTTCGCACTAAGGCCGGCCATACACGGAAAGCTCGAGCAGTCAGTGTATGCCTGGCAACTGTTTGACCGCACGCCGTGCCGCCAACCGCCCGAAGCAGTTGCAACTGCTCGAGCTGTTTCGTGTATGCACGTACGTAGAAAGTTGTGTTTACTATGCAGTTGCAGCTTAAAGCAGTCCATCCTGACTGCTTCAAGCTGCCCGTGTATGGCCGGCCTAAGCACTTCCAAACATCCTTCTTGCGCACGGCAAAAGAGTGGAACTCACTACCTGCGTCTGTGTTCCCGAACGCTTACAACCCGAATCTCTTCAAAGTCAGAGTGAACAGGCTTCTTCTGGGTAAGCTCGCTCCATCGTAGACTTTGTCTCTGTCACCTCTGACCTTGACCAGAGACAAGAGCAAATCCATCTCAAATATAAAAAATTAAAAACTTCCAGCCGGGCTAACAAGCGCAACACAAAATAATCTTGTCGTCACATTATCTCGTGCTGATCGTGCTGAGACGAGATAAGCGATACATTATAGCCACGTATGTATTCACTTTTGTATAAAAACACTGTTTCAGAACCAAGAATTAAGGTGTTTCTGGTACATTGATACATGTTGCGGTAAACACTCTGACAGTTTTTAATGGTAAAAGCACCGAAACATTGTTTCTACAAACATTTACTTGATATTTCTGAAACTTCTGGTAACTTGTATCTGAAACATTTGTTTACAAGTGAATAGGTAGGTACGTGGCTTATTTCGTTTAGGCACGCGATAAATGCGACGAGAAAATTGTTGTGTTGTTGACAAAAATGTTGCGCTTCCCATGTTAGGCTTGCAGAAGTCGACTTGTTGTGGGTGTGTTCACAGTGAAAGTCGGTTGCAGAGAGTCTACTTACACAATATAACTTCCTAGTACCTACATTTAGCGCTTAAAAATCAGCTATCCGGTTCTCTCGCGAACTCTTCGAGAAACTCTAGTTACGATAAGCTTCTATTTGCTTTATCTCATCGTGTACCTACTACGATATTATCTACCCCTATCATTATAACAGGAGGCACGCATCACCTCGCATTCAATGTATCTAAACAATACAAAGTTTCGCCCTAAATTCGAAACTGGGCTCCAGATTTTGATTTTCGTTTACATTGATCTCTAAAATCAACGAATCCGATATTTCTGATTTACAGATGATGTTCTCCCAGTCTCTATCACGAGACCCGGCCTCTGCGCGGTCTGCCACGCGGCGGTTCATGGCATTCCTGGAGCTCCAAGCAGAGAGGGGACAACTGTCACGCACCATCGAGAAGAAAGTACTAGGTACGTACCTAACTACTGCCGATTATAATGAATCAAATAATAAGACTGGTATTCACCAACATTTATTCCCTGGTTAAACAACCGTTAACTCAAAAAAATATAATTAATTAGTGAAGTGCACCTACGTTTATAACCAACCGTTTGCCAAGCGTATTGATTAGTGCAATATACCTTACCGGTGCTTCTTTGTAGCGGTCGATTAAGGCTGGTCAACATTCATTCTCTGGTTCAACCACCGTTTACCTAAAATTACAGTATTTTTTTCTAGTAAACGGTAACCAGAGAATTATTGGTGGTGAACTCCAGCCTAAGAGGTCCTTGTTCAACGTTGGCCTTAACGGGCTAAAGAAACGTTTATCAATAATTGCAACTTAATCATTTATTCAGACAGTTTTCGTTTACGAAAACTGTCTGAATGAACGATTCAGTTGCATTTGATAAAAGTTTGTTTGGCCCCCAGACTACATGTTTTACAAACTCTATGGTTATCTACAAATAAGCGTCACGAGTCGAAGACGTTCATGGATAGAGAATTGCGCTTGAGTTCCAAGCGTATCTACCTACGCATCGACTTCTAGGTCTCTAGAGACAAGTAGGGAACGTGATGCGCGACTGACCGCTGATCGTGAACGTCACGCATTGTCTCGCGAGTCGGAGATGTTCACGGATAGAGAATTACGCTTGAGTTCCAAGCTTATCTACGCATCGACTTCTAGGTCTCTAGAGACAAGTGGGGAACGTGATGCGCGACTGACCGCTGATCGTGAACGTCACGCATTGTCTCGCGAGTCGGAGATGTTCACGGATAAAGAATTGCACTTGAGTTCTCAGCGTATCTACGCATCTGCTTCTAGGTCTCTAGAGACATCAGACGTTTCAGATCTTCGATTTTGATGACCCCGTTGTCGTTGGCATAAGCAACAGGCTCCGCGTACGAAGTCGCGGGCAGAAGCTAGTCTACAAATAAGCGTCATGCCTAAAACAAAAGACCCAGTCATAAACTTTCGTCAGCATAACAACTATCCCAAATTATTAGCCCCAAAGTCTGGAACGTTAACCGTTTCTTACCTCTGAGGTCGCCATTATAATGAAATTACGAGAAATTCATAGGTTTGTTGCCTATATTTCATCACGTGTGTCGCCTATAATACTTTTCTTATTTATGTTACAGATTTGATGATCGCAGCTCTGACAGACACAATTAGCGATCATCCAGAGTTGCTGTCACCACGCGACACACTTGGCGCCAACCCAGCTAATAGGCAAACATTTTATCCATTTACTTTAGAATAATGCTGTAGTGGAAAACATAAACACACACAAGAAAAAAAGCAAAAATCCACGACGAAGTAAGTCACTAATGAAAATAATTTCAATTGCAGCGAAAACCGTTTTTTGTCGGTTTTGCTGGTTCAGAGAAACAGAAATGTACCCACCTGGATAAAATATTTAAATCTCCAATCCTAACAAGCATGAACGAAAAATATAACTTGATTTGGACCCTTGAACTGTTCTTAGTCTACTTGGAATTGCTTTTTATTCTCCATCACTTTACACTAACAAATAGCTTCTTATTTTATCATCCTTCCACACTACGATTTTAAACTAGCGTTTACTAAAAATATTTTAAATGTTGCCCAAAATCGTATTAATGAACGTTCTAATTTAATTTTCCAGTCTAATGGGGCAATTCTTCGAAGCCAGTCCAGCCAAGCCAAACCTGTCTCGAGCTATTCTTTCCGTATACAAGGACGAACTTCTTAAGGGGCAGTCGCTACACACGTTGGGTTTCCCAGAGAGAAAATAAACTAATATACACAACTATGAATAACTACGAAGATGTGACACTTATTTTAATTAAGAAAAGCCTTGGAAAAACTGATGTACCTGTCTATAACGTAATTTTGTTATTGCCATTTGGTAAGACATATTTTTCCGGTCAAATATTACTAAAATATTGGATGATATATTGTTAAAGTGATCAAATACATGAATATCAATGAAATGAACATGTGGGTATGGTACGCGATTTGTTAGGAGCACGCCATCTAGTGGTGAAATTACATGATTCAATAACAATACAGAACTTGTATAGTCCGAAAAGAAATTACCAAAAAAACATTTTGTAATCATAGATTTTGTATGCTGTGTCGTATCTTCGTAACTATTTATAATTACACAGTACCCAACTATTTATTATTCCATGGATCTAGAGGTGTTTCATAGATATTTCTCGCATTTCTTGTCCTGTATTCCATTTAATCTTCCTTGTATATTAGTATAACAACTTAAATGTGTAAAAATTCTGAAGTAAATAAAAAGAAACACTTGATCTCTTATACTTTTAAAGGAGCCAATATTGTTTTAACTTAGTATAACAACCTATATAACATATTAAGTTAGGTAAGTAATGTGAAATAATAATATATTTTATGGAATTCTTATCCCAACCTTAAAAATTCTCTTTTTAGGTTGACTAAAAGTTGACCAGAAATTATTAGGTAAGATGTAAGACCATTTAATGTCATAATAATATAGGGAGAGAGAGGCCTATGATCGGCAGTGAGTTAACTACCCGATGATGATCTCTACCTTTTCCTTTGATGTCAAAGTCTAAAAGACTAATTAAGTTACGTAGAGTCGAGTCTAAAATCCTTTATTGTATACCCCAAGAGACTTATAACAGTATCATAAATATATTACATCAATTAAAGTATAAAATCTAAGTACCTACATATTATAACGGCAAATATTTGCTAGCTTTGCATGTAAAGACATTCTCGTTTAGCTTGATTTATTAATGTAGATGAATACAAGTGCTAAATGTAAGATAATATTGAAATGTATTTAATAGTTAGACTAATATTTCTTCATATTTTTCTACAAAATATTCTTAACCCTTTCACCGCCACGCTATGCACAAATTGCAACGCAGGCACCAAAATCCTTACAACAATTTTTATTTTTGTTGTATGCGAAATATCTTTAAGGCAAACACTTCTACGTCCTGATTCCTGATTTGCATAGGTACTATTTTAAAGACTCTGACGTCACATCACGTCGTTCTATCGTTGGCGTTAGCGGCATTTCGAATGTTGACGTCGATTAACGTCCGTGGCGGTGAAAAGGTGTTATTTAAATGTGCAATTTTGTGTTTCTATTAAAAGAGAAAATTGAGCTTACGGATGCATCACCAAAAATGCATATCAATATTATAAACATATCTCGTAATTCAACATTTGATTAATTATTTTAGAAATGAATAGAGGTACAAAAATTAGAAGTACGACTTCAATTGTTAGAGACAAGGGAATCATTCCCAAGTGATGTGAAGAGTCATGCCACGCCTTCATCTTTTAAATTGATTGAATCTGCTCTTGCAGAGATGTTGGATTTTTAAGCAATTGAAGGACAACCTAGCTTACGTAGCGTAGCTCAGTAGGCTGCGTTGGGATGAGTCCCAATATGGGAAGACATCTTTTTTCAAATGGATTTGGCAACAGTAGTGTGACGCCATTTTATTCTGCTCCTCACTTCAGTCCGCTTTGATATATTTTGCGACACATTCTGCGGCAAATTCATTTAAACGACCTTATCCCATATCCAGGCTTTCCCCAACGCAGCCTAGATACATACCTATATTTAATAAAAGATGTAGATCCAAAAATCAACGGTTTTTGCGAAAATCTGAATTTCGTGAATAGGTACCGTACCTACTATGATGTCTACTTATCACGGAATTTTCATCCAATCAAAGAAGGGATATTAGTATATGAACAATACATCATTATTAAGTACTACTTAAAGCCGAGACCAGATTTGTAATAGGTACGCAATGTCACGAGACACTTATGTAGCGTGCTTATTGGCTTCATCTCGTGAGCCCATATTTCGTCATCGGCCAATGAGCACGACGGGTAGAAGAGGGTGTTACTAGACTGCCAGGCCCTAAATCGTTTCATCTAAATCGTAGGTATATTGTATATAGTAAAGAAAAGAAAAACACAAAATTGCACATTGCTTTTAACTTTCAACTGCATACCTACCAAATCTTATAATGTGTAAGTAATTGTATGTATAGTTTAGAACCGTGAATTTCTATTTAAAATCACCAAAACACATTCTATAACAGGTAAGACTTAAAACATTATATTCAGCATTGTCGGTAATGTTATATTAGTGGTTAGCAAAATTTATTATATTTATATTATTCTTTGAAATATATTGTGGATTTAATAAAAAATGTTTTAATGTCATTGGACTTTCATTTACGAAATTACTCAAATTACCCTTTACACAACAAACAGAAAGCACTAAATTAATTGTTAAACATGATAGCTGACTAAACAAACAATTATAATAAATTTTTGGTCTTATTACAAACCAAAAGACACCTATTTGCTTTCAAGACACCTGTTTTTCCGAAGGTTTCGGCAGACACAAACTTAAAGATACTTTTTATTGGTTTCTTTTGGTGCCGTGCGATAGGAGGCAAGAAGTTCGAAACTTATTTGAACGACTATATTTTAATATCTCAAATGTAACAGCCATGTTTTACCTACCAATGACTAAGCATACTTGTAATACGTAGTTTTATTTGGGTAATAAAAATGCTAATATGGGTCTAAAATGTGTATTTGTATTTCTATACCATTCATACTTGTATACATGTAATGTGTATGGTTAAAAGTGGATTGTAAATCTAGTCTTTAGTCTTTTACAATGGTTATAAGTATATTTTAACATAATTCGTTTTACATGTTGTAATAGATAAATAGATACATTTTCAAACTGAGGGCTACCGCCGACTTTATTTCAGACTAGATGTTATATACTCCATGCAATACAAAGTAGAATTCAAAAGCATATACCTACATTGTATCATGATTGATAAGACCCCAGAAAGATTATTTTCGTTTAGCAAAAGGTTTGAGTGAAAATTAACTTCAGCTTTAAGACTTACTCACTGGTTTTGCACAGTAGCTTTCAATTCAATAATAAAAACTGTCCTACGAGCGTAATTCACGCCAAGCAAAGTGAGTCGCGTAATTTACGCCATGCAAAGTGTGTACGAGTTTTGTTTGGATCCAAAACAACAGACCCGTAAAACAAAAACAAACAGAAAACCCAATATCCTAATCTTCATGCACCAGTAATAAGAACTGTTCCTTCATCGCAATCCTACACTTGCGCGTCATCAAGTTGCGAATATTCACTGTTTTCTTCAATTCACGACATGAAAGTAGAAAATTCTTAAAAAAATACTATCTTCTATAACTACCTATTATAAAACTAAAACAGGCCCTAATAAATGACGAGAGATGCAAAACTTTCTGACCACTTGATTCTGAGTACCATCAATTCCATTCATTCAGACATTATCAAAGATAGCATATAATTCAATACCATTTTCTGGCCACTAAACCATAGCGTTTATAGCTTGGGTTGGTTGGTGGAAGTGATTGACTGGCTTGCAATTTTTTTCGAGTTTTTGAAATTTTACGTAAAATATGAACATTGTTAAGACTTTATTATTCACGATTACGACAAATTGCATTGTATTTAGATCTTCTATCGCTGATTAATGGCACAATACTCAGTTCCTTAACTGTTTTGATTATTGACTAATGCACAGATTTATGATGTTTCTGTGATATTGCCACCAGCCATTGACTTATTCATTCTGAATCTCGTTCCATCTCGCTAGGGCCCTCACCCCACTAATATAAACTAGATAATGGCGGAAACGCATTCTGCTTACTGACAACCACCTTCTTGTGTTGGTATGAAATGTAACCTTTAATTTTACCATCATAAATCAAGTTCGCCACAATACACTGAGTTTCATCAGCATCTACGTCATCCTGCCCCATCACTTGCAGAGCTGCTTGGAAACTTGCTATATCTATTTGATGGCTATTTTCCGCTATGTAAACTTTTCTGAACAAATTTCTATATGCAGTGATCTTTAGTTTTTCAACAATCAAGTATATACCCGCTCTAATAAAGAAGCTTTCATGTTCTTCCATTACTTGGTCTATACCTCTCAAATCACCGTTCTTCACAGCTGAAACGAGTTCCCAAAATTGCATCAAGTCATACTTTAGCAGCAACTGCATTGCAGGCATGTAGCCTAGCAGCATTTTTACTGGCACTAAATAAGTGAGAATTAGTCTCTTGTTCTTGATACTTTTCCTGTGGCAGTTTTGGAATGCAAACGATAGAAATTCATCAGCAGATCGGTAGTCTGAATCAAACATTGCTTTACGTCCAACGAAATATCTGTATGTGATTTGTTGTGCCAGTGGAAACTGGTCTCTGAATGGTGAAGAATCAATTGCTCTTATCAAGGGTTTGCATAAATGCAGCTTATTAATTCTGAAGTATACTTTGAGTAGTTGGTTGACTAGGGACAACATTCCTATTCTCTTGGTGTCAGCGTCAGATGAGCGGTTATCTGCAGCGCATACCCTGAAGCAGGCCAGTAAACTCTCTGCAGCTTTTTCAAGGATCTTCCCATTACTTTGGGCTGAAAAAGAAATAAACATACCGTTAGGTACAAAATTAATGTGAGCATATTTGAAACCACACCAGAAAATGTGGTATTATTTTAAGATTTTACTTCTATTACAACTAAAGTACAAATACTTACGGCTACATGCTTCGGCTTTCTGTGCAACAAGTCTTAGATCTAAGCACACTGTGTACATCAATTGCAAACCCCAGTTGGCCTCCTTCTGTGCTTGTAACAATCTCACAACACAGGCCACACAATTGCTCTGGTGGTTGTATGCCTCCATGAAGTCATTCATATAGAGTGCCTGGAAGAATAAATATTCTATGTAAATTCGAAAGATTAGATGTATATTCATTGGTCAATCATGTTGTAGAAGCTGAATCAATCAGGATGTAAATAAACTATGTAAGCAAATGTGGATAAAGTACACGGACAAAATGGGCAAGCACACAGAACACTTTTCATTCTGAAAATTACAGAAGTTTCTGTATTAATAACACTTTTTAATTTTGAGAAATTCTTGATAAAGGTTCTATAGCTTAAATTACAGATTAGCTGGACTGGATCAGCAGGTTAGGCCTCTTTTAAATGTTAGGTTTTTCCCATTATCGCTATTTTTTTTCAGCATCTGAGGTGAGTTTACAGATAATATTTTCTTTAAACTGCTGCAGCTGTAATGGTACTACCCTGTGACCACTGAATGTTTCCCAGCTTCCAAACAAACAGGAAAAGGCTTTAAATTGCATAAAAGCAGATCAAATTACCCACTTACTTTAATACACAGCAGATGGCTGATGAGAATCTCGTCTAGTGGAGCGATGCAGTTTCCATCGACCAGAGTAGCGATATCACTCGACCGCAGGTTCCTATTCGCAACATGATCATCACGAAGGGACAACAAACGAGAGAGAAGATTCCCTTGGCAGGTCCTAAACACGCGTTCGACGAATTGTATGTATTGGTTAAGAGTGCCGGTGGACGTCATTTTGATGAGTTAATCGGAGACTGTTATAGAATCATAGCGTATTTGTGAAAAAATTGTAAAATTAATTTGATCTTCACATAAACTGTTATAGTTTTAGGAACTGTTTGCATTTAAAAAAATAACAATTTACAAGCAAGAAGCAAAAGTTGAAAAATTGACAACTACAAAATATATGTCATTTGTTGTCAATGTCATTACTTTGCATTTACAATAGAGAAACGTCACGTTTTTTTCTGTGGGAACGAAGATTTGTTAACTAAGCATTTAAGCAGCAATCAGTAAACATAAAGGTGGAGGTACACGAGGTGAACTTTTACAGGGGGCTTACCGTGACGTCTTAAGAAAACGTTCAAATGCCAGCCAGTCAATATCCGTTCAAAAGCAGGCCTGCTTCTGAATCGCTAAAAATCGTACCATGACAGTACAAAAGGTGAACGACTATTCAACCAAGTTGAACGGATAAGCTTGTTTATGGTACGAAAAGTCTATACAAAAAAAACATGTGAACGGATTTCGTAAACGTCAACGTAGCAGGCCTGCTCTAACGATGTCATAGTACAAAAAAGCAGGGCAGTTCAACTTCCAGGCAAATTCTGCCCTGCTTTATGAGGTCATGGTAAGCCCCCTGCTCTGCATATTGTAAAATAGTACGAAAAATGAGGACGCCACTCGTTAGGAATAATAATAAATAATAAATAAATAAATGTTTTTTGGGACATTTTCTACACAGCACCATCTAGTCCCAAACTAAGCAGAGCTTGTACTATGGGTACTAGACAATGGATATAATACTTATATACTTTTTTTTTTTTGTAAATACATACTTATAATACATAAGAAACACCCAGACCAACACAAACACTTATGTTCATCACATAAATGTTTGTGTCCTGTGGGAATCGAACCTTTCCGTATATATAAAAGTACTCTGTGATCGAACCCACGACCTCGTGATCAGCAGTCCGACACTCGAACCACTAGACCACAGACGTCGTCAAATGGAATGTCACGTTTTGTTCCGGGGTGATGACGAAGATTTGAAAATTAGGCATTGAAACAACAATCAGTATATAAATAGGAGAAATAAATAATATGTGAAAATACAAATAGGAGAAATAAATAATAGGTGAACTTTTTACAGCTCTGCATAAAAGTAAGAAACTTGAGGTGCTCTAGTCATACAATAAAGGAGAACCAGACAAAGTGGTCCTAAAGACCAATTTATACAAATTATTAGCCACTCAAGCGTCCACGCGCCTCTACCGCCAGAGCGTCTACCGTCCAGCCGCGCTAACGAAATTTCTCGGCTCAAGCGCGCTGTGTCATTTCCAACTTAAAGCTAAATATCTAGTAAACTACTGCAGTAACACCGAAATAAAAAATACGTATGTATAGCTGAAAATAAACAGAATCGACTTACGTGAAAACTTAATTACAATAGCTAATTTTAAGTACTTGAAAAAAAAGTTAAACTTGAGAATATGGGTTAATTTGCAGTAAAATTTTTGTTTTAGCTAAGTTTTTCCAATAATATTGTAGTTTGTGTCAATGAAAGCTATTTATAATTAAACTAGACTATATAAGCTTTTTTTTGATATCTTTATGTCATTACTTGGAATGTTCCGAGTATAAAAATAAAGCAAAACAAACTACCAATTCCCTCATTAATTTGATGCCGCCTGCGCTAGTGAAATTTCGGCAAGATGGCCGCCCTTAGGGCGCTCACACGCGAGGTTGCACATGATTTATTTTGATAGGAATTATTTATTTTGTGAAATGAAACAACAAATAATAATGAATATGTATTTAATATTTTACATCATCGTAGGTATTCAAAATGATAGTAAATTACATGATATGAAAAAAAAAACGTGTCGAATTGAGAATCTCCTCTTTTTTTTTCGTCGTATAAACATGATAGTCACACGGACGCAGAGGTTGAGGCTTTAGCGGCGGCTGGTCCTGCCGGGAGGTCTGCTGTAACAAACGAGACAAGATGTTTAATGTAGGATAGTAAACATAGTAAATTACTAAGGACGACACAGTCAAAAAATCGTCTTACCAGGAGAATGGAACATCCGGGACGTAGAGGTTGAGGCTTTAGCGTCGGCTGGTCCTGCCGGGAGTTGTACTGTAACAAACGGGACAAGATGGTTTAATGTAGGATAGTGATTTACTAAGGACGACACACTCAAAAAACCGTCTTCCGTTCGGCTAGAAAACATCATTCCACTGATCTAAACCATTGCACGAGCTAAACCACTACACAAAACAGCAAACACCAAATGAACTCTAGCGAAAAAATCATAATCCTCCTTTTGGTTCGCTGTAATCGGGTAAACAGCTAACAGGATCACACTCATGATTTTTCGCTTGTACGAACCCTTATTGTGGTGAAAAAACGTAACTGTTAAGGCCACTATTGTTGCCCGTACGAAACGTTAGTACAAAACACATGAATCTTAACTATTTTCGATGTATTTTACCTGTCTAAGTTTGTATACATACAAATAATGAACTAATTTCCATAATACGAGCAATATTTAAATAGATTATGTAGTAAATCATATAAAAATATTATGAAAATGCCCACGCTCCACAAGGCGTCATGACACATATTTTTCATTTCAATATTTTCGGTCTCAACAGCCTTTGAATGTATGACATTTTTAGATATTCGTAAATCTTGAATCTTGGGGATTATTTTGATATGATACACAACTACATTGGGATAATAATAAAATTGTACTTACATTGTAAAGTAGGGATGAGACGTATTTACGCTACCACGTTTTAAAACCAGGGCTTCACTTCGAAGAAGGGCGCCCTGGTGCGGACGGGAAATACTTGCAAGTATGAAAGTATTTGCTAGTCAGACGCGGCAGAGGTGAAACACACCAGAGTTGAAAACACTTGCATAGGAAATCGATCCATGTCACCCTATAAATAAGGAGCAAAATCGTATTTCCGAAAAATATACTTAGAACTTCCAAGTATTTTTTTCGCAAATAGGATTATGCTCCTTATGACTATGAAAATACGGATCAATTTCGTATGCAAGTATTTTCAACTCAGCGGCGGCGGGGCGCACGCTTGCGCTGCCACGAGCCCCGCGCCCTTGGTTTCCACAGTTGGAAATACTTGCATAGGAAATCGATCCATGTTGTCATATAAATAAGGAGCAGAATCGTATTTGCGAAAAAAATACTTTCAAGTATAAAGTATTTTCAGCCCCGCCGCCGCCGAGCTGGAAATACTTGCATAGGAAATCGGTCCATGTTGTCATATAAATAAAGAGCACAATCGTATTTGCGAAAAAAATACTTTCAAGTATAAAGTATTTTCAGCCCCGCCGCCGCCGAGCTGGAAATACTTGCATAGGAAATCGGTCCATGTTGTCATATAAATAAGGAGCACAATCGTATTTGCTAAAAAAATACTTGCAAGTTTAAAGTATTTTTGCACTGCTGCCGCCGAGTTGGAAATACTTGCATGGGAAATCGATCCATATTTTCATAAGAATAAGGCGCATAATCGTATTTGCGAAAAAAAATACTTGCAAGATAAAAGTATTTTCTTTCCCACAAATACGATTTTGCTCGTTAGGATGACTCTGGAAGCCAAGGGCGCAAGGCTCGCGCTCGCGGTTGCGAGTTCGGGGCTCGATGGCTGTGCCCGAACTATTCCGAAGGTGCCCGAGTAAAATAAGGAACATAATTGCGTAAACATTTTCGGCTCCATTTTTTAGACTAGTTCGCGCCTTTCTTCCTTACTGCTATACGAATAAGACACATTATAGCGAGTACGAAAGTATTTTAAGTACCTATAAGTAATTATAGTAATTGTGATGTTTACATTCAAATAAATTTTTTGTTTTCGTTTTTTTGTCAGTAAGTTGTTGTTGTGATGCGAACTTGTTACGTCACCAACTGACCGTCACCGTTAATTCGCGAATTTATTGAATTTAGTGTAAATTTTTGTACTAATAACAATAAGTGTGTAATTAACATTTAAAACTGAACATTTTTGTGTGGATTCTGTGTTTATTAGTTAGGAGTTGTAAATATTAGAAGTGATTTCGAGGGATTATAGGATAGACGATTTTTGAACTATAAATAATAGATTGTAAATAAGACTGTGATTTTTGTATATGTAATAAGTAGTTAGGTATTAGTTGTAAATAATAATAAAGAAATCTATAAATATGGCTCCTAAGAAAAGTGTGATTAAAAAGTAGGAAGGAAAGATTTAATTTCATCTAAAAAAACCTGTACAATATTGCAGCACGGTACGACTAGATCTAATACTGCCAAATACTTTCAAGTATTTTGAACCCTGGTTTTCGACCCTGGTATTTTTACATACTCGTACTTAGAAGCCCTGGTATTGAATTTTGCAAGTATATGTCGCGCGGAGAAGGTTTGCCGATGGCCTCATGACGTCACGCGTCGATGGTCGGTACGATTCAGACGAGCGCGGGTAGCGGTCGGTGAAGTGGGAGGCGCAGTCATCGGCAAACCTTCTGCGCGCGACTAGTATATCCCAAGACAGAGCTCTGCAAATTACAGCCAACACAAAAACACTGACATGTAACTTTTTTTTTCTAAATTTTTCTCTATGCTTTTATACAGTGTGCCTAGTAGAGTGCGCGCAAGATAACTCTGCGCGCGACTGAGGGCGTGCTAAACGTTGCCGTGATCGCAAAAGTTCAAATTACCGCTTTTTAAGCTTATCTTTTTTATCGCTAAACATAATTTTCCCGTTAAATATTCCTACAATCAGGTAGTTCTACTATCAAAATTGATAAAACGGCACACACTTTGGTGGACCATGATTAGTTCCGATTTCGGCCGCGCGCAGACTTATCTTGCGCGCACTCTACCCACAGACGCGGAATTTAATACAGCGCCACCCCAAAAAAAAATCGGAAGCTTTCTTTGGGCTACCACATAAGAAAATAATTTTAAACGGAACAAGTCGCTAGGGCCACAACTGCGGCCCGGACGTTCAACCGGAAATTTTTTTAGGCAACAAATGCTGCCTGGACGCTTAAAGCTATTTCGATGAGTACATACGGCTAAATATCAAGCCAATTCCATTGTAAGTTGACCTCTTATTGTACGGAAAGCCAAAATGCGAAATCGGCTCCTAATAGAAATGTATTAAGGTAAACACACCAATTATGGACACTTTAAGGACAAATTTGTAGTACCTATTTTATAAATTTCATCAATAATTGTGAATGTTTTATCACAAAACATATTGAAAATTGAAGGTCCTGTGTTTATTCTATGTTTCTGCTGTATTTAATGTAAGACTCTGCAATTAGTTTCAATATAATTAATAAATAAAAACACTAATTTTTTTGGCCAGTTTTGGACAGAAAAAATCTAATTATGGACATCCAGTAATGGACAAGAATCTAGTTATGGACACCCAGTAATGAACGAACCTAGTTATGGACACCTAGTAATCGACAAGCCTATGATGAAACCCTAGCTGTGGAGCATTGAATTAGGACGATATAATGATACGAACGTTTACTTTTAATCAGCTTTTAATATAGGTTTCTGGCCAAAATAAGCTTCGTTTAAAAGGCGATGGTATAACATAATTTGAAGTGCCAGTATTAACAATCTTCAAAGGTGTTTTGCAACTAGATTTTGGTAAAGAATTATCGATGACTGGTAAATCTCCCTGGCCTAAATTTGGCTCATTTAAGGTATTGAGACCTGAAATTTCGTTGGATAGACAATATATTTGAGTAGAAGTGCTTGGTTCGGGATCGTTCGTATTATGGGTCAAGACAGCAATCGTTTCGTTTTCTATGGGAGAATCGTTGATATTTTGATTATCTGATAAGGGATTTGAGTTTTCAACGGAGGTAGTGGGTGCTGATACTTAATTTCTTACGTCATAATCGAGAGTTTGCTTACTACTGGCCCAAATCAAGTACAGAGATTCATCTTCATTAGGCAAATGATTTTCCAGCTCGAGGCGACTTTTGTAATAAAGATCTTTGAAAAGCATCAGCTTGTCACTAGACAAAGTTGTTTCAATCCTATTCTCTAATGTCTTCAAAAATTCGCTCTGACACGTAGACTCAATATTCTGCCTATTTTAGGATTTTATTTTACTGAAGTCTACGTATTCTGGGCCAAATGGGTACAATCCCCCCGCTCGAAATCCATTTTTGATTGTCTCTATTGTAATTTTTTCGATTGCTGTCTTCAAAACTGGAGCAAATTGTTGTTTTTTGAGAACTTGTCCCAAATTTTGCATTTTCCAGGTCTTAACCGCTTCTCGCCATGACGACTTCAAAGGTCTAAATACAGCCAAATCCATTGGCTGTAATATATGTGTAGAATTTGGATTAAGTGCCACTTCTTAACTTCAATACCATTGTCAGAGCAGAAATTAGACAGATGCAAAGTTAAATGAGACTTATGTCCGTCCAGAAAAAATAAAATTGGCTTATCAATATTCTTGTTAGTCAGCCAAGGATTAAAAACATTAGTCATATATTCATAAAATGTCCCTGCGCACATCCATCCGCTTTCTGAGCGACCAATAGCCCAGTCATTGGGAAAAGTTTCCGAAATTGATGACGGTATCCTTTCATAATTAAAAACAACCATCGTAGGTGCCAGTTCTCCAGCCGCATTTCCAGTAACCAGGACAGTTAAATTTTCTTTTTCATTGCCTGAAGAAGCATATACATTTTTATCTCCTTTTTTAGCAAGAACACGTCCTGGATTCGGATTTAAAAAAAACGCGCTCTCATCGGTGTTAAAAATCCTTCGAGGATTTTTCAGTATCTCAGTCAGTCCTCTATCTTTCAAATCACCTTCTACTACCGAAAACCACTTCTCAATGTCATCCTGAGTAACATTATCTCTTGCTGTACACAAATTCTGAGCAGTACGTTCAGCAATTGTAGGGTGTCGTTTCATAAACGAGGAGTACCATTTTTTGCCTGGTCTGTTGTTAGTGAAAGGAGTCACTTGCTTTTTATCGACTATTATACGTTGGACACTGTCTAATAATTCCTCTTTCGTTATTGGAATATGTTTATTTGCCATATCAGTTATCCAGACTTCTAGAACATTCTCTTCTTCTTTCGACAAAATGGTACTGGGCCCCATTGAGCACTCTATGGGACTTTTCCCGGTGATTTTATTATGTAGAGTTATTCTAGGTACATTAAATTTTTTTGCTGCATCGGATATTTTCATGCCCTTTCTAACGGCTTCGATAGCAGAGCCCATTTGTTGAGGCGTATAGTCTTTTTAGGAGCCATTTCTAAAATAAAACGAAAAAAAGTATATTAATGTTCATAACTGGATTTATATGCAATACCCAATAATGGACACATACGTCCATTACTGGTAGGTATCAATATTTTTATAATTTTCAACTAGCTTGTAACAAACAATTAAAAAAAGAGTAAAATTAGTTCATAATCTAAATATCCAATAATAAAAATAAGTTTGGACATTTGTCCATTACTGCAACATTTAACTTTTAATTCACCAGTAATAAACATTGGCAAAATAACATGCAACATAACCTCTCTGGAGTAACAGCACAGTGTGTTTTTGTCTTCATTTCATGCTTGACCCAACCAACAAAACACATTCTGGTATTTCATAAAGCTATAATAAATTGAAAAGGAAACGTCCACCTACCTTACTACCAATTTCCGTAACAGCAGCCGCTAATACAATTTTTTCAATACCACGAGGACGTTGTACTTCGCGCCATATTGAATTAAAAAGACCGGAAGTACATAAAACATCAAAATTGGCAGCTCGATAACTTTTGTTTATGGTAAATTGTTGCCAAGATATAAAAACTCATTCCTACCCTTATTCTACAAGATTGTTTTTTTTTTCGTCCATTACTGGTTCCTTGTCCATTACCGGTGCGTTTACCTTAGCTTGATATGAACCCGCGCGTACTACAATATTATTAATGCGGTTAATTTAAAATCGCAGTGAGAAAAAACTTATGTTGTAAAGTGTTGCATTTATTATTTTCGTAATAAATTGATCGGAATTTTGTGTAAAAAAGAAACCATGATTTCTTATTATTTCGAATTAAAGAGTTAATTTATTTTAATATATTTATAACGCAATACTGTGATCAGGTGTTTCCATATAGCCTAATCGCTAAGCCGACCGATCAGTAGGCTAATTCACATAATTTCATGACATGCCGATGAAGTTTTAAGTGAAGCTGCAGTTAAGTTAAATTTTTAGTGCTAAATGGTATTCTTGTAATATTTTAACTGCGCGTAAGCTACGCGTAAGCTGCGCGTGAACTGCGCGTGAACTGCACGTCGACTTCACGACATCCAAACTTACCTACAGTGCACAGCGAAACATAAATTAATGGTATTTTCGCGTAGTGTACTTGCATTATACTACATACTACATAATTATCATGAAAATATGGTACGAATAGTATAATTATACTACGAAATTCAACCCTGTTTGAAACAAGAATACGCACAAAGTTGCGTTCGGAATCACGCACTAATGACGCGCAGCAATAGAATGTCGTTGTTGCGTTCGCGTAACGCGAGCGTATCTGACAGCGGTCGCCGATGATACGTGAATACGAAAAACGTTGTTTTTATCGAAACTTAACTGCAACTACACTGCAACTTAACTTCTTTAGTTAGGTGAATTAGCCTACAGGCTTGGTTATAAAACTGATGTAACGAAAGAAACCACGATTTCTTACTTCGATTTATAGGTGTGGTAGTCTGGTCAAGTTAGCTCAAAAAATAGGGGTTGGTTAACAGAAATTCGCATAGAGCTGAAAATTGGTACGAATGTTCGGAAGACCATTATAAATCAAATGTAAGAGGCCAAAGTTTAGCAGAGCACGTTTACGGGCAGATTTAGGGTCAAAATACACGTCCGATAGTTGCTTCCGGGAGCCGGATCCGACTATCAGATCGGATTCATGAAATACACGTACGATTCTCGTGTCAGATTTTTTCTGTACGACGACGATGCTCGGACGATGCTTACGATTCTGACATCCGATCCGATAGTCTGATCGTACGTGTAGTTCATGTTCAAACAAATGTGTGATGCGGAGGCCTTCAGATAGTCTGATCAGACTATCGGAACCGACTATCGGAAGCAACTATCGGACGTGTAATTTGACCTTAAATTCGCTCGCAACTCAAAATTTTTGTCTATTCCCTAAAGTGTCAAAACTTGCTTGACTTGACACTTTGACAGTAGTTGACAACTTGACAGTCAGATCAGTCAGATCAGACGTCACGTCAACGTCAGTCGGCGTAATTGTCAATAAAGTCATCACGTGTGTGTGTTTCAATTATTACTGAAATTTTCATTTATTTTAAGTAATTATTATGGAAGAAAACGTAGCATTAGATTCTAAGAAACAGAGGAAGTTTGTAAAATCTATAAGAGGTATCAAAAAGTTAATCAAGGTACGTATTTTCAATATTTTTTTTGTATAAAGTAGGGTTATAAAAAATAATAATTAACATGCGATACGTTTTATATTTCTAACAGAAAAATGAAGAAAAATCCGAGCCTCAGAAGAAGGATGAAAAGGTTGAACCACCAAAGCCGTTTAGTATGAAAATAAAGGATGGCAAGATTAATAAAAAGAAGAAGCGTAAGGAAAGGGGACTGGTTTATTTATCCCATATTCCACATGGATTTTATGAGGTTAGTTCTGTTTTGTTGTACATTATATATTATTATGTTGATATTGCCATGCAGGCTACTTACTACATTCTCATTTAAACAGAGTCATTCATGCCTTCATGGACAAGTATCTAAATGTGAACATCACATAGATATTTTTATGTATTTAGATATAAATATTTTCAGAATAGTAGTTTATGTGATATTAATTAATATATTGCAATTTCAGCATCAAATGACGCAATACTTTAAGCAGTTTGGTGTGGTCACCAATGCTAGAGTTATCAGGTCAAAGCGAACTGGCAGTTCTAAAGGCTTTGCCTTTGTAGAGTTTAGAGAGCCAGCAGTAGGTCAGATAGTTGCGGAAACCATGAACAATTATCTCATGGGGAAGAGGTTGATCAAAGGTAAAAGATGCCTTTGTTTTATGCTTTTTGAATATATTTATTTAGCTGTATTTAGGCTGAAAAATTATTATAAGGGTTGTTATTATTCTGCTGTAGTGTATATTTACTAAGTAGAAAAGTTAAACATATTGGTAAATATTATTTATTTATGTACTTAAATGTCTAAGAAAAATCTAACAAGAGTGATCTTTCAGCTGCCTACATTCCTCCTGAAAAACAAAAGCTTAAGGCATTCAGGAAACATTGGAACAATGTAAATAATCCAGGAAGCCAATTAAGATTGAAAATGAAAAAGGTAGTTTTTACATGTCACATCTTGGTTAATTCAAAAATTTTCTTTTACAATAAATAGGCTGGGATTAATTTATTACTGTTTACAGGCGTTCAATGCAGACAAGGATGAAAATGGTGAACTAAAAAGGGCTAGAAAACTGTTGTCTAAGTGAGTTTTTTTATCTAAAAGCTTAAAACAAAAATGTTACAAAAAAAGGTAAACATTAGACTTACTTTTCACTCCTATGTTCTGAATGCATTATTTTGTATTACTTACAGCTTAACGAAAAATAAGAAGAAACTTAGTGAATTAGGAATAAATTATGATTTCTTCGCACCAGTAGATGTTCCAGAAGCACTGCTAAATAACATTATAAAACAAGAGAAGGACGAAAATGCTCCTGTTAAAGAAGACAGTAAGCCTAAAAAATCTAAAAAGGGCAAACAAGAAAAAGTAGAAGATAAGACAGTGGACAAAAATGAGAAAGCACAGAATGTAAAACAACAATCAAATGAAGTAAAAGGAAAGAAAAATAACAAAAATGAAACAGTTAACAAACCAGCAGAAGTTAATAAAAAAGGCAAACCTGTAGAAGCTAAAAAAGAAAGTGTACCAAAGGTAAACAAAAAAGAAAAGGTGCCTGTAAAAGTAAATGAGAAACAGCAAAAAGAAAAAGAACAGAAATTAAAGAATGCTGGTGTGAAACCAGCAGAACAATTTATTAAAATTGGTGAAGATTCTGATGATAGTGATAGTTCATATGCTTTTGACTCTGATGAATATGAGAAAATGTTAGAAGAGAATACTTCTGACCTATCATCAGGTGAAAGTGATGATGAATCTGGTGATGAAAAAGACGCAAGTGAAGAGGATGAGGAAAGGTCAGTGTTTTTAAAGCAAATTTTTACTTGATTTATGCCACTGACCAAACTGGTATAATTTTTATTTGAGGAATAAGTTTGAGATTTTGACAGAATTTCTATACAAAAGCTCTCAAAACTTCAAAGCTATTCCTGAGATAAATACGTTTTTAAAATCGACAGTAAATCACTACATAGTATAAAACAAAGTCGCTTCCCGCTGTCTGTCCCTATGTATGCTTAGATCTTTAAAACTACGCAACGGATTTTGATGCGGTTTTTTTAATAGATAGAGTGATTCAAGAGGAAGGTTTTAAGATATAAAACTTACACGTGTGAAGCCGGGGTAGGTCGCTAGTAACTTTATAAAAAAGTGTTATTTAAATTATGAAGAAGTCCTTCCATATGAACCTGTAGAGGCAATCACTTCAAGAGAGCAGTAATAGCATCCCTCAATCTCTTCAGCTGTGTATATTTATGCAATATTTTTATTGTATTGATTAGGGAGGCTAAAATGTAACCTATTTTGTTTTTTCAGTGACAAAGAAGACATTCCCCCAAAAAAGGTTAAAGGAAAGCCAACTTCTAAAGTAATACAGCCAGTACAAGCAAAGAAACAGGCTCAAAAACCGCAACCACAAAAACAACAGGCGAAAAAGCAAGAACAGAAGAAACCCCCTGTTGAAAATAAAAGGAAAGCTCCACAAAGTAAGTTTGGAGTTAATGCCTAGAATGTCAAGAAATCAGCAGAACTAACTATTTAGTAACTTACTAACTGTTTAGGCTGATTTTCGAGAGTTTGGCGCATGCGTGGCGTTGTATAGATATACATTGTCTATCTATGACACTATGAGTGAAGCCACACTGCTCCGTTGCGTTGCGATGTCGCAGCGCTAGATTTGGACCAATCTATAGATTCCAAATGTAGCGCTGCGACGTCTCATTGGTCCAAATCTAGTGTTGCGACGTCGCAACGCAACGCAACGGAGCAGTGCGGCTTCATGCTATAGCCCCCCTGATTCAATTTTTTTTTTAGCTTTTTGACAAGCATTTTTCGACCGATTCGGTATTCTCGTAATGAGAGATAGTGAACCGAATCGTATGACTTATCAAATCGTTGTGAATCAGGGGGCAGGTTCACTTTCTATACACTGCTGCGGGGTAATAAACTCATGAAGACAATTCGCCAACATGTATTCTTAGGACATTATTATCTTCCGCATTAGGTTTTAGGAGTATCTTGTATCTTTAGGGAGCTTTATTTTAGGGATATGCTTTGATTTGATTGCATAGATCAAATTCCCACTTTGTACCTATTCTGAATGTGTTTAATGTACAATAAAGAATATTACCTATATTGTGCAAAACCATTACCATATTTGACTGCCTCGTTGGTCTAGCGGTCGCAAGCGCGACTGCTGAGCGTGAAGTCCTGGGTACGATCCCCAGGTCGGGCAAAGTGTTATTGGGTTTTTCTGTGTGGAATTTCTCAGTAGCAGCCCGGAGTCTGGATTTGTGCCAATATGGCAATAGGCTCGCCCCCTATTACATGGGACGTAAACATAACGGCGAAATGTGGGTGTACTATACCTACACCTCTGCCAACCCTTTAGGGAATACAAGCGTGAGTTTATAAGTAATATTATGTGCGAAACCATTTTTATTATGTAAGTATTTGGATTTAAATGCCCTTGTGCTTTGTTTTCAGAACCTGCCGTTTCTCCTAAGAAGCCGAAATTCGAGAAACAGAGTCAAAAACCTATGAAGAAACAATTTAAAAAGAAATAAAATTATAATAAATGTGGATAGACAAAAAAAAACTGCCTTTAATTTGCGTACGTTAGATTTGTAACTACCTACACTTGGGAGCAAAGGAATCGAGCCACTCCTTTTTTCACGTGTCCTGGTTATTAGTTTTGGTTTCATGAATTATAAATGTATAATTCAAAATACAAAAAACTACTCTCATTGTAAAGGTTATCAAATAATCTTGGCGATATATGTTTAGAATTGATCTGTTCCATAATACCAAAAATAATAACAATTATACCTACGTGAATATTTGAAGTGGCTCGATTTATTTGCTCCTAAGTATATATCCACAAGTATGTCTCTCTACCCCAATTTCTGATGGTTCAGATAGGTACCAGCGATTGGGATTACTTTGAAATCAAGGGGCGACATTGATAGTTATTAAAAATATTGCATTTGGTCATTATGTCTGTGTAAAAATGGAACTTATGCATTTTAAATTAACTGTATAGGCAACATTTACAGTTTTTCTATTTTACCATACGGTATAGAGGTGTTTTTGTATTATAACTTTCGTGAGACACATTCATATTTATGATTATTTACGGTTTACTCACGTGCATTTTTCGGGATTGCCCGACTAGTCTACTGTCTGCGAAGTTAGATGGCGAAGATAAAAAATACTAAATCACACCCCTGATTATGTACAAAATGAGAGTTCTGAACGATAAAATATTAATAAGAGATAAGAAGAAGATAAGGGATTATCAAATTAAAAGCCTACCGTCCGACTTTGATGAGGAACATTTCTCCTTTTTTTCATCGAAAACTGTGCTCTGTAGTTTTTTCGATACAAACACATGAAGCTCAAAAAATGTATCAAAGTAACCCCGTTCTACAGTACATTAGGGGTCATTACAATAGAAGAATGCACTGGCTCCTGTAATACAGTATTATACTACCTCAGGGTCCAGGGATTTCAGATAATTGTACAAACCAACAAATGTCAAAAAATATTTTTTTATCTTTTTCGTTATAAATTAAAACAATATTTTTACAGGTACCATTTATTTATTGACTTCATTTTCTAATATTTAAAATACATAGAGAAAACCCAATATCATTGAAAGTCTACTATTAGGTAATTATTGCAACGAGACATACTGATATGTGCGGCGGGGTTCACAAGACACACTACTTATTGTTAAATACGTTTTAAACATTAAAAGTTCAATATAAATGTACATAGTACACAATAACATAGACTTGAATCTACCTAGGAAGGTGTGATTTTCGGAATTATTTCAAAGTTCTAGAAGTTTGATTGACACTACTTAGTAATATTTGTCTACAATGTGCTGGCCTAATTGTTTCAATAAGTAATATATACTTGGGAGCAAATAAATCGAGCCACTTCTATTTGTCACATATAATTGTTATTATTTTTGGTATTATGGAACAGATTATTATCTAAACATTATATCTCCTAAAAGGTTATTTGAAACCTTTACAATGAGGGTAGTTTTTTGTCAACTTAGAATTATATAATTCATGAAACCAAAACTAATACCAGGACACGTGAAAAAACGAGTGGCTCGATTAATTTGCTCCCAAGTGTATAATAATAGTTGACATAGCAATTCGTTATTCTTGTAAAAAAAAATAAGCACTTGGCAGTTTTAAATCCCAAGATTGGGTTGTACATATGGCAAAAGAAAGGTATATTTTATATTATTTTTTGTCAATCAAACTATTTTTTTCTTAAATTATAGCCTCACTGGGGCATTGTAGACACTTATTAAGTTGTTCAAACATTCCTCTTACGTTAAATCTAATACAAAAATATGCATTTCCTTATAATTCACAGATAGCCCCATCTGCAACCAATTTTATGTCGTTACACTGTCTCAGTAAGGCAGTCCTTAAAAATAGTCCAAGTCAAATGAACGAATATATATAATATTATATTTATTTATGCCTAATTTATTCTGCCTCATTCAACTGAACTATAACAGGTCTTTCGTCTTCTTCGTCAGCATCTAAACCTGTGAAATCCCACTGGAGTCTGTCCGTCAAATTGTCCTTGAACCTCTCAATCATAGTGAGAAGACGACCATCGACTTTGCTCACGTATGCAGTACGGAAAAATTCACGAAGCTTCTTGTACACCAAATTTTTGTTCATAACGATATCAGCTAAGAAATCCTCTGGCATTTCTTCAATTTGTATTTCAATTGTTCTTATAAAATGGAAAAATACGCTGCGGTATTTGTGTATAGCGTCGTCGCAGGAGCACATGAGGATCACAAGGTTTTTCCAGTGCTCGAAAGCCTCGAGGGAATGTCCGATAAGGAAGCATAAGTAGGCGAATTGTAGTTCACCAATTATGTGGAGTGGCCTGAAAAATACCAGAATTGTTGAGAATAATAACTTAGTACCCTGGGATAAGGCTCCCTGTAACCGTGTAGTAAGGCTGTCCATTAAATGTATTGTAATAAATACATGTGACTGGTAGGAACCACGATTATAAAAATATAAGCATTTATTTATCGTAGTGGACGTTTAATTGAAGAACTGGATATCGACGACGAAGTGACTAGAACTCATAGCTGACATTTTGGCGATTTTTAGTTTCTTACTGAGATTGCCTTAAAAAAATCGTTTGCGTGAGCTGTCAGGAACAGCTAAATTTACTTTATATTTTTTACCAAATTATTGATAACTCTCTGCATAAAATTTGTTATCAATGGCTCATAACATAATAAACTATGTGTCCTGTAAAATTCCGTTTTGCACATAGGAGTTCTTGACACTTCGTCGTCGATATGTAGGTAAATCTTTTTACCACCACAACAATGGACCTAAAAAGAAGCAATACTTACTCATCATGCTGTGCGATCATGAGCTCCAATGAATATGATTGGTCCAAGTAATGTTTTGTAATCTCTTCTGGCGTTGAACCTGGAGGGTATTTATCCCGTGGTATTTCCGTGAACCTCATGGACATGCCTGAAATGTAATAGGTACTTTAACTTCATATAATCTAGAAATTATTAGTAAAATATATCATGAAATAACATTAGGGGAGTCTTGAAGTTACCCATATCAAGCTACATAGCTTGAAGTAGTCTATCTATATCGAACTTTATACAGGTAGTCAACGCGTTTTCGCAGAGCGCAGCGAGGAAATTTGGCGGGATTGTGTTCTGCCATACCTGCTTTAGTTATTGTTCCAAGGTTATATAATATCATTGCATGAGATGCAATAATTAGGTATAACCTAGACATGACATGAGATTCGAGCAGGTTTCAATTTTGAATTGGGAAATTTTAAGTCAAGCCACACATACAGTGGTGGACATATAATTAGAAACACCAAGTGTGACTTTGATTTTTAGTACAATTTATCTTGATAATTAATGTTTTACGTATCATAGAGGGCTTATACCTATTTGTCTGTAATGTATACACATCATGAAGTATTGCTATATTAGTTTTGGAAATATCATACAACCGTTTATGTATAAACTGGTATACTTTATAAAATAAAATGAACCAGCACAGCATACTAAGGTGGACAACTAATTAGAAACAGAAAATAAACATTAGCATAAATATGAACAAAGGTAACGAAACAATAAATAATGAAGTTAAATGGTACAAACGTTTTATAATAAACAATTAATGTTTGGTTGGGAAGCCTCTGCTGTCGATTACAGCTCTACAACGACGTGGCATTGATTCTATCAATGTTTCATACATTTCCAGGGAATTTTTCTCCAAGCTTCTACAAATGCGTCTTAAAGTTGTTGTAGTATGATATTACTAGTAGTACGATATTAGTGATATGTTTATTGGACTACGTTTTCTTTATAATGTACCACAAACTTAGATTTGATTCAAATCTGGACTATTTGCAGACCACTCTAACACCGACACTACAATAATCCAAACCAAAGAAACAACGTTAAAGCATTTCTAAGAGACTAATTAGTGTCGGTGTTAGAGTGGTCTGCATATAGTCCAAATTTGAATCAAATCTAAGTTTGTGATACATTGTAAAGAAAACATTGTCCAATAAACATATCACTAATATCGTACTACTAGTAGTATCACATTACAACAACTTTAAGACGCATTTGTAGAAGCTTGGAGAAAAATTCCCTGGAAATGTATGAAACATTGATAGAATCATTGCCACGTCGTTGTAGAGCTGTAATCAACAGCAGAGGCTTCCCAACCAAACATTAATTGTTTATTATAAAACGTTTGTACCATTTAACTTCATTATTTATTGTTTCGTTACCTTTGTTCATATTTATGCTAATGTTTTTTTTCTGTTTCTAATTAGTTGTCCACCTTAGTTCGTTGTGCTGCTTCATTTTATTTTATAAAGTATACTAGTTTTTACATAAACGGTTGTACGATATTTCCAAAACTGACATAGTAATACTTCATGATGGCGATACATTATAGATAAATAGGTATAAGCCCTCTATAATACGTAAAACATTAATTATCAAGTTAAATTGTACTAAAAATAAAAGTCACACTTGGTGTTTCTAATTATATGTCCACCACTGTATATTTATTGGCCACGTGATCAAACTTCTCATTTTATAACTAATCAACGGGAAAATGAGATAGCCTCTAATAAACTAATTCGTCGTTTTTACAACGCCAACTAAATTTTTGGGCACTCCGACACGGATAGGTTAGGTTCGAAGGGGATGACGGGGGGTAGAGTGAGCGAACGAAGCCCCCATCATCCCCTTCGTGTTAGGTTAAGTACTTTAAACCCTGCAGACCTAAAGGAAATAGGGGCTCCGTCGACTCTGTTTTGTTTTTCATTTGTTTTTATTGTGAAATTGAAAGTGGGTGACGAACAGTGGCTTACATAGAAGATAACCAGTGGCTAAGATAGTATCATTAAGACGCTCGTTAATTGTGGCTGACTTAGTAATTTAGAAGCCAATGTAGATTTTTAGAGGCGAATAATGCTATTAAAAAGAAGTCTGTTTAATTAGCACCCTTTTGAATTCCGTTGACTGTTTGTCGTTTTTAGGGTTCCGTAGTCAACAAGGAACCCTTATTTTTTTTTTATTTATTAATTCTTTCGCACAAAATTAGTACAGAGGCGGACTTAATGCCATAGGCATTTTCTACCAGTCGACCTTAGGGTGGTGCAGAGAAAAACATGGTAGGTGCACTTAATAGTATTAGGTGTGTGATGCGATGGGATTTTTGCTAATAATATTTACACTTATAAATATAAAAATACAAATTAAATAGTCCAATAAATACTAGACCCCTTACAGTTTTGCCATGTCCGTCCGTCTGTCCGTCCGTCCACAGCTTAGCTCAGAGACTCTTAGTACTAGAAAGCTATAATTTGGCATGGATATACATTAATCACGCCGACAAATTGGTAAAACAAAACAATGAAAAAAAAATGTTTTTAGGGTACGTCCTTTACACCTAAAGTGGGGATGCTTTTTTTTCTCGTCTACCTCATGGTGTGGGGTGTTGTTGGATATAGGTCTAAAATACTGCGGGTTTGTGAGTACAATTTTTCGATTAAGAGATCCGTTTCTGAAATATTAAGCTTTAAAGTGCGTTTTGAAGTCAAGTGTCCCTCCCCCGGCCAGCTAAACTTTCTTTTTTCTTTTTCTTTTTACACGTGCAGTCTGTGGATCAACTTTACGCGGCGGGCTTACAACGCTCTACGTCTTAGAATAATAACGCCTATTCTAAGCTCTACGTATTCAGTACAATGACGCTCTGAGGGCAGTGTTAAAAAAACCCAGGTACTGCAGTGCTTCCGCAATGTTTGCGGATGCTTCAGTCGACGATTTCTTCTCCATCATTAGGAAAAGAACTGCGTCGATGATGAGCAGGGTCCGTGGTAGCACCAACACTGTCCTCAAAACGTTAGCGTGCAAAATAAACAGTCCTTTTACTGTGTACTGGGCAAGTGTACACCTGCACAGAAATAGGAAATAATTTTTTGTAATTATTGTGTAACTTGTTTTGTTTACTAACAAATTACTAACACCTTGTTATATTTTTTGTGTATACTACTAACAATACTACTAACGTGTTCTTTGTAAAAATGTATGGACGTATGTCTGAAATAAAGATAAATTATTATTATTAAATTATTATTATAAACGGTTAGTTTTGGATATGTGAAAAAATTCGCGGTAGTAGTATACACGAAATTAAAAGGAAAACTATCACAGCTAAGTAGGCTTTACGAGTAGGTAATAGTCGACCAACTTATAAAAGTAAAAATTTCGTACAAATTCCATTGAAAAATTACGAAGCCCTCTTCTTAGTCCACATTCTTGTGCAACTACGGAACCCTGTTACTGCGCAAGGCCTGACTGAAATAGTTTATTCGTTACAGGAGGTATTTAGAGGTACATCCATGATAAAATCTACGTATTTACTTAAAAACTACCTATTCTGATTTCTGATGAATAATCTTCTCTTCTCATCTTCTTTCAGCCGAAAGACGTCCACTGCTGGACATAGGCCTCCTCCAAAAGGGGGGGGGGTTGCCATAATCGCCACGCTTGGCAGGCAGGTTGGCGATCGTAGTATGGTTGTTAAAGTACTCAGAGAATACTGCTGCCCATCCTCTAGTGAATCCCTTAATCGCCTTTTACGACACCCATGAAGAAATGTCCGGCACCACACAGACGTGATGAATAATATAACATGTAATTTACCTGGAGCCGGTTTCAAATGTGGTAACATTGCTTCCTCCCTTTCCTCCTGTGTGATTCTCTTTGCTCTCTTAGCATCTGATTGTCCAGCGGCAGGCTCTTCTGTTTCTTCCCCAGGTTCTTTTGTTGACTCGTCTGTACTCTCTTGGCTTTCCATGGACACTGAAGTAGATTTGACTCCCCTAGGTCTCTCTTCGTCGGTCATTGATAATAGTTCTACTGATGCTCTGATCATACCGCTTTCTGGTGACAGTTTTGCTGCTAGTTCAGCTGTAATATTAAATACAGGAGATAGGAATTGTGACTTGCTATGGCTTAAATCACTGTTTGTCTTCATCTTTACAAGAACAAAACAGTTAAGGGGGATTCATATATTGAGTGTGGAACTTTATAGGATTCCTAATCTATTGGGTTAAATTATACAAGGTTAGTCAGAAAGGGGGTACTAATCCGAAAGGGTGTTAAAGTACCCATAATAATGTTTAACTTTTATTCTACCATTTGCCCCAAAAGTCGAAAGTTAATAGTAGAATACTGGTATTCGGCCACATCTGGTTAGACTGGAAGCTAATCTCAACATATTTGGATAAAGGCTAGGCAGGTTGTTTTAAACATTATTGATTGATTTAATATTGTATTCTGTTACTCTGCCTTAAGTTTTCAAGAGCTGAACAACTAACCTGGTATTTGAGAAGTCAGTAGTTTCCATTTCTGCCATATCTCATAAGGGTAGGGTGCGAGATGCCGGTCCAAGTTGAACAGGTTATCTTTTAGGCGCTGAATGCTTTCCTCTGTGATCTCATCTTTGCTCATGTCCTCCGTCTTTTTGTCCCACATTTTGACTAGAAACTCCTTTTTATGGAAGTAATGCATGAAGCCCGATCTGGAAATATATTATAAGAATAAGGTAGGTTGCCGGAAATATATTGTGAAGGGCGGGATGGTTGACATATGTCAGGCATGCCACTGTCCGGGCGAGTCCCACAGGCATATTATTTCCGGTTGTTCTCGTCTTGCTAACGGCGAGTACTTGCATAGGCATAACCAAGTGGCCAGGATTATTCATCAGCAACTTGCTTTGAAATATAACCTTGTGGAATCGGAGGTACCGTACTACAAGTATGTGCCCGACCCAGTTCTCGAAAATGGTCATATCACGTTGTATTGGGATCGATCTATCATCACTGACAGGACTATTGTCGCCAATAAGCCTGATATAGTGGTGATAGACCGATCAGAACGCCGCACAATGATTGTTGATGTTACCATCCCGCATGATGAGAACCTCGTGAAAGCTGAGAAAGATAAACAAATCAAATATTATTATCAAATATTATATTATAATATTCGATCGTGTCGACCACAAGATCCTCTTAAGAAAGATGTATGCATATGGTGTGAGAGGGAATGTGTACAAACTTATAGAATCATACCTTAACAACAGACAACAATTTACAGAAGTAAGGAGGTTACATCCCATTACAAAAACAGAAGAAATTTATGCTTCTGAATCTGGAACTGCTAAATTTGGTGTTCCTCAAGGGAGTATCGTGGGTCCTTTATTCTTCCTTGTTTATATAAATGACATGCCTTCGGTAACAAATCATGACATTACACTATTTGCTGATGATAGCACTGTTTTATTCGTCAATGATAATACAATTAATCTAGAATCTGACATTAACCAAACAATATTATTAATTATAGACTGGCTTAAAATGAATAATTTAATGATAAACATTGAAAAAACTAAAATAATGAATTTTAAAATACGAACTCGACGTACGGGTGCATTAAAAATATATTACCTAGATAACGAAATTGAAGAAACTGAAGTAACAAAATTTCCAGGGTTACATATTGACAACAAGCTTAATTGGAAATTTCATATTGACCATGTATGCAAAAAGCTGGGACAGTTTTCATATGCACTTCAAAGATTGGGGAAGATAGCGAATCATACTACTTTACTAACAGCTTACCACGGTTACGTTAGCTCTGTCCTCAGATACGGTGTAATATTCTGGGGCAACAGTGCAGACAAGGAGCGCGCTTTCATTGCCCAAAAACGTTGCATCAGGGCTATATTTAATTTGTATGAAACTGACTCCTGTAAGCCATTTTTTAAAAATATGAATGTTTTAACACTGCCATGTGTCTACATATTTGAGGCCGCAGTATTTGTCAAAAATAATATGAAGATGCATAATTACTACACGCGTATACGGCGTAAGGACAAATTGCGCATAGTAGCTAGCAAGACTCATCTAATGCATGAAAGTATCTTTTGTACAGCCTCACGCATCTTTAATAATATTCCGGGGCCTATTAGAATAATTACAGAAATGAAAAAATTTAAAAAGAATCTCCATAATCTGTTAGTAAACAAGTGCTACTACTCTATAAAAGACTTCCTATCAGACAAATCACTGCTCCAATATAATCCCCCTGTCATGATGCCAGGGTTGCCAACCGTAAAAAAAAATCCCTCGTACTTAAGCAGCTAAAAATCTCGTATTTTGACTTTCAAACCTCGTACATTTATGATGCATCGAAAACGTGCTAAAAACAAAATAAAGGTATATTGAACTACTGGATTTAAGACTTTTTACTCAAAGAAATAAACTATTGCAAGTTTCCTACTAAATAAAAATTCAGTTTGTGTTGTATATTTTTTTTTTTATTGTTACTTAAGTAAAATAAAAAAAAAACAGTCATTGTTTTCGTTGTTATCACTCATAACGATACTTCTATTACACCACTAAACAATTGACGAAACAACGAAAAGACTAGAGTGCGCGCAAGATAAGTCTGCGCGCGGCCGAAATCGGAACTAATAATCATGGTCCACCAGTGTGTGCCGTTTTATCAATTTTGATAGTAGAACTACCTGATTGTATATTTATCGGGAAAATTATGTTTAGCGATAAAAAAGTTAAGCTTAAAAAGCGGTAATTTGAACTTTTGCGATCATGGAAACGTTTAGCACGCCCTCAGTCACGCGCAGAGTTATCTTGCGCGCACTCTAGGTATTTAACAATAAAAATCTTCTTTTTTACAATAACTTCATGTAGCTACACGTACTAACGTACCTAGTGCAAAAACACGGCCGGCATGCAAGGAATGGAACACCTAAGGAACAGAGAAAGAAGAAATTTCCGCTGTGTGACAGAGACGACTTGCGAAGAACGAAATGTTTTACTAGGCAGGGGATTTCCGGTTGACGGGATAGCTACCATATAATCATCGCGTAAATAGGTACGGCAATGAAATTTTTGGTGTAAGAACTTCCTACAAGTTCTGATAGATAGCACTAGTTTTTACTATTTATCTAATGGTGATGCAAAATGTTCGTATGGCCATATATTATCAAAATCTCGTACAAAATTGTACGAGGTTGATAGTGTCCTCGTACCTCGTACGGAAGTCCACAAATCTCGTATTTGTACGAGGAACCTCGTACAGTTGGCAACCCTGCATGATGCGTTCGGTGGCCCACTGATGTGTACCTAGCGATGCCCGATACGTCGCTTTGTATCGATATATCGTATCGTAATGTATCGGAACTCATTGTATCGATACACGATATATATCGTATGTCTTTGTATCGATACTGTAAATATCGTATCGAAATATCGTATTGGATTAAAGAAAAAGTAAACATCTTATCTCAAATGTAGGTTTGCTTTCTAACTAAAATTTACAAAAAAAGAAACAAAACAATCGTTGAAACAAATTATTTAAAAAAATGTAAGAGGACGTACCAACACACACACACTCACACACACACAGTCTTCCACAACTGCCAGTTTTTCAAAACTAAACTTTTAAGAAATAAGAATCTTGACAACCGTTTTGGGTCCAATCTATTTCGATTTTCTGTCAGCGTATTATTAGCTGAACAAAATAAACGCTCAGACGGCACTAGTGTCGCAACCACTGATAGATATTTGAGAGCTAAAGTAACAAACTAATAAATAGTATCCAGTACTAATAAAATAAACAAAGTCAAAAGTAATATTTACATTAACTTACCTATCCGCATCGTATTACAAAAGTTAAAGCCGCACCTACAAGTGTAGGCATTACAATAGAAGAATTTTGTTTACATTTGGACTCTTTGTTACTGTTATCTATCTTAATATTTCATAAACCAAATTAATATCACTCGAAGTACCTAGTCAATACAAAACGATATTTTTGATACGATATTCGGGTGAAACGATACGATACAGCCAAATATCGCATTGCCGTGTATCGATACAAAATATCGATATATCGCATTCCGTTGTATCGATACACCAAAATATCGATACGTATCGGGCATCGCTATGTGTACCTACCTTGATTCGTTCCGTTTTATTTTTGTCTTTTTTATATTTTATGTGAAATTCAATTAATGTAATGCAATTTGTAACAATAATGTAAATTCATAATTAATTTCTATGTAACTATTGTATGCCCAAAGGGCGGGACATAGCTGATCACCATATCACTATTTAAGACCTGTATTGTGTACCTACCTATGATCCACAATAAAGATATTGAATTGAAAAAAAAAATATCTTGACTTAGCGCACGAGGTTGTCAACATGTGGGATGTGGATTCGGCAACCATTGTGCCGATAGTAGTAACGGCCAATGGCCTAATGGCCAAGAGCCTCGACCAACACCTCAAGAGGCTCTCGTTAGGTGGCTGGATCAAGGGCTTGATGCAGTAAGCAGTCCTCCTCGACACGGTGCGTATTGTGAGGAGGTTCCTGTCTCTGGAGCTCTAACCACCGGTAGCTTGGACCCTGCTCCCGATGTCGGTGGACCCCTATTTTTTATATTTTTAAATGTTTTGTTTTTATTTTTATAATGAAATATTTAAAAATGTAACTTATAAGTTTAAAAGATGAATAAAAGTAGGTTGTGTCTTATTCTTGTTACATCTTCTAACAATGATCATTCATTTGTACGTGGCACCCTACACATTGGAAATAATAAAGATTCTCATGATACCAGTTGATATCTTTACAGCAGCTTTTTCATTAATCACTAATGTGCCAGCGCTGCGGATCAGTGGCGGCCTCTATTGTTTCTAGGATACCGATATTCAATCAGTTAATCTGTTGCATACTATTTTTTTGTGCAAATATACAGCATGTGCTTAGCTGTTTACTTTTTAACTGGTGTGCTACCACGCGTCGTCCGAGGATGACACCGCTATTGTTTATCTATTGTGTCTATGTTTACGGTGATTGAGTGATTAAACACATTTCTGTGTTGCTGGAGAGTTTGTTGTGCTTCTTCTTCACAGCATAGACATTAGGAAGTAATGAAGGGTGGACGTTTTGAGGGCTGTATTTTGTAACATTGACTTTTTTTTTTTTTTTTTTACAAAAAAACATTGCCCCACACTAAGATTTCTCTTGTATCGTGGGTGCGTTTACAGACACAAATCTCACAAACAAACGCCCAGACCTGAAACAACCATTTGTAGGCCATACAAATTTTTGTTCCGTGTGGGAATCGAACCCACGACCCGTAGCGCAGAAGCCAATCGCTTAGCCACTGCACCAAACGTGTTGTCAAAACTTAACTCGACTTTTAAAAGAACTAATTAATTATAGACTATTTAGAATGAATTGTTTGAAGTTCAACAGTGCAGTGTGGCCAGTTTCTATTCACCAAAATTAAGACCTAGACTAATGCCTTTAATACTCTGATAATTACTGACTGGGTATAAAATTTCAACATGTGTATCAACAAATACTTTATTGGGATCTTATTGGATTAGTTTTGTCACTTTCCAAGTTGATTTGATTAATAAAAATAGCTGTCTATCTTGATAGATAGATTTAAAACATAGTGGAGAAGTAATATAACAAAGTATGACTCCACCACCATGCTTGATCCTGATTAATCATACAGAAATGAGAGTGGTAGTTTGTTATTAAAGAGAATATTATCAACATAGGCAGCTTTGTCAGGCAATAACACAGGTTACATTATTACACTTACACCTTCTCATTTGATAAAATGTTATGATGCAATTCCATAACATTCTTGTTGTGGCTCATCAAAGTAAAACAAGGAATATTACAGATTGTCTGTTTACAACATGTAAATTGTTTATTATTGTCCTGATCATCATGTTTGACTCGTTCAGGGTTTGTATATGAAGTACTTACCGTGGTGACACATCTCCAGTGCCTTTGCTCACTCCAGAATAATGAATATAGTGTAATCCAGGCGGTATCATTTTAACTCCGCGAAAATCTTCTTCTGTATTCCAACATTGCATATCGATACCAAATTGTGTTTCTTGAGGCACTCCGAGGAAAACAAATGTTCCTCCTTCAACCAAAAGCTTTTTCGCTGTTTCTTGGTCCATTTTGCACTGTTAAGCCGACACAAATCAATAAAATGTGATAAAAATACAACCAATCGATAACAATATGTTTACATTCGGGAAATGTCAAATTGTCATTTTGTTTGACATTAATGACATTCCTCGTGGTTCAGCTAAAGATTTTGAGGTCACTGCACAGTGCATCAAAGTCAAGAAATTAATGAATTTTAACATAAACAAAATAATTATAAGAACCATATTGTGGCAAATTGTAAAATCTATACTAATATTATAAAGAGGTAAAATTTGTTTGTTTGTTTGTTTGTTTGTATGTAGGAGGTAATCTCCGAAACTACTCATCCGATTTCAAAAATTCTTTCACCAATAGAAAGCTACGTTATCCCTGAGTGCTATAGGCTATATTTAATTATCAAAAAAATAGGGATGCGTAAGAAAAATACAATAATGTAACCCAAGGTATCAAAAATTTGCTTATAAAAGTTATTATTTGGCGTGCGCTGCGAAAACTATTGATGATACATAAAAAGAATGTACTACATGTTTATAGTACTCTTCATTATCCACAGAAAGTTCGTAAGGGCATATGTCCAACTATTATAGTTAAGTCACATCAACCGTTTTTTGTTCAAATTAGTCGATCAAAACACGGGTAGAATCGAAAGATGAAGACATTCCTATCATGATATTAATCCTTAACCAAGTAAATAGCTTCTTAATCAAGGCTGATTATGCACATGTAAAATGCTCTGTAAATTATTCGAATCGGATTTTTCGTTTAGAAGTGCTAAAAGTAAGAAAAATCTAGAACATGCTTTGTGCTGACGTTTTATCCATTTACCTATAGATGGCGTTGTGCAAATACATCATTTTTCTGAATCACGGTGTTAAGATTCTCCGTGGATTGATGACCCTCTGGATTTATTATCATATTAATTTTGTAGGATGTAGGATGTTTGTTGACATTTTTTGAAATTGGTTTCTGGTTAGAAATAAATGAAGAGGTGTTTCAGCGTTTTTGCAACTTTAACCTCTAAGAGCCATTACGCATTGCATCCGATCCGAATCCGTGAAAATACGGATGTAAAAAATTCGGACCGAATTCGGATATTGCTTTACGCACTGCATCCGATCCGAATCCGAGAAAATGGCGATCTAGAGTAAAAATCTCGGACCGAATTCGGATGTTGCTTACGCACTATTCCGATCTCTGATTCAAATTCAAACAATTCGTCAATTGTTCTTCCGAATTAGAAACTCACGGATGACGGATAGAAATCGGATGACGGATGCCGGATGTAGTGCGTAAACTACCATACAAATAGTTCTATGGCTACTTCGGAACGTATTTTCACGGATTCGGATCGGATGCAGTGCGTAACCGCTGTTAGGGGGTGAAATAAGTGTTGAAAGTTTGTATGAGAAATCTGGTAGTTTTGAAGATAGAAGCATAGATTTAAAAATGTAGGCTTTTGGTGAGAAATAAATATATACGAGTACGTGTTTCAGCGTTTTTGGAAATTCTACCCCTAAGGGATAAAATAGGGATGAAAGATTTTTTTAACTTAAAAGCATGAAATCAAATGATATAGGTACTGGTTAGAAACAAAACTACACGTGTTTAAGCGTTTTTGGAAATTCAGCCCATAAGGGGGTGAAATAAATGTTGAAAGTTTGTATGAGAAAATTAAAGTTTTTTCAAAAATAAAAGCATGAAATCAAATAACAGGGTTTTTGGTTAGAACTATATGTACACGTGTTTGAACGGTTTTGTAAATTCAACCCTTAAGGCGGTGAACAGTGCCGGATTAATCACGTAGCAAGAGTAGCAATTGCTGCGGGCCCTGCGCGAAAGGGGGCCCCGCATATTTAAACCCACTCATCCCTGCCTGAGCGTAATTTTTTGAGTGAAACTTATCACGAGAGTCCAACGAAAGTGTTCAGGTGATAAGGTTGAGATTTGATTTGTGGTATTTTGGAAATGAAAAGACGTGTGATTCGTACAATTATCTATTGGACACTAAATAATATGAACGTAGTAATAAGCATGAGGGACACAGAATTATAGACATAACATTAGCTAGCTATAGAAACATTATGAACCAAACAGAAAGTGACAGCACTAGACTTATCGGCAACTTAAAATTGAGCATTTGTGAATTTAGCCAAAAGCCATAAATGCACTTAGAATGACATCATGCTTTCGCCAAAACGCGAAAAAAATTCGCGCTCGCTTCGCTCGCGCTGCTGTTACGCTTTGTGCTACTCCACTCGATTATTTTCTTTTGTATATTCAAACAAACCATTTCATTACATTTATTTATTTAAGAAATTAAGCCTCAAAACTTAAATAGCAATGAAAAAGTAATGATTAAAAAAACACGCTTATAATGCTAATTTACACTTTTCAGGCGTGTATTACGGCTTTTTTATTTCGTGTTAGTTTATTAGTTTTTACGTGCTTTTGTGTTGTTATTTATGTTTTGACGATCGCCCGATCGCTTTGAACTGGGTGCGTCTCATATCATATAAAGGTATTTGGTATATTTTCATTTCAATAACGTTCACAAGATTTATTAAACGTGAGTTATACCAACTGTTGATATAATTTCCTTAGATATAACATTTATATACTCGAATACTCATTTCGTCTAATATTATTAGATATAACGTTCATCTGATCGAAAATCATTTAATATAAAACTCTTTTGAACTAACGCTTACTCATTGCATGTTTACATCCAAGTAGGACGGAGTGACTAGATTAGGGTACCCCGACCAGATGGGTTAGGTTAGGTTAGAACTGTGACCACCAACGCGCGAGCCGAGCGAGCGAAGCGAGCGTGCCGCGGGAGCGGCCGGCGAGTGCTACATCCAAGTTGGTTCCAATTACTAGGTTAGGGCACCCCGACGAAATGGATTAGCTTGGGTTAGGTTAGAAGGAACTGATTTTGTTGATTTTATGTATTTGCTCCTAATAGGCTAAATAAGTTTTGTGTTATTTGAGTGGTATACCGAACGATTTTATATTCAATGTATGTTATGCTTATAAAAATTAGTTATTTTAAAATTATATCTAAAGTTTATTATATTTAGTAATCGTTATATCAAATAAAATTATTGATTCAGTTGTTATATCTTCTAAATATTAGAGATTTTGTAATTATATCATATTTTACTTACCCCTTTGAACTAATACAAAATCAGTGTAATACTACTGTTTTATAACAGTAAAATTAAAAAGTAATGTAACTCAAGGGCCCCCTTTCATATTTGCTACGGGCCCCGCGCTGTCTCAATCCGACACTGGCGGTGAAATGATAAGGGTTGAAAGTTTGTATGAAAAATCTGGTACTTTTGAAGTAAGAAGCAGGGGAGAAATTGACTGACTGGGTGACTGATCTATAAACGCAGAGCCTAAACCGAAAAAAAAACGAAAAATTAAAAATTTCAAGTTTCTTACCCCAGTTTAGAAACTTGAAATTTTGATAGGTAGTAAGTACCTCTAATAACGTAGGCACACATTAAGGAAGGGTTTTTGGAAATTACACATCTAAACGGGTGAAATGGGTTGTTAACGTTCATATGGAAATCCTTATTCTATGGGGTTATTGACTTGAAATTTGGCATAAACACTCTTCAAAGTAAATAATAAAGAGTAGACTTTTTGAATTTTAGAACTACACTAAAAAGAGGCTTAACGTTGGTTCAAAATTTCACGCAAGCGAAGCTGCGGGCAAAAGCTAGTTTTATAATAAACTTAGTAATACGTGTACAACTTTTTTTTTAAATCGAATTTCCAAGTATTTCCAAAGATTCCATATTGGTGCAATCTGTTTTTTTGTAGAACGAAAAAGGGTTTTTTCTGGAACGGAGAGCAAAAACAAAACGCGGATTTTCAAAGATGTACCTACTAAAGATTTCTGAGAACGTTTTGAACGGTTTTAAAGTACGCATCTTATTGGTTTGTTGCTAATCCCTACTAATATTATAAATGCGAAAGTAGCTCTGTCTGTCTGTCTGTGATGCTTTTACGCCTAAACCGCTGAAACGATTTTGATGAAACTTGTAGGTACAGAGATAGTCTGGAACCTGGAGAAGAACACAGTCTACTTTTATCCCGAAAAATACGGAATACGCGATAAACGAAATCGCCGCGGGCGGCGGGCGAGGCTGCGAGCGACCTCTAGTTTGTTATTGATTGATCCGATACAATCAGTTGTAGGTATTTGTAGTTCCTTGAATTTCCCTCACTGAATACTTACCTAGTGAACAGGTCCTATTTATTTGCTTACTTCACAGCCGCCAATAAGTTTGCATCGAACTGCACATAATGTAAAATTGCAATTTTACTTTACTTTTAATTTTGCCTTACAGGGTAAGCCTGAGTGAATAATCGAATTACCTTAACATTTTTTTAACAGATCATTATTCTTCTGAGTTGTAAACATTATAGTAGTTTCAGATTGTTTTTATTCTTATTTTATTGCTTGACGGTAGTGGTATAGTTATACTTTTCATTAAGTAACTATGGAGTTTTAAATATCTGCATTCTTAACTTTGGGAGCTTTGGGACTTAGAGCATATACCTACTTTGGGATGATGATAATAACGTTCTTAATTTTTGTTGATGTTTTGCGAATATTCACCCGCCTACATACCGATAATGTATTTGTGTACTGTAGGCCTACTTTCTGATATTGTATTTGTGCAGCGTGAATCCGAAAAATTCATGCCGATCACGCCAGGCTTTCCAGGTGGTGTAAGAGCGTACAATATCTGGCTTCCATAATGATCTACCACATCTTTAAGCGGTGTTCCCTGCCGGCTCAGATGACCGACAGTTGAGGGCATGGCATGGTGGGTACAACTGTTAGGTCTGTGACCGTTGCCTGTTCGCGAACAAGTCTGCGGATACCAACCAAAGTGTTGAATACTATGTACTGCGATGGTCTGAGCAGCAGAGGAGGTACTTATAGATGCATGGATTAGGTAGGTAGTTAGATGGTCAGCATCGTATTTGTATTTCCATGCTTAAGTGTGTTCGGCACGCTCGGAAAAAGTAGATAGGTACTTACCTACTTTTTCCATTCACACAAATGAATATACAATTATACCTACATATCTAAAGAAACCCAACAAATGCTTAAAAAAATCGCTAAGGGGTAGTGCATAGGTACCTACGTACGAAAATTGCACCGATCCCAAAGAGGTTTGTTTTCCACTTGTGATTTCGTCAGACGAGCGAGCACACTCGTTCGAATAGTTTGCGTTCGTTGAAAAATTCCCACCGAAATTTTAGTCTGAATTTTTTTCGAGTTCTCGCGTCGAGTGGTTAACACAAAAAGCTAGATGTCGAGCATTACGCAGCACCTGCATTTTTGTTTTAGTACTGATTTTTTTTGACTAATTATTTTCAACAGGTGACGAATTCAGCGTCTCGAGCACCACTAGCGGCGGCGAGACGGAGCGGCAATCAGAAAAGCGCTTTAGTTTAGCTGTCGCTTGCAATTAGTGGATTTTATATAGGTACCTACCAGACGATCCTACTATAATGAATTTTAGCTTTATTTTGAGGTTTTAATTATCGTTTTATCCACAGAACAGATAAAGAGGTTAGAAAGGAAATAGTTCCTGATTTGTATTAGAACGCGTGTCGCCGCTTTTCTCCCACTCTTTAACTCTACTACAAGCAAGAGCCCAATACGTACGCGCATTACGCACACAAATAAACCACACGCACATAGATTTCGAGTTTGCTATTAGTTGTCACACTAACGCAAATACTGCGTTCGACGTACACTCACACACGCGCAAATTCAAATTTATTTCTCATACATGTTACGGCGACCAAAAGGTCGATTACTTATATCGATAAAATTACTATAGTTTTGTTACATTAAGGGCCGATTTTTCAATCCTCAGATAAAATGCCTGATAACTACCTGACGAATAAAGTTATTTGGCTGTTTAACTGCCTGATAATTGTTTGTCAATTTTTCAATTGCCATTTATCTCACGAATTACTATCTGACCGATTTCATTGGCTTTAGCAACGCTAACTTCAGGGAGGTGAGATAAATATATGGCATAAACGAACGTTAGAGCAGGCCAGACTATTTCAATTACCTGCACAGAGTCTAGAGTACATTAATTACCTGTATGGCAAAAATGACACTGTCAGACTATCTTTCTGTCATGTCGTGTTATATATTTTGATTGTAAATCAATATTATAATATATTTATATGTTTATTACAATGGAATCAAAAAAATAGAGAGCGTTCGGCGAATTTTAATAGTGCTGTAATTCAATTCCTCATAAGTTTAATCGAAAAATACAAACACGTTATAGAAATAAGAAGACCGATGCGGTGACGAATAAATACAAAGAAAAGGATCTGCATGGAGAAAAACTGAGAGCTCATTAAATTCAGGTGGAATCGCAACCAGTGTCCTTTCATGGAATACATTAAAACTTAAGTATGAGGGAATTAAAAAAAGTACCAAAAAAAGTCCTCTATGCAGACAGGAAATGTTCAGAACCGAAGCCCGAAAGTCTGACTACCAGTTCCACCAAGAGCTATCGTGTTATCTACTAACTGGGTGATGGAGGTCAGATAGGCAGTCGCTTCATATAAAATACTAGTATTCGACTGCATCCGGTCAGACTGGCAGACGATCCCAAATTCCCAACATAGTTCGCTAGGAAGATTTACACTATCAATTACTACAGCTCTGTTATGTAGCCATGAACCCATTTCGCAGTATTTTTTTGTATAATAAACGATTGAAAACTTAACCATTGTTTGATGCTTGATTTTATCCTCTACCATTATTTATAAGTAAACATTGCACAGACTCTAAAAGTCTGATTGGCGATGGAATTCTTTTGAATCCAACACTGTAAAATGATTGAGCATGTTTTTTTTTTTATCAGGCCTTTATCCTCATTGATTCCCTCCACCCGGGAAAGGCGAAGGGTTATGTATGCCGCTAGCTGCACTAGCTAAAAACCCACGGTGTGCCTTCTCCTCACCTATGGCCGGGGTCGTGGGATTCGCAGCTGCATGCACTGCATCCCCGGCAGGCCTCGGTCCGCCAGCCCCTGTCGGACCTCTCCTTCTGTGGGGCTTCGTTCCACGTCCTTCTGAGAGGCGCGCACGGAATACTGTGCGCCGCCTTCTCGGGCCTGTTACTGGTCGGGCGTCAGGTCCAATAACCCGCCACCCGCAGGCCACACACTAGGGTGGCCGGAGAACGTCGCGCGCCCTCCGGCGGAAAATGATTGGGCCTGGATGTGACAATTCTTACTTTCCTTCCTGGATTTATGTATTCATAAAATTTATCAGAGCTTCTTGCTCAATTATTGCCAGATCATCAGTGCTATCAAATAATATACATCCATTTTACTTTGATGAAAACGCAAACCCAAGAATTGTCTAGTAAAATTATATTTTTTGTTTACATCATCAGTCATCGAATAAAACTATCTACTGAATAAGCGGTTATCTGGCCGTCAAAGGTAAAGATAAAGTTATTCCTCAGGTAGTCAAATTATTCGTCGAATAAAGCCTATCTGACGATTGAAAAAATCATTTTTTTGCTATCTGTTGAATAAATGCTATTTGTCTGTTTATCTGAGGATTAAAAAATCGGCCCTAAGTTTTGCAATTTTTCGCTCTAATTTTGAGACCCTCGAACGGGGTACGAATAGTGTGAACTTCCTCAACACATTTAAATAATAATGTCAAATTAAGGGGAACATCCGATATAGCCGTGAAATTCAAATTTTCTTTAGTTTTTTGCTAATTGCAGGTCTGTTTTACGTCATAATTATGTTGTTTGCACCCGTAACAATTATTATGAATCATCATCATAATGCAGTAGATAACATGTTTTTATCGGAAACAATTCTATTTTCGAGCATCGTAAACCTAGAAAAGTAGCTATACTTACGACTTTCTTATTGAATATATTATTGAGTAACCGTTACCGGCGCAAATCGCATTTTGAATAGTATAAACGTTAATAAAAGCTACAATTTGCAAAAAACTAAAGAAATTTCGATTTTTGTTTTCCCGTAGGCGTATTAACATAATATAATTTAATTAATTTAATTTGAATAACCCTGTGAATTGTAATTGCATAATTTTCTGCAAAATATTAAGAACAAATTGTGCCACATTTAATAGGTATCCATTCAATTCTACCAGTTGTCTCAATCCAGTTTTCTTTTGTCTAGACCTGTTGGAAACCTAAAAATAAAATGTAACATATAATTCGTGGCAATAAACAAAGTTATTTTAATTATAATATTACTGATAATAATCATTTGTAGATATACACACATATTTAATACCGATATTGTTTACAACTTGGTACAACACTATCGATACGTATGGATTTCGCTGAATTAAAACAATTGCTCGCTGCACTCGACTTTCGCATTGAACGCAATACATTGCGCTGTCGCTCACGTAGTACAAGATGGTACCCATATATTGCAAGCAATGTATAATTTTGCATCTGTGTGCGAGTGTATCGTTTTTTTCTACAAATTACATAATACTATTGCAATAATTACAAATATCACTGATATTATAAGGTTTTTGGACATGCCGGTGAAAAGAAATCCCTTCTCTGGCTACACTACTCAACTAGCTTCTTTTCCGTCACGTTATAATAATGCAAGACGGCATAATTCTTTTTTTTCGCGGATCTCCGTACGCTGTCACAATAAGAGCGCGACTGTTGACCGGTAAAACAAATTTCGGTTGACATATGAGCGTCTGCTCATATGTGCGGCGCGCCTGCCCCGCCCACAAGGCCCTTCTAACGTCTTTTATCTGTTCTGTGGTTTTATCTATCTTCTAATTGGAAATGTCTTGTTTCTTCCTGGCACTAAAGAACGGCAGTGAATGCAGTGATGCATCATTATACCTCGGACTTGTAAAGAAAAATGACAGTGAATTCTCAAAGACAGTAGTGGTAGAAAATAACATAACATCACACCTATTATATTCCCCGAAGGGTTGGGCAGAGGTGTATAGTATACCCTCATTTCGCCGTAATGTTTAAGTCTCATGTAATAGAGGGCGAGCCTATCGCCATGAACCGGGCTCAAATCCAGATTCCGGGCTGCTACTGAGAAATTCTATCCGGAAGAACACAATAATAGTGCCCGACCTGGGTATCGAACGCAGGACCTCACGCTCAGCAGTTGCGTTTCCTACCACTAGACCAACGAAACTAGTTCATCGATATACAGGGTGAAATTGTAAACAGTCGACAAACCGAAATGGGAGATTGTACTCATCACTATGAACAACTTTTACTATGAGAACAAACCTGAAATCGCGAAAAAAAACAGCTATTCCCTACATTTATGTTCGCATAACTCGTCAAAATGTAGGAAACAGCAGGATTTTTTTTATCGCGATTTCAGGTTTGTTCTCTTATTAAAAGTTGTTCATAGTGATGAGTACATCTCCCATTTCGGTTTGTCGAGTGTTTACAATATCACCCTGTATAGACATGATAATATTTATTTACATTATTTACCTATCCAGCCGCCTAAATGTTTCGAAAGCTACACCTACAGCTACAGTTCGAACTTGGATGAGTTTCATTGCTGTCATGGTGGAATTTTTGAGCGGCGTTGGTTCCGTACAATACCTGCCTGTATGTCCATCAACCGGTCTGTCTCAAAAAATTGGCTCGCTTGAAAGTTCATCAAAGTGAGTGATGAATATTGAAGTGAACCAATGCCAAACATTTTCACGGGTTGTTGCTTTTAGTATGTAGAACTGCTATCACGTTTACGTTTCGATTCTATGGAGCACAGGAAATAGAAAAATGGTTGAAGGTATTCATATTTTTTCCTTCATTTTATGACGGCACAATTAAGGTTTAAAACATTTATGAAATGTTGTATCAACTCAAACAATGTATTTACTTCAACATTTCTGAGGTAATATGATTCATCAAATTATCCATTTTCATCAAAGTTAATAGGTACCAATTTACATTTTTATAACAACTGAAATCCAAACATTTCCTGAACAAAAATAAATGAGATATCATAATGAACGCTCAAAACTCGTTATGGAAATTATTTTTAAATAAAATAGGGTGAGATTTATTTTTTGCTTTCAGCAGATTGTTCTTGTATTGTTGTGCCCGATAAAAAAATCTGATGTCAGTTGCAGCTTCTGGTTGGTCCTGAAACGGACCCCAAGGCCTCTTGTTCACGGCACCGTTTTTTAACCGTACGGTGTATTAGCCGCGTCGTAGAAAAATCGTGTGAGCTTGTACACGACACGGCAAACCACCAGCCTAAACTGATTTAAATCCATTTTGTAACACAAAATGAGCGTTGGAAAGCTGTCATGCAATAATTGCCCGTCGCGAAAACGTCCGGTGTCGTTAACAAACTCTCATAGACTACAACACTAATGTAAATCAAACCGTGCGCAAAAGAGGAGTAGCCACGGTGCTTACGGCGGTGCTGGCGTGCCGTTGGGCCGCCGTGTCCGTCAACAAACTTCTATAGTAGTCCATACTACACTGATGACCGTACCTACACACGTCTAATTAACCGTGGGTTTTACGGCGAAAAAACGTGTGTGAACAAGAGGCCCAACATTGTTGTAAAATACTAGGCACATGACGACCTACCTCGTTCTACCATGTGGTATTCTGCGCTCATTGTTAGCGCTTGAGTAGTCTCTTTCGTCATCTCATGTCCATACAATTGAAGGCGTTAGACAACAGTCTAAATACAACAGTCCGTTAGTACTTAACTGAGATCAGCTATATTATGGATGAAAAACTGGAGCGTATGGCCAGTTCCCTGGCAACCCGAAGTTAGCAAAAAGCTGGCAATCGTTTCAATTTAATCGAATTACTAGCCGTCCTTTTCCACTTCAGGGTTTCGATATATCCGATTTTTGATATCGCTGACGAATAGAGACTCTCAGTGGGTATACACCTGGGAAATTAGGATGTAAATTTCCATTCGCTCGCTCTCGCGGACCTATATTCACGGATTCTTTGTTTTCATTGGAAATTTAAGAATACGAAGTCTCAGGGGCCCTTCTGCGCAAAGATAGCAGGATTAGGCCGCGAGGGACGACGGAACATAGAAAAAACATGCATACTAGGTACCTAAACGTCACACCTTACGTTCCTTAATAGATTTAAAGAGTTCGAAACATGCCTGACATGCTGTTTTGGTTATGATTGCTTTGTTAGAAATAAAAGGTTTGTTGCAGAAACTCCTTCAAATTTTTACAGTCAATCTTACATAGGGGCCTCCTTTTAAGTAAAAGATATACCTGTGCTAGGAGGCCCCGCTCTTCATTGTCAAATTATAAAATTAATGGCAAAAGAAATCATAAGAAAAATATAAAATTAAACAAGATAAGATAAGATTATTGTTGACAATAAACCTCATTGTTTGATTCGAAACATAACTCTAATCATTTAAAAGCGTTACGTCGAAGTTTTTCTCGTAACACTAGCCAATGTATCTGTTTGTTTGGTTGTAATTTTCTTCTGTGCAACTTCATCCAATACACCTACGAAAGCATCCAACCGTATCTAAACATACATTGATATATAATAACTTAGTAACCTGTACATTAATGTACATCGACAGCACGTCTCGGAAGCACTCCGGACTCCGGAGACATGAACGCTATTAAAAGTTCCACTAACTCTGCGAGAGTAGCGACGCAACTAGTTTATGTTAGAGACCTATCTAAACACCAAATAGCCTCGGATGTAATTCTTACAACGGGTAGAGTATAATGGATGTCATTTTGATAGTTTGAACCACGAAAGAAAATCTCAGGGGAGTTAGAATGAGGGGATGTTATTTTAGACTTGGCTATGATATGTTTTATAATAAATTGTATGTAGCTAATGGAATGGATATGCAATCGAGCAAATGCTTTGATAAGCATTGATAACTGGCATTAGTTGCTAATTCTAGCATTTTTTTAATGCCAGTATTGTTTAAAAAGTGCACAGTAAACGAAGCTTTAGACGAACCGAATTAAATGTTATAAGTTTAAACTGGAACAGTATAACTATACTCTACTAGCTTTTGCCCACGGCTTCGCTCGTGTTTATATAGAATTTGACAATCAACTCTTAACACACTACTAAAGTTTCTACAAGGTTAGTCAGAAAGGGGGTACTAATCCGAAAGGGTGTTAAAGTACACATAATAATGAATAACTTTTGTTCTACAACTTTTCCCAAAAGTCAATAGTTTAAGAGAAACAGTTGTTCAAAAATCTCAAAAAAAAAAACTCTTAAATCTATCTATACCCAGTTATGATCAGCTGTGTTTACATTTTAGGTCATATTTGGGGTCATGAATTAGAAGCACCATTTTCTGAATTTGTAACTAAAGCGGGAAAAAGAATTTTTGAAAAAACTAAAATCATTTTATTTGGTTTTTTTTTTAAATTTTTTAATTTTAACACTTGCTTTCAAACAGTCATCAGCGATACTATAAGTGGGCTTCGGATTAGTACCCCCTTCCCGACTAACCTTGTATAATAATATAATTCAATCATGATTCGAAAGACACGTGGCGCCATTTATAAGAACGTTATTATTGTTTTCCTCGGGAACAGTACTTTTTTCCGGATGAAAGGTTCCCTATGTCCTTTTCTGTACACCTGATAAAGTATATGTAAAATTTCAGGATGATCGGTTCAGCGGTTTAGGCGTGAAAGCGTCACAGACAGACAGAGTTACTTTCGCATTTATAATATTAGTAGGAATATTGTACAGATATAGACAGCCATATTCATGAGTTTCAGGTTTCCCAAAGTCAGATAAAAAATAACGACAAAACTCTCATATATTTCAATAAACATGCGCAAAACTCTAAACTTCTTTTGAAACAACCACAGGCTATATTTTACTTAGATTGCGCAATAACCACATGTATTGTGTATGTGTATGTACCAAGACCCTAGTGTTTATAAGTAGCTGAAGCTACTCGGCTGTCCCATTTCAAAACTTAGTAAGGGACACTTTTTACAAAAATCGTTTTATTGCATAATCTTGCTAACCTAGAAAGTCTCTACCAAATACAAAAACACCAGCGTTGAAAACTCACATAATAAGCAGATATATTTAAGCATCGATACGTATTACGTGCCATTCACTGCCTCTGATAATTTTAAAACATAGTAAGTCACTTTAACCACATGGTTTTACCTAACATAAATATTTTTCAAAGGCTGACCGATTTAATGTTTATGCGCTCTCCTGTAAAATTTCGTTTTAAGCCCTTACTAGGTTTTGAAATGGGACAGCCGTACTACTGCGTTTCATATCATATTATCATCATAATTACAGCCCATAGGCATGCTCTGTTGGATACTGGCCTCTCAATAAACGCTCTGTTATGATAACCACCGCAATCTTGGCAGACAGATGAGTGATAGCTGCTGTTCAACCTTTTGAAATAATCCCGGGCCTACTGACGGGACGTCACGGCACGGCATCCTTCGGCATCCCTTGGTGTACGCGCACTCTGATGGCATCTAGCTATGAGCATCCTTCGGCATGCCACGGTATCCGAAGGCATGTTGCGGTATCCTTAGAGATGTCGCAACATTCGTGTAGACCAGGGGTTCCCAACCTTTTCTTGGTCAGGGACCACTTTTATATTATTCTTGTTAACAGGGGCAGGGACCACTATGTAGGTATAATAAAAATAAACTGTAATAATCAAACTGAAACTTTAATTAAAAACTCAATAGGAAATTATTTAAAATCATTCGCGGACTATATTTTGGCGTCTGCGGACCACTGGGAACCATTGGTGTAGACGAACTAGATTAATTAGTTTTTCTTCTGTAATTTTTGTTTAACGAACAATTTTATGATATTCAAGGGTGAAGCGAACCACACTGTCGGTGTTCATGAAAAATGGAAACAACGCGGTAGTATCATTAAGTTGTTTTGTAGTTATGCAAAACTAACTATAGGGCAGAAGTAATATGAGGCGGAGTTTACATCATCAACTACGGTAACCGACTAACGAAATACTAGCTAGAACTTCAACAACTGGGCCACTGGCCGTGCGCTCTCGAAGCATTTAACGTAATTAACGTGAGTCGGACCTTTAGTTAAATTGCTTTATTAATTTATTAGAACAGCTTTCGTGATTGACCGCTGCAGTTGAAATTCAGAGTTGCGAAGTGCATCTATAAATCTGGTACCTCGTTATGTATTCTATGTTAGGTTTATGTTAGCTTCGTTGTGGGACCTTGGTTATACCTTTTTCGTACCAGACTGGTATAACTTTGTTTACGGAGCCAAGTTCATGACCATAACGTACTGGAAAAATCAAGAAATACTTAGTTTATTGTAATGTTGATCTGTATATTTTATCAGCAAGATATTCTCTCATCAGCCCTTTTCCAGATTCAAGATTCAAAGTTTTTTATTTGGAAAAGGCACAGTACATGCACTTAAGAAACGTCTCGACTGTTTAGTTGCACGTTTCCAAAAAGTACTTAGGTCCTATGGAGAAGAGCCGGCAAGAAACTCTATAGCCGGCAAGAAACTACAGATACTACCACTAAAATAAATGAACTAGCTCCCCGATTAAGTCTGGTATTCACCAACATTATTTCTCTGTTTAAAAAACCGTTCACCTACTTGATTCTACTAGAATTTTTGGTAAAAATTTGTTTAACCGGACAAATAATGTTGGCGAACACCACAACGCCTAAGAACCTTTTCGATAATCAGTCGGTTTGTTATCTCTTTTTTGTCTTCTTCTTCTGTCGTGTCAGCACGAGCTATACAAAAATAGCTCATGCTGTGGTGAAAAGATTAGCCAGTCAGCAAGGTTGGTAGCGAGGCTGACTGTCCAGGGTGCGCCGGACGTACTTCGGTATCGTCACTTGTGGAGGCTCTTTTCATGCAACCCCCCTTCTCTCTCTTTAATCTCTTTTTTGTAATACAAAAGTATAAGAGAAACATTCCGTGTGTAATAAAAAAATCCCGATAAAAAATACTTAGTACCTATGTCTGGATTTTCTCGGTGCCCGAAGATCGTGGATTTTGCTTTATATACAACGTTAAACCAGTGATGTCTTATCATCATTGTTACAGAATTGTGTGTGTACAACGATACAACTTATACAAAGGAGTACCTAAATGATCCTACAAGACAACTTCTCTAGTGTTGCGGATGATCACCGCCTGCCCATTAGGCTCGTCTGCCCCCTCTACTATAAAAAAAAAAAAAAAAACATCTATACAGGGTGTAAATGAATTCGTGTAATTCCTTAAAACCACATGATATACTCTACTGCTGTAGATTGTGGAATTAGCTTGTACAAAAATAATAAAATAAAAATTCTTTTTTTTCATGCGGTATGGTTAAGTAATCGTATCTAAACCACATTATAAGGATTCAGTAAAAAAACAACCAAAATTTTTTTTTGCAAATAAAATATTTTATCTGAGTCAATATTTCGATGCCACGCATAAATAAATGAAAGCACGGCAACGCGACTAGCGGGCACGACAGTTAACTCGGGGCTCTAAAGTGACTCAGGCAGGAATAGAAAATCAAGTTATTTTTTGAATTTTTGTTACTTTATTTTCAAAAATACCCATTTAGTGTTAATCTGTGTCACGTGTAGATCACGCAGTTTGAAGAAATTACACGAATTCGTTTACACCCTGTATAAAGCGCTAGGTACGTTAATAACAAATTTTTATTACGCTTGTTAATCAAAAGAATTTTAAAATCGTTCGTTTACATTCAAGTATCTGTATGTTTACTTAACAAAATTTATAATCCTGTCCAAACATCTAAATAAAACCAATAACAAGAGTTAATTAATTTTGAAGTATTAGACAGTTGCTATACGCTGTATAATCCTTTCCGATACTTTAACATTGTTTTATGGCAAAGTTTTGTGCCCTTACACTAGAGATGGGCTTCCAACTGCGGCGAGTTCAGTAAATCGATAAGGATAACAAAGAAAGGGAAAATTAAAAAAAAATAGTTTTTATGATTTTTGACCATACATCATTTATATTGGTTTCTTAATTTAGTCGATAAACCGAAATAATTATGGCAAATGTAAGCAAACTTGAATGTGATTCTATAACTTATCCTTAATTTATGTTAATTTTGATCAAGGGAGAGTTTCCTACAAGTAACGGCTACAAATTGCAAGTGGCGTTGCGGTTCTTTTGAGAACTGTGCAGAGAGCATTCTGGTAAATTCCGTGGACCGCTTGTTGGTGAGGTTGGAACTGTAATAAAGGAACCCTAGGGGAAGAGTTAACTTATAAACTCTGTAAATTTCACTTACCTGAAAATGTTCATTGCACTGTGAATAATAATCACTTAAGACCGCCAAATAAGAAAGCCTGTACTACTAAAATTACCGTGCCTGAATATGAACATGCTGAGCATGCCTCAGCATGCTTTAGAGCACTGGTCATAATTATGATTTCTCGAGACACAGTACACAGTCTATATCGGTGCCGTGATAGCATAATAACAACTCACCGTATAGTAGTAACCAGAAGATAAACGTACGTAATATTCTACCCTATCAACAGGATGTCTAGAGAACGATAACCGGACACTGCTCACTAAACAAACACTTCCACACGATAGGCATAACGGACAGCCCTCTGTGCAGAGCATGTATGGAGGCCGAAGAGACGGTCGCACACGTGCTCCTGGAATGCACAGGGGTCACCCAAATACGAGAAGCAACCCTTGGCGCACCGAAATCACTCGCAAATGTTCTGAGCGGACTGAGAGCCCTAATCTGCTTCTGGAAGGAGGTGGGCTGGCTGGAATGATGGCCGCCATGGCCCACGTACAATGGTCCACTTAAAGGACTAAGTGCGGAAACCACATCTCCTAACATAGAACATAGGATGTCTAGAGTTGAGAGCATCGACAAACTTACCTAATATTAATCGATTTATACTTGACTTGTAAGCTACGCTGCCCATCTCTACGCCCGCGTTGCTCTCAGAAACATACGACGTCGATAAATAATTTTTGTATCCAATTAATAAAGAGATCCGTAATTACAGACTTTATAGGAACATAGAAATGAAAAATAACATTATGAATATCTGTTACTCTTATCAAAAAGTCCTTCTTAAATCAACCACTATAGTGGAATTCTAAATTTGCTCATCCGGATTATAGATATAAGGTTTGGTTAAGTACCTACCTTTTTTTCATCAAGAAAAAACTAGAGCACTTAATAATATATTTTTTCTATCCTCAATACATTATTCCTCCTATACATCGATCAACACGAACAAAAAAATCCGTATTATGTAGGTACAGATTTAAAAACATTTTATCTACATTTTGATGTTCAATAGGGGCTAGGTTTTATACAAACTACGTTTTTTGCTAGACGACTACTTCTTAACTAGTAAGCATCTAGGAAGGATGCAGACTTTGAAGTAATTAAAACTTGCCGAGAGACCTGTCCACACTACCTGAAGTAAAAACATTACAATTTAGATCAATAAAGAACGTGGATATTTTGGTAAAGCGAATAAAGAGAATATACGTCCGAAATTATACAAGAGTGTAGGTACGTAATAAGAGTTTTGATAAAAAAATGGCCCAGAGATTGACTAAAGTGAATTAAAAATATTTCTATCTTTTAAAGATGAAAGGAAATTGGAACTAATAGTATGCAATTTCATGTAACAACCCAAAAAAAAAACATTTAAAATCTTTCATTTAAATTATATACCAGAAATCGAAAATCAATTAAATAGATTTACTGAGTTAAAACTGCATCTCGTTAAATGTTTTTGATTATACAATGAACCAGTAACACCAAAACATTGTAAACCTAATACTACAATACCCGTATTTCTAACCCGAGTGGTTGGACATGTTATTGTTTCAGTTATCGACGCGAAGAAAATTGAATTCGTCCACAATCCGCGGGATTGCGGGATCGGATCCGACCCGGAATCGAACGGTTTGTTTCCCAATAGTAACAGCCATTTGTTCTGAGGACTATTGTAACAATAGCAATAGATTGATTGGCGTTATGTAACGGTTTGTTAGTATAAGACTGAGATTGGATTGGGTACAATGTGGTTTAGATGGTTTGTTAAAAATTTGATAAATAAGAAAATATGTAATAATATGATATTCAAGGCACATCAGTCTTTTCAATTTATCTCTAAAGTTACATACGTATGACGTATTACCAAGCAATGCTCTTCGTAATACGTCAGCCGATTCGTCAAAATAAAATGCAGAAAAAAAAACTTGGCTATTATTGAAACTGTATTTGTTAGAAAATCATAAATATCATATTTTTTTCTTAGGTTTATGATTTTACAACCTTGTTTGCAGTTGATAACACAGGTTCAATTAAGTGACGATTCATACTAATGACAATAAAGGCATACAATAAAGAAAATTTATTTATATTACCAGGTAAAGATTCAAACCCAAATAAACACGAATTAAGCATTAACAAAGAAAAAAGGATATTTCTTTTTATTGATGATGCGATAAGATTAAATCCAAATGTTAGAAAAATTTACAAAATCTTATTAGAAATATGAACCCGAAATTCAACAAAAGTAACAACTGTAGAAGGTCTTAAAGAATTTAGAGAGGGATAAAATAGATATTGAAAAGTCAAGTGTTTAGAGACGAAATCAAATAAAATTGAAAATTCCACTTTAACACCAGGCCCTATCTCTTTTATTAGCAAATATAAAAGACTAGCTGTTTGCATGACTTCACCCGCGTGAAATCTTGTCGGGTTCTAGAATGAAAAGTATCTGTGCGAATCCAGGATACATTCTACTCTGTACCAAATTCCAGACTAATCCTTCCAGCTGCTACGGCAAAATTATTGGGTAACAAACATTTCTGAACATCCAAACTTTTAGATTTATAATTTAAGGATTGGGTTCAGAAACTCTCATTACATTCTTTGAATCAGACACCGGTTCTAGGTGCGGAATTTATATTAAAGAATTGTTTACGATCTTTAAACTTCACTATTGGTAGATAATAATTCAATTGTTTGTAGGTACCTTTTGTAGATGTCTGTTGAAAAAACTTAGTTTTCATCAGAATCTTTGTTGGTTCAGCCGCTTTCCTATAACGTTAGGTTTTTCCGACTGTTTGAAATTTGCAGGATAAATTGTATAAATATTTTGTAGAAAACGATGAGATTCAATCCAATATACGAATATATCCTGTAAAAGTAATCTTCGACTTGTAACAATCCTCAAAAATAAACAAAAAAAAAATGTATTATTTCTAAAAGATTCGGGATCTCAATGTAAACGTGTTTCCATCTGTTAGTGCTATACTGACAGTGGCAGAGATAGTAAAAAAAATGTAAAGGAACTCTGGAATAAAAGGACTCGATCAAGTTAATTAGTAAGAACGTTTTGTAGAACACTAATTGACTATTTTTTGCACTGGTGGCCTTTTGAGGACAAAAGTTAAAGTAGATGGACTCATTAGTGCTGGAATAGTCTTACGCCGCCTGCCTTTTGTGTTTCGTATATAATGTTGTACGGACATTTTATTGTGCTTCTAGTGGTAATGGTGATTTGTGGGAAGTACGTAATAATATAATCTATATACCGACTCAGCGAACGTATTTTTTCTTCGGTGTTGCGTTACTAGCGCATATTCTTTTTAGTCTTATGTAAGGTAATCTTAAAGCTAAGACCTCTCGTAAAAGGATACCAGGCACGTCAATTGCCGTATCAGCCTGTTATGGTCAATTGGCAAACTTGCGACAAGAGCAGTTACAATAAATTTAGGCGATATTAAGTAATGCACTATATTGAAAAATAGTATATAATATACATAAGGCACCACTCAAATAGGGCACAAACGTTACCTAATAATATAATTTATCCTCGGCTCTAAAGAATATTCAGACAAACTTTCTACCCTGACCCCAAAATCAGGCATCGTAATGTATGAAACGGTAAATCTATTATACGAGACGTCAAGGTTAGGCACGAATATATTTTAACATTAACATTTTGTTCGCCCCTGATTCTCTGATTTGAATTTGGTTCGTGAAAATAGAAATTATATCAATCACAAATCACAATATCAATAGGTACTGTTTGTCAATTTTGATGCTTAGCCGTCTAGACTGAATAAATTGAAATAATGTTTGAATACATAGGCACAGCTGATCAACACGAGATCAAATTCAAACAACTATAGTTCAAGGCAAATAAAATATTTATGAAATACAGTGTGTATTTGAAAAATGTATCTGTTTCTCTAGGGGTAGGTTAATTATGTTCCTTTGATATTTCACATTTGTTTATATTATTCAACAAAAACATAAAACGAATTTATTCATGAGAATCGCGATAGAAAGAGTCGGGAAGCGACATAGGTAATTATGGCCAGCGCTGACGTTTTATACATATAATTTTAAGTACAAAACGCTTCTGCAATTCTACTAAGCGTGAAGCCACATTGCTTCGTTGCATTGCAACGTTGCAGCGCTAGATTTGAACCAATGAGACGTCGCAGCGCTACATTTGGAATCTATAGATTGGCCCAAATCTAGCGCTGCGATGTCGCAACGCAACGCAACAGAGCAGTGTGGCTTCACTCTAACACAATCGACATGAAAGCTGTCAGAATGTTTAGTTTGGATGTGGTTTGTCAACGATTTCGATAGTAGAGGGAAAGTAACCAAATATGGAATAACAATTAATAATTATTGTTATTCCATATTAGGGATACTATTCCGTATTTAGTACCTACTTCTTTATATAATTGGTCCCACTTCACCGTTACATTCTACAATAGATACCTCGCAGAAGTCGCAGATCAATTAGCAAGCAAAATACGAAATCTTTGACACTTGTCACGGTAACCACGAGTCTCTTTAATAAAAACTTGAAACTACCCCATTCCCCAACATACGTGTATAATTCTATGCCAATGCGGGGTGCATTGGCACAGAACACACCACAAGTTTAACAAAATATATTTCAAAAGAATATTCTTCGTCCACAATTTTCCTTAGACAAGACGCGTGCGAATCATTACGCCTAGTCTACATAGTGCTGACTAACGAAGTAGTGTTGGCGAAGAAATGAATGTATCGTAACGCGCCTCATTAGGCAGATGCTCGATTCACGCGTACTATACAAAAAAATGTATAAAGCTTGAGTGTAAGGTGCTGTGTCCACAGCAGCGCGGTTCCTATGCTATATTTTTGAATTTTTGCCGCATTAATGCTTTTGTGACTACGATATCGGTCGTTTTGCTGTCGCGTTGCTTGTGATAAGACTTTGCAGAAGACATGAACGAATTTTTATACCTACTTGTAACCCTAATGTGTATAATTTATGTATATATAACGTAATAATGTATTTTATATTGTGTGCCTTTTAGTTTGTGCTGAATAAATGTATTTTCTTTCTTTCTTTCTATAATTTCTCTGTATTCGATTCTTGTTATCAATACAAAAATTTAAAAAAAAAAAACCTTTTTTCCAACTAGTATGTTGTTTATTTGGGATACCACCGCGATCCCTTCTGTGGTGGCATAATAACAATAATTTCGTTATGTATCTTTTTATTTATGACTGAAGAATATTCGGAACATAAAAAGAACGTAAATAAATCCTTCGATTTACTCCTTCGAGTGGACGTCTATAACAGGATGAGTAATATAATAAACTACTATTGGTTCTTCTTGTTTACTCCGCAGTATCTTTTATTGTGGTTTCTTAATATTTATGTACCTATCTGGAAGTAAATTGAGCCCACGCTTCCAGATTCAGGAGCTAAAAATTGGTGTTCTAAAAAGAACAATAAAGAAGAGACGTTGTTGTTTTATGGTTAACATTATGTTAAGGTGTTCAGAAATTATTTTACGATCATTGTTGGTTGGATCAATGTTTTATTTCAATCGGACCCTTATGCTGCCGCTAGGTAGGTTACCTATATAGAATTTTCCGTTCCTATTTTTACTCATGTTTCAGTCTGAATTGTATAGAGCCAACAGTTACAGTAGCAGACCTTGAGACATCAGGTTCGATAACCAAGCAAGATGAACAAACTTTTATATTAAAGTTTTTTTCATATATTTTCGAAATTATAGGATCCAATTTCCACCCAGTCTTACATTATACGCTTTATATTTGAAGTTTAAAAGCGTTGAGTTTTTATTAAAGTAAGTTATCGCCTCGCTAGTAATGTAGATTAAGGTTTAAACCGCGTTCTTGCCGACGCTATAATATTAGCGCCTTTCCTCTTGAAATTACGAGTAGCTTTACCCGGTACTACAATAATTAAGGATATCTATATGTACACACAATTATTATGTGTGCTATTTGTTTATTTGAAGCTTTTTGCTTCTTTCTCGTTGCAAGGAGGCCGTTGTTGACTTAGTTAATTAGGGATATTTTTGTAGGCTACCTATATTTTTTATGCTATCTCTCTAGAATTACGGCTCATCTTCCGTGCGGAATGCTTACGCCCTTAGAAATCATAGGGTACTTGATCCGTATAAATAAAAAAGCTCCTTGCATCTCAGAACGGGTCTTTTCAACAAAGCGAAGAAGGAATTATACATAAAGTGTATCGCCATGCATTCGTCGTTTATAGGCTACAATCTTCGATCAATCATTAATACTGTAAAATATTAAACTTAAACACAGGCATTGTGTCAGTTGTAATTCATTATGGCCCCATTTTAATTAAGACTACTGTGGGAAGAGTCATATAAAAAAGAAAATATGAAAAAGAAAATATTGATCAAGTAGTCTTTTTTATTTTGGTTGTTGTCATTTACCTCTCAGAGGAAATTAGGTAAGAATGTAAATAACTTTCTGGGTAGTCTACTCTTTAGTTCTATATTTTCAGGGTTGCATTTCAGTGATGATTATTTTATGTTTTATCCATTTTTTTTTCTTTCGTTCTGTTTTCAAATATTGCCGATAGACTCTTTACAAGGGACTTTTTAACCCCCTTTCGGCTTCAGGGGTATTTTTTTAACACGTTATATATCTACGTAGATTTCAAATACCCGAGTCCTACATCGTAGAAGTAACCATACATCCCCATATATAATTTTGGTAAGATCCCAAACTAAACGTGCTGTAAGCATCCCCAATTGCCTTGAGGGACGCCTCTCAGCCGCAGCCGGCCTCTCGAGGCGCGGTCGTGAGGACGATAGGGCACACTCTCTCTGTGGCCCCCACTTCAATCCCCCTTATTATCCCCTTTTGTCCTTTTACCTTTTTGCACCTGTCTGGCTGAGTGACGTGTTAAAATGCAAAAAGCTGTGTTGACTATAGTAAAACGTGGAAAGTTAAATGAAAAGGATTTCGATACCCAAAGGGTTTGGTAGAGCTTTCTTGCAGGTGCAATTTTTAAACCTAAACTGTAACTGCAGCAATCCTTCTTTAAACAATTTGGTAATGAAACTCGGGGTGTTTCCTATTTGTTCTATGGAACAAGACGTCATCGGAAAAATGAGATAATGTTTTATTCCATAGACAACATAATATTAAAATTCCTGTTTGTTCCATGGAACCTGACTATTTATTTTTTAGTTTAACTGAAATTTATTTTAGTAACGTAGATGTAACTCATAAATTGTCAGATCTTTGTGTCAAACATCACAGAACAATTTGGAAAAGATTCACGTATTGTACGATGACGTCACTGAAAAGTGAAGTCGGATGAAATGCTAGTATGCAGTTCTATGGAACAAATTGTTAAAAAATAGTCACGTTTTGTCCGTTAACGTCATCCATAGAACAAATGGGAACCACTCGAAATTCGGAGTCACTTGGTGAGCTTGGTCTTAAGCTGTAATTTTTAGTAGGTAGGTATTAGAATAAAGGTGTGACATAATACAATATCTCAGAAGTAAATTGCTCACACAGTAACTAGAATTTCCCGTCCAAAACACAAAACTAAACACAGGTATTGTCCAGAACAAGAAATATTTTTTTTTTTGGGGTACCTACCTAAAGCAATTTACCTAAAGAATAAAAATAATATGAATTTTCTGCAGAAAAGCATATTATTCTAATATTCCAGTTACTGCGGAGCTGAATGTGCTCGTACGAATAATGAGCTCACTGCAATAATCCAATGAGGTCAGAGCAAAAATGCTATTTCGAATTAACATAATAGGTCTATTAGATTTTCTAAAGTAGATCGCCATTTTGTTAACAATAGAATTGCTGTTCTATAAAGAAGTGTTTTCTACTAAGACGGGTGTTGGTAGTCGACACTTATTAATTACTAAGGGGGTATTTCACCAACCTATCATTAAATGTTCATTAAGCTAATTCGGTCTCTAAACTTTTCAACAGCTAACATCTGCATTTCACCACATGTCAATAGTGATAATGACAAGAATAATCTATATCTTTATATATAAAAATTATCTATATATATAAAAATTAATCGCTATTTCCCTTGGTCATCGCATCACGCGTGAACGGCTGGACCGATTTCGCTATTTTTTTTTTGTTTTGTTCGTAGTTGTCAAGAGAAGGTTCTTATGAAAGAAAAATTTGATATTTAAAAAAAAAACTAATTATATCAGTATATCCATATTCTTAATCTGTTTACTGCATGCATGAAAATGGTTTTAACTTTTTGTTAGTATTTTGATTTTGTTTCTGAAGGTAGGTAGTAAGTAGGAAAAAAGTGCATTGCAACGCATGCCGGTTACAGCTAGTAAACACATAAATGTCGTATACATATACCGTGGGCCCGAGGTACCCGAAAGATTTTAACCACGCCTTTCTGATGCTATTATGAGTCAAATGATATATCAACGAAAGTCCAATTCAGTCTCTTTTTTTTCTTTACTTAATAAATCTATTAACTTTAGTACTTCCTTGTAAATAATACCTTAGGTTGACAACAACCCTCTCCGACAAATAAGGCTTCTTCAATTAGGCATCGGAATCGAAGGTTAAAAATCTTTCGGGTACCTCGGGTCCACGGTGTATACACAGAAGAAAAGCTGTATATAGTTTGTTGAAAAAAGCTTAATTTTCGAAATATGCATTATTTAATGAAATTCACAAATCGAAAAATATCTATGGTAACAAGTCCCAGGAACGCGGTGTTGCGACTTTTGTCATACCATACCCCTCTCGCCGTATGTCTTATTTGACGGGGAGGGTTGTGAAGTGAGAAGTTTCTTATCCACTCACACGATAATTTATAAATGTTGCCAGTTCAACCTAAGGTATTGTTTATAAGGAAGCACTCTATTCTTTAGTCATTGGAAGCACTAAAGTTAATTTATTCATAAAGAAAAGAAAAACTTTTTTTTTTTTTTACTTTTTTAATTTTTTGTTGATATAACATTTGACTCTTAATAGCATCAGAAAGGCGTGCTTAAAATCTTTCGGGTACCTCGGGCCCACGGTGTATAAGTCATATTCAGCTTATCTGGTGAATAATTACGGACTACATTATTGATACATTGGTGAAGTTCCCCCTAAGTATTATAGAAGGCCTATGTTTACCAGGAGACTGACGATTTATGGCCTGTTGATTTGGACAAAATAATTTTATTTTCTAAAGGCGCTAAGTAGCTGTCTCATAAAGCTATAAATTTATGTTCGAATAAAACTAAGCTGGGTACTTTAAATAGTACCTAATCTCTACCTACATAACAATACAGAAATCTTTTTCAAAGTCTTGCGAGACAATATTATCGTATGCAAATGCTTTAAATAAAGCAATATCTCGAACAATAAGGCTCAAAGACGTGCAACACAAGTGTGGGTACACAGGTATCCGTCTTGAGCACAAAGCTTTGCAGAACGCCTGTGTTGTTAGCTCATTGCGCTGGAAAAGAAAATTTGTAGGACACCTGTAGTTACTGGCATGTAACGATGTGCACAATAGCGGGTTACGTAATTGTCGCAAAGCACACAAAAATTGTATGAAAAGGTGAATCCGAATTTTATTCATGTAATTCCTTCAAAACTGGTGACACTGATTGACCATGCATGGGATTAATAAAGAAACAACAAAACAAAAAAAATAGAAGACAACAAAAAAAAAAGAGTTTTTTGCTTCTGAGTCATTTTAGCGGCTCTAGTTAACTAGCGTGGTGCAATATTGTGCTAGTCGTGCCTGCCAGTTGAGTCGCTGTGCTTTCATTCGTTTACTCTTATGCCTCCTCTGCCTAGCCTTTTCCCAACTATGTTGGGGTCGGCTTCCAGTCGAACCGGATGCAGCTGAATATCAGTATTTTACATGGAGCGACTGCCTATCAGACCTCCACAACCCAGTAACTGGGTAATACGATACTCTTGGTAAGACTGGTTGTCAGACTTTCTGGCTTCTGACCAACAGTAACGACTGTCAAAGATCTACAAATGACAGCCGGGACCAACGGCTTTACGTGCTTTCCGAGGCACGGAGGAAACTCGCTATGGTAAATGGTCACCCATCCACAGACCAACCTCGGCAAGCGTGGCTTAACCCAGAAGATCGGTCTATGCGGCTGTAATTATTTAGCCACGAGCTCCTCGTTTACTCTTATGCGTGGCATCAAAAAGTTATACCACTTAGGGCTGATTTTTCAATCGTCAGATAACTTTTATCTGGGGAATTTTGACAACTTTTGTATAGAAAATATGTCAAACCGTCATATTTATTCCTTGGATAAAATTTATCTGACGATTGAAAAATCGGCCCTACATGTTTTTATTTGCAAATAAAATCTTTGCTTTGTTTTGGTTGATATCTTATCAGGTGGTTTAGGTACGATCACTTACCCCTACTTACTACCCTTACAACAAAAAAGATTCATTTTATTTTTAACTTAACTATATCCCGTGCAGGGTTTATTTATATCATGTACTAGCTTTTGCCCGCAGCTTTGCTTGCGCGAAATCTTGAACCCGATAAGTGACGATTTTCCATACAAACTTTCATCCCCTATTTAACTCCGTTAGGGGTTGAATTTCGAAAAATCCTTCCTTATTCCTTGTCTACATTATAAAGGGAACCTCTGTGCAAAATTTCAGCTTTCTAGGTCCAAGGGTTTGGGCTGGGCGTTGATGAGTCAATCAGGACACTCTTTTTATTTAAATAGATTGATAGATTTTGCAAGAATTACACAAATCGTTATTCCTTTATTTGTGTGTGCGCTGTGTGCTCCTGAGTATCTTCCTTGTGCAGTAATAACTGTGATAATCAAGTCCTTTTAAAAGTGTGGTGATTTTGGTAATATTTTGACTCGGATTTTACGTGAGCATATGGTCATTCTTCAGCTGTTTTTTTCTCATTTGTGTGTCTGTGTGTGCCTAGCGGCGAGGGAACCGATTTATTATATTTACACTTTACGCCAACTAGGCGAAATGACGGATTTTCATTTATTGATAACATCTTGTATGTAACTCATTTCAAGCAATTAAAGCTTTCTTTTTATTGTTCTTAGATGAACAATTTATTAGTACAAATCTGACTGTAAATATATTTTTAACTAAGTACCTGTTTTCTAAATATTTTTTGTAAGCTAATAGATAGGTACTTTCATTGAAGGGGATTCAAATAACCCGATGGCATTTATTTTATTTGTTTCTCAGATTTGATACTTATCTTCTAAATATTTGAAACAAAATTGATTTCTTAAAAACAAACAGCTCTTCAAAAGGCGAAAGTATATTTTAATCAAAATATCGAATAACTAGTATTAGAATATTCTAGAATTGTCTTTTAGGTACCTACCTTACGTCACACAGTACCTAGAGATTAGTATAAGGTAATGCCAGTGTCCTATAAGCTTATATAAGCCTAGTCATTCGTCAACGCCTAGTCACCGAGACGGTAGAAACTTGACGTGTGTAATCTCAGCCCTAAGTCAGGGATAAGAAGGGTTTGGGATGTTAAATGGCAACGTAAATTTTAACTGAAGGCCACCAAGTTCAAAATGGCAGAGATTTTTTATAGTTAGATAGGTATATTCGTCCACTCACTATAATCACACGAGGAGAGTTACTCTCCTCATGCTGTAGGTTGCAAACGTAGCAATGGTCTTGAATGAAAATTCGTGGGGTATTTTTTACCTTCAGATCTTAGTCTTTGGCTGATGAGCCTGTATAGCTTAATAGCCTAAGAAACTAATGGCGCCAACATCGCTCATCGCTTATAGCAATCTCATTGGTTTAAGTTTGAACGCTCTGTGCGTGTTCCATTTTTATTCAAAAAAGGATGCACAACACTGACTCTGTCTTTTATTATTCCTAAATAGTATCTTTAGTGAAATATTGGATAGATAAATAGTATTGTATCCTGTGATATAAAATGTCGTCGGTTACCGGAGCAGTCCTTATCAGGCCTCATTTTATGACCGCGTAAATAATGGACATTTTCGAGAAAATTTTATTCAATTTCCTGGGTTTCTGCTTTGAATAGACGATGTTTTACATAATACTTTGCAGCTTGGGATCTTTGGTATTAAAATATTTTTGCTTACTCACTTTTTTGTTCGGCTTACTGACCAGGATTTACCTGCATCTTCTTTGTTTCTTTAACTGAGATTATCATCGTGTCGTACACTTGTAATTTTTCTCCATAATATCAGACAATGTGTCGGCGTCCTGGAAATCCAATAGGTATAGTATTTTTCTCATGCTCAACACGATTGCGATTGAATTCCATAGGGAACCCACAAAGACTTCCGACAATCTAAATGAACACTAGGGATGTGTATTACTAAACATCTTTATTTTACTAAACATCTTTATTTTTATCACAACGGCTCATATAATCAGCAAAATTTAGCTTTTTAATTATAATTTGAAACATAAACAAAAACTTCTTAAAAATTTACTATATTTGGAAGGTTTGCGATCTCTTAGGCTTATTTTCATTTAGGAACGTTATTTTTGTCATAACATTAGTTTCTAAGTATCTATTTGAACCAATTATCAAAACAATTGGTAATAAATCACTCTGTTCAGGTCTATTCAGGTCACACGACTGCCTGATGTTCGGTACATTTGCGCCATCGTTTACTGCGGTCACTAGCCCTGCTGCAAAAATAACACCAACCAACTCCTCCCCGAATAGGCATATTATAATAAAAAGTTCATTCAGGTAAAAAGGTAAAATACTAAATACAAATTTGCTTAAATCTACAAAAAATCACTTGTGTTTTGTGCCTGAACTAGGTCATCCTGTGTTTCAGGCGTGGCAAGGTATAACATTTCTAAATAATCACATTACTTATAAAATAATCTAATCATCTAATAGGTATGTAAAAAGGTGTAAATAGTACAATAAATCCTACTTGCTAAAATCTTAGTAACTATCCTAACTTAGCTTAACTTAATTAGTACAAGTACACTTTTATTTAAGTACAACTAATAATTTCTCTGTATCTTCATAGGACATACTTTGAAGAGCTTCCTTGAGAGTTCTTTTGCAATTTTTATAATTTAGAGAATAAATTTTGGCTCTCGCATTTAGTCTGTTATAAAGTAATGGTCCTAAGAAGACAAAAAATTTTGCTGCGAAAGCATGTTTTGTACTTTTTGTTGGGCAAACTATGTCTTTCCGTCTCTTTTTAGTGAATTCATTGCTGTACGGGAGGGCTGCGTGTTGTTTTAATACGATGCTCATTATGAATAACTGTCGTGCTGTTAGTACTTCACAGGATTTATAGAGTAGGTTAGTGGGAAACAGGAAAGGGCGGCAAGTAGACACCTTGAGAATCGCTCTTTGAGCTCTCTCGATAGTTAGGAGCAAACATTTACCTGCTCCACCCCAAGAGGTAATGCAGTATGTCAAAATCGACTGACAGAGAGCAAGGTAAACTCGCCTAATTAATTTTGAGTCTGCAATATGACGTAGTTTTTTGAAAACGAAAATTAGCTTACGCATTCTACCATTTAAAGCTTCTATGTGTTGTTTAAAAGATAAGGTTTCATCTATTATAATTCCTAGGTATTTTATTTGATTAGTTATATTAATATTAGGACACGTGAGCAGGCAATCTGCAGGGACCATGCAACAGTGAGCATACATCGTTGAGGGTAAAACAGGTGTTTGTTTGCGAATTGAAAACTTAATATAATTTGTCTTAGCAGCATTTAGTGTTAGTGAGTTATGTTGAAGCCACTTATTTACAATATTAAAACCGTGTATTGATTGTATTGATTGCATTATATCGATGCAATCATTAGTGATGTTCCTTCGTGTTCATTCAACTGTATGTGTTGGGCGTACCGTTAACTTAATTACAGCGCCCGTATTGGGCGTCAGTGTCTCGATTTAGTAGACCCAAGTATAATCTAGTAACATGAAGATCTTGGTAATGTAGGGTCTCGATAAAAGCATTTGCACGTTTATTAGAATGATCATCGGAGTTTATGGTATAAGCCTTATAACGCACTAGCGGCCAGCCGCAATACGGCGCGGCGTGCCGCTTGCGGTTGGCCGCACATCGAATTTTACATGAAACCGCATGATCTCAACGCACTGGCGCACGACGGCTGGCCGGAAATCAGTGCGTTGAGATCGTGCGGTTTCATTTAAAAATCGATATGCGGCCAGCCGCAAGCGGCACGTCGTAATGCGGCTGGCCGCTAGTGCGTTTTAAGTCAAAAAGAAAACAGTACCACAGGATATCTATGTTTAGCTCCATACAATCCATCAACGCGATCATTTTTCAGAGCAATCGTTCCTAGCTTGCGTGGTGAACTACATGCTAATACCGGTATTTTTTTGAAGAAGGATACGTTCACGTTTCTTTAATAGCATAGTTTTCGTTTACAAATACTGTCAAATTGTTAACCAACAAAAACAAAACCGAACATTTTGACAGCTCTCGTAAACGAAAACTGTACGATTAAAGAAACCTGCACGCTAGCTGTACGTTTCCTGTTTCAAAATAACTGAATTATCCTACTGGGCGCGGCTTCAGTCCCGTGTCTCGAGTTGCATGTATGTCATGTCATATTTGGACAACGCTCGGGCATGGTATCACTATATAATATAAAACAAAGTCGCTTCCCGCTGTCTGTCTGTCCCTATGTATGCTTAGATCTTTAAAACTACGCAACGGATTTTGATGCGGTTTTTTTTAATAGATAGAGTGATTCAAGAGGAAGGTTTATATGTATAATACATTGCACTCGTGTGAAGCCGGGACGGGTCGCTAGTATATATACAAGGTGTAACATAAATAAGTGTTAAACCACTTAAGATGTCACTGAACCGAAAACGATGAAAAAGAAAACAGCTGTTTCCTTCATTTTGACGAGTTATGCGAACAGATGTAGGGAATAGCTGATTTTTTTTTTGCGATTTTTTTTCTGTTCCCATAGTAAAAGTTGTTCATAATGATGAGTACAGTGATCCCTTAAGAGGTTGTGCGTTATTTATGTTACACCGTGTATAAGCTAGTACTTCAACTACCTACAATCGTCCGAATTGAAACACTCACACAGACAAGTACTGCAACAAGACTTCTAAGTTATCATCGGAATACAGTCAGTCACGGCTGTCATACAGTACATAATAAATAATGCGTTATACTCAGTATACAGTGCGTGTCTGTGTGAGTGTTTCAATTCAGGCGATTATAGTAAGTTGAGGTACTGCTTTAGCTTATACAGGTTGAAATTGTAAACAAAAGCAAAAAAAAAATCTGCTGTTCCCTACATTTTGACGAGTTATGCGAACATAAATGTAGGGAACATCTGTTTTTTTTTTCGCGATTTCCGGTTTGCTCCCATAGTAAAAGTTGTTCAAAGTGATGAGTATAATCTCCCATTTCGGTTTGTCGAGTGTTTACAATTTCAACCTGTATATCTACTGTGGCTCGGGTTTGGTTGTTCTGATTTTGAATTAGCCGACTTATTAAGATCATTTCCAATATTTTTTTGTTCCATGTAAAGGCGATAGACATAGGTCGTTCGTTGAAAGCGTATTCATAATATTCTCTAACTTAGATTTATGCTGAAGCTGATATAAAAATAGATTTTGATATCACCGTGGCAGAGGTTGAAGCAAATTAATTAATTAATTCAACAAAACCTAGATTAAGCAGCAGGCTTGAAAATGAAGAACTCGCGAGACATTATGGGACCCCATTGGGAAATCATAGAAAAGTACGTTTCTAATTGTTCACAAGAAATAATTCTCTGCATACCTTGATTAATTTTCTTAACTCCGAGCTGAATTGTTCGAGCACTGTCCCGAGGACTTCTTCACTCATGAAACTTTAAATATCTCGACATCATTTCGTGTAAGTGAAACAGCACTAATATGATAGCCAGTTACCCAGAATTCGAAGTCCCCTACACGCCAAAATCGCCTTTATCCTTACGTAACATATTTGAAATTCCTGAGGCACGTGGGATGTTGTATAATTTGTCCTATGGGCGACCGTAGGAACCCTATGTAACTAAGGTTGCCTAATATTGCACACTCGGTTAACTCGTAAACTGGGTGGTACCGTAATAACCTTGGAGAAAGGATTCAGTGGACCTGTTAAAAATATGGTAATTATTTTAACATAACAATGGCGACGTTAAAAGAGGGCAATTTTTTACGCTTTGTTGGTTTAAAGTGTGTATTTTAGGTACGCAGACGAAATTAATATCTGTAGCAACTGGAGCAGATAAATAGTTACTGTGACTGTTATTTTTATTCATAACTCTAACAGGCTCGTACTGGGGTCACAGAAATGTAAATAATAATTTTAGATTTCTGTGGATACCTAATAAAATATATTCCATTTTGTGTTTAGTGACACACAAAAAGCCCACTTTGTACTACCTATACATTGTGTATGTATAGTATATGACCTTCTTAAGAATGTAAACAACTTTCTGGGTAGTCTACTCTTTACTTTTATGTTTTCAGGGTTGCGTTTCAGTGATGATTTTATTTTACAATTTGTCCAAAGTTTTTTTTGGGTCTTTCTTTTATTTTAAAATATTGCCAATAGACTCTTTACAAGGGACCTTTTAATCCCCTTTCGGCTTTAGGGGTATTTTTGTAACACGTTGTATACAGCGTGTCCCAGAAAGTAGTGTCAAGCGGAAGTCCAGAGGTAGAACATCCTTTGAGGTACCCAAATCACCCCCATGTATGTTCCGCGATTTTTTGCGGTTTTCGAGTTATGAATGTTTTTCGTGTTTTTTAATCAAACTCTGACTATAACGACATTTTTGATCATAGTGACTTGAATAGTTGAGATACATGAGTAATTTTTTTTTCTAAATTAGCTGATTAGTGACCCTATAGAATGCATAAACATTTGTAACCATAAATGTAACGAACGCGTTACAAAAAAATATTGAATTGTCATGAAGTTAAAATCCTGCATGTTTCCTAAATCTTTGTGGGTGATTTAAAAATAAATCTCCCTAAACTTTTTTTGTCAGATGTATTTTAAAAACTTATCCATTATATCAGCTATTTACTCCGTAAATTTCATCGAGCTATCTCTATGACATCACAATAAAAAAAACATTCAAAGCATATATATCGAAAATGTCAGTTGTAAAAGGATGAATGAAAAATTTATTAAAACTAACAAATAACGTCTTTTTTAGTAACCCTCGACGCAAAAAGAGAAGTGTTATAAGTTTAACGTGTGTGTCTGTGTGTCTGTCTGTGGCATCGTAGCTCCTAAACGGATTTTGATTTAGTTTTTTCTTTTGTTTGAAAGGTGACTTTATCGAGAATGTTCTTAGCTATGATTCAAGAAAATCTGTTCAGCCGTTTGATGATCATCAGCTTTTTTCTGGTTGTTGAAGGGATATAAGCAAATTCTACTGGTCTGATCGATTCGAAATTTACTATCCTGTGACTTCAATGATATTACAATAACATGGTAACCTTGACCTGATACTCAAGCATCATCTGAAACAGCATGATACCCAACATACAGTAGAGGTATTGTGTGCCTGTTGATTCTTTAAGTTTATGATAAGTTGTAATGACCTTCTTCTTGTCACAGGATCATTGAAGTCACAGGATAGTAAATTTCGAATCGATCAGATCAGTAGAAGTTGCTCATATCCCTTCGACAACCAGAAAAGAGCTGATGATCTTCAAACGGCTGAACAGATTTTCTTCAATCATAGCTAAGAATACTCTCGATAAAATCACCCTTCAAACAAAAGAAAAAACTAAATCAAAATCCGTTTAGGAGCTACGATGCCACAGACAGACACACAGACACACGCGTTAAACTTATAACACCCCTCTTTTTGCGTCGAGGGTTACTAAAAAAGACGTTATTTGTTAGTTTTAATCAATTTTTCATTCACCCTTTTACATCTGGAATTTTCGATGTTGTATGCTTTGAATGAAATTTTTTATTGTGATGTCGTAGAGATAGCTCGATGAAATTTACAGGGTAAATAGCTGATAAAATAGATAAGTTTTTAAAATACATCTGACTAAAAAAGTTTAGGGAGATTTATTTTTAAATCACCCACAAAGATTTAGGAAACGTGCAGGATTTTAACTTTATGACAATTCAATATTTTTTTGTAACGCATTCGTTACATCTATGGTTACAAATGTTTATGCATTCGATAGGGTCACTAATCAGCTAATTTAGAAAAAAAAATTACTCATGTATCTCAACTATTCACGTCACTATGATCTAAAATGTCGTTATAGTCAGAGTTTGATTAAAAAACATGAAAAACATTCATAACTCGAAAACTACAAAAAATCGCGGAACATACATGGGGGTGATTTGGGTACCTCAAAGGATGTTCTACCTCTGGACTTCCGCTTGACACTACTTTCTGGGACACGCTGTATATACCTATTTGTGTATGACTGTTGTACGTAGGTATGTTAAATGTTTTTTGCATAATACAAAGTCAAGTTAAAAAAAGCATTCAATGTTTACAGAATTTTATTAAATACAGCAATCGCAGAAGACAGGATAAACTTCATTTTCACGTTTTTAGACATTGTGTTTTGACGAACGATTATAACAACAAGTAATTTAATTTTTTTCATCATATCCCATCATCATAAATTCATCATCCTCACGGCTTGAACGTCTTTTCAGACGATATATGCAGCGTTTCAGTAAGAATTCCAATATTTTACGCGTGTTATGTATGTCGAAAGGTCAATTCATGTTAATAACCTAGTGTAAACCACCGGTAGTGATCATTTATTCCTATTGCCTAATTGATTACTATGTTGCGCGGGTTAGCCAGTCTGTTTAGCACTGAGATCATTATCCCAGCTTCCTTTGAATACACCTACCGTATAGTAATTATTCACATCGCCTGATTGCTGTTTAGGCGTGGAGAATTATTCAACCAGCTGATGTTGCGAATTGTATATTGTAATAGAGAAGATTGGACAAGAGGCAGAAACGAGACGAAAGATAAGGAACATAATAAATTAAGTCAGTAGAGTATTTAGCCGCATCTTGTTATATGTAGATAGTGAAAAACGAACATACAAAAGAAAACGCAAGGCGGATGGTTGTAAATGATAAATGATTTTTATTTCTGTCAAATCAATCTGTTAGACACTTATAACAAGTTAAGTCAAAAAGACTATTTTATATTTTATGATTTTTAAGACTAGATGGTGCCAGCATTTCCTATCTGACTAGCCCTGAGAAGAAAAGCCGAAACAAGCTCAGAGGTCTCAAGGTCAAGTCAAGGTTTCTTATTAAAGTCCAGACATTGTGGTATAAAGACTATGCGAGTGAGAAAAAAAAACAGCTGTTCCCTACATTTATGTTCTCATTACTCGTCAAAATGTTGGGAACAGCTGATTTTTTTTTCTCGATTTCAGGTTTGGTCCCATAGTAAAAGTTGTTCATAATGGTGAGTACAATGACCCCTAAATATATCGTTAGTGTCTCACCAGTCATTCTGTATTCGTTTTTTTAAGACGTGCATTTTAGAATATAATCTATACTATTAATAAAACTCAAAGTACACTTTCTGTGTACATTAAATATTTTTCCAAAATTTCGATTGGGGGGTACTATACTATCGATACGGAAACGAAAAAAATATTTTTTGGAATTATTTTCTGTCTGTTCGTCTGTCTGTCTGTTTGTCTGTCTGTCCGGGCATCACTTAAAATCCCGTGGATGGATTTTGATGGGACTTTTGCTAATGTGTTGCGTAAAGAGCGACGATTTTCTGGTAAATATACTATCACGCTATTGTTCATAGGAGCCGTGCAGTGGAACATTATTTCCACATATTCCACATACTGCGACGCATAAGCTTAATACGTTAGATAGGTATTATCCACGATAAGCTTAATACGTGAGATATGTATTATCACGCTACTTATAATGAGGACTGGGCAGACGTTTCCTAAGAATATCATCTAATTTCAGAGAATTTGTCAGAAATCAGCGTAGCAGAATGCTGTAGTGAGAAATCGGTGGCCCTACATGTTCTGCGTTCGAATCTCAGTTTTCAAATTAGCTTTTTGTATTAAATTTTTTTGCAATGATTTTTTATTTTGGTCGTTGTTGTCAATATTATAAAAATCCTGTCAACGGCGTGGTTCATTTAATAAATGATAACGGTTTTTTTTTTATAAGTAACTATACTTGTATAGTGAAATGAAATTATAACAGTCAATCGGTACCTATAAATATGTAAACAATGTGTAACATATTAATTCACAATAAATATCAATATGCAAGTATAATCCATTTTAACAAGGAAATGTATAGAAATAATAGGTTTTATGAATCTTAACGGTCAATCAAGATGAGCTGAAACTCTACTTGAAGAAATGGTTCAAAAGATATTAATGCCCTGGTGGGCCACTTTTGTCTATTATTGTAATAAATTGAGTACATATGCATTATTTATTTGCTGCGACACAGTGTTGTTTTCCGACTTCCACGCGGACGGAGTCGCGGGCATAATAAATGTATGTACGGCGAATAAACCAGAAACATAACTTGTACTTGTACGTGCTAATAAAAAATGTACAAGAGAAAATGAGGCTGACATAAACACAGTTATTTTTAATTCCGCTAGTCTCCAACTCCGAAAATCAAATTAAGTACTTAAAAAGGTAGGTAGGGAGAGAGTCCTTGTTGTAGCGACGAGAAAGGCGAATATACTGGCAGACAAAATTGTGCGTAATCTTGGCGCGACCACCACCCCGCAAAAAGGTGAGTTTCCTCCATTATGAATAACTTCCACAGCGTTCATCTAATTTAACTTGTAAACATTACAATTTAGTCGCCCATCTCGACTTGATGCCTCCAAAAGTGCTATTCGCTACCTTTATTACCGGAATTATTATTTCGTATCTTGCTTTTTGTTCGCCTGTTATTTCTTTATGAGTAACCTCGTTTACGTTTACGAAAGATCCAAAAGAAATTTTAATAGTCGTTTTAGGTTTTTCTATGGATAGATTTGTAAAGGCTGTTGTTAATATTTATATGACATTGTTTCCTTTGTAGGGTAACGATTCAAAAAATATTTCAACTCTTCTTTTGACTATAGTAAAACAATGCTCTCAAAAACTTAGTAGGTAGTACCGTTATTACTTTCAGTAATAACTGAAATATCATCCAACGCGGATATTAAATTTAAATCAGCTTTATAGCTTCAAACAAATACATGTATCAACTTCCTCGAAATTGCCACATCCGATATCAGTATTTGACAACAAATTCAGTATAATTATGTTTCCATTAGTTCACTGAGAGTCGCGGATTTAGCGATATCAATGTCACATTGAAACGCTAACATTCCGAAGCAACTTTAACCAGCACAGCAGAGTTTAGTGTTCAATTGGATACTGGAAATACCTTTTGTGCAAATTGCCCTGTACCTAGGGCTCTCACAATGTGACCGACGCGGCGTTCGGCCAACATCGCAGTTAAGGGTGTAATTGCATCCGTTACAGACGATGTGCTACGATCACCGACCTCTGTTAGATGTTGCATTGTTAGTTCTTAAAGGCTACCTTTAATATATTTTAACCATAGAGCAACACGGCCACCGATCGTCGTCGACCGCGTTTTTTTAAGATATTACCTATTAAAATAGACTTGAGACAAATAAAAACGCTTGTCAAGCATTTCCGCAAAACGTGAAAAATACCAAGTTTAATGGGTTTAAGGTTTCTAATCCTAAGCCATCCTAAGCATGTTAATTATTCTAAACGAAGTTTACGTATGTGTGCGTAACTGTGTACGCATTTGGGGAAATGCTTGACATGCATTTTTGATCGACTAGGGAGCTCATTACGCTTGGCCTTCGGCTCTGATTATCATGAGTGTGTGGTGTACGTGATATTATGATATTTTTTATGATCTTCGTCTTTATTGGCAGGTGGTCGACGATCGATGATTTGTACGATCGCATCGCATGGCCTTGCAACCGCTTGATTAAGACGAAGCCTGAGACTATGCGAGAGTGTACAGTTTTGGGTCAAGTCGTGCAAGAATGAATATGGAAAATAGTGTACTAAATATACAGTATGTAAAATAACTGAGGGCGTTCCCTTAAACCCGTTAATCTACACAATCTACATCATTAATAGATTAAAATATGAAAATAAGCAAAAAACTATCCAAAAAAAAAAGAAAAACTATTCGGAACGGCTTGTTTAAAACCAAAATATTAATTTAGATAAGTTGAATGCGATGCGCGATGTTGCCGTGTTTTCCACATTGATAGACAAGTGCGCATGTAGTTGTACAGTAATGTACGATTTCCACCAAACGGGCCGCGCCGGAGCGTGCCGGAGCGCATTTCACATTGTGCCAAAGGAAATTCAGGCTTCTATACAATAGTTAAGTTTCATGTTTGCGTGGAAATTACAATGCTTGGAACTCGGTTAGATCCGCGTGTATGCCGCGGTAGCCGGTTCGGCTGCGCTCGGACGCCGCGGCAGCCGGTCGGCTGCTCGAGTACGTGAACGGCGGCGCTCGACTGTCGTCGCGTACGGTCGGCTCCGCTCGGCCACACCGCAGGTAGAAACTGCGGAATAGCGGATACACGAGCACGCGCGCGCATGCGCCCGGGTTCCAGCAGATTGTAGCCATCGGGCGGACGCGGTCGGCTACGGGCGCGTGCTTGAGCATCCGCTGCGACGCGCTGCACTGCGCTCCTGCGTGGCCCGGTTTGTGGAAATCGTACATAAGCGTTGCTCTTACGAAACCTTTTTTTAATTTTTGTGTTTTTTTATTGTGTACGGAATCTGAAGTGTTGCTGGTTAACGGCAACGCCTTTCGTTAGTTAACATGCTGTATATTTCTGAATTTATGAAAAAAAAAACAAAATCAATTCCACACAACTTAAGAATCTAAAACAAAAATAACACTACAGAGAATTTAGAATCAAAGTCGTAAACTGTCAATTGAAACAGGCGATACTTTTTGCCGGCACTCGTGGCTTACGTGTGGCCGGCGGATGGCAATATTGGCTATCTCTATGCAACGACGTACTTACGAACGTAGCGGTCTGCTAGCAAATTGGTACCGACGTGTAATATTACATTTTATTAAACAGAATAAAATATTCTGGGCTCATGCTTCAGTAGGCGGGTTATAAGGAGCAGTTCAACAAACTAAGTGTCAAAAATGTAGGACTTTGTACATCATGGAATTATTATGGATTGGTATAAGCAGAAGTAAAGTGAATGTGAATAGGATGACGAAAATAAACACCATGCCGAGTTTGAAATCCTCAGGTCGGGCAGAGTGTTATTGCGGTTTCCTGACAGGAAATTCTAAGTAGCACCTCGGAGTTTAGAATTCTGTCTGACATTTGGCAATAGGATCGCCATTTATACAGGGCGTAAACGAAACTCGTGATCTACTAGTGACACAGATTGACCTGGCATTAATTTTTTTCAGATACGTAATTTTTTTTTCAAACTCTTATTTTTGTTTTCTGAATCTCTTTAGCGCCCCAAGTTACCTGACTGCACGGAGCGATATCGCCCAAGTCTGTCCGCCAGCTGTGTCACTGTGCTTTTATTTATTTATGCATGGTAGAGAAACGACAATTGAAAAAAAATATAATTATAAAAACTAACTTTTTTTTTGAAACCCTATTTTGTTGTTTAGATACGATTCCTAGACCCAACCGCAAGAAAAAAAATGTTTTTTGTAGATCGTGTGGTTTTAAGGAATTACACGAATTCGTTTACACCCTGTATACATGAATGAGTTTCGCAGCTGGTACAAAAGTATTAAAAAAATACTTCATAACATGAAAGTTAGCAATTTTTTTCAGCAGTGTGTTGATAGTGTGAAGGCAAGATTACATAAATTCAATTTGGGCACCTCAGAGAGCTTTGCAAATTGCCTCGTCGGCCAGCAAGTGGAGTTAACCCTTTGATGCTGATCGCTAGCGTCATTCCGTCACCCGAACATTCCGGGAAGCTTTGAAATGGTCCATAGACATTCAGTCAAAGTAAGCCACGTTCGTCCGAGAGAGAATTTAAAATTCTCGATAGACATTTCCCGGACGAACGCTAGACCACTTCTGAAATTTTCAAGTGAACTAAAATGAATACAGAATCTAGAAATAGCATCTGTATTTGAAAATACATGTAAATATAAATAAAATTACGAGTACACAAATAATAGAAAATGAAATTGTTGTTATTGAAATAACTCATACAAACCTCAATAGAAAACATTATTATAATAGTTACAACATGATAGCATCAGCAGTGGCGTATACGATTCTCATGGTGTTTGTGAATCCCGTCCCTTGCCTCCAACCAGAGACGACGACTATCGGGTCGCCAATCCTTACGAACCCTTTCTCGATGGCCCATTTCACGCAGAAATTGACACGTTTTTCGAGGTCCACTGCATAGTTTGCGTCTGGAAGTTCTAAAAACATCGTTTTTTTAGTTGATAAGTAAAGTAGGTACCTAATCTACATAAATTATGGTAAATTGAGCATTTATCTTAATTAATTAAGATTTAATATCGTTTGGTTCCCCGGTAATTAAAAGATTATCGTCGTTTATGCCACCTTTGTAGATACATCTTATTTCTACCATCATAACTTATGCTAAATCTTATGCTAAATGTCTTATCTTATCTATCTAAGTATAATAAAACTATAGAGGGCAAAAAGTCTGTCTAAATTGGAAATATTTTTACGAAAACCGACTAAGGCCTGCCGCACTTTGGATACCAGAAATAAGCAATAAAACAGGAATATAATATAATTTTTTTAATTAATGTCTGTTTGTTTGTTATAACATCACGTCGGAACAGCTGGACGGAATTCAACAAACTTTGACTTTTATATAGCTAATTACTAACTAACCTAAATTAAATACTGAGGTACTTTTTTCTCAGTTGGTTCAGCAAGGTCATGAGATACAGTTAGAGGCCACGAAGTTTATTTTGCTAAGCAACGAAATTTAATATTGGAAACAGCTCTTTTACCTTACTACATAACCGATTTTGTAGTCTGGTGGTGTGAAGGGTAGACTATGTAACATTGAAATCAAATACCAAAGCAGCGGGGCTGCCGCGCCGCTAAGCTTTTAGAATTAAAATATATCTGTTTAGCTGTTTTTAAACTTTCGCGATTTGTACACTTTACTTTAAAAGTTTCTACGCGTTTAGACCCGAAACTTTATTTTTATAATGTCGTATATCTGTTTTTAGTTTTTGAAGTTAGCATTAGAACAAAATACTTTTAGAGCGTTAGGAAGCTACCTACACGTTTATCGCCACGTCATTTTTTTTAAATAACTATTACCTGACCAATAGTTTGATATTTATTTATTTTCTTTGTTTATCTACTAGATGGCGTTAATGGTTTTTCCATACCAGGTCAATTTTTTGGAATAATCGGAAACTTGTACAAGTTAGTAACATTCTGAACTGTTATCGCATTTCAAACGAATCACCACAGAACTTATAATAAGAGAATAGAAATGGTATCAATTGTTTTTCCTTCGGGAACCGATGTCGCCGCTTTTTTACCTCTAACTCATACATAGAAAAAACTAGAACCGTAACTACGCAATTACGCACACAATTACTTGTACATTTACTACTAACAATTATGAACCATAAGACTAAGAAAGAGCGTTGAATAAACACCTACCGCATATTATACTCACACATATACAATTATTTTACATTTACGCTAGTACTTGACGCAAGATAAAATGTTATCTATTGTTACAATTTGCAGATGCAGTCGCTAGGGGATTTCTAATATTAAAGGATTTATTTTATTTGGTGTGCATGGAAATTAGTCCATGAAGAAGGTTGATACATATAATTAGTGACGATTTACATCATAGTCCAATAGTATTAGAATGTAACATGTTTGGCTGTGTCTATGGAATTGCGTGTGTTGAAGAATGATGTAAGATGTGTGTATGTGTATCTGTAGAATGTGTTAGATATCCTTTACGAAAATCAGTATTATAAGTTTTAATTGTACTGTGTATTATCTTGTACTGCGCGTTAATTTATTTTGTGTTTTTTGATGAAAGATATATTTTAAAAAAAAAACTTTTTAATTTTATTTTTAACATTATTTACATTTTTTTTCAACCTATGTTGTCCCCCTTCTGGGTAAAGGTCTCCCCCATAGCCTTCCACTCATCTCTATGCATTGCCTTCTCTGGCCAATCTCCCATAAACGACTCTAAATCATCACGCCAGCGTTTCCCAGGCCTCCCTCGGCGACGACGCCCGTCTTCCGGCACCCACTGGTTATATTAAAAATAAAGTTATAGAAGTCTTGATTAACAAATCACAAAATTATTTACAAAAATTGTCAAAATACCTAGAGTTGCTTACTAAAAATAATGCTTTAATATCTATTTGCTGTTTTGGGTTGTTTAAAAATACTTATTAGTATTACCCTGTGAAGTGAAGGTATTTGTTTAAAAGTTGCCTTTTTGATATTTTTGGCGTTGAATTTTTCATGAGGTAATGTAGGCGGATATCTATACAACGTGTTACATTATTCCGCTTAAAAAAGAAAATGTTAATCAAGTAGTCTTTTATGGTTGTTGTCATTTACCTTTCGGGGTGCATGAAAAGAGCCTCCATGAGTGGCGATACTTAAGTACGTCCGGCACACCCTGGGCAGCAGTGGCAAAGGCTCCATACAACTCGATTCCTATCGGCTTCCCTTTCGAAACGTGTAGTTACTGGAATTCACGCATCACACTTGAGCAAGGTAAGCATTTTTTGGTCCGGCTTCCCTTTTAAAAAAATTCACCCTTCGCCACTGCTGGGCAGTCAGCCTCGCTACCAACTTTGCTGCCTAGCTAATCTTTTCACCACAGCATGAGCTATACGAAAATAGCTATATATAAATAGAGAAGAAGATTTACCTCTCAGAGGAAATTAGGTAAGAATGTAAATGACTTTCTGGGTAGTCTACTCTTTATTTTTATGTTTTCAGGATAGCTTTTCAGTGATGATTTTATTTTATGATTCGTCAAATTTTTTCTTTGCGTCTTCTTTTTCTTTTAAAATATTGCCAATATACTCTTTACAAGGGACCTTTTAATCCCCTTTCGGCTTTAGGGGTATTTTTGTAATACGTTGTATACCATTCCATTACACATTTTGTTAATAGAATTACATGATTGTCCATGGGCACTTGGTCAAATTGGTGAAAATCAATTTCTTTAAAAATGTTGATAACTACGAAATGATACTAAACTTTAGCTGACAAATGATTTTTAAATTTTTCAAAATTTCTTCCTATTTGCGCATCATCATTCTGCCGAATGACGTCCACTGCTGGACATAGGCGTCTCCCAAACAATGTTGGGGGGGGGGGGGGTTGTCATAATCGCCACGCTTGGCAGGCGGGTTGGCGATCGCAGTATGGTTGTTAAAGTATTCAGAGAACGCTGCTACCCATCCTCTAGTGAATCCCTTAGTCGCCTTTTACGATATCCACGGGAAGAGATGGGGTAGTGCTATTCTTTACGCCCGTTACCACACGGACGTAAAGAATAGAATAGTTTGGGCATCAATTGTAGTATTTTTTAATACCATTTAAATTTTTTGACTTGACTTGTTGACTTTAGATTTGGATTAAAATTAATTATGAAATGAAATGACACCAAAAACGGAATAGGAAAATAAAATAATATTATCACCGGAATTTTAACAAATCAAAATTTCTTGACTACTGTGGATATATCGATAACTGGGAAACACTGATATCACAGCACTAACTCACGTCTGCCAACAGCGGCCGTACTATGGCATAGTTGTGGGTGAGAAAATATCGTTTATTGTTTTAATCCATTGCGGTGTCTCAGTCGTAGCTTACTTTGTGTTCCGAACTTAAACAAGCAATGTATATCGAATTAACAGCACCGAATGTTGTTACTACTTGGTAGTAACAACATTCGGTGCTGTTTTTAAATTTGTCCGCAAAATTGTTGTTTTTATTAATATTATGTTATTTTTTAAATTACGGTATTCACCAGTGGAATGTAATCCTTTTAGAAGCACAGTCACCCTTTCCTGAACAATTTCCACAGTTGGATACGCTACAATAACACATTTTATTGAACAGTTGTCATGACAGCGGTTCGTTTCAGACTGAGCCCGGTAAATCAAACATCTGGCTTTTTAGCCAGATAGGCGCCTCGCGCTTTTAGCTGAAGTAACATTTCTATTCCTCTTATTATAAGTTCTGTGCGAATCACTGATCGCCTTTTAAATATTTACCTTCATAAATGAGAGGCACAATTCCTCTCCACAAATGAAGCTGGCGTGCTGTCATACTGTATCTAGTTACTGCTAATATTGGACAGCGAGGTCGGAACTTCGCAACATTCTGTGCTGATTTACCAGAAGTAGTAATCACAACTATGGCAGCCGCTATAGACCTTTGTGCTGCTAACACTGCTGCCATTGCAGCAGCGGTAGCCTGGTCGCATGGCAATGGCGTCTGTTAGAAACAAAAAAGATCAATGTAGTATTTTTGTAAAATAACAATAAGAAGAGGAAAGAAACTACCTAATATAGGTATTTTTGTATTATAATCTTCGTGAGACATTCATATACAGGGTATTAACGAATTCGTGTAATTCCTTCAAACCGCGTGATCTACTGGTGACACTGATTGACCCTGCACAAGTTTTTTTCAGAATCAACAAAAAAAGTTTTCAAAAAATTAACCGTCGCATTCTGTATCTGAGTAATTTTAGCGTTCCAAGTTAACTGACTGCGTGGAGCGATATCGCGCTAGTTGTGCCCGTCAGCTGTGTCGCCGTGCCTTCATTAATTTATGCTTGGCATCGAAATTTTCAATAAAATGTTTTTTTTTTGGTAATAAAACGTTTATATTTATTTTTAATCAATCTAAATCCCGTGCGGGGTTAATCTATACCAATAATAGATCATGTGGTTTGAAGGAATTACACGAATTTGTTTACACTCTGTTAAGATTAGTTACGGTTTACTCACATGCATTTTTCGGGATTGATCGACCAGTTTTGGACTTAAACTGAGCCTTAAGGGCTCAGGAGCTGAACACGCGGCGAATGTGACTTCGCCGCGTGCAATCACGTGCAATTAAATTGTAGGTAATCATAAATATAACATAGGTATGATTACTTCATAATAACGTAGGTATTTGTTTGCTATTAGAACAACTAATTAGTGCTCTGTCATCTGACTCGCAATAAATTGGATTGTATTTATGTGTTATATCGTCACTGTGAATAATCACGTGCTACGGAAAGGAATAGGAGTAGTTTGCGAAATAGCTATACGAGTGTAAACGAATTCATGTTATTTCTTTCAAATCTCGTGATTTACTGGCAACACAGATTGACCAAGCATGGCATTTTATCAAATTCAACAAAAAAATATATTTTAAAATGAAAACATGCTGTTCAACTCGAGTCATTTTAACCGAAGCGATATTGCGCAAGTCGTGCCCGCTAGCTGTGTCGCCGTGCTTTTATTCATTTATGCGTGTGATGTAAAATGTTTTATCACATTTTTTTGCATAATTCTTTATAACTTATTTTATATTACCTTTGTCAGGTGGTTTAGACACGATCACCTATCCGTATCACAAAACAAAAAATAATTTTACTTTTTTGAATCAATCTAAACCCCGTTTGGGGCTTATCAATACCCGTAATAGATCATGCATAAATTCGTTTGCACCCTGTATAGTAGTACTAGTTTATATAATTGTTTTCACGATAAGAAGATTAAAATGACACATGTCAATAGGAGTTGCTAGACATGTGACTGTAGTCGATTCAAATATCGATAAAATTTGTAAAATTTCAGCGAGAATTTGACAAATTATTGTAATGTGATTTTATGTACATTTCAAATACTTGTGATTTAAGTAATTAGGATTAAGTCAATTAGCATGCATATCTTCAACAATAGACGATTACGTGCTGATGTGGTAATGAATCCAGCAGGTATGGGATGAGTGAACATAAATGTTTATTTATCACCAATAATAAGCCCAGTAGCCGGGTCGCGAAAAAGAGGTTTATCTTGCGAAAGGTTCGTCGGTCCTGAATTTTGGATGTGTTATGTTAGGTGTTTTTTTATGAAAAGCCCACAAACAGACACACAGACAGAGAGAGAAATAGACAGCCAAATAGAAAGACAGACATGGGCTTCAAACCTATAAAATACCCCTGATTTTGAGTCGGGAATGAAAAATAAGAATTTAATTTTCTACAAAATTGATGTGAATAATTTTTGGCATAAAACCCATAAGGAGTTATTTAATAAAAACTCATTTTTGGGTTCTTTAACCCAAGATGGCAGAGCGCGCCGAGGTCACTCAAGGTACAAAATTTGTAATTTTTATAAGAACACACATATCCATAACATGCATCTAAAATTTAGGACTGACCGACTTTTTGCAAGGCAACTGGGCTTTATTGAGCCTTATTTTAATTATTCAATCAACTGAGCCTATCGTCTATAATTATTACGACACTCAAAATATTCATTCTGTTAATATAAATTTATCGAAATGATTTTATCGATACGCACGTCTCTGGCAACTGGTACCATCTGACGCAAGTTTGAAAACGCGTCGGGGTTTTTTCAAAATCATTTATGTAATATATAATTATGGCGTTAAACACATATAACTATATTGTTTCTATGTTTCTGATTTTAAAACAACCTTTTGGGTAAGGCTTTATTAATATTTTAAATTGATTTAATACTTTTTGAATTAAATTGTCATACACAAGCGCCATTATAATTTATTTTCATGTCATGAACTGACATCTGCCAAATTAATCAACTTACCGTGAAAGCAATATAGTATTCATTCGACGATCGCTTCTCGCTTGCCAAAGGCGCCTGAGTTGCCCGACAGTGTTTACACGTAGTCGACTCAGTCGACTTCAGCTGCGAACTGTACCCCAAGTGTGAGTTTTTTCGTTAACTATTGTAGTTGCGTCACGCCAAAAATGTATGGAAATTTAGGCTGCGTCTCTAAGCGCACCGTTCAATTAACGCGCGAATATTAGTTAGTGAACGGTGCGCCTAGAGACGCAGCCTAAATTTTCATACATTTTTGGCGTGACGCAACTACAGTAGTTAACGAAAAAAACTCACACTTGGGGTACTGTAGTCGTCAAACAACTAGGTACCTACACCTTCGCCGGGTAGGCAAAGTCGACCTGTCGACCCTAATATTATTCATTATACAAGAGAGCCATTATTATTCTCATACGATTTCATTTTTGAACCCCAATCATTTATATTGCGTTGCGTTTCCAGTTTTCCATCAATTACCTTGTCAATGAAATCGTGGAACACTTGCTTGCTCCAGACACAAGCTTCTGCTTCTTTGCAAGAATTAGCCATGACTTCGACTGTTTCTACAGGGTACGGTCCTACTGCTGATTCAGCACAAAGTGCCAGGGCGTCAGCACCGTCGAGGATGCAGTTACCGATATCAAGCAGTTCAGCTCTAAGAGGGATTTTTTTGTATCTCATGCTGCTCAGAAGGTGACCGCTTATAGCGATTGGAACATTAGCCTGCCAAGTAAAAAAATACGCTTTTAAAAATACAATATACAGGGTGTAAAAAGACACATCACATAGCCGAAATCTACGCACTCTGTACATCAAACTAAATTACATTGACCAACAATAATTGCTGGGAAACGACTTTTATTTTTTGGCATGAAAACAAACGCTTTTTTTTTGTAGCGCGCAAATTATGGTTGTGGCGATGCCGCGCGTTTGCATCCGTGTAGCGACCACACAGCCAAGCCAAGGCGGTCGTGTGCGTTTGATATTCATTGCGTTTTTGTAACTTCAAATGCGTAATTTGTTAGGAAAAATTGAAATTTTTGATAATGTTGGTATGGAAGAAAGTTTAGTAGGTATTATGACTTGGAAATCGATTTTGGAAAAGACAAAAAAAAAATGGGTACTTTGACCTTCAATATCTCTAAAACCAATGATTTCCCAGGTATGGTTTGTTCGAAAAAAATGATCCCAATGATGGGTAGAATACGTGGTTTTCGTTATCGTTAAGGGTCTTTTTACACCCGATATACTGGTTATTATAATAACAACAAATTTTACCCTATTTATACTTACACGAGCTTTTGCCCGCAGCTTCCCTTGCTTGGTTTTTTAAACAAATTTTACCACCCCTTCTCAATGGAGCTGAATTTTGAAAAATCTCAATATAATATACGTAATTTATTATTTCCTACAAAGATTGTAGGTTCAATTTTATGTATATCGGACCACAAAGATTTGAATTTTGATTTGAGATTTGATTAACTTGCCATCGACTTGTAAAAAAAATAACTGCGTTACGCAACTTACTCTGTTAGCTCGAGCAATCAAATTCTTCTGTGCAATCATCAGTTTCCTTGGTGTGATATCGGATCCTAATTCTTGTCGGGTTATCATTATAGCATTTGCTACCTGAAAAGCGAAACACGTTCATTACAATTAATTCGGTATTTCATGTAACGTCTTCTTTAGGCGCTGCGTGCTTGGTTACTCTTGTTTTATTATTTAACGAAATAAAATAAAAAATAAAGAAAATCATTTATTTCTCACTACAATATTTACGTTGAGAAGGCCATTATTGCTTAGTAATACTAATAATTTTAAACATTAAAATATTGTGGGAGACTGGTGCCTGTAAGCTAGGCAAAAGCCTGTGTTTCAAGACACCAGATCTCCGCCTCGAGCAACTACAGAAACAACAGGCTTCACTGTTTTCAGAAATAGGTGTTATATTTTCAAAATTACACTATCATTCACAAAAATACACAAACCTGTAGAATTGAGTCAAAATTACGAAATCCTTCAATTGTTTGTATGTTTGCCATAATAGCAACATTTTTACCCTTTTCTCCCAATATTCCTTTTAATTCTTCAACAGAAACGGATGAACTTACAAAAGAAGCAACTATAGTGTCGACCTGAAAAATACAGTAAAAAGTTTTTATTAAACCTGTTAGTTGGTGAAACCCTCCTGTCCGAACATAGCGACTGCTCGTAATTCTGTCGGGTTTCTATTCAATCAGTATAATTAATACCTGCTGCGTTGCAGGTAAGTGTGGCAGGCAGGACACATTCTACTGATTACCGGGTCCACACAGTGTGAACTGTATAAAATTGCACCTAATGGATCTATGCCGTAATGCCTTATAAATGACCAGAAAGCTACTTCATCTAATCTAAATATAAAAAAGGGATCACACAATCGTTAACACTTGTTTATTATATTTAGGGCCGATTTTTCAATCGTCAGATAACTGTTATATCTATATATATAAAAATGAGTCCCTATTTCCCTTGGTCATCGCATCAGGCGTGATCGGCTGGACCGATTTCGCTAATTCTTTTTTTGTTGTGTTCGTAATTGTCAGGAGAAGGTTCTTATGAAAGAAAATTTTGAAATAAAAAAAACGAAATTATCTCAGTAATATTAAAAATGAATCCCTATTTCCCTTGGTCACGGCTGACAGATTGACGTTCAGTTGTTCAGCCAGCAGTTTATAACAAAAACATGGCGGTACGAAGTGCGCCGGGTCAGCTAGTAAGGAATAAATATTACGGTTTGACATATTTTCTATACAAAAGCTGTCAAAAAGTCAAACTTATTCCCCAGATAAAAGTTATATGACGATTGAAAAATCAGGCCTTAGGCCCTGCGCAGACGGCACACTTTTTGTGCGATCGAGTCTGCGGCGCACAAAAAGTCTGCATGGCGCGCAAAAAGTCGGTCGCGGATTTTTCACAGACTCAACGCACACGACGCACATCTTCGATCATTTTGTCGGCAGAGCTGTAGGGACGTAGACGCTATGGAAATCGTGCAGAGATCGCGAAGTATTATTTTGTACATGAAGTACAGAAAAAGAAGAAGAAATAGAGAATTTTGGGTACATCCTATACTCTCGGAAAGATTACTGAAGGGACAGTTCCATACTAAACATTCAATTCTGAAACAACATCCGGCAAATTTATAGTATTTTGTTTTTTCTTTAGACGTCATACATGTCCAAACAGGAGCGGAATAAACATTACAGCACACTTCTTCCCACATTTTTCTTTTTAAATGTCTATCATGATATTCTGCCTTAGAAGTATCATAAATTGCTGGTCTGTTTTGTATTTCTTGAATTAACATAGTTACATCGACCTCTGGCGCCATGATAATAGATCGCGTGCGTTACGTCCACCCCTAGCAAATGCAGATTGCCGACTAAAGTGTGCGCCGTCTGCGTTAGCGCGCGTTGAAGCAAATGTTCAATTTTTTCACACACTTTTTGTGCGGAGCGGCGCGCCGCGGAGCGGTGCGGTCTGCCCGAATTACACGGATTTTTTGTGCGCCGGACTTTTTGCGCGTCGTGTGCGTTACTGCATATAATTGCATAGGTTCTATTTTCACAGACTAAAAAGTGCGTCACGGATAGTCTGTCGTCTGCGCAGGGCCTTAGTAACACAAGACCCGAAAATGTACACGTTACCATTTACTATTTGTTTCGAATAAAAACGGCTCATTTATTCACAAAACATTCTTCGCCGTCGCTTACAGTATCTTTTGTTAGCTCTGTTGTAGAAAAAGACTAGTAAAAGTGTCTATTTAAATCCCATGTGTAAGGAGACGAACCTGATGTTATGGAATAGTGGAAAGATAAAATTTAAACCTCCTATTGCAACACCTGATAACATTTCTTGACATATCTGAAACTTAATCAAAACTTTACGCTCGCTCTTGTGCAAAGTAAAACTCAAATAAGTAGGTAACATTCACACCCACCTGATTACTCAAGGCCATTTCAATATCGAGTCTATCTTTGTCCGTATAATTGGGCATGTTTAACACAACGTTGGGCACAAACACATCTTTGTAGGATCCCAGAAAGCCCCCTCTTTCAATTTTGCACGTTAACGTTGTTGATGAGATCATTTCGACTTTTAACATTATGCTCTCATTGTCCAATAGTATGAAATCACCTTTGCTCATTTGTTCGGCGAAGTACATGAAATCTACGTAGACTGTGTAGGTGGAACATCGATCCTTGTACGTTTCGTCTGTCGTCAGTCTTACAACTTCACCAGTTTTTAGTTCTACAGATTCACCGAAAGTCTGCAAAGAGCTTTTTATGTTTGACAAATTGGTGACTAAAGTAATTTTTATTGTAACATTATTCTTTAAGTCTGCGTCCTGAGTGACGGCGCACGGGTGTATTGCGGAGCGACTTTACCGTCGATACCTGTCTTTAGTGCACCCGGGAAAGTTGACGCGTACGTGCGTGTTTCGTTTATTTTACTTTAGTTTTAATAATGTCGATATCAACATTGATACGTTTCGAACATTTTATTTAATGCGCCGTTCAGTCTGCCTGCGCGGTGCGCCGTCACTCAGGACGCACACTTAGAGTAGGATTTCCAACTGTTCAACACAACAATTTTTATAAGAGGAATTTGCATGAAAATCTATTAATTTATTTACTTATTAAAGGAGAACCAACAGCTACAACAAATGGATAACAGTGGTATATATCAAAACAAAGCCAATTACAGGTTCCCACGATAATAAAATAAAGATTTTTTTACAAACATCAGCTATACGTCCGGTCCTTATCTTCCTGCCGGACAGTTTCATGGCTATGGATAGTGGATAATTCTTGCCCATCCTGATGCTGAAGTTTTTGGCAGCAGCTCGGAGATTTTTTATAAATTCTACATGTTCTTCTCTTGGTCCAAAGTTCATGTTCAGCATGGCTACATTCATGCCGGCTGCTATCATCCGCTCTAGCACGTCAACTTCGAACGTAGATTTTCCTTTAATTATTTTTAATTGTTTGGTTCAGTGAAGTGACACTATGTACCTACAATGAGCGTCATATAATATGCTGCTGCATACTCAAGCAGACCAAGTCAAGACATAGTCAAGATGATCAAATATTTAGAAACATCCAAATTGATCATTAATATTCACTCAACCAAAGTCGACTAATAATTTAGACCATCCATCTTACACAAATATATCGTAACTAACAACGTCAAATAAATGAGTTAATTTAAACTGTTATTAATATGAATTTTATATCCATAAAAATAAGGTTTAAATTAAAATTATTGAGGCGCGCTTTTGAGACGTTGTTCGTGTTTCGATATATTTGTCTAAAGGTGGGTTTAGACCAAAGGAGCGAATGCTCATTCTATCTCCACTCTATCTAATTCGCTTTGTGTAAACAGAGGCAGAGCATTCTTTCGTTGTTCTATCTTTGTTTGCGCGGATTCCATGGAATGTTCTAAAGCTGGCTTCCCATGGTGCGTGGTAGCGCACATCAGCTGTGCGTGGTATCATCCGTAAAATCACGCACCGTGGGAAGCCATATTATGAGGGTGCGTGATTCGAAGAATTTTTTTCATTCCAAAATACCAATTTAAAGAGAACTCGCACCGCACCGATGAGTCTCTTCCCGTGGTGCGTCGGTGCGAGCTCGTGCGTCGCGGTGCGCGATATTACGCACCGTGGGAAACAAGCATAAGAATGCTCGATCGCTTGATGTAAACAAACGAATCCTAGTTCAATTAATTGTTCTCATTCGTTATTTGATGATAGAAGATTTGATGATTACACTAAATATCAAGAAAATAATGCTCTTACTCTTGCTCTGGTTCTGCGTTCGTTTGGTCTAAACCCACCTTAAGATGGATGTTCTGAATAATTAGACGACTTTTGTTGAGTGAATATTAGTGATCACTTTGGATGCCACGTTAAATATTTGGTCATCTTGACTACTGCTTACTACATGACGCTGACGGTACTGCATGTTTATTAAGAGAACCCGGGTGCAGTAGCAGAGCGCTTGGTTTTCTTTGCTATACTTTGGGCTTGCGATCCACTTATGGTGCAAAATATATAAAAGATTGGAGTTGTTGAAGAAGTAGTGAAGAGTATCCAGATTCATAAATTAACCGGTCTAGTGCGAATATGACTAGCAATACGATTTTCATGTTTTAGAAAAACTTTCTGAAAATTGCCAATGCTTATTATCAAGGTATTATTACTGAAAGGAGACTAAAGATATAAGAAACAAGATTATCTTATGCCATCATGTCCTATATGTAAAACTATGATGGTTTTTTGCAATATTATTAATTAATAAGATCCGTTTAAGAAACTCTTCTCACCTCGTGTCGGCACGAGCTATACCAAAATATCTCATGCCGTGGTGAAAAGATAAGCAAATCAGCAAGGTTGGTACAGTCCGCGAGGCCTAAGCTGAGCTTTGCATTTGTGTGAGAATGAATGCAAACGCATCCTTTGCTTGGTTTAAACCGGTTTATACTGCTTTTTGGCAACCGATTCTATGTGCACTCACACAAATGCAAAGCTCAGCTTAGGCCTCGCGGACTGTAGCAGGGCTGACTACCCAGGGGGCACCGGATATCCCTACTTAAGCATCACTCATAGATGTTCCTTTAATGCACCCCCAGTTGGCATGTTGGTTTAAGAACTAACCCATTGCTACTATTATTCCCGTCAGACGTTGGCATGCGGGTGGAGCTTTGATGTCCAAGTTCAGAATGTGGTCCAGTGGCGTGTATGCATGTGTTGCGGATAGCTGCTGTCCTGGCAACTCCATAGCATCGTACTACAAATACAATGGATATTATAAATAGGTATAATATTCCTTATAATCGTTCATTGTAGCGTGGTATTTAATGTTCAGCAGTAGACTTTAAGTGACTGCTGTGATGATGATTACTAGTAAACAGATCACATAGATGGTGTAGAAATTAATGATCTCAAAAGGCAAAACCAAACCAGAACGCATTACGTTAGAGAACCTTCTACAACAACGATGCGTTGCTCTGGTTAGGGTGCTTTCATATTTGACGGTTGCCATCCAACTGCAGCCGTATCGTAACAATGCGGCTATAGTAATGCGCACGGGCGGTTATGTTTTTTCTTAAAATTCGCGTCGCGAGTACTGTACGACAATTGACAGGCATTGTTGAACTGCTTTCGCGACTCAATTCGTCACCATCCCTGCTAACTGTAGTAACTAGCAATTGATAATTTTTCAGTAGTTGTGTTAGCTGTGGCTTTATTTTAATGAATTAAAAACTTTTTTATGTTGCACTTGGCTTCCTCTTTTAAGTTAGTAGTTGCCCTAAAGCCAGCCCTAAGGTATCTTTATCTTTTTATTTATTTCTATTCATTTGAAGCACATACGTCGCTCTGTGAGAATTTCCCTGAAAAAATATCAATTGCTAGTTACGACAGTTAGCGGGGAGGGTGACGAATTGTGGCTGCGGTAGCAATGGCTTCAGCTTATGCATGAAAAATCACATAACCGGCCCGTTCGCAGTACGATAGACGCACTGTTGTTATACGTCTGCAGTTCGTCACCAACAGTATAATTTAAAAGCGCCCTTAAATTTGTTTGAGCAGTGAATATCCTAGGGTTTCTGTATTGTTGTAAGTTACCAAGAGATTAAATATAACTACTACTATTGAATTATTGAATGTAGTTCAAGAAACATGCCCTCGGGGAGTATTACAACTGTACTGGAATACATACTTCACCAAGCTTCTTATCGTGGACTGTTGGCCAGACCATGATTAATTGTAAAATTTGGCAATAATAGTATAAATATAAAAGGTAATGGTCCTCACAACTTTCTCAATAATTCTATGACAAATGTCAACTTGAAAGAATTCTGTTTTTTTTGGTTTATGTGTTGCGATTTCTCATCTCTGTTTCATCTAAAAAAGGCTCGATTCCATTGATTTACATTATTATGGGATAAGGCGTGAATTACACAGAAGTGGCGTAAGGTGCAGACACGGCGCAGGCGCGTCGCTTTCAGACATTTTTTGCAAAAAAGATTTGAAGCGGCACGACAAAATGTATGAAAGCGACGCGCCTGCGCCGTATTTTTACGCCTTTTCTGTGTAATTCACGCTTAAGGGGATATGCAAAATTAGAGCAACTAAGTTTAAAATAAATATCCGTTATTTGATATTTATCGGATATTCGATATGTATTCAAAATTATGCTAATTTCATGATGTAATTGTAAATGGGTCGAAAAGGTATTTTTTATTTTTTTTTATTTACTTATCCTAATAACATCAAGCGAGTATTCTCCGAAAGGTTGGGCAGAGGTGTATAGTACACCCACATTTCGCCGTTATGTTAAGTCCCACGTAATAGGGGGTGAGCTTAATGCCATCAACCAAGCACAAATCCAGGCTCGTGCTGCAACTGAGAAATTTCACACGGAACAACTTAATAACACTTTGCCCGACCTTTGGGATCGAACCCCACGCTTAGCCGTCGCGCTTGCGACCATTAGGACCAACAAGGCAGTAAATTTTTTTCAAGTCAGTTTTGTTTAAATATATTTTTTTATTACGCTTCAGGTAACAAATTTGTACATTTCTACTTCGGACGCGAATTTTTTTTTTTTTAATTGTGGCTTTTACCATAGTTTTCGCAATAAATATCAATGGATATAATTATAAATTAACACAAATATCAATACATCCACCCATTAAATACTTAAACTTTTTTTTTTTTAAAGAACTTTGATACTCTTATAAAAATATAGAATCGGGTCTTCTCGCGTAACAAACTTTAAGAGGCACAAAATACCTTTTATCCCGACGTTTCGGCCGAATTTCACCGGCCGTTGATTGATACTCTTGTATTGTGGGTGCGATTACAGACACAAATCTCACATACACAAACGCCGAGACCCGAAACAACCATCTGTAGGCCATACAAATTTTTGTTCCGTGTGGGAATCGAACCCACGACCCGTAGCGCAGAAGCCAATCGCTTAGCCACTGCACCAAACATGTCGTCAATTCCATTTCATATGTTAATTATTTCACTTGAGGAGCTCGTGGCTAAATAATTACAGCCGCATAGACCGATCTTCCGGGTTAAGCCACGCTTGCCGAGGTTGGTCTGTGGATGGGTGACCATTTATAATAGCGAGTTTCCTCCGTGCCTCGGAAAGCACGTAAAGCCGTTGGTCCCGGCTGTCATTTGTAGATCTTTGACAGTCGTTACTGTTGGTCAGAAGCCAGAAAGTCTGACAACCAGTCTTACCAAGAGTATCGTATTACCCAGTTACTGGGTTGTGGAGGTCTGATAGGCAGTCGCTCCATGTAAAATACTGATATTCAGCTGCATCCGGTTCGACTGGAAGCCGACCCCAACATAGTTGGGAAAAGGCTAGGCAGATGATGATGTTAATTATTTCACTTCCGCAGGTCTACTAGGTTTATGGTGCAGGGCACGTGTGAACAACAGTAGTGCTAGAGTCTGCTTCCCTTAACTGAAATACAGAATAACACGAGAAATCATAACCAACTATTTATTTACAACAATTAATCTTCTTTAATCCAAATCCTCAGCGAAACCAAGGATTAGAATGTTGACAAAAATCAGGTGGATCAGCACCAAGTCCCAATTGGGGGTAAGCTGAATGATAAACAAGTACCACAGCTGCCGCTAACAACGCCTACAAAAATAAACAAAGCTCAGGTAGATAAACAAAGCCGAGTTTTATTTGTGGTGTAACCATTAGGGAAAGGAAAGATAAACGCGTCAACATACGAGATTTCTACCGCTGAAGGAGGAATTGTCTTCTTCTTTTTCTTCGATATCGTAAAGCCCCGTGTATGAAGACGTGGAGCTTAGCGCGGAGCGTAAAGCGGAGCGTAAAGCGGACAATTCAAACAATGACGATGTATGAGAGCGTTTATGGAGAGACGTTTTCCGTGAGTATTTTTAACCCTTAATTTGGTCTCGTTGAGTATACTCAACGTTACAAATAAAAAAATCTAGACGTCAAATTTTTTTCTGCAGTTTGAATTTTGTAGGCTAAGAACACTTCAATATTAGTTTAATTTGATAGGAAAAAGTATTTTGCCCGCCTCACAACATTTTACTTGACATTAGCTAGCAAAAATGGCAACGAGACAACATGCTCTGCGAGCTTTACAGGTAAATATTTATTTTTGTTGGTTTTCGGGCGAATTTTGATACATACGTTACTTATTTCTATTTATATAATGTGTAATCAATACGAAAAAAATATTTGCAATCCGTTTCTCACCCGGATAAGAACACGACAAGGCAGTAACCATGATTGTTAAGTATACTCAACAAAATCCGGTGGTGAGTAATCTTGTGTGAATACAGCTCAGATTATAAAACAGAAGGCAGATAGAGTGACAGGAACAACGTGAGTGCGGCCAAAAAAGCAAATACAAATTCAAAAGCGAATACAATCTCGAGTCAGTATGACACGAAGCGCCGCATTGTTAGGACGTCATCGATAATTTTAATATTTATGATAGTAATGCCATCTTGCGTTTATAAACATTGCAAAAACTGTTCCTAAAAACAAAATAAAGAAGATGGAGTATCTTTTCATAGGTTTTATTGATTATTTATCTAGTTGGATATTATTTTACGTGATTATTATTAGTGACATCTTGGAACACAAAACCTTAACAAAAATCATTCGGTGTTGCTTGTTTACATTGAAACCATTTACCCCCTAAGTTAGGAAATAAGTAAAGAATACTGGAATAACGATTTACAAAAATATTTATTTCGATTATAGTGTTTTATTTATCGCGTTTTTTGGTTGGTATGTTTGTAGGTGTGTGTGTCCGTTTGTATTTGTCTTCGTAACTAAAACTACTTAATGTATTGTCTGTCTCTAATAATAATCATGTACGTCAGTCGATTTGCCAACATAAAGTAAATATAGCTATCAAAAACATAATTACAACCATTCACGACTAGGTATACTAAATGACTGCCATAAATCCACAAAATATTTCTATTTATCATCTTCTATTCTGTAATCTGAGATTAGTAAATTTCTAAAGTAGGTACTTGCATTAAAATACAATCTGACTCAACGGCAGAGATTCACTTTATATACATAATTATGTATAACTCTGTATGTATCTGCATTTTTCGGAGACAGTAAATTGTTTATTTAATATAATGAAATATTATGGGAATTTTGTCATTTTCATGGCAACCGTACACGCACAAAGAGGCAACGTGTTCTTATAGTGCTGTCACGCACACATGTCTACAGACGTGCCTCACATTATGGTTCAGTACAGTCTATCTGCCTTTTGTTTTATAATCTGAGGAATACAGTATGTAGAGTATACTCAACAAATCTACATGGTGAGATTTATTGAAACTATGGTTTCAAGGGCTTCATATCGGCTTGATCAGCTTTTTTGTGGGAATGGTTTTTTGGAATGAAAATCAAGTTTCGGTTTAGGTTAAAGGCATGACATGTATCTTATTTTGAAATCAAATTATATCATGTCGATTTTTTACATGGTTTTGAAAAATCGACTTTATTACCTTACGATTAAGTTCAGTTTCCATTAATATGTAAATATTTTTATGACCTTTCCAATAGGTTTTTTTCATTTCGAACTGAACTTAGCTGTTTTTTTTTGTTTGGTATCAATACAAAAATATATCAAATGCATAATTTTCACATCTTTCACGCATTAGCGTATTAATCTAACCTTTTTTTTTTGCACGTCATTTATTCGTATGCGTCGTGTTATTTTTGTTTGTTCCGTGCTTGGGTGCCTGCAAATATCTATATTATTTTCAGAATTCAAGATCAAGGGATATCAGGAAATTTATAGAGCATTGCATTCACGAAGGAAGGAATGTAGATAAAACTACAATCCAAGATTTGAACCCTGAAAAAAACCTAAACGTCCCAGGCCTGTAGATGACATAAAATGTGTTATCATTAGCGGGTAGTAGCACTGGGCAATGTTGACAAAGGAAGGTAGTCGTCGATATGGATCAACCTACCCGATGTTATAAAGGCGGTGGTCATTCGACGAAGCGGAGCATTCTCTGTTGATCAGCTGAAGCAGTCTGACCTTTTATATCTGACTAGCTTGCCCTTATTTTCTGATCTTGTATAATTGTGTAAATTATTATATTGTGATCTAGTTCATGTTACTAATACTAACCCAAATACAAGTGCTCTCAGTGGTGGAGAGTCTATGTTGGTTTTATTTACTACATTTACCTTGGTCGCAATCCTGACATACCGATATTAGCTATAACTGTAGTGATAGAATCACTCCTAAACGATTATGTTGTTGTGTCGTTTTACAAATATGACAATATCGACCATTTCCCTGGTCATGGTAAGGAATATGGTCGATATGCCTACTGTAAAAGAGGGTTTACCACATTTTTTTGTCTAAAATGTAACGGTAGGCTATGTTTTGTTAAAGAAAGAAATTGTCGCTTCAATTATCATCATAATTAACCACACTTACTGCATGTAAACGTGTTTTTCAATAATTATTTCTAGTGTTAAAAGCTGTAAAATAAGTGTTAGTAAGCTGGATTTGTTAAGTATACACAACAGTTATATTATACCTTAATTCTTTAATCATCGCATTTTGTTGAGTATAATTAACGTTGTGTTTTCAGGAAATCCTTCAGGCATGATTTTTTATTTTATTTTTCCCGTGTGTTTTGAATTCATATGAACACAATATATTAACGGCATCTTCCTACTACAACTTTTTTAGTCTTGCCAAATTAAGGGTTAACGCTTTTATTTCTTTACTTCCGAATATTTACTTGTTTCAAATCTTGCAAGTCAACTTTAACGGCCAGCTGATTCATGTCTAATGCCAGACACGAATCATCTATTAAAGTTGTGGATTTCAGTCGATCTAAGCGTGGCCGTGCTAGGATGGATACGCTGTAGCCCGGCCACTGAAAATGGTGTATAAGTCGTGAAATAATGTGGTACTCTTATTTCTCTTTTTGGTACCAAAAGGTACATATCCGTTGAGTCTACTGCTATAACCATGACCTTGTATGGCATCGTGGCCGGGCCAGAACGGAACACACGATAGTTCCTCATATCCGTGCAGGCAAAAATTTTGCAGACACAATGTTTAGTTCTGATGACAATACAATAAAAAATTGTTTTATTCGATGGTTATCAAACAAAAAAGTAAATAAAAATAGGTATTTCAAACTTTTAGTTTTCATAAAATATCTACTAACAGAAAGAAAAACCCAAATAACATTTCGTTTATTTTTTAAATATTTTTTGTTGATTTTATTTGAGTTGTAGTTCTATGTAATGATTGTACTCGGCGTAGTTTGCGGGAGATCTTCGCGTCGTGTACATAAATGAGGCCTAAGAGGATTTTCCATCTTAAACAACGTAGCTAGCAGGTCTGAAAGGCTTCCGATACAATAAAAAACGCTTGTCTAAAAGGCCATTAAACAATTTTAGTTACAATATAAACTGAATTATGCTTATAAGATTCCTTATCCTAAAGCACGCTAATTCTAAATGCTGTTTACGTGTGTGCGTAACTGTGTAGGCAGATATTTGACGAATGAATAATAAATATTGATTTGCTCAAGACTTAATCGTCTAGGCAGCCTTTTAAAATGACTCGCTTTGTCGCCCTTCTCAAAGACATCAAACGTCCTACATACATACAGGGTGTAAAAAGACCCATCACATAGCCGAAATCTACGCACTCTGTACATCAACCTAAATTACATTGACCAAAAATAATTGCTGGGAAACGACTTTCATTTTTTGGCATAAAAAAAAACGTTTTTGTAGCGCGCAATGTGTGGTTGTGGCGAAGCCGCGCGTTTGCGTGCGTGCAGCGGCCACACAGCTGAGCCAAGGCGGTCGTGTGCATTTGATATTCATTGCGTTTTTGTAACTTCAAATGCGTAATTCTAACTAACAAAAAAAATACTAAAAAATATGTATACTTTGACCTTTAATATAACCAATGATTTCACAGGTATGGTCTAGTAGAAAAAAATTATTCCAATGATGGGTAGAATATAGAATATGTGGTTTTCGTTATCGTTAAGGGTCTTTTTACACCTGGGGCCCAATTCTCCTAAAATAAATTGTTGCCAAACGCAATCGAACCACAACCGTCAGTCAGTTTTTGTTTTCGAAAACTTTCAAAATGAATTGAATGAATTGCCCCGCTCCCGCTTACTTCGTGTTCGAAGCCTAATAGGAAAGCTTGATAGTCCTTTCCTTGAGCATTGGGTACTCACGTTTCTACAAGATGCTTAAAACGGATGTTTTATGCCAAATGATGTTGCTTCTCTAAAATTATTGTAGAACCGATTTAAAAATCTGATCGGGACGCTTAGCTGTAGCGAAGCGTGCACGCTCTCAGCTGCGCTCCGCTGCACGCCGTACTCCGCCTCAAAGTGCGCGACCTCATGGCGGCAATTAGAAAATCCAACCTCGCGCAGGCGCAGCTTGACATAGGCCTTTTGTCCAGCACTAGGTTGCGCCAGAAAATATGTGTCAATATAAAAGTATAAAAAGGATTGTATTAAAAAACAATGATGTTGTCATCTTTTAATACGTATACAAATATGAGAATACATTACAAAAAATATTAAATAACGGCAGACTTTCGTTTGTGGTTCGAAAATATATTCAAGTCAAATATATTTCAACTTTACGTCCAACTGTTCAAAAGGTATGCTTGCTCAATGTTTAAAGTGTTAGAACATATTTGTACTATTTAATTTCAGTGGGGAATACACATCATAAAGTCTATCATCATCATCCCAACAGTTGAAAAAAGGCTAGGCAGAACAATGGCAGACTTTTGGCCCATGATTATCTGCTTAGATAGATAGGATTGGATGTAATTCTGCAATTTTTTAATCCCAATAGTCTTTATTGCTCGATTCATCATTTGCTAAAAACTAAATGGTATTACTTTTAATAGTGAAAGCTATCAATGATTCAAAAAGTTAACAACATAGTGTCCTTCATTTAGTCAATCCTTTTCCTCTGTCTCCTCTGAGCCATCCTCTTCAACTTTTCTTTTTTCTTGTTCTTCGGCTTTTGGTTGAGTTATTTCTTTAGCTCTTTTCTTTTTCTTTCTTTCAACTGTTTTGTTGTGAAAGATGTTGATATCAAAATCGTGATAAGATTCGGGACATCTGCAGAAAGTATAATTAGTATTATAAGACAGAAAATGTAACCAATTCAGCCCTTGTGTGTACTTATTTTAATATTCTTTTAGGTGTTTTTATGTCTGTTTTTTTTACTTATGTAGCATAAGAGAAACTTAAAGATGTTATTAAAGATATTGTTAAATGGCGCACACAGCTATTAGAAAAGAAATATTAAAACAATTAAACGATTTGAGAAAATTGAAGGACGTGTTTACGAGTCTGCCGTTTCTGCGTTGGGAAACCTCACAACATACGCATTCTATACCGTAGCTACGATATACCACGTTAAAAAAAGCCTTATTGACAAAAGCCCTAGGAACGCCTTGCCGGGCCGAAAACGCAAACGCGTTTGTTTAGATTTGCTGAGTTTGGGGATAACGATAACGGTGGCTTGTTTCCAAGCTTGCAGAAAAAGGTAAGTGCTCAGAGCACCACTGAAGGTGGCGGTATTGAGGACTATGAGCGGGGCGCAAAAGTGTTTGATCACCTTATTGGTGGTGCCGTCTAAGCCGGGGGGCGTTCTGCGGTTAGCACACGATCATGTGGTTTTAAGGAATTAAATGATTTCGTTTACACCATGTATACGATAACAATCGTCACGCGCAGGCGCTGTCGTATCCTGTCGGCCCGAGACGCGCCGCAGGCGCTGTCGGAGCATCCCTTAAGCGCACCCGAGGCGCGACGCACAAGTTTTGTCTGTTTTGCGTCGTAAAATTCTGCTAACTGATGACTGCTAATAACTTAGACAATGGGCGTTTGATATTAATTTTGCAAGACAGGACAAGATATATTTACCTAATAATAAGAATTTACTTTTTAGACCGATGTCTTGTATATGAATAACGCGATAGAAGTGTGCCCTACTACCTGTACTATTATTTATTCTGTGGCCCTACACCTGGGGCAACAAGAAAAATAACTGAAGATTGCATGTTCGTAAAGTTTAATTTAAAAGTACTACAAATGTAAATTCTGTACTACGTTATCGTGTGTTCCTCTGTGGCCGGACCACAGTTTAGTACTCAGATGCTATAGTTCGAAATAAGACCTACCTAAAGTCTACTTTCATCGGAATATATACATATTTTTAGTACCTCAAGAGATATCTTTTTAATTAACAATATATGTGGTCCGGCCGCCAGGCAGTGCTCTCTGGCCGCGCCACCTCAAATTAAATAAAGTTTAATGAACTATTAATAAATCAATATCCCGAAAAAAACTACCTAAAGAGTACCTTGCATACGACAAATATGGTCCAATAAACCCCTTTAGTTAAGGAGTTATTGGTCGTAGGGTGTGGTCCGGCTGGAAGGTATACTCTGCAGCAAGTCAATTTTGCAATATTTAATATTAACTATCCATAAATCAATTTATATAATAGTACCTTTTCTCTACTCTTCGTTGATACTTTTTTCTCTAAAGAAACTATTCATTTTGATTAATTAATCTTTAAAGTATGTGGCGCGGCTAGGGAGGATTACTTTCAGCAAATATAACGAAATATGCTTTATTTCTTTATGCCAACGAAAACTGCTTAATAAGTACTTTATAAAAAGACCTGGACTTCATCTATAAACTTTTGTTTTTATTACCAACAATGATTTTGAAAAAGGTGCACTTTTTAGTTTTTGTTTACCTATCTATCTAAGAATAGGTAGTTATTTGACGAAGTAAGTGAAAATTTTGGTTTAAAATAAACAATAAGTATACGAAAAACAAATATATATTTTCATAATCAAATATTAACAATTGTTAATACAAGGTATTGTAAAGTTATATAACAAGTCAAGTTATATAACAAGTCAAGTTATATAACAAGTCAAGTTATATAACAAGTCAAATTACATAACAAGAAATAAGAATGAAAAAAAGAGTGTACCAAAACCGCGTATTAAAAATATCGGGTGTAAAAAGACCCTTACCTAACGATAGCGAAAACCACATATTCTACCCATCATTGGGATCATTTTATTCTACCAGACTACGTATTCTATGTGATAATACTAAACTTTCTTCCAAAGAACCTTATCAAAATTTTCAATTTTTCCTCACAAATTGCGCATTTGAAGTTACAAAAATGCCACAACCACACATTGCGCGCTACAACAAAAGCGTTTTTTATGCCAAAAAATAAAAGTCGTTTCCCAGCAATTATTTTTGGTCAATGTAGTTTAGTTTGATGTACAGAGTGCGTAGATTTCGGCTATGTGATGGGTCTTTTTACACCCTGTATAGTCAATCAGTATTACAAATAAAGGAGTTTTGAAGTTATTTTCCAACTTTAAAATGCAAGGCCTAGATTAAAAATAAACATTTTGATAAAAATGAGTTAAAATTTACAATTTTGCGTATAAAATACAATGAACTTATTAACTTGTAAGTAATACAAATTGGTTACAAAATATTGGAAGGCGTTTAAATTTATACTAAGTTCCGCAATTTATAAAACCTATTGTATTAACAATTTTTATTGTTTATATTTGATTATGAAAATATATATTTGTTTTTCGTATACTTATTGTTTATTTTAAACCAAAATTTTCACTTACTTCGTCAAATAACTACCTATTCTTAGATAGATAGGTAAACAAAAACCAAAAAGTGCACCTTTTTCAAAATCATTGTTGGTAATAAAAACAAAAGTTTATAGATGAAGTCCAGGTCTTTTTATAAAGTACTTATTAAGCAGTTTTCGTTGGCATAAAGAAATAAAGCATATTTCGTTATATTTGCTGAAAGTAATCCTCCCTAGCCGCGCCACATACTTTAAAGATTAATTAATCAAAATGAATAGTTTCTTTAGAGAAAAAAGTATCAACGAAGAGTAGAGAAAAGGTACTATTATATAAATTGATTTATGGATAGTTAATATTAAATATTGCAAAATTGACTTGCTGCAGAGTATACCTTCCAGCCGGACCACACCCTACGACCAATAACTCCTTAACTAAAGGGGTTTATTGGACCATATTTGTCGTATGCAAGGTACTCTTTAGGTAGTTTTTTTCGGGATATTGATTTATTAATAGTTCATTAAACTTTATTTAATTTGAGGTGGCGCGGCCAGAGAGCACTGCCTGGCGGCCGGACCACATAAATTGTTAATTAAAAAGATATCTCTTGAGGTACTAAAAATATGTATATATTCCGATGAAAGTAGACTTTAGGTAGGTCTTATTTCGAACTATAGCATCTGAGTACTAAACTGTGGTCCGGCCACAGAGGAACACACTACGTTATCGGCTGGTTGTTGTCATATTTAGCTTTCTTTCTCCATATATTTGCTCGTTGCGACTTTCGAAAGTGTCTAAATTACTCACTCGACTTGGTTTTTCTTGGTCGTCATACGAGTAGTGACATTCCATATCCTCACAGTATCACAGAAGGAGCTTTCTTCACTCCCCTTCTCCAGCGTGACGTAGTTATCTCCGATGTCTAGCCAATGCTTTTCCACTGCGTATTGAATGGCATAGTTGATGCGAGCTTGCACAGAGCGGTACCAGGTCTTACGAGGAACCCCTGGATGTAGCATTATTACGGTTAGTTTATCTGAGACAGCTAATTAGATGCTCCAAAAATGATTTTGTACTATAAATCTGGAATGGATAGAGGACAAAGACCTTGACAATCTGTGACAATTCTTGATTTGTCAATGTGTGAGTGAAATAGTGAAACATTTTGTTGACAAAATGTCGATTATGATCACGAAATTTCAAATTTGTTAATAGATATTATTATGTAGGACTAGCTGTGCCCGCGACTCCGTCCGCGTGGAACTCGGAAAACAACATTGTGTCGCAGTAACTAAATAGTGTATAATATATGTATCCCATTTATTATAGGTAATAATAGACAAAGGTGTCCCACCAAGGCACTTATATCTTTTAAACCATTTCTTTAGGTAGAGTTTCAGCTCTTCTTGATTGACCGTAAAGTACCGTAAAAAAACAAAAAAAAGACCGTAAAGGTTCATATAACCATATAATAATACTAAAGACGCGTTGCTTATTTCCATACATTTCCTTGCTAAAATGGATTATAATTGAATATTGATATTTATTGTGATAATGTAACGAAACCTTTTCGATTCTCGGTTCAGGCAAAAAAATCAGTAAAGGCAATATTTCTTACTTTTAAAAATAAAATGAAGCCTCCTTTGAGTGAAATTTGCAATTTTTTATATTTATAGTACTTTCCCTTCATGGCCATGTGTTTTGGGACATTACCTAAGGCTTAAATAAACTTAATAAAACGGCGACGACAGGTTTTGAATAGTTCTGACAACAATGAACAAAATGAAATAAATAAAAACATTCCAAAAAAATTACAAAAAGTGATTTTTTTTAAAGTGAGGTTTTAACGCAGGACACTGAGCCAGCGACCGTTCACTGCAACACTTACTTCTGTCTACAGCTTATACTACGCAGTATATGGAAATAATGTTTCGTTGCTCGGCATCTATGAGCAATAGCGTGATAGTTTATATACCAGCATAAGCGCAGGCCCATCAAAATCGATTCACGCGATTTCACGATCCGAATATTAAGCTTATACTTCGAAGTACGTGGAAATAATGTTCCGCTGCTCGTCTCCTATCAACAATAGCGTGATTATATAATTATGTACCAGCAAAATTGTCGCTTTTTACGAAACACATCAGCGAAAGTCCCATCAAAATCCATCCACGGGATTTTACGTGATGTCCGGACGGAAAGACAAACAGACACAATAATTCTAACAAAAAATGTTATAGTTTCTGTATCGATAGTATAGTACCACCGAATCGAAATTTTGGAAAAATATTTAATTACAGACAAAGTGCACTTTGAATTTTATTAATAGTATATAGATTTATAAATACGTATTTAAGTATTGATTTAAGTATTCATAATAAAATATATGAGTATTTCAAATTAATCTATCGGATTGCCTTGCACAATTAACAATTTAGAATACCTACACTCGCTTATGAAATTGAATGTATTTCTCTTCCACTGCCATTCAGACAGATAGGTAGGTACCTAATAAATTTTAAATAACAATATCTTCGTTTTTTTTTTAAAAGCTTAGTTAGTACCTTCTTCGGATAGCATTTCAATAGACCTTCCGTAGACTGAGAATAGTAATACATAATTATATTCGTTGTAATATATTTCCTCACAACTTGATTTGATACACGTAACGCCATCTATTGAAAAGAAATGGTATACACAAATACAATGTATTCATGCTAAGTTCTTCTAGAAAACTTAAAATTCGCATAACTTTTGATTGCGTGAACCGATTGCGATGAAACAAAAAACATATGTTACTTGGAGATAAGCACAATATTTATTTATAAAAGTCAACAACATTGGATCAGTTGTTTTTACGTGATGCTTGAACAAACAAACAGATAAACAGATAAACAGACAAACAGATAAACAGACAAACAGATAAACAGACAAACAGACAAAAATTCCAAAAATGTTAAAAATGGGTTCTATTGGTTATCGTTTAACACCCCAACCAGGTTTTTTCAAAATATTTGCTATGTACAGACACGCCATGTCTACAGATTTATTATATGTATAGATGTATTTTACTCATCATCATCGTATTATAAGCGTACAAACGTCTACCGTTGGCTCTCAATGACCTCTGTAATGAATGCCCACGTTGATAGTGGTACCTAATGGTGAATTTAGTACGTAATCAGGGCCGGGTTAAGCCATGTAGAGGCCCCTCATTAGGCATGCAAGTCGTGGTCCTCTCCACTTTTCTAACGTTCTAAAACAGATTTCTTTTCAAATTAACTAAATATGGCGCTTTTATGAACCGTGGACCCAAACTATACATTCTTTTTATCTATTTCTCGACTTACTAACTATTTTATGCAATATAAACAGATAACTTAGAAAGTAGTGACTTGTATAATTTTATTATCAAATATGTATTTGTTCAGAAGAGTTATTCAAAAAATGGGCAAACAACGTGCAATCGTGTAGCGAACAGGGGCGCGCAGGGGCGATTTTTTTTCCGTGTTCTCTCGAAAGCATGACGTAATTTTAAGTACATTATTAATAGATTTTTTAGGCTTGAAGGCCTTTTTCCTGTCACGCAGGTTCGTGCCGGGTACGTGCATCATACGCATGTGTGGCGCTTGCAATTCACCTTATCGTGCGTATGTCACGCATCATAATAAACATATGTATGAAAAGGTGAAATTCTTGACACCTTTACAAATGAAACGCGTACGAAGTTATTTAAAACCAAAATTATACCACAGAATATATATGTTACGGGTAAAAGCCGAATGGCGGTTACACCTAGGTTTAGCCGGGTACAACTAGGTGCAACCAGTAGCAGTTGGTTAGAACTAGGTGTAGCTTAAGTCGACGGAGCCCCGCAGAGCGGGGCTCCTATTTCTGTCTGCAGGGTTTAAAGTAACCTAACACGAAGGGGATGACGGGGGCTTCGTTCGCTCGCTTCGCTCGCTCACTCTAGCCCACGTCATCCCCTTCGAACCTAACCTATCCGTGTCAGGGTTCCCCTTAACCACCGGTGTGCGGCTGCACCTAAGTTCTACCCGCTATGATGAAGGGTAAACCTAGTTCTACCCGAGGATAAGTAGGATACATCTAAGTTTAACCGCATGTGGCCGGCTGCACCTAGTTGTACCCGGCTAAAACTAGGTGTAGCCACACTTCGGCTATTAGCCGTAACATATATAAGCTAAAGCAGTACTTCAACTACCTACAATCGTCCGAATTGACGCACTCACACAGACACGCACTATAACAAGACTTCTAATATCGACTTCTCAGTATACAGTGCGTGTCATGTGTGAGTGTTTCAATTCAGGTGATTATAGTAAGTTGAGGTACTGCTTTAGCTTATATATCTGCTATGACTATACTAAATTAAACATATACCTAAAAATAATAATGTAGTAGATTTGAAATATCGATATGCTAAACGGTTTGGGACTCAAAAATAAAAAAATTAGGGACTGAAAATAGGGATGTATTTAAGCACTATACAGTTACTAAAAATAATAAAACTTTCAAGGCACATTTCAAACTTTCCAAAATTAATAGTTTGCACTAAAATCAATCAAACACCATTTTTTACTCAACGCATCTTAAACGAATGGTGGAAAGTGATAGGCGAAGCGAATCGTTTCTGGCTCTCGGCGGCCACTGCCGCGGCACCGCTCGCTTCGCTCGCTCGGCTCGTGCGTTGAGTGCTCACAGTTCTAACATAACCTAAATTACCTTTCAGAAATAGGTTTGTTATTTTATTTCTTATTGCATGGGATTATGAAGTTATTAGCATTGAAATTACAGTGCAAAGTATTATTTTTAACGAACGCTTTTAAAGTTAGAAGTATTAAAATCAAAGTGCAAACTATAATAAACTATAAATTATAAAGATAAGATTTTTAAAGTGGAAACTATTGTTTTTAAAGTTCATTAATGTATATCCCTTAAAAATATTATCACAGAACATTCAATTATCATCTGTACCTTTATACAAAAGCGGTGTTATACTTCGGTAGACTTTTAGCAGTCTAATGGTCCTGATCTTGGTGCTGATACCGATGACAATGCTATTAGGTCGCAGCCAGTTGAGAAGGTAGCCAGTACGGCCAGAAACCGTTGGGACTACGATACAACGGGCATTAGTTTGATTAGCGGCAACAGTACAAGACATGGCACAGGCTTCGGCTGCGTTTACTGGCATTTTGCTCTGAAAACATACGACCGAAACAATCGTTTGCACTCTCCTATAATACGGTTAGTGGTTGGTGCATTAATGTACCGGTGTACCAGTTCGGCAAGGGAACAAAAAATTAGGTTTTTTCAAATTCTTGCCCTTTCCCTCATCCCGGGCGCATGTTATCTTTTCAAACTACTGTTGAACGGAATAGACCAATTCGTGGAAAGTTATATTTGTAACTGACGAGATCTATGGCTTTGCTTACATAATTCAACGCCGTCCGAGGATATAGCACGCATTTGCTATAGGCTACTAACGCCACCTAAGCTTGCCGTTAGCGCCAGAGCCGTCATCCGAGTTTACATCACTAGTACTACAGAAGAATACGGTCAGTGGAGATGTCACACACGCACGTAAACCGGTCACCTTTATAAGCTGCGATGCCTCAGAACAAATTGTCAAAGACACTTCAACACTCGGCACATAGGTGAAATGGGCCGCAAAGCCTGCTTCATAGATGTATTCTATGAATTACATTAACCGTAAGTTTAGTTAGATATACTATTATGGTGGGTAAATAGGACTCGTCATAGAGGAGTGGCTGGAGCGGTGGCATGGCGGCCTCAGCTTCCGGCTAACGCAGGTGCTTTCGGCAGATAGATGTTTCGGGAAGTACCTGTGTCACATAGGCCGGGAGCACACGCCAGGACGTCAGAAATTGCATCGACTGCCCCGAGGACACGGCGTTGCACACGCTGCAGGCGTGCCCCGCGTGAGCGACGCAGCGCCGTGAACTAGTCCCGGCAGTCGGTGGTGACCTCTCGCTTCCGGCCGTGGTTCTGACTATCGTCGGGAGCGAGAATGCGTGGGAAGCCGTTGCTTCCTTCTCCGAGGAGGTGATGGCGACTAAGGAGGGATCGGAGAGGGAGAGAGAGGCGGCTGCGACTCAACTGCGCTAGACGCACTGGGTACCGGAGGGCGCGCGACAATCTCCGGCCACCCTAGAGTGTGTGGCGTGCGGGTGGCGGGTTAGGAGACCGTCGCCCGACCAGTCACAGGCCCAAGAAGGCGGCGTGCCATGTTCCGCGCGTTCTTCTCAAGAGGACGTGAGGCGACGCCCCACAGAAGGAGAGGGCCACCAGGGGCTGTGTGGACAAAGGTCTGTCGGGGTTGCGGTGCATGCGCGACTCCGGCAGTAGGTCAGGAGAACAAACACCGTGGGTTTTAAGCCGGTAAGAGTCCGGCATAATCCTTCGCCTTCCCCAGGTGGAGGGTGTCCATGAGGATTTGCGCACGATAAAAATAATAGGTATATCATTAAGGTGTCTGCCAAAATATGTAGATTTTTGGAACCGTTACAACTTATTAAATTCGTTTTGTAACAAAATGCGCCGGCGCGCGGCTTATTCCTACAATTGACTAGTTATTAGGGTGTGTTTAGAGCCGTGTAGATTTTGTCATTCACACGGGTTATACCCGCATACGTGGTGCCATGATGCGTGTGTGTATCACGCATCATAATAAACCGTTCATTGTTAATGACACCACCAAATGATAACCCCAGGGGTGTGGTTGCCAAAAAGGATTTGTTAAAGACACCACTAATGAATAGTGTTGTTGCTCTTCAGGGCAACAGCGAGTACGTGTAAACTAACTCTCATATCATATTATTACTAATTGTGGCATTCCAACATTACGGTGGTGTCACACTACCCCTGGGGGTGTCATTTGGTGGTGTCATTAACAACGAACATAATAAACACATGTTGTATGGAAAGGTGAAATGCGGACGCCACGCTTGCGGGTTAACCCGCGTGCGTGACGAAATTCGTACGACTAAAAACGCCTTTAGAGTTCATAAGGTCGCCGTTTACTTGTTCTTACCTGAGACACTACGTGCCTAAATTCCCTTCGGTCCATAGTAAGTGGTTCCACAGAGGAGCACAGTTCATTCATAACTTGCATAGCCTCTATCAGATAATCTATGTTCGGGGAAGATCTCATGGATAAGCCAGAAGCACCTTGTAGTAATGCATTCGTCACGTCAGATAACTCCCGGGCGTGGATAACACCAGTCAAGACGGCACTTTTAAAAACTTCACCAGATAAGTAAAACGGTTTGCCAGCCTGAATATAAAAAAAAAACATAATAACTAAGTAGGTCCTAACTAATATTGTAAATGCGAAAGTAAGTTTGTTTGTTTGTTACCTTTTCACGCCTAAACCACTGAACCGATCATCCTGAAATTTTACGTTGTCAGGTGTACAGTAACGGACATAGGGTACCTTTCATCCCGAAAAACAGTACTGCTCCCGAGGATAACAAAACTTTAATCGTATGGTATAACAATCTTTCAGCACATTGATTTATGATTGATTTTGACACCTAGGAGAGCGCCAATAGTCCCACTGGTCATGTCTTTTCTGGCGTACCTAGATATATTATGCAATTTGCGGAACGATATGGTATTCGTAGACGAAAACATAGAAATCGAATAAGTCGTTCTTATACACTTTTTATGCTATCTATGTATTTAATACTAGCTTTTGCCCGCAGTTTCGCTTGCGTCTTTTTTTTCATACAAATTTTACCAGCCCTACTTGCCCTCTTAGGGGTTGAATTTCGAGAAATCCCTTCTTATTGGATGCCTACGTCACAAAAGGAACCTACTGTCCAAATTTCATGTTTCCAGCTTCAGTGGTTTAGGCTCTGCGTTGATGAATCAACCTTTCTCTTTATATATAACACGGGTTCCAAATTTGTGAAGCATATTCAAGATGTCTTCTCACAATCGAGCAATATAAAATTTCAAGGGTTTTAGCTTTTTTAAAGCACCCCGCGAGTCTAATTTCAAGACTTAGTGATTTCGAGGCTTTAGCTACCATTTGCTGAATGTTCACTCAAAATAGAAGCTTTGAATCATGATGAAGGCCAAACGTACGACGTAACTAACTAATACATAATTATATTATAGTAATTATAGTAGTTTGTTACAGTCCGCGAGGCCTAAGCTGAGCTTTGCATTTGTGTGAGAATGAATGCAGACGCGTCCTTCGCTTGGTTTAAACCGGTTTATACTGCTTTTTGGCAATCGATTCTATGTGCACTCACACAAATGCAAAGTTCAGCTTAGGTCTCGCGAACTGTACGTCGTGCAAAATTTGAAATTATGTACGACGTGACAATTAAAGTTCTATGGATGTATCATGCAACACTTCATATCGTGAACTGAATGTAAGAAAGTAGAAAATCTTGTGTTTCCAAACGCCACCAATCAGTTTATTAAACCCTACTCTTTTAAATGGTTTTCTCATTTATAATGTTACCAATACCTTACGACATTTTCCAGCGACGACACTTTGTATAAGACCCATACGATAATATAATTGTCTTTCCACTTCATAAGCCAGAAACTCTCTTGAAAACATAATTCCGTCGCCTTCCTGAATTTTGTATATTATATTAGTCATTCATATATCTATTTATGTAATAGTTTAATGCACAATGGCGGTACATAAGGCCGACTTAATGCCATAAGGCAGTCTCTACCAGTCAACCTTTGGGTTTAAGAGAACAGCATCGAATGAGGTTTCGATGAAGAAGAAGAAGAAGAATCGAATGAGGTATAAAAATAAGATAAATATGGGTATTTGCGACTTAATTAAATATACTTGGGAGCAAAGAAATCGAGCCACTTCTATTTTTTCACGTAGGTATAATTGTTATTATGGAACAGATCAATTCTAAACATTTATCGCCTAAAAGGTTATTTGATAACCTTTACAATGAGGGTAGTTTTTTGTATTTTGAATTATATGATTTATGAAACCAAAACTAATAACCAAGACACGCGAAAAAAGGAGTGGCTCGATATTTTTTTGCCCCAAGTGTATTTAGATAACCAAACAATTATAAATACGAGTATAAGACATAGGTGGTAATAACAAACTATAAAATTAATAAGTACGTAAAGATACATATTATTATGTGTAACTATGTTTATGTACCTTTACATAAATCATAAAATACATAAACATAATAATAAACACCCCATTATAATTATGGCGAAAGCTTTAAATGTTTCCAATAGTTTCCCGCACTTTGCGTTTTAACAAACATTTGTTTGCAAGTCAAAATTTAACTTTAAAGTTCCCATGTTTTGGGACATTAAGGCTTCGTTTATGGAGCTGCGGGATCCGCGCACTTCGCCGCCTTTTCATAAAAGTGTAACACAAACAATACGCGCAGAAAAACATACATCGTCATTATGTTCAAATTGATCTCTATACGCACTACATCACGACCCGCATCAAGCGTAGCGGTAAGCTCCGCATCTCCATACGCGAGGACTACGTTTTTTTTTTTCTGTTCGACTCATGGAAGGAAGTCATGGGGAGAGGCCTTTGGCCAGCAGTGGGATGACACATAGAAATGAAATGAGTTGGACTGAGATGGTCCTTGGGGATCCCTTCTACGTAACCGGGCAGTTATTAGCGAGCCAGCCAACGGTGGGGAAGTAAAATACTTAACCTAAGCTAACTACTTGTACTACACTAACATCATGACTACCTGTAACAACAGCACTAAGGGCGACCCCTAGTGGGACTCGGACCTCGGCTTAGAGGGGGGGGGGGGGGGAGACAGCTTGATGAGGGCTGAATTATTGGTGTGACTACGGTGAGGCCTAGGATTTTGCTTCATCATCAAAAAGTCACTAAAGGAAAAACACCCATGACAGACAGACACCGAGACAATTCCATTTATTTATTTTTAAGAGTAGCAGAGCTCCTTGTAAAAGATTTTGTTCGGGGCAGTACTACCTTCCATATCTATTTCTACCGCTAAGCAGCATTGCTGTGTTCCGGTTTGAAGGGTATGGTTGTCGGAGAACTTATAGGCACATGAGACTCTAAACTTTGTCTCTAAGGTTAGCCAAGAGGATTGCTGATAATGCATCAGCAATCCTCTTGGTGTTATAGGTGTATATAGGCTGTGGTAACCACTTACCATCAGGAGCCCAATTCTACTAACAGAAACTTTTATCAATTGCAACTGAATCGTTTATCAATAGCAACTGAATCGTTTATCCAGACAGTTTTCGTTTACAAAAACTATCGAAATGTTTGACAACAAAAACAAAACCAATTTTTTTGACAGTTTTCGTATGAACGATTCAATTGCAATTGATAAAAGTGTCTGTCAGTAGAATTGGGCTCCAGGTAGGCCGCCGGATTTTTTGCCAACCTATTTCATAAAAAAACGATTTGGGTACGAAACACAAAAAATATAAAACATAACAAAAGCCCCCGAAATTGAAACGGCTTTAGTGATTATCATCAAACGATAGCTAAGAACCATCCCGATTAAAACGGCTATTAAATAAAAAAAAACGGGTCATCCATTTGGGAGATATACAGTGCCACAGACAGACACACAAAGGGTTCAAACACCTCTCTTTTTGCGTCAGGTGTTAAACTTATGCAAATGAATTACGATAAAGCAGAATAAGTAGAGGTGAATCTTACTCTAATAAAGTCGTCTATACACTCGAGTCCTTCTTGAGTAGATATACCAATAATAATCAAAGGTCTTTTCAGTGCTGGTCTAAGATATTGCTTTATTTTTAAAATCGTATCTAAGCTTCGCGGATAATTAACAACTATCATCTCCATCTGAAAACAGTATTTTAGAATTTGAATTTGCTTAGCAGCTTGCACGTTCAGTGCCGGATGCCCTCTCTGGGAGGGCACTCTCTAGTCTCATTCGTGATGCCGTATGCCCTCGTGGAGGGCTCATTTTAAATGTAGGTTTTTCTTAGCAAAATACCGCCACAAAATGTGAAAATAAAATCAGTTGTCTATTTTAACAAGATTCAATAGTATACGTGTTGGTTTTCAAGTTAAAGCATTTTTATTTTTAATAAATTTTCAGCTTCTTCCTAGATCAGGGGTTCCCAACCTATTACCCTATGCGCCTCTCTAAAGTTTACGCTAAAATACTACGCCCCCCTTATCCCAACTCAAGTACAATGGACAAAAAAACAAACGATGAAAACTTTAATGGAATTTATTAATCGTGTACAACGTATAATAATTACCATTAGTGAGAACATTGAGCCTGCACTTTATTTACAATTTTATCAATTCTAGGCTTCATGTTGGTCAGTGCACAGCGCGGGGGCGCGGGGGTGGTGATCGCGTCTTGACTTGTCGCTGTAATGTTGCAGTCCGTCGCTCGCAGTTAAAAGCGCGCGAAATTATGATTTTTTTTAAGCCTCTCGTCGCGCCCCTCTTTGGATCACCCTACGCCCCCCAAGTGGGGCGCGCCCCACTGGTTGGGAACCCATGTCCTAGATGGACCTTTGTGGAAGGTCCACTAACCATATCTATGGCGGCATGGCGTATGAGTTCTACGAAGTGTGGTGGACTCGAATGTGTTAATGTAGGCTCAACATAAGTAGCGACACAAACAATTTCGAACGACTCTGGTGTCCTGCGCATTGCCAAAATGATTGCTTGTGTATTTGTCAAGGTAAGGAGGTTGGGCAGTATCAGTCTGTGCGCTGCTATAATAATTATTGCTAAACAATTGAAGCGATACGTGGACAAATATGTTGTCTGACAAAATGGAAAAATGTCTTTTTTTACATTAACAAAGGTTCTAACTGATGATAAATCGTCTTATGAGCTCGAAACACAGATATTTTCATTATTTATGGAGTTACAAAGGTGTTATCTGCTATTGAAATTAAAATTTACTATTTTAAAACGCCCTACATTTGAACTATTTGCTAGCTTTGTCCACTTAACGCTCCTTTATCAACAAGTATCGTAGAGAAAGGGGCTACCTGATATTCTACAGCAAATTTAAGAATATGAAAATCCTTCTGCGTTACATGAGGGCCAGATCTTTTTGCACCTCTCATACACACAAAAGCCATATTTTTTAAATATCCACCCTTGGTAACAATACACTTGATTGAATGTTCATCAATTTTCTCTATACATTCCATTATTATTTCTTCTTGATCTATATTAATTTCCATTCCTATTCTCGCATCAGTTTCTAAATAAGGATTGTCAACAAATATTCTATGTTCGTTGCATTTATCGTAAACTTCTATATCAGAAGTTAGAATTACTTCTGTATCCTTCTTTATCTCTATTTTACCTACTTCCTGAAAAAATTGCTTAGTCTTATCAAACGTTAGGTGCGCATACAAGATACAAGACACAAGATCATTTATTTGCCCAAAACATGAGTATACATACAGAGCATGCAAGATGTTAAAATTACAGAATAGATAGCCAGACTAGAGACTAGATATAGAATAGATAGACAGACTATAGATAACATAGACTACGATGTTAGTTTTATTGCGAATCATGGAACTTATACTCAAACTGGAATGATTACAAAAGCTTTCAACAATAGAAAAAAAAACTATATTGCCTTACCAATAGAGTTCAATATCATTTAATTTGTGTTCTGAGCGAGATAACTATGTGGGTGAATTTTGCCCCTTTTCTGTGAGTGCCAGGGTAAAATATAAATTTTAGATGGTATTATCGCTAGTCTGCCACTCATATTTTGTTGGCATTATGTTAAGTAGTCAATCGTGACGCTTTATAAACAATATGGCCGAAATTTTATCGCGTTATTGGTTAGTTGCTCCATTAGAAAGAGATAGACGCCTCCCAGAAACGCATTTCTTCGGAACGCATTTCAGGTAACCGTAAGCATTTCCGTTTGAGTATAAGTTTCTTGTTGCGAACCAAAAGAGAATTTGGCTGGAGACCCTTCAGGTCACGCCAATAACTGCCCGGTTACGTAGAAACCGTCCCCTAGGACGACCTACAGCAGTCAAATAGTAAAAAAAAAAAAAAAAAAAGAGAATAACAAAAAACAAAATTAGCTCATAAATGACTGAATAGTTTAAATTTTTGGTACCTCTTCAAGAAGACCTGTTTCTACAATATTTGTCTTCAGATCAATACATGTGGCACATGGCCATTGAAGTAAGCCGTATTTTCGAGCCAAAAATTTTGCAGCTTTATCAAATTTCTGTATAAGGTTCACTTTTTCACCCTTTGTACTATAGGATGTCTTGAATCGTGCTACATTCATGCCCTTTTCCATCATTTTCTCAATATCTACTATTGCTACATCTGCTTTATCTATATAAAAGAAATAATAATGTTATGCCTAGCCTTTTTCAATTATGTTGGGATCAGCTTCCAGTCTAACCAGATGCGGAATACCAGTATTTTACACGGAGCGACTACTGCCATCAAACTTCCGCATCCAAGTTATTGGGCAATGCCGATGTCCTAAAGGTACAATTCCGTGCATCGCGGCCGATCGCAGCCGCGCGCGATCGATCGCGTGCGACAGACGCACGCGGCTAATGCGTCAATAGTCGTGTCTATAATATACTGACTAATCTGTCGTTAGCCGCACGCGTCTGTCGCAGACTTCGGAAGCCATAAATTTTCATACTCTGACTATTGACGCATAAGCCGCGCGCGGCTGCGATCGGCCGCAATGCACGGAATTGTACCTTTAGGTTAGATCGGTTGTAACCACCGGTTTCAAAGCTCTGCGAGACACGGATACTTAAACTTACTTACACCTTTTTAAATTGATTTAACTTTTGCGTGCTTGCGCCGCGAATGCACGCTTATGCATTTAATTGGAAGCAAATGCTCGGAGGTAATGTTAGCTCCACATTTTGGCTGTGAGAACGAGTATGTGCTTACGAGCACGAGAATGAAGATGGTCCGCTCGTTTTGCCACGTATGATTGCCCCCGCGTGGACTTTCGTGTTTGTATTTTATGCGAAACTCAAGCTCAGAGCTCAATGGCACCAATTTCATTCTCATTTTGTGTCAGACAACACTAAAACGGTGCGCGTCATTTGCTTCTAGTCTTCATTTATTGTGTTTCTAGTCGCACGAAATCGAAAACAAAAATCTACTGTCCACTGTGGTTCAATGAAATGACAAAGTTTTTTTTTCTTTAAATACTACCACAATTAACTAATTATAAGAGACCTAAAATTGAATGATGGTACAACTAATCTTAAAAAATGTGGGTCATCGCAGAAAAAGTAAGTATTATATGTAGCTTGATATGTTTTAGTGGAATATGCATGCACATAAAAAACAATTGTCAACCAGAACCCACATAGCTGTACTAGCAGAAATTCCAGCAACCTGCATCTTAGAAGTTTATGCAAAACTGTAAGTACGTTAAGAGTGCATCAAGTGCCTGGCACGAGAGTCTGGATCTGGCATAGTAGGATGTGTTTTGTTATACTGTAGCACGCTTTTGCAGCTGATGCGGATATGTTTGTCTAATCAATCAGCTTTTTGCGAATAGATACTGATTGATTTGATTAGTCCTAGGCATCATCCCTTGCGATCTTTCATTATGGCGGTCATTGATGAGGCTTATTTGCAGCAGTGTCGTTTATGGATTAACATTATAACGATGATCACCGATTGTAACAAAATATATATTTCTGTATCTAAATGGTTCTACATGTTCAATATCAGCTACATAACATCTTCAAACTCAACCGTATCTGACTCAGTTTCCACAAGGGCGTTTACGGGCTAATATTATAATGATGATTACCTATCATATTAAATATAATAGTCCTTCTTTGTCTAAACGGGCGCCTCTGAAAATGTTTAACATCAGCTATGTCAACGTCTTCAAACTGAATCGTATCTGCTTCAGATTCCATCTGACGCGTAATATTCAAAATAATCTTTTACAACACTAAAAATACTTTACAAACAAAATTATCTGAAAAATAAATAAATCAACAATTCAAGGTAAATTCGTAGAAAACTCTCAGTAAATAATCAAAGCTCTTTTAACATTTTCTAGATTTTTGACATATCGGCGCAACAAAGCAACAATAAAGTTCTTAAAAAAAAATGAAAGAAAAAGAAGGTTGCTTATTACGTGTGCATAGTTCTGTGGCGTAAGGTGGCGCCATAGAAGTAATAAGTACTACGGGTGGCGCAAGGTGACAAAGTTTCTATTATAATATAATTCAATCATGATTCTAAAGACATGTGGCGTCATCTATGAACGTTATTGTTGTTTTCCTCGGGAACAGTTATTTTTTTCGGGATGAAAGGTACCTTATGTCCGTTTCTGTACACCTGACAAAATTTCAGGATGATCGGTTCAGTGGTTTAGGCGTAAAAAGGTAACAAACAAACTTACTTTCGCATTTATATATATATATAATTATTAAGTTAGGAGTTAGGATAGGAAGTTAGGATTAGGAAGTTAGGTTGATATATTTAAGGTCTGTGCCAATTTTCAGCTCTATGCGAATTATTCGGAAGTAGAGTCGAATGTACTCACTAGACTAATATGTATGTACGTAGCAATAATCGTATGACGTTATATCTTCGTAAAACTATACAATGATTTCCTTGTGGTCTCCAGTTCCTAACGCTGCCGTCGACTCGTACATGTCTGATAGTATCACGGGCCCGGGGGAGGCACAATCTATAAAATTCTCGTCCTTCTGATACGTAAACCTTTTGTGTTCAGACTCACACCGTTTCCCAAAGGCCCACATCAAGAGTTACAATGAAATTCACGAATTGGGATGCGAAAATATATTCAAGTCAAATATATTCCACTTTACGTCGAACTATTGAAAATGTAGGAAAAATGCTTGCTTCATATTTAAGGTGTTAGAATATTGTTTTATCCCAGTAGAAAATAAAACATTTAAAGTTATTTTCAACAACAATTATTTTTTAACTTCGATGCAGTTTTAAAACGAATAAAGAATCTGACGGAGCAAATTTTTCCTAAGTTATCACGTGTAGTGCCAAGCAGTACATTGTTGGATTAAAATGTCATCTTACGAATACCTAGTGGTTTTATTGATAGTGGCTCCCTCTAACAGTCCTACTGGGAATCCCTAAGAGTTTTTGGGACATGGACATTACCTTAGGTTTCGGTAACATTGATTAAAAGCAAACCTTCTTCATGGCCATGGCATATTTCATCTTTTCAAAATTAAGTTTGACGGTCAGACGGTCAGAGAGTTTCTGACTCAGAAATTGATGTTTTTCTCCTCCCTCCTCTTCTCTTCGTTCATGCCAAGGATTCAATATTCTAAATCCCTACACGGGGAAGAACCCTACACCGGATGACATTTTATACAGTCTGGAAAAAAATTGGGTGAACGGAGTAGAACCCAATGGAACAGTTTTTTTTTTAAATTACTTCTAATTTTATCCATCAAGAAATAATAGTTTGAAGTCAATTTTCATACTAAAATACTACCTAAATCAATAAAAACAGAAATTTTGAAGTAAATAAATTGATTAAATAATTTATATAAATTCAAATCATCTACACCTGCGTGTGATTTGAGTTTATGCAAGGTTAGTCGGAAAGGGGGTACTAATCCGCAGGACACTTAAAGTATCACTGATGACGGTTTTAAAGCAACTGTTATAATTTCAAAATTCGATAATTTTTATTACCACGTAAAATAATTTTGATTTTATTTTTTTCAAAAATTCTTCGTTCCTACTTTGGTTACCAATTCAGAAAATGGAGCTTCTAATTCGTGACCCCAAATATGACCTAAAACGTAAACACAGCTGATCATAGCTGAGGATAGATAGATTTTAGCATATTTTTTATGTAATTTTTGAACAGCTATTTCTCTTAAAGTATTGACTTTTGGGGAAAGTGGTAGAACAAAATTTACTCATTATTATGTGTACTTTAACACCCTTTCGGATTAGTACCCCTTTTCCGACTAACCTTGTATAGTAGGCATCTATAATTAAATGAATTTCAGAACATGTTAAAGAAAAAAATCTATGCCAACATTCTACTCCGTTCACCTAATACCCAATTTTTTTCCAGACGGTTAAAAACGTCATCCAGTATATTATTATGTAGGTACCAATTATTATTTTAGTCAGTGAGTTGGTTTGTCAGTATGATTTTCATGCTGATAACATATATTTTGAAAGGCCGTATCGTGGCGTGACTCCAGCCAAGAGGGTGGAAGTAAAACATATGCTAACTACTTATGCTACACTAAATCATGACAACTAGCAACAACTGCACTAAGGGTGAGCTTGAGGACTCGAGTGTGTGTTGTGAGACTCAGACCTTGGCTTAGGCCCTGTCCAAATCTCTACATCACGACGTCGTCAACGTGGAACGGTGCGGTAACGCGGCACGGTGCGTTGAAATAACGTGCAAATTTATGTTACTGAATCGTAACATGTTCTGCCTCTAGCCGCAAGCGCACACGTACATGCGCTCCGCCCGCACTCTCCACGCCCGCGAGTTAGTCGCCGTCTATGTGCTCCGGTGCTTTAATACCATACCGTTTCTCTTATTGAAATTCAGGATCTATATGGTTAACGATAAATATAACAATGATCCTGACGTGCATTTTTACGATACGGTAACGTTTTGCACGTTATGTCAACACACCGTGCCGCGTTACCACACCGTTCCACGTTGACGACGTCATGACGTGGAGATGGGGACAGGCCCTTAGGCCGTTGCTGGTGGGAAATTGGGGAGGAGACAGTTTTATGAGAGCTGAAGTACCGGTGTGAAAGGAGCTTGAAGAGACTACTACCTCTACGACGGTAGAGATCTGTGAATGTGCGACCGGCACTTTTTGTGACGCTTAGTTGCACGCTATAAATAATTATTTCAGTGCACACTCTCAGCAGCGTTCGGCTGCACGTAGAGATCTGTGAATGTGCGACCGGCACTTCTTGTGGCGCTTAGTTGCACGCTATAAATAATTATTTCAGTGCACACTCTCAGCAGCGTTCGGCTGCACGTAGAGATCTGTGAATGTGCGACCGGCACTTCTTGTGACGCTTAGTTGCACGCTATAAATAATTATTTCAGTGCACACTCTCAGCAGCGTTTGGCTGCACGTAGAGATCTGTGAATGTGCGACCGGCACTTTTTGTGACGCTTAGTTGCACACTATAAATAATTATTTCAGTGCACACTCTCAGCAGCGTTCGGCTGCACGTAGAGATCTGTGAATGTGCGACCGGCACTTCTTGTGACGCTTAGTTGCACGCTATAAATAATTATTTCAGTGCACACTCTCAGCAGCGTTCGGCTGCACGTAGAGATCTGTGAATGTGCGACCGGCACTTCTTGTGACGCTTAGTTGCACGCTATAAATAATTATTTCAGTGCACACTCTCAGCAGCGTTCGGCTGCACGCCCTATTTGTCCAAAGCGTTCTAATGGTAGCATTGGCAATCAGAAAATGCAAATTAGCGCAGCTTGAAATAATTATGTCCTATATCCAGCACTAGGCTGCGCTAGGCTAAGTTGAGCGAATGGGTCAGAAAATATGTATCAACATAAAAAGTATTAAAAAAAGGATTGTATTAAAAAACTATGATGTTGTAATTCTTTTAATATCTACCTATAAAAATATATGAATATGATACAAACAATATTTATATTAAATTATGGCAGAATTTCGGGCCCACGTTTGTCTACTTAGACAGCTGGATAGGTTGCAATTCGGTGATTTTGTAAACCCAATACTTTTCATTGCTCGTGTAATTATTTGCTAAAAACTAAATAGTATTACGAATACTCAAAACTAACAATTATAATTAAAAAAATTAACAATATCCTTCAATCAGTCATTCTTCTTTTTAACCGACTTCAAAAAGGAGGAGGTTCTCAATTCGGTTGTATTTTTTTTTTTATTTTTTTTTTTTTTATTTTTTTTTTTTATGTTTGTTACCTCATATCTCCGTCATTTATGAACCGATTTGAAAAATTCTTTTTTTGTTCGAAAGGGTATACTTCCCGATTGGTCCCATATAAATTTTGTTATGATTAGACCATGAACTTCAGAGATATGGAATGGAACTCCTCATCGGATCAAAGCAAAATTCTCAAATTACTAATATTGCTTTGTTTATATTTGTTGTTGGGAACTGACTACTGGAAAAGAGGAGGGGGTGCGTGTCCCCCCCTCCCCCCCTTTGGAATGTTTTCATTATATCGTGTAAGGTATCATTTGAAAGGACTTTTTATGCCCGACTACGTCAAAGCCAAAAAGAAGGGTTATGAAGGAGGGGGTTAAAATTATGACACTAAAACGTATTTAATAAAAAATAAACTTTAAAAAAAAGTAAAAACCGACTTCAAAGAAATACTAAAAGGAGTAAAATAATTACCATAATATAAAATTAACAGTTTCAGAAGTCGGTGCAACTCTTCACTGAAGCAAATAGAAGCCACCGACTTCTGAAACTGTTAATTTTATATTATGGTAATTATTTTACTCCTTTTAGTATTTCTTTGAAGTCGGTTTTTACTTTTTTTTAAAGTTTATTTTTTATATTTCATTATCCTCTCCGCTCTTTTCCTTGACTTCTAAATCATTTGGCTCGCTTTTCTCTGAACCGTTCTCTTCATCTTTTTCATTGTCATTTTCTTGTTCTTCGACTTTTCGTTGACTTATTTCGCGAGCTCTTTTCTTTTTCTTTCTTCTTTTATGTAACTTGTCTGTATTGCTTATTGTTGCGTAGGTGTTGATATCAAAATCATGATAAGATTCGGAACATCTGTAAAAAGTATCGTTAGCATTATAAGCCAGAAAATGAAACCAATCCAGTTCTTGTGTTACCTATGTTAATATATAATTGGGAGCAAATAAATCGAGCCACTTCTATTTTCACGTATAAGCATAATTGTCATTATTTTTGATGTCATGGAACAAATCAATTCTAAACATATATCGCCTAATAGGTTATTTGATAACCTTTACAATAAGGGTAGTTTTTTTGTATTTTGAATTATATAATTCATAAAATCAAAACTAATAACCAGGACACGTGAAAAAAGGAGTGGCTCGATTTCTTTGCTCCCAAGTGTATATAAAACATCTTAAGTGTCCTTGTGTTTTTTTTATTCATGTTTCATAAGAGAAACTTATAGATGTTCGTAAAGATAATTTATTAAAGGGCGCACACAGATATTAGCAAAGTAATATTAAAACAATTAAACGATTTGATAAAATTTAAAGACGTATTTACAAGTCTGCTGTAAATAAGCTGTTTCTCGTTATATTTCCGATCAACTAAGCCAAATGTAATGGTTAGCTGCGGATATCCTTTTCACTCAACTTTTGAACGTTTGAACTCAAGGCTTTTAAGTAAAATATTATTTTTAACAGACCTTATTTTTGCAAAATTCCTTTTATTAATTTAAGTATTTAATTAGGTGAATAACAAAATAAAACCATTTTTTTCGGACGGAATAATAAATAACTCTGAACTGAATTTTGTCCAGTCGGAGAACAAGTCTTAGGACCTAAAAATCATGCTATCAAATCACAACAGGCAGTCGGCTACGTATCTTTTTTGGTCAGTCTACTTGAGTACATAATTCATAGGTAGCCTCTGACTGCATGTTGTGATTTGATAGCATGATTTTTTGAAAACATATACGTGTTATTTACATCTTTTCAGTTCTTTTTGTTTTCTACATCCTCTTTTTAACAACTTTTTAGTTCGCTTTTATGCAGTCGGGTTTTTTGTTTTCATTAATAATTTTTTTTATTGACCTCTTTATAGTATTATTTTATGAAGGTATCGTATCTGTCTATAAATACCTACTGTTTTAATGAGGCTTAAAGAAATCTATCTTTAGGCACCTTTGACATACCATCACTCGCTTTAGTCCGCAATGTAGATCCTGCACAGTTTTCAGGTTGTGTAATTGTTAAACGGAGCTTATGGCTGTAAAATCGTCTAGCAAACATCATAAGGATTTTAAATGACCTATTCAACGATACCCCACATAATATGGTAGGTGACATTTTTTTTTGTTTCTCCCTCTTTTTCGTATTTCACGGCCGCAATTTTGAGCAACTCATTCATTAAAATCAATCCAGCTGTTCGGATGCTTCGAGGGTATAAAGAATCCCACATACATAGATACATAGTCACATAGATACATAGATAGGCGTGAAAAACATAACCCTGTCTTTGCTGTCGCGCAGTCGGGTACAAAGTACACTCTGTACTAGGTTATCGGCTGGTTGTTGTCATGTCTAGGTTTCTTTATCCATAATTATTTTCTTGCTGTGACTGTGTACTCCCAAAGTGCCTAAATTACTCACTCGACTCGGGGTCTCTTGGTCGTAGTGACATTCCATATCCTGACAGCATCACAAAAGGAGCTCTCTTCAGTTCCCTTCTCCAGCGTGACGTAGGGATCTCCAAAGTTTATCCATTTCTTTTCCACTGCATATTGAATGGCGAAGTTGATGCGGGCTTGCACAGTGTGGAACCAGGTCCTACGAGGAGCCCCTGGACGTAACATTATTAAGGTTAGGTTATCTGAGAGAGGTAATCAGATGCTCCGAAAAAAATGGTTTCGTAATATAAATCTGGAATGGATAGACAGACGATAAAGATCTCGATAATCTGTGACAACTCTTGATTTGTCAATGTGTGAGTGAAATAGTGAAACATTATATTGACAACATTTTTTAATGCGTTTACGAGGAAAAATAAAAGGGACTCTGAAATCCATGTACAGCCACACCGCGAAAATGATGTAGTACGATCAATACGTTCTGATAGTTGTTGAGTATGTAGAATGACTAAGTAGAACTTTAGTATCCCTATCGAAATATTAATACGACCCGTATAGAAGAGGTATTAACAATAATGTACGATTTCCACCAAACGGGCCGCGCCGGAGCGTGCCGGAGCGCGCCTGAGCGCATTTCACACTGTGCTAAAGGAAATTTAGGCTTCTATACAACAGTTAAGTTTCATGTTTGTATGGAATGTACACTGCTTGGAACTCGGTTAGATCCGCGTGGACAGCGGCGCTCGGCTGTCATCGCGTCCAGTCGTCTCCGCTCGGCCACATCGCAGGTAGAAATTGACTGCGATAGCGGATACGCGAACACGCGGCGCGGCGCAAGCGCCCGGGTTCTAGCAGATTGTAGCCGTCGGGCGGACGCGGTCGGCTACGCGCGCATGCTCTAGCATCCGCTGCGATGCTCTGCGCTGCGCTTCTGCGTGGCCCGGTTGGTTGAAATCGTACATAATAGTATTATACTTTTTTAACAATTTCATTGCATAACTTTTTAACCCGTAGGCGTTTTAGATCAAATTTCAGAGACATACGGACGGACAGACGGACATGGCATACTTAACTAAAAGGATTATTAGTTTGACTACTCTAAAAAAGAATTCCTGCTAATAAAAACATTAAAAGGTGTGGTATTGAAATGAGCGCTCTTGATGAGACACCTTAACAAATGAAACACATACGAAATTGTTTAAAGTCAAAACTATACTAAGTACCTAAAGTACCTATATATCTAAAAATAACAATTCATTAATTTGAAATATAGATATGCTAAACGATTAAGGACTTAAAATTAAAAAGGTTAAGAGATTAGATAATATCAATGAATAATCCAGTATAATCTATACCTTTATACAAAAGCGGTGTTATACTTCGATAGGTTTTCAGCCGTCTAATGGTCCTGATCTTGGTGCTGACAGCGACGACAATGCTGTTAGGTCGCAGCCAGTTGAGAAGGTAGCCAGTACGGCCAGAAACCGTTGGGACTACGATACAACGGGCATTAGTTTGATTAGCGGCAACAGCACAAGACATGGCACAGGCTTCGGCTGCGTTTACTGGCATTTTGATCTGAAACCATACAACAGAAACAAACATTTAATTTTGTACTCTCTTATACTTAATATGAATATTGACTGGTGCACTACTAATGTGCAAGTTCGGCCAGGCAGTAACAGGGTCGAGAAGGCGGCTCGCGTGTGTTTCATGCGCGCCTCCCAGGAGGACGTGGGACATGGCCCCACAGAAGAAGAGGTCCGCTAGGGGCTGGCGGACCGAGGCCTGCCAGGGTTGCGGTGCATGCAGCAGCGAATCCCGCGACCCCAGCCAAGGGTCAGGAGAAGGAACACCGTGGGTTTTTAGCCGGTAAGAGTCTTCGCCTTCCCCAGGCGAAGGGAATCCAAGAGGAAATAAAAACGAAAAAAAAAACACTTTTCAAATTCTTCCCTCATCGCGGGCGCATGTTATCTTTTCAAACTATAGTTGAACAGAACAGACTAAAGGCTGATTTAAACGAGGATAGTTTCTCGAAGCGAGTTTCATGTTGCCTCTGTTTTCACCGCCGAAAAAGACAAAGTAAGAACGAGTCTCGCTTCGAGAAAATATCCTCGTGTAAATGAGCCTTTATGCAAGGAAAATTATGATTGGAATTGGCGAGATCTGTGGCTGTGCTTACTAATAAGTAATAGTATGCATTTTCCACAGACTATTAACGCCATCTCAGCTCGCCATGTGTTAAAGTCAGCGTAAGCGCCGTAATCCAAGTTTTTATCACTAGTACTACAGAAGAATACGTTCAGTGAATATATCACGCACTTAAACACCCGGCCCATAGGTACAATGGGCTGCGAAGCCTGCATCACATAATTATGTTTTCTATGCATTAAATTAGGTAACCATAAGTTTAGTTATATCATTAAAGTGTCTGCCAAAATAGTTTTATGGAACTGTTATGAGTCAGTAAGCTCCGTTTTGTAACAAAATGCCGGCTTCGGTCTGGCAACTGACTAGCAATTAGGGTGTTTTAAGAGTCGTGCGGATTTCGTTACGCACGCGGATTCGACCCGCATGCGTTGCGCCGGTACTCTACCTTTTCATAAATGATGCGTTTATGTATCGCGCATCATAATAAACACAGTCATGTTGTATGGAAAGGTGAAATGCGGACGTCACGCAGGCGGGTTAACCCGCGTGCGTGACGAAATCCGTACGACTAAAAACGCCCTTAGAGCTCATTATAAGGTCGCCGTTTACTTGTTCTTACCTGAGACACCATCTGCCAAAATTCTGTCCGGTCCATAGTAAGCGGTTCCACAGCAGGGCACAATTCATTCATAACTTTCATAGTACCTATTATATAATCTATGTTCGGGGAAGATGTAAGGGAGAAGCCAGAAGCACCTTGCAGTATTGCATTCGTCACATCGGATATCTCCCGGGTGTGGATAACACCCGTCAAGAGCGCTTCTTTAAAAACTTCACCAGATAAGTAAAACGGTTTGCCAGCCTGAATATAAATAAAAACATAATTATGTAGGTAACAACTTAGTAATAGTATTGATCCTGATTTAAGATTCAAAAGTTTTTATTTCAAATAAAGATTTCATACAGGGTGGTAATTTGCTATGGGGCAGGAAGGGCAGCTACTTTAACCGTTGCAGCCACAGTAAAACGTTCTTAAGAGACTGGCCACATTTTTTTAAATATTATCTCTAATTTTACAGATTTTGTAAAAAACGGAGCAGTGTGGCTTTACTCTTACGTTCTATGTATTATATGTCTCATGCAAACTTTCTAATCGTGAATAGTGTGAGGAAGTCGAAAATTTTGTTGCATGTTTCCATGGACTCCTGTTCCATTTGAAAGTCTTATTCAACCCTACTCTAAATTTAAATTGTTTTCTCATTTATAATGTTACCATACCTGTCGACATTTTCCAGCGACGTAACTTTGTATAAGACCCATACGATTAAATACTTGTCTTTCCACTTCATAAGCCAGAAACTCTCTTGAAAATATAATTCCGTCGCCTTCCTGAAATATGTATATTATATTAGTTATTCATTGGAGGTGTGCCCTTCTTAGAACATGAAGTTCAAGATTAATAAGTAATAAATTACGAGGATATGGATACATAAAACCAGCCAAGTGCAAGTCGTACTTGCGCAATTAGTGTTTCGTACTATATTAGTAGTAGGATTTATACACATTTTATAAGTCATTGCGTAGGCATTGAGACAACCAAAACGTGTTTCAAAAGGTACCAAATGCAAAACAACAGGGGTTAAACTTATGCAAAAAAATACGATAATGTAGAAGAAGTAGAGGGTAATCGTACTCTAATGAAGTCGTCTAGACTATCGAGTCCTTCTTGAGTACATATACCAATAACAATCATCGGTCTTTTCAATGCTGGTCTTAGATATTGTTTTATTTTTAAAATCGTATCTAAGTGTCGTGCATAATTAATAATTATCATGTCCACCTGAAAACAACATTTAAGAAATTAAATTTGAGTGTTTAATTTAGGCTTATTATCTAAGTGTCACGGTTAAGGTGAATCTTAATATAAATTAAAAGCACCCATGTAGGCACACTTATAATGCCTGTAATAAGTTCGTATCAAACTAATCTTACTATTATTAAGAACAAGATGGCAATCAGTGAATCGAGACGCACTTATATTCGGTTATTATCGCGTATGGTTGTAAACCTTCGGTTAATGCTGGGGCCGTACCTGCGTCTATCGTCACGAAGCTTCGCGTAATGATATGATACACGCAGATATAACCAACCATTATCGGCTATCGTCGCAATAGTTCGGGCTGCGTACCAGTTATCGCTTGCTTTGCGATACAACAAAGGGTTTTAGCGCGCTAAACATCGTGCTGCGTGGTCAGACTAACGTTGTGCATTTCGACTGTTGTTCTCGGACTGATTAGACGCTCTGTCTAAATAATGGAGTAGAGCTACGAAACGGTGTTCGAAGCTTTAAACAGTTTTGAAGCTGAGCCCATCAATGGCAGCTTTCAATAAATACATTGAGTAATTATTAGCACACATGTAGAAGTAAAGGAAGTCATTATCCATAATCAAAACGTTTGTAAATTGTATTGCGGTCATCTTGGATTATTGGACGATAATTCGTTTAAAATTACAAAGCCGCTAATGTGACCACCGTATTAGCACGGTAACTTTTAACGAGCACAACGTACGAAACTTTGACACGCATTGCTTCGTGACGATAGACGCAGATGCGGCCGAAGCATAACGCACACAAAGATAATTAGCGCGCAGCGTGCGGACGACTAAGTGCCTTAGCGCCACTGATCGCTAGATCGTCTGACGAACATACTGTCTTTACACACTCGCTCTATCGTATAATGAAAATAGTCCTTCGAAATTAAGTATCTTTACTAAAAATGATTCACCCGCGAAGGAGCGAGTGTGTAAAGCCGGCTATTATTTAGATTTCATGTGTATAGTAGAAAAATGAAAAGTGCTACCTGATATTCTACAGCAAATCTTATAATATGATAATCCTTTGGCGTTATATAAGGTCGAGTTCGCTTTGCACCCCTCATACATACATAAGACATATTACGTAAATATCCACCCTTGGTAACAATACATTTGATTGAATTATTGTCAATTTTCACAATACATTTCATTATTATTTCTTCTTGATCTATATTAATTTCCATTCCTAATCTCACATCAGAATCTAAATAAGGATTGTCTACAAATATTCTATGTTCGTTGCATTTATCGTATACTTCTACATCAGAAGTTAGAATTACTTCTGTGTCCTCCTTTATCAGTAATTCTTCAACTTCCTGAAAAACGAGCTCAATGTAATCAAACGTTAGATGCGCATAAACTGCAACGTTAATATTATTGCGAACAAAAGGAGAATAAAAAAAAAACATAGTTTTAAGTTTAGGTTCGTACCTCTTCGAGAAGCCCTGTTTGTACAACACTTGTCTTCAGTTCAATACTTGTGGCACATGGCCATTCAAGTAAGCCGTATTTCCGAGCTAAAAATTTTCCAGCTTTATCAAATTTGTGTATAAGGTTTGCTTTGTCACTTTTTGTACTATTGGATATCTTGAGTTGTGCCACGTTCATGCCCATTTCCATCATTTTCTCAATATCTACTATTGATATTTGTGCATTACCTAAAGGAAATATTACATAATAATGTAAGGTATGTCTGAGCCTTTTCCCAACTATGTTGGGGCCAGCTTTCAGTCTAACCGGATGCGGTTGAATACCACAATTTTACACGGAGCCACTGCCATCAGAGCTCCGCAACCCAGTTACAGGGTAATGCCGATATTCTAAGATTAGATCGGTTGTCAGTCTTCCGGGCTTCTTTGAACCCGTAACGACTTTCATAAGAATTCGTATGACATTCGGAACAGCCGGTTTTACGTGCTTTCGAGGCACGGAGGGATGTCGATGTGTAACGAATGGTCACCCATCCACGGACTGACCGCGGCAAGCGCAGCTTGACCTCGTAATTGTATGATTCGTGTGGTTGTTAATTAGCTACGAGTCCCTCCGAGGAACGAAATATTAATTATTAATACATACATATACAGGGTGGTTCAAAAGTCGTGGATCAAACGAAACAGGGCGATAGTTGGGGTTATTTCCAGTAAAAAATATCTGTGTGGCAGAGCCCTAACTTGATCTCCTTAAAAGTTATAACACTAAGAGTGTTTTTTTTTAAATATCAAAATTTGTAATTAATAGACAATTAGAGTAAAATGGGTCCCTATTTTAAAACAATAAATGGTGTTTCGTTGCTTGAAAATGCTTTTATGATAGTGGGTACCATGATTTATGAGTATTGGCACTTTTTTCAATATCTTTTAAATCTCATGAAAAAATATTTGTAACTTTAGAACCTTACTGTAAAAAAAAATCTATCATAAAATGCTGCAAATAACCCCAACTATCGCCCTGTTTCGTTTGATCCACGACTTTTGAACCACCCTGTATTACTTTAACGCTGATGGTGTATTTCCTCTAGTTTTCAAATTGCTAGTAATCAGTAAGTTATCATTACAGAGGAATGTTTACTGAAATTTCACTTTAATGGGGTAGCACATTGGGGAACTAATGGCGTTACCATCGCTGGTACCAAAATAATTTCATTGGTTAAACTTTGTTTGACATTTATTGCTCCTGACAATTTAACTCATTTTGATTGGTTGTAATTGGTACCAACAAACGTGCTGCCATCTACTTTCGTTTTGGCCGTGTCTCCCCATTATAGGTATTACCTGCAAAGGTATTTATATTCATAATAATAGTATATTTCCTAATTAGGTATTGCAGACTATTTTATTTTAATTTTAAATCTTATCTGTATGGTTTCCGGTAAAGAAGGCGAAAAAAGAATGTTATTAGAGGATATAGAGGAATACCTACGTGTGGTAATTTAGGGACAGAACTCATTTTTTAGCACCGATTCTCATTTTAATCGTATGGTCCGGCTACACACACTCAATCTTATTTGCGCAAATTCTAATTTTCACAACGAAGGCAAAATGTTTGCGAAAACGGTACTGTTATTATTACCGACAACAACATTTGCGCAACCGTTTGCACAAACCGTTTGCGCATCCACATCGCTGCGTGTAGCCGGACTAAAAGAAAATGGCTTTTTGTAGCAGTATTTGAGAAAATGCGCACGCCAAACTTTCACCTTTTTATACTCGTATCAATTAGGATTAACGTGCTTGCGCCTGCGAGTACATGCTTACGGAGCCAATCGAAATAAAACGCTCAGAGTTAATGCCAGCTCCACATTCTAGCTGTGCAGCTAGCAGCTGCTATTACTATTATTGCCATAGTTATGGCAATAATAGTTTAAGAAGCACATAAGGTATAAGGTATTGTGGAGAAACTTGGTGTGGTGTTCCTCCAACCAAAGGGAGGATCCTCCAATCAGGCGGAGTCTTGTGCCTGGCGGGCTACTGCCCAACGGTTGATGATGGCAGGTTGTATATATACTATCTGCGTGTTAAATCTTGATTGCGCGATGCAGGCTTGAATAGTTCGCATGTGGCGTGGATAGATGCCGCCACAGTATAACGATCTGGTGTCCGCAACTCCACGTCTGAGCGCGTATTTTGCGTGACGTAAGAAGCACATTCGTTTACTGAATTCCAATTAGCCCCGTGATTTTAAAATAGCCCCATTTTAACGGTATAATTTGGGGTGCATGAAAAGAGCCTTCACGAGTGACGATACTTCAGTACGTCCGGCGCACCCTGGGCAGGCAGCCTCGCTACCATCCTTGCTGACTGGCTAATCTTTTCACCACGGCATGAGCTATTCTTGTATAGCTCTCGTGTCGTCACGATAGAAGAAGAATGGTATAATGATAATTACCAATTGAAGCAAATATAATTGTCCTTCTTCGTTGAAATTGGCGCCCTTCTACATGTTTAATATCAGTTATGTCAATATCTCCAAACTCAATCACATCTCCTACAGTTTCCATAGTCTGACGGAACACTAATCTTCTATAACACAAAAAATACCTTACAAACAAAATTATCTGAAATACTAATTAAATTACAATACTTTTCTTAATATTTGTCTAGTCTACACTTTGCTAGATTTTTATTTTTAAAACATAGTCTTAAAATTGACGGTTTGTAGCCATAAACAGAGTTCTTAAAAAAAAATTAAAAAAGAAGGTTGCTATGAGCGGTCGGTCGCAGACTTGGAGCAATGCGGTCAACATCGGTGGCCGCATTGCTCTATGATCGCAGGGATGAAAAGGCATCGCTGTTGTAGGTATATGCTCTAAGCGCTGTTGCGATGATTTTGGAGAGTATTGCTCTGAGGAGCAGTGCACACGAGCAATAAAATCGTTCGTGGAGCGTTTGGCGTGATTCGTTGGGAATATAGGTACCTAATTGTATTATTTTGCAGTCACATCCAAGCATGTGATCCGATGGGAAACTTTTGTGTCATTCATGATTGAAACAACGCTGTGGTATCGTGTGGTCGGCACAAGTATCAAGCTATAAAGAAAAAGGAACTTCAATACTATTGTCGGTGGCCACACAGGCAACTTCTATCCTTTAAACTGTGGCGGCATCTATCCACGCCACATGCGAACTACGCAACTCGCCGGCGGTGTAGACGACTACAGTGACATTAACTACAATTCTCATAGATGACAGTTCCTACATCGCGCTATCATGATTTAACACTCAGATAGTATTTATACAACCGCCCAACATTAACCGTTGGGCAGTAGCCCGCCAGGCATAAGACTCCGCCTGGTTGGAGGATCCTCCCTTTGGTTGGAGGAACACCACACCTAGTTTCTCCACAAAACCAATCTCTTACCGTTTAAGATATGTTAAGAGAGCAGAATTATGCGAAGAATGATAATTAACAAAGCCGACGATGTAAAAGGTTGTTACCAATATCGTGTCTAATATTTCATCTTTGTCTACGTAATTAAGATCGTTGTAAAGATTCAAGAGAGGCTCGTAGTTAATAATCAACCGCGCGAACCATATGAATTGCATGGTTAAGTTTCGCTTGCGGCGGTCGGTCCATGGATGGGTTCGATGTGAAAAAAACGACAGTTCGTTTCACATCGAACCCAAGTCCCCCAAGTCCCCTCCGTGCCTCGGCGAGCACGTTAAACCGTCTGCCCCTGGTGTCATACCTATGACAGTCGTTAAAAGTTGTCAGAAGCCCGAAATCTGATAACCAGTCTAACCTTAGGATATCGGCACTGCTCAGTAACTGGGTTGCGGAGGACTGATGGCAGTCGCTCCTTGTAAAATACTGGTATTCAGCAGCATCTGGTTTGATTGGAAGCTGACCCTAACATAGTTGGGAAAAGACTAGGTAGAAAAGTTTCAAAGTGAAACAAAATTTAAAGACTGTCAACCAAGTACTGTTAAACAGCAAGAAAATTACATCAAAATGCTAACAAACGTTGTCAACGTTTCTCAGGCATTCTTTTCTTATTTGTACAGTTAGCGGCAAGCTAATGGACAAACAAGGGTCGCGCCAATGTTGATTTTCAGTTAGACCGTGCAAGAACGCTTGTATCTTCCAAGATTTATTTACGTCGCAGGCGTCTGGTTGGATAGATATAACTTCCTGTGGGATGTTGAAATAAGATAGCACGACTTAAATTCCGTAGAAATAATAAGCCTTTTTATCATGTTGTTTGTTTTGTGTTCATGCACAATTATCTCAAATAAGTGGTATAGCACAAGAATAGAGCCCTAAGACAGCGAGAGGGGTCGCGGTAGACCGCGGTGAAGATGGCGGGACGTATAGCATAAGAATGAAACCCTGAGACAGCGAGAGGGGTCGCGGCAGACCGCGGAGAAGATGGCGGGACGTATAGCACAAGAATGGAACCCTGAGACAGCGAGACGAGGTCGCGGCAGACCGCGGAGAAGATGGCGGGACGTATAGCACAAGAATGGAACCCTGAAACAGCGAGACGGGGTCGCGGCAGACCGCGGAGAAGATGGCGGGACGTATAGCACAAGAATGGAACCCTGAGACAGCGAGACGGGGTCGCGGTAGACCGCGGAGAAGATGGCGGGACGAGTTGGATACCTTTCTTGAGGTTTGGCATGATGCTGCGCATAATCGCAACAAGTGGAAGGAACGGAGGGAGGCCTTTGCCCAGCAGTGGGACAGTACAGGCTAATAATAAATAAATAAGTGATTTTCATAAACTTTTGGGGTGCATGAAAAGAGCCTCCACGAGTGACGATACTTAAGTACGTCCAGCGCACACTGGGCAGTCAGCCCCGCTACCAACCTTGCTGACTGGGTAATCTTTTCACCACGGCACGAGCTATTCTTGTTAGCTCGTGCCGACACGATAGAAGATTAATTTTAGATTTAGAGGGGACTTCTTTAAAGTCTACAGCTGAACAAAGACCTTCTTTTATTATTAAACTGTTGCACCACGCTTGGAAAGTTAATTGTTGATCGCGGAATGTTACTATTATTGTACAGGAAGATGCTGTTAACCCAGTCGCCAGGTAGTTTTACTTTGCAAAAGGTCGTTCAGTCCTGAATTTTGGATATGTGTTATGTTTAGGTGTTCTTACCCTAACTGAGAAAAGAGCTGATAATTTCGCAACGGCTGAACCGATTTCCATCAAACATAGCTTTTAATTATTCTGATTAAAACAGTTTTCGAGCAAACAAATTTTTAACCAAATCGGGTCACCCATTTCGGAATTACTTACGATGCCACAAACAGACAAAGAACAGACTGACATACAGTCATCGTTTTCAAACTTATAAATCATCGTTCTTTTTGCGCCGTGGGTTAAAAATAGGCTTCTAACGTATAACATCTCTTTTTTTGAGTAGGGAATGAAAAATAAGAAATGCTTAAAAATTGTGTTTTTGCCTACTTTAACTACTCAAGTACTGTAATTATAGACACAATAGATAAACAATGGCACTGACGGTCCGGGTCGTCGGTCGGGACGTTAACGGTTAAAGCGCAATATGTCGTAAACTATTAGCTATAGAAAAAACCGGCCAAGTGCGAGTCGGACCGCGCACGAAGGTTTCCGTACCCATTATCTATAAATACGGCAAAAAAATCACGTTTGTTGTATGGGAGCCCCCTTAAATATTTATTTTATTCTGTTTTTTAGTATTTGTTGTTATAGCGGCAACAGAAATACACCGTCTGTGAAAATTTCAACTGTCTAACTATCACGGTTCATGAGATACAGCCTGGTGATAGACGGACGGACGGACAGTGGAGTCTTAGTAATAGGGTTCCGTTTTACCCTTTGGGTACGGAACCTTAAAAATAAATAATACAAAAATCGTAAGTCTGAACTATTTTTAACCGACTTCAAAAAGGAGGAGGTTCTCAATTCGGTTGTATTTTTTTTTTTTTTTTTTTTATGTGTGTTACCTCATATCTCCGTCATTTATGAACCGATTTGAAAAATTCTTTTTTTGTTCGGAAGGGTATACTTTCCGATTGGTCCCATTTAAATTTTGTTATGATCAGACCATGAACTTCAGAGATATGGAACGGAACTCCTCGTCGGATCAAAGCAAAATTCTCAAATCACTAATATTGCTTTGTTTATTATATTTGTTGTTGGGAACTGACTACTTGAAAAGAGGAGGGGGTGCGTGTCCCCCCCCTCCCCCCCTTTGGAATGTTTTCATTATATCGTGTAAGGTATCATTTGAAAGGACTTTTTATGCCCGACTACGTCAAAGCCAAAAAGAAGGGTTATGAAGGAGGGTGTTAAAATTATGACACTAAAACGTTTTTAATAAAAAATAAACTTTGAAAAAAAGTAAAAACCGACTTCAAAGAAATACTAAAAGGAGTAAAATAATTACCATAATATAAAATTAACAGTTTCAGAAGTCGGTGCAACTCTACACTGAAGCAAATAGAAGCCACCGACTTCTGAAACTGTTAATTTTATATTATGGTAATTATTTTACTCCTTTTAGTATTTCTTTGAAGTCGGTTTTTACTTTTTTTCAAAGTTTATTTTTTGCCATAAAAGGTAACGGGGTAGGTGAAAAAGGTAGATAAGGAGTTATTTAATAAAAACACATTTTTGGGGTCCTTAAACCAAGATGGCGGAGCTCGCCGAAGTCACTCAAGGTAGCAACCTTAAAATTTTCATAAGAACACCTAAACTTAACACATCCAAAATTCAGGACTGACCGACCTTTTGCAAGGTAAACCCCTTTTTTGCGACGGGGCCTAATTCTCCTAAAATAAATCTTGATAAATCACAACCGAACCAAGGCCGAACCGTTCATTCAGACAGTTCTCAATTTCAAAAGCTATCAAATTGTTTGACACAAAAAACAAAATCAATAATTTTGAAAGTTTTCGAAAACAAAAACTGACCGACGGTTGTGGTTCGATTGCGTTTGGCAACAATTTATTTTAGGAGAATTGGGCCTGGCGACTCGGCTATGTTGATTTCTCCTTTATCGTGCGTTTACAGACACAAACCTTGTGCACAAACACCATTGTACATTTAGCTTCGTTGTACACCTGGCAGACACGGGAATACTCACATGCTCAAACACCCATACCTGGCGTAGAAAGCCAATCAATAAAAGTTACGATTAGTTGCTTACGTTACCTACGATAAGAAAGAAGTTGGGTGGCTTAATATAAGTCGGCAAAGGTGGACAACACACGACACTAACAATACACTTATTCGCACAGCGTGGTGAAATAAACAACAAAACAAAGGGCTGTAGGTACAAGGTACCATGAAATATTACCATAACCATGTCCCGTGAAGTCACCCTTTTATCGTTTATTGCGCAATTAGAACGGCACGGGCGCTCTCTCATATTAGCAAAACTAATTATTCGAAGCGATGTACGCAGCCCACAGAAAATTCCTCTGTAATTGCCCTAATGTCTTAATTTGTACCAATTATTATTGTAATAAATATTTATTAAGAAAGTAATTTTGTTTAAACTTTATTACTTATTCTAATTAGATAAGCTAGAGCCGAATGTAAAATGTTTCCTGTTTTTTTTGGAGTTTTGACTTTGTTCGGTGCATTCTGAGCATAATGAATAAAAAAAGTATTTTATGGATGAAATGGTATGAGTTTGTTCTGATAAGGTGACTTTTATGGTAAGGATACACGGCGACACATTACACTCGACACTCAGTGTCGACACCGAGTGTCGTAGTGTGTACATCGCTGTTACACTGAGTTGCGCATTAGCTCTGGTTTAATTTCAGTGTCGCGATTGCGTTGTGTCGAATCTCAGTGTCGCCGTGTGTCCTTACCATTATAATAATCATCCCTGTCTTTTCCGAGCTATTTTTATTTTATTTAATAATTTGTGCACAAAAAATTTACAAACGCGTACTTAATGCCGTAGGCGTTTTCTACCAGTCGACTTTAGGGTGATGCAGAGACAAAACATGGTACGTGCAACTGACAACCAGAATATATATTGGATAATGTAAACATTGGAATAAGTTTTAATTTAACTGAGTACAAGAATTTTTACATTTAATTTTGTAATCTATTTAAATAAAAAGTAAAGTCCTGACTGACTCATCAACGCCCAGCCCAAACCCTTGGACCTAGAAAGCTGAAATTTTGCACAGAGGTTCCCTTTATAGTGTAGACGAGGAAGGAAGGATTTTTCGAAATTCAACCCCTAAGGGAGTTAAATAGGGGATGAAAGTTTGTATGGAATGGAAAATCGTCACTTAACGGGTTCAAAATTTCACGCAAGCGAAGCTGCGGGCAAAAGCTAGTTTCTTTATATTCACACTTCATTTTCATTGTATAGGTACCGAACCAGAAACAAACATTTCATATAACACAACTACTTCTTAAGCTTGTACAATTTTTATAACCCAACTTTTGGTAACATCCACTTTATAACTAAAATAATCATTGGAAAAGTTTGATTACAAAACGCGGCATTGGATCCTTTTTTTCCATAACTGAAGAAGATACTCCTAGAGGAATAAACGGTTTGATATCACTGGTATCTGCACAAGTTTGGAGCTCTAGGTACGTTGGGGCGAAGTCCTGTCTCCATCTTCTTATATTTGTATTGTCTGTCCTCTATTTTAGTTTTATACATGTATTATGTGGTTATATTACACCTATTTTGTTTTTTTTTTCACAAACTTTCAACGTCTATATTAATATGATGAATCTAGTAAGTTTCGGCCCAGACTTCTACTTGTACGCACGGCTACAGATCAAGCTATACATTTCCAATATAAGCTGATCTCGCATTGTATAGGATTTCCTTACAATGAGAGGTCAATGTAAACTGGGAATGTATAGCTTGATGTGTAGCCGTGTGTACTACTGAGTTAAAAAATTGCATATTGTGTTTTTTAAATACAATATTCACATACCTCCTATGTATGTTGTAGGTAGCTCTGTGGTGTATTTGACGATACACTAATAATTTAGAGCTAAGACGTTGATTGGTTGTAGGTATGAAATATTTAAATACCTAGCTTAATAAAACAGTAATTAGAGGTTTCAACACGATAGTAAAAAAAACTGTAACTACACTCGGGAACAATGAACAATGAAGCAATAAACCATAATATCTCAGAAACTAAGAATGTCAGAATAGTCAGAATTAAGAGTATTTAGACTATTTATTTTATTGACTGCTTCGTTGGTCTACTGGTCGCAAGCGCGACTGCTGAGCGTGAGGTCCGGGGTTCGATCCCCATGTCGGGCAAAGTGTTATTGGGTTTTCCCGTGTGGAATTTCTCAGTAGCAGCCCGGAGTTTAGACTTGTGCCCGGTTGATGGCAATAGGCTCGCCCCCTATTACATGGGACTTAAGAATATAACGGCGAAATGAGGGTATAATACTATACACCTCTGCCAACACTTCGGGGAATAAGGCGTGATGTTATGTTATTAATTTTGTTTGAATAGTCCAGTATTAAATAGTCTCTAAAATATTTTTTATTTGATTAAGTTTTCATTCTTAGTTTCCGAGATATTAAGGTTTATGTTGGTGATCCGTATTCATTGCTCCCGAGTGTATTGTTCTACAATAAATGTTTTTAAACTTTCGTGATTTGTACACTTTATAAAAATACTTACTCGGGTCTAAACCCGTGACCACGGCCGGTGTAATTCGGTCGAAATGTCGGGATAAAAAAGGTATTGCGCTTTTGAATATTCCACGCGATAAGACCCGAGTATTACTGAATAATGGTTCTACAAGTTTAGTGTATTATGTAACTCACCTCTAACTTTATATATGTACCTATATATTACAGTTATGTTACCTATACATATTACAGTCAACATTATTAACCGGCCAAAAGTACTTTTGACTAAAAACGTCGGTCAAAAGTCGTTTTAACAAGAATAATATTGGTTAATGGTGCTTCAATAACTAAAAAATATCGCTTGAAAGTGGTATTGACTAAAAATGTTAGTGAAAATCACTTACGACGAGTATTTAATCAAAAGTGTTTGATAAGCTTTTGCAAATCGTTTAGGATATATTTGAAAGCAAATTAAAATATATAAAAAAAAGTTGTACCTTACACTAGTTATATTTCTGCAGTAATAAAAATAAAAACCAGTAAAATTTTACCTACCAACAACTTTTTCCATTTTGTTTTTACCTGAAGTACAGGTAGGAATATTAAAACGAGGTCGTTCAATATTTGTAGGTCAAAACGTTTGCATTAAAAATCCCGTTTGATCCTTTGTGTTCCCCAAAATCTGTAATACAAAGTAACAAATTGATATTTGACCGCGATTGAGTCTTATTACATTTTTTAATTTAAATGAATCCTTCTCATTTTGAATGGTCAAGTCTTTGTTAATTTTGTTTTCCAAAGTGTTTCCATTGACTTTTTTTCAGTCAAATCGGCTCTGTTGCTGTGTAAGACTTAAAACGCACTAGCGGCCAGCCGCAAATCGATATGCGGCCAGCCGCAAGCGGCACGCCGTATTGCGGCTGGCCGCTAGTGCGTTTTAACGCTTAATGTTAAAATAAAATTGTGGGAGACATGCTCCTTAGGGAATAGGCAATTTGGTGCTTCGAATCTATAAAGAGTGCTTTGCTATCAATGCTTTACTAAAAATAATAATAATCTATGATACCTATTATAATACTTATCAGTGTCAGATTTGTAATCCTATACAGCATGTAAGGGTAAACACCGTTATCATTCAAACCATGGGTAGTTGACTTAAACATAAAAATATAGGACCGAGTAAAAAATGAACAAAAAAATATACGCGCGAGAAATGAGCGGCGCGGCGGCGCTATGACGCGGCGTAAACACACTCGCTAACGAGACAGCTGACTGACTGGGCTAGCAAACTGTGCGGGGCCGTGCGTCGGGCCACGCGGCGAGTTCCCCGCGCCCCCTCCCGTAGCTTGTTGCCCCCGCACATAGGGTGAAATGCTTTTGAGGAAAAATGGAAATTTATGAAAAAAAGTTTGTTATTTTTCTTTGATTTTACGTTCTTTATATGAAACCAAACCACTGGTTTCAAGGATAACGGAGTTTATTTACCCTTACAGCCTGTATAGTTTGTGACTTTAAACAACCAAAGAACACTTGAATATACAAGGTTAGTCGGAAAGGGGGTATTAATCCGTGGGTCACTTAAAATATCACTGATAACCAGTGATCGGAGTAGGTAGATTGATTTTTGGTACTTGTATCATAAATGCACACAGAAAGAATAACATGGATAAGCCATTTTTCCGGAAAGTAATTCCGGTATTTCCGGATTCAATTAAATATTGTTAATGTTGGTAGTGATATTATTACTACTCAATTCATTTAAAGGAAGGTATCAAAACTAAATTAATTTAGTATTTATCTGTTGAATAATAAAAACAATCGAATTCCGATCGAAGCATTAATACATTTTTTATGCACTCTACGAACCGAAGTAAACGCGAGTGAGCTACTTGGCATGTCGTCGGCGAGCGTACACATTGTTTTGATAACCGGTTAGTGCACCACCCATGATCCTTTGTTCTGATTAGTCGATGGGTTGTGTCAAATAGCGACAGAGTGCCGTTAAAAAAGTTTTGAAGAATATAATATTGCTCATTTTAATACAATTCCTGCAGAGTTCGGTTTTTTTTAATAATCAATAAGTTCCGAAATTTTACGAAAATTACGAAATTCCGGAGGAATGTCCATATTAATATATACGTTTCGGATCAGTGACCCCAATTCAATCTACCTACTCCGATCCCTGCTGATGACTGTTTTAAAGCAAGTGTTAAAATTTCAAAATTGGATAATTTTTATTTCCATGAAAAATTATTTTTAGTTTAATTTTTTCAAAAAATCTTTATCTCTGCTTTAGTTACGAATTCCGAAAAAAGATATTCTAATCTGTGACCTTAAATATGACCTAAAATACTTATAATAGCAGATCATAGGTGAGGCTAGAAAGATTTTAGCGTATTTTTTATGAAAAGTTTGATCAGCTATTTCTTTTAAACTATTGGCTTTTGGGGAAAGTGGTAGAACAAAAGTTATTCATTATTATGGGTACTTTAATACCTTTTCAGATTAGTACCCCCTTTATGAGTAACCTAAAACAGACTAAAACAGATTTTAAACTACACAAAGTCCTAAAAGAGAAAAAAAATGCCAAACCATTTCGAACTCGTGACCGCGCTATCCGTCCAAAGCACACCACCCACATAGAATATAAAATATTTGCAGAGTATTCGTTCACATGGGCAGACAGGCCTTTCAATCAGCTGGTGACAGTTAGATTGAATCCAATATGGACTGAAACCGATGGAATAACAGTAATTGACGGCCAGTGAATTCTTTTAACAGAAAGTACCTATCCCTTCTTTTGAATAAAAATGCCTGAAAATGGAAACGGTGAATGCAATGATTGAAAACGGAAAATTGTTGTTTATAATATTTGAACTAGCTTTTTCCCGCGGCTTTGCTCGTGTTAATTAAGATTAAAAAAAAAACTCAATCATGATTCGAACGACACGTGGCGCCGTCTGTGAACGTTATTGTTGTTTTTCTCGGGAACAGTACTTTTTTTGGGGATGAGTGGTACCCTATGTCCGTTTCTGTACACCTGACAACGTATATGCAAAATTTCAGGATGATCGGTTCAGTGGTTTAAACGTGAAAAGGTAACAAACCAACAAACTCACTTTCGCATTTATAACATTAGTTAGGATTATCAAAAATGTACAGTCGCGGACTTGAAATGTTTATCAGATTTCAAATTCGATTCCTTCTCACACTGTGCGCAATAAGGTTCAAAATGTCATATCAACTTACATAAATACCTATTAGTTTTTAAAATTGTGAAGCGTCGATTCTAGCAAAAAGGCTGTTAACCACTTTTTGATGTTATGAACTCCTTTTAGGTATATGTGTCTAGTCAAAAGTTGTATAGAGCGAATTTGATTGAGTCATAAAAGCAATGAGTACTACGTTTATATTAAAGTCCTTGGATTGAATTTACTAAATAGAAATCAACCTTTTTTTTCTATGCTACCTAGTACATAGCCTCTACGGGTAGTCAGAAGCCCGAAAATCTGAAAACCGTTCTAACTTTAGGATATCGGCAATATCGGCATACAGTAACTGGGGTGCAAAGATCTGATGGCAATTGCTACGTGTAAAATACTGTTTAGAGTGAAAGCTGACCCTAACCTAGTTGGGAAAAGGCTAGGCATTATATACAGAATGACTGGTGAGACACTAACGATCTATTAAGGGGTTGTTGTACTCATCATTACGAACAACTTTTACTATGGAACCAAACCAAAAATCGAGAAAAAAAAATCAGCTGTTCCCTACATTTTGACGAGTAATGTAATTTTTTTTGAAAATTGCTCTTCAGCAATCTGTAGTAAACTTGATGAACACAAAAAAAAAATAGGATTTTTAGCTCTTGTGGAGCTTGCCTAACAAGACGAAGGAGATGGCAGGACGCTAGATAGATTTAACAAAGACTGAATAACACTACCTTAAAACTGTTAATCAAGGAAATCAAGAACCCTACCTACTACTACTACCACTAACCTACAGCTAGCTGTGGGATGTCACTAACAGTGTGAGTCACATTTCGCGTGACCCAAAATTGCAATAACACAAAATTACATTGAACTTCCCGAACTAAGAGATTGCGACACCCAAAAGTTGTTCTCATAAACTAACCGGGAGTAAAGTATACATAATTCAGTTATGTCGAAGAAATAGGTCAAAAGGATGTGACAGCAGCGTGTAAGGCCATAATGGAGTTGTGCACTTAGCACGCTAATGTGTGTCGAGACTATTTATTTGTATTGACGCGTATAGGCTAATGTTCTGGTAAAGTATTGGGTTGATGCTTCCTTATTTAGGAAAAAGTTTGTGGAGTTTTAATAGTAGAGTATATTTTTGCTTGTTAGAATCTGCCGTATGTATTTTGGTGACTTCGCAGCTTCGTCTTTTTCTAGATTAAATTCCAATGTATCCAGCACAAAAGTCTGCATTTTCTACACTTTAACTACAGCCTAGCTAATATTGCGTGGCTATTTCTTTCTTATTATACCGTGAGTGATATTATTTTTAATATTCTGTGGGATATAATTCAAAATATCGATACGTGATTGTTTTCTTCTAATGATGGTTGGAATGTTGAAAGTATTGTGAGAAGGCAAGAGTGTAAGAGGGTAACTGGCATTTTATTGCCATGATTTTTGGTAAATATTTTCAGTGTTAACCCTTATTGCGGATTTTTAAAGGACGTGTTTCACAAATCGATAGCAGATGCAGCTATCATTAACTCAATAAATATAAAAAATACATACACACATACATATTTTTTTTTACATACATATAATCACGCCTTTTTCCCATGGGGGAAGGCAGAAACTTCAGAACGTCACATGCTAAGATCCTTACATACTCTTTTTACTTCGTCCACGTTCATACATCTTGTCATACATGCACGCCAGTTGAGAGTACTATGCACCTGTCCTTTTTGAAGAACATCACCAATAACATCAATGTTTGTCCTTCTAGGGCGTCTTCTTCCGGCGTTTCCACTAATATCCGCCTTATAAATTCCGTTTGTTAATCGCCGTTCACTCATTCGTTCATTAAAAATATTACTTTTTAGGTACATCTAGTTATTCACTTTCGTAACATATTCTCTAGGGTTTAACCGCTTCAGCGTCACGTTAAAGTTCTTAAAAGCTGTTCGCGGTACGTGTATCAACATACAACAGTCAATTGAGCTAACGGGACCAAAGGTTTAGTGCCAAACTTGTCCTGACGACCTTGGGTATGAACATTTACTGTAATTAAAACTTCAAGGGTCGGTTATGGTATGGCTGGATATTATGTTGCCTTTGCTTGTGTAGTGTGTGTCTCTGGACATGGGAATTAAGCAACGCTGAGGGTTTTCTTCGAGTGACAACGTTTCAAGTTGTATTTTTTTAAAATTTTATCTATTTGAGCTACGTACTTATGTTTATCATTAGTTACGGTTTACTCACGTGTAATTTTTCGGGATTGCCCGAATAGTTTCGGATCCAAACGGAGCCCTTAATCATAAGCTGAACACACGGCGAGTTTGAATCGCGGCCTCCAAATTAAGGGCTCCGTTTGGCTAGTCGGGCAATCCCGCAAAATGCACGTGAGTAAACCGTAACTAATCATAAATATGAATGTGTCTCACGAAAGTTATAATACAAAGACATACTGATGTTTTAATCATTGTTCGTCTTTGTTGAAAATGTTTATATTTTATTTTTGATTTATACATACAGGGTGTAACCGAATTCGTGTAATTCCTTCAAACCACATAATATATTAATGGTATAGATCAACCTCGTACGGGATTTAGATTGATTAAAAATAAAAATAAACTTTTCTTGTCCCAAATAAAACTTTTAAGTGACAGAAAATTTCGATGCCATGCATAAATGAATAAAGGCACGGCGACACAGCTGATGGGCACGACTAGCCTGATATCGCTCCACGCAGTCAGTTAACTTGGGACGCTAAAATTATTCAGATACAGAATACCATGGTTCATTTTTTGAAAACTTTTTTTTGTTGATTCTGATAAAAACCTATCCAGGGTCAATCAGTGACACCAGTAGATAACGAGGTTTGTAGAAATTACACGAATTCGTTTACACCCTGTATAGTTTGACTTGGGGATACTATACACCATGGGCCCGAGGTACCCGAAATATTTTAACCTTCGAATCCGATGCCTAATTGGAGAAGAAAAGCTATATACAGTTTGTTGAAAAAAGCTTAATTTTCGAAATATTCATTATTTAATGAAATTCACAAATCGAAAAATATCTATGGTAACAAGTCCCAGGAACGCGGTGTTGCAACTTTTGTCATACCATACCCCTCTCGCCGTATGTCTTATTTGACGGGGAGGGTTGTGAAGTGAGAAGTTTCTTATCCACTCACACGATAATTTATAAATGTTGCCAGTTCAACCTAAGGTATTGTTTACAAGGAAGCAGTAAAGTTAATTTATTCATAAGGAAAAGAACTTTTATTGATTTCAACTTTTATTGATAAGTATAACATTTGACTCTTAATAGCATCAGAAAGGTGTGATTAAAATCTTTCTACCCGAAAGATTTTAATCACACCTTTCTCGGGCTCACGAAGTTATAGCAAATAGTCATTTCATAGCTCCTTTTTCACTTATCAATAAAGGCCCTGCTTTTATTTTTTATATTTAACGTAATTTATGTGCGAGAACCAGACATGCTCGTAATCTCAGCCGTTGATCCCTTCAAATGCCTAAACATACACCAGTCTTGTTTGTTTAGCACAAATTATTAAATGAAATTACAAACGTTGGAACTTACAAACCCCAATTATGACAGCAAACATTTAGCAAAATTGAATTTGAACACTGTCGAATCAATGCAACTTTATTCTAATATTCCGTTGGTTTGTTAACTAATTAAACAATTGCATAACTAGGTTGTTCTGACTCGAATAGATTTTAAGTTAGGAACAATATGGCGTCGCGACCGTTACATTCAAACTTGCATCGTTCGTTTGCACTCGTTATCATTTGATTAATTGTACAAACGATTTGTTAGTTTCCGTCTGAGGATATTCTAAGAGAAAGAGCTTTTTCGTTTAGATATGAAATAGGGAATGGCTTTGATCATAATAAATTGTTTGTGTAGGTATAATAATAGAAGAGACCTGCATAGTTGATGATACGTTTGGTGCAGTGGCTGAGCGACTGGCTTCTGCGCTACGGGTCGTGGGTTCGATTCCCGCATGGAACAGTATTTGTATGGCCTACAGATAGTTGTATCAGGTTTTGGTGTTTGTGCATGTAAAGATTTGTGTCTGTAAACACACCCACGATACAGGAGAAATCCTAGCGTGGGACAACGTTTTCAAATCAAAAGAAAATAAACAGTTACTCTGAATTGTCATCTCCTACTTTTAAACTCACACTAGTGTGAGCTAAATAGAGAGACAGAGAGAGAAGCTATGTCGATATGTTTAAATGAACTGCCATTCATGCAGATGACAGCTACTCCGAAAATCATTCTTGCACTCATTTGGTTCAGAATCTCTTGCATATTTGGACACCGAAAGTATCACACCCCACTTTTTTGTTTTTGAACTTCCTACTTCTTTAATGACTTAACTTTCTTTGCCATAAAAAGTTACATAATAGAATTATAATAACTATGTCTTCATGATAAAAGTGTGTTATCTAGGTCGTCACTTGTTTCATTATACGACACTCTCCGAAGTAGATTTCAGTCACAGAGCAATCTTTATGCAGTAAGTCAACTTGACTTTTAGATTAAAATATATTTATTTATGGAATTGTAAAAGGAACTTACATTAAGAACAGTAAATATAGCTTTATTTAATTTCATAACATTCTTCACATCAGCCCGTATGATAAAACTTGTACGGTAAGGTATGATAGTTGACGTAAGAAAGAGATAGAAATATTAAATGCATGCTAAGTATGAAAGAAGGGGAAGCGAATTTAATGTGGTGCTGCGGACAGGATATGTAGGTACAGTTATCTAAAGAAACAAGTAAACAGGCAACTTATTATATTCGTAGTTTAAGAGAGTTATGCTAGTTTTGAGTGGTAAAATTTTTGCCATTGCTTGTCTGATCAAGTCTTGCGTATTAAAAGTTATTACGCACACAATTACAATGACAATAGCATGCATAATGCATTGATATCCGTTGTTTGCTTGTGTGCCTAACTCGGTTGTCGACTGTAAGTAGGAGGAACGTAATATCTTGACAAAGGCTGGCCAATGTGTGGCTGCATGGTTTAACAGATGCAGATAAAAGGTTTTCTGCTATATCACACTTTTTTGTGTGAACAGGTATTGGTGCTCAAGACTGTCTTTTTATACAGGTATTGCTGCCATCCATCACCGGCATAAATCATTCGTGTTCTGGTTTGATTACTTACGGCCGATTCCTATGATTTAGTAAACGTTATTGGTTAAAACGATGACTCTTGTATCTTTACCAATAATGAAGCAAAGACCCTGGCTTTGCATACTAGATCCTCCCATATTATGTAGTTATTACAAGTAAAATTATCTTACAAGTCTAATTTTATATGCCCAGTTTGACTATGAAAATGTTACCTACCATTGTTAAGCAAAACGATTCGTTTTCGACCATAGGAACCGGGAATTAGTCAACAATATCCTGCTGTCTACTGGTTATCAAATCCTCATTTTAGTCTGAGATGGAAGCAGCAATGATGCGCGTTTTTGCATGACACCTGTATTGTAAAGGACTTCATCCAAACCCAGTGTCTCAAAATAGTTTCTTTACTTTATATAATTTACAGTGGTTCGGCGACGCCTCTTGAGTTTCTACGGCGAAATTGCTATTAGAGAGATTCACGCCTAATGGACGCGTAATTGGCTGCTTCGCAAACTAATGGACAATTATGGCGATAGACGTACATTTTACGAGAATTATAATATTGCTATGCAGCTTTTATTATATGTTAATATCGATAAATATAAAAGAGTATAAAAGATATGTGAAATTCTTCAGTTAGCCTTAATTTTATCTCGGGTTTGGTATTAAAAAGAGGGTAATTTTGTACATAAAATAAGGTATTTACTCACCCCTTAATCGGTATTTGAATACCTTTTATGTCACGAAGAAGCGTCGTGTGACTTTTATTTCAAAGAACTAAGGTTCATATTGCAATGATTCACGAGTCTACATAAGATAAGCAGACTCTGACACATTGTGTAGAAATAGAAATAATGAAAGCGTGCCTCTCACTTTTTTATAAAACCTTCTCAAATCAAGTTATATTTATCACTGGGACCACAAGGAACGACCCATTCCTCGTGGTCCTACTGCAGGTCCCGGTGAGGAAATGTTTTTCCCCGTGCTCCAGTGGAACCAAGTAGCGGGACCACGAGGAACGACCCTAAAATTTGAATAGGTACATAAAATTGTTTTTGACTGGTAACGTCTATCAGACCTTGACAATTTGACAAATAACTTGTGCTAGTCAGTCATTGCTTGAGGTATGGGAGCGGCAGAACGGCAAGACAAACCAAACTGACAGAGCGCATCTATTGTCGCGCACCCCCCTGTAATTAGCACTTACCCGTTAGCTATAAGATTATTATGACAAACGTGATATTGGACAAATGGGGTCTGTAAAATAGGATGGAGCTACGCGACGACTTTTGCATGCGTGCCAAATGCTGTGCATTTCAACTGCTGCAGGTCAACTGAAACTGGTATGATACCATATGATTTATTGATAAATATCATGACTTTGCCTATATATGAATTTGTTAAAGTGCATATTAAAAAATTAAGTAAGTTTCAAAACGGCATTTTTGTAAAATGTTGTCTAAGAACTCGTTCAGTACATATAGTACACATATTTCTTCTTCAAATATTCTAACCCTAATAATATTATAAATGCGAAAGTAAGTTTGTTTGTTTGTTAGCTTTTCACGCCTAAACCACTGAACTGATCATCCTGAAATTTTGCATATACGTTCTCAGGTGTACAGAAACTGACATAGGATACCTTTCATCCCGAAAAAAGAACTGTTCCCGAGGAAAACAATAATAACGTTCATAGATGGCGCCACGTGTCTTTCGAATCACGATTAAATTATATTATTATAGAAACGTTAGTAGTGTGTACATTTTTTTTTGAGTTTAATTATCGCGAGCCTAGCCGCGGGCATAAGCTAGTTTACAATAAAAGTAAATTGTTTATAATAAAAAATAAACTTTAAAAAAAAGTAAAAACCGACTTCAAAGAAATACTAAAAGGAGTAAAATAATCACCATAATATAAAATTAACAGTTTCAGAAGTCGGTGGCTTCTATTTGCTTCAGTGTAGAGTTGCACCGACTTCTGAAACTGTTAATTTTATATTATGGTGATTATTTTACTCCTTTTAGTATTTCTTTGAAGTCGGTTTTTACTTTTTTTTAAAGTTTATTTTTTATTGAATACGTTTTAGTGTCATAATTTTAACCCCCTCCTTCATAACCCTTCTTTTTGGCTTTGACGTAGTCGGGCATAAAAAGTCCTTTCAAATGATACCTTACACGATATAATGAAAACATTCCAAAGGGGGGGAGGGGGGGACAAGCACCCCCTCCTCTTTTCAAGTAGTCAGTTCCCAACAACAAATATAAACAAAGCAATATTAGTAATTTGAGAATTTTGCTTTGATCCGATGAGGAGTTCCGTTCCATATCTCTGAAGTTCATGGTCTAATCATAACAAAATTTAAATGGGACCAATCGGGAAGTATACCCTTTCGAACAAAACAAGAATTTTTCAAATCGGTTCATAAATGACGGAGATATGAGGTAACACACATAAAAAAAAAAAAAAAAAAAAATACAACCGAATTGAGAACCTCCTCCTTTTTGAAGTCGGTTAAAAACAGCTCCATATTAGAGAAAGATTTTCGTAGAGCATCGACAAAAATCCCAGATAACTCAATATCTAAACAGAAGCTCAGTAGAGTCAGTGGCGCCGGTCAATATTGCCTGATACTCAAGTGTTCGTGATGCGTGAACTCTGTGGATTTCCGATAGAAGAAGTCGAGTGCTGTGTCCATACGCTGCGGACCAGCGACCGTGTTTGCTAATCTCAGTGTGTGCCGATTATCCGTCATATTTGATCGGTTCTATAAACGTTTCTGTGAGACTTTGTTACATTTGTTACATTGTTCTGGTCTTATAATATAAAATATGAAGTTGTGAATTTTGTAGGGTTATTAAGTTGATGTGGAAGGGGAGAAAATAAGTACTATTCATATAAAACGTTGCGGTTTGTGATATCGTTAATGTGATCAATTAGATTACAGTATGGTTTTCAGTTAAAAATAATTACACCAGCCCGAGTTGGGTTAGGTAGCTGCATCTTCCTGTCCCCTCATAAAAACATACTGTGATTACGAATCCCTTTGGCCAGTTTAACGTAGCCAGCCGGTTAAATATCATCTATAACCATAAAAATATTACAGTAGGAAATAATTTGCTGGTAATTATAATGACCGTTTATACAAGGTTAGTCGGAAAGGGGGTATTAATCCGCAGCCCACTTAAAGTACCACTGATGACGGTTTCAAAGCAAGTGTTAAAATTTCAAAATCCGTATAAAAAATAAAAACATTTTAAATTATTTATATTTTAGTTTTTTCAAAAATTCTTCATCCTTGCTTAGTTACGAATGCAGAAAATGGAGCTTCTAATTCGTGACCCCAAATATGACCTAAAATGTAAACATGATAGATAGATGATAGGTTTTAGCGTTTTATTATGTAATTTTTGAACGGCTATTTCTCGTAAACTATTGACTTTTGGGGAAAGTGGTAGAACAAAAGTTACGCATTATTATGGTTACTTTAACACCTTTTCGGGTTAGTATCTCCTTTCTGACTAATCTTGTATTGTGGGTTCAGAGTGTTGAAAATGAGACGAAGTATGTCATTGTAATAGCATTAAATTAATCATTAAAAGAGCCTGACAGTGAATTGGTGAATTAATATCGACAATTTGCTGATAGAAATTACCTATTTATATTTGTTGAGGGGCTTGTGGCTAATTAACAACCGCTTGGATCATACGATTTGAAAGGTTAAGCTGCGCTTGCCGCGGTCAGTCCGTGGATGGATGACCATTTGTTACATATCGAGACTCCTCCTTGCCTCGGAGAGCACGTTAAGCCGTCGGTCCCGGGTGTCATACGAATACCATTAACAGTAGTTACGGGTATTCAGAAGCCAAGTCTGACTACCGGTCTAACCTTAGGATACCGTATTGCCCAGTAACTGGTTCGTGGGTGTGATGGTGGTCGCTCCGTATAAAATACTGGTACTTGGCTGAGTACTGCGGCTGAGTACTTCGGCTGTATCTAGTTAGACTGGAAGCAGAATATTTGCTATGGTACATGAGAAACAAATAACGAGCAACAGGTTTTCGACTGGAACCCATTTTATGACACATCGAGATCGAACAGTGCATACAGCCGTAAAATACAAACATGCGAGTGTTGCATTGAGAAATCTTCGTTCTTATATCAGAAGTTGAAAAAATTCGCCGTTGATGGTTGCGTTAAGGAGTATATCATCACTTGTGAGTTCTCTACTTAATAACTCAATTACACGACTTGATCACTAGTCATCGCCTTGGTTGTCAGCCAGCCTTCGTATTCTGTCTATCTGTATTATTAACATCTAGGTAATTACTCATACGATTAGGTAGTGACAGGTTGATAACATGATGATGTATTAGGATGACATATTTTGGATTCTGATAATGTAGTATGATAATAATGTTCTAGCCTATTAACTTTTTTTTTTTTTTTTTTTATTCTAGTTTATTTATAGAGGGTTTAGTCATAGACTGATTATGCCACCCTCATCGGTACAAACAATAGCTTATTATCTAAGTCCTTTCTTCACTACCTTATACAAAATTCTTGCATCTTTTGACAACGGGAATGCAAGTATATTATTACATTTTCCCACATCAAATGATTTGCTTATCAATGTAACTCTTTCGGCCTCGTTCCGAACACACTCCATTAGTATATGATGAACATCCTCCACTGTGTTACACTCAGGACAATTAGGTGAATCAACTTTTCCCATAAGGAAAGCAAAATTGTTCAATGGAATGTGTCCCGATCGAAGCCGAAGAGCCAAAACAATTTCCGATCGACTCATATTAGCCTGGTCGATCCACGAATAACGGGACAAGGCAGGCTGGATTGTTCGATACCATATTCCCTTACTCACTGACCTCTCATCGAAGTATTCGTGCCACATTTTAGTGCATTGATCCTTAACGACATATAGGAAATCGCTGTACACGGGAAGATATGAACAAATCAACTCTGCAACACAAGCATCCTTCGCTAATCGATCCACTACTTCATTATCTTCCAAGCCAATATGAGCCGGTATCCATTGCAGCACTACACTCTTGTTCTTAGAAATAATCTTACAGATGGAACAAATCACACGATAGGCAATCGGAGTACCCCGAAAACTCGTGGTGCACCGAACCAAATGTTGAAGAGCACTTTTGGAATCGGTCAATATCACATAATTGCCGCTTTTAAACGATTCAATGTAAGATAAAGCTTCCTCTATTGCTACCAGTTCCGTACACATTATATTAAAATTGGGATTTACCTTTAATTGCACTGTATCTTTAGTTTGTGGGTCAAAAAACGCCGCTCCCGAACCTATTTTATCTTTTGATCCATCTGTAAAAATTCTATAAAATCCCGAGTAAGTGCTATTTAAAAATAAGGTACATAACTCATTGAGATCGACATTTTGGTAGTGTTTTTTAGACATAACTAGACCATCAATTTTCGGAATTATAATATTCGACAAATCAATCCTGTGAACCCAAGTGTCCAATGAAAACATTTCCAGTTGCGGACTTGTGTGAACTGGTAACGAATTAAGAGACTCGTGAATTTTGATTAACAACGGCATCTTTTTATTTCTCCAAAACGATTGTTGACAAAGTGTTTGAAGTTCCTCTAACACAGCAATAACATGGTTATCGGCATACGATTTTAATTTGAGCCAATATTTACCAGCTAGATAGTATCTGCGGAATTGCAAAGGTTGCAGGTATAACTCATTTTCCATAACGTGAATGGCTGTGCTTTTAATGAAACCTCCTATAACTCGAAGACACATGTTTTGAATCCTATCTAATTTAATTAAATGAGATGCACAGCTATTATCGTATAGGATGCAAGCGTAATCAATTCTACTCCGAATCATTGAAATGTATAATCGTCTTAGATGTTTAGGATGTACGCCCCATCCAGAACCAGAAAGAACTTTAAAGACATTAACTACTTTTAAAACTTTTTCACGAGTCTCGTTAATATGTTTAGCCCATCTAAGCGATCGGTCGAGCCACAACCCCAAGTATTTTACATTGCATACCACCGGCAGCGATATCTCGTTAATATTTAAAGCGATAGATTCTCTAAGAACACCAGCCTTAAATATACAGATACTACATTTCAAAGGGGATATCTCAAGACCCAAATCCAAAAGTAGTTTAGCCATTTTATCTAAAGCTGGTTGTAATCGTTGGCGAGCTGATGATAAGTCGCTGCATGTGGTATACAATACGAAATCGTCCGCATACTGCGAAACAAACACACTGCTGACACTCTGACAAATCTCTCTGGTTGCTATATTAAATAGTAAGGGTGACATTGGATCTCCTTGTGCCAATCCCCGACCGGACGTGCGACTGATGACGTAATCGTCTACAGTAATTTTAAGGTTTCTCCGTTTGAGAAAGTTCCAGATATAAGCACAAATCCTCGATCCTACCCCCACGTGATGCATGATTTTCAATAAACCCGTGACATCTACGTTATTATACGCGTTGTTTATATCTATAAAAACGGCTGTAGTTATAAGTTTTTTAGAAAAGCCAATTTGTATACGGGATACTAAAACGGATAAATTATCTACAGTTGATCGAGATTTTCTAAAACCTGTAGTGTTATTTGAAAATAAATTATGTCTTTCGATAAACCATTCTAATCTGTTCATTAAGATGTTATGAAAAACTTTGCAGACGCATGAGATCATTGAAATTGGGCGAAGAGAGGAAAAGCTTTGGGAGTCACGACCCGGTTTAGGGATTGGCACAATTACAATATCACGCCATTGTTTAGGAACAAAACCCGAAACAAAGAACCTATTATAAAGTTGAATTAGTATATTTTTTCCATTTTCTGGTAATCTCTTAATCATCGAATAGGATATACTGTCGCAACCAGGGGCAGTATCTTTAGATCGGACACATTTATGAAACTCTGAAGGAGTAACAGCAACATCAAGTTCAGGATTATCAATATAGAAAGTTAAATCGTTCGGAGATACAAAATCCGGCGTTAAACTAATAAGTAAGTCAGTAGCCTTGCATTTGTCTACATAATTTGTTGATGATTTGTATCCCTTCAGCCACTTCATCTTCTGCCACACAGTAGATTGAGATGTAGAATGATCTAATGACGAACAAAAGTCGCCCCACGCTTTACTTTTAGCAATTCGAATCATTTTCTGAGATTCGCAAATCTTATTTTGTAATATGTCATAATTTTGGGGGTTGGAATTCCGTCTAAATTTGGATAACGCTAATCGACGTTCAGCTACACATTTAGATAACTTAGGATTCCAATACGGTTTAGGCAAAAATTTACTGTCGGGATTCGGGTTTATCTTGACTAAAGGGATACAAACATCGGCGGCCAAGTTAATATTGTCAATAAAGGTGTTATAATCGCCCTGTAACTCTCCGGTGAATTTAAAATCCGACAAAAGGGTATTGAGTAGTTTAGTGTATGAAGCCCAATCAGCATTTTTGAAATTCCTACGAATTATTGATATAGGACTAGACTGAACATTTGAGGTAATTTTAATCACCCTGTGATCACTGCCTAATGTTTCATTCATAACTGACCAGTCACATACCAAAGCAATATCAGATGATACTAAAGATAAATCTGGTGAGGATTTTTGACACACTAAATTAACTAATTTTAATCGAGTTGGGCTACCATTATTTAAGCTAATAAACTGATTGTCCATTAATGCCTCAAATATTTGAACGCCCCTACTATCACATTTATGCGACCAATTCGTGTGGTGTCCATTGAAATCGCCGAGGATCAATGTGTTTTTGGTAACAGTAGAAAATAACGTATCCCAATCATTCTGAACAGTTCTTACCGAGGGCGGACAATAAACAGAAATAATATTTTCAATGACGCCACAATTAAATAATTTTACACCAACTAATTCAATACCTTGATTGCTAAGTTGGACTTCATACAGCTGTGATTTAATTGATTTGTGGGTAAGAATTGCAACACCTCCATATCCATCAAACCTGTCTTTACGATAAATTTTGTAAGTACTCAGCCTCATGTAACTTTCTGAATCTAACCATGTCTCACTCAACACCGCAATGTGTACATGTTCTTGGATTAACAGTTGCTCCAATAATATCAGCTTTGGTTTTACGCTTTGAGCATTCCATTGTAGAATATTTAATTTAACCCTAGTTTGTTTGTTATCCATTAACCGATTTAATAAATTCAAACAACTTCTTCAGTATAGGCCAATCCGACACATTATCAACAACAACCAAAATTAACCATTCTATACAACATTGTACAACTTTTTTAAATTTCTCGCCTATGGTACCCCTGCTCAGAAATATGATCTCCTTCAGTCTAGACATAAGTTCATCAATGTGCACCTCTCTTTTCTGAGTCGTGGCGGCCGAAGCGGTACTATCACGCATACATGCCTCTTTCGCATCCATTGGGAACAAGTTATCCCAGTCATTCTGCTTATCTATGCGTGTTTTGTCGTGTAATTGAGCACGAGGTTTGGTCTTCGGAGTAGCTGTACTATGAATATCCGCCTTGGTTTTTACAACTTCAGCATATAAAGGTGTATCTGAGACATTGGTTTCAATATTATTAGAATGTGGGAAAAACACCTCTGGTGACTTTGTGAAACTACTATGATCAGGCTTAGTCTTTTCCCTGGGAGGAGAAGGAGCTACATACAAGGATAAGGCCTTTCTATAGGTACAGTTAAAATCTGCCATGAGATCTTTAAGCTTCTTTTCTTTTATAAAAGCAGGGCATATCTTGGATAGCGCCATGTGTTGTCCACCACAGTTTAAACATTTATACCTTTGGGTATCGCAGTTCGGATGATTACTACCGCATTTTGGGCAATATATTTTCTTCGATGGACACACTCTTGCAGTATGGCCGAACTTCCAACAACGTGAGCATTGCGTTACGGGGAATACAAATGGATCCACCTTAATCCTCAACCCGTCTGCGAAAACAAATGCTGGTAAAAGATCACCTTTGAAGCACAAACGAACCGCTTCACTTGTAATCCATAAATCTTCCTGCAAATCATTATTATTACGCCTTTTGAGTCGCTGCAACGAAACTAGTTCAAACACTTCAGGACAAGTTATACAACTCTTAAGATCATCGTCTGACAGATCCAGATCCACATCTTTGATGACACCATATGAGTAATTTTTGAAATCTGGTCTATGAAATCTCCAGCCCATATCGATTAAATCTTTACAAGTTTCTAGCTTAATTGCACTAAACTCGTTCATACAATCAATACGTACCCTGCAATCATTTATGTACTTTACTTTTGCTATTTCTTTAATCCCTTTATCTTTAAATAATCTTGCAAGCCCAAATTGCCTCGGAAGCTTTTCTCTACAAGAAATGTAAATCTCGACATGATTTTCTTTCAACTTCTTCTCCTTACTTTTTACTCTTGTCCATCCCTCCCCGTCTTCCTCTCCTTTTCGTTTTATAGGCCTCATCAAATCCTCCCCATTCTCCTCGTTCATTGCATCATCCACGTTACATTGTTCCACAACAACTTCCGACGTCAAGTCAGTCACAGAATTGTTACTACTAAACATAATACGCATTGAATCAAGATTATCGCTCATTAACTCATTATCTTCCATTGTAAAGAATTAGGTATATAAACCATAATTCTAAACGTTAACGATGCGCCAGTCAACTTCAAGGTCAGACGCACTTAGACAAAAGACTCGATAGCTAATGAGTTACAAATAAAGATTGCACTGCACGCGTCCGTTCGAAACGAATGCCGCTGCGAAACTCGCCTATTAACTTATATGGTATGTCTACACCCGTGCGCTTTCATGTTCATCTTACGCTTTCAACTTTCAATTCCTGTTGCGTCAAGCGCATGCAATATTGATTGCCTTATGACGCCTGCAGCTTATCGTTTACATCGGTGCGCCTCGGTAAGTCGTCAGTCGACATACAATAGACGGATTAGCGTGGGCTAGGGGCATGCGCTTTTGTCGAACTAGTATTAACGCTTTGACTGCCATCACTCATAAAACAATAGATTTTTAATTGTTTTATGCGGAGTTGGCATCGAAACGGTTAAGGCATGCGCTATGGCGCTTCATGCATGCTTCACACGAAGACACAATATGAACATGAAAGCGCACTGGTGTAGACATAGCTATAGGCTACTATTTTATGTCCCTTATTCTTTTTACACATTTTTTTACTTGTTTCATCTACTTCATCTTCTGCACTAGCCTTTTCCCAACTATCTTGGTGTCAACTTCCAGTCTAACCAGATGCGGTTGAATGCCAGTATTTTACATGGAGCAACTGCCATCAGACCTCCGCAACCCAGTTACTGGGCAATGCCGATATCCTAAACTGAGACCAGTTGTCAGACTTTTTGGCTTCTGACTACCCGTAACGACTGTCATATGGTATGTCTACACCCGTGCGCTTTCATGTTCATCTTGCGCTTTCAAATTTCAATTACTCTTGCGGCAAGCGCATGCAATATTGATTGCCTAAGACTCGAACTAGTATTAAGGCATGCGCTATTGTAGGCGCTATGGCGCTTCAGGCATGCGTCAGACGAAAGCGCAAGATGAACATGAAAGCGCACTGGTGTAGACATATCATTCGTATGACAGTGTGTCTTTGTTTCATCAACTTTTAGATTGAAATAAGTATCTATACGATTGTAAGAATTTACACGCCCGAGGCAGGTATCCAACTTTTACCTATTTTAGCGAGTTGGTGAATACAGGTTTAAAAATAGTTGAATATTCTTTCTGCAAACGTAACGATTTTTTATAGCTAGAGTTGCAATTCCTGCAATGGTCACAGCAAAATAAAAATAAGCAGTTAGTTCCATTTACTGAGCGAGATCTTCCTTGTGAAAGCAAAAATACTTTATGCGTCCCAGTTGGTCGATACGAAATTCTTAGAAACTGAATTATCCACCGGGGAGAGAGGGTAAATAAAACCCACCCCAAAATAAATAGGGCTAACAACGTACACGTAGGCAATCATTTCGTTAAGAAAGTACGAGTCAAGTTATTTCTCTTGGGTGTCAGCGGGAGAGAGGGGAAGTTTGGGAAACTTGGACCACAAATCACTATTATGTCAACTTGTAGTGGACTGTGAAAGCCTTTGCGTTTTTAGGGGTGCATAGATTACTTTACAACTTTATTTTTTATAACAGTGTCGCATATAAACATTACTTATTCACAGTTTTCCCTTGTCTCTTGAAAAAAAGCTGGGTTTTCCTCAATGATTTGGAAAGAGAAGTATTCTCTGTTCATTGTTTCTCGCTAGCGGTGAATTACGAAATTGGAAAAGGAACGCGACATTGTTTTGTGATAATGTTCTTGTGAAACTTTGTAGATTTTTAGTATAGTCTGTGAACAAAACGCCATGGGTTGTACTATAAAAGTTTAGACACTTGTTAAAACATAAAAATAAAGCCTTGTCTAACGTCAAACTCCGTACGTAAAAAAGGTGTTTAAGCTCTGTTTAGTCTGAACAGCTGTTAAACGCCGTTTTGTGGTAAGACGGTATATGTTTTGTTGGTCAATGCTCTTTTATACGACTGCTTCTCAAATATAAAATAAAACACGTGTTTTGTTGTCAATTGTAGGTAATAATAAAATAACAGCAACTTAAGCAGATTATAATATGATATTTATTTAGTAAAAACTGACTAGGCTACCTCGTTGGTCTAGCGGTCGCAAGCGCGACTGCTGAGCGTGAGGTCCTAGGTTCGATTCCCAGGTCGTGCAATGTGTTATTGGATTTTTCCGTATGGAATTTCTCATTAGCAGCCCGGAGCCTGGATTTGTGCCCGGTTGATGGCAATAGGCACGCCCCGTTTTACATGGGACTTCAACATAAATAAAGGTATACTATGCATCTCTGCCCGTCCCTCCCGGGAATACAAGCGTGATGTTATGTTATGCTGTTATTTAGTAAACGATAATAATCCAGCACTGACACGCTACCCTTAATAGTCAAAGTTTTTATTTATTATCCTTACTAATATTATAAATGCGGAGGAGCTCGTGGCTAAATAATTACAGCCGCATAGACCGATCTTCCGGGTTAAGCCATGCTTGCCGAGGTTGGTCTGTGGATGGGTGACCATTTACCATAGCGAGTTTCCTCCGTGCCTCGGAAAGCACGTAAAGCCGTTGGTCCCGGCTGTCATTTGTAGATCTTTGACAGTCGTTACTGTTGGTCAGAAGCGAGAAAGTCTGACAACCAGTCTTACCAAGAGTATCGTATTACCCAGTTACTGAGTTGTGGAGGTCTGATAGGCAGTCGCTCCATGTAAAATACTGATATTCAGCTGCATCCGGTTCGACTGGAAGCCGACCCCAACATAGTTGGGAAAAGGCTAGGCAGATGATGACTAATATTATAAATGCGAAAGTAGCTCTGTCTACTTGTCTGTTAAGACGTGTACGCAAAAGCGAACACGAACATCACGAACATGAATATCGAACACATTGTTTGCACATGCGTACCACTACCGAACAGTGTGTTCGGCGAACATCTTCATAGTAATTCGTGTTCGATGTTCGTGTTCGTTCGTGCGTATCCAGCTTTACGCTTTCACGCCTAAACCGCTGAACCGATTTTGAGAAAACTTGGTGCAAATATAGTCTGGAACCTGGAGAAGGACATAGGCTACTTTAATCCCGAAAAAGACGGAATACGCGATAAACGAAATCCACGCGGGCGATGTCGCGAGCGATCTATAGTACTCCATATATCTTAAAGTAACAAGGTAACCTAATAATATTTGACCTAGTGCAGTCTCACCTGCCATAATGGAGCAGGTTTAAACTGAACTATAATTACCCTTCCGACGCTCCCGCGGGACTCGATTACAAAGAAGCTAGGAAATTATGAATATGCCAATGAAGAAGGTATAGACACTATTGACAATGTAAAATTACATTAATTTCTGTTCACATAGCAGTCATTTCGTAAATTGTAAAATTTGTTATTCCTACAGGTTTTTTTTTTTCAAATATTTGCTACTTGCTTTTGCCCGCGGTTTCGCTCGCGTTAATTTATAATTTAAAAAAAACTCTTAACACACTGCTAAAGTTTCTTTCATAATATAATTCAATCATGATTCGAAAGACACGTGGCGTCTATCTATTATCGTTATCGTTATTTTCCTCGGGAACAATACGAATATGAAGTTAAATGATAATAAATGTTATAAGATTTTATGTAGTCAGCAACGATTGGTATAATGATTACAGAAAAAAAAACCGATCCTATCCTACTAATATTAAGTTTGGACGTTTGTGAATTTGGATGTTTGGTAATCAATCGCGCCTTAACGCCTGAATGGATTTAGATGAAATTTGGCACACAAATACCTATACCATGACCTGGATTAGGACATACGATACTTTTTATCTGGGTACATGAAGTACCTAGTTCTCATAGGATGCAAGTGAAACCTTGGGCAACAGCTAGTAATAAATTATTTGTATAAAGTATCTATATCTCATTATCATCATCATCATTCAGCCGAAAAATGCCTACTGCTGGACATAGGCCTCCCCCAAAAGGGGGGGTTTCCATAATCACCACGCTTGGCGGGGTTGGCTATCGCGGTATGGTGGTTAAAGTACTCAGAGAACACTGCTGCCCGTCCTCTAGAGAATCCCTTAGTCGCCTTTTACGACACCCACAGGATATCTAAATCCATTATATTTCACTATTCTAGGACATGCAAAAGCACCGTGCTTCCGTAGGAAATAATATTAAAGTAAGATAAGAAACAGATAAAAATAAAATTAATATTAGCCTGTAATTGTCTCACTGCAGGGCAAAGGCCTCTTCTCACCCAGACAAGGAACGAGCATTGATCACCACGCTTGCTCACTGCGGGTTGGCGATTTTAGAATATTAAGTCCAGGTTTCCTCACGATGTTTTCCTTCACCACATGTCAGTGGCGTCTTAGATTAACTAAGAAAGCACATATGATATTGAAAAAGTCACATTGGTACATACGACCCGGTGCTTAACAAGCGGTTCTGTAATCTCCGGGACATCATGAAATTCACAATATCAAGAAATTGATAATCAATTAAAAAAACATCACACACCTTATTTGGCAAAATGAACTTCTTTCTTCCTTTTCCTCACCAATCAGAGAAAAACTATTAATAATACCGCATCCATATCTTTACGCATCTACCGACGAGCCGCTACCCAGTATGTCAGTTTCCTAAGTGACACAAATAGAGTACCATCTCTGCATACGAGCAATATAAAACGTGCTCGAAAACTTATTACTTTAGATATTGCCACAATACTGTATGATATGGCTAGATTTTCACGCCGGTCTGAATTTTAAGATGTGGTGTATGAATAAAAGTTATTTGGTATGTTATTGTGGGTAGGACACTGTGTGAATAACAGTTGGTACAATAGAAATTGAATGTCAAAATAATCGTATACACTTCACTGGAGAAGTGTAAGCGTTTTAAGCACGCTTAGGCACGCAAAGCATACTTAGGCACTCAAAGCACACTTAGGCACTCAAAGCACACTTAGGCACTCAAAGCACACTTAGGCACGCAATCATGCTTAGGCACGCAAGCACGCTTAGGCGCGTAAAGCCCGCTTAATCACGTTTAAGGACGCTTACGCAGTGTGTACGAAGAGTAAGAAAGCTTTTTGATGGTGTAATTTTTCATAGTAAAATCCTCATTTATTTGTTCAATTCCATACAAGACTAAATGCAAGACCGATATTTTTTTTTAATCTGGAGATGGTCTGTGCAATCTATACATGGTTGTAAACTAAGGATTAGAATTTCCTATTAGGGAATAATAGCAGCATTTGTATAATGAGGACGTATGAAGTCCACCCTTCGTGGAATACAAGTGTGATGTTTTAGTTATGCATAATTATCAATAAGAAATATCCGAATTTCCAAGAACTTACAATGTACTCGATGACTTTTTTTACCGTCTGGAAAAAAGGGTATAAGGCCGAATGGAGCAGAAGGCTTTGGCATAGGTTTTTTTTCTTCTAATGTAATTGGTATATCCATAGATTCCTGATATAGAAATTCAAATCATACGCAGGAGTGTATGATTTGAATTTAAATATTATTTAATCGATTTATTTACTTGAAAATTTCTGTTTTTATTGATTTAGTATGAAAATTTACTTCAAATTAGTATTTATTGAGAAATAAAATTTAAAAGAGATGAAAAAAGAGGTAATTAAAAAAAAAAACATGGGACTTTACTTCGTTCACCTATTATATACCCATTTTTGTTCCAGACAGTAAAAAAAGTCACTGGTATAGAAAACATTTCGTGCATATCTTTTTAACTAAGCAATTCGTATTATAGGCTAAATATTTAAATCCATAAGCTGAAATAAAAAAGTTCCTTTCATGTTGTCAGTGCAAAAATAATGTAAGTTTGCCATAAAAATATTTACCCTTGGTAAAACCAGAGTACAAAGTTGCCCAACTTCCTCTTGACTTTGCAATGAAAAATATAACATAGTGTCTCAGCTGCACATCTTATACAAGTCGTTAAAATGGACCGGGGGAGAAAGGGGTTATTATGGTCCCTGGACGATGGGTACCATCATAACTTTTATGTGAGGGCCCTTTAATAGTGCTTTATAATTTTACTCTATATTTTGATGGATATGGTTCTAAGTGTTGTTGATTATGGACTGAAATATTTAGGGGATAATAACGTGTCATATAGAATATAGGTGTATACAACGTGTTACATAATTCCCTTTAAAAAAGAAAATGTCGTAATCACTGAAACGCAATCCTGAAAACGTAAAATTAAAGAATAGACTACCCAGGAGCCCAATTCTACTAATAGAAACTTTTATCAATTGCAACTGAATCGTTCATTCAGACAGTTTTCGTTTACAAAAACAACCAAATTGTTTGACAACAAAAACAAAACCAAACATTTTGACAGTTATCGTAAACGAAAACTGTCTGAATTAACGATTCAGTTGCAATTGATAAAAGTTTCTGTTAGTAGAATTGGCACCCAGAAAGTTATTTACATTCTTACCTAATTTTCTCAGAGAGGTAAATGACAACAACCATAAAAGACTATTTGATTAATATTTTCTTTTTTAAAGGGAATTATGTAATACGTTGTATAGTTATCCTTGTAGGAAAAAAAACCTATTCCTAGGCAGTAATAGTATGACGGTTAAACTCTGACTTTTCGAATTCATGTGCGGACCAGAATTTGATTATCACTTGCGTTAACGGTGAAGGAAAACATCGTGGGGAAACCTGTACACCAGGGAGGGCTCCAAACAGTTCTCGATTGTGTGTGCAATGTTATGATAAATAGTTTAAAAAATGGTAAGTATACAGGGTGAAATTGTAAACAGTCTACAAACCGAAATGGGAGATTGTACTCATCACTAAGAACAACTTTTACTATGAGAACAAACCGGAAATCGCGAAAAAAACATCTGCTGTTCCCTATATTTTGACGAGTTATGCGAACATAAATGTAGGGAACAGCTGTTTTTTTTCGCGTATTCCGGTTTGGTCCCATATTAAAAGTTGTTCATAGTGATGAGTACAATCTCCCATTTCAGTTTGTCGACTGTTTACAATTTCACCCTGTATATCGTTGAGTACCAAAGTCATTCGTGTGGTTTTTTTTAAACTAGGCATCATTATTATTTTTTCCGCTTCTGCAAAAAAAAAACATAAGAATTTGGTAACACAATACGATGTTTTTGTTATATTCAAGGATATTAAATAACAAAACTGGAACAGTGAGTATGAGTCTTGCAATGTTATTTCGCTGACTGATTAACAAGACGGTGTGTTATTTTTCGCACATATTACCTCATTTATATCTACCGCATCTGCTTATGCTCATTTAAATCACCTACAATACCGTTGTTGTCTTTGGGCTTATTCGTCTGTTTTAAACCGACTTTCAAAAGGAGGTTCTCAATTCGATGTGTGTATGTTTGTTCAGCTTTATTGTCGCCAATTGTGAACCGATCTTAATGTTTTTGTCTCGAGGTGGTCCCATTTAAATTTGGTGAAGGTCTGATGAAGGCATTCAGAGAAGTCACAATGGAAGTCTTCAATGGATAACAGCAAATCACTCGTGGTTTCTGGAAACGCATTTTTAAATAGTATTTATACCAATACACTTTTTTTTTATTCTTCCTCCCTTCTCCCACCGCTAGGCTAAGGTCTCCACCATAGCCTTCCACTCATCCCTATGCATTGCTTTCTTTGGTCAATCTCCCATAAACGACTATATGGCCGCAAATTCGTAGCGGCAGTGCGTGCGTGCAGCGGGGCGTTGTTTTGAACGTGCACGCTCGACTACTGAACGTATGGACTTCTCTCTTGGTGTATTCGTAGCAGCGTTTTTAGCGTGTAGTTAAGAGGCGTGATCAGTGTTCGGCGTTTTAACGAGCGTGTACAGTTGTACACGCTCGATAAAACGCCACGCGATATTTTGTTCAGTGTGTCAAGATTTGACAGTAAAAGCGGTGTGTGTGAATAGGGGCCTCCGATTGGTCAGCGCACTTGGACGCCCCGCTCGCACGCACGCTCTAGCGAAAACTAGTTGCGTGCACGTTGAACGCGACGCTGCATGCGACATTACACGCTGGAACGCTCCGCTGCACGCGCCGCCGTTCCGAATTTGCAGCCTAAGTCATCACGCCAGCGTTTCCTAGGCCCCCCTCGACGACGACGCCTGTCTTCCGGCACCCACTGCGTCACGACTCTGGCCCATCTGTCTTTATGCTCAAACTTAAAATATAATAACATAAAGTAAGAAGAACCGACTTCAAAGAAGCTGAAAAGAGTAAAATTATTATTGTAAAATTAACAGTTTTGGAAGTCGGTGCCTTCAATTTTGTTCAGCGTAGATTGTGACTCTTTTGTAACGATGGAATGTGCAATTAATAATTTTACCTTACCATCAGTACCCAAAGTGTGAGTTTTTTTACGTTACTACTGTAGTTGCGTCACGCCAAAAATGTATGAAAATTTAGGCAGAGAATTTGTTTGACATTTTTGGCGTGACGCAACTACAGTAGTAACGTAAAAAACTCACACTTGGGGTACAGATCCATGTGTAATTGACACTGAACCGTAACATTAATCATAGTAAGAACTCCCAATATCAGACAACCGGTCCGGATTTACTTAGTTACGTAACCACGACGGGGTGTCTTATTTTCTCAGACCAGCGTCCCGGGGACCGCATTAAAGAAGCTTACACAAGTGTATAGCTTGCATTGTAGGGACTCCATATGTTATCCTTGAAGGAAATATATCCTAAAACTTTATCTCCCTCACAAATTGACTTGAACTCTCGGAGTTTTATTCACTATTTTTTGCGGTTCATCCTTTTCGATCGGGATTGTCGGTACGTTGGTAATATTCAGACTATTGTGTTGGGTTGGAACTCGCATAAATGCAATTTGTCATTGCTCAGCGTGTTTGAGGGAATTGATTTCATTATCTTAGAACCCGCAACAAAACAAATTAGAATAAATAATAGGAGGAGAAAGTAGATCTTCCTGTGAAACATGATTTCTGTGCAGTGCGTGTTATTATTTTTGTTTCAGTTCTGATTTTATTCATTCGTGAATCTGTTTGGGATGTGTACAGGTGCTATGATTGAAAAGAAAGGCCGATCGCCCGTCAGTTTCAAGCCCTACAATAATAATTGTTGCTTTCTGAAATATTATATTATTATAGCTTATCAAAATACACAATATTCCAAAATCAACATACGTGTCTTAGAATAAGCGTACCTAATTATGATGTGCATGTAATTTCACGCTTCGCATTACTAACATCCGTCCAATGCGTAGATATAGTGTGCCGATTGCTTGCTGGAACATATAACAAAAATCCTGGAATCGTTGTGGGGACGCTGGCTTTACGCTAACATATTCTATGACTTTTTAGTTGACTAAAGCTCAATTTACACCGTCGCGGAGAGGAATCGTAAATTTCGCTTCATGACGCTAGAAGGCGCACGAATTCGCGGGAATGCTCGAGAATTCCAACGCATTCCAGCAAATGATCACCATAAACCCTTGGTACCGCATTACTGTGACCGTCCCGACCGACTCCCCGTTCGCGCCACATTCCCCGGAAGACGCGTGACCTTTTTTTGGCTGTTACTTAGTTTGTACTTTATGTAATTGACATAAAGTTAATTATGCTATGTACAATTTCGTTGCAAAAAGTCGCTTCCATGCCATTCCGCGGCGGTTTTAATTGTGCCTTACAGCCGAAAACCATGAACACTGCTCATCGTTCTATACCTACAACTTTTATTATGGGACCAACGGACACATTTCGGAGAGTGTGCTTCAGATCTGCATGATCTAATACCCCCCTGCCCTTTTTTCTATCGGACGGCCAGAAGCACGAAAAAGCGCCATCGGTTCATGGTTGATATACCGAAAACCCGAACGAAGCGCTTTGATTCCACTTTCATTGTGAAAACCGCCAAACAGTGGAATGCGCTGCCCGACTGGGTGTTCCCCGACAGCTACAATCTGGGTGTCTTCAAGTCACGAGTGAATCGGTTTCTTCTGGGCAAGCGTGCTCCATCGTAGACCGCATCATCGCTTAACATCAGGTGAGATGGCGGCCAAACGCAGGCCTAGTAATAAATAAATAAAAAAAACCAACACTGAATTTATGAAAACAAAATCTGCTGGTTTATACAAAATAATCAATATTGCTTAACGAAATGTATGAAACATCTGTTTTCTTTCTCACAATTTCAATGTTCGTCTTATAGTAAAAGTTGTACAGAATGAGCAGAGTTCATGGTTTTCGGCTGCAAGACGACTAAAAAGTCTCGGTGTATACTCTGTAGACTATCCACAAAAGTTTTATAAACAACTAGCTTTTGCCCGCGGCTTCGCTCGCGTTAATTTATAATAAAAAAAAAACTCTGATTTTTTGATACTGAAATATAGCCTATAGCACTCAGGGATAACGTAGCTTCCTATTGGTGAAATAATTTTTGAAATCGGATGTGTAGTTTCGGAGATTACCTCCTACATACAAACAAACAAACAAACAAATTCTACCTCTTTATAATATTAGTATAGACTAGCTTTTGCCTGCGGCTTCTCTCGCGTTAATTTAGAATTCAACTATCAACTCTTAACACACTACTAAAGTTTCTATAGTAATATAATTCAATCATGATTCGAAAGACACGTGGCGCCATCTATTAGCGTTATTGTTGTTTTCCTCGGGAACAGGGGCCCAATTCTCCTAAAATAAATTGTTGCCAAACGCAATCGAACCACAACCGTCAGTCAGTTTTTGTTTTCGAAAACATTCAAAATGATTGATTTTGTTTTTTGTGTCAAACAATTTGATAGCTTTTGAAATTGAGAACTGTCTGAATGAACGGTTCGGCCTTGGTTCGGTTGTGATTTATCAAGATTTATTTTAGGAGAATTAGGCCCCAGTACTTCTTTTCGGAATGAAACGTACCCTATGTCCGTTAATATACACCTGACAACGTATATGCAAAATTTCAGGATGATCGCTTTAGTGGTTTAGTCGTGAAAAGGTAACAAACAAACAAACTTACTTTCGCATTTATAATATTAGTTACGATGCAGAGAAATCATGAAACAGAGCAATGTCTTCAAAACAACCCTGCAATACATAACGCACACCACGCTATTCTTTCTCATTTACGTGAAAATTTCCAACTCCAATTCCGTCCAAACCAATAAATTCTTAGCGTCCCTACTAAACCGTATAGCTGGTATAGCAAAGTTAGTGGACTCTCCTTACCAGACACAGCGTGGCAGACGAGTTGGAAGCCACAAATTGCTCAGGGAACTTACCTCAGTTCGGTGACTGACAGCAACTTTGTGTCGCACAGTTTACTTAAGACTTTAATGAATACCTACAGTTGCTTAGATCATTTATGGTTCGTGCTGATGTTAGTTGCCTTGTGCTTTATACGGTATCAAAGCCTTTGTTCTAAGTTACAAGTAATATTTTGGTACGGATTATTATTATAGTTTGAACAGATTATAGTTAGGTTAGTATCGTGTTGGATATTTCTGTGTGGGTAGTTTCTTAATTATATCTTGAGATTTCTGATTATCTTTGATATAAATAGGTTTGGGCTTGGATGATGATTATTTCTAACTCTATCTATCTATCTAAAATCATTTTGTGATGTTATAAATGCTAAATACCTACTAAAATAAAACACAATGGTGTTTTATTGTGCTTCAAAAATATATTTAACGTTAAATAAATAATTAACCGCAACCGAAACGCCGTTAAGCTCTTTAAAATGTTTAGGTAACTTCATTAAAGGGAATTAAACTTTTGTTACACATGGGATTAGACAAATTAAGGCTTTGATGCGACTTCAAAAGATTGTCTGGTATTCTTAGCAGTACGTACTTACGCACATAGTTTAAACTCTTTCTAAATGTATCAGAATTCTTCCAAATTATAAAACTTGTTTTATTAGATGAAGGAAGATACTCCATTTAGGACGTATTTCACCAACCTATCATTAATTGTTCATTAAGCTAATTCGATCTTTAAACTTTTCATAGCTATAACATTTGCATTTCACAACATATCAATAGTGATAATGTCAAGATTATAGAACACATAAATGTCACATTTGCAGGTCTTATTTAGCTAATCTGGTCAATAGTTTATGGACTACTTATTGATATATAGGTGAAACATCCTCTTCATATAGCAATATGGTTTTGAACCATTTCTTCAAATAGAGTTTCAGCTTATCTTAATTGACCGTTAAGGTACATAAAAGCATAATACTGTGTTGAATCCATACTGGAAGCAGGCATGTTGCCTATTGTATACATTTCCTTACTAAAATGGTTCTTATTTAAATTGTCTGCTGTTATTAACTAAATCGTACGCCAAATGTATGGCTTCTTAAAAACCCGCTGTTCAAAATTTGCAATATTAACATATTCTTACAATTAAAACAAACCGAGTTCATTATCATATTGCTGCTTTAATAAGAGACACCTAATAAAGCAGAATTAGCAAACGTTTGGCACAGACATGGTACGTCGATAAAATGTGTGAAAATCCTAACCATTCTTGGTTCTCACAACGCTGCCTGCATCAAAATCCACAGGGGAACTGAACTGACGTGAAGTAGTATATTACACTTTGAAATCAATTTCTCTTCAGCACATAACCTAAGGGTTGTTAAACCTTAATATATAGAGGGTTGTTCAAAACTTGTGCAAGACCCTAAGAGTAATCAAAGAGATCAGAACAAACATGAACTTGCAAACTGTCATGCGGGCGTGTGTATGTTTTTCATTAATTACTATTGCGCATACTTTGCGTTTGTAGTACAAAGCTTTTGTATTTAGCGGACTAAATAAAATATGAGAATAAAGTGAACTACGTGTGTGTATGTAGTTCTTTTGATCATGACTATTATGTTCTTTGGATACAAAGCGGTGAGTTCGCAAATTAAATTAGTATAGTGTGGGTGTCGTTAAAGTGATATGAATAGCACTGTTATTTGCACTGTGTGTTTAATTACAGTTTGAAATAGAATTTACGTCATATTCTACAAGATTCTACACATTTTGTTTCTCGAAATTATTTACATTATGTTGGTCTATGAAGATATACATCATCATCTGCCTAGCCTTTTCCCAACTATGTTGGGGTCGGCTTCCAGTCGAACCGGATGTAGCTGAATATCAGTATTTTACATGGAGCGACTGCCTATCAGACCTCCACAACCCAGTAACTGGGTAATACGATACTCTTGGTAAGACTGGTTGTCAGACTTTCTGGCTTCTGACCAACAGTAACGACTGTCAAAGATCTACAAATGACAGCCGGGACCAACGGCTTTACGTGCTTTCCGAGGCACGGAGGAAACTCGCTATGGTAAATGGTCACCCATCCACAGACCAACCTCGGCAAGCGTGGCTTAACCCGGAAGATCGGTCTATGCGGCTGTAATTATTTAGCCTCGAGCTCCTCCTCCTATGAAGATATACATATAGGTACTTATCGTAAATACGATATGTGCGCATTTATTTCTATACATAAAGCAGGTATGGTATTCCTCCTAGTTTTCGTGGTGTTAATGCTGTCTTAGAATCTCTACATAAAGGGCGCGGCTGCCGTATTATGTGTGCATTTATATGAGAGAATGCACAACGAACGCGGCGCTGTGCAGCGAATATTGTACTGTGTTAAAAAGCGGCGGTCGCTGGCCGCAACGCGCCGCGGCTCACCGCGCCCCGTGTGTGGAGCTCCTTATCCACAGAACACAAGGGAGTTTTTATGTCTTGAGTTAGGGAAACAAGGTATTCGAATATCAAAGCCCATACAGGTAACAGAGTTTGTGGTTGCTGTTTTCTGTTCCACTAATTCTAAGGCAGAGATAAACAAATTAACGTTACACTTGATTTGATAATCTTATATCAGTTTAATCTGCAATTGCGAAAATGGTTGATAATCTACAAAATTGGTTACATTAGCCAAGTTAGAGCCGAAATCGGTATGGATAACATCATCAACATCAGTTTATAGGTTATTTATGAAATCAAACACAAGTACTTGCTCTTCTAACAAATAATTACAACACAGTGAGAGGTTATTTTGACTTTTATAAGCTAACCCTTTCTTTTGCTTGTTACGTTACTGCTAACTTTATATACCTAAAATAATTTAACTGAAAGTAAATCTACGCAAATCCCATAAAATCTCTGATACTCATTTATCTATGAGTCGGGATTTTGAGCTCTGTTACAACGCCAATTTCTGTAGTCATTCGCTATGCAAGACGATGTGCCTGCTGATATACCGGCGCGAGATTCAATTGAAGAGGCAGTCTGGTGGTTCATCATTTTATTTGTCTATATTTTCTGCTTTAATATAATTGAACTGTTCTGGAATTGTGCCGTAGTGACTTGAAATGTCATGTGTAAAAAATCATATAATTAAAAACACAGATAAACTCAAACTATTTATTTGCACACTAAGGTTAAATAATACAGGTCTTATTATATAAAGTAGGTACAGCTTAGCAATCTTTTCCAGGTGTTGCAATATTTGAGGGCTCTAATTAGATAAAAGTATACATATTTTTAAATTTACTTATGTGTCTACTTATTACATAGTTCCTAATTTTTGACTACTGTTATATTTAAACACAATATTTTTAATTATGGATAGGTACTAGAACTAAAATAACATAGTTTATCGAGTAATTCGTTATCGAGTATATAGGTATTGGTATAGGTGTATTATAAGTTGTATGTTTTATTTATTTAGGTTTATTATGTTATTTATGGTTATTATTTAGGTTTATCTCATTTGTGCTTATATTAGGGGTTTTAAACTTTTTTATTTTCTAAATATTCTTTGATTGAGTAGAAGCATTTTTCTATACAGGGTATTATACAGGGTGACTGCTAATTCGACCTATTCCTGGTAAGGCGTGATAGTGTGTCCTATATGCAACAAATTAGCACCCCATGTACCCCAGGGGAAAATCAGTAGATAAAGACAAATTTCAATTTTTATAGTTTTTCAAACCCTTAATCTTGAGCTGGACACGCGGCGAGGTCGCGAGTCGAACTCTAGTCGGGCAATCCCGAAAAATGCACGTGAGTAAACCGTAACTAATCATAATTAAGAATGTGTCACGAAAGTTATGATAATTTTCAACATAAATGTGTATCATGTACCTGCTAGGATTGATTTTTGTCTCAATCTGATCTAATGACGGCTCAATTGGCGCAGTGGCTGAGCAATTAGCTTCTATGCTATGGGTTGTGGGTTCAATTTCCACTCATCATCATTCAGCCGAAAGACGTCCACTGCTGCTTTTGTCTTCCAAACATCTCTATTTTGTGTCATTTCTGACAATGCTAGTCCCGCAAACACGTCTAGATCGTCACGCCACCTACGCCGAGGTCCACCTCGACGGCGAAGTCCTCCTTCAGGCATCCAGTAAGCAACGGTCTTTGCCCACCTGTCTTGGTGCATTCGAGCGACATGACCGGCCCACTCCCACTTTACTTGCGTTATGGAGCGCTGGGTGGTGTTTAGTTCTTATAGTAAAACAAAATTAATTGCCAGTTCCAGCAACGTTATATCAATCAGTGTTACCACAAGATCGGCTGATTTAATATGCATCCAAGGTGTCCAAGAGGTTCAACGTTTTAAATTGACTCACAGCTCTGAATATGAAACTATAGTTTAATTACATTGTCTCTTACGTAATACTACTAGGGAATTAGTTAAGTGACTTTAAGAAATAAGTTGGCGTCTTTCACTATACGGGAAGTATTTAAAGCAGCATTTAGAACAGAATTTTTTCATCTATTTAAATAATAAAAAGAAAAGTCCTGACTGACTGACTCATCAACGCCCAGCCCAAACCCTTGGACCTAGAAAGCTGAATTTTGCACAGAGGTTCCCTTTATAATGTACGTATAGACAAGGAATAAGGACGGATTTTTTGAAATTCAACCCCTAACGGACTTAAATATGGGATGAAAGTTTGTATGGAAAATCGTCACTTAACGGGTTCAAAATTTCACGCAAGCAAAGCTGCGGATAAAAGCTAGTGAGTCAATAATTGTGTTATACCTCATTCTGCCGTCTGATTTGTAAAAAGCTGCTATGTGAGTAAACCTAATTTTGAGTTTTAAGCAAAAACGTGGAAAATGTTGTTCCTTTAAATTCTGAAGATATACAGATAATTTTGTTATACTAAATTATTGGGATACTTTTAAGCTCCTTGTATAGCTTTTAATGAGTTACAGGACTAGTATTGTTTTTAAAATTAAAGATTTTGTTTGGTCGTGCTTTTTAGTACTGAAATGTGCCCATCTACAATATACAGTCTCAGTAAAAGTCTCTAGATCTCGTAACTGACAGATGATTGAGAAATACGGACCAGACTGGTCGATAGAGAAAAAGTTTCGCTTTAACGTAGTATGTATCCTGCAACCCCCTCTTATCTCAAATAACGTTTTAAGTTCCTTCATGACACTCATACTAGAGACTTAAGATCATCGGAAAATTTGAGACTTTCGATGCTCTCGCATTCTACCAAATTCTATGACAAATCGTTCACAGTCCAGGCTGTACGTTTGTGGAATGCGTTGCCGATGCCAGTAAGACAAGCTCAGTCACCGGATTATTTTAAAAAATTGTTAAAGATGATTTCTTCTCTCAACACGCTTCTAATTCCTCATGATATCAGTACCTCAACAGTAACAATCTACCTTGTTTTCCCCAATTTGGGGTACATTAAAGTATATTTCATTTATCTATCTATCTATGTAAAACTCAAATTTAACAAAATAACACTTAACGGTCTTTTAGAAATCGGACAGCAGAATTATACAGGGTGTATCCGAATTCGTGTAAATCCTGCAAACCGCATGATCTACTGGTGACACAGATTGACCCAGAATGGTTTATTATAAAATTCTACAAAAAAAAAACATGGTGTTTTGTTTCTGAGTCATTTTGCGTCCCACGTTGACTGACTGCGCGGAGCAATATCGTACTAGCCGTGCCTGCCAGCTTCATGGCATGGCATCGAAATGTATTGAATTAATTAATTTATATATTATTTTATTTTTGAATGTATGTGTTCGTATATATAAATTTGTAGTCTTTAATAGTAGTAATATTGTATGTGTATCTATTGGTTTCGCCTAGCTTCCACGACACAGGGAATCCTAGTGTGGGAGTTAGTGCCAAATGTAAAATTGTTATTATGTAAGTTTATTGAATAAAGTTTGTATTATGTTAAGTTTTTTTATTGAATCTTTGTTAGGTGGGTTAGATACAATCACTTACACCTACCGCAATTAAGCAAATTCCCGTGCAGGTTTAATCTGTACTAGTAATAGATTACGTGGTTTTAACAAATTATACGTATTCATTTACACCTTATGTTAGTTACTTAATAACTTACAATACAGGTAAAATAAATTATGTTGAGAATTATAACATCATGGTCTTTATCCCCAAAGTAACTTTGTGACATAATTAAATACATAAAATCTATGTCATTACGATTTCATTGAAATCCAGTTTGATGGCTACATTGCTTAAATTACCAGCTAAAATGAAATTGGTACACTTCAATAACCTTCTAGGAACAACGGCAATACAAAGGCAGTAACAAAATATTTAATCTTGCAAAGAAAACGTACTTTTAGCACCTATAAACACTTTATTGTGACAATTAGCGATACTCAATTCAGTATAGAGCTACGGGCGTAGCAATAAATCTCGTTGCCACGTAGCCGCGTAGCTCGTAGCACTTCTACGTGTCTACGATGTTTCAAATACTTAGTTTATTTTAACACTTTCACGGTGAAAGCGGACCAAATAAGCCCTATTTGGTTGGTTACGTGACGTTGAAAAGTTTTATTACTTTTGAGCGGACTTTGTTTATTTATGCTTATGCATAAACTGAAGAAAAAATTATGAGTTACGAATGTTATGGATATTAATTACGTTAAGGACAATTCTAACTTCCTAACTGATATTATAAATGCGACATTACACATACATTGTAATGACAGAAGGGCTGAACAGGTTTCGGCAAGATTAAATTTTAATATATTCAAAGTAAAGTATGTAATTTGTTTAAATCAAAAGAAGAAGTCACACGCATCCTAACTCCTAACTTAATATTATAAATACGAAAGTAAGTTGGTTTGTTTGTTACCTTTTCACGCCTAAACCACAGAATCGATCATGCTGAAATTTTGCATATACGTTGTCAGTTGTACAGAAACGGACATAGGATGCATTTCATCCTGAAAAAAAGTACTGTTCCCGAGGAAAACAACAACAACGTTCATAGATGGCGCCACATGTCTTTCGAATCTTGATGGAATTATCTATATTATTATAGAAACTTTAATAGTGTGTTAGGAGTTTTTTTAAGCTTAATTAACGCGAATTGAATAATCACGAGATGTCTGAAATAACAATAGTTACTCAATTGTAAAAAAAAAATAAGAGGATTATGAAGATTTAGTGTGGTTACTATACTTTAAAACTGTTTTATTATGCAACGTTACATAAAGCCCAAAGTAGCACTAACTAAATAATTAATCACTAAAATAACTCTAAACAAAAGCAAACAGTAAACGTCAACTAAGATTCCCGTTTTATATAGTCCGTACAAACACGAACTATTTTTAAGTAATAATAAAAGTTTCCTTTTGCTGTCGGTACACTGAGCAAAACAACTGGGAATACACGGTTGCAAAAGCCTATCATCAACTTTATGTGTAACTTAACTAGTACACTCTCCTGTCTTTGCTTGCTCAGCAAAGGATACACTGTATTCTAAAAACGATGTCTCTAATCTTTACTCTACTTCCTTATCTTACCGTACTTGATCATAAACCCAGGTGTACAAAATCAAGCATTAAAAACAAATAAATCACCATCAGTTTCCAACACCACTAATTGACGGACAAACACGGAACTCTAAGACTGTTGTCTTGCTAAGGCCCGTACGATCAATAATTCAAACGTTCGGTGTGTACTCCGCTTTACCGTGCCGCGTCTAATCCGTATTTATTTCCCCAAAACAGCGGAACAGCTGGCTTCAGTTTGCGTCCCGGAATTTATGTCCGTGCTCCTTGCGTCCCTGGGAAACACGTACGGCGCGGTGCGTCGATTGCTGTGTCAGGAGATAATACCGTGAGAATGTTTCGAATGGTTTTGTTGATATTTGTTATTAAGTAAATGTTACATTTAAGCTTTAACCGTTAACGTCCCAACCGACGACCCGGGTCGTCAGTGCCATTGTTTATCTATTGTGTCTATAATTACAGTACTTGAGTAATTAAACCTAATCTAGTGACAGTGTGATTTAACTTCTCGTGACTTTGGTGAGATATCTGGCTTGTCGTCCAAGAATACCCACAAAAACTGTAGTTAACAATTCATGTAAACACTAGGTAATGAAAATGGCTAAAACAAAATCAGTTTTACGAAAAAGAAAAATTAAATAAATACTCTATTTGACAATAATAATCTGTTTGATAGTTTTTTAATGGATATTCATTTAATATTTCGCATATTTTCAGCCACAGCAGAGGACGTCCAGTGCTTCTCAGGTTCTCTTCTCTTCAGGTTGCCAAAACCGTTCAACGTCATACAAAAATGCATAAATTTTAACCTTAGTCATGTCGAGTACTACCACAATAGTCCTCCACACCTACAAGTAGACAGTGAGTGCGGTTCTATGTTTTGCTTATATTGTAACTGTCGAGTCATCTGGCGTGACACGACTGAGCTGATAATGCGTAACCTACATGTCAGGATTACGCAACGCATAAACTTTTCAGTTAAGTACATTTTGGGAGCCTAGGTACAGATTTGGTTACAGTAAGAAGAGATTTCAGTTTGACGAGTTTGAATTCTTGAAGAGAATTTACAGACGGCATTTTGATGCTTCTATGCAGAACTCTAACTTTTTTATGTGCAGATCAGAATAAGACTATCACTTGCGTTAATGGTAAAGGAAAAAAATCTTGAGGAAACTAGCCGAACTGAGAGGGCTCTAAAAAGTTCTAGATGGCGTGGATAGTCCGCTATCTCACACCAGTTCAGCGTGGGTTAAGGACTACTACTTTATTAAAATTCTTATCATCGTCCAAATTTTACTATTAATTTTAGAATCAGCAATTGCAATTATTCAATCTTATGTTATTGCAATTTTAAGAACATTATATTCTAGAGAAGTAAATTAATGAAAACAACTTTTAACCATCCATTTCATTTAGTAGTTTACTAGCTGTATCCGGCATGCGCTGCAATGCACTTTTTCCTACTTACTACCTACCTACTACTTACCTACAACCTACCTTCAGAAACAATATCAAAATTGTAACAAAAAGTTAAAACCACTTTCATGCGTGCGGTAAACAAATGAAGAATATGGACATACTGAGATAATTTCGTATTTTTTTCAAAATATCAAAATTTTCTTTCATAAGAACCTTCTCCTGACAAAAAAGAACACAACAAAAAAAAAATTAGCGAAGTCGGTCCAGCCGCTCACGCGTGATGCCGTGACCAAAGGAAATAGGGATTTATTTTTATATACATATAAGCCATGACCTTTACCTGGAGCTGTTGGAGTTATAGTACTTGTAACAGGTATAGTAAAATGATTCCACAACTTTAAACCCTTCTCATTCTGAGAAGAGTAATTGGTTGATTAATGTATGTTATGTCATTTTAATGCCGCATTGTTGTAAGTGAGCAAAGACAGTCGCAGACTACGTCTTCTTCTCATTGACTGCCGTTTTATAAGGAAATCTTTTCATAATCACCATGCTTGCCGTTCATGAATTAATGTTGTTATTATTTAAGGACAAGACGAATGCTGCTACTCATTATCTCGACAAAATGGAAAGTTTTCTTGTACTGACACCCCAGGGAAGTGAGGGGTTGACCTAATTCATGCCGGAAACCACAAAGTATAATATTAGTTAATTAGCTAGCGGAATGGGACGTATGGCTGTAGCTTAAACATAGAATGAAAAGGCAAATTGTCATTGAAGTGATGTTAAACAACTTTTAATATAAATATAATTTACTGCTACTTGATTTCGGTTTCGGTTAAAGGTCATTTATTTCTCAAAAAAAGAACATTGCAGTTGCATATTGAGAAAAGTATAAAAAATATGGTAAGTTCGATTCTCGATGATGACAAAAAATAAGAAAAAGTTAGACTAATTTTTATTTTTGGTGACATTCAATGTTATTATTATTTCGTCGTCTTGCGTTGTACCTATGTGTAAGTTTTCTTTTAAAGGATAATTGTGAGAGTACCTTCTGTTGTAATTTTATGTATTTTATTAGCGTGCATGTTTTAATTAAATATAACTAGAGATCGCTCGCGACTTCGCCGGCGTGGATGTCGTTTATCGCGTATTCCGTATTTTTCGGGATAAAAGTAGTTAATGTCCTTCTTCAGGTTTCAGACTATCCCTGTACCAAGTTTCATCAAGATCGTTTCGGCAGTTTACGCATGAAAGGGTAACAGACAGACAGACGGAGTTACTTTCGCATTTATAATATTAGTAGGGATTAATTGGTTGATATTAAGAATTTAAGAATTACTTTCGACACCAGTTATTGCCTTGGCTGTTTGGAATTTTTTGGTGGGATTTGCGTAACTAACACTTGCTTCACTTATCCACATAAGGACCTACATTTCATTCCCCTTTTCCGATATGTCTTCGATGTTTCTCAAGACCACTATTCTCCTTGCACCGCAAAACTCAATGGTTAATAGATCGGCGCATCCATGGCTATCTGAGACAACATTCTAATTTAAATAGTTTGTGGGCTCAGATAGGGAAGCGTCCCTCTATAAATCACGGGGAAACCGCGGCCGGGCATTTAAAAAGTTAAGCTGAGATGTTCTGCTCTCATTCGTTTTATTAACTCGATTTGGGGTGCTGGCGTTTAGGTTTCTATCTATGGAATAAAAAGCACAAAACATTTGGGTCATTATTGCTTGGTTTTGTTTGTGGTGGTGTTTTCAACAATGAAGAAGAAGGCAACTTAAGAATACAGGATCAAGATAATGGGCCTTAGCACTCTATTTTAAAAAGAAAATCCTTCAAATCCTTTCGTACGATGACAATACCAATATGCGTAGCATAACCGCCATTGACAAGTTTTTTCGCCCGAAGAATAAACAAAATGATATAATATATTGCTTATTAACGGCCAGTTTCTTCATCAAAAGTAACAGCCAAAGTAACGGTAAAATTTGTTTCTTACAAACTGTAATGAAACAAATTTTACCTTTATTTTGACTGTTACTTTTGATAAAGAAACTGGCCGTTAGTATGTCATTTTGTCTATTCTTACTTTGATGAAACCCTTGTCCCCCTTGTCTACGGTGGTCATGCTACGCATGTCAGTGCCTAGTTAATAAATTAGCTTCTTATCTTACGTAACAGATACACACAATCAGACAGACACAAACACAGACGCACATACGTGCAAAACAATCCGACGATCGTCCGAATCGTCTCAAAAGAAGTTCATTTTGCAGCAGTTGACGTTTCAGGGTTGATGATGTGATGTCTTCGTTGTCTGCAAGTCAGAATTAATATTGACGTTACTATTTGTTTGAGTATGTGAATGGCACACCGATATTCACCAGAGAATGACAATCTGCTCCAGTTACGACAAAGCAAAAGGCATCTTTGTCATATAAGCCGTAGTTAGACGATGTAAAGCCATCCAGATAAATGTCAAAAGCTTTATTTTCTGTGGTTGTAATACCTGAAAGCCAGCAGCAAGGCGGCCGCTCGATGCTTCAGCTTCGCAGTGTCCGTTCAATGGTTTCAAAGCTTCCGTATGGTTCATACAAGTCCGGCGACTGTGAAATGACGCGCGGTCGATCTACTGTACAGTTTCATTGTCGGAAAGAATAAGAATATCAATGTTTGAGTAAATCGTATGGATTCAGGTTATGGGCTAGTTTATATTATTGTATCAATGGTTACTAATGATAATACATTTTTGGCGCAGCCGTGAGGCACAATTTCCTGCTAATTTCTTTATTTTTCTGCTATTGTTTTGGGTGCCTTTTAGGCTGTGCTAAATAAATATATTTTCTTTCTTTCTTTACATTATTTGATATGTACGCACACGCACTGTGTTTAAAAAAAACATTATTTTAGGTAATCTTGGTTTTTTTAAAATCCGTTTCTCTTTTTACCTCTATCTCGCCTGATGGATGAGATCTACGATGGAACGAGCGCAGCTAGAAGATGCCTATTCACTCTTGCTTTAAACGGGTTATATGTCTTGAGAAACCATGATGCTGGCAAAGAGATCGACACCTTAGCTGTGCGCACAATGAAGGATGAGGAGAAACGCTTGGTACACAATGTCGGGATACGTTTGGAACTCCGGTGGTAGAAAATAGATGGCGAGTTCAGTTCGTGAAGATACCAGGGGCCTAAAGGTGCGTACATATTATATAACATAACATGTTATAAAACATTGTTATATAACATGTTTCACTAATGTGGAGACTGAATGTTATAAAACATGTTATAATAACAAACGTGTTATTTAACATGTTATTAATATTTACAACAATGTCATTAAACTAGGCCGAACCCAGCATCTACGTTTTTTTTCTTTTGTTATTTAAAAGTACAACAGTCGCTGCAGCGGCTAGCAAAACGTCATTTCGTGTCGACATTGTGAACAGCACTGCGGAACGACAAAAGACAATGTTATATAACATGGTTATTCTAATGTGTACAGTATTGTTATATGTTGCAATGTTAAAAAACAATGTTACATATTGTGGACGTGTTATATAACACAAGTTACATAACATGTTACTTAATTTGTACGCACCTTAATTCTCCTAAAATAAATCTTGATAAATCACAATCGAACCAAGGCCGAACCGTTCATTCAGACAGTTCTCAATTTCAAAAGCTATCAACTTGTTTGACAAAAAACAAAATCAATCATTTTGAAAGTTTTCGAAAACAAAAAGTGACTGACGGTTGTGGTTCGATTGAGTTTGGCAACAATTTATTTTAGGAGAATTGGGCCCCTGATCATCGCCACACTTCGTGAACGTATTGGTGATTAAGATGCTATTCGTTAGTCACCTTAACGATATCCACGGGAAGAGGAAAATTCAACATAATTGTCGATTCAAATATAGGTTGTCCAGTATTCAACTTCATTTAAAAAACCTTGTGTTTTGGAAGGACCTAAGTTTTGAAAATAAAAACATTTTTTTCTTTGTTTCTTGCTGAAATACTTTACTGGTATTTTTTTTTCTTGTTGGAATAATTTATTACTACTCTACTTTCTGGCTAAAATACTTATCTTGAATATTATACAAAATGTTCTAACGAAAGGTGTTCCCGTTAACCAGCAATACTATAGCGTCCGTACATACTAAAACATATTCCCAACCAAAAGAAACAACGTAAAAGCAACGCTTACTGGACACGCGCACTTGTCTATCAATGTGAAAAACACGGCAACATCGCATTTCACCTACTATTTTGGTTTTAAAAAAGCCGTTCCGAATTATTTTTCATTCATTATTATTTATTTTCGGATATTATTTGCTTATTTTTGTATTTTTATTTTAATCTGTTATCGATGTAGATTAACGGGGAGCCTCCACGAGTGACGATACTTCAGTACGTCCGGCGCATCCTGGGTAGTCAGCCCCGCTACCAACCTTGCTGACAGGCTAATCTTTTCACCACAGCATGAGCTATTTTTGTATAGCTCGTGCTGACACGAGAGAAGAAGAAGAACGGGTTTAAGGGAACGCCCTCTGTTATTTACGTACTGTATAATGTACGTACTCCTATAATGTATTATTTATTAAACAATTCTACAGATCTGCTGTAATTATGTTCAGTGATATGGTTACATCAAAGGCTCTCATGGAACATCGTTAATTTTGAATATTGTATAACATTGTAACAATATTTATCTCCAACCTGCCGTTCTCGAATTCCATTAACACTTCACTTCCGAACACTATAAAAAACTCTTAACAGAATCATCCCAAAACAAACTCTCAAAGCGAGTAGTTCCAGATTTATTATCAGAAGCAGACGAAAGAGCAAATACACTTATCCGAAGACTCGCTTCTAAACTGCAGAGGTGGGAAATGACAAACATTGCGAGAGGAAAAAAAAACAAAGGAATAAATGAAAAATCCATTACGGGGATAAAGGGAAACACCTCAATAACACTCAATGTTCCCGATGCAGAGAATCGATTACCAACGGTTTTAACAACACAAGGCAATACTTGGAACGTTCGAGTAAATGGAGAAACGTCTATAAGGAGACTCTCCCTAATTGCACGAGTGAAACTAATAAGGATAGAGGTAATATTGAACTTTTAGTGCTGTTAGAGTAGTTATACGGGTAAATACATTAACTATTCGATTTTAAATCGATTTTACGTGAATTATATTTTAATATCATATATTGACTTATTTTTAACTTTTTCTATTGGGTTTGGCCGTGTGGTTCCTGAATGTAGCCTGAATATACAAAGAAGGACATAATATTAAATAGATAAGCAGCAGCAGCAGCAGCGCCCTTTTGTTTAATTGATATACCTACTGCAATCACTAATCCATCTGTCAAGTACGGTGATTTAATGGTAATATATTTCTATGTGGTTCTAAAAATGAACCTTCATACAGCAGTCAGTAAGAGTTTAAAATACATTACATTTAAAGAAATTACAGCTACATAAGACTTGAGGTTAGGAACGCATCAGCATTTTTTTTGTGTTGTAGATATTGGTGGCGGTAACCCACTTACCACGTACCGGAAGGCGCAGTATGGGTAGGCCCCCTACAAGGTGGACCGATGACCTGGTGAAGGTCGTGGGAATCCGCTGGATGCGAGAAGCACAGGACTGGTCGATGTGGCGATGTTTGGGGGAGGTCTACATCCAGTAGTGGACGTCTTTCGGCTGAATGGAGATGATGAACCTCTTACCCTCACTTACATAAAATAAAAGAAAGAAAAAGTATTTATTCTCACGCCCAAACAGACGCACAAGCATACTTAAAATTAATAACATAATTACTCTAAAACAAGTTTTCCTTAAATTTAAACATATACGAGTAATTGCCTGGCAACTCAAACACAAAACAATTAAAAGTAAAAAATAAAACTATGACTAAATTTTTAATCTATGCAAATCAAGTGCATATTTTTTAGCATAGACTATACACATTTATTCTGTGGTTACCTAGACATAGTAGACATCATATTATCATAAAAATAAAACGTGTTCAGCACTAGATGTTTGTGGGTCAATATAAGGTATAGTTTAATTTTATATTTTAATGTAATTTATTAATGTTTTTCATAAAGGTAATGTGTAATTTAATTGATGTAGGTACTAACATAGATCCTAAGCTTTACTAACACATATTGTGGACCAAAGTTGTCTCGTTTAATAAAATATTGAATTATTATTTTTTTCTTTAAAAAAATTCTTTGCCCCACACTAAGATTTCTCTTGTATCGTGGGTACGTTTACAGACACAAATCTCACATACACAAACGCCCAGATCTGAAACAGCTATCTGCAGGCCATACAAATTTTTGTTCCGTGCGGGAATCGAACCCACGACCCGTTGCGCAGAAGCCAATCGCTTAGCCACTGCACCAAACGTGTCGTCAATTGAATTTATATTAATTGAATACCATATAGTCAATACGCATTTTTAAATACCTAAATGGAGCGCATCTACCTGGTTACCAATAGCACCATACTACGATAGCTAAGATACCTTTTCTTACCTCGTAAAACACATTCAACTCGTAGAAACTCGTTTGCTCAACAAAAACTTTACGCGTAAAACAAAAAAAAAACTTCGGTGGTAACTGCAAAAAGTTAAACTGGGTTGTAATATATCTTAAGCTTTGATTGTGTCTGTGTGAAAGTTGAATTATTATTTTCCAACTATTATCATCATCATTCAGCTGAAAGACGATCACTGCTGGAAATAGGCCTCCCCCAAAAGAGGGGGTTTGCCGTAATCACCACACTTGGCAGGCGTGTTGGCGATCGCAGTGTGGTTGTTAAAGTACTCAGAGAACGCTGCTGCCCATACTCTAGAGAATCCCTAACGCGACGTCTTACGTAGGCGGTTTAAAGCGACGCGAATTGCGAAGCGATGCGATGCGGTGACACGCGATGCGGCGCGAAGCGGCGGCTTTGTCCTACGAGGTCGCGGACCGCTTGCCGCGCGCCGCTGTCATTCAGTAGCACTGTATGTCACCGCATCCAGTTCGCGCGAAAATATCAAGCCAACTGATCGCGTCGCTTCGCTTCGCGCCGCGCCGCGCCGCACCGCACTCCACGTGCGTTTGGTCACGTGGGACACTTCAATAGGTATCGACTGTTTGTTGTTTTCGCATCACGCCGCGCCGCATCGCGTCTCTACTAGATCGCTCACGTAAGATGCCGTGTTAGTCGCCTTTTACGACACCTACGGGAAGAGATGGGGTAGTGCTATTCTTTAAGTCCACGAGACTTTCTAACTATAACACCAGTATAATGTTTTTCAAAAGACTTTACCATACCGAAAGCGGTACGACAGCGGATAGGATGTAGGTCATTTCCTTGGCTTCTCAGAATGAGAACCACGTCAGCCTAGTGTGGGTTGGTGGTCTATAGACACCACCGAAAACATTTTGGAGCCCTCACAGGTGTACAGGTTTCCTTAACATTATTTCTTCACCGTTAACGCAATGTAATTCATAAATAAATAAGAAATGCAGTCATTCATCAGCTCATAAAGGTGTACAGCTGAACAAATACCTTCTCTCTCATAGACCGTTTCGATGCACAGTCATTAGAGAACATCACGAAAATCACTAAGAATGACAAATGGATTCATGATCTGAGTACGGTGTTTCTAACGCTTAAGGTACAAGTCCGAGACGGGCTGCAACCCGCAAACTGCAAAAGTAGTATCGCATGCGGTGCAATCTGCGGCTGCAGCTGCGGTTGCAGTTTTGCAGTCGCTGTCGGAATAGCACCTTTAAAGTGCACACCTTAAAGGCGCTATTCCGATGGCGACTTGAGGTCTGCGGTTGCAGTCTGAAGTTTGCAGCTCGTCTCGGACTTGTATACCTACAAGGAGAACAGAGTATAGTCTGTATTCTAAGAGTGTAGTGTTTTTGCCGATCTAAGTAAGAACTAATAAAAATATTTAAAAGTCTCAATGTGACATGTTACTAAATGCTGCCAAACTATGAAGACATCATTTTTAACATAACATAACTTCACACCTTTATTCCCAGAAGAGCTGGGCAGAGGTGTATGGTACACTTTCATTTCGCCGTTATGTTTAACTCCCATTTAATAGGGGCGAGCCGAGTGCCGTCAACCGAGCTCAAATCCAGACTCCGGGCTGCTTCTGAGAAATTCCACACGGAAAAACCCAACAGCACTTTGCCCGACCTGGGGTTCGAGCCCAGGAACTCTCACTCAGCAGTCACGCTTGCGACCATTACACCAACGAGGCAGTCACACATCATTTTATACATTTCTAATTCCGCTATTTTAACAAATCTTAATCACATCTACCCCATTACAGTGAGTTATACAACACCCCGTTAACCCACTTCTCAAGTCCACTCCACATTATAAGAAAGCTATATATTACGTTTTAAGCATCTCTACATAGAACCCCAAGGAGCGTTGCGCCTAATACATTAGCTAACTTATGGTCCGCAGTGTGGCCGTAAACCTCTGAACGTATGGAAACTATTGAGCACAAAGGACCAGAGGGAATAACAGAACGTTTGGAGGTAGAAATGCATTCTTGTAAAAATGGAAACGAAATTAATAAAATGTCTAAGAAAAATTAAAAGATTTTAATCTTGCCCAAAGTTTTTAAGTCCACTGATCTTAGACGGGGAGATCTGAATGTCATCATCATCATTTAGCCGAAAGACGTCCACCGCTGGACATAGGCCTCCTCCAAGCATCGTCGTAACCACCGGTCCTGTGCTTCTCGCATCCAGCGGATTTCCGCGGCCTTCACCAGATCATCGGTCCACCTTGTGGGAGGCCTACCCACGCTTGCCGGGAGGACATGGCGTGGCACACGCTGGCAGAGTGTGCCGCTTGGGAGGAGCCGCGCCGTGCCCTCATCTCAGGAGTAGGCGGTGACCTGTCGCTGTCGGCCGTAGTCGAGTCCATGGTCGACAGCGAGTAGTCCTGGGACGCGGTGGTGTCCTTCTGCGACACGGGCACCGGGCGTCGGCGGGGGGCGGACAACGCCCTCTTCCAGCCCCCCTAAATGGGTCCAGGGGCGACGGACTTGGAGAAGTCTGTCACCCCCCACACATCAGGACCCGAGGCGGCGATGCGAAGTGTTCCAAGCGCGCCCCTCTTAGGCGGCGCGGGAGGAGTCTAACACCTCACTCCCCCCGCTAACCCGAGGAGGCCCGCGGTGGCGGGCCGGCGGCACCAGCAGGGGGTTGCGGAAGTATCGTTAGTTCCCGTGACCCCCGGCGCAGGTGTGAGATGGAACACCGGGGTGCTTTTAGTCAGCAAGAGTCTGACAGACCCCTCCGCCCACCCCAGGGCGGAGGACACCCACTGAGGACGTCCAACCCGAAAAAAAAGGCCTACCCACGCTGTGCCTTTCGGTACGCAATCGTCACTGCAGAACCTTTCGGTCCAAGCGGTCATGCGTTCTGCGAGCAATGTGCCCCGCCCACTGCCACTTAAGTTTGGCAATTATTCGAGCTATGTTGGTTACCTTGGTTCTCCTGCGGATCTCATCGCAGTGTTCTATCGTGTCGGCACAAGCTATACGACAATAGGTCCTCATGGTTATTTATATATTATTTTAATAGGTTCATGCCGTGGTGAAAAGGTTAGCCAGTCAGTAAGGTTGGTAGCGGGGCTGACTGCCCAGGATACGCCGGACGTACTTAAGTATCGTCACTCGTGGAGGCTCTTTTCATGCACCCCATCATTAGCTTGCTCATCGCAGTGTAATCGTGTGATCGGAGTGTAATAAAATGATACACAAATACAATCAGTATAAAATATTTAGGTACCACATTTTTAACAGTCAGTGACCTGCATCATTATTGCGCAAAACAATCGTAATCGACTGGCTTTGATTTTGACAGGACAACAATTTCCACAGCAACGTATGTATTAACAATCCGACTTCTCCACAACTATGCACCACGCAGTGAATATTGTTTTATTGTCAAAATAAAAGCTTTTGAAATTGCGAATGAGATACACAATTCGGATGCAGGTTAGGAAATGCTGTTATAGAAAGCTGTGATTGTATAGAATTACTAGTAGATAATCAATTTTCGCATTTTGGATGATATATGAGCATCCTGCATGTTCTATCTAGGTTTGAAAGAATATGCCGGGGTTGCGGTGCATGCAGCTGCGAATCCCGCGACCCTGGATAAAGGTCAGGAGAAGGAACACCGTGGGTTTTTGCAGGGAAGAATGCGGTAAAATCCTTCGCCTGCCCCGGGAGAGGGGAATACATGAGGATTTTTCAAAGAAAAAAAATTATATTAAAGATTTGCAAGAATAGGAATGGGTTGAAACGAAATGTCATTCTAAATGTCGTTTTCATAAATAGTATGCTATAATGTACGTAGTACATATATATTACTTCTATGGCTATAATAGATTGCTACTAACATTGTAAAGTAAGTACCTCCTAATGTCAGTCGTAGTTATAAGGAATGGCCCACATTAGATATTTCAACGTGCATTGTCGCAAATCGTCAGTCAACGTACATAGTTAGCAGTTGAAATAATGTATTTGTTACGGTCAGTGTGATAAATGCAGTCAGAATTAATCATTACCGTACGATTTAATAATAGCCGCAACAATTGGTTAACGTGATGCATACCAAGAATAAGCACTTTGAGCGGTTATAATGAATAATTTTCTAGCGGGTTTGGTTAAAGAAATCATAAAGAAATCAAAGCATCTACCATCATGTACATTATATAATATCATCATCATCATCATTCAGCCGAACTGCTAGATGTAGGTCTCCTCCAAGCATCGCCACATCGACTGGTCCTGTGTTTCTCGCATCGCACATAAGCACATCTTAAATGCGGCAGCAATGGCCAATGTGTACAGAGCCTACTATATTAAACAACTCAAAACCAATATTCGATTTTATTATCCGCCTAAATAAATAAATCGAACAGATAACATTAACCAATCAAGAATTTGAAAGCAAAACTTCTTTAATTAATGTTAAATTATTCTAAAACAACATCCAAGCCTATTAACGGTCGGTATCAGAAATCTTGTAACTTTTCGCCTTTAAACTTGTGAAAGAAAAACGTTCGCCGAAATTCAGTTGAAAATAAGCTCCCCGGTCTCGCAGCGATTACCATAAAACTTGTTTAAATGGTAATATTAGAAGACGTCACTTGCCGCAATCGTCTCCCTTAGGGATTTTAACCAAATCTATCTCAACAAAAATACGTACCTACGCTGCCAAAATTCCCAACAAAACCTTTGTTCTACTGCTAACCTACATTCGGTTTTGTTCGGCATAATTTTAGACTGTGGCACAGTGAGATGACGATTTTTACGAGTCTGAATTTTTCTATTTCAAGGTGGTCGGTTTCGTGATGTCAGTTTGACGAAGGACTACTATGGAATTTTAGAGTCCGTTCAATTTTTAATACTGAATGGTTTTGAAGTGTGTATTGGAATAAGATTGGATATGTGATAGAATTTTATAATGAGATTGTGAGGAATGCTACATCGCATTTTTTGTTAAATCTACATAATATATATGGACTGCCTCGTTGGTCTAGTAATCGCAAGCGTGGCTGCAGAGCGTGTGTTCCCGTGTTAAATTTCTCAGTAGCAGCCCGGAGTCTGGATTGGTGTCCGGTTAATGGCAATAGGCTCACCCCCTATTACATGGGACTTAAACATAATGGCGAAATGAGGGTGTACTATACACCTCTGCCCAATCACACACCAAGGAACGGAACGGCAACACAGGCGTAATGTTATGTTATGTTTTATGTTATTTCACTTTCTGCAAATCGTCAGCGCTTGCTGGTTCTTCTTGCGCTGCGTACATTGTGGTTTAATGAAGGTAAATGATTGATGGAATATTGAAGGTGAATATTGTGTGCTTCATTTAGAGTCAACACAGACAACGCATTGCACTGTAATATGCTTCATCATCATCATCATCATTCAGCCGAAAGACTTCCACTGTTGGACATAGGCCTCCCCCAAAAGGGAGGGGATTTGCCGTTATTGCCACGCTTGGCAGACGGGTTGGCGATCACAGTAAAGTTGTTAAAGTACTCAGAGAACGCTGCTGCCAATCCACTAAAGAATCCCTTAGTCGCCTTTTACGACACCCACGGGAAGAGATGGCGTAGTGCTTTTCTTTAAGTCCGGCACTACACAAGATTAATGCTTACTACCTGCTAACTTCTTCTTCCTGTGCCTTGTCCCATTATTAGGGGTTGGCTCTCCTTGCCTGCCTTCTCCATTTCTTCTTCTTCTTCTTAGAAAAAAACGTTGCCCCACACTAGGTTTTCTCCTGTATCGTGGGTGCGTTTACAGGCACAAATCTCACATACACAAACGCCCAGACCCGAAACAACTATCTGTAGGCCATACATTTTTTTTCCGTGTGGGAATCGAACCCGTGACTCGTAGCGCAGAAGCCAATCGCTCAGCCACTGCACCAAACGTGTCGTCATTTATTTCGATTCAGAGCGGCTGCGGCGTCTTCTCTCCTTCAGGTCCTTCTGGACTGTCGTTAGCCAAGTGGTGGGGGATCCTTCCGCGATAGGTTAAGGGCTACTCGCACCATTTGGTCTTCTGGACGGTGGAGCATATGTTTATACCATAGAAAACGTTGTTCTTTGACCTTCTCAGTATTGTGGGCAATTTTGTAGCTATCTCGGATGTGTACGTTAAGTGCTTTACTTTACCTTTTTTATTACTTACTAACGACTTAAAACGCTGATGACATTATTTTTATGTGTTTCCATACGGCTCTTTCCCAACCCTTTCCTTTTTCAATTTTCTATCCTTTAACCCTAAAATAAAATGTCCCAGGTTACCATTCAAATATCCAGATGAAAACCCTTGTCACGGCGGAGAATTAATCTCGGAGTTTGAGCACTGAATAGAACATTATGGAAGTGGGTCAAAGGTGTACTTGTGTAAGAATAGCCATGATTTGAAAAGGATTAAACGTCAACTGATGCAAATCTGTTGAAGTTATAGGAATCATACCATTTTTTCTAAACGGAATATTTCAAAATGCTGATTTTGGAAAACAAATGTTTTGTGATGTTTTTTAATGTTTAAAGGATTATAAGAGGCAATGCAATTGACTTTCAGTAATGTATAAAGTTCATCGACACAGTAGCCTCCACAAGTGACGATACTTAGGTAAGTACGTCCGGCGCACCCTGGGCAGTCAGCCCCGCTACCAACCTTGCTGACTGGCTAGTCTTTTCACCACGGCATGAGCTGTTTTCGTATAGCTCGTGCTGACACGAGAGAAGAAGATCGACACAGTATGAAGCATTAAATTCGTGAAATAAAAAACTGCTGTTTCAAATAAAATAATCAAACATTGATTTACAAAATGTATGGAAGCGGTTTTTTTTTCACAAATCAGAGTTTGTCCCATAGTAAAAGTGGTACAGAATGTTGAGCAGAGTTCATGGTTTTCGGATTTAAAGCGACTAACCAGTCATACTATAAATGGCATTTTCTTTGTTTTCGAGGATAAAAAGTATTTACTTTTACAGGACGCCGGGTTAATTCAAAACCAACTAACTGCTCGAATCATAATGTCGAGATATGGCGTTTTAAAAGTTTGTGTCCCAAAATGTCATATACTATCTTATCTAAGTTTGTGTTCTAAAACTTCGTATGTTATCTAAGATAGTACATGAAATAGGAAACAAACTTTCAAAACGCCATTACTCGAAATCATGATTTGGGCAGTTAGTTGTTACCTTTATACTAAATTCCAGCCGTATCCGAGCGGTATGGTGTAATTCATTATCCAAACATTTTCATAAATTCATAATTTATTTACACACAACACTTAATATCAGTTTAATAGGACTATAGCATAAAAAGGCAATAGTTATTTCTTTAAAAAATGTTTATACTTTTATTCAGATCTTCTTTTAACACGAATATCACTTTCCCACTCTGTAAAACGATATTTGGACCGTGCACGTACACGTTCCCTAATTCTTAATTGTTATCTGGCGTATTTATGAAAAATGTTCGTATATAAATAGCAATTAACCGGCTTACATCCTGGGGGTGCAATGACTTATAAGCTAAAGTCGTGACTGGGGTACAGGAATTTTTAGTTAATAGGTAAGCACGTGACCTGAATTATCTTAAGATTTTGAAAAACATTACTGGGATATACTTGTAGCTAATACACTGGTAATGTCGATACACTTTCTTTTAACAATATTTGAAACGTGTGTTCAGCTTCATTGTCCAGTAAATTGAAAATATCGTATTTATTTTTAAGACTTTCGCGTTGCATGATACCTAATAGTTACGTCGTACGGGAATCATCATTGTTTTGTGTTCTGATTTCTTTATAGAATTATTAATATATTCACGTTTCATTCAATAAAAATCACGCAGTTAATATAATAATTATGACAGCAAGGAATAAGGGCCACAATACATTTAGCGTATCTTGCTCGCGTACTGCGCATGATACGCGACAACGACAAAATACTCTTACGCGTCATCCTACGAGAGCGATCTACAAGCGACGCGAAGCGACGCGGCGCGACGCGGCGCGACGCAAAAACAACAAACAGTCGATACCTATTGAAGTGGCCTACGTGACCAAACGCACGTGGAGTGCGGTGCGATGCGGCGCGGCGCGAAGTGAACGATGTCAGTTGGCTTGATATTTTCACGCGAACTGGAAGCGGTGCCGTACAGTGCTACTGAATGACGGCGGCGCGCGGTGAGCGGTCCACGAGCTCGTAGGAAAAAGCCGCCGCTTCGCACCGCATCGCGTGTCATCGCATCGCATTGCTTCGCAATTCGCGTCGCTTTAAACCGCCTACGTAAGACGTCGCGTTAAGGGGAGCTGTAGCCGTTGAAAATACGTCTAATATAGTTAATTCAACATCGATCGAAACTCGATGTGCACGACACTTCTAGGCCCTACGTTCAGCGTAACGACGTATAATAAGCGTGGTGAGACCGCGCAGGAGAATTTGTTTGTAGCGAGATGTCTATGCGTAACGCGACAAAACATGAGCCGTGTAAGATATATTTGGCTGCAGCCTAAATCAGAACCTGGTGAATATTAAGATGACTAGTATTTAACTTGGTAGGTAGTTTTCATATGGAACTGTTGGTGTAACTAACGTCATACTTTTAAGTTTCATTAAATATAATCACGCAGACATACATAAGACAGCAACGAATAAGTGCCACAATACACTTAGCGTATCTTGCCCGTGTACTGCGCAAGATACGCGACAACGACAAAATATGAATGATGAACAACATCGATCGAACGCAAGATGTGCACAAAACTTCGAGGCCCTATTACGCCCGACGTAATGACGTAAAAAACGCGTGGTGAGGCTGCGTAGGAGAATTTGTATGTAGCACGATGTATTACGCGTAACGCGACAAAACATTTACGCTTGTCTCCAGCCTAAATGAGAACCTGGTGAATATTAAAATTACTGGTGTTTTGACTTGATAGGTAGTTTCATATGGATCTATTGGCGTAACTAGATACCTATGTGTTATTAGTCCCAACTGTTACACATGGAACTAAATGTATGTAAATTTTGGGATACGCCCGTTTTAACACCTTCGTGAAGGTATAATTAATTAATTATTCGACAACGAGTGAAAGTGATGGTTATCCCAAAGGGTCTGTGAATGTCTAGACTGTTGTTAGGAAGGTCTCTGAGGAACTCTAGGCGTCTAGACGTATCTAGCTCACCGATGTTTTGTATGCTTTTTTCGTACATTAAAACGTCACCGTGTGTTTATTGTTACGTTTTTTGTTTTCTTTTTACGTCCGCAGTCATCCAATGATAGTGCTGGATCTGAGATGGAGTGCTATCACGTTCTTGGGGCTTTGTTAGAAGTGAAACGGAGTCGGTTTGAATTGTAATCGTTTTTTGTAATTACCAATGTACCATATCCTGGGGCGGTGAATATTTTTATCTAAGCGCCGTTTTCTGAGTTTTTTTACACTGAAAAATACTAGGCAAAGGCTCCATGAAGGGATCACAAAAGTATTCTATGGTTTCTAATTGATCATGTTTTTTAAACATGGCATTATAATGTTGTTCCTGATGGATTGACGTGACAGTGTCATTGCTACGCATACCAGGTGGGTTATTTGCTACGAGAGTGTAGCTGGCGTAGCATATTTCTGATTGATGCTGTTTTTAAGCCATAACATTGTAATGTTGTTACTTACGGATTGACGTGATGATGTCATGGTCACGCATGGCGGGTGGGTTATTTGTAACGAGAGCTTAGCTGGGGTAGCAGATAACCCACCCGCAACGCTTCGTGTTTGTTATGCATAGGTCCTGTCAGTTTAATTAGAAAAATAATAGTCATTTTATTTATTGAATGAGACGTTTGTACAAAAATTACAAATATTAAAATACTTTTTCTCCTAATATGTACGTTTAAAACCTATTAAGGTACCTACATTAATATTATTGTGAAGAAAAATCATCAATGAATTTACAACACAAACAAAATAAAGACTCGATTAAAACCAACAAGGGCATTCTATTACTAAAAACACACTTAGCACGATCACTTGAACAAACAAGGCAATTCGTTTGGCGAATTAACGATATCGCTGTGGAGCGTCTTCCGCATAGCAAGACGTAAAGAAATTTAATTAGCGTTCATTGAGATAATTCACTGCTTCCACAATAGGCCGGCGTAAAGACAACTTTCACTAAGTATTTGGACACACGGCTTTGGTGGATGACTAACAATTTATTCTACTTGCTTGGTTACGAAATTATTTGTCTATTGATAGTAATGCTCATGTCACGGCCACGCATAGCGGGTGGGTTGTTTGCTACGAGAGTGTAGCTGGCGTAGCAAACAACCCACCCGCTACGTGTCGTCAAACCATTCACGTACGGACTAGTCGGATTGGTCCACGGTCCACCGCGCTACGCGACTATTCCGACTATGGAAGCGACAATAATATATCCTCATGATTTCCGAATATATAAACTATTTAAAGGGCGATGTAGACCAACGACTAAAGGATGATTTGCGCTGTACTGTGCCGGGTCCAAGCGGAGATACGGAAAAGGCACGGACGGGCCACAGTCTAGCAAAAATCAACCTTTAAGTTTCAAACTGGCGAACGAGAGGTCTACTAGCATATTCAGCTTAGTTTGAAGGGTTAAGAGGAATAGTAGACACAACGCAGTACTTTATAAAAAAAAAGAAAAATAGTAACATTGAACCGATTCTATTATCCTGTTTCTCGAAATTATCATTTGCTGCCGTAAAAGTACTCGAATCCCGTCGGCATGTAGCTGCTTGATTATCGTAAAGTTAGGCCAATTTCTCAACAGTGTATTACACTGTTCTAAACAACAGATCTTGATCCAATTATCTAACTCTAAGAACAGATAAGTAACAAAGCTGAGGCGAAACACTTCGAACACCGGCTGCGTATCAATTATTCAAGAGTTATTTATTGTTTTACTATATAGAGATGATAAGTGGAGAGTTTTGTTGAATTCATCAACCAACTACAATTGTTTTAAAAGTGTTTTTAAATTAGTGAATAAGTTGATATCACGATATACATGTTTTTTAGGGTTCCGTTCCCAAAGGGTAAAACGGGACCCTATTACTAAGGCTCCGCTGTCCGTCTGTCCGTCTGTCTGTCCGTCTGTCACCAGGCTGTATCTCATGAACCGTGATAGACAGTTGAAAACAATTGAAAATTTTCACAGATGATGTATTTCTGTTGCCGCTATAACAAAAAATACAAAAAAACTGAAAAAACATATATTTAAGGGGGGCATACAACAGACATGATTTTTTTGCCGTTTTTATACAAGGTTAGTCAGAAAGGGAATACTAATCCGAAGCCCACTTATAGTATCGCTGATGACTGTTTGAAAGCAAGTGTTAAAATTTCAAAATTCGATGTTTTTTTTTTCCAAATACTATGATTTTAATTTTTCAAAAATTAGTTACAAATTCAGAAAATGGTGCTTCTAATTCATGACCCCAAATATGACCTAAAATGTAAACACAGCTGATCATAACTGGGGATAGATAGATTTTAGAGACTTTTTTTTGAGATTTTTGAACAACCGTTTCTCTTAAAGTATTGACTTTTGGAAAAAATTGTAGAACAAAAGTTATTCATTATTATGTGTACTTTAACACCCTTTCGGATTAGTACCCCCTTTCTGACTAACCTTGTAGATAATGGTACGGAACCCTTTGTGCGCGAGTCCGACTCGCACTTGGCCGATTTTTTTATTATTTATTTATACGCTTCCCACGCCTATGGTTTTATAGGGAAGAAAATGACAACTCGATTTATGCATAGGTACCTACTAAAATAGAGTAACCTATTGAATTTATGCATAAATCTTTTTTTCTTATAAAATAATGATTGTCAACGAGATGTCAACATATTCACGCCAGGCATGGATTTATTTGTTACACATTTCCGTCATAGCAGTGATAGCCTAGCCATTCAATGCTTGCCTTCCGTGCAGCAGGATCTGAGTTCAATCCCGGCCCACATCTTCGATTTTTTGAATTCATGTGCGGATTAAAGTTTGATTATCACTTGCGTTCACGGTGAACGAAAGCATTGTGAGGAAACCTGCACACCTGAAAGGGCTCCAAAAAGTTCTTAACGGTGTGTATAGTCTGCTTACTCGTACCGAACCAGTGTGGTAGACTAAAGCCTAAACCTTCTCATTTTGAGAAGAGGCCCTTGCCCAGTTGTGGGGCAGTAATAGGCTGAGTTAGCTTATTTGCGACACTTTGCTTTTAGAAAACCGCTTTATGGGTCTATTAGAGGGAGTACAATCAGTTTCGGCTGACTGCCATCGCCATGCATGCATGCATGCCATGCATGACTTTCTCCTCCCTAGTCTTCAAAACTTGAAGAGATACATAAAAATAACGATGCTGTTCATTTGATGTAGGCCTAATTCCTTGGCCACCGCTGCGACCCTTACATAACAGCCCATGTGTGGATTATTTGAAGCTAACATCAGCTTGCTTATTTTATACATCAAAATATTATTTACAGCAACTTCAAATATGATTGTCCACTAATGTTACGGCTAAAATAGTTCAACGTAAAACTGTGTACTCATGGCAAGATTTCTCCGTTGCACAGGTTTACATGTCACACCATATAATATTTTACAACCAATTCAAGCCATCCTTTTAGCGACCGTAACATATGCATAAACAAGCACAGACACTATAATACACCGCAATGCACTCGAATATTACATATTAACATTAATCTAGGAATATTTTGGATGTGCCTTCTTTTAAGACTTTCTTTACAACGAGTTCATTATAGTAATAATTTCACATTCTACTATCTAAAACGAACCAAAGGTAATGTGGGTTACCTTAGACACAATATATATACAAGCTAAAGCAGTACTTCAACTACCTTAAATCCTCCGAATTGACACGCTCACACAGATACGCACTGCAACAAGACTTCTAAGTTATCATCGGAATGCAGTCAGTCAGAGTGTGTCAATTCAGGCGATTATAGTAAGTTGAGGTACTGCTTTACATTATATATCTACTGTGCCTTACATTTCGATCCACAGATCGAGCAGTGTAATTAATTTAAGGATGAATGGAAGGACTATCACGCAAATGTAAAAAAAAACTTCGATCATCAAGAAATTAAAACGTCAACGCCGAGTTGTGCTCGCAAAAATTGAAGGATAAAAAAGTTATCTTATAGGTGCTTCGTGTATATATTTATTAACTTATTATTTACTTCTGACTTAGCAGAGTATGGTGCTAAGACAAAATTGATACATTATCAATAATTCGTAGGCAGAATTTTATAATTACAGTCCAATATTGTAACTACCGCGATACGATAAGTAGCTTCTTACATTCCATCAACATTTCCTCACACTCTTTGAACTTTTAATATGAGTACACAATATAATGTCACCTCTATCCCTTTCTACTCAAGTACGTAACCCTTTTAGTAGTTCCACGTGATTCCACCACAGGTCGGTAACTTCGTGTTGCCGTAATGTAAAACGTCCTGGTTGTGTTATTATTATTTAACTTTGTTGCTCAGAACAAACGTTGTCCCTACTGTAACCGACAACCGTTGGAATGGAGTTTCGAACTGCGAAATTACTTTTTTGTACGTTAGTGTTTTTGTGAGTTGTTATGTCAGAAGAATCTAACTTTTGTGTTAGTTGGACTGTGGGCGACAAGAGGGTTAGTGGTGGTTTGTGTTAGTTTGATAACTGGACGTAGATTTTAAACGTTAAAGTAATTTCTAGTTGGCTAGTTGGTTACATAAAATATTAATTTCTAAATACTCATAATTTCAGATTTTTATGTAAAGAATATTAGCAACAGTTTACTCGCGTGCATTTTTCGATTAAGGGCTCTGTTTGGGTCCGAAACTATACTCACCGGACTCACCGGACATGAGTCCAATAGAATATGACTTGGCCTTGATGGGAATTAATAATAATAATACTATATTTTTAAATGTTTTTGTTTTTTTTTATATGGAAATATTTAAAAATGTAATTTTATATGCATTTAAATGAATAAAGGAAATAATAATAATAATAAAACGTTTATTTCAGATTAGGTAAATCCATAAAGCATAATAGTTATAAAATAGTCAGCAAACAAATATAAAAAAAAAAAAAATAACATATAAATAACAAAATAAAATAATTCAATTAAAAGCAGATACAATAGAAAAGAAGATACATAATAATTAATTAGATTAAATTAAATATTCAATGTCAATATTAGAAATTATTATGTCAAACAATCAATCAAATTAGAAATCGAACATGCATAATACATTACAAAATTTGAATTAGGGTTACAGAAAAAAATCCAGCCACCCAGAAACATTAGAGGATTAAAAAGTGTTTCACGCGAGTATGGGGACAATTTGCCTTAAGGAAAGATAGTTCGGCATTATTGAAGGAGGCTTACTGGCTGCTTATTTTTGGAGGATAGACCTCCCAGAACCTCATGCGATACCATTTGATGCATTATCAGACAAGAAAAAAAAATATGCACAATTATGTGTGGCCGGACTGTGTATTCGTGGTCCGAAATTTCATGTAAGATGTCAATAACCCACCAGGGTGGGTCAACGTGGACCCTGGATATGAGTCCAATAGAATATGACTTGGTCTTGACGGGAAATAGGGTTAGAGAAAAAAATCCAGCCACCCAGAAACATTAGAGGACTAAAAAGTGTTTCATGCGATATGGGGACAATTTGCCTTAAGAAAAGATAATGGATTAATAGATTGCATGTAAAAACATGATGTCTTAGTACTGATAAGGACCCTAGCAGTATAGAAACGGTGATAATACAAAAAAGAAAAACAAATAGCAAATTAATTATTCCAAAAAATATGCGCCGATAATTACAAAATGGATATTTTAGCAAATTAAAGATTTAAATTGCCAAATTCAATTAAATGATTATTGATTATTTGTCTTTTTAATGCATTTAACACTAATTATAAAATATGTAAACAAAAACAATTAATAAGCAACACAAAATTATGGAAAAAACACGGTTTTTGTTGCGTTCCGCTAATTATGCTGGTGAGTGTAGTTGGGCAATCTCGAAAAATGCACATGAGTAAATCGTAACTAATCAAAAATAACATTGTTTGATTGAATCCTTTTGCTAGCGTAGTGATTATTAAATAATTCCTTTACTTACATCTATGGAAGCCAATGTTTAGCAATACTAGTGACTGAATTTACAGACAGACATACCCAATTATGATGATAAAGACGATTTTTATATACAGAATGTTAAAAAAATACCTAAAAGAAATTTATAGCGTTACTCGGTATCGGAAACTGAATTATCAAAATTCGCATAATAATATTTTCTTTGTTACTTTTCATACAAATCAAGTAAAATTATTTTTTGAAATAAATATACCTACTCGAATTTAGAAAAGTTGTTCTACGAAAGTTGTTCAATTTCCGATACAGAGTAACCCCACAAAGTTCATAGAGTTAATTTTTTAACATCCTGTATATTGTAATGTTGAAGTATTCTAATTGATTTTATCAAACCTACTCGTAGTCTAAAGGCTTTGATATGGTTTAAACAACCCAAAATTCCTTAATGCAAGAAATTCCTAATATAAAATGTTCCTGTAAGTGACTAAAGTCCCCGTCACGAGAAGCTATAAATTTTGTAAATAAAGAACTTCTACAAAGTTACGTAGCGACAATTCAATCAACAACAAATAATCCCAAATTCAATCAACTCAAAGTTACATACGTGTAATACGAAACTAACGAGCAATTTCACTTAGTCGGGTTATATTTTAGCGATATAAAGCGCTATCGTCTAATGTTTTGTGGTACCGGAACGTGTCTGACTCATGGAACGTCAACATTTGGCCCGCCATTTTGAAGTAAGTTCACACTGACGCTGTCAATGCTGTCATTTGAGTTTTGAATGCGTTTCAGTTTGTTTGTGTTGTTTTCGTAGATTATTATTTATTATTATAATAAATAAAATAAAAACCATTATATAAAAATAAAAATCATTACAAAACTGTTTTTTTTTATTTGTTCCAAAGGTTGCGAACCCCTAAATGTGTGTTTACAAAATTTATAGCTTCTCGCGACGGGGACTTTATCTACTTTTAAATGTCAATACTTGGCAAATACTTGACATTTAAAACTAGTGCTGTTTACAGTCTATTTATTAGAACAGCTACTCAAAATTAAGGGCGCGAGACTGAACGTAATCAATAAGGCGAGGATCCTGAAGATGAAGTTAAAACAGAGTTCCCTTTACATTGGGGAAGGTCGAGCACCCTACAACGTGTAGATGGTCCTTAAACAGAGGGATAGCTCGATACACGATCATATTAGATGGACTTTCGATTTTGGGAGAAAAGAGATCAGTTTTTGGTTGTATTTTGAGACGATTTAAACAGTATGTCATATTTTATATTCTGCTAATCGTGAAATCTAAGCAGTACATCAAATAATTTATATATTAGATAAGTTTGGTGTTAATTGTTGAAACTATTAAAATTATATGAAATCATACTTTTTAGATTTTGATGTTACTTTTTATGCCAAATCCAACTATGCTGGATTTTGATTCTAATCAGGTTTCAGATAAATAATAAACAATATTATCAATCAAATATTACAAGATAATCTATTTTAAAGAGTTTGGTAATTCAATCGAACTAATGTCCTAACTTTGCTGCAAGGATATGATAATAAGAAGCCTAAATGTGAACGCACATTCGTCGCATGCTGACGAAGACTCTTGCCAAACTCGAGCCGAGTGGCGGATGTCTCGACTCTGTCAAACTCGAGAACAAAGACCTGATTATGAATACACTGATACATGCTTATGCCAACGTTATTAATTGTTGTCTGATAATACTTCATTAACTTGGAAGGAGAGGAATCAATAAAAATCTGTTTATTCATCAATTGGACTGAAAGTTGGGGGAATAGGATGTTTCATATCTTGTATATGACGTGTGATGTTGAATTAAATCAGGACAAGGGTTTTGTTGAAAATTAATACACGCTGAAGTAATTATAATATAGTTTAACTATAAACAAAATTCAATTAATCCTCTGTTCAACGAAAGACGAGTTCTAACATAGCGGTCATTTCGTAAATTGCTACCGAAAAAACGTAAACGTCCTTGTCAAAAACCGTAAAAGAGTTTTTTTTTCATATTCATTTTCTTTGTACGGTTATGTTTTGTAGAGAAAAGTCAGGACTCACCTTACGGTGAAAAGGGTATAGGTACATTTGTTTTACCGTCATTTGTATATTAATTACTATAAAAATATATATACAAGGTTAGTCTAAAAGGGGTTACTAATCCAAAAGGGTGTTAAAGTACACATTATAATGAGTAACTATTGTTCTATCACTTTCCCCAAAAGTCAATAGTTTAAGAGAAACAGCTGTTCAAAAATTACATAATAAATATGCTAAAATCTATCTATCCTCAGCTATGATCAGCTGGGGTCACGAGTTTGATGCTCCATTTTCTGAATTTGTAACTAAGGGATGAAGAATTTTAGAAAATAAAAAAATATATTACACGGAAATAAAAATTCTCGAATTTTGAAATTTTAACACTTGCTTTAAATCCGTCATCAGTGATACTTTAAGTGGTCTGCGGATTAGTACCCCCTTTCCGACTAAACTTGTATAAAAAGCCAAGTCTCGCAATTCTTTTGCTGTAAAACTTCTGAGATCTAATGTAGAGCTAAGTCTGGCATTTTATTTATGAGGATATTTTTCGGACTTGGCAATCACGCAGCATATTGATGGTACCTACTAGACTACTCGTTATACCGTGGTAAAGATTTGTTTAAAAAATTAACAAGATATCTTGCATCACAATAATTCTTTCCATCCAATGGTTGTCTGGCAGAAATTGCTTCAAATGATAAGACCTCCATTTGTACTGTTCTTAATTATGTGTATTCCCTCCGTTTTATTTATTTTAATGAACAATAAAGTATATTATCTATCTATCTAATACTTCACCGCCCCCTGATATTTTCTATAGTTAAGTAAATTAACACTTCACACTACATTTCATAATTACAGTTTTTATTTTCAATAAACATTTTTATCGACGTATTATGTTATTTACGCATGTTATTTCATTAAAATTAATTCACACTCCATTTTCACAGTCTAGCGCCAGTTATTACGATCATTCGAGTAAAAATAATACGACCTTAAATAAGCATGAGATAGAAGGGAATCCATTGGAATTTTTATTCAAGATTAAATCAAGTGTGAATTTGATCTGGGTTCGACTTATCTCAACATGTCACGAGAAAGTCGGGTGCATACGTTTTTTCGAATCAAATAAAAAGAGTTTTGAAGTACAATGAATGTTAGATAGAATAATAAACAATGATTGTTGTTTTGAAATAAATCAATGTATGTAATAATGTAAACCTGAGAACAAAATAACACTAACTTCCGGTTTCTGAATTGAGAATTCTAGGATGAGCAGTACGTAAGTAACATTTCAGTATGGAGTTGTCAAAAAAATGACGGATTTTAAAGCATTTTTTTGACAACTCCGTACTCAAATTAGTTAAGTATTGCTTATTTTGAATTCTCAAATCATAAACCGGAGGTTAGTTTAAAAGTTTATTTAATTTTGTCAAATGATTTTATTTCAATTTAATGTACTAAATTGTTTCAACCGTTTTAGGAGAAATGCGGTCAAGTCAACGGAAGAGAATAGAGATTTAGCGACATTTTGCTGGCAACGCATTACCAAAGATTGACGTACTGTTTCAGAGGATTTCAGTAACAAATTGCTGACTTATTTTTGGTATTTTAATTGAATTTTTAAAGTCAATTGTTTGAATTGTTTATATTCATTGTTTATTATGTCCAATGTTTTTTTTAAGTAATCTCTATAATTTCTTTTCAATTAAACTTGTACCATATTCACGATAATGTTTTAAAAGATACAACATTATGTATGTAAGTAGCTTAAAAAACGATATTTTTGATAGTTTTTTATTTACTCTGTGTATAGCGAATAAATACATTTTCTTTCTTTCTTAGAGTATTTTAACGGCATCGGCCAATGAAATACTCCAAAAACATTGACCGTTTTCAGGGACCCCAATTTAAAAACAGTGTAACATCCAACGAATAAGCTATAAAGCATCATTTTAATTACAATGAGTGCTTCATAATTTCAACTTTTTTATTTCACGGCGGCCTAACATTCTGCATAAACAGTTCTGTACAGAAAGCTTTAGCAAAGCTTTTAGAGGAGATCGTAACTCCTTAAGTACTGTTTTAATGACGTCCCTTAGTGTTTTATAATTAGCGTGAATATACCTCAAATGTATTGTTATGGAAAGATGGCAAAATTGGGTCGACTTCTTCAATGTGACGTCGACTAAGTGATCATTGAAGTTAATATAATATTACAATAATATTTTGCCTCGTTGGTGTAGTGGTCGCAAGCGCGACAGCTGAGCCTGAGGTCCTGGGTTCGATCCCCAGGTCAGGTAAAGTGTTATTGGGTTTTAGTGGCCCGGAGTCTGGATCTGTGCCCGGTTGATGACAATCGGATCGCTACCTATTAATTACATGGGACTTAAGCATAACTGCGAAATAAGGGTGTACTTATACACCTCTGCCCATCCCTTCGGGGAATACAGACGTAACATTATGTTATAAAAAAATCATAATTTTTATAATGTGTGCAAATCGCGATAGTTGAAAAATATCTATATAATTATATACTCCATCGCAAATAAATCGAGCCACTTCTATTTTTCACGTATAATTGTGATTATTTTTGGTATTATGGAACTGATCAATTCTAAACATATACATATCGCCTGAAAGGTTATTTGATAACCTTTACAATGAGAGTAGTTTTTTGTCAACTTAGAATTACATCATTCATGAAACTAACTAATAACCAGGACACGTGAAAAAAGGAGTGGCTCGATTTGTTTTCTCCCAAGGGTATAAAAGGAGAAGCTGACTGATCTATCGACGCACAGCCTAAACCGCTGGGGTTAGAAACTTGAAATTTTGACAGTAGGTTCTTTTTGTAACGTAGGCATCCACTAAGAAAGGATTTCTCGAAATTTAACCCCTAAGGGGGTGAAATAGGGTATTTAAGTTTGTATGCAAGTCCATCATTTTAGAAGTAAGAAGCATGAAATTAAATATTAAGGTTTGTAAGGGAAATAAATGTACAAGTGTTTGAGCGTTTTTTGAAATTCTACCCAAGGGATGAAATAGGGGATGAAAGTTTTTTCGAAGTTAGGAGATTTATATGAAAATTCTTATTCCGTTGGATTATTGACTTGAAATTTGGCATAAACACTCTTCCAAGTAAATCACAAAAGACAGACTTTATGGATTTTGAAACTACATCTAAAAATGGGGCTTAACGAGGGTTTAGAATTTCACGCAAGCGAAGCTGCGGGCAAAAGCTAGTTTATTATAATATTGTCACAGTTTTACAAGGATTATAATACTGTGATATTGCGTTTTATTCAGATTGTAAGAGTCTATTGTTAAGAAAAATGGGTAATGTAAAAAAGTTAAGTATAGCACTCCGTCCTGTCCTTTAAATTGTATTGCAGCAGTGAATGCTACAGCAAGAATTGCAACATCACAAGCAGTCGTAATATTGTTATACCTGTAGGATTTTTTTAAACGTTGCTCCTCTCTTTCTCCTTGGTCGTAGGTGCGTTACAGGCCCTACTGTAACCCTTACTAACCATGGTTAAAGATTATTTAACGAAAACGTTTTTTTTTAACTTTGGCCCATTATAATTTCTCCTTTATCGTGGGTGCGCTTACAGACACAAATCTCACATACACAAACGCCCAGACCCGAAACAACTATTTGTAGGCCATACACATTTTTGTTCCGTGTGGGAATCGAACCCACGACCCGTAGCGCAGAAGCCAATCGCTACAGCCACTGTACCAAATGCAAAACGTGTAGTCAAATGCTTTTAAATCTTCACATCGAGAACTCTAAGTCATTTTTATTCATTGGAATACAGATGACGAGGACAGGTATAATTAATTAAACATGACAATCGTTTATAAGTAAAAGTGATGAAGCTCACATACCCACTTAAAAACCCAAACCCGGAACCACTATACGTAGGCTTTTTTTTTGCAGTAAATCTTAAATAATTGGACATGCATTTGTTTCAAGAAAGCTGCAATAATAAAAAAACAATGCGTTTTAACGGCGACCTTTTCACACTAGTGTAAAACATTCCTAATAAGAGTATCCCTGGCTGGTGACGAGCAGCCGTTTCAGTACCAATCTCTAGCTGTAAGCGGTATAGAAATATTTTGATAAAAATATATTAAGGATCTATCATTATTTATCATTTCAGCTCGCAGCTGCTGGACATTCGTCTATGTGTCGCACAAATTGACCTGTCTGTTTTGGAGATTAAACTTCGATCGAAATTGACATAATTTGAAATTGAGAATTGAAACTTCTGCGACCTTTTTGAAATTCAAGGTTACATAAAAAATACGACTTGAAATAGCGTCAAAGTAATTTAGATTCGGACCAGGTGTAAGCAAAGCAGTTTGAAGTTTTAAATGTAAACTCAGCACTTGAAATAATATTCAAGTTTGATTTGGTTAATTAAATATTCTCTTGTAAAAGATACTCTACTAAAAGCCATAGAATAAAGTGATAGAGCCACTTTAGTTTTCAGACTTTGAGGCGAAGTTTTATTTGATTTGGAAACACTTTAATAAGTCATGAGATCTATCATTAAATCAACATACTTAAAGTTAATTTTAGATTTTAAAAACAAGTTTTTACGGTAAAGTTAAATACATAGGTACCTACTTGTCCAAGGAATTAAATGGCACTCTCTTTCGTCATCTTTACGAATTTCATTGTACTTGATTGTTGTTGTTTCGGACAGTTAAATAATAAAAATATAATCACCTAAAATAAATGAGCTGTGGGCCCGTATAGCACAAGAATGGAGCCCTGCGACAGCGAGACGGGGTCGCGGCAGAACGCGCAGAAGATGGCGGGACGAGTTGGATGCCTTTCTTGAGGTTTGGCATGATGCTGCACAGAATCGCAACAAGTGGAAGAAACAAAGGGAGGCCTTTGCCCAGCAGTGGGACAGTACAGGCTATTAATAATAATAAAAAATTAAATAATGACCTAAGAAAGACAGTTGGTGTAGTTTCGATATAAAAGTCAAATGATCTATACTCTTAATATAACATTACACAAATAAGACCCATTTTACCAACGAAATATAGACATAAGCAACATGTTTGCTCCCAGCAGGGATTTAACAGAGTATAGTAAGCTTTTATGAACCTTAACGGTCAATCAAGATTAGCTGAAACACTACATGAAGAAATGGCACAAAAAGTATTCATGCCTTGATAAGCCACTTTTGTCTAATGTAATACATTAGACAAAAGTGGCTTCCCACACATAAAATGGAGTGTAGTGCAGTGTCAACTTGGGAGAGGCTTATCCGCCTATTCACCGAGAACCAGCTTGATTGATCGATTACCTGAATGCAATGCACCCTGATTTTAACCAGGTGAACGTTGTTGTTGGTTAATTGTATTAATTATTTATGGTTAATTACGGTTTACTCACATGCATTTTTCGGGATTGCCCGACTAGTTTCGGACCCAAACGGAGCCCTTAATCATGATAGGGTTCCAACACCAGGGTAGGAAACAGTAATTAATCATAAATATGAATGTGTCTCACGAAAGTTATAATAAAAAAATTGTGTTAATCGTTTAATTACTCGAAAAAGTATTATTTTGTACTCTAGCAACATTTTCTGACAAGCCTTTTCCCAAATTTGTTGGGGCCAGCTTCCAGTCTGACCAGACGCGGCTGAATACCAGTGTTTTACACGAACCTACATCAGACCTCCGCAACCCAGTTACTGCGGGTAATGCCGATATCCTAAGGTCAGACCGGTTGGTAGACATTCGGGCTTCTGACTACACGTAACGACTGTCATAGAAATTCGTATGACACTCGGGACCGACGGTTTAACGTGGCACGGAGATCTCGATGTGTAACGAAGTGTCACCCATCCACGGCTTGACGGCAAACGCAGCTTAACCTTGCAAATCATATAATCCGCGCGGTTGTTAATTAGCCACGAGCCCTTCCACTCTAGCAACATCTGACTGGTGAAAAATGCATTGCAAAATTGTAATATTAAAGACGTCCATTGCTGGACATAAACCTCCCCTAAGAATGTTGGGGGGTTGCGAAACGCCCCGCTTGGAAAAACAGACATCTACTTAGTACCGAGTCAACGACCAAACGTGCAATGTGTGTCTCAGATTGCGAAAAATGGGTGTCCAGCTCAGCATGTCATCATCACCATCATTCAGCCGAAAGACGTCCACTGCTGGACATAGGCCTCCCACAAAAGGCGGGTCGGTGGATCGCTGTATGGTTGTTAAAGTACTCAGAGAACGCTGCTGCCCATCCTCTAGAGAATCCCTTAGTCGCCTTTTACGATACCCATGGAAAGAAATGGGGTAGTGCTATTATTTACGTCCGACGAAAAATATGTTAGAATAAATAAAATCGTTGGCAATCACTAGTCGTATACGACTTTAGAACGCAAGCTTTGTTCAGTCTGTTTAATCTATAACATGTCTAACTTTAATCATGATTAATGTTGAGACTTTGACAGGGATCCCAAACTGATATTAATTTTAATTTGTGACAAAAACTAACTTACCTCGCCGCCAAATTAATCAGGATTGCTAAAATATTTTTAATCGGGATTAGAAAATGTTTTGAGCAATTTCAATTTAGTAGTTTGTGGTTGTAATTTATAGTTGAACGCAACGGTTTATTATACCCTCAGAATACAGAAGTACTTTCTGTATTCTGAGATTATACCTATGTTCGTTATTATCGCTTTTGGATTTGAAAGAGCAATATTTTATAAATAATCTAGGTAAATCATAGCGTTGCATGATAATAATTATTCCAAAGCGGGCATAAAATTTCAATTTACCTCTATTTGACTGATGTTTCCACCACGTTGCACTGACCGTGGTCACGAGCAAGTACCTGCTTAAGGTAAATTCGCGGTTATTTCCATTTTGTTTTATTATGTAGATGATACTGAAATTGCTACTTTTGTTTGAAAAGAGTGTCCCGACGAGCACTAGGTACTTATTTTATAACATAATATCTATTGAACTCATTAATATACACAACGGCATTAAATACATTGATATTCTGTTTTACAAGTTGTTCAAAATGATAGCTTCGGCTTCTATTTGTATAATCAAGAATATACCTATATCTAAGCAGTTCGCTAAAAAGCAGACAGTTTTGAATACAAACCTCTGGTAGCATCTTATTTAAATCTCAAAGAAACACAAGCAAAACAAAATATTCTTTGAATGCAGCAAAATTTCTCATTCGAAAAGGAATCCGTGCTTGTTAAGGACGATACATGCAGAGTCGCAAGTGCGCGTCAAAACGTTAAGGGCATAAAATGTAAAAGAAAAAATAACGCAGAGGATCCTCGAGCCAGCAAAGAGTTCACCACCATGCATACAAATGCTCAGACATGTTGTGTCTACTTCAAGTCTTGACGCTGGAAGGTAATGTGCTGAAGAACGTGTCATACAGAAAATGTGAAAATTTTGATCTTTACTACCACGTAATCTAATAATGTTCTACCACAGAAAGTTACGTTGGTAATCAAAAAATGTGTACAATTTACGGGGATGAGTTGCTGTTTTTTTTTGAAAAAAATTGTATTGTACCTAAGTCGCAAGACAGTACGTGGGCCGAGGTACCTGAAAGATTTTAACCACGCCTTTCTAATGGTATTATGAGTCAAATGTTATGTCAACAAAAGTCCAATTCAGACTTTTTTTTTAATTTTTTGTTTTCTGAACATTATAAATCAATTAACTTTAGTAATTCCTTGTAAACAATACTTTAGGTTGAAATGGCAAAATTTATAAATTATCGTGTGAGTGGATAAGAAACTTCTCACTTTACAACCCTTCCCAACAAATAAGACGTATGGCGGGTGGAGTATACTTATGGTATCACAAAAGTCGCAACGCCGCGTTCATAGGACTTTACCATAGAAATTTTTCGAGTTGTCAATTTCCGTAAACAATGAATACCTACCTAATTCGAAAATTAAGATTTATTCAACAAACTACTAGCTTTTCTTCTCCAATTAGGCATCGGAATCGATGGTTAAAATCTTTCGGGTACCTCGCACTCACGGTGTATAAAGTAGCTACATCATCAAATTTTTAATCCTATCCTACTAACAATATTATAATTGTGAAAGTTTGTATGTTTGTGAGTTTGTGAATTTGAATGTTTGTTAATCAATCACGCCATAACGGTTGTTTAAATGAATTTTGGTGCACAGGTAGACCAAACCTGGATTAGAGCATAGATACTTTTTGTTCGGGTGCATGAAGTAGTTCCTCTAGGATGCGAGTGAAACCGCGGGCAAAAGCCATAATAATATAATTTATTACATTATTATATCGGGTATAAAAAGACCCTCAACGAAAACGAAAACCACGTATTCTACCCATCATTGGGTTCATTTTTTTCGAACAAATCATACCTGGGAAATCATTAGTTTTGGAGATATTGAAGGTCAAAGTACACATTTTTTTTTAGTTTTTTCCAAAAACGATTTCCAAGTCATAATACTAAACTTTCTTCCATACAAACATTATCAAAAATTTCAATTTTTCCTAACAATTACGCGTTTGAAGTTACAAAAACGCAATGAATATCAAACGCACACGACCGCCTTGGCTCGGCTGTGTGGTCGCTGCACGCATGCAAACGCACGGCATCGCCACAACCATAATTTGCGAGCTACAAAAAAAGCGTTTTTTTTCATTCCAAAAAATAAAAGTCGTTTCCCAGCAATTATTTTTGGTCCATGTAATTTAGTTTGATGTACAGAGTGCGTAGATTTCGGCTATGTGATGGGACTTTTTACACCCTGTATATTACTGTCGGTTTTTCTTCGGGGAGTGTGCGATGGAGCTGCACAATTTGATTCCGCCTGGCCCTTTCCATCATCGGACTACCAGACGTACAGCAATGCGCCATCGGTACATGGTGGACATCCCACCCATACGTACAAAGCATTTTACGAACACATTCATTATTCGCACTGCTAAGGAGTGGAATTCCTTGCCGGACTCTGTGTTTCCTGATAGTTACAACCTTGGGGTCGTTAAGTCAAGAGTGAATAGGTTACTTCTAGGCAATCGTGCTTCACCATCGACCACATCATCGGTTACCATCAGACGAGATAGTGGCCAAACGCGAGACTAAGGCTAAATAAAAAAAAATGTATCTCATTTTCTAACTCAATTCTTTATCAACATCAATACGTTTGCCGATGACAGATATATTTTTGAGTGGTCTCTCCGTCTTCTAATGATTATTTAGCGATCGTGACTTGATTGGCGCTGTCCCTTTGTTTTTGCCCCAATTGTTCCCACAGATGGCAGTGTGATGAATGGGCTAAGGGTCAATAGATGTCAACCACTGTCGGCTCTATTGACGTAGGAAAGTATTTACTTATTTGTGTGTGTTTAGGGGATAATGTAAGGAAGAAAGGGACGTGTCTGCCAGTTGAAAATAATTGCCAACGTCTAATGTTGTTGAATGGGTGATCTTTATCATTATTTTATTACTGTGCTTTGGATGTGATGGAGAAACCAAAGATATGAGAAGAAAAACATTGGAAACGTTTTAACTCATAAACAATAAAACAAAATTCTATATCTATTTCTGTTTTCATTACTGGAATAAGCACTCAATTTAATTTATGCTATGATGACATCGAAAACATTCAGCAATAACCAATATTCCAATAAACAAAATATTTTCAATAATAATTTACGATTAAAACATCCAAAGCAACGAATACAACATTTTATTTCAAAGCAATATTAAAATTACTTTTTTCTGAAAGAAATTGTTTACACTGGACTGTCCATGGAAATGATTTTTCGTGCCTAGGTAAATACTTAGCATTAAAATTATTTGTTGAGCAAACTGTGCAAAGGCGTCGGATAAGCGACGACCAACATCATACTACAGTATGCTTAGTGCGAGTGTCATACTAAAATTCGAGTGACGTTACGATCGCGTAAATCGAGGTTACATCAATCGCATCGACTATCGTTATTTTGCGAGTGTGAGATACTAATATATACAGCCATTCGTTTCGCGTTCACTCACCGTGACATGTGACGATTGGTGAACGAACGAAACGAACAACCGAACAAATCTTGGTAACCGGCCAAAATAAATTGACATTCGTATTTTGTGTTCCTAATAGAAACAACTGCCTATTCAAATTGTGGTGGTTATACAACGCAGTTGACGTTTTTGTATAAACAAGTTTGTGTATTTGTGATTTGTTTGCATAAAGTTTTTAATACTATTGTTAAAAATTAAGACTAAGCCCGTCCCAATTTGAAACGTTGGTGATATATATGGAGCAGTAAGTGTAATTTAAATAATTTAGTGTGTAGTGAACTTGATCCAATCTGTGATATGACTATAACTAAGTTTGTTACTTTTTAGGCATGGAGATCTAAGCAAATTAACTACTAATGCCCGAGGTAGGATAGCGAGCATACGGGATTGCGAGAAATTACTGCTTTATTGAACAGTGATGGTGCTCGTGCCACTAAACCACTGAGAAATGGAAGAAGGTTGGTCAAAAAGTTTATTGCTAACTCATTTTGGTTTAAACTGGGTATGGTGCTGGGGAATAAAGTGTTGGCTTCTTTGTATTGTTTAAGGCTTGGAGTGACTTCAAAAATAATACCTACCAAAAAAAAGCTGCACGTTTGCATCGAGCAGCTAGTGGTACTGGTGGTGGTGGTTATCATATTTAGAGCAGAGTTCTAAATCTGATGGGTTTGCAAGTAGCTACAGGCTTGGCAGTGGAAGAGGCTGGGTTGTCACAGGTATATTTTAAATTCTTACACCTATATTACATACATGACCATTACATTGCGGTATGTACCTGCATTGGTGTCTTATATATTGCATTCTCTTACAGGAAGTTCACATTCAGCCCAGTCCTAACAATGATGATGAACAAGGCATACTAACTCGCCATCACTTTAAAGAAAGTAAGTTGCCTAGAATATAACCAGGTTCTTAATAAATTGGTTACTTGTGTTTCCACTAATGTAATATGTGATCATATTACATTAGTGGAACCACAAGTGGAAGGTAAGATTTACCCTAAAGAGAGAACTTAAAGAAGAACTTTAAAGAAGACAAACTTTGCCTTTTGAAGACAGCAATTATTATTGAGAATATTTACCTAATTACTTTTATTATATTTTATAGAGACGGGCTTGCTCTCCCCAACTAGGCCGTCAACTCAAGATCGTGTTGGGCACGGGCTTGCTCCATCTGTGCAAACCACTCCTCGTCGTACGAGGAGAACTCGAGGTTCACCTCATAGACGAGCGAGGGCAGCACACACTGAGCAGAGCAAGCAGCACAACACTTTCTCCAAGCTGATTCATTTTGGAGAAATTTCAATGAACAGCAGCACAGAGATAACATCGAATTGAGAAGAGAGCGGAATCGAATAAGGGAGGTACAGGCTCAGAGGGACTGGCAAGCAATAGGCACAAGAGTTGTAATTGTTTTGGAAAAACTAGCTGATTTATTGTAAAGATTAATTACAAAAAATCATCTATACAGTATTTATCAGCTAGGTTCCTATTAATAGAGAAATAATATAATAGAGGCCCAGCCGTAGGACAGTAATAATAATATAACATGCTGGTATGATTGTTATTTTATTTAAAATAGCTTTATTAGACACTCCACTCAGCGACACAGAATCGCGCTTATCTTGCATATTCTAATCGCGATAACAAAAGCTAAATGTTTGCAATGTTTGTTTCTCATGATGGTACAAAAACGTTTACATTTAGTCCGAGAGGGCAATTCATTATGTTTGAGTAGGTACACTATGGAGTCACTTTAATTTTTTTGTGGAATTGTGTCACTTGTGTGATTTATGACGTTATTCCACTTGATGCAATTTACCTTCTACAGATTGGAGTGTTTTCCTTGATACCTGTTTATGTTACTTTAAATGCTGAAACTATGATGAAGTCCGAACTCCTCTGTAAATTATCATGATCGTAATTTCGGACTTATACCTATTGGCATTAACTCATCTTATGTTTTCCTTGGACACATGGTAAATGTTGCAAATTAAATGCTACCAAATGATTAGAACCAAATGAGTGATTATATTATGCTTAACTAAAGCAGGTGTTATGTGTGTGGAGATTTTATTTGTGTTTCTCATGTCTGGAACTATAACTTGTTATTATTAATTACTAGAGGTCGCCAGTAGCGGCTTCGCCCGCGTGGATGTTGTTTATTGCGTATTCCGCGTTTTTCTCTTCTATAATATGCATGTATTATATATGTAAACTTTCCTCTTGAATCACTCTATCTATTAAAAAAAACTGCATCAAAATCCGTTGCGTAGTTTTAAAGATCTAAGCATACATAGGGACAGACAGCGGAAAGCGACTTTGTTTTATACTATGTAGTGATATTGTGTAAATATTTATCTAATATTTAAAGTGTTATAAAAAAAATCAAAATAAAGTTCCTGGTTTGAACCATAATTTTAAGAAAGAATGATTTTAATAAAAGTATTGCAACCTTAGTATTTGGTGTTTTAATATTGTTCCTCTATTATAATATACTAGCGGCCCGTCCCGACTTCGCACGGGTGACATTTATTTTTTAAATATAGCCTATGACACTTACAAATAACGTGGCTTTCTATTGGTAAAAGAATTTTCTAAATCGGTTCAGTAGATCCAGAGATTACCCCCTACAACCTCACAAACTTTACCTCTTTATAATATTAGTATAGATTAAATTAGCTTAGCTTCATTTTACAATGAGCTCACTAGGTATTTATTCTTACAAATACCTATTCTAAACTTAGAAATGTTTAGTATTATTAATTTTACTTAGTAGGTACCTATGCAGTGTGTAATGTTACATAGGCAGTTGCTGTATATAAAAGTACCATAGGTATTCAGCAGCATCAAGTTAGATTGGAAGCCCAACCTAACATAGTTGGGCAACCCTTAAGGCTTACCTAACTATATTACTTAGTACCTATGCAATGTGTAATGTTACATAGGCAGTTGCTCTATACATATAAAAGTACCATAGGTATTCAGCAGCATCAAGTTAGATTGGAAGCCCAACCTAACATAGTTGGGCAAACCTTAAGTCTTACCTAACTATATTAGCTCTCGGCACAATAACCTGACGGCAGCCTTAGGAAGCCTATATCTTCTCTTAAATTCAGCCTCCGAAATGTCTCTTAGCGGATTGCTTAAGTTACGTGCTCTTGCACGACCAATGGGCGATAAATTACGCTAATTTTGTGCTCTCGCGATCTCAAACAACCTCCAAGGGAAATACATACGAGATGTCATTGTAATTTTTATTCACAATATGAAATTAAATTAAATTACTTTGTTATTTCACAACTCTCACGACGATCTCACCACAAAATCTTACGTGACAACTTTTCACGCTCACTAGTGACGGAGTTGACTTATTCGAGCTGTCAAAACTGACAAAATTGTAACCTACACTCGCGATAAACGTCAAAACGTTATCGATGTGCTCGAAACGGTCCTCACTTTCGAGTGTGACTCACTTGTCACTATCGACGACGTAAATTTTAAAACTAACACTCACAAAATTTAGTTCTCACGTATGACGCTAGGCGGCGCTTACCTAGCGCCATACAAATTTGCGTAAAAGTTAACGCGCTCGATTCGTAAAAAAAACTCACACTAAGCACACAGATATAGTGAAGAAGTATAACTATCAACAGGTTTAAAAAAAAACGTTTATTTGACAGAACCGAGACACATTACAAAGAGATAGAACGTAAATATGAGAAAACGTTGTGTAAGGGCTGATTTTTCAATGGACAGATAACTTTTATCTCAGGAATAAATATTACGGTTTGACATATTTTCTGTACAAAAGCTGTCAAATCGTTAAACTTATTCCCCAGATAAAAGTTATCTGACGATTGAAAAATCGGCCCTTAGTAAATAAATACCTAGTGAAAGGTTTGCTTTTCTTTTGCGAAAATTTTCCATCACGCTAAATAAAAGTATTAAAAAAACAGACATTTACTTAGGCTCAGTTGTACCAACTAACTATAACCATACCATGTTTACGTCAAATTTGTACTAGGGGCCAATTCGACTAATGTACGATTTCCACCAACCGGACCACGCAGGGGCGCAGCGCAGCGCGTCGTAGCGGATGCGCGAGCACGCGCCAGTAGCCGACCGCGTCCGCCCGACGGCTACAATCTGCTGGAACCCGGGCGCATGCGCGTGCGTGCTCGCATATCCGCTAGTATGCTCTCAGCTACTTGAGTGATTCAACTTGCGGCGGTCGCCGAGCGGAGCCGACTGGACGTGACGACAGTCGACCACCACCGTCCACGTACGCGAGGAGCCGAACGGCTGCCGCGGTGTCCGAGCGCAGCCGACCGGCTGCCGTGGCATACGCGCGGATCTAACCGAGTTCCAAGCAGTGTAAATTCCATGCAAATACGAAACTTTACCATTGTATAGAAGCCAGAATTTCCTTTAGCACAGTGTGAAATGCGCTCCGGCGCGTCCCGTCGCGGCCGTTTGGTGGAAATCGTACATAACAAAATTGTTGTCAAACGCAAACGAACCACAACCGTCAGTCAGTTTTTGTTTACGAAAACTGACAAAATGATTGGTTTTTTATCGTGTCAAACAATTTTGACAGCTTTTGAAATTGAAAACTGTCTGAATGAACGGTTCTGCCATGGTTCGGTTGCGATTTATTTTAGGAGAATTGGGCCTCTGGTTTGACAGAAATTTTGGTATGGTTATGTAGCAGTGGCGAAGGCTCCATACAACTCAATTCCTATCGGCTTCCCTTTCGAAACGAATAGTTACTGGAAATCACGCATCACACTTGAGCAAGGTAAGCATTTTTTGGTCCGGCTTCCCTTTTAAGAAACTTCACCCTACGCCACTGTTATGTAGGTATGGTAGGTGACTTTTTGTTACCCAAGTCGAATGCTATGAAGATATTATATGGGAGTGCGCTCACTATGGTGACATTACGGTGACAATTATATATTTTCCATATTTTCATAGAATTCGACTTGGTAACAAAAAGTCACCGTGACAAAAATCACAATGAGCGCCCGGCCTTAGTACCCAGTCAACGACCAAACGTGCAATATGTATCTCAGATTGTGAAAAATGGTGTCCAGCTCAGCATAATTATGGCCAGGTACACCTGACGCTGGTATTCTGCTGTATTCCTTGTTGTGACATACGAATGTCGATAGAATAGACTCGTAAGCTTATTTTATCTGTGATAGCTACTAACATACGGAGGGTCTACTATGCAAATTGTGAGGTCTTTGTTTCATTATTGGTGAAGATATTAGAAGAGTTAATTTTAATCAATAACGCTCGGAAAATCACAGGAATTGGCAATAGGCATGTTGATAGCATCAATAAATTGCAAATCTAATTAGTCCACCAGTTAGAGTTTTGAAAAATAATGGACACGTATTTGTTTTTGTTAAATCTATGAATATTTTTGGAAAGATAAAACACATGAAAACTCGAGAGTGGGGCTTGTGACGTCAGAAGCAAGTAAAAATTGTACCTACCTGCTTGTGACGTTTCGCTAATTTTAAAAGTGTCGTACCTTCGTAAATTTTGGTTTACGTAACAAAAGAAAAAAATGCGGGTCAAATATTTTTTGATAATCTAACTGACGGACTAATTCGATTTTTTCAGTCAAATACCCTATTAGTGGTTGTATAGTTATCGGTTAGTAGTAATTGTAAAGTGTGACTATAAAGGCATTGTTAGTGCCTCGCTGTGAAAAAAACATGGTATTGTTTGCTATGAGTTCGTAACTAAAAAATTTCTTTGTTTTCTTCTTTTCTTTTAGCTTGGGAAGACAATATTCCTTTATTACTTACTTGCTTACAGACACAGATCTTCACACATGTACAAATGCCCAGACCCTGAACAATATCTGTAGGCCATACAAATATATGTTCCGTTCAGAAATCGAACCCACGACCCGTATCGCAGAAGCCAATCGCTCAGTGCACCAAACGAGTCGTCAGAACGGTTTTTAAACCACTCCGAAGCTTTGTTAGGACAGAGTGATAATTCGTTTGGCACTGTAGCTTAGTTTTCTGCGATACAGGTGCGGGATTTTTTCAAAATGGAATGAACAAAATTGTACGAAATACCTAAATAAAATCACGTTTGTTGTATGGGAGCCCCCTTATATATTTATTTTATTCTATTTTTTAGTATTTGTTGTTACAGCGGCAACAGAAAACAAAAAAACAGAAAATATCAACTGTTTAACTATCACGGTTCATGAGATGTAGCCTGGTGATAGACGGACAGACGGACAGCGGAGCCTTAGTAATAGGGTCCCGTTTTACCCTGTGGGTATGGAACCCTAAAAAACAGTGTTCTTTTTAATGTAATTAAAAAGGAACATTGATTGATTGATTTTTGGTCACATTGGACTACTGTTTTCAACGTTATGTACAAAGGGAAGGTCGCGCACTGATTTATTATTCATGTTCTAGTTAATTTCACCCAACCCGTGTAATTAATTTCCTGTGGTTTTACAGATAAACACAAACATGGATTATAATCAGAGGAAGCGTTGCCTTGTGTTTGTCTAACACTTTTGATGTAAGCTATTAAAATTATCCTGTTTACCGTTTACGCTTTGGTTCAATCTACTAAACTCGAGAATCAATCATTACTTCATATCGTCTACTTCCGTCGGTATAATTATTAATTTTGGCGAAATTTCGACTTATGAAGCAACTCGCGATTATCATAATTGAAAAGCCGAATTGTTTTTTATAATCTTATATTTTGTTACTGATTTTTCATTGATAAAATGGTCTTCATTTTAACTGAAATAAAAAAACCTAATGAAAAACTAGTCGGGCAATCCCGAAACATGCACGTGAATAAACAGTAACTAATCTTATATACTAATGAAAGACGTTAAATTTTTAGTCATAATAATTTAATATGAATGCTAAAAGCTAGATGGCAGTAACAGAAGCACAAAACTAAATACGTACTCAATACATTTTCGGGAACATAGGTAGTACTTGAATGAATCAATTCTTTATTTGGTCCTCGTAACTCGTGACACACAAGTCCCGTTTAAAATATTAAAACAGGTTTCTGTAGAGCCGAGGATGAATACTGAAATCTCACAATGTTAAACCTAGAATAAAATAAACGTTAGAGATAAGACGCAAGAAGAATGAATAAATAAACATTAGCGGTTTTGCCTCAGAGCAAGGTTTTGTACGCGTACAAATGACAAATGAAAATAATCTTCTTTAAAAATGCTCTGAAATAACACCAGGTTCCAGCCAATAGGAACCTTTTGAATTTCTGTTCTAATTTCTGGATTTCACTGTCGTAACACAGCCCACAAAAGCATAAAAACTTTTAATCCTACATACGACAGATTATTTTTGGTTAAGCTATGCTGGTGTATAGAATAGAGGTTTGTTCATCTCGAAAACGAAAAAATAAGTTTATAAAAACCCTTTGTTTAAATTCCGTTTGTGTCTCCATTTCATTCCTATGAACCACAGACAAAATTTAAACAAAGCCAGCATCGTAACATAATCGTGTAACGCCAAAAACATTCCACTACCGTTCTCTTCTCAGTGTAAGAGTCTGTCTCGCTCATTATCTGTGACGCCGATTCCTTTTCTGAAAAAAAGCTTTCAGTCGCCAGTCTCACACACGATGTGAAGGCCTCTCAAAAATTCATCGCCCGTCTACGAACCCTGAATGGGTTCCGCAGGCGGGGCCGACTTGCCGTGCCCGGTAATCTACTTAATAAGTAATCTTGTAGCTCTTACCTCTGTTAAGTTGGATAAGAATCCTGTTTTCTTTGTTTGATATTATGCTGGTATGTTGCTTTTTAAGACTATTTTAATAGTAATGAGTCGTGTGTGTAACAACACGACTCATTACTATTAAAATAGTCATTTGTTTAGGTACCTATGGATAAGGTAAAATGTTGTTATAGTGACTACAAGGTGCCTTCACACACAACCTCTTCAGGGGTCACTGTACTCATCATTATGAACAACTTTTACTATGGGACTAAGACCCAATTTCACCATACTCTGTTAGTTATTAATGTACTGTTAAACATTTTAACAGACTGTTTAACTGTACATTGAAATTGACATTGACAGCTTAACGGAACGTTAACAACTAACATTGTATAGTGAAATTGGGTCTTAACCAGAAATCGCGAAAAGAGCAGATTTTTTTTTCGCGATTTCAGTTTTAGTCCCATAGTAAAAGTTGTTCATAATGATGAGTACAGTGACCCCTTAAGAGGTTGTGCGTTATTTATGTTACACCTTGTATATTATTAATTACATCTTAATGACTTCTCTTCTCTAAATTTCATAAATTGAAGTCGCTTTTGGCGTCTGTCTGCTTGTCCGCTGAATTTTTTTAAATGAGTACTTAGATTTTAATGCCGTTTTCATCATAATTAAGGGAATTTTCTTCCGGAAGGTTTTGAGCTATAAATAGTACCCGAGCGACGCCGCAGCGGGTCGCTACTTACCTATAATTAGATTGCATATCTTTGATAAAAATACCACCAAGGCAACTCATGGGACCAAAGGTTTTGCAAAATCAGTTTCCTGTACCTACTCAGAAGTATACTAAAGAATTAGTTGTATCTACGCGCTAAGGATAAAACGAAATCTAAGCCCAAATTACTTGACAGAAAAATAGCTTAATAAACCTACCTCTGCTTTCTGAATTGAGAATTCGGGATAAGCAATTAAGTAGTATTTGAGTACGGAGTTGTCAAAAAAATGCTTTAAAATCCGTCATTTTTTTGACAACTCCGTACCCAAATGTTAGTGAAGTACTGCTTATCCTAGAATTCTCAATTCAGAAACCGGAGGTTACACTATCAAGTCACTCATACAAAACATTTTTACTTAACACACTCGCAAATAATATAACCAACTCAAGTACATTAATTTCATTATCTACTCACGTTTCCACGCTCAGACGTATAAACAGGGTGTGTAATCAAAAAATGTAAAGTGCTTATACGTGATACAATTACTAGCCGAGTAGACAGCGTTGACGGGATAACATAAGAGATTAAAAGTTTGTTACAACTCGACGTAAGGTAAAAGTTACGAGCATTCTAACTTTGTTTGTGGTTTTTACGGGAGGATGAATATCATTTTTAGGAAATTCATCCTTATATTTTATAAATAATATTATGTAGATAGTTGAATTTGGTGTCACTTTAATCTGTTGAAAAATGTCCAAAGCAAAAAGCAAAACCGGGGTTCATGATTCTGATTACTACAAAATGGTACCGATTCTGTTATGGACAAACTAAACTTAATTTAGGCTATTGCCATCTTTTTCACTTTAATAAAATAAGAAAGAGACATACGTAAATAAGAGCTGTCTTTAGTTGAACTAAAAGTTCCATACAAATTTAGACGACATTTAAAACGTGTTGACTAAAAACACGGTGAAGTTCAAGGCGTAAACTAATTTGACATCTCTAACTTAGTTGTTGTCTATCACCGTCCTTTTCTCGCGCTGTCTGTTAGTAAAAGAGAGCAATTGTCTAATTTTAGTTTAGTTGGTGAACAAACAAAACTTTAAAAAAAGTAAAAACCGACTTCAAAAAAAACTAAACGGAGTATAATAATTATCATTTAATGAAACTACCAGTTTCAGAAGTCGGTGCATTCAGTTTGTTTCAGCGTAGAACACCGACTTCTGAAACTGATAGTTTTATTAAATGATAATTATTATACTCCGTTTAGTTTTTTTTGAAGACGGTTTTTACTTTTTTTAAAGTTTTTTTATTTTATACTTTTTAGTGCCACAAATTACAATTACAATAGTGTACAAATTCTCGGACCAGCACTACAACTAGAACGTCGTCTACATACGATTTGCGTATTTTTTTTGTTTTTGTTGAGGTTTTCAAAAAGTGCTGAATCCATTTCAATAAAATTTATATGGGACCACCTCTGAAGTATGGCCTACTAAACAAAAAAAGAATCATCAAAATCCATTCATAATTGGCGGAGATATCGCGTAACAAACATACAAAAAAAAAACAAAAAAAAACATTCAGACGAATTGAGAACCTGCTCCTTTTTGAAGTCGGTAAAAAATGCAAGAGTAGATAGCATCTATTTGCATTAAAATCTTAATAAAATTTAAAATATTACAAACCAGGAGTCATATTAGTCTTAAGTACATTAATCCCTTAAATAGATTACTTTTCAGGAGGCAATCTTATTCAATTGGTAAGTCTTTTCGTGCACGGTCACTTACGATGGTCCTGCATAATCAACTTATAATACCTCCCAGTGAAATATTACCCGATTGTACAGAATGAGAATCAAACAGTTCCGCGTCAGCAACCACTATGGTTTTTTCACTACGAGTATGTTTCTAGTCAACCTAGAAAGTTATGTTGTAAAGTACTAGTGGTAAATTGTGATTGCAAAGAATACAAGTGAAACTCACAACAAATAACAAACATGGTATATATCCCGTTCTAAGTTCTAATGTTTGTAATACAAGTGAAGGTTGAAAGGCAAAAGAATATTCAAAAAACAGGGGTAAGTTTCAACTCTATGTATACTGGTAAAAAAGATATAGTATTTCGTCATCGCTCCAACTCGTAGCTACGAAACAGTTCCACGTTGCAGTTTTAAAGTCACCGACTGTGCAATGAATACTTGAAATGCAATCTATACCAAGTTCTCAGCATTTGCTTTCATAGCTTTTTCAAGTCATCTACTTGAGTAAACCCGAAAGCATGTATTCGTGGTAGGAAAACAGCTCTACAGAAATCAGGTATACATAACGTGACCATTATTTTTTCCCTCAGTGCGGGACGTCTGCAATAATATTTTTTTATAAGAATAAAACACACATTTAGTATGAAAATTAAAAAAAAAAAATACCTAAGAGTAATTTGCTTTAAAATAATTATCAGCTTTTGTTTAAATACAAATAGGGATAATGTTAGCATGACTTGTTGATGTTACTTGGTTAGCAAAATGTTTTCTGATGCAACAAAATTAAATATGCGCCCGTTTTATATTGAATTCATTTCCACGGATTGCCTTTTTTCAAAGCGGGACATTTACGTGTTTTTGGGGACAGCGGGACACATAGGTCAAAATAAACTTTAAAAAAAAGTATTAACCGACTTCAAAGAAATACTAAATGGAGTAAAATAATTACCATAATATAAAATTAACAGTTTCAGAAGTCGGTGGCTTCTATTTGCTTCAGTGTAGAGTTGCACCGACTTCTGAAACTGTTAATTTTATATTATGGTAATTATTTTACTCCATTTAGTATTTCTTTGAAGTCGGTTTTTACTTTTTTTTAAAGTTTATTTTTTATTAAATACGTTTTAGTGTCATAATTTTAACCCCCTCCTTCATAACCCTTCTTTTTGGCTTTGACGTAGTCGGGCATAAAAAGTCCTTTCCAATGATACCTTACACGATATAATGAAAACATTCCAAAGGGGGGGAGGGGAGGACACGCACCCCCTCCTCTTTTCAAGTAGTCAGTTCCCAACAGCAAATATAAACAAAGCAATATTAGTAACTAGCTGTGCCCGCGACTCCGTCCGCGTGGAAGTCGGAAAACAACATTGTGTCGCAGCAACTAAATAATCCATTTATTATAATAATAGACAAAGGTGTCCCACTAAGACACTTATATCTTTTGAACCATTTCTTTATGTAGAGTTTCAGCTCCTCTTGATTGACCGTAAAGATTCATAAAACCGTAATACTAAAAACGTGTTGCTTATTTCTATACATTTCCTTGCTAAAATGGATTATAATTGAATATTGATACTTTTATTGAAGATGTAACAAAACCATATCGCGATACAAAAATAGCTACAACGCTGTCTTGTTACAATCTGCGAACTAAATTATGATTTCATTCGAGGTGTGGTAGGTATAGAAAAGAACTTTAAATATTTAAAAAAAAACGTATAGAAGACTTCATTTAATTTTAATAAGTTATAAATAGGTAGGTACTGCTTTCAAAAAGTCTGATCTGGAAATCGAACCAACACAAACGCGAAAAAACATCATCTATATTTTTATTTCACCAATCGATATGATCGCTTCAATAAACATAATGCCTGAAATTGATGGAAGACCATAAAAACTAACATTAAGTAGTTACCTACCTAACTTAGGTACATTTCAATTCAAACACTTATTTGTTGTTACTTCTTATTTCTTGCACTACCTTCAATTTAAGACAGTGTGTTTGTTGGAGAGATTTGATCCTTATTATTGACCTTATAGATATCTATCAACAGGTGCCATAATATAATACCGGATGGTACTTAAAGCTTTGTCAGTTCGATTCCCGGTTCAGGCAAAAAAATCAGTAAAAGGTAATTACTTACTTTAAAAAAAAGTGAAATGAAGTTTCCTTTGAGTGAAATTTGCTATTTTTAATATTTAAAGCACTTTCCCTCCATGGCCATGTCTTTGGAACATTACCTAAAGCTTAAAAAAACTCAATTAAATAAACTTAATAAAACGACGGCGACAGGCTTTGAATAAATCTGACAATAATGAACAAAATAAAATAAAATATAGAAAAACATTCCAAAAAGTACATTGAGTAGATAGAATGATTACGAAATACTAAATTTCAACGAAAGCACTGGGTGAGCGCTTTCCTTGCAAATAATCATGGCCACCGATTTCAATTTGAATTTGGACCTTATTTTCGGCATCAGCATTCCCAAAAAGTATGAACATTCAATGAACAAAAATCCTACTATTAGTCCAGATCATGAATTAATTTTATTGTGAACAGCAATAAGAAATTGACCTAATAAATTCTAAATAACAATATCTTCGTATTTTTTTTTTGTAAAAGCTTAATTCCTTCTTCATAAGGATAGCATTTCATTAAACCTTTCGTAGACTGAGAATAGGTACCAATTCAACAATGAATATTAGGTAATTTGTGGTTATTCGTAGTAAAATATTTCCTCCCAACATTATTTGATACACGTAACGCCATCTATTGAAAATAAACTAATACATGCTAAGTTCTTCTAGAAAACTTAAAATTCGCATAATAGATTGCGTGAACCGATTGCGATGAAACAAAAACCATATGTTACTTGGAGATAAGCACAATATATGTTTATAAAAGTCAACAGCATTGGGTCAGTTGTTTTTACGTGATGCTTGAACAAACAAACAGATAAACAGACAAACAGACAAACCAACAAACAGAAGAAACAAAATACAAAAATGTTAAAAATGGGTTCTTTTGGTTATTTTTTAACACCCCAACCATGTTTTTTCAAAATATTTGCTATGAACAGATACGCAAAGTCTACAGATTTGATAAATGTATAGAAGATATTGATTATTTGCATATCTTTTGAATGCGTGAACCGATTGCGATGAAACAAAAAAAATATGTTACTTGGAGATAAGCACAATATATGTTTATAAAAGTCAACAGCATTGGGTCAGCTCTTTTTACGTGATGCTTGCATAAACATGCAAACATATTTTTAATCTTTACTTCCCTAGATGGCGTTGGCGTCGAATTAGATCGCGCTATGGTTTCGTTACCGCGCGATTTATAAGTTCTAGACAAAAATTTCTTAATTAGTTCTAAACCACGATTTTGTTATATGTATAGATTTGAGAATTTTGCTTTGATCCGATGAGGAGTTCCGTTCCATATCTCTGAAGTTCATGGTCTGATCATAACAAAATTTAAATGGGACCAATCGGGAAGTATACCCTTTCGAACAAAAAAAGATTTTTTCAAATCGGTTCATAAATGACGGAGATATGAGGTAACACACATAAAAAATAAAAATAAAAAAAATAAAAAAAAAAATACAACCGAATTGAGAACCTCCTCCTTTTTGAAGTCGGTTAAAAAGCGGGACTGTCCCGCTTTGAGCGGTCTTGACCAAATTTTGCAAATTGTTCGTGTACCGTATACGGTACACGAACAATTTGCAAAATTTGGTCAAGACATTAGTCATCTGATGCCCCGTTCCTATGGTTAAAAACGAATCGTTTTGCTGACTAATGGTAGTCTTTTTTATTGCCAAGTGAGGCATTTAAATATACTGGTAAGCTAATTTTCCTCCTGCCAGGGTTGCGGGATTTGTTCGAAAGAGTTACCGCGGCCCTGGAACGCAAAGGGCATTAGGAGGAACAGGGATGGGTTTTAGTCAGTAAGAGTCTGACACTCCCTTCTAGTCCATTCCAGTCGTTTGATGATATATTCCGTGTGGTGCCGGACGTAAAGAATAGCACTACCCCATCTCTTCCCATGGGTGTCGTAAAAGGCGACTAAGGGATTCACTAGAGGATGGGCAGCAGCGTTCTCTGAGTACTTTAACAACCATACTGCGATCGCCAACCCGCCTGCCAAGCGTGGTGATTATGGCAAACCCCCCCAAGATGACTTGAGGGAGGTCTATGTCCAGCAGTGGACGTCTTTCGGCTGAATGATGACGATGATTTGCAGTAATTAAAAAAAAAAAGAAAAAAAAAGTATAACTAACGTACGGGAGGGTCTACGAAACTATGGGGTCTTTGCTTTGTTATTGGTAAAGATACATGAGTCGAAATATTTAAGCAATAACATTCGGTAAAGCATAGGACTTTGACTGTCTTTGGTAAAACCATATTTTAGTAGAAGATATCTTTGGACTGGGTATATTTCACAAAACGGAGATACGAGTTCGTTGATATTTAGGTATAATACGTAGCTACAAAACAAGCTGTCGCATTGTATTCCTCATTTCAAATACAATCATAATTCGAGACGTTTCATCATAAATTACGTCGCTTCAACCTTATGTCGAACTGTATGCAAACGAGTTTTCTTTTTTCATACGACACCGCAGCAGATTTTCATCCGAAATATGCGCGAGTCTCACACGGGGCCCTCAAAAATTCAACGACGCGAGACCGTCGTCGGCTTATTCTGTTTGTTTTAGTTTTACTCCACAAAAACAGGTGCATTACTATAATTACTAAAACAAAAAAGAAAAGTTAACTCAAGGGAAATGCACTAATACGATGCTAACACTTGGCATGCTCTGCATTAAAAAATAACACTTGAATTTAAAATAATTTTGATACTTCCTCAAACATTTACAGCAGTATATCACAAACCTCTATTTGACATCATCATCATCATCATTTAGCCGAAAAACGTCCACTGCTGGACATAGGCCTCCCCCAAAAGGGGGGGTTTGCCGTAACCGCCACGCTTGGCAGGCGGGTTGGCGATCGCAGTATGGTTGTTAAAGTACTCAGAGAACGCTGCTGCCCATCCTCTAGAGAATCCCTTAGTCGCTTTTTACGACACCCACAAAGAGATGGGGTAGTGCTATTCTTTAAGTACGGCACTACACGAGACTACACTCACCGGCATAATTAGCGGAACGTTTTTATTTTTTACATTTTTTTATTATACGGTACTGCTATTGCTATGACGATTTTTATAGTCAAAAGAACCTACAATTAGGACTTGCATGTTGAAGAAAAATTTGGTTTTCCTAAGCGATTAGAGGTAAATTAGGCCCAGTTTTGATTTTACAGAGATTTTGCCCTTTTGTGTTTTTGATCGGAACTTTGTTTTATTTAGGTACTGGTGGTTTGGCGTTAGTGTATTCATTGCATTTGGAAAATAAACATTGCGTAGAGGCTGAAATAAGTAATTTACCTGTGACAAAATCTACGAGGGATGTTACAGTGATCGATGAAAGTCAAACCTATCGTACAGTAAGTTAAGCACTGGGTGTATCGATATTAGTCATTCCTCGCAATGCCCATCGGTACAAGCAGAAAGGATGTTTCATTAGAAGATGAAAATAATGCAGAAATCAAGGAAAAACCGCTTCTGATGATTGGTTTATGACAGTTCAAACCGGTCAAGGCTCTGAAAAATTGGCGCAATGCTGCTATTCGGACCTGTAGCATCCTGAAGGTGGTCCGTATTTTGCTTGTGAGTATGCGGGAAGAAAGGCAACGCCTCATTGAAAGTAATCTGATGTCTAACGCGACTGCTGAATGTCCAAAACGTGCTGTAGGTCATCGCATAGTGAAATTAAGTTTTGCTCAATAACACCGAGATCGGACTAAGGAGTTAGAAAGAGATTTTTTCTCAGGGGCAAGCTGTTTTTTGATATACATTTTTTGGATGGGAGGCATAGGATATGGATACGTCAAGAGAATCACTTTGAACAATCAAATTTTACAAGAATGTGCCTTATACTGGAATTCTCCAGTAATGGTCTGGGATGTCATTTGTTTTAATCGCACACGGAGTTAGGCATTATTGAAGGAGGTTTACTGGCTGCTTATTTTTGCAGGATAGACATCTTAGAACCTCATGCGATGCCACTTGACGAATTATCAGACAAGAAAAAAAAATATGCACGATTATGTGTGGCCGGACTGGGTATTCGTGGTCCGCAATTTCATATAAGATGTTGTAATAACCCACCAGGGTCGGTCAACGTGGACCACGGACATGAGTCCAATAGAATATGACTTGGCCTTGACGGCAAATAGGGTTAGAGAAAAAAAACCAGCCATCCAGAAACATTAGAGGATTAAAAAGTGTTTCATGGGAGTATGGGGACAATTTGCCTTAAGAAAAGATAATGGATTAAATAATTGGATGGAAAAACATGTCATAATACTGATAAGAACCCTAGCAGTACAGAAACGGTGATAAAACAAACAAAAAAGTGAAATAAATAGCAAATTCATTATTCCAAAAAATATGCGCCGAAAATTACATAATGGATATTTTAGCAAATTAAAGATTTAAGTTGCCAAATTCAATTAAATGATTATTGATTATTTGTCCTTTTAATGCATTTAACCCTAATTATAAAATATTTAAACAAAAACATTAATGTACAATACAAAATTATGGAAAAAACACGGTTTTTTGTTGCGTTCCGCTAATTATGCCGGTGAGTGTATTTGACATACTCTTCTCCAAAAAGAAGGCGTGGTTCATAGTCACCCCGCAAAACATGAGTGCCCACTCACATGTTTAGCGGTCGCCCGACCGTGATTTTCGATAAATATGGATAAATACTTTGTGTAAATACTTTGTGTAAATACTTACGCGGCATCCTACGTGAGCGATCTAGAAGCGACGCGAAGCGGCGCGAAAACAACAAACAGCCGATACCTATTGAAGTGGCCTACGTGACTAAACGCACATGGAGTACGGTGTGGCGCAGCGTGAAGCGAAGCGAACGCGATCAGTTGGCTTGATATTTTCGGTTGCGGTGCCGTGCAGTGCTACTGAATGACGGCGGGGCGCGGCGGGCGGTTCGCGAGCTTGTAGAACAAAGCCGCCGCTTCGCAACGCATCGCATTGAATTCGCGTGTCACCACATCGGATCGCTTCGCAATTCGCGTCGCTTTGAACCGCCTACGTAAGACGCCGTGTTATACGATGACAACACTTAAATAAACTAAATAACTACTTTAATTGCTAAATATCTTCTCTTTACTGAATAGCCTTACCTTAATCGGTACCTTACCTTACCTACCTTAATGAGCAAAGGCATCTCAACTGTACACTGATAATATCAAAGGGAATCTGGTTTGTTTTAACGACTCAGAGGTCAAATGGCACGCGTAGTATGTACATAATCCGGCAACTCCCCATATTATTATGGATAAAGGAAATTGGTCGAGCATTTGCTAATGAACGCATGGCCGAAATTGGGCTAAACGAACCCTCGGCATACTTATGTAATGACATTTAAGATTTTCTGCCTTTTCCTAGTATAAGCAATATAATTATTTGCAAAAATATTAATGAAGTAGCTCACTAGCCCCCAGATTCAGAACCTTTTCGATAAGCAGTTGTCGAGCGATTCGGTTTATCTCGTTCCGTCTACGATTCTCGTAACGAGAGAAAAAGAGATGGCTTTCCGAATAGTTCGACAACTGACTAATCGAATCGTTCTCAATCAGGGGGCGTACAAAAAGTCCAAGCTTCCAGTGGTAGGTTAGAGCTTCAGAAAGGAACCTACAAATAAGCACTTGTCTCACCGCCGACGATGAGCGAGAAGCTAGAAACTAGAAACGAGTTGGCGAGCAGCGAGAAGCGAGTGTGTAGTTCCGATAGTTTTATTGCTGGGCTATAAGCGAGTGTGCGAGTGCGACGGGCGATTACTCGCACCACTCCAAAATTACCGCTGTTTGGTCTCTCAGCGTGAGTTCTGACCACCAAGCGAGCATCGTTGAGCAAGTATCTCTGAGCGAGTATTATCTTTGATAGCTCTTATCGCTCAGCGACAAACTAGTGGAGCGAGTCCTCGCCGGTAGTGTAAACAGTCAGCGATCAACTATTAATATGTATGACGGCGCGTCGAGAGAATTGGCTTGACGACGCCAAACTTAATTGATTCCTGGGCGAATGACATCTACCAGATGACAGCTGCCAATGTCAACTTGACGTAACACCGGGGACTGGGGAGGCGGCCCGCAAAAAGCTAGACGGATAACGTCAGAGCTATCGATCAAAACCCCGGTGTTGATTATTAATGGTGATCATTATTAAGATAACTAAAGTGATTGGGATTGAATGCATGTGCGCTCGCGCCCCACGTACTCGGTGGAACGTCGTCTATCTTTGTGCATCATTTTATTTGTGTTTGTCAAAGTATGACTTGTAATTGATATCAAAGACTTTAATTTGCTTCTCCTCGCCCGCAAACCCACGCATAGTACGATGGCTGCTTCTGATAAGGACAACCAAATGCCTTTATGTATATGCATCTCTTTTGTTTACACGGAATGTATATCTATTATACGTTTTTTGAGCGAGAAAATAGCCGATGGTTAGTCGCTTCCTCGCCGGCTGTAGGACAACTGCCATAATGACAAACACCAATACGAATCTTGTCCTATAAAACCGCTTTCTTTTTAAGCCTTTGATTGATCAAGACTCTTGGCTATTAAGCCAGTGCTCAAAACAACTTTAGGCACAATGAATTCTAAGTCAACGAATTATTTTAACGTAAATACATCGCTCTATTTCACATTTAATCTGATAAGTTCCATATCGTAGGAGTACGTCACGTAATCCAAATTAGGTAAGTACAAAAAATATGAATCCCCCGGGTATATTACATCAAGTTTGTCCTTTCAGCTTCGATATTCTTTTTGGATATTTGTTTTATAACCCATGATAATATAATTTTGATCACAATATTTAGCGAAATTCAACATATATCCTTTTCTAGTCCCGGACTACACATTGGGGAAAGGGTAATGTAGGTACCCCATTGACCATCAGTCAGTGGCCTGACAACAATTAGATTTTTATTCGACTGTTTTTTTTTCGATATTTTATTATTTAGTAGCATGCCGACCGGGCCCACTTGATGGAAAGTGGTTATCGCCGCCTACATACATCAATAACGCTAAGAAGATTGCTGATGCGTTGCAACCTTAGAGACAAAGTTGGAAAGCCTCACGCGCCTGTAATTTTACCGGCACCGGAGTTTGACCAGGAAAGTACTAGCAGTACTTCCCTGTATAAACTCTATCACAAGGAGCCACATCTAAATGTTTAGTTGGTTTGGTGAATGGTTTTTGCAAACCATTAGCTATGTCTACACCAGTCCGCTTTCATGTTCATCTTGCATCTTCGCCATAGCGCATGCCTTAATACTAGTTCGACAAAAGCGCATGCCCCTAGCGCATGCTAATCCGTCTATTGTATGTCGACTGACGACTGACCGAGGCGCACCGATGTAGACAATAAGCTGCATGCGTCTTATGGCAATCAATATTGCATGCGCTTGAAGCAAGAGGAATTGAAAGTTGAAAGCGCAAGATCAACATGAAAGCGCACTGGTGTAGACATACCAGTTGACTGAATGGCAGTTATTTAATTTTCTCTAACTTATACCTCGATAATTTATAGCTTTATAGAAGACAACGGTGCCGATTCTCTTGTTCAGCAAGTAAATTAAAATTAGAGTATTGCTATTTTTTACTAACAGACTTCGCGAGAAAAGGACGGTGATAGATTAGAACTAAGTTAGAGATGTCAAACTAGTTTTCGCCTTGAATATCACCGTGTTTTTAGTCAACACGATCTAACGTGTCGTCTTTTGTTTGGAAATTTTAGTTTAACTTGACAGCTCTTATTTACGTCCGTCTTTTTCTTATTTTATCAAAATGAAAAAGATGGCAATAGCCGAAATTAAGTTTTTTTTGTGCTCAGCAGAATTGACACCATTAAAAGGTAAAAAAAAAACCGTATACCTATTCGACAGTCACCGCGTAACTCGCAAAACCGTAATAAGGCAGTTAGATACTCGTAGTACGTTTTCGGGTGGTAGCCAGGTCTCCAGACGGTGGCTGATGAATATTTCACTTCATTATAACAGTTTGCTGTACGGTTCTTATGTAATATTAAACACGATGACGGAGTCACAATGGTCGCGTATAAGTCATGTTTTTGATCTTTATTTTGTTTAGAATTGTTTAGCATTTGTCTGTTTGTAAATTCTGTAATTTTATATTTTAGGGTCTTGTAAAGCAATGTGGCATTGTTTAAATCATACTGTATTATTAAAGGTAAAATTCCGTGCATCGCGGCCGATCGCAACCGCGCGCGATTGATCGCAACTGCGCGATCGATCGATCGCGTGCGGCTGACGCGCGCGGCTAATGCGTCAATAGTCAGAGTATGAAAATGTATGGCACCGCTTCCGAAGTCTGCGACAGACGCGTGCGGCTAACGACAGATTAGTCAGTATATTATAGACACGACTATTGACGCATAAGACGCGCGCGTCAGCCGCACGCGATTGATCGCGCGCGGCTGCGATTGGCCGCGATGCACGGAATTGTACCTTAAAGGTGGTTTTAAAAGATAAGTGAGACGATACGAAATTGATTGAGAGTGAATTATGTAGAAGTGAAAGATAGTTGAATAAGAAATTATGTGTTAATTTCACAGAAATCTAAATAATTTAGATTTCTACGGCCCATGCACAGAGTATTTAAAAAAAACGGTACTTTTGAGGAAGTTTTTTTTTCAATCGGTACTGTAATAACAATAAAGTTTCGTTTCATGATTTAAAAGCAGACATAGATAATAGATTCATGATCTTCTTCCTCCTAGCGTTTTCCAAATCATGTTGGGCAGCTTACAGTCTAATCAGATGCGGTTGAATACCAACCATACACAATGCCGATAGTCTAAGGTTAGACCAGTAACTGGTCTAACCTTGTCATGGGTAGTCAGAAGCCCGTAAATCTGACAACTGTTGTCAGATTTACGGGCTTCTGACTACCCATGACAACTGTCATAGGTATTCGTATGACACCCGGGACCGACGGTTTAACGTGCTCTCTGAAGCACGGAGGGGTCTCGATGTGTAACGAACGGTCACCGATCCACGGACTGACCGCGGCAAAGGCAGCTTAACCTCGCAAATCGTATAACCGGCGTGGTTGTTAATAAAGCCAGGAGCCCTTCAATTCAAAATTGAAGATCATTCTATCAAATTATAAAATATATAGGTATAGGTGGGCTTTCAGTTCCAATCGAATCTGACTTTAGTGCTCGTTCACACAGAGGTCCGTTTTACAGGTCTGCTTTATCGTGTACGTTTTTATTCGGCGATTACGTATGTAGTTGTATGAGCGATCGGGAGTCGCAGGGCGATTCCCGGCCACCGTAGGCGCGGGCCTGCGGACGGCGAGCGTTGGGTGGCTCGCCATCCAATCAGAACCAGACCCGGGTCGACGTCGCGTTGTTCCACGCGCGCCTCAAAGAGATGTCAGCTTAGTAGATGGGGCCTGCTAGGGCCAGTGCTTGCCAGGGCTGCGGAATTTGTTCGAAAGGAGGAACACGGATGGGTTTTAGCCAGTAAGAGTTTGACACTCCGTTCCGCTCCGCCCAGAGCGGAAGGAGGCATATTTCCCATCCATAAAAAAAAGTTGTATGAGCGAGTTCACACACATGACAGTATTTCAGATCCAGTAAAAATACCGATCCGATAAAATATACAGCAGTCCGTTTTACAGGTCCGTTTTATTGTGTACGTTTTTATTCGGCAATGGCGTATACAGTTGTATGAGCGAGTTCACATACACAACAGTATTAAAATACTGATCCGTTTTATCGGATCGAAGCCACGCGGGGCGTGGCACGGGGAAACGGTACTGTAAATGCGGTGTGAACATCACCTCCAGTACCGACGGATCCGTTATAAACGATCCTGGAAATACGGATGTTCTGTGTGAACGAGCCCTTACTTTTAAAATATACCTAGTCCAATTAATTTTGTTACACTTTTTCTTTACCTTTTAAAGGTAAGACAGGTTTTTGCTAAAAGCTAATAGGGCTAAATAAGGTTGTCTTAGACGTGATATTAAGATAGCCTTGTCTTAATAGCTTCGCCACTTGGAATCGCTGTACTTAAGTAAATGAAGTTGATTAAGACAAGTAATTGAAACTAACAAGCTTCTTAAGAACTATCCAATTTAAATTAAGTTGTTTGAATTGTTGGGTTTATTCGTTATAATAGTAGATAAGTACGTAAAATATAATGGAATTTAAGTCGAAACTTAGATTGCCTAGCTTTTCGTTTGAGCATTTTTTTGTCAAATTAATAGTTTGTTCGGAAAGTCATTTCGTTTTTTCCCAACAGAGGAATTAATTGTATTTTGTCACAGCGATTTTCACACTACCGCCGCATAATCATTATATATTTCAACAGCTGATTTATCACGGCTTGTTTGTGAAAAAGTTCAATCGATTGATTCTACGCAGTAGTTTTTGGTCGGTACCCTTCCAAATATGGAAAGTGAAAAGCAGCATTTTCGGCATATTTTACTTTTTGCTATAGAAAAGGTAAAAATGCTGTTCAAGCAAGAAAAAAATATCCGATGTATATAGAGAGCACGTATTTCCAGAATGCCAGTGCCAAAACTGGTTCGCAAAATTTCGATCTAGCAATTTTGATGTTAAAGATGCACCATATCTCGAAGGCCAGTTGAAGCTGATGAAGACACAAGAAAATCATCGGTGAATAACAACTCGTAAGATTGTTGAGAGATTAAATTTATCGAATTCCTCTGTTCATGATCATTTGAAACGCCTAGGTTTAGGCAAAGCTCGACATAAAATTCAATTAAAACGAAATAAATTTCCGAACAACCTAAACATTACACAAACAATATTTACATAATTACAAATAAAAGTATGAACCAATAAAGAATAATACTTATATCCTAATAAAACTATGAACTAAAATAGGGCATCAAAATATTCCTCCGCATCGCTGTCTACTGGTAATGTGCCCAGAAGGCTGGTAGCATTGTCAAGTTGTATGGCAATGTTAATCCTTTGACCAAAGTAGAGACCAGTCTTCGGGTCAAGTGAAGTGTCGACCAGCCGCCTTACAATCTCTCTATAAAAAAGTTGGGCCCTCGGACCCTACGACCCGAGCGTTTCGACCCAAAACGGCTCGAAAATATAATTACTAATGAAGTTATTATATTTTCAACAACCTAAATAATTCTGTTTTTATTTAGAACTAGCTGTACCCGCATGCGTTGCAATGCACTTTTTCCTACTTACTACCTACCTACTACCTACCTACTACCTACCTACTACCTACCTACTACCTACCTACTACCTACCTACTACCTACCTACTACCTACCTACTACCTACCTACTACCTACCTACTACCTACCTACTACCTACCTACTACCTACCTACTACCTACCTACTACCTACCTACTACCTACCTACTACCTACCTACTACCTACCTACTACCTACCTACTACCTACCTACTACCTACCTACTACCTACCTACTACCTACCTACTACCTACCTACTACCTACCTACTACCTACCTACTACCTACCTACTACCTACCTACTACCTACCTACTACCTACCTACTACCTACCTACTACCTACCTACTACCTACCTACTACCTACCTACTACCTACCTACTACCTACCTACTACCTACCTACTACCTACCTACTACCTACCTACTACCTACCTACTACCTACCTACTACCTACCTACTACCTACCTACTACCTACCTACTACCTACCTACTACCTACCTACTACCTACCTACTACCTACCTACTACCTACCTACTACCTACCTACTACCTACCTACTACCTACCTACTACCTACCTACTACCTACCTACTACCTACCTACTACCTACCTACTACCTACCTACTACCTACCTACTACCTACCTACTACCTACCTACTACCTACCTACTACCTACCTACTACCTACCTACTACCTACCTACTACCTACCTACTACCTACCTACTACCTACCTACTACCTACCTACTACCTACCTACTACCTACCTACTACCTACCTACTACCTACCTACTACCTACCTACTACCTACCTACTACCTACCTACTACCTACCTACTACCTACCTACTACCTACCTACATGATGTCGAACGGGATAAAAAGTATCCTATGTCCTTCTCCTGGCTCTAAACTACCTCCCTGCCAATTTTCAGCTAAATCGGTTCAGCCGTTCTTGAGTTATAAGTGAAGTAACTAACACGACTTTCTTTTATATATATAGATAGGCACAGTAGGCACATGCACGTAGAAAACGTTTCGACAATTTAGTAGTACGTTTTCAAAAAGAAGGTCCTATGAAGAAAAGCCGGCATGATACTCCATGGACACTCTTTTAAAATAATTTCATGTCCAATCAGTCATTGTTACCAACGTAGTGCTTAAAATTATGTGAGAACAATGTAGATTAGTGGCAATAATATATTAATAATAATTTACATTTTGATAGTATACCTATATATGCATCAGCAAAGCGGGGCTCGACCATAATACATAGTATGGGAACCCAACACCGTCATCTATATTATCTTCTATATACATATAATAAAATCGTGTTTCAGGAGTAACTTAGAATATTTCGTCTAGAACTTATAAATCGCACGGTAACGAAACCATAGCGCGATCTAATTCGACGCCAACACCATCTAGGGAAGTAAAGATTAAACATATGTTTGCATGTTTATGCAAGCATCACGTAAAAAGAGCTGACCCAATGCTGCTGACTTTTATAAACAAATATTTTGCTTATCTCAAAGTAAATTATTTTTTTTGTTTCATTGCAATCGGTTCACGCAATCAAAAGATATGCAAATAATCAATATCTTCTATACATATCTATATACATATAATGAAACAGTAAAAAAACTGTGTCTGTACATTAAATATATTTCAAAAAAAATTGAGGGGGGTTTAGAAACAGTAATAGAGTACGAATCCAAAAAAAAAAACTGTCTGTTTGTCTGTGTGTCTGTTTGTTTGTACACGCTAATCTTCGGAACTACTGGACGGAATTGAATGATTTTTTTTTGTTGCATAGTTCTTAAGTCTGGGCAACATATAGGCTATAATTTATCTTGGAAACTTGAACACCTGATGCAGAACCGCAACAGACCAGCTAAACTATAAGAGATACAAAAATGGTACCATAGCAAAAATTGTTCCACGTGATGAGCATTTTCTGTTGAGAGAATAAATTTGAAGATTTGGAACACCTGATGTGGAATTCCACGAGTCCAGCTACACTATAACATATATAGGAATGACGCCTTAGCAAGAGTTGTTCAGCCTGATGAGCACTCTCTGTTGACGTATAAAAATTGAAGATCTGGAACACCTGTTGTGAAATTCCAAGCGCCCAGCTACACTATAACTTATATAGGAATGACGTTTTAGCAAAAGTTGTTCTTTCTGATGAGCACTCTCTGTTGATTTATAAAAATTGAAGATCTGGAACACCTGTTGTGAAACTCCAAGAGCCTAGCTACACCATAACACATATAGGAATGACGTTTTAGCAAAAGTTGTTCAGTCTGATGGGCATTTCCTATTGACTTATAAAAATCGAAGATCAGAAACATCTGATGTGGAAATCAAAGCTATCACTAATTTCACTGTATAATTATAAAATAACATAAGCTGGGAGTACCTCCACGCGGTGAAGGCGGTAACAGTTTAGGACTGATTTTCGATGACGATGGTATATCATTGAAAATTTGACTCTACTGGCCAAAACTCCCATTTTTTTTTTATTTTATCGAATAAATATGTCTTCGGGCTTATTTTATTTGAGTGTTTAATTCCCTTTTCCATTTATCTTCGTGACACGGTAGCCTAACCGGTAACGCAGGGGAGCAGTCACTTAGATTTTAATTGATCAGGTATCTTCACAATAAAACTATAACCATGCCTAGAAAGAGGTCAAATCTTTCCCAATGTTCCAAAGGAGCTAAAAGATTGAGGATCATAAGCTCCTAAGAATGTACCGAAGAGCGTCCGGAGAGACTTGATGCTGTTTGAGAACATCAGGCTGCAACTCGCTCCGTGGTAACCTCTTCGGATCGCGAAGCACGCCTGCGTTCTCAGCGTATTTACGCATCTACATCCAGGTCTCTAGAGACCAGTGAAGAATATGATGCGCGACTGACCGCTGATCGTGACCGTCACGCATTGTCTCGCGAGTCGGAGACGTTCACGGATAGAGAATTACGTTTGAGTTCTCAGCGTATATACACATCGATTTCGAGGTCTCTAGAGACAAGTGTGGAACGTGATGTGCGACTGACCGCTGATCGTGCAAGTCATGCATTGTCTCGCGAATCGGAGACGTTCACGGATAGAGAAATACACTTGAGTTCCAAGCGTATCTACGCATCGAATTCTAGGTCTCTAGAAACAAGTGGGGAACGTGATGCGCGACTGACCGCTGATCGTGAACGTCACGCATTGGCTCACGAGTCGGAGACGTTCACGGATAGAGAATTGCGCTTGAGTTCCAAGCGTATCTACGCATCGACTTCTAGGTTTCTAGAGACAAGTGGGGAACGTGATGCGCGACTGACCGCTGATTGTGAACGTCACGCATGGTCTCGCGAGTCGAAGACGTTCATGGATAGAGAATTGCGCTTGAGTTCCAAGCGTATCTACGCACCGACTTCTAGGTCTCTAGAGACAAGTGGGGAACGTGATGCGCGACTGACCGCTGATCGTGAACGTCACGCATTGTCTCGCGAGTCGGAGACGTTCACGGATAGAGAATTGCGCTTGAGTTCCAAGCGTATCTACGCATCGACTTCTAGGTTTCTAGAGACAAGTGGGGAACGTGATGCGCGACTGACCGCTGATTGTGAACGTCACGCATGGTCTCGCGAGTCGGAGACGTTCACGGATAGAGAGTTGCGCTTGAGTGCCAAGCATATCTACGCATCGATTTCTAAGTCTCTAGAGACAAGTGGGGAACGTGATGCGCGACTGACCGCTGATCGTGAACGTCACGCATAGTCTCGCAAGTCGGAGATGTTCACGGATAAAGAATTGCACTTGAGTTCTCAGCGTATCTACGCATCTGCTTCTAGGTCTCTAGAGACATCAGACGTTTCAGATCTTCGATTTTGATGACCCCGTTGTCGTTGGCATAAGCAACAGGATCCGCGTACGAAGTCGCGGGCAGAAGCTAGTCAGCAATATATCTAATTAAACTCAAAGTAAAACATGTTACAATAATGGCTGTATTGTGCTCCCACTTACAATATTTAGTGATATATTTTTCAATAGGTTAATATAACAGACTATTTCAATTATAATAAATTTCGACTATTTTAAACTATAACCTATATTTTTATGCAATTTTATGAAAGTCAAGCGGTTAGAGCTGTAGCTAGTAGAGTAGTGACGTCAACAAGTTCGGTAAGATGGTAAAATTGTCAGAAGACTCGTCAGCTGAGTCAGTCTGTCTTCAGACTGTCAACATCAGAATCTAAAAACGTCACTTTGGCCCACTTTTCTAGTTCATCATCATCATCTGCCTAGCCTTTTCCCAACTATGTTGGGGTCGGCTTCCAGTCGAACCGGATGCAGCTGAATATCAGTATTTTACATGGAGCGACTGCCTATCAGATCTCCACAACCCAGTAACTGGGTAATACGATACTCTTGGTAAGACTGGTTGTCAGACTTTCTGGCTTCTGACCAACAGTAACGACTGTCAAAGATCTACAAATGACAGCCGGGACCAACAGCTTTACGTGCTTTCCGAGGCACGGAGGAAACTCGCTATGTTATATGGTCACCCATCCACAGACCAACCTCGGCAAGCGTGGCTTAACCCGGAAGATCGGTCTATGCGGCTGTAATTATTTAGCCACGAGCTCCTCCCCACTTTTCTAGTTATTTTATACATATAATATGGCTTTTCGACATTTAATCAAAATACATAGAGGTTACGAGTTCAGTGTGACTCCATCTTACATTTATAATAAATTTTCACCGAACTAAAGATTATATTATTAATGTAATAGAGAGCTCTCAGCCGTCAGCATCTTTGGTCCACCCTTTACTCTCACGGTAAGAGAGTAAAAGCCTATTTCAAGTACTAAGTTATAAGCCAAAGCGTTTAAATGTTCGGATTACTGTCATATCCGCTCGTAAAGATGTCCTGAAAATCAGTGTACCGATCCATAAGGCATTTTTCATGCATGTATCTATATTATTTAGATACGATTATGATTTATCTCAATTCATACAGAATTGATTTACTTATATATTTTTTAATTACTACTTTTCCTTTATTTGCATAATTTTGTTATTGTAAGAAATATTATGATTTAAATTGTATAGACTAAATTAATTTATTTACCTGACAGACAGAACCGTGTTGCTAGAGAGATTGTTGCGCCGTTTCTTCTTCACAGCATAAACACTAGGAAGCGGTGAAGGGAGGGCTTTTTTGTGGGCTGTCTATTGTATAGCATTAACGTTCAAAGAGAACTACGTAATTCTAGTCCATTTTGAATAAATGAGTTTTGAGTTTGCATCCCCTTATTAATTGGTACACTGAACGGCCGTGAGGAAAAATTCAAGTTTCTTACTCATTACAAATAAAAAGTTATGGCCTTTTAAAGTATATTTTCATATTAACACTGACTGGCTCACTGACATATCGCAATCTATAGGGTAGATCCCGTTGACATAGAAGAATGTAGAGGAAAAGGTACAAAAATCATTAATTTCTAATTAGTTGAAAGTTTTACTTGATTCGGAGGTTCCATTCATACTGCGTACATCGCAAAGTTAAGTTTTTTACGTAATAATTTAACTTTACGGTTATCAGGTTAATTAACTTTACGGTTAGGATACAAGAACTCGCACTTTGTTAATCACGTGTTTGCATAGTTATCATTTTTATTCATTTTTTTTCGAGGCTTATCATAAGTAAACATAGATTTTCTAAATTTAGCAATGGTTTACACAATGGCGTACAAAATTTATAACACGCAAACAACACAAAAATCAGCGCATTCGTAGAATTAAATATTGCTCTATGCTTTATTTTTATAAAAAAACCTACATCCGTTTTTCAAATGGAATTGACAAAGTAAAACACGATACATGAAACAACAAAAACTAAAAAAAATATATTTGTTACAATCGCAATTTAAAAAAAGGATTTCATGATATCAACGCTAACTGACTTTCAGCACGGTCAAGCAGACGAGGTTTGGAAACAAATGTTTCGATTTTAGCAACAAAAATAAATGACACTTTTTAAATGCAAAAAAATCAATGAACAATAATTTTTTTAACAATTTATCTGAATCATATTCTCGTTTTATTCGAATACTCTATTTTGCGAGGTTTACCTTGCTGTCCTATTCTGAGAATACTTATTAGATTAGCGGTGGTCAAATAAGTGTCGATCAGATTCTGTATAGTATTTTACTAGAAGATCAATCTATCAATCAATCATTTATTTATTTGTGAAACATAGGTGATGCAATATTGATCTTAATTAGTAATACATACTTAGTGCTCTATGTTTTGCCATATAGACATACAAATATAATTGTGTGTAGGTTAGTTATATCGTTTATTCATTAAACATACATACTTATTTACATTTTTAAATATTTCTATAAAAAAAAAATTTAAAAATATAAAAAATAGTAGCCCACCGGCATCGGGAACAGGGTCCAAGCTGCCGGCGGTCAGGGCTCCAGAGCGACGAACTTCCTAACGATACGCGCCGTGTCCAGAAGTACCGCTTTCTGAATCAAACCCTTGATCCAGCCGCCTAACGAGAGCCTCATCAGATGTTGGTCGAGGCTCTTGGCTATTAAGCCATTGGCTGTAACGACTATCGGCACAATGACTGCTGAGTCAATCTCCCACATGTCAACAACCTCGCGAGCCAAATCAAGATATTTGATTTTTTATCATTTTCGGCTTTCACGAGATTCTCGTCATGCGGGACAGTGATATCAACAATCATTGCGCGGCGCTCTGATCGATCTATCACCACTATATCAGGCTTATTGGCTACAATAGTCCTGTCAGTGATGATAGATCGGTCCCAGTACAATGTGACATGACCATTCTCGAGAACTGGGTCGGGCACATACTTGTAGTATGGTTTAGTTATATTATTATTATATTATGTTATTATTATATACTATATTATTATGCTATTATTATTATCAATACAGTAATGTCTATAAATCAGTACAATGTCAAATGTTTTTATTATTATTATGAATTTAGCTTAGGGTATTATTTTGTCATTAAGATATTCTTTAACATTATAGTAGGCCTTATTAAAAAGAAACTGTTTTAATTTAAATTTGAATGCACCTAAATTAGGTACGCACTGTCGACTGGTCGCCGGAGACTTGGTCGACGGCGAATATGACTTTCTATAGTTTAAATAGGTGTTTACGCACTTGGTCGCCGGTCGCCCGAACGACTATGCTTTTGTTTTGGTCGCCGAGAGACCAAGTCTCCGGCGACCAGTCGATAGTGCGTAATGGCTCTAAAGTAGGAATAACTCTGATAATACTACAATACTACCTACTACTGCTCCTATTGTATGCACCATTAATTTTTCATACCTGTACCTATCTAATTTAAAGAGAGAGCATCACTAATCGACGTATCTTCCTAAGATTGTTCTTTATTTAGTTGTTCTAGCTGGGGTGCATGAAAAGATCCTCCACGAGTGACGATACTTAACTACGTCCAGCGCACCCTGGGTAGTCAGCCCCGCTATTAACCTTGCTGACTGGCTATTCTTTTCACCACAGCATGCGCTATTTTTGTATAGCTCGTTCTGACACGAGAGGAGAAGAAGAAGTTGTTCTAAAGACTAAAAGTGAGACTAAAAGAGGATAGTTAAATATGTCAGATGATATCTGTTAAGCTCTCGACAGGCTATGAGTCCCACCTCATAGCTTATCGGATGCTTCGCCCAAGCTCAGGTTGTAATGTAGCAGACGTGTCCCTAGCTCGGGAGAACCTGGAGCCGTCCAGTTATAAAGAAGGTTGCAGACTAAGGGGGTCCTACCTACCCCTAGTCGGACAAACAAGAAAACACTTTTAGGACAACACCTATAATAGTAATAAAAATCACTTATGGTCTCTAATAAACTGCACACGAGAATTTGGAACGAAACATAGTGATATTTGAGTGTGACTCCTCCCAGTGAAGCGGAGTACCGGGAGCTCAGTAGTACAGTGTCTCCCTGAAGTAGGTCGGAGTGCCGGAGGCTCAGCGGTGCAGCGACTCCCTCAAGTAGGTCGGAGTGCCGGAGGCTCAGCAGTGCAGCGACTCCCTCAAGTAAATTCCAGTCCGCACCCTTTCCTGGTTGCCTCTCGAATCCAAAAAAAACTTTTCTTTATAATCGACAGCGTTTTAATATTTGAATCTAGAGTGTTCGAAAATGATCCTGTGATAAAAAAAAGGTTTAATAGAAAGAAGGTGAAATGACGTATGAGGATGATAATGAAAAAGTTATCCTACAAGGTACAAGGTTCGGCATTGGGCGTTTATGGATTGATACAATGATATACGATGATGAGTGATAGTCAGGCGCTGAATGCTTAGCACTTGAGTATCGACTCTCTTTTTGTTTGCAAACAACACGCTCCTTTTTCATTTTTAAACCAAAAACTCAAGATACGTTCGAAAGGAGGCGTACGTAAATTCCATTTACTGGTGGAAAGTGCCGAGCTCCGGGCCCCATCGCAAACTCCACTTAATTACGCGCATAAATTGAAGTGCTCTCCCGTACACGATGGATGTAGCCACATTTTAACTCATAAAATATCGTTTCTTTAAAATTACCGAGGATTGGTGTGCCATAATTGGTTATGAGGGCATGTGCGGTAATTTTATTCCAGTATATGTCGCTTTTGGTTGAATACTGAAAATTTATTGAAAAGGTTTGTCCGAATTTGCATGAATTCGTAACCGCAGTCCTGAATTATGTGCTGGTCAAAATAAACATTTGATCAATTTCTCTGTTAGATTATTTTCATACAACGTGGCAATCATGCCAATCTTTTGGGCAAGTTACCAGTCGACAGCGATGCGGAGGAATATGTAGATGATCTTAGTAAATAGTTTTATCTTAGAATATATTTTTCCTATGAGAGAGAGCAATCTTCGAACTGGATGCAATATGTAACCTGAATGTTTGTCTTCGAGTTTATTTTACTTCCAAGCCATGATCAAAGTTCTACTTTATTTATTTTCATTTTATCAGCCCTTAAGGCCGCGTTGCCTTAAGCACCAGTCTAATAATTATTCGTTGGTCCAATGTATTCAGTCTCTTAATATTTTTTATTCTAATTGAATGCCATAAACATTTAAACTCTTGGAAAAATCTGTATGGTCATGGATTGTTTGTCAAAATAAGCCTGGTAAAGGAAAATTATTAACTGATTCCAAAATGGTTTGGTTGATGCATTATAATCCATTGCGCCGCAGAGAAGGTGTACGTACTTACTGCAATTAAATATTTATAAACATAATTAAGTATTACCGTACTTCCGTACGCCACTACCGTACTTTTGCTACTTAGAAGCATATAAGTAATTATGTACTACGTACAGACTTAAAATCTATGTGTGGTTTTCCTTTAAATTGTCGTTCCTGTAGCTACATTTATCTGGTCTCGGTCGCCGTGCTAGCAAAGAATAGACTGCCATACAGACTGGGTTTTCTTCCCAAAGACGTGACAGGAAAGTTGTCTAGTGGGTGGGCAGCAGCATCTTCTTACTTGCTAGTAATCTATACTAATATTATAAAGAGGTAGAATTTGTTTGTTTGTTTGTTTGTATGTAGGAGGTAATCTCCGAAACTACTCATCCGATTTCAAAAATTCTTTCACCAATAGGAAGCTACGTTATCCCTGAGTGCTATAGGCTATATTTTGGGATCAAAAAATTAGGGATTCGTAAATTAACGGGAGCGAAGCCACGAGCAAAAGCTAGTATAATATAAATCCTGCTATGAGTCCGTTGGTTTTCTTCTCTCGTGTCAGTACGAGCTATACAAAAATAGCTCGTGCTGTGGTGAAAAGATTAGCCAGTCAGCAAGCTTGGTAGCGGGGCTGACTGCCTAGGGTGCGCCGGACGTACTTAAGTATCGTCACTCGTGGAGGCTCTTTTCATGCACCCCCCGTGCATGCGATGCAGTCTGTTGTTTAAACGTAGTGATCATTATTGAGCAAAATTTCTACACTACCGTTAACATAATCAGTAATCTTGGTATGGGCCTCTTCTTAAAATGAGAAGGGTTTAGTTAAGCCTTAGTTCACCATGCTGGCCTAGAGCGGATTGGTGGACTACACACAGCATCGAGAACTTTTTTAGCTCCTCATATGAGCTGGTTTCCTCACGATGTTTTTTTTCCTTCAACGTTCCTCAAATTCAAACTAGATCCCCTAACAGGTTATAGTTATAATGACCTATGTCCAGCAGTCATGAACTGTCAACGCGCTAATGGCTAATCTAGTTCTAGACCCTAGGGGTCTGGAGAGCGCGGCGTATTGAATTATCACCAAAAAACCTAATACTCGGGTTATAGGTACGAAGAAACTGCGCAACCTGCTTGCTAAAAATAAATTATGTGGTTTAATTTCCAGGTTTACTTTGGTTTGAAAACTGAGAAAGATATAGTTTACCAGACGATTAACATTATGTATGACTGTCGTGAGTAATTTAAGCCTTTAATATTTACCAAGATTTTGCGTACCTCGGAGAGCACGTTAAGCCGTGATACACGAATACCTATGACAGTCGTTACGGGTATAAACCCAAAAGTCTGACAGTCTAACTTTAGGATATCCGCATTGCCCAGTACCTACTTAATTGGGTTGAAAAAGTCTGAAAGTAGTCGCACCGTGTAAAATACTGGTATTCAGCCGCATCTGGGGGTCTACTCCCTAGGCACGAAGTACGTGGTTTCGGCCTTAGTTACGAGCGTTTCCTACTCTCTATCACCTACGGACATACGATTATTTCGGGGCCCGAACTAAAGGCTCATTTAGAGATAGTTTCTTGAAGCGAGACTCATTCTGTCTTCGTCTTTCTCTACGATGAAAACAGAGATAGCATGAGACTCGCTTCGAAAAACTATCTCCGTGTAAATGAGCCTTAAGAATGAATGACAACACGATTTGCTGGTTAGGCTAAAAGCTGACCCCAACACAGTTGTAGTCAGATAGGTAGATAAATTATTCACCAAGTACCGAAATTGCATTAATTACAGAAAGATTGTAAAGTGGTGTGTCGTGTGGTGCCGGACGTAAAGAATAGCACTACCCTATCTCTTCCTATAGGTGTCGTAAAAGGCGACTAAGCGATTCACTAGAGGATGGGCAGCAGCGTCCTCTGAGTACTTTAACAACCATACTGCGATCGCCAACCCGCCTGCCAAGCGTGGCGATTATGGCAAACCCCCCCTAACATGGAGCACAGGACAGGTGGATGTGGCGATGCTTGGGGGAGGCCTGTGTCCAGCAGTGGACCTCTGTCGGCTGAATGGTGAAGGTGGTGTAAAGTGGTGACAACTGTTGGCTTTGATACGTACTCGCTCCGATATTTATGACTTTTTCAGACCTTGGACAATGTTGGTGTCGATAGCGTGAATGCACTCAATGTTTCGTTTCTTTTATATTTAATCAAAGCGAGAATGTATCGGTATTGAAATAATAAATTGTCACTGAAGTTGTTTGAAACTGATATCTCTTCGTCGACATGTGGTATTGTTGTTTGTCTACAAGTATTACAGTTACTTTACTGACTGTAAGGCGCTGTAGTTTATCTCTACAAACGTGTGACATAATAAACGTACGTACGACTTAATAAACTACCCTAAAAGTAGTTTGTTACTGATTCGATTTCAGCCATTTTTAATATGTAATTTTTTAAACGGGTTTTTCTTTTCCTTCTTTTCATTGAGATAAATAAGCCTTATAGCAAGAACATAAGACTCAATTTTAAATGCAGTTACCGATGAAAAAGTAATGCTATTTTATTTTATAAACAATACCTACTTAAGCACGTAAAAGTAAAATATATTATACTTATCTGATATTTTAATTGGGGTGTTTGAGTGTTTGCGTTATTTCTCTTACATGTTGTATAATAAACAATGAGACTAAAAGTATTCACTTTCATACTCTATTTTTAGATGATTTGAATTATGATCAGTATGACATACGCGCCCTTACCAATGTCGGAGTGAACATCTTTAATATCGATATGACACAACATGGTACAGATTTCTTTTACAAAATCAAGGATGCCATGGAATTTTCTTATAATATGCCAGAAATGATTCCAACTGCATATCATACACCTGTTGGTCTGTCGGTCACTATGTCTGCTAAGGAACCCTGGATTGATATTGATGATAGGGTAAGACAATAATTTATATCTAAATTATAGGTATACACTGCAGGAATTATTGTCTAATCATAAATCCTGGTAAATAATAGCATTATCCATAATAAACGCGAATCTTCAAAATGCATCCTTACGGTTTGGCACAATTTGAGAAGATTGTATCCTCTTTAATCTGGGTGACTGGCTGAAAACTATTCTTAATTTATTCTGCCTCAATAAATATTCTTGAAGAGGAGACATATTACAATATCTAATTAAAAAGTTTGTTCCAGGTAGACATTATAATTTTAAAGGATATAATGAAGACGGACCAACTGCGCGAATTCAAGAAACGAAATAAGAAATTTTCCGCGATGCCAATTATGTTCTGGCCTCCATCGCTTAAAATCGAGGACCTTAATGAATTAATTAAGGTTAATAAGATATTAAATTTTATAAAGGAGACGAATAATTTATTGTTAAAAGAAAATTTCGTTTTATTAGATTTCGGACGGCATTGTTTTGGATCCAAGTTTGAGCGATATTTTCCACGGGTTCCGTCACATTTTGCAACGATGCAAAGAGGTGAATATTACTTATCTGAAGTTTTATTGTACTAAGAGCAGATTTTCCAATAGTTAGGTAACTGTTTCCAATAACTATTTTCTATACAAAAGCTGTCAAAATCAAAACGTCAAACTTATTCCTCAGATAAAACTTATCTGACGATTTAAAAAACATCGCCTGGTTTTGCATTTGTTTTGTTAATTGATAAGTTATACCACGTTTTTGGGAATGGTAGACCAATATCTTGATATTGGTTTGTTCTTAGCAAAAACAAAAGGTGGAAAATTAAGAAGGTGCCACCTAAATCTGGTTTGCGAATCAAAAATTACATTTGTAATAGATTCTTTGCTTAGAATAATTATGGTAATTGATCAAGTAGAATAATTGCAAAGTGTACTACATTACATTTTCAAGTCGAAATCAAATGAAATCGAAAAAAAATGCTGAATGTACGCTTGCTAGTAAGTTCAAAGTGCTGAACAAAACTGAATAGGTATATTAATAATTATAAACGTTAATTTTATAGGCACGAAAACCCGTGTTCTTCATGAGCCCAACTATAATAGAAGATTATTACGAGGATACTGCGAACGATCGACAGTTACTAATAGAAGTCCATGATATAATAAAAAATCGTTTAGATGGCATTTTCTTAGCCGATCGTGGTGGAAAACCACCTATAGAACTAATACAAGCCCTCATAAGAGCCACAGAAATAATTGAAAAAGATTTCCATGATGCTACTACAGATTATTTTAAATTGAGTTTTCCGGTAAACAAATATTTTTGACTGTTAACATTCCATACTGCCTAGCCTTTTTCCAAACTATCTTGGAGTCAACTTCCAGTCTAACCAGATGCGGTTGAATACCAGTATTTTATACGGAGCGACTGCCATTAGAACTCCGCAATCCAATTATTGGGTAATGCCGATATTCTTTATACCTATCCTGAGAAGCGTTTTTTTTACCTTGCATCAGCAAAAGATATAAAAATAGTCTTGTTTTTTTTTTTTTAGTTTTCTGTGCTTGTCAGAAATATCAACTTCATCAACCGAGAGTTCACTTATGATGGCATTACTTAGATTGTTCTTCCAAAATTAGCAAATTATTCGTCGCCCGACCAACAGATCGGATACTAAAACGTTCTTCCGATTCTGTTCCACTCGAGTCAGGACGACTAACCCATGCAGTCCCGAGAATTCCTATGCTTAAAATTTCAGCTGAAGATCCCAGTTCTGCAGCCATATGCCGCGGCCCTAGCTGCGTCTCTCGCAGCTTTACAAAGTGGAGCGTGTGCTATAATAGTGTTTACGACAACGGGAGTCTCGGCTCGAATACTCTCTTGCGCATCGCCTCCCTGCCGCGTGATAGCAATCACAAGGCACGAGAAGACTGCGCGAAGAATGCATTTATTTAGGAAGGTGATGCCGTTGCATTATTGTGGTGAGTTTTGTTTTATTAAGTAGTTAGATATAAAATTACTTTAAAAATAAAAGAAAAACCGACTTCAAAAAAAACTAAATAGAGTAAAATTATTCCTATATTATAAAATTAAGTTTCAAAAGTCGGTGCCTTCAATTACACTGTTTAGTTTTTTTGAAGTCGGTTTTTTCTTTTATTTTTAAAGTAATTCTATTTTAAGTGGCATAAACAATACATAAACATGCAATTACAGCAATCGCGGGTAATAATTTGCTGTTATCCATTGACGCGTTCCATTGTCAATCTCCGAGTGTCTTCATCAGATCTTCACCAAATTTAAATGGGACCACATCGGGAGAATACTCTTTCAAACAAAAAATCGCTTCATGTGTGCCTATTAAAGAAGAATTCCCTCGATTTCTCCAGGATCTCATTATCTGATCATGACCTGATGACTAAGGGATCACTTGTGAAGTATAAAGGAAAGAAGAATTTTCATAATCGGTCTAGGCGCCTTTGAGTAATCGGGGAATATAAATAAAAAAAAAAAAGATTCCGTCGAATTGAGAACCTCCTTTTTTTTTGAAGTCGGATAAAAATGTTAAATCTTTTAGGGTCGATGTTTCAATCGTCAGGTTACTTTTATCTGAGGAATAATTTTGACGTTTTGACAGCTTTTATACAGAAAATATGTCAAACCGCCATTTTATTTCCTCAGTTATAAGTTGTCTGACGATTAAAAATCGGCCTTTATTAAAATATCAACACTAATTCTAAGGCAAAAAAGGCAGGAAATAGAACGAGACAAAGGCGTTATGTCATATATGATGATATTCATTCACTTCAGTTTATTATGGTCAGTCAATCAGGAGGTCTATTTAGTGTCTAACACTAGACGTTAACATTATGCATCGACCGAAGAACTCGGAATTGTATTCATATTTTTTTATATTTAAACTATAGCAGCTTTATATTATGCCCTTCGTTTGATGACATTATCAACTCTAATGCCAAACAATCTTTAAACAGCAACACACATTAGCATAATGTTTTGCAATTACAGAGAGTCGCAAGGGTTGCTGGCAAGATGAGAGCTTGGCCCGTGTAGCTTTTGGCACACAATTCGGCCTCGACACCGGCCTTTTCGACTACGGGGGCAAATTAGTAGTGCTCGCGCCGGCCGAAGAAGGCGTCGTGTACTGCAACAGCTTCCAAATACATTCCGTTGCGCATATTCTGCATACTTTTCAAAGCGGACTACTGTAGTTTGGTTTAGGATTGAAGTTACGCGTCCAGTTGATATGAATTGATCGAGAAGGCACATAGATATTTATAGGTACATGTTACCTAAAAGGTATATTGAATTCAATTTTTTGCAGTCTTCGGTTTTTACTGATGAGGGATAACTATTTAGTTAATCTATACATATAATAAATCTGTAGACATGGCGTGTCTGTACATAGCAAATATTTTGAAAAAACCTGGTTGGGGTGTTAAACTATAACCAATAGAACCCATTTTTAACATTTTTGGATTTTTTGTCTGTTTGTCTGTTTATCTGTTTGTCTGTTTATCTGTTTGTCTGTTTGTCTGTTTATCTGTTTATCTGTTTATCTGTTTGTTTGTTCAAGCATCACATAAAAACAACTGATCCAATGTTGTTGAGTTTTATAAATAAATATTGTGTTTATCTCCAAGTAACATATGTTTTTTGTTTCATCGCAATCGGTTCACGCAATCAAAAGTTATGCGAATTTTAAGTTTTCTAAAAGAACTTAGCATGTATTTCTGAATACTTACCATTTCTTTTCAATAGATGGCGTTACGTGTATCAAATCACGTTGTGAGGAAATATAATCAACGAATATATTTACTATTCTCAGTCTACGGAAGGTCTATTGAAATGCTATTCGAAGAAGGTACTAACTAAGCTTTTATAAAAAAACGAGGATAATGTTATTTAAAATTTATAAGGTACCTATCTATCTGAATGGCAGTGGAAGGAGAAATACATTCAATTTCATAAGCAAGTGTAGGTATTCTAAATTTTTAATTGTGCAAGGCAATACGATAGATTAATTTGAAATACTCATATATTTTATTATGAATACTTAAATATGTATTTATAGGTAAATCTATTTACTATTAATAAAATTCAAAGTGCACTTTGTCCGTAATTAAATATTTTTCCAAAATTTCGATTCGGTGGTACTATACTATCGATAAAGAAACCATAACATTTTTTTTTTGAATTATTGTGTCTGTTTGTCTTTCCGTCCGGACATCACGTAAAATCCCGTGGATGGATTTTGATGGGACTTTCGCTAATGTGTTGCGTAAAGAGCGACAATTTTGCTGCTACATCACGCTATTGTTCATAGGAGCCGAGCAGCGGAACATTATTTCCACATACTGCGAAGTATAAGCTTAATATTCGGATCGTAAAATCGCGTGAATCGATTTTGATGGGCCTGAGCTTATGCTGGTATATAAACTATCACGCTTTTGCTCATAGATGCCGAGCAACGGAACATTATTTCCATATACTGCGTAGTATAAGCTGTAGACTGAAGTAAGTGCTGCAGTGAACGGTCGCTGGCTCAGTGTCCTGCGTTAAAACCTCACTTTAAAAAAATACACTTTTTGTAATTTTTTTGTAATGTTTTTATAAATTTTATTTTGTTCATTGTTATCAGAACTATTCAAAGCCTGTCGTCGCCGTTTTATTAAGTTTATTTAAGCCTTAGGTAATGTCCCAAAACACATAGGTAACGATGAAGGGAAAGTACTTTAAATATTAAAAATTGCAAATTTCACTCAAAGGTGACTTCATTTTATTTTTAAAAGTAAGAAATATTGCCTTTACTGATTTTTTTGCCTGAACCGGGAATCAAACTGACAAAGCTATACCATCTGCAAAGGCACCTGTTGAAAATATCTTTATGGTCAATAATCAGGATCAAAACTCTCCAACAAACACACTGTCTTAAATTGAACGAAGTGGAAAAAATAAGAACTAGGTACTTAACAACAATTAATAAGTGCTTGAATTTAAATGTACATAAGTTAGTCAATTTTGGTTTTATGGTCTTCCATCAATTTCAGACACAATGTTTATTGGAGCGATTTGATCCGTATTATTGATCCTATCGATTGGTGAAATAAAAATACAGATGATATTTTTTCGCATTTGGGTTGGTTCGATTTCCAGATCAAACTTTTTGAAATCTTTGAAAGCAGTACCTATTTCTAACTTATAAAAATAAAATGAAGTCTTCTATACGTGATTTTTTAATATATTTAAAGTACTTTCCTATTCCACACCTCGAATGAAATCATTTTATAGACTGCACTGCGTAAAATATTTTGATTTAGTTCGCCGATTGTAATTAGATGGCGTTGTAGCCATTTTTGTATCGCGATAAGGTTTCGTTACATTATCACAATAAATATCAATATTCAATTATAATCCATTTTAGCAAGGAAATGTATGGAAATAAGCACCGCGTTTTTAGTATTATGGCGTTTTTAGTATTATGGTTATATGAACCTTTACGGTCAATCATTAAGAGCTGAAAATCTACCTAAAGAAATGGTTTAAAAGATATAAGTGCCTTGGTGGGACACCTTTGCCTATTATTATAATAAATGGAATACATACATATACACTATTTAGTTGCTGCGACACAATGTTGTTTTCCGAGTTCCACGCGGACGGAGTCGCGGGCACAGCTAGTTTAAATAAATAAGACTTAAGTTTTTTTTTTGTTTCACTTTTGATTACATATTTTTTGCGTAATCCTTGTTGTTAAAGGCCGCTAAGCAAGTTAGATCATGATACGGGATTTTACCAGACATTTTTAGGGTTCCGTACCCAAAGGGTAAAACGGGACCCTATTACTAAGGCTCCGCTGTCCGTCTGTCACCAGGCTGTATCTCATGAACCGTGATAGTTAGACAGTTGAAATTTTCACAGATGATGTATTTTTGTTGCCGTTATAACAAAAAAATACTAAAAAACAGAATAAAATAAATATTTAAGGGGGCTCCCATACAACAGACATGATTTTTTTGCCGTTTTTATAGATGATGGTACGGAACCCTTCGGGTGCGAGTCCGACTCGCACTTGGCCGGTTTTTTTTAATACATTCACCTACTGACATTTATATTCTATGTGCACCATTTTATTTAACACCTTCACCGGTATTGTATTATTGTGCACCGCATGTTAATACCTACGGTCATCATCTGCCTAGCCTTTTCCCAACTATGTTGGGGTCGGCTTCCAGTCGAACCGGATGCAGCTGAATATCAGTATTTTACATGGAGCGACTGCCTATCAGACCTCCACAACCCAGTAACTGGGTAATATGATACTCTTGGTAAGACTGGTTGTCAGACTTTCTGGCTTCTGACCAACAGTAACGACTGTCAAAGATCTACAAATGACAGCCGGGACCAACGGCTTTACGTGCTTTCCGAGGCACGGAGGAAACTCGCTATGGTAAATGGTCACCCATCCACAGACCAACCTCGGCAAGCGTGGCTTAACCCGGAAGATCGGTCTATGCGGCTGTAATTATTTAGCCAAGAGCTCCTCGATGTTAATACCTACGGTGTGTAACAAAAATGATACATTCCACTGCGTGGAGAAATAAAAAAGTTCTGGTCTGGGCGAATCTTTTGGTGTATTTGGGCTTAGGGTAAGACATATAATATATACGTTAGAAAATATGAAATTTTTGGAAGTGTGAAATGAGTAATTATGATAGGCGGTAAAGATTTTAAATTAGAATTTGCATTCCACATTTTCCCCACACCTTTCTCTCCTACCAATACATAATTAAAACTATTAGAATAATTTATCAGAAGCGTCGCCTAACCCGATTAGCTGTGTTTGTAGTATTAATAATGCATCCATTGGTAATGTAAATAAGTGCTAAATTGCCGTGTAAACATTTCATTTGACAGCTTCGGGAAGCGTGTTTTGTTAGTGCAACTAAAACAAAGGTTTGCCGCTAATTGTCAGTTCGTGACAGCACTGCGTTGTGTACGCGCGTAGCCGATTTCGTAAAATTGGTTTATATCTCTTCTATAACTGCAGTGGCTTAGCAAGGAAGCTAGTTTGTGTGATCTCTGATCAATTTAATGAAAGAAAGAAAGTAATGAACCAGTAGACCACTTCCAGGGCCTTACTTCGATTTCACTTGATGAAAATCTTTTTACTTTTTTAGGGTTCCGTACCCAAAGGGTAAAACGGGACCCTATTACTAAGACTCCGCTGTCCATCCGTCAGTCACCAGGCTGTATCTCATGAACCTTGATAGTTAGACAGTTGAAATTTTCTGTTGCCGCTATAACAACAAATACTAAAAAACAGAATAAAATAAATATTTAAGGGGGCTCCCATACAACAAACGTGATTTTTTTGCCGGTTTATAGATAATGGTACGGAACCCTTCTTACGCGAGTCCGACTCGCACTTGGCCGTTTTTTTATTATTTGGCTTTGTTGCGTTTTACCCTAGATAGATAGATAGATAGAATATACTTTATTGTACACCAAAATTGTAATACAGCTCTTATACAATAACATACATTGAAGGGTACAATGGCGGTCTTATCGCTGAAAGCGATATCTACCAGACAACCTTTGGATGAACAGGAAGACAATGAATAAGATAGGGGGGGGTAGTCCGTGGTGTACTGCTAGTCGCACCTGATGGTAAGCGCAGACAGGGTCTAAGATGGAGCACACGAATCCAAGTAACAGAGATACAAAGGGATTCCTATACCCCTCTGGCTCTCACATACACACGACGGAACACATTAAACTGCTTAGTGCTGGACTTTAATGAGGGTGATAGCTAGCCAGGCGGATCCTATAGATCCTACCACCAAGCTTGCTAGGTTTTGTTGGCTAGGTTTAATCTTACAACTACTACTTAGTAACTTTGCTGTAACTTTTGAACCGTCAACATGCTTCGTGCTGTTTCTTTTAACTTTATTACTGATGCAGAGAAAACGACAAGGAAAATTAGTAAAAAGGGAGGGGCGTGCATCATACGCGCCTATGACGCGCGCTCAACGGATGTCGGGCGCTTGATGTAGGTAATCCGTTGCATAGAAGTTCATACAATTTTAATAAGCGAACGCAGCGTACTTTCAGTGCGCGCGCCTCGGGCGTTTGTTTTAAGTAGTCTCTTACGGCCTGTCCACATCTCCACGTCATGACGTCGTCAACGTGGAACGGTGCGGTGACGTGGCACGGTGCGTTGGCGGAACATGCAAATTTACGTTACCGTATCGTAAAAATGCACGTCAGGATCATTGTTAGATTTATCGTTGACCATGTAGATACTGAATTTGAATAAGAGAAACAGTAAAGTATGGTTTTAAAGCATTGGAGCACATAGACGGCGACTAACTCGCGGGCGTGGAGAGCGCGGGTGGAGCGCATATACGTGTGCGTGCTTGCGGCTAGAGGCGGAACGTGGTACGATACGGTAACGTAAAGGGGAATGCCAAGATCCGGCCAGTACAAAGTAGTAAGAACAGACATGCCGTAATTTTGATAATTCGCGTTTATTTTTTGTAAGATTTATGCAATATAAATAAAGTCTGGGGAAGTACACCGTCGGATAGTCATTTTAAATAGTATTTTATTGTTTTGGTTAGTAAGTTTCAACGCTTTTGTTTATCTACAACTGTAAATAGAAATGTTGCATAGTATAAAAATATAATTAATTATATCGATACTAAAATTACATTTATAAATCGATTACAACCATGAAACAATATGTAATTGTAAATAATTATATCATAATAATATCATGTTATTTAGGTAAATAAGTATTTATTTTTTATTCACGTTTTCTTGTTTGAGAAATGTGTTAAGTGAATTGTGCTCTTCCATTAATAGCTACAAATTATAGTACTAAGCTTTATTAGTAATAAGCTATTACGAATAATCCTAGTAACCACTATAACACAACAGGTTTGTCACTATTCTTGTAATTTAACTTAGGGCTACTTTTATTATACGAAACACAATAAATAACATAATATTTTATATGTATAGGTACCAAAGGCATTCAATAGTGTTAGTTAACATATTTAATTAATCTCTTTGATTTATACTAATTTTAAATTAATGTTTTGTAATATCTATACATATAATAAAATCGTGGTTTAGAAGTAACTATGAAATTTTTGTCTAGAACTTATAAATCGCGCGGTAACGAAACCATAGCGCGATCTAATTCGACGCCAACGCCATCTAGGGAAGTAAAGATTAAACATATGTTTGCATGTTTATGCAAGCATCACGTAAAAAGAGCTGACCCAATGCTGTTGACTTGTATAAACATATATTGTGCTTATCTCCAAGTAACATATTTTTTTGTTTCATCGCAATCGGTTCACGCATTCAAAAGATATGCAAATAATTAATATCTTCTATACATTTACAAATCTGTAGACTTTTGCGTATCTGTACATAGCAAATATTTTGAAAAAACCTGGTTGGGGTGTTAAACTATAACCAATAGAACCCATTTTTAACATTTTTGGATTTTTTGTCTGTTTGTCTGTTTATCTGTTTGTCTGTTTATCTGTTTGTTTGTTCAAGCATCACATAAAAACAACTGATCCAATGTTGTTGACTTTTATAAATAAATATTGTGCTTATCTCCAAGTAACATATGTTTTTTGTTTCATCGCAATCGGTTCACGCAATCAAAAGTTATGCGAATTTTAAGTTTTCTAGAAGAACTTAGCATGTATTAGTTTATTTTCAATAGATGGCGTTACGTGTATCAAATCATGTTGTGAGGAAATATATTATTATTACTACGAATAAATCCACAAATTACCTAATATTCATTGTTGAATTGGTACCTATTCTCAGTCTACGAAAGGTCTAATGATCTCTATCCTTATGAAAAAGGAACTAAGCTTTTACAAAAAAAAACGAAGATATTGTTATTTAGAATTTATTAGGTCAATTTCTTATTGTTGTTCACAATAAAATGAATTCATGACTTCATGTGGACTAATAATAAGATTTTTGTTCATTGAATGTTCATACTTTTTGGGAATGCTGATGCCGAAAATAAGCATGCATGATTATTTGCAAGGAAAGCGCTCACCCAGTGCTTTCGTTGAAATTTAGTATTTCGTAATCATTCTATCTACTCAATACTCAATGCACTTTTTGGAATTTTTTTCTATATTTAATTTTATTTTGTTCATTATTGTCAGATTTATTCAAAGCCTGTCGCCGTCGTTTTAATTATTTAATTGAGTCTTTTAAGCTTTAGGTAATGTTCCAAAGACATGGCCATGGAGGGAAAGTACTTTAAATATTAAAAATAGCAAATTTCACTCAAAGGAAACTTCATTTCACTTTTTTTTAAAGTAAGAAATATTGCGTTTTACTGATTTTTTTGCCTGAACCGGGAATCGAACTGACAAAGCTTTATGTACCATCCGGTATTATATTATGGCACCTGTTGATAGATATTTATAAGGTCAATAATAAGGATCAAATCTCTCCAACAAACACACTGTCTTAAATTGAAGGAAGTGCAAGAAATAAGAAGTAACAACAAATAAGTGTTTGAATTGAAATGTACCTAAGTTAGGTAGGTACTTAATGTTAGTTTTTATGGTCTTCCATCAATTTCAGGCACTATGTTTATTGGAGCGATCATATCGATTGATGAAATAAAAATATAGAAGATGTTTTTTCGCGTTTGTGTTGGTTCGATTTCCAGATCAGACTTTTTGAAAGCAGTACCTACCTATTTATAACTTATTAAAATTAAATGAAGTCTTCTATAAGTTTTTTTTTTTAAATATTTAAAGTTCTTTTCTATACCTACCACACCTCGAATGAAATCATAATTTAGTTCGCAGATTGTAACAAGACGGCGTTGTAGCTATTTTTGTATCGCGATATGGTTTTGTTACATCTTCAATAATAGTATCAATATTCAATTATAATCCATTTTAGCAAGGAAATGTATAGAAATAAGCAACACGTTTTTAGTATTACGGTTTTATGAATCTTTACGGTCAATCAAGAGGAGCTGAAACTCTACATAAAGAAATGGTTCAAAAGATATAAGTGTCTTAGTGGGACACCTTTGTCTATTATTATAATATATGGATTATTTAGTTGCTGCGACACAATGTTGTTTTCCGACTTCCACGCGGACGGAGTCGCGGGCACAGCTAGTTATGAAATAATTTACAAAGCTATTATTACTATATATTACTATCAACTATTTATTTTGCGAAATAAGTATATTTCTTTTTTTATTTTATATTCCATTCGATTTTATACATACTTGATAATCGATTACGTTTAAAATCGAATATTGTTATAATTTTATTTTAATGGCGACAACACCTTTGTCACAATTAAAATGGCTTCCACTTTTTTCTTACGATTATTGCCAAAAATAAGTAGGTAGGTATCTGTATCGAAGTAAGTACCTAACCATATTATGTATAATATTCCTATCGTGAATACAATATTATGGATTTTTGTTAAATAAAATACTTTGTTTAGTAAAAGTATGATTTTAATGTTATTTGGTATTATGACATTCATGTTTTATTATCGTTGCCATGGCAACGTCAATATACGACAAATTCCAAATAATATAAGATTTATTTTGCTTTGGTTTTGGTTTGGTTATTTAGGTATTATTCTGACCAAAAACGGTTTAGTTTTGTTATTTACATAATTGAATGCTTTAATCAAACAATAATATTAAGACTTTTACAAAAATATTGAAGGTCTACCAATACGACAAGGATTAAAAAATTATTCATGAAAATGTCGACGGAGTATAAAGAAAATGTTAGTTCGATTTTCGAATTACCATTCTTCCTCAGGTTAAAAATCTACTATTAAGGTCAACTTAATCGACCTATAACTTTTCTTGGTGCACTTCCAGCGGAAATGTTGTTATTGTAATACATTCTACAGTATTTGCCCTTTTTAATAAGATATTTTTCATCCTTGTTCTATCTGGCCGAGTCGTAAAAGAAATCTTGGCATTCCCCTTTGCACGTTACGTCAACGCACCGTGCCGCGTTACCGCACCGTTCCACGTTGACGACGTCGTGATGTGGAGATGTGGACAGGCCTTTAGGCACACGAAACGACTCGACACTACTAGTGTCATAGTTATGGTCATAGTATACAGTTCATATAGGTATATGCTCTAAGAGTTCATAGAAATAATATGGCGCTCGGTGTCTTCACCATATTTTATCGTGTCAGGTCGTGGCCGTGGTAAAACGGCTTAAAGGTCATGGCACACTATACCGGCACCGCAACGGTACCGCTCTCAACGGTAACCCAGCAATTAACTTGTCATTCAAATTAGAGCATTAAATCGTGTGTCGTATAATATATTTCATAATGTCAATATGAAAAAGCCAACGGCGAGCAGTTAGCGCGCTTGCCGCTACCATACAACTCAACTCGGAGCCCGCGTGCTGTGAGCGAGCGGACCGCGTGTTTACTGCGCGCTGACTCCGAGTTGCCAGCGAAACAACGTCGTTGCGCCGTCACCCGCGCTCTTTTTACAAATGCCATATATTTACTGTATTCGCGGTGACAGCAAGCTTTCACCTCGCGGCCGGCGCGCGGACTGCGAGCTTGCACCTCGCGGACGATGCGTAGTTAGCGCGCTGGCGGCTAGCCGTAGCCTAAACTCGAGGCGACGTCGTGCTGTAGCTGTGCAGTTGCAGTGCCGGTATAATGTGCCATGACCTTAAGTCGTGTAAAACTCTTAAAAATTACACCCGCAATAAAATACTAATAAACCAAAACCATCAATAACATAATAAGAGAATCTAAGTGCTCGGTCACAATCGACTCCTAACAAACTTAATTAAAAACAAGTGACAAGTTTTTAATTATGATAGAAACGTGAGCAATACTAATTTCTAAGTATAAACAGATTATAAAGTGCATGAGTATGCATCTAAATGAAGTACCATTTACATGAGACCTCATTAGAGTGAGGAGGTAGGTAACACGAGACTAAAATGCATTTCATATTCTCATACAAAGGATATCGCATCCTGTTACAAGAATCCTTTGCATTCAGATGCACCGTCCTAAATTCGTGGGATATTCTGCAAAAAAAGTCGGGCTATTGTAAATTAAAAGAGCCTGATAATATTTTACTTAGATTTATAAAGTAAGAAAAGAGGTCAGGAGGGGCTCGTGGCCAATTAATAAAATAACTTAAAAAAAAAGTAAAAACCGACTTCAATAAAAACTAGAACGAGTAAAAGAATTACCATATTATAAAAATAACAGTTACAGAAGTCAGTGCAATTTTACACTGAACCAATTTGACGGGAAACTGTTAGTTTTATAATATGGTAATTATTGTACTCTTTTTAGTTTTTTTTAAGTCGGTTTTTACTTTTTTTTAAGGTTTTTTATTTTAAGTGGCATAAACAATACACAAACATGCAATTACAGCAATCTCGGGTAATTTGTGGTTATCCATTGAAGAGTTCCTTTGTCAATCTCCGAGGGTCGTCCGTCTACATATGACGGAGTTATGGGCATACGAACACACATAAAAGAACAAATAAAAAAATGTAAACATCCGAATTGAGAACCTCCTCCTTTTTGAAGTCGCGCTTGCCGCGGTCAGTCCATGGATGGATGACCATTCGTTACACATTGAGACCCTTTTGTGTCTCGAAGAGTACGTTAAATTGTCGGTCCTCGGTGCTTTTTAACCTTAGGACATTGGCATTGCCCAGTAACTGGCAGGAGGTCTGATGGCAGTCGCTCCGTGTCATAAGACTTTAAGCTGACCCCAGCATAATTAGTTGGGAAAAGGCAAGGAGAAAGATATAAAAGTAAGAAGTTAGGTGTGTTTGTCTTATGTACGATTTCCACCAAACGGGCCGCGCCAGAGCGCATTTCGCATTGTGCTAAAGAAGATTCAGGCTTCTATACAATAGTTAAGTTTCATATTTGCGTGGAATTTACACTGCTTGGAACTCGGTTAGATCCGCGCGTATGCCGCGGCAGCCAATCGGCTCCTCGCGTAGGTACGTGAACGGCGGCGCTCGGCTGTCGTCGCGTCCGGTCGGCTCCGTTCGGCCACACCGCAGGTAGAAACTGACTGCGATAGCGGATACACGTGCACGCGTGCGCATGAGCCCGGGTTCCAGCAGATTGGAGGCGTCGGGCGGACGCGGTCGGCTACTGGCGCGTGCTCGAGCATCCGCTGCAACGCGCTGCGCTGTGCTCCTGTGAGGCCCGGTTGGTGGAAATCGTACATTATGCTTGAGGTTTACTCTCTTATCGTGAAATTGTTTCAAGACGACCCAACCCTCGGTTCTGGAATTCAATCAACATGAGTTCTGATCACAAGCTCCAGTTAACCATGTGATTCTGATCTACATCCTCCAAGATCTGTCGTTGTTGCTATCTACCGGGGTTTTTGGTCAGGGTGAATGACTTTGAGCGGTTTTATACATTTACGAATAATTAGACTGATCTTCCGGGATTCATAATTCTTAAAATTCATTTTGCTATCTAATTTCTTAATCGATAGATTTCTTCCGAATACTAATCATATTCTGTCATTTGATTTGATGCAGATCTACCCCTATCATTTATGTATTTAAATTTTATTCACTTTCGTTATTAATCATCGAAGTCTTAGTTGCCTAAAATAGGCAATTCCAGTGTTAGTTTGAATTTGTTTTTACTACGTCAGTAATAATAAAAAAAAACCGGCCAAGTGCGAGTCGGACATGCGCACGAAGGGTTCCGTACCATTATCTATACAAACGGAAAAAAAAAACATGTCTGTTGAATGGGACCCCCCTTAAATATTTGTTTTATTTTAATTTAATTATTTATTTTTAAAGTGAATATACAACTATATATTCTGTGAATATTTCAAGCGTCTACCTGTAGCCGTTATCAATATCGAGAAAAAACGAGCAAAAAAATCACGTTTGTTGTATGGGAGCCCCCTTAAATATTTATTTTATTCTGATTTTTAGTTTTGTTGTTATAGCGGCAACAGAAATACATCATCTGTGAAAATTTCAACTGTCTAACTATCACGGTTCATGAGATACAGCCTGGTGACAGACGGACAGCGGAGCCTTAGTAATAGGGTCCCGTTTTACCCTTTGGGTACGAAACAAAATCTAACTTAATTTTACACACATAATTATGATTATAATATTGTCAATTTCCGAAAGGATAAATAATTCAATTTATTTGCTGTTCATTTGATAGTAATTAAAACTGCACTGGATTTTAGTTAATGCTTATTTGAAATTAATGCAGGCTGTAATTATAACAGTATTATAAATTCTTTATAAGAATAATTTACAATTTGTGTTATAACAATTTTGTAAATCGATGTTTGAATTGACATTATAATTAAGCTTATTTAGTACTAGCAATTCCCGCGACTTCGTCCGCGTGGAAGTCGGAAAACAACACTGTGTTGCAGCAACTAAATAATGTGTATGTACTCAATTTATTATAATAATAGACAAAAGTGGCCCACCAGGGCAACAATATCTTTTGAACCATTTCTTCAAGTAGTTAAGGTTCATAAAACCTATTATTTGTATACATTTCCTTGCTAAAATGGATTATAATTGCATATTGATATTTATTGTGAATTAATATGTTACACGTTGTTTACATATTTATAGCTACCGATTGACTGTTATAATTTCATGCACTATACATAATTATAGTTATAGATAAAAAATAAACCGTTATCATTTATTTAATAAACCACGGCGTTGACAGGCTTTTTATAATTCTGACAACAATGACCAAAAAAAAAAAAAACATTGCAAATAAGATAATACAAAAAGCTAATTTAAAAACTGAGATTCGAACGCAGAACATATAGGGCCACCGATCTCTCACTACAGCATTCTGCTACGCTGATTTCTGACAAATTCTCTGAAATTAGATGATATTCTCAGGAAACATCTGATCAGTCTTCATTGTACGTAGCGTGATAATACATATCTCACGTATTAAGCTTATTGTGGATAATACCTATCCGACGTATTAAGCTTATACGTCGCAGTATGTGGAGTAGCTGGAAATAATGTTCCGCTGCTCAGCTCCTATGAGCAATAGCGTGATAGTATATATAACAGTAAAAGCGTAGCTCTTTATGCAACACCTCAGTGAAAGTCGTATCAAAATTCATCAACGGAATTTTACGTGATTATACATCGCAGTATGTGGAAATAATGTTCCGCTGCTCTTTTCCTATGAACAATAGCGTGATGGTATATGTACAAGCAAAATCATCGCCTTTTACGGAACACATCAGTGACAGTCCCATCAAAATCCATCCACGAAATTTTAAGTGATGCCTGGACAGAAAGACAGAAAAACAGACGAACAGACAGACAGACAAATAGACAAACAGACAGACAGACAATAATTCAAAAAAAAAAAAAAAAAGTTTTTCTTATTGTTATAATTTCGTATCGATATTAAAGTACCCCCCAATCGAAATTTTGGAAAAATATTTAATGTACAGACAAAGTGCACTTTGAGTTTAATTAATAGTATAGATTTACAACGCTTGATCCAGACATTTTTCATAAGGTTATGGCAAGCTGGCTATTAAAGCTAGCACAGCTAGTCAATTTCCGCAATAAATTAAAACAACTGTTGCGATAAAATTGAAGATAAATAAAAATCTTACATTTGCGGAATAACCCACGGCTTTGTTCATTCGTCGAGGGCTCGCTAATGTCACACAAAATAAGACTAAAACGTGTGGATATTAAGATGCTCTCATTTCATCCGCCTTTGAAGGATTGTGCTGCCAAAAAGAGTGGGTAGCTATGGCTCTACGTCATGTCGAGAGCTACCTATTGTTAGTGACGTCATTCAAAGACCGTGTTTGAAGCCGACAGCATGCAAACAAGGGGTTTCGTATTCGGTTTCATGCGGAAGATTGAGAACTTTTACTTACATATATGTTTTTGTATCAGGCTGTTTCGGTAATGGGAATTTTTTTGTTATTTTTCTGGTCTTTTGTCAGGTAAAATCATGTTCAAAAGAACACAATTCGTGCCTCTTAGATACATAAACACTATCAAGGTTAAGAAACCTTTAAGGAAGATTAAGGGTAAGGAAGTCGCGCTTAATTACGGACAACGTTACACAGGCACCGGATAACTGATGGGGTGACAGATGAAACGCGTTAATGAAGACACAGCCTTGACTGCGGTCAAGGTTGAGGGCTTTTGGGAGATACTTAAAATATCGAATATATATCGATATACTTCAAATAAGATTGGAAGAGCTTCGTATAAAGTTATTATGGTAATTTATAGTTTTGCAAATGTACATACAAGATTATGTACTTATGTTCAAGCAAGAGAAGTTTAACGCCAGTTTCTCTCACAATAGGTATACTCACTTGATTCAATCTTGATTGGGATCAGCACTTTGTATTTAAAACGAGTACTCACCACGTAGAACAAAGCTGAAACGATCTACAAAATGGAATACTACTTTTTCTAAAACAACACCCGCAGTCCAGATTATATCGAAATAAAATCGATAAAGGCTTATACTGAAAACGGCACAAAAGAAAAAACTGTTGAATTTCCCAAACGGCAAGCGTTTCAACCGATCCGTCCATTGTTTCTTTAAACGTTTCCAATAAAAATGCAAATACACAGTCTATGCGTTGTGTGCGTTGTCCGCTATCGACTTTCAAACTAGTTTATTTAGTTTTAACTCTGTCGTTGGCTCTATTTACTTCCTATGTTTGTCGTGTGTCTAACCGTACAAATGTTCTCTTTTGTCTTAGTTTCGTATCGAAATTTTTTCAGGAATATTTTATTACGTTATGTTTTTAGTATACAGGGTGTTAACGAATTCGTGTAATTCCTTAAAACCACATGATCTACTACTGGTGTAGATGTAGACAGGCTCCGCAAGGAATTTAGACTGATTAAAAATAAAAAAACTTTTTTTTTCATGCGGCTTTGTGTGAACATTTCGATGCCACGCATAAATTAATGAAAGTACGGCGGCACAACTGGCAGGAACGACTAACGCGATATCCCTCTTTGCAGTCAGATAACTCAAGGCTCTAAAAAGGCACAGAAATAGAAAAAAAAAATTTTTTTTGTTTAATTTCGAACATTCCCATTTAGGGTTAATCTGTGTCACCATTAGATCACGCAGTTTGAAGGAATTACACGATTTCGTTAACACCCTGTAGTAGTGTATTTAACAAGCCAAATGAACATTCGAATAGAAGAAAGTGGAAATCGAACAGGTGGACCCTTGACCGCTGAATGCGATGTACGGTGGACATGTAGCGTTGTGGCATAACTTGGTAGAACCTTACTATATGTTAGCAGTAGACTGCGATGCATTGATTAATTGAAACGACATTGTAAAATGTGAGAGCAAATATTGTATATTTTAACAAGGGTCACAATTTTGCAAATTTTTAAACGTGGGTTCTTATTTCGTTCAAAAAATACTATGACTTTTTCCTATAATTTTCTGCATTTTTTATCGAAACAGACTGAAAAAAATACAACACGCAAAATTCGGTGGAGTGACGATCATACAAATATTTTATATTCCATAATTTCCCTAGTGACGACCGGGACTCGGTGTTCGAAAGATACGTCTATTTTTTTCTTTTTTTTGTTATGCTTATTCTGAAATTGTTTTTTTATGCATTTAGGTAATTGATACCTCGTAGTTTGGATTACAATTTTAGCCAACGCTGTTACTAATACCGTATTTTATTTGAAAACATCACGATGTTAGGGGTATTAAAAAATACTTATTACGTTGTCAACATGGAACATCCTCAACGTTGGGCAAACAAATGCGGACTGCAATGCGAGCTCTGTCGCACATACACAGAGATATGAAATCTGCAGAGGCTAGATGATGAAGTGACGTTGACTTTTTGAAATAACACACGGTTGGTGTGTCGCCCTTTTCTTTGCCGAACTTGGCTTGGCATACTCCTATGTGTCTAGTTGTTTCCAATTCTATAGTATCGTTTTTGCACTTGCATAAAGCTTTTGCGTACTTTAAAAGAGTTTAAATGAAGTATTTTTTTTAAACATTCGTACTTTTCACATGAATTTTATGTGATATTATCTACTTTATAATAATCTCTATATACCATGAACTTAAAATCAAAAGCTGAACTATCGTAACTCGGCGTATTTAAACTTCCAGAAAGTTTATCTTGAGAAAGTACAAGATTGATTAACTTGTAAACTTCTCGTCAATAAGCGTATTTAACAAACTGATAGGAAATAGTTTTCTACAAGCGATGGAGGCTGATTCAACATAAAACAGAAATCTTATTAAATACGGCTCAGTGCGGTATTTTATGACTGTGGTACGGTAGTATGAAAGATAACTTTGAATTTATTTATATAATTAACTAGCTGTACCCAGCATGCGTTGCAATGACTTTTTCCTACTTACTACATATTACTACTTACCTAATACCTACCCTCAGAAACAAAATCAAAATAGTAACAAAAAGTTAAAACCATTTTCATGCATGCGGTAAACAAACGAAGAATATGGACATACTGAGATAATTTCGTTTTTTTTTTATTATCAAAATTTTCTTTCATAAGAACCTTCTCCTGACAATTACGAACACAATAAAAAAAAATGCGAAATCGGTCCAGCACCTCACGCGTGATGCCGCGACCAAGGGAAATAGGGATTCATTTATATATATATAGATAGATAACACTAGACTGGATGCTGACTACGAAAGATCAGGTGTTGTTGCGGAACTTGGAAGAGACGTAAGTAATCATAAACTTCAGATAATCATAATTAATCCATCAATATAATATCGGATTTTTCGTCATACGACTTGTATAACACAGTCAAACTGTATATATTTTATATACGTAGATATCATCAATGTTAGACATCTAAGAAACGATAGCTCACCCACTTTGTCCTCGGAAATTGAATTTAAAAAATAATACCTGAAAACAAAAGTAGTCTCTACACAATTTTACGTTTAAAGTCAGAGCAGCAGGATTGAAAGGAGTTTATAAGAAGTACTCATTGCATGTTGCGGTTTGAGAGGAGGGTGAGACGGGGGTCGGATCAAATTAAATTGAAGACTAAGCGGAAACCGCGCGGAAGTGACCGGACCACATTATAGCTGTATGTTACAGGTGCAGTTAGAGATTTGGACGATTGGAAGTATGTCCAAATTACAATATATGCGTATTGTCAAATTTAGAAAAATGGCTATTGAATTACTTGCTAGTCATCCTTAACGATGACTGCTTCTTGCTGATGTTGTCGTTATGTTGTGATCTGATTGGTGACTGCAGACCTACGTTGGACGGTGAGCGCTGTCCTGGGTTGGTTGGTGCAATTTTTCAGGTTGTTTTTTGTTTTCTTTCTCGTCCTTTCTGCATACGTCCGTTTCCTTATTTCTTTTAAATTCCATGTTATTCCGTGGACAATAGTGTGGGTTATGCGTTTTTTTACTATTATGCTTAAACTCAATGTTAATATTGTACCGTGTAACTGTTTTTTGTCCCTAATAAATAAATTAAAATAAAAATTGTACACGGAACATTTCACACCAATTGTAGACTTTATATACTTTTTGTGTCAATTGTACATTTTCACGGAGGCCCAATTTTGCCAACGGTGGACAGTGTTTATCTGAGGAACCAGTTAGTGCGGCAGCAGACGTCCGATTCTTGTCTCCGATAGCCGGTAGTTTTTTTGAAAAGTCCGCACAGATCCGATCCCAGCCGATTTACTATCCGATCGGACGTCAGACGTGAAAGAACGGCCCTGAGACAAAAAATCGGACACACGAGAATCGGACGGGTACGGACATGGCGAGGCCAATCCGATAGCTAGTCGGTTCAGACAATCGGCTACAAATATTGGACGTCTGATTCTACGCTTAGACGTTTTGCGAGGGAAGGATTTAATTATTATTGTCGTTTGTAGGAGCACCAGAAATGAAACAAAGAATAAATAAAATAAATTGTTTCTTCTGCACCTTTCTCAGTCTATAATGATATTGATATTGAATGATATAATTTGTCTTATTAGTGCAGTTTCCAAAAAAGTTTTCATTTCATATTGTGGAATAATAAATTAAAGTTAGTCAATTAGAGCTGAAGAAAATAACAATATTTTCCCAGCATAAATAATAATTCATTTCCTAGACAGTTTAAACATTTATTGAATCCAAACTACTGCAACTGACATCATATTCTGTACTTTTTGCAATACTTTTTACAGCGGATTGGACGAATCTCCAGTGTTTGAAATATATCTGAAGGAGAATCTGCGGTAGCGAATGAAATTCGATTTTCTAGTGAAGTGCAGCGAATATTGAATGTAACGAGTAAAGCGTTGCAGGTTTATTCGTTGCTTTTTCCACTCTTCGCACCAAGAATCCAAATGTTGAATTTACTTTGAAAATCGCAAGTCAAGCGGGAAGAGTCTTACAATAATGCTTCTAAGCGGGAACCATGACTTCGTCCACTATGCGATATAGATCTTTTAAAGGTACGACCATATTCTTAGAAAATACACATGAGTACGTAAGTTTACCAACTCAGTTTACCATTATATCTACACACGTATAACTCCTTGCTACTATACAAACTCCAAACTCCTTTCAAGATAACACTGTTGTTTTATAATTAATTAACTTTAGACGTTTAATCCTAGATACCGACCGTACGTTCCTCCATTCGAGTTAATTATATCAGACTTGACTGTTTACGCTGAAAATAGTTCTGATAGAATTAAATAAACGCGAACAAGTTGAGGTTTTTAATGAATATTAATGGTTGAAACTCTTGGAATCAGGCTTGACATGGGCTTGCAAAACTCCGCCAAGCCTAATATAAATCACGCTTAGTCCAACCTTTAAGTATCGTTCCGCTTAGGACCTGCTATTGTTGCCTTTCGAAGATAACGAGAGTAAATCACTGTGGGAGATGTTGAATTGAATGAAGACATGGTTTCGAGGCTTTGATTTCAGAGTTAAAGATTTTAAATTAAGAAAATATGTTTCATTTTGTTATAGCAATTTGTCGTCATCAGCTTATCGGGGTCCACCAACGTATGTTGGGGGTTCTGTTGAAGAGAAGACATTGCTTTGTTGATATTGGGTTAGTGACCGCAGAAACCCTTGCTACAATAATGCTACTAACCATTTTAGGTCTAAGGATTTTTTCCCAGCAAGTGAGAAAGCTATCTCGCTTTCTATGTCCATTATTTTATAGTTTTTATTATTAGTTGTAAGTGGAACAACACAAAGGTAACTTTGTGCATAGTGAAGATATAATTTTATATTCCCCAACGTAATGAAGACTAATCGATTGTTCTAACAAGTCGCCATTTTTCTCACACATTTTTCTTCTTCGGTACTTTTAAGAAACCTATCACGTCAATGCTAATGTGCTCAAATAAACTTTTTTAAGTCGTTTTTTTTACCAGCAACTAGACTTGACGAGAATTTATTACAAAAATTCCTATCTGTGTACAAATTTCTGTTACGGTTATTTACATTATTGCCAGTTAAATTTATTTATTTCCTTTATTTATTTTAAATCACAAAATGTGCAGTTGTTATACTGCTATAGTATAATTCTATGCAAAGGCCACCTTTCTGTTTTTTTTTACTATTTTGTCTAGCTAAATTTCCATCTTTGATATGTAGTACTCTCAGACATATCTCACAGCATCAATCCGGTGCTCCCTTGCTCGACCGCGAAGTCTAGTTTTGGTGGAAAAAAAAACCGGCAATTCCTACCAATACACCATACAAAATATACCTCTGCTTTCCACATCTGAACTCAACATAATTGGGAAAAGGCTAGGCAGAATGGTGGCAATAATTTATTTCACTTAAGCAACAGAAGGTACAAAGGTTAGTTGGAACTGTTTGCACGCATTCCTCTTGCACGCTTTTGCTGAAGTTCAATAAATTCCTAGTATAAAAATTGCAAAGTACCGACTTTCTATTATAAATTCTATTAAAGAATACAGAAAAACACGAGATTCATTAAGCTCAATTTAATTACAGTACACGGTACAGTAGTTAATTACATTCCGATGGTCTTCAGAGTGAATTATGTAGGCGAAGTTTTCGTTTTCTCTCAGGGTAACGGAGAACAACAACAGTAATTAAAACATGAAATAATTTAGTACCTATAGTGTTACCGGTAAAGTGGTAGGTATAAGTGTTTTTACGAGAGAGAGGAAAAGGGAGGGCTTTGACGAGCTGTAGACAGTGTTAGACTGCGTTGATTGATTGAATCCCTTTCAACGTTTGTCAATTCAGAGTCCAGTTAGATTTAAAGGAGATGAGCTCGAATAGTAAAAAACAATTAGTGGAAGTGCGAAGCAGCCAGATCGCGCATGTGACACAAATATGCTAACGTGATTAGTTATTTTCTGTGACACAACTGGCGAGGCGTAAGCTGAACTTTGCATTTGTGCGAGTGCACATAGAATTGATTGCCAAAAAGTAGTATAAACCAGTTTAAACCAAGCAAAGGACGCGTCTGCATTCATTCTCACACAAATGCAAAGCTCAGCTGAGGCCTCGTGGACGGTACGACGTTTTGAACTGATACGTAAATTATTAGAATTATGACTTATTGTGAAATTTGAACGTGTCAAAATGATAGCAGACCAAAAAGTGTACATCACTTAGAGGTGTATGAAGTACATATAAAACTTTGATATCCAATATAATTGTGACGTCAGTATGGTGACACTAGTTCCCGTATTAAAGAAATATAAAGGCACTTTAACTTGTTTGTTTTATTTCGTTGAGATTAGTCTGTTGACGCGTATTGAAATGCGAAAATCGGATAAGAATTAAAGAGCGCAAATTGGATAAGTGGCGCATTGCCACTTTAATAATAATGCACCACCTCTTTATCATATCTTGCCATGCCAGTCGAAAAGTCATGGTGGCGAGGTTGCATCATAACCTATTGAAAAACAAATAGAATAGGTCTAATATTTAGTGTTAGTACTACCTTGCCCTCTGCGAGCCTGTCACCAAAGATTATAAAAGCAAATGACCTTTCAAATTGCAGAATCGTCATGTCAATTTATTATTTAAGTATGTATAGCTGCCAGGGTCCTCAAACAGAAGGAGTTCTGGCAAATAACCAAAAAACATGTAAAAAAAAGTTCAGGAAGCTATATCAAAATTTGACACAATCTCACTCTTCCACATCTCCATTACCCGTAGCAGTCGTTATATCAGCTAAAGCGTTAATTATAACACCCGATCTTGCAAGTGCTTCACGCCAAGTGGTTGATATATTTCGGTCATTAGTAGTTAATGAATTATTTAACTAACGAGTCAAGTCGGCAAGCGCCCTGTTATTGGCTGAATTATTTCTACCTTTTCTGCTTTCAAATAGCATATTCCGTTAATTGCTGTCTGACTGGAGCTCACTAATTGCTTAAGTTCGGGATCTCTTGGCTCTTCGGTTTAAATAGTCGACTACTATTAAAGTAAAAATTTCTTAAGACTGTTTTGAACTTCTCGTTCATAATTTTTTTGAACCATGAGTTTGTAGACGTTGAAAAAACAAGAGGCGAGAGCGGTCAAGGAGATGTACATGGAGAGATGTTTTTCTCTTGGTTTGATTGATATGAAATATATTTTCTTAATAAAATTACGGTTTCACTGGTTTTTTGTCCAATTGTGTATGAATAGATTAGGTACGAAACTTTGAACCAACGAAAGAAAATGCATATTGCGACGTCATTAGCTTGACTTTCTTTAGATTTTTCAATAAAATGTTGATCCAGGTTGTGAGTGACTTTGGGAAGCTGCACTCGTATACCTAATGTGTAAACTAAAAAGGCAACGATATCTTAGCAGTTAAATTAAACACAAAAATATGTTTCGATGAAAGTAAAATTACGTCGTGCATGAAAAGTCTGATAAAACCAATGATGACCGAAGCTCATTATTATCCTTACAAAGGTAACATTTCAACGTAGTTCCATTCATATATTTCGCAGTGATAATTATGCAGTAATTGCAATACAGTACTACGGAAGTGTTGATTTATTACTACCGCCGGCTGCAACTTTGGTGAATGCGGTACTAATTTCCGTATTGTGTTGACTGTTAATAAGTTGGGTTTGTGTGTATAGGTGGAAATTACCAGTTTCAGTGTGTTGCCTGTAAAAATTAAGAAGAAGGTAGCTGGGGACTGGATGCGGAAGGCGGACTGATGTTGTGGTGCAACTTGAGAGAGGCCTGGAGAGGCCCATGTTCAACAGTGGACTGCGGTAGGCTGTTAATTGGTTGATTGATTGTCCTTTTCCACGGATGTTGTGATAGAAAACCCTGGAACCAGCCGAGATTTATTACTCAGTAGGTTTTTCATCCTTGTCACCGTTTCAGATCCTGGTTTGCAGGAGTGTGTAGTGGGAATCTATTATTTAGATTTCTGTGAGCTTGTTAAAAATTGACCTACCAGTGAAAACCCTGCCTGAAAAAATAAGGTACAGCTGAAAATTTGTAGGACACGAAGGCAAGCGTTCTCTGTAGATTTACGTAGAAATAACAGTATATTCCACTTTGTTCACCCAGGCGAACGATTGATTTGAAAGTTTGTAGCATGTTATATGTGAGTGAATAATGTCCACAAAATTATTAAAAAAAAATGTTGCCACTGTTCACCTGGGTGATTTAATTCCAAGGTGGACAAAGGACACCAAATAAGTCAAATTGCTTCACCTGGTGATATGAATCCGAGGTGATATGAGGACACCAAAAATTCCACTTCGATCACCCAGGTGAACAAAGTGGAATATACCAGAATAACAACCTACGTTATCTTCTTATGTAGCCAGTTACAAAATAATGAAAATTACAAACACGACCACAAAAATTTTGAAAATAAAAATGAATGAAATGATGAAATTGTTCACCAGACGTCACTAGATAACCTCTTTTAAAAAAGTACACCGGCACAAAAGTCAACGCAGTCAGGTCGGCCACGAAAATGTAAAAGATGAAAAAACGTCGCAAGGAGCCCACGAATGAATAGGAGTTGTCCTAGAAGCGTCGTCCAGATGTTTAACATTTTATGCGGGAATTCACGTGCCCTCGCTACGGAAGAAAATCTTGCGGCCATGCGGTTTTCTATGGGTTTTTTCAGTAGGTATATAAACCGATGAGACTTCTTATTTAGTGATTTAGATTGTTAATAATAAAGAATGATTACAAAATATAATCAATCTTGTAGGGTAGTAAGGGATTGGCAATGGTGCCGACTCTCTTTTTCACCAACTAAACTAAAATTAGAGAGAAAAATCTTTTTCACCAACTAAACTAAAATTAGAGAGAAAAATCTTTTACTAACAGCGCGAGAAAAGGTCGGTGATAGATAAGAACTAAGTTAGAGATGTTAAATTAGTTTACGTCTTGAATTTCGCCATGTTTTTAGTCAATACGTTCCATGTTGTCTAAAGTTGAATGGAAATTTTAGTACAACTAAATGTGACAGCTCTTGTTTACTTCCGTCTCTTTCTTATTTGATGAGAGTGAAAAAGATGGCAATAGCCTAAATTAAGTTTATTTTGTGCACAAGAGAATCTGCACCAATATCTACGCTTTGAAAGCGGGTTATCTTCATGATACAGAATAGGTATTTATCCTGTAGTAACACATGATGGTCGGTTGGTAAAAGCACAACAAACTTTGCTTTCGTACTCGTAATAATGACTTTTGGGTTAGTAAGAATGAATAAAATGAGATGATGTGTAATTTTCAAGGCTATTTATCAAGCTATACATTTCCAGTACGAGCTAATCTCGCATTGTATAGGCTTTCCGTATAACGAGAGGTCAGTTTATACTGTAATTTTATAGCTTGATATTTCACCGGGTGTACGACAAAAAAAAACGGAACATAATAAAATGTTAGTGGGAAGAACCACCATTTTGTAGTGGTTACTAATGCAACTTCCAAGCAAGACTCCCTGATTGAGCAGTGCTATTGAATTTTTCTAGAAGGAAATTATGAAAGGCTGTCATGGGCTAGAATTGCTCCCAAATACTTATTTTATAATCTATTCTTATTTTGCGAATTGCTATAATTATGTGTGTACTTAAGTTATTTGCGTGTGTTTTTGTATCATGACATCTCACGCCAGTGTGAAGCTATGCGCGTGAATATTTATTTAATTATTTATATCACCTACAAACACGAATGAGCTTCTAAGTAACGCGGGAACATGCCAGCTGAACATTATGCATGATGAATAAAGAAAATAGGTACTTCACGTTAAACTGAGAGAATGTCTTCTAAGTTTTGAAACAACGTCAGAGCTAGACTAAAAGTTTATATAACGACTAGGTACTAGAATAATGTTATAACTCATAATATTTTCGTTTCATTACATTTTGCAGTTAGTTGTGCTGAACTGACCACTATTATTTTGAGTATAACCTTTATACAGCTGAAGAGTATTTATTTTATATCTTTGCCTGCATTTTTGCAAATGGTCCTAGCTATTACTAGTTCAGAGAATAAATGCAAACGGTGATATTAATTTATCTAAAAAGATTAGTTATTAGATAAAAGTTACTAGATAAAAGCATCGGTAGTTTGATATAGCTCCTTCAACGGGTAAGACGACGAATTTGGTCTTGTTGGTGACAAGTTTGCGGTACTAAAAAGGCAGTTACACCGCACTCAAATTGGAGGTGTGCACCGCACCGTGGAGAACAAGATTTTATTATACGTTCACGCGTCTACAACTACTTCAATTAGGCGATTCGCACACTGTACCGCATCACGCAGCGTAGCGCGGGAGTGCGTGTTCTTATGTTGTTTGCAAGTATCTGTATTTGTATAGAAAACACGCATAGTGCAACACACTGAAAACGTTGCGCATGAATGCTTTTACGCTGCGTGATGCGGTGCAGTGTGCGAATCGCCTTATAGTAGATTATTTAAAAGAATGAAACGGTTTAAAAGATTGAAATTTAAAGGTGCTTATGTAGTTTGGTCATGGTGAGAAAATGAGTGGACGGCGTTTAACAAAAAGAATTTATAAATGTCGGTGGAAACGCCAGTAAAATAACGCCCTAGAAGGACATACATCGATGATATTGGTAATGTTCTTCAAAAAGGACAGGTGCGTAGTACCTAAGTACTTTCAATTGGCTTGTGTGTATGACAAGATGTATGAATGTGGATGAAGCGAAAGGAGTATGTAAGGACCGTAGCATGTGGTGTTCTGTAGTTTCTGCCTACCCCCATGGGAAAAAGGCGTGAGTTTATGTATGTATATGTGCGTATGTATTTAATATTTATAATAGAACAAAATAATATAAGTTCAGAAGATTCAAACTCATCTGTACCTACAAACTAAATATTTATCCTAGTATATAACTATTCAACTACCAACTTCCATACATAGTAAGTCAAACTCATTTCGTACAAGCCGTCGGTAAGGACCCCGGTCCACCCGTAAAACGTTTTCATAAAAATGCAAATCGTCCGACAACGTATTGCCGACGACCAAGACGGGAACTTCCCGTGAAGTTCCTTCATCGAATTAAAATACTTTCTGAAGATAATGTCATTTGCTGGCAACTTTTTTACGAGGCTTTGACTATGCAGTGACGAAGTTGATACAATGAAATAATGTGACAAAGGTGTTCCTATGCAAATTGTGACGTTTTAGAATTTTGAGAGCGAGTTCCTTTAGTCTCGTGCTCATTTTTATTTTAAAAATATTTTTGTAAAACGGGTGAAATGTTAAATGTATATTTTTTCGTTCCCATTTTTACTACTTTACGGAAGGAAGGAACTTCCTTTATTATGTCTCTCTTATATTTCTCGGGCGCTAACTTGAATTCTAGCTGCGTAGTAAAGTGATGTCAATATTATTATTTAGTATCTATGCAGTTGTTTTATTGAATTTCTCTTTTGGTAAAGAGCAAGGCGTGAAGTTTGAAGTGTTTTTTTTCAAAATGAAGTAGAAGTGTGGTTGAAAATTTCAGAGCACAGTTTCTTTTTACCCCCAAATTAAGGGAGACCCAAAAAGTTTAACTTTATTTATCACACATTTTTGCTTTGATCTTTTTCATGAGCCGGCTTTTAAAACTGAAAATGCTTTCAGACATGCAATGAGCCTCGGGGTAAGAAAAGTAGTCCGCATCATCCTTTTGGCTTTAGCTGGCTCCGCAAACGGTTAGTTTAGGTGCCTTTGAGCTAACTTCGGCTACTTTGGTATGACCCCTAGATCTTTGAGTATCACATGCACGTAAGCAGCAGATAAAATCACACGAGCTAAGGTTTGATTTTAAGTTTTCAAGTTAGTATATAAAGAAAGTAAATTAATGTCGTTTTGCATCATCTGGCATAACTAATTTGGGTGAGTAAGGTTTCGGAATCGAGTTTCAGTCGCTGTTGATTAAGAATAGACACTTGCATGCCAAATTTGTCAGACAACGGTAGGTTTCTCCTGTAAAATGTTTATCCAATCCAACGAAAAGGGAAAAGTGGTTTTAATGATCGAAAGAAAATAATAGGAAAAGCATTCGTTACATAGCATAGCTGCTGTAAAGTCAGTGATGATGACCACCGGAGTGGTTTTACATTTCCCGATCTTATCCCTGAAGGCGAAAGACTAATGCAGATTCTCCCCGAAAAAAAGGGGATTTTTTTAGAACCACGAGGCGTTATTGTACCTATAGGTACTATGTTCGTATTCGTTGTTTTATGTAGGTACCAATTTGATATTGTAGATAGTAAACCCCTCCCCTCACCACGCCTTCCAGGTCCCTGCCGATGACAATTGACCCCGTTGTTCTGAAACAGCCCCACCATACCGTAATTACTTTTTAATTTACTATATTTTGCTACGGCATAGCAAAATCAAATACGACTTTCTGTACAGGTGCTACGAGCAGAATTATTAAAACTTTGTTTTTCATGTCAACGGACTTATTCCCTAATTACATCGTAGTTTTAATATATTTCCTGTATTCAAGATATCAGGAAGGCAATACGAGAAACGATGTCTTACACATCTGTTGGCAAATGCTCAAAATTCTTTGCAAGCCGGGAAAACGTTTAGAGGCTAATTGAAGAAATATATAGCCAAGTTTTCATCTTTATCTCATAATGATATCAGCCCGCACGCGTCCACTCCTAGACATGGGTATCATGGAGAACTAAAATAACGGACGTGAGTTATATTTGCAAAAATCACCATGCCTTCCAAAATAATTTATGATCGTAGAATTAGCCCAAATGATAATTGCAATAATCACCATGCCTGCCAAAAATGATTAATGATTGCAGCATTAGCATAAATGATTATTGCAATTATCACAACACCTACCAAAATAATTGATGGTCACAGTATTAGTGCAAATGATAATTGCAGTAATTAACATGCCTGCCAAAATAATTGACGATCGCAGCATAAGCGTAAATGATAATGCCAATAATCATCATGCCTGCTAAAAAAGGCATTGGGGTGCACGAAAAAAGCCTCCACGAGTCACGGGCAGTCAGCCTCGCTATCAACCTTGCTGACTGGCTAATCTTTTCACCACAGCATGAGTTATTCTCGTATAGCTCGTGCTGACACGAGATAAGAATAACATAAGATTATTGCCTGCTAAAATAGTTGGAGATTGCAGTGTTAGCGCAAATGATAATTGCAACAATGAACCCGTCTGCCAAAATAATTAGTGATCGCAGTATTAGCACAAATGATAATTGCAATAATTACCATGCCTGCTAAAATAATTGGTGATTAGCGCAACGGCTGCCGTTATCTATTCCCATAGGCATCTGATTCGTTCAAGACAATCTCATTGCCTCAGGCTCACCTTTCAAACCACTTTACTTGTACTCCCTCGAAAATAATATTTACATTAATTCCCTTTATTAAAACACAATAAAACTTTTATAATACAATCAGCGGGAAGCAATCTCGGGGAGCAACACACATAATGCTATTAATTCCGAGAGGTGTTACGTTTGCACTTAATTAAGTGTATGTCTTTGTATCCTCAGAGTGACGTCATAAAATCTAAGGACCCGCGACAATACTTAGGTATCATTGCTACGTTATTGCTGTAATAAACGTCTTTATATTGCTACTAATTATACGGTTGGCACCCTTTTCATTTTGCATCGCATATGGGCCTTTTCACTGTCATGCGGGTTCGTGCCCGCGTGCGTGCGTCACCCGCATGCGTGGCGCTCGCAGTTCACCTTTTCGTGCGTGTTTAATGCATCACAATAAAAATATCTTTGAAAAGGTGAAATTCAGGCGCCACGAGTGCGGGTGACACACGCATGCGGGCACGAACCCGCATGACAGTGAAAAGGCCCATATGCGATGCAAAATGAAAAGTTCATTGAATTTGCGTATTAATTTGATTGACTTTGATTTCAATTTAATTACAGTTAGTTTTTGCTTGTCTTGAAAACATCAAGAAATAAATCCTAGAGATACACAATAATTCAGTTGTCACTATGAATAACAGTTAAGGTTTTGCTATTAGATGATCCTGATTGCAGTAGTCGCCTGGTAGTAGTAGTCAAATAGTTAGACTTTATATCAAATATGGTACAGAAAGAGTTTATTAAATCTAATTAAATAAAAATTAATCCCCGAAATGTACGTAAGTACGCGCATAACTTACGAACGACTGCACCAAATTGGATAATTCTTTTTGTGTGTTTGTTATTGTCAGGACAAATTTTGTATAAAAGAAAATATAAAAATATTCACGAAACAGAAATGGCGGTACGAAGTTCGCCGGGTCAGCTAGTTTAGAATAAAAACTATTCACCCGGGCTATAACACATGCAGAGCAGCTAAATCATCATAATCAGCCCATTACTCTCCGTACGTGCCTCTTCTCAGAATAAAGGGTTGTAGGCCTTAGTCCACGACCCCTGGTGCGGGTTGTCGGACTACACACCATCGAGAGAACTTTTTGGAGCCGTCTGAGGTAAAGGTGTCCTCACGATGTTTGCTGTTAACGCAAGTGATAATCAAATTTTGATCAGCATATAGATTCTAAAAGTCAGAGGTCTGGGATTGAACTTAGAACCGACATGACATGGCATACCTAGCATGGAAGGTAAGCGTTCTATCGCTAGGCTATCTGTGCTTCTCATGAGTAGCTACTTAACAATAAAAAAACTGCAATCTTATCCAAATTTGGCCTAGGTAAAAGTTGTTTATCCGAAGGCCTTTTTATTCACACGCGTTTTTTCGCCGTAAAAACCTACGGTTAATTAGCCGTGTGTAGGCACGGTCATCAGTGTTGTATGGACTACTATAGAAGTTTGTTGACGGACACGGTGGCCCAACGACACGCCTGCGCCGCCGTATGCACCGTGGCTGCTCCCTTTTGCGCACGGTTTGATTTACATTAGTGTTGTATGACAATCTATGAAAGTTTTTTAACGGCACCGGACGTTTTCGCGACGGACAATTATTGCATGACAGCTTTCCAACGCTGATTTTGTGTTACAAAATGGATATAAATCGGTTTCGGCTGGTGGTTTGCCGTATCGTGTACAAGCTCACACGGTTTTTCTACGGCGCGGCTAATACGCCGTTCGGTTAAGAAACCGTGCTATGAACAAGAGGCCTATATGTGCGTGTTCACACAGGGCAAACTGGATTAGCTTAGACTAGACCCAATGCATACTGAATTTGATTTTGACCTAAAGCATAGACCTATAATTATCTATGTAGGTAGTTAAAACTGTGTAATATAAACATCGAATTTAATTTCAATTTGTCTAGTCCTCCGTTGTAATAAACTGTCGTTGTATAAATAATTTATATACCTACAAATTATTTCATACATTGTAAGCCCGGGCCGGTTAGCTTTTGTAATTAACACAGACCGTAAAGTCAGGAAAGTTTAACAACTCAGTTTTATGTCAGAAATTAACGATTGAATCGTGAGAGAATAGTTTTCATTGTTGTTTCTACCGTTACATTTTAAGTCATGTCTCAACGGTTCGTAATAATTAAACAGGGTGCTGAGTGAGGTGATTATGACACTTTAGGGGTACATAAAAAGAGTCTCTACGAGTGATGATACGTCTGGCGCACCCTGGGCAGTCAGCCCTGAAATCTTTTCACCACGGCCTGAGCTTCATACAGCCCGTGCCGATACGTGAGAAGAAGAAGAAATTGACACCGATCCCTTATAGACGATTCAAACTTGGCGATGCGCATCATAGAATTTGGAAGCGCAATTTACAATGCAATAAACCGAATTGACATGTATTTATCACTTATGATTCAATTTTATATCTGCATGTGCTTTAGTAGCGGCTGCGATGTTCGAGCGCAGTCGACCGGCTGCCGCGGCATGCGCCCGACTGCGATCGCGTCCGCTCGATTGCCGCTATAACACATGCAACTGTGAACTTTAGTTGTTATACACCTGCATGTCAATTATCTTTATTGCATTGTGAATTGCATCCGCTACGATGCGCGCCGATGCGCTCCGCCTTGCGACGTGTTTGAATCATACTATAGGGCCATTCATTACATAATACGTAACCGTGAATGAATACGGGTTAATCAAGATGATTTTGATTATAATGTTATCCTGCCTGCTTGCTTATCTATTATTTAATATCCTCGAACTCTCTAGAATATCAGAAACTAGTCACGCCTATGCTTTGTCATATGAACAATCACCTAATTTAGGGAAGTATATCATTTAGCTAATGCTACGTTGATCGTTATTCTTGGGCTTGTTAGGTATCTAACGGGAGCGGGAACGGGAGCCACTGTTAGGTATCTAACGGGAGCGGGGACAACAGGTGCAATCAAACCGCGAGTCAGTGTCATACTCTCGCGATCATTGGTTCGCTCTGTCGCACGCGTCTCAACACACACAGGTGCGTACGCGGTACGCACCACACACATAGTAAGCCGTGAAGATTCTCGACGCTACTACGAAGCCCTTGGTTGATAAAGCACCGAAGCGGGCTGATGATGATGGTTTTGTGACGGTGCAAGGGAGGAAGCGCCGGCAGAGGACCCTCAAGAACCACTGCGGCACGGCTCCTGTGGAGTCCAACTTTATTATACGTGCCGCGAAGCCGAACACTCCGGTGTACATCTCCCGCCTACACTACACCACTAAGGCGGAGGACATCGAGGAGTACGTGCGCCAAAGGACCAAGTACACGGCGAGAGTGCAGCTGCTGGAATCGCGCCGCAATGTCAACTTCAGGGCATTCGTGGTACGAGTACCAACTTGTCTTCTGCACCTCGTCATGGAAGAGGACTTTTGGCCGCAGGGAGTGGTGTTCCGTCGCTTCCGCGGACAAGTGCCACACGATCGCACAGCGGATAACATAATGCGCAAGTGAAGTGTGTTTACTAACATAGGCTTACGTTTTATTACTAACATAAACTGTATTATTTAACATATATATGTTAGTTTGTAAGGTATGTATCTATGGGCCAAAGTAGCCTGAAAATAAATGAGTTTATTATTATTATTTGTATCTCGCTTAAATTCTCGGCTCATCTTCCGTGCGGAAGACGTCCGGTCCTTTGGAAGGCATACACGGGGACACAGGTCCAACGCGCAGAGGCCCCTTTGAGAACTTTAATCTAAAATGGGATGGGGCACCAACCGGGGACTATCCACGGCTGCACTATTGGAGTACAGTCATGGACCGTCTCAGGTGGGTGCAAGACTATTGTAAAATGTGGTGAAAAAAATCTGGTCTATGGGAAGGGGTGTTAAGTGGACTGGATAACTTCTATTGCCGGAAGAAAACGGCGTCTGCCTTTCAACATTTAAAATTGAAAACTGTTGGCAGACGGTGACTCGCCAGCTCACTAGCTGGGCCCCCTGAAAAGCCGCCAGTACATAGGCGAAGGGGGCAACAGACGTGTGAGCGGCTAAGGGTGTAGAGAGGTGTGGCCCCGGTTTCGCCGTCGCGGGTCTAAAAGACCCGGAGTGGGTTTCCCCGCTATTACGCCTTTAGACACTTCCACCCCCGAGCATATAGCTCTGGCGGCCTCCCTCTGGACGGCCGATAAAGGCAAGCCAGAGTTGAGAGTCCTGCGGGCACTCTTGGGGTTCCACTCCAGCCAGCCAATAAAGGCAAACTGAAGGCGAGGCCCTGACCGACTCTCTGAGGCAATAAGGTACGCAGTGTCGCCACTCACCAACAGCTCGCCACAAGCTGCCCTGCGGTTTGTAAGCTTTTCAGTAGACCTCATGATACATTTTTTATTATATGATGAGGTTGTAGAAAGCTAGTATAATGTTCCCTCCGGTTTTACGTTAATCTCATGATGAGGTAACGCCTTTCCCAGAGGGTTTTTATTATTATTATTATTATAGTAATAATCACATATACAACACTAATTAGACAACTAGTCGGTGATCAACTGAAGTAGACGAAAAATATCGAATTGTTAGAAATTATATCGACTTTTAGGGCTTGCGCAGACGAGGGACAATGGCGGGCAAAATGTCTGCGGTGCGCTCTTATTATTACTGTCATTAGGTTGCACTTTGTCCGCGTATACCGCCAGGCGACATGGGGTATTGCGCGGACAAAGTGCAACCCTATAGGAGTACTAATAAGAACGCACCGCGAACATTTTGTCCGCCATTGTCCCTCGTCTACGCAAGACATAAGGTAATTTTAATTTTCAGTTATCTTTTCTGCTGATCAGACCATTGAATATAACAGTTATAAAATGACCACAAGTATCTAATATGAAACGGATAATAAAATCAAACTACCGACAAACAAGTTACGAGGGCATAATAAAGCCCGAATTCCTCGCGAGTCCTCCTCTGTTTTCTTAGGACAGGCCAAATTATAACAGAGCTTCGATAGGACCCGTTTTTTTGCAAAGTTTCATACATTTTGCTCAATCTTATGCATCATTGATGATTGTATGTTGGCATTCGTTGGTAGGGTTGTGATTTTGATGGAGTTCTGTATCATTAATTGGGCACGACTAAGGAAGTCGTAAGCAGTGTCCATCTATCAAACTTTGTCTGATCTTAATTTTGAACCTAACTCTGTGCCTAAAAAAAGAATAATGACGTGGCTTACCACGGCACCCGCATACCGTGCCGCTGCTAAAAACGCGGCACGGCCAAACTGCCGTGAGTTCAGTTAACAACTTAGGATTGGATTATCCTATAAAATTCAAAAGTGGAGAAATAGAAAGTGAGTGCAGACTTTTGCCCTAAAAATCTTACAGATTGGTTACATAACATCCAAAAAAATCACGATTTAAAACCAATCTGAAAAGCAAATCAAACTACAAGCAAATCACGGTGCCCAAACGAAATCCGAATTCCTTGCGAGCCGACCTCTGTTTTGTTAGGACGGCCCATTTAAATCGTAAATGCCGACGCCTATAGTCGAAATGCCGAACAATTTCTCATTTTTAGGCGACTGTTAACTGTGAGAGGGCTTTATAAATTCGTCTGTCTGGTTTGTTCATGTCTGAGTAAAATAATAAAGCTCTCGCTCTGATTAGTTTTATAATCGAAAGAGAATGTAAAATTAGTCATAATTGTAAGTATTAGTTGATGAGAAAAAGTTTGACTAAAAGTTTCATCATCGTCATCATTATCGGCCCATTGCTGGGCACAGGCCTCTACTCAGAATGAGAAGGATTTAGGCCAAAATCCTCCACGCTGGCCTGGTGCGGGTTAGCGGACTACACACACCACCAGAACTGTTTGGTTCTCAGATGTGCAGGTTTCCTCATGATGTTTTCCTTCACCGTCAATGCTTCACGTCAGTGATAATCAAATTATAATCCGCACATGAACACGAAAAGTCAGAGGTGCGGGTTGGGATTGAACTCACACTCTCCTGCGCAGAATGTAAGCGTACAACCACTAGGCTATTACTGCAATGCACTGCTATGACCGAAATGTGAAACAAATAAATATTCTAATTTAAATACTACACAATTTTAGTTAAGGCTATCCCTGCTTTACTTAGCCCTTCTGACTATAAGTTTAAGATGAATAATATAAGGGGTAATGGCGACCACTTTTATATTGATAACATTATACTGTGAAAACCTATTTTCTCTACGGTAGTCACTTCACCTCATAAATTAGCCATAGGTAAAACGAACTTGCGCTTCTAATAATAAGTCTGTTCTAAGCAAAGTGTACCCTATCAATGCCTGGGAAAAATGTTAAGGCAAAGGAGACGTGCGACATTAACCCCGTACCTCGTGTAAGAACGATTTACTACCCGTTAGGGGAACGAACGTAAACTATTGGGGGTTCTTATAAATTCATATGTGGCTATACGTGCGTCGTCATGGGCATACATCTTGCGAGAAATAACACGGAAAATAAAAAATAAAAAGCAAGGAAAGTCTACAGAGATTGTAGTTCAACCGTTTTAGCCCTCGTCAGAAAATCTTGACGTGAAGGCTCGTAAGTTATTTATCAGGTAATCACAAAAATTGCGAGTAAGTACACTTAGATCCACATAAAACTATCTCCAATTACGAACCGCCTCGCGGGACGGTAGCCAGCATCCAAAACTGTGCACGTTGGCAATTTTATATCCATATTTTTTTATTTTCACGAATAAGAGAATCCGAGATAAAATACGACTCTACGTAGAGCCGAGGTGCGGGGACGTGCTGTTATACAAGACAGCCGCTTTATTTATGCCCTCAATATTTTACAAACCATAAAACTTCTTCGCCTTGAAAATAACGAATGTTTTATGTTAATACGTTTTTTGGAATTCACACCGGGCCGAGTGAAATTTTAATTGATCAAACTTTTCTCAGTGCAATATAAGAAATTGCAAAAGAAAACCAATCGACCGTGTTTTATGGAAATCATAAAATCACGCTGATTTGATAGGTTCGAGGTTTTTACGACCTTAATATACCTATTGATTTTTTTATGCCCCACTTTATTTTGATTCCGTCATTTCTCAAACTTTAAGGTGAGTGTTATATATTAAAATATGTACTATGTTAGTATCTCGCTATTTCATATGGGAGCAAACTTAATTCAACTTAAGAGCTTTAAAATTAAGTTTTTCCCATTCTGAAGTTTATGACTGTATCATATATTTCTCGCTAAGCATATCTTTATAGTTATTACGTACAGTTGGGAGTTACGAGTCCAGGTCACCAACATAAACCTTAATATTTCTGAACCTAAAAATGCTAGCTTATTTAAATAAAAAGTATTTGTTAGACTAATATAAAATGAATAATAGTACTATTTATGATTATTTACGGTTTACTCACGTGCATTTTTCGGGATTGCCCGACTAGTTTCGGACCCAAACGGAGCCCTTAATCATGAGCTGATCAGAGTTCGACTCGCGACCTCGCCGCGGGATCAGCTCATGATTAAGGGCTCCGTTTGGGTCCAAAACTAGTCGGGCAATCTCGAAAAATGCACGTGAGTAAACCGTAAATAATCATAAATATGAATGTGTCTCACGAAAGTTATAATACAAGAATAATAGTACTGTTAGGGATTTAATGATGTCGTGGCGGTAGTCTGACATATTTACTTCACGATCTGTCAAAACGGTCTCTAAAACAGTATGCGATACGGTACTCGCCCTTCTTTTGATTTTGCGACCTTTGGTTTGTACGAACGTTCACAATTGTTATAATAGTTGTTTTGTTTAAAGATTGGAATTATGACTGAGTTTGATATTCCTGCATTGTAATAGTAACTGGTGGAAAATGTCGTTGGTTATACATTTACTCACTTTGTTGCTCAAATTTTGTGTAATACTATAATGTGTAACCGTTTATTTTCCCAAATAAATAAAAAAAAAATAAAAAAAAAATAACTGATCGTATTCAGTTCTTAAGTACCATCCTGTTTTTATTATTTAACGCCCAAGAAAGCTATTAATCCTATTAGTAAATTCTGTTATTTTATTAGCTATCCTTCGGGCTAGCCAACAGTACATTATTACCCTAGAGTTGAAAGTAACTTATTATTTAGTCCCGAGACGGGGTTTGGCTCCCGAGCGTAGCAAGGGCGCCAATAGTTCGAGGGACTAAATAAGTCCTTAACTCGAGGTAAACATTGTGCTTTTCATTACGAATACAAGGAAAGTAAAAATAAAAATATGAATTAGCTAAAGAAAAAATGAGTGATTGGATTGCCACTTTCCCGCCTATTTTGTTTTTTCTTTGGCCGGCCAGCTTTTCATCCATTATTTTTAATTTTCATCATTGAAAAAATGGTAAATATTTTGCCCCAATCTTTGTTATTTTAAAAAAATAGTTGAAACTAAATTAAAATAAAGTAATTTAAAAAAATAAATAATAATTAATGCTTAACTTTATGTCATTAAAATTTTACATCGCGCTGTAATTGAGTGGCTGTATAGAAAGTTGGAACATGGTTCAATGGAAATGTGAAAATAGAACTAGTTTTTTTAAATAATTTGACATATGTCAGTTGAAATCGATTGTCCCTAGGGCTGCAAAGTATTACTTTCAACCCGCTCCTCAGGCAACTTAAGACCTACTTTCGGAGTATGAGTAGTGAAAAATTTATTAAATATTAAAAAATACTTTTTATTTGAATAAGCTATCCATTCTAAGTTTCCGAATATTAAGGTTTATGGTGGTGACCAGGATTCACTGCTCCCGAGTATATAATATATTAGTAGAAATCCTATATAGTTATGATTGTATTATTCCTTCACATTCGTTTAGAGTTACAAAGATTACATGCACGTAATAGAAAGAAATGGAATTAAGTTCAAAATATCTCAGCTTATGAATGGCATTTTTATTCTGAGAGAGAAATAACTCTGCGGTGTGTCAGCAGTGTATCCTCCCATTCAGGTTCTATCAACAAAGTAAAGGATTGTTCTCCCTTTCATCTTTCATTTTAAAACCAAGTCGTTGCCACTGTATGTGACTTGAAGACCTAATCTTAAGAGGAGAGAGAGCTTAAAAATAAGTATGTTTTACTACTCGAGAGAAACTTACAAAGATATCGTTTTTCAAAGACTCTCAGTATTTCAGTCGGCGACACTTATTTATCGAAGTCTGTGACGTTTAACCGCTCCTTTCGTCGGATTATGTCTTCGTATAGTAAGATTAATAGTGAGGTGCTTCATCAAAGAAGAAAAATGCAATTTTCCATCGTGATTGAAAAATCGTTCGCTGTACTACTAAGCTCAGATTACGAACTGAGTTCTAGAATATTGTCCATTGTTGTTTTGAAATTTTTAAAGATCGTTAGTATTTTGATAAAACATCTTTTGTTAGGAAAACGAAAAGCAGATAACCGGAAAAGCTTCTCTGAATAGCCCTTTACATGCCACTATTACCTTATGTTACATTATTAGACTATTCAATTATTTAAAACAAATAAAGCTAGACTTTTCTTAACCATATCGCCTGAAGTCAATCTCTGTCTTTTCTGAAGTCAACAGATTTAAACAATAAGTAAGTAAACTTTGTATAAATATGAAGAGCGAAAATAGGCTTGCTAGCCCTTCACCATGTATCTACAAGCTTAGTTTTAGTATATATTAAACTTGAAACTAGTTTGTTCAGAATCACTAGGAGAATCGATTGACATATTTTATAGACCAATTAAAAAAAAAACTTAAATTTCAATTCTGTTTCAGTAGGTTTCTACCCATAACAGTTGACGGGAATAGACACCTTGAAGCTTGAGATGGTCCGCTCGGTCAGCTTCCGTGTATTAGACAACCCCTGCATAGCACATCTCAGGCATTTCACACTTTACTAGGGAACTTAACGCGACATAAACTACGGTGTAACCTGGAGATTTATTAAAAAAAAAACACATATTCAGGCAGTTCTGATGAAAATCTTGTTGGGGTGTCTCGGTTTTTGTATATACTAAAAATAACGTTGTATATTAAGTCTATTTTTTATTCCGAAATATATACAAAAATGCTGTCTTTATCATCAAAGGCTAACATGAAAAAGCGCTGTCATTTCCCAAACAATGTCCTCAACACGGCATGGCGGCAGTATATTCTATGAAAAAATATGTTTAACATCACGAAAATAAAACTCAATCCCATTATGTCTACGTTTATATTGTCGTCCGAATATAATGTGTGAATAATGTGGACCTTCCATTCAATAAGGGTAGCGCCTTTTTGTCGTGTACCCCTAAAAGATATCTACCCTTTAGATGTATTAAATTATGGACTATATTTTCTACCCTCACTTCCGCTTGGCCTCTGCTCTTTTAGTTAAGTAATACATTTTACCTGAGAGATTTGTTGGACCTTTTCGTCGTAAGGTGATTAAAGGATAACCGTGTGAGATTGGCACCGGACTCCGATATTAGAGAAAAATATGATTTTGTTTGCCAGCCAGAGATTTATAATTATCTTAATTTTTGTTCGGATTTTGGCCGAAATAATCGATACATAATTATATTTATGATTAGTTTGTGAGGGTATATCTGCCACCTACGCGTGGTTCTCAGCGATTGTAAAGATGATACTCTATGTGTGAATAAATAAAACACTCTAACCAGTTCAAAGGTTTATGTAAAAGTCACCAGGCCCGCTATCATCACAACCGGTTGCTACACGAAATTCAAATACATTTATTTTCATAAATTACAACAGCTCTAAAGAGTTCGTATTACTCACACGCCCCCTTAATTTATGCCCAAAATATTGAATAACTATCACACAACAATGATTATCAGAATGAATACTACTGACTTAAAAACTGTCGAGACCTAAGCCTACCATACACTTATAATGTGCTTGTTTCGGTAAAGGTTTGGTCAAGACATCTGCCAACATTTCTTTCGTGGAAACATATTTCACCTCAATGTCTTTGTTATTTCTCAGTACACTTCTGATAAAATGAAATTTAATATCAATGTGCTTGCACCGGGAATGGAAAACTGGATCACCAGCCAGGGATATTGCACCTTGATTATCTGCATGCAACGAAATCTTTACATACCTGTGTAACCCGATTTCAGTGAGTAAACTATGCAAATATATCGCTTCTTTCATTGCCTGTGAAAGACTCACATATTCCGCCTCACACGTTGAAGTTGCTACGCATCTTTGTTTTTGTGATTTCCATGAAATGCACGCACCGCCTAGAATGAAAGCGTAACCGGAAATAGAACACCTATCAGTTGTACAGTTCCCCCAGTCCGCATCACAGTAACCGATAACTGACTTACCAGTTTTCGTGAAAACAAGTCCATACCCTTGCGTTCTTTTCAAATAACGTAATACGCGTTTAGCCGCCTTCCAGCACGTTTCATTAGGAGCATTTGAAAATTGCGCCAACTTTACCACACTATTGGAGATATCAGGTCTGGTTCCGATGGACAAATACATCAGACTACCGATCAACTCTCGATATGGCCTTGCTGTATTATCTTTACAATCTTCCGTTTTATTTGCAAACTTCTGTCCAACCTCCATTGGAGTTGAAACAGTTTCTTTACAATTCTCCATATCAAATTTCTTCAATAAATCTTTAACAAACTTCTGTTGTGACAACTTTATTGAATTTTCACTTTTGACAATGTCAATTCCTAAAACATAACTGGCCAACCCAAAATCTTTTAATTCGAACTCCTTGGCTAATTCAGTTTTAAATTTATCTATGCAAACTCTTTGGTTACATGCAACCAAAATATCGTCAACGTAGACCACAACAAACATTTTTGTCCCATGTTCATCGATGTCCTTGAAATAAAGACATGGTTCATTTACAGTAAGTTTCAAATTCATTTTTCTCAGCTTTTCGTCCAACAATATGTTCCATTGACGTCCAGCTTGCTTCAACCCATACAATGATTTTTTCAATCGACAAACATCAGCTCCTGATTCCAGATCACTTAGCATCTTTTTAGCTTTAATCCTAACACCAGGATCTTCAGACTCTGTAGATTCAAGTTTCTGCAGGCAGTATTTCAGCAACTGTGGTATTTTCATGTAAATCTCTTCCTCTAAAATACCATTTAAATAAGCTGTATTTATATCCAGTTGATGAATTTCCATGTCCAATTCAACTGCAATTGCACTCAATAATCGGACAGTATCAAGTCTCGCAACTGGAGAAAAAGTTTTACGGTAGTCAATGCCATATCGCTGACTAAAACCTTGAGCTACCAATCTTGCTTTCTTTTTCTCAGTTTTATCTACACACACCTTTGTCGTCAAAACGTAACGACAACCTATTACGTTTCGATGTGCAGGTTTCTTCACAACTTCCCAAGTTTCGTTCTTCAGTAAACTTCGAACTTCAGATAAAATGGCCTGTTCCCATCCATATCTTTCATTACCTGAGAGAACTTGTTTTAAATTTTCTTCTGCTGCACCAATGAAATCTTGACAGTCTGTAAAATCATCCAAAACTTGATCAGTTTCTTCCTCTGCTTCAATATCCGGTTCTATATCTATCGTACGATAGATTTTCCTTGGACGGCCAACACCACTTCTTTCGAGGCGTGGTCTACCAGGTGCTCGCTTCAATATAGGCTCTCGATTCACGTCTTCATGCTCTCGATTCACGTCTTCATGCTCTCGATTCACGTCTTCATGCTCTCGATCCTCTATAATGGATTGAACGTCCATATCACCAGGAAGCTGCCTCGAAATGACTTCTATTTCAACGGCTTTGGATTCGTCGCCGGAGTTAGGTTCATCACTCTTCACTGCTGACTCCAGTTGATCAATTTTAAATGGATCTGTTTCAATATTCATATCCGTCGAAGCCTTATTTTCGTGGAACTTTACATCTCGCGATATTACAATCTTTCTGTATTGAGGAATCCAAATTCTGTAACCTTTGACATCTCTTGGGTAACCAACGAAGACACCTTCAATACTTCGAGAAGCAAACTTTCCCTTACACTTTTCTTTGTCCAGAACATGTACCTTGGTACCGAACTTCCGTAAGTAATGTAGCTTCACAGATGTTCCGAACCACTTCTCATATGGTATTTCTCCTCCCAGAGTACTTGATGGACAACGGTTTCTGACGTGACAAGCTGTCACTATAGCATCAGCCCAAAAACCTGGTGAAAGGCCGGATGATATTAGCATGCATCTCGCCATTTCGACTAACGTCCTGTTCATCCTTTCTGCTACTCCGTTTTGCTGAGGAGTTCGAGGGACTGTCAATCTTCTTTGTATTCCCTCTTCCTTCAAAAAATCGTCAAAATCACTGTTACAATATTCACCGCCGTTATCGGTTTGTAAATATTTAATTTTCTTCCCCGTTAAATTCTCGACAAAACTTTTATACATTTTAAAAACCGTAAAAACACTACTCTTTTTACTCAACAAGTACACTTCACACCAACGTGTACAGTCGTCAATAAAAGTAACAAAATATTTTGCGCCGCCTAATGCTTCTGTTTGCATAGGTCCTACAACGTCAGAATAAACGATTCTTAAAATCTCGTCACACGGTCCACTGCTTCTCGAAAATGGTAACGTACTCATTTTCCCTTTCGCACAAATGTCACAATCGTGAAGTTCACGAATTTCTACCGACTTTGTTTTTATTCCAGTATGGGCTAATACTTTTGATAAATCTCTCGCATTAAGATGACCTAAACGTTCATGCCACAACCACGTGTCACTATCAGATGCTACGGAGACTGATTCATTTCCCTTTTTTAAGTAATACAAATCACCTCTTCGTACCCCTGTCAATAGAACTTTACCGTGCTTAGTAATTACAACCCTATCCTTGGTAAAAGTAACCTCCGAACCTTTATCTGTAATTTTAGCCACTGAAATCAGGTTACTTCGCAAATCAGGGACAAATAACGCGTCTGACAGTGTAACAACTACATTCGAATCATCCTTACATGCAGACAATGTAACAATACCCTTACCTTGAACATCTGTTGTAGTGTTCGAGGCTAGATTCAACAAACCTCTAGCAGGCAACATGCCATCCAAGAATTTACTTGCATCATTACAAAGGTGTGATGTGCATCCGCTGTCTATGATCCAGCTTTCCATTTCCATGTTCATTACAGCTCTACAGTCTGAAACACAATGAAAACTTTGAAAACTATCTAAAATAGACACATTCGTGTCACTACCACTGCTATTACTATGTGACACACACTTCACAGCTTCGTTTTCTTTCTTTTTCGGGCATTCAGATGATTTGTGTCCGAGTTCATGGCATCTAAAACATTTAAACTTATACCCCTTCTGGAAAGATTTTCCACCTTTCTGCTTCTGTTCTGGCTTACGACGAGAAGAATTTGCCATCATAGCTTTGTCTCCTACTTTTGCTTGAGGTCTAGAACCTTCTTCCTCTAAAATTTTGATCTTTAGTGTTTCCGGATCAGGAATTTCATCACGTGATTCGATTGCACACCTAAAGTTATCAAACCCCGTCGGCAAGCTATACAAAAGCATGATCGAAAATAGATCATCGTGGATTTCTACTTCCATAGCATTTAATTTATCCTTTGTATCGAACATTTTCAAAATATGCTCTTGGACATCATCGTTCTCCGACATTTTTGTCATTGTCAGTTGTTTTAGGAGAGTTGCCTTCTTAGCCGGCCCCTTTGAAGCATACACAGATTTTAATTTCTCCCAAATCTCTTTGGAGGTCTCGCACCCTTTTACGTGCCTCAACTCACTCGGAGAAATTGATAAAATTAAATCTGCCTTCGCCTTGGCGTCCTTTTCACACCACTGACGAGCTAACTCTGCGCTCTCTGGTTTAGAAATACTCCCACTTGCGTATCCCCATGCATCAGCCTTTACTAGGAGAGCCTCTGCATGCATACGCCAGCTGTCGTAATTTTCTTTAGTTAAGAAATTTATACGTACATTCGAAGTATTCATCATCGATCGTGATATTCTATTCACTCGTACCTTTTACAGTCCTGGGCCCATAACCAATGTGAGGGTATATCTGCCACCTACGCGTGGTTCTCAGCGATTGTAAAGATGATACTCTATGTGTGAATAAATAAAACACTCTAACCAGTTCAAAGGTTTATGTAAAAGTCACCAGGCCCGCTATCATCACAACCGGTTGCTACACGAAATTCAAATACATTTATTTTCAAGAGTTCGTATTACTCACATAGTTTCGGTTTACTCAAGTGCATTTTTCGGGATTACCCGACTATATAGTTTCGAACCCAAGCGGAGCCCTTAATCATGAACTGAACACGCGGCGAAGTCGCGGGTCGAACTCTGTGAAGTGAATAAAACGTAACTAATCATAAATATGAATGTGTCTCACGAAAGTTATGCTACATAATCACTTTTTTCAGTAAAAAATGTTGGGTCGAAGTATAATTTTGTTACTTAAGTCGTTAAAATTTGTTTGCTCATCCTTAATCACTTACTCCCTTGTGATAAAGATGCCGGTTTGTTTAAAGACACACATCATTTTCATTTCTGTAAGTCGCAAAACTAATATTCAGTTAGTCCACAGCTATAAATCGTAAAGTATGCAAGCCAGATACGTCAGCGATGTACTCTCAGTTCATTTCCCATTGCAAGGATTCCAGTGGTCGTACGTACTTTGTATGACGGATACAAACGTCCACTTACAATGTAAGCACAAGTGGTAAATGACGGTAAATGTACTGCGAATTTGCGGTTTATTTGAGTTGTGGTAGCTTTTATGCAGATTTTGAATGTATATTTAGCTATGGAGTGCTTTTCCATTTTATATTCTATTTCAGCGCATCATTGTTATTGACTGGGTCGCTGATTGCTGGTGATTGTGTTTTAAGTACTTACTAGTTATTTTACATATCATGACGTCTGTATACCCTGAAGGGTTGGCAGAGGTGTATTGCTATAAGCACTTCGCCATTATGTTTAAGTCCCATGTCATGGGGCGAACATATTGCCATCAACCGGGCATAAATCTAGACTCCAGGCTCTACTGAAAAATTCCACACAGAAAAACCCAATAAAACTTTGCTCGACCTAGGGATCGAACCCACAGAACAGATAAACTCTTTATCTGTTCTGTGATCGAACCCACCATGTCACGCTCAGCAATCACGTTTGCGATCACTCGACCAATGACGCAGTCAGTAGTTTTTCTACGTTTAATTCTCCCGGGTTGTGCCAATTACCTATACTTCTCTTACAAACACGGGCTGTACACTGCAAACATTATTTTTGCAATAGAGCTGCCAGACAACACTGAATATGTTCTAATTTCTTAATACTCAGTCTGAATAATTTTATTTTATCTTTTATTACATTACTCGTATAGTTTACATTCTTTGAACCTCCAGGGAATTTGTAAATCAACTTAAGTTTTACTAACAATTTCTTGGAAAGTATTAAAATATTTGCTCCTTTTGATCTAAACTTAACTTATTAAAAAAGGAAAATAATTACAACTAAAATAATTGGCTGACTAGACGTTGTCTTTGCCTAAAGTTTTAGATGGTTAAATTTTATTTACATCGCTGAAATTATGCTTAAGTTTTATTTACAAAGAGGTCTTAAACTTTTTTTTTTTGTTTTATGACTCCTCTCACGCTATTTTAAAATAAAACAATAAACTTAATCTTTTTTTTGTTCTATGTTGTATTTTGTTATTAATTTTAGAATTTTTTTTGTTTTAATTTTTATTGTATTCGCTTGTAGGTATTATGATATTTTATTATTCTCCCGACACTGCCCTTCGACCTCACCTATAAAGCTTTACAGTTAGGTATTACCGTAAATAACTTGTTTGACTACAGATGTCAGATTGCAGCGGCTTACATACCGCCTTAAAATTATTTATTTTAATAATTTCTCACGCTTTTGCAATTCAATTTCTATGTTTGAACTAAAAATGCTTAGTATATGTTGTAAAACCTACTTGTTAAGAGACTTTTTGTTAGGTTTTAGATGCCATTTGTAATGTTATAAAAATATATTCATAATTTAAATCTTCTTGTCTCTAGATGTTTGAATAGCAACCATCATACAACGTTTACTGAGTTTTTCATTTCGCTATTTTCACATAGGAACCTGATTCTTCAGACTACAATTACAACAGTATAACCTAACAATATTATGGGATTACATATATGTGAAGAGAAAACGTCCAAACAAAGTATTAAATTTTTTCTAGAACAGTGTTTATCGTAAACTTACTTTAGAAGTGCGCGCAAGATAAGTCTGCGCGCGGCCGAAATCGGAACTAATCATGGTCCACCAAAGTGTGTGCCGTTTTATCAATTTTGATAGTAGAACTACCTGATTGTAGGAATATTTAACGGGAAAATTATGTTAAGCGATAAAAAAGTTAAGCTTAAAAAGCGGTAATTTGAACTTTTGCGATCACGGCAACGTTTAGCACGCCCTCAGTCGTGCGCAGAGTTATCTTGCGCGCACTCTAGTACTTAAACTACCTACTGCCAGTTATTTTAATGCCCGTGTTTTCCAAGAGGACAACTTTAACTGCCGAACTATAAAGATATCGGGATATCTTTGAAAGTTTTTTCAATATTTTACGAAACTTTTAAGAGCTCATTGTCCGATACTGTACGCGTTGCAGTAAGAAAACTAGGCGATGCTGTGCAAACTTTTCGATTAGCATAAGGGAGATAAAAGGGGAAGTACAATTGTTTGGTTCTTCCCCATCTTGAGCGCATGAGTCGGTGAAGATAGATGTGTTGAAATTTCATATGTCGGTAGCTGACAACACTGGATAACTGGGTTTAGAAGATAAAAAGGGTAGTCGTCATGGATCAACTATGGCCGCATTACCTAACATACAGATATTAGCTATAATGATAGATTCACTCTTACACGATTCTGTTATCTCTCTATGACATTATGATTGTAGAATAGAATAAGGTTTATTGGACGTCACAATACAACATTAAAACACACAATATACGATAAAAAAAACAAAACAAGATATTTTACAATAAAGTAAACTAACAAAAATATAATTAAACCTTATATAGATAGATATACTTTATTGTACACTAAGGGCTGATTTTTCAATCGTCAGATAACTTTTATCCGGGGAATAAGTTTTACCTTTTGACAGGTTTTATATAGAAAATATGTCAAACCGTCATATTTATTCCTTGGATAAAATTTATCTGACGATTGAAAAATCGGCCCTAAAAGAAATAAAACAGAAGGTACCTATACACGTAATCAAGAACAGTACAAATAGCGGTCTTATCGCTTAAAGCAATGTTTTCACTTTCAACCATAGTAAGATACAATGGTATGCGTCCATGCAACTAATCAGGCATCAGCGCGCGATGCGCTTATGTACTTATATATTTCCGTTTAAGCTGATCTCTTTTGATGTATCTATTTTGGTCAAAATAAAAAATGACTGTTTATGACATTATTTAATAAACTTACATAATAAATCTTACATTTGGCGCTAGCTTCCACACTAGAACTCCCTGTGTCGTCGAAGCTAGGCGAACCTAACAGATACACATTCTTACAATATTAATACATAATAAAAAGACCTTAAAGACTAACATACATAATTACTGAATCTAACAAGTGTTTTTAAACTACTGTCATTCCACTATGGCTGTAAATTATGATGTAAATTGAGGTATAAATATTAGAAATTCTTCAGTTACTGAATAATGTTGGACCGAAGCGACAAGCCAGAAACTTGTCACTTCTTAAAAATCATAACCTTTGAACTCAACACAATATTGCTTGGTTATACTTTTGGCACGTATTCTAAACATTTTGTATGCAATGTGGAATTTAATTTATAATTTTGTCAGCAACGTTTGAGAACAAAGTTTCGTTTGAAAGTTTATATGCAACGCTTGGCGTTGTTTAAACTCCGTTTCTGAAACCCGTAAGCTTCAGTGATAACTACTTTAAATAGTTGGCTATTAAGTTTTTACGTAAAAATGTTTGTATTTTATTATTATTTTGTTTTCAGAAGTAACATTATAATATAATAATTATAATAAAAGACTATTATTTTACTGTTGAAACTGAACCAACATTACACAACAACAACTATGATTAGGAGTCGCGAGGAAACTTTGTCATAATACCCAATCTGCATCCTAATTACGCAACATACTCACCATCGCTATGGCTTTGATTTTGACAATTCAACAATATTAATATTCATTGCGTGGTACATGGTTGTGGAGAAGTCGGATTGTTGATACAAACGTTGCTATGGAAATTGTTGACCTGTCAATATCAAAGTCATAGCGATTACGAGTGTGTTGAACAATTGGAATACTGATTTGATGATCACAATTCGTATTGTTGTTATTAGTACTATCCAAGACGCTACTACCCACCCTCTATTTGTTCCTTTTGACATCATGAGGTAATGGAACAAAGATAAGGTAAACCTTTTTAAATGCAAAACTTTTTATTGCAATTTATATCAAGATATAGCTGGCAGAAGATAGCAAGGTGTGGGGCGTATGCGCGTACACGTAACTTTAACAATTTCCACAAGCAGTTAGCTATTCTTTACAACTTTAAAGTAAGAAATAGAGGATAAACGTGCGCACTTAGTATCGGATTTTTGTTTTCACGAAATTAATTACATTACTTTTTTATCGGTGTAAAAATGGTATAACCAAAAAACTTAAAATATTGTAAACTTAAAAATGTTATGTGTCTCATCGAGCCCTCATCCTAGCGGAAGTTATTTTTCTGTTCAAATTAAGTCTGTAATAATATTAAACATTGGTTCTCTTATTGAATGTGTCATTAATACAATATTTCTTATTGCGTATTTTTCATTGTATTCTAACTATAAATTCTTGACAGATCTCACAAAGAAACGCCACCAATACGGCAAAACAAATTGGGTCGGACAAGAATATCCGCCAAGCAAGTGCCGAACCCAAAATCATAAAACGATTTTCTATTCCGGAATCAATCCTTGTTTTTCTGTGAATCCAATTTGTTGTAAACTTGTAAGGGACCTTTTTAATCAGGATTCCTTCGTTGGCTTAGTTTACATTAACAGTACGCTTCGATGGCGGTGCATTATTTTTTTTTTTGACGTAGTTTCGTGTTTTGGGTCATCTCACACTGTTACTTACCTATATTTTTTTTTTCGAAATTGATACTGAACAAGTTAATTCAAATATAATAGGCATGTTGACAGCATTAATAAATTGCAAATCTAATTAGTCCGCCAGTTAGAGTTTTGAAAAATAATGCACATGTATTTTTTCTTTTGTTAAATCTATGAATATTTGGAAAGATAAATCGCATCAAAACTCGAGAGTGGGGGCTTGTGACGTCATTTTAAAAGTGTCATATCTTCGTCAATTTTGGTTTACGTAACAAAAGAAAAAATACGGGTCAAATATTTTTTGATAATATAACTGACGGACTAATTAGATTTTTTCAGTCAAATACCCTATTCTTGGTGAAGTAATTATTATCTACAAAAATAATTACACTCTAGAGACGAATTGTAATCAATTTATGTAGCTGGTCCATTCGAGCAGCAAGAATAATGAGATTATATTATTGTAACAAGTACATTAACTAAGTAATAGTAGAAAACAAGATTAATTTCTGCTAATACAAAAGAAATAAGTTTCTTCACACAACTGTTCGGTGTCATTGAGTGTACTAGTGTGTGTTAACTTGATTTCCCCGTTTTCCTTGTCGCAAAGCGTCGGAATTGAGTTTTTGGCGCCTATCTTCTTTTTGCTAAGACCTTCATAGCATGCCGTAATAAATACAGATACATTTGGAAGATGAGGGCTAAAATTCGGGCATGTACCGAACAAATTGCTAGGGATTTTACACGCACCATAAAGTTATTATCGCTCCGTGCGATACAAGAAAATATTGTGATGAGATATTTTATATATTTTCCTGCGAGCTTAAGAACAACAGGTTATGTTTTTATTTAGGTGTACAACGTCTGCTTCGTTATTATTTAAGTCTGCTATAAATATAAGGTTCATAAAGTGCAGTTAGCTTTTTGTACTAATGTATTTTAACGAAGGATTTTAAAATCCTAATGCCTCCTGGTGTTTTGGTGTAGTCGTGAATTACAATAATATGGAAAAGACTAATTTAGTCTAAGTGGACTTTGGAAACCAGCCAGCAACGCACTAGGATGAACAATAAGAGCACAACCGACTTTTAGCATTTGAGAATTTTTATCACGCGCTTTGCATTTAAATTACTATGCGGTCAAGAATTTCGAAATATTATTGCATGCTAACTTTCCGTCTACAATCGGATTAACAAATATGCTGGGAGATACCTAGCTTCCTGGTCCAAAAACCGGTCAAGATGACTTAATACGAAGCAACGAATCATCGTAAATACCGTACCGTCACAACATGTCGATACATGTACAGAACAAAAAGTTTTCCGAACGAAACAGATAGGAACATTCGTCGGAATTGCCAATACCGAAGCCAGAGCGAGTCCCGGATAGTTCTCAAAAAGGAATTCGCCCGGGAGAAAAATTAGATTTGCGAAACAGAAACGTGTCCGAACTGAGATGTAAGGTTAGTTAAGAATTATCTAGTGTTGACGGCGGAGGAAATGACGACGTAAAAGGTTTACGATTGATTAGAGGGGGGTGTATTGGAGTTGTGTTTGTTGCTGTTGCCTTTCATGCTATGTGTGGATTTAAAGGATTGAATAGTGTAAAAATACGAGTTTTTTATTGCATATAAATTAATAGCGTAACAGAGAAGAGGTACAAATTCTGTGTAGGCTGAAATTACACTACCCTCTAATTGTCTCCAGGCCCTGAGGTGAGAAAATGCAGATAAAGACAGAAGAATTCAATTCAAGATTTTTATTTCAAATAGACACAGTAGTACATACTCTTAAGAAACGACGAGAATTTTGTTTCAAGATATCAAAAGAAGAAAGAAGTTTATTTATGGGTTATGTAGACATAAATATACTTTTTTTTTGCTTTTATGATTATTTACGGCAACTTTATCATCATCAGTTCAATATCACAATTTTTTTACAAAAATATAAAGTAAAATGAAACGTCGATATTTTACTCAAACATTTAAAAAAGGAACACAACGAAGTGACGGCAGTAATTAATAAAGTTGTAACAACCAATTTTTATTTTTAATATAAAAAAATAAAACTTAAACTTTACGGGGTCGAAGTTTAAATCACAAATTATTCCTGAGGGCAATGTAAATTCACTTTTTGAAGTAGTATAATGGAAATTTCGAGCAACCACTTGAAAAGTCTTTTGATCTTGAGAATTTTACTGAAACATTTGGTGAAAGGCTAGACCACTATAATAGGGAACTTTTGAAAGTGTCGGTTTAAGTTTTAATACAGGTAGGGTTGAGTATGCAAGAGTGGATGATTTTCTGTGCATGTAAAGTATGTATTACCTACTTGAAATTGGTTGGTAACGGTAATATTCTCGCTTAAATTTATAACTCCATTTAAATTAGCACGAATACAGCAGAGGAAGTTTTTAAAAAAATGTGGATTATAGATCTTGTGAATTTTATGAAATCTCGTAGCTTTTGTATTGAATATGAAATTGAAATAATGATGCTCTTACAATGTACGAGTGTAATACTATGAAGGACAGTTCCATTTGATTTAGCCTCGGGAAATAACATATCTTTAAATCCTAGAATGTTCCCAAACGTCTTTAATACCAAAAACTGCTTAAACCAACAAAAAAGTCACTACATTCAAATTAAAAGCCTTGTCCAACATTCTAAAGGGTCTGACTTACTAAAAAACATTCTTCGAGTCTGATTGTCGAAAAAAAATACGGATTCCATCAAAAGGAGTTGCATTCGTAAAGTGCTGGGAATACGCGGTTGCAGTGGTCTGAATTTTCCCCAACTCTGAATGGGTATTCACTAAATGCAAGCTCTTTCTTTACCTTTTATAACTTGGAAAGACGCGAAGCTCATTCCTTCCAAGATTCCCGCTTTTTTCTCATAATGCAATCATTAATATTTTTCGGTTCTGTTAATTTTTTGAACTTGGCTGTGCTGTTTTCGTGGGAAGTTTTAAAAGGTTTTTAGGGAAGTAAAACGTAAAAACCTAGTTGTTCAAGTAAAATTAAAAAGCCTTTGCATTTACAGCAATACGGAGTAGGTTAATGCCAGAACATACACAAACGTGCACTAAAACCCAAGCCCGGGAAAGGTATCGGTAAAAATATACAAACATTGGTCCCTACGCGAGAATCGAGTTCTGTTCAATCCATTTGAAGTACGAGTATTCAGTATCTACTACCTATCAAATCAATAGATTGTAGTGTCTTGTATAGAATTGAATCGACAAACACTTAATATGGCGATTATAATTCGATTTACTCAATTTCATGTAGGTATTCAATATTATTTTTGCCAGTCATGTCTTAGAAGAAACGCTAAGTTACAAATCCCATGTTTCAATGTATTTTGATACTTAGGTCGCGTAAGTCGTATTGTAGGTACCTACGTATCGTACTTACCTATAACTAAATAAAAAACCCAGAAAACAAAATAACATACGTGCGCGCATAAAAATAAGATATCTCATTCCATACACAAATGCAATAAAGAAAAACAACTTTTTTTCTTAACAATTGTAAGGAGGGGAGTTCGGAATGTGTACTTATATTCTCCCCCTACCTCGATTCGTACAGTTTGAAACCGGGAGCTGGGAAAAGCACAATAAAGTATTGATTGGTCCATTTACAGATCCTCTCTCTATTAAACTTTTACAATAAAAGAGGGAATGGTTTGTAAACTTGCCTTTATGGCGGTTGCAGAGTACCTCCGCGACACCGGCGGTTGCAGTAGCGTTTTGTGTTTGGAATTAGTTGGTTGAGTGGTGGCCACTACAGGTAAATAGTTATGTTGTTATAAAGAGTTTTTATGGCAAATTGTTTCTAAAAGGAATGAACGTTGTCTCCATTAGTTCCGTTTTTGGAAGTACGAAACATCATCATTTTAAATGAGTACTATCGTCTCGTGTAAATTACTTAAAAAAATTAAGAAAATCTGACTTCAATAAAATCCCACGCTAAACCAAATTAAAGATACCAACTTCTGAAACAGTTATTTTTTTTTAAAAATAATTCAATGCAATTGCGATTGATTTGTTGTTGTCCTTTGACGAGTTCCATTGTCTAGCTCCGAGGATTTTAAGAGGACCACATCGGGAGGATAATCTTTAAAAGAATCATTAATATCGGTTCACTTGGCGACGATATCGGTGAAAAAACATACAAAAAAAAATACACGCCGTATTGAGAACCACCTTTTTCGGAAGTCGGTTTAAAACATCCTTTTGTCATGGAAAATGTACAGCCTCACTTGGCGAATCGATAATAACATTTGTGCATAGCTGAAATAAGAAGAGCTGGAAAGGATTGGATGAAGTTGTCATGCATTTGCTGCAAGAATGCAACTTACTAATGCATTTTATATGAAATCTGGGAGAGCTTTCATATTATCTAGATTGATTGAAAAAACATTTTCTCCAAGAAAATCCTACATTTCTCGCGAATTATTTCTAGATAAAGTGACGCATAAATTATATCGGTAATGTTGTTACTAGCTCTATTTTTACTTGTACCACGTTGCTTGTATTTGTGTATATTTAAAATTCTTACCAATCATCTCAAAGAAAATACAATGTGCTCTAGAATATGACAACTAGCTAAAACTATTTCTGTTCTGAGTCGAATAGTAAGATATGTGTATAAAAAAATACAACGATCAACATTGTATGTCAATCTTGAAAATTCAATCCTATATACATAATTTTTAATGATACTTATATTATGTAGGATGTTTGGCAAATAGATTATCAATTTTTGTATTATAACTTTCGTAAGACACATTTATATTTATGATTAGTTACGATTTACATACGTGCACTTTTCTGGATTGCCCGATTTGTATTCTGTATCTTTTACTGGTCAAAACAAAACACCAAAGAAACCTCTCAGAAAGTTTCAGTACCACACGCGTCGCCATAATAATTTATATCTCCCCCGTCTTTATGATGAGCACGACAAATGGAAAGCGAGCTGTGGGGCCGAGATAAAGAAATTATACCAGTGTATACAGACGTGTTTTATTACCACGCCTTATAACTGTCGCGTATATACGTATTAAGGAGGTATTTGCACGCAGCGCGCGGTTAAGCTGTATTTAGATTGACTGAAAATGTGCCAAAGAAAATGCCGTCCATGTCTGATTTAATTTAATCTTTACTTCTTTCGTTGTATTTCGAGTCTTCCCCGTAATATGTAAGGGTTAGTTAACAGATTACCAAGATTTTACGATAAATTATTATATCCTCTGAGTTCATCAACCCGACTGGAGATAGTAGCTTAGATATCCTAAGTATAGACTAGCGTGATATTCCAGGCTTCTTAGTGATCGATACCTAAGTGAAATCTAGTAGACAGAAATTTGCTTAATTGATTTAAAGATTTATACGTATTGCTTATAACATGGTTGCAGAATTTGTTCGAAAGAGTTACTGCGGCCCTGCAATACAAAAGGCATTAAGAGGAACACGGATGGGTTTTAGTCAGTAAGAGTCTGACACTCCCTTCCGCTCCGCCCAGAGCGGAAGAAGTCATTGATGATTGCGCAGACATAAAAAAAAATGCACTTGACATCGCCTGTATTCCCTGTAGAGTTGGGCAGACGTGTATAGTACTCCCTCATTTCGCCTATTGCCATTAACCGTACACAAATCCGAACTCCGTGCTGCTACTGAAAAATTCCACACGGAAAAACTCAATAACATTTTGCCCTACCTGGGGATAAAATCTTGAACCTCACGCTTAGTAGTCACGATTGCGACCACTAAACCAACGAGGCTGTCGACGTATTATACCCAGTGGCGTAGCTATGTAACCAAGGGCCCCGGGGCAAAAATGAAATTGGGGCCCTATATAAACTAAACTAAATACTTTAACGGTGCAAAACGACTTCATCATCAGCTCCTTATTGCCCACTGGAGGACACAATAAAGCAAAGATATTTACCAGTAAGCATTATGTTTAATGCAGCAGATAATTATTTAATCGTAATTCCTAATAATATTATAAATTATTAGGAATTACGATTGTTGAAAGTTTGTTTGTCACGCTATCACGTAAAAGTCGTTGGTTAGGGCCCAAAAAGTTACAGTCAAAAATTCTTTATTCAACTACGATATTATATAACTATTTTGAATGTCGTTCATGGAGGCCGAGGGGCCCCTCGAGCTTGGGGGCCCCGGTGCACTGCCCCGCCTAGCCATACGGTAGCTACGCTACTGATTATACCTTCTAATATAATAAGTTCTTGATTACGCAGTAAAGGGCCTGAATTAAAAATACTTTTAGTACTTCGACTACTCCCATAAACCTCTCGAGACAATCAGCCTTAAAAAATCGCAAGTAATTAAACTAAAAAAGAAAAGAACGTAGGAACTAAATTAATTTGCATTGTATCGCATCCGAGACTTGGGCCAGTGTCGCTTAGTTAACTTCATTATAGTTTCCTCTCGCAGTTGGGGGCTTCGAGAATGTTCTTAACTAAACTATTATGGCCATTGCCTGAGCGCATCCGGAATGGTTGCCAGCTAAAAAGTAGTTTTTATCTATATATTTACTTAGTGTAATTTAAGAGTAAATTGTAGAACTTTTTTCTGGGTCGGTGCTCTGCGTACACTGTACGTGTTTCAATTCTGTGGCGCTTGGCGTACTCTCGGGTCTCTAAAGATGGCGAACTTCTCGCGTCTATCGTGAAAAATTGTACATTGACCGATATAAACTTCCTTGGCGTTAAAATACGTTATGATAGTTAGCAAATTGCGAACAAAATAAGAAAAGACACCTTTTTAATTTTGATATTATACTCGAGAATATTGAAACAAAACAAAATCAGCTGCATTTTTGCAGAGTTCTAAATGTTAAGAAATCATCACCATCATCATTCAGCCGAAAGACGTCCACTGCTGGACATAGGCCTCCCTCAAGCCATGTTGGGGAGGGGTTTGTCATAATCGCCACGCTTGTCAGGCGGGTTGGCGATCGCAGTATGGTTGTTAAAGTACTCAGAGAACGCTATTGCCCATCCTCTAGCTAGTGAATCGCTTAGTCGCCTTTTACGACACCCATGGGGAGAGATGGGATAGTGCTATTCTTTACGTGCGGCACCACACGGAATAACGTTAAAAAATGTTAAAGGTCAAATAAATCTTGTAATAATCTGTAAAGTGCTTTAAGCTCTAGGAAAACGAGCCATTGTAATGGTAATTGAAATCTGCTTAAAGAAAATGACATTATCATCTACTGGCAGGCCGCCAGCTGCGTCCACACGTAGAATTAGTTTCTGGATAAATCTTTACAAGATTGAAAATCGTTTTACATTGCGATAAAATATTGTGAATCTCAAACAATTTTCAAAGCATTTGGCAGGAATGCGGTTCGATGTGCTTTTATGGAATCTTTCATGAAGTTACATTCCTATTTTTGAACGGCAACACCAGACAGAAAATTATTGCTCTATGGTGTATGATCTCTGATATCTCCAGGGTGTAAACGAATTCGTTTAACTCCTTTAAACCACATGATCTTACACTGGTATAGATTATCCATAGATTCCCCGCACTGGATTTAGCTTGAGTAACAAAAAATAAAAAACTTTTTTTCTTATCATAAGGGTAAGCGATTTTATCTTAACCACGTGATAAGGTTTAAATTAAAAATAAGCAAAAAAGAACTTTGCTAAAAAAATTTGGGCATTATTAGTGTGATTAGCGTGATAATTATCGCTCCGCGCAGTGAGTTAACTCATAACGAAGTTTTGAAGAATTACACGAACTCGTACACACGGTATACGCAATAGGTCAAAAACAATGCCATAAAGTGTTTCTTTGCCGCAATATCCATAGCTGCAGCATTCAAGAGGTAGTATAAGACAGTCACGTTTAGTGGAAAACTTCTTAGATTAAAAATTCCATGCCGTCAGTTATACGGCTAACGCATAGCGAATGTATAATTTAAGAAGAGACGTTAACATGAAACTTTCGGAAATTAAGATAAACTATTATTAGAGAAAACTAGCTTTTGCCCGCGGCTTCGCGCGCGTTAATTAAGCTCAAAAAACTCTTAACACACTACTAAAGTTTCTATGATAATATAATTTAATCGTGATTCGAAAGACACGTGGCGCCATATATGAACGTTATTGTTTTTTTCCTCGGGAACAGTACTTTTTTTCGGGATGAAAGGTACCTCATGTCCGTTTCTGTACACCTGAAAACGTATATGCAAAATTTCAGGATAATTGGTTCTGTGGTTTAGGCGTGAAAAGGTAACAAACAAACAAACTTACTTTCGCATTTATAATATACTTGGGAGCAAATAAATCGAGCCACTTCTATTTTTCACGTATAATTGTTATTAATTTTGGTACCTATTATGGAACAGATCAATTCGAGACATAATTATATCGCCTAAAAGGTTATTTGATAACCTTTACATTACAATGAGGGTAGTTTTTTGTCAACTTAGTATATAATCCATGAAACCAAAACTAATAACCAGGACACGTGAAAGTAATTCGTTCAAACCTCGTGATCTTCTGGTGACACAGATTGACCTAGCACTAATTTTATTCAGATTCAGAAAATTATTTTTTTCAAAAGTACAGTCTAATTTTCTTTTTCTGAGTCATTTTGGCGCCCCAAGTTACCTGACTGCACGGAGCGATATCGCCCTTGTCATTGCCAGCTGTGTCGCCGTACCTTCATTTATTTATGCATGGCAAGGAAAAGGCAAATAAAAAAAAATAAAGAAAAAATTGATAAACTTTTTTTTTGGCACCTTAGGTGGTCTAGATACGATCACTTAAACCAAACGCAAGAAAAAAAATATTTCGTTTTTTATTCTTTATCAATCTAAATCCCGTGTAGGGTTAATCTATACCCGTAATATAAATAATAATAATAAAAGAATTACACGAATTCGTTTACACCCTGTATTCATATAGTATGTGATATTGTTGTTGACTGTACGTACACCATTAAATATGGTATGGGGTTACGTATCATAATACCTACGTTTATTCTAACTATTTTCAACTTAACTACGGTTGATTCACATATGTTCATAACGCATAATGGTCGACTCAACTACAGTTTAACTTACCTAATCTTGATTAAACTAAAATTAATTGCACTAACGAACGATTCAACTATGTATGAAATACCTAATGGACGACTCGCCTACAGTTTATTAATACTGATAATTAGACAATGGTGAAAACATTTCTGCGAGCAACTTGGAAATAGCACTCGCCGGCCGCTGCCGCGGCACCGCTCGCTTCGCTCGCTCGGCTCGCGCGCGGTTGGTCACAGTTCTAACCTAACCTAACCTATTTCACTCACTTCAAAATGATGAATCATACAATCTGCCTGCGACTAGATAATTAGACAATGGTAAAAACATTTCTGCGGCAGATTGTATGATTCGTCATTTCGAACTGGGTGAAATAGGTTAGGTTAGGTTAGAACTGTGACAAACCGCGCGCGAGCCGAGCGAGCGAAGCGAGCGGTGCCGCGGCAGCGGCCGGCGAGCGCTACTTCCAAGTTGCTCGCAGAAATGTTGTCACATATACAAAATCACCAGTAAGACAAACACAAGACCACAGATAAATCAACAGTAGGTGAATCGTCCGTTAGTTTAATCAACGTTAGGTGAATTAATTGTAGTCGAATAAACCGTAGATGAATTCTCCATTATGGATTTCGTCCATTAGTTATTACAAAAATAGGTGAAACGATCTTTAGGTGTTTTAAACGGTAGGTCTTTTGATCGTAGTTAAGTTGAAAATAGTTAGAATAAACGTAGGTATTATGATACGTAACCATGGTATGGTGTGGTATAAATTTTATCGTTAGGTTTTTACCTGAAATTTAGTTCAAAATTAATCACGAATTTTAAAGATACCTACATAATTCTCATGATAAATTGCGAGATTCTTATAACTGATATAAAAAGTTCAAGTTGGTGATGGTTGGAAACCAATTTTAAATGTACCTCCATTTTGATTTAAATCTAGATCAAGTTTAAGTAACGCCTCGCTGCGTTATTATTATGACTAAAACTAACACCATACTACAACCACATTCTATCCAATTCAACCCGTCGAATGCGACCGGACATTCGCGAATGATCATTCAACATACATATCAATGCGATCGCTCACATTATTATTTCGTCGCCCATCGGCGCGTTTCCGGGGCCGTCACGCTAACTTTTTCACCCGTCATTTCGGACCCTCCTCAATCCACGGTGCGCAAATTGAATGTGATCCCTAACAGGTTCACTCGATCGTTTGTCTCTGCATTGACGGGTTGTTTTATATTTTTTATTTTCTCGTTTTCATTTTTGTGTCTGTTACGTAGTCGGTACGTAACCTATTAAAACTTTCCATTCATTCATGGAAATGGAAACCAGAAAACTGGAATGTAAAACTTAATTAGGTATGTTTATGTTCTAGTTATTTATGAGATGAAAAGCGTCGCAATGACCGTTTCTATAATTTCACAAAATATTTTGCTGCTATTTTGCGGCTCTAAAGCTGAAATTCAAGTATTCATAATATCGAGGTGCCTTATTAGAATATCTGCTTGTTTTTATACAGGAAAGCGTATAGATAGCATTTCAAAACCCATCCTTCATCAGACTCAAATCCTCCTCGCGCAATATTCTTTGAAGAGGTTTCTTTTCACCGCAGACTTTGATTTTGTATTTTTTTCCAGGTTCTTCAACACTTAAAGGCCCTTTACCCCGCCATAGATTCAGTGGTTCCATCAGATACGATCTAAATTACTATGGCTATGTGCATTTGAGATTAAAGGGGTGTCTGGAGCCGGAAGCAATTCATGGGAACTGTGATAGACAGGTAGTTAGATAGATACATCTATGTTGACAGTGTTTGAGTGTTGCTCACGCTTTTTTCGAATTCAAGAGTGTAAAGGCGAAGTAAGCAGTTTTATAAAGTTATGATCTGCCTAGAACAGTGTACACAGATCATTTTATGGTTATAGATTTAAGGAACTGGAAAATGAATTTGCAACAAGTTGGAAGCACATGAAAAATGTGAATCATTCCCAAAACAGCAGGCAAAAACAAAACATTCTTTCATAATTTAAATTTAATTTACTCCAGACTTGCATTTAAATAAACTATTTTAAATTTTCTTAAAACGTATTAAAGACGTCTTTCAGTACATAAATTAATAAAGTTTTAAAAGAAACTTAGTTCACTGTGTGTTGTTTGGTGTAATTGCTTCGAGTAGTCGCAGTTACCAGTTCAAGGAGGCATGAGAAGTTGGAGGCGAACAACTTGGAGGACCGCCGGGAAGCAGACTTATTACTGTCAAACGTGCGGGTTGAGGCCCCATTGAGAGAGGGAAGAGTGCCTACATTAACACAAGTCCATTAAAATTAATTTTAATACCAGAACTTACTAAAAAAAATATCATGTTCTACTTAATTTAACGTAGATATCTAACGCATTAAAAGAGCTTCCATGAGTAATCATGGGCCCTGCTACTAACCTTGCTAACTGGTGAATTTCGTGACCGTGGCACGATTTATTTTCATGTATACAGGGTTAATTGAAAAACACCAACAACCTCATAGGGGGTCATTGTACTCATCATTATGAACAACTTTTACTATGGGATCAAATTTGAAATCGCAAAAAAAAACAGCTGTTCCCTACATTTATGTTCGCTTAGCTCGTCAAAATGTAGGGAACAGCTGATTTTTTTTTGGCGATTTCAGATTTGGTCCCATAGTAAAAGTTGTTCATAATGATGAGTACAATGGTTGTTGTTTGTGTTTTTCAATTAACCCTGTATAGCTCGTGCTGACATGAGAGAGATACATATACCTACTCTCGTGTAGATGAACTAAAAATATACAGGGTATAGCTTATGCTTTGGATAGGCAATCGAAAAGTTGTGAGTTTAAATACTGGTCATTATCATCTCACCTGTATTCCCCCACGAGGTTGGTACAGGTGTACTGTTGTACATCTTCATTTTTTCAATGTCCAATGAAGTCTAATGTAATAAGGAGCGAGACCATTGTTTTTGCACAAGGACCAAACGGGCAAGGAATGACTTCAGAAGCTTATTGGGTATTAACGTAAAATAAAGTCGAGTGTTTGCAGTCGAGAGTTTTGTTACGGTTTATATTATTTATAATCGAATAAAACTCTCTTCTTATACTTGCAAAATAGGCCTCCTGCAAACAAACAAAAAGGTTTTACTTATGTTTCGACGATTTTATTTACTGGCAGTTTTGCAATTTGCGATAATTTGTCTTTACAAAGTACGCAAATGGAAACGAACATAATTATTCTGGGATCTTCGTGTGTTTTTTTTGTGGTCAGCAATCTTGGACGGTCTTATTTTTTGTGGTCGGCCGTCTGGATGGTTCACCTGCCTCTGTGCCCCCCCCCCCCCCCCCCTCAAATCCGCCTTTACCGCTCTCAGTGCAACCATACCATTATTACTGTCAAACATACAAGTTCGCGTTGAGACGTAGCTCGCTCACTGACGCTGCTGAATTTAGATAGCATTATCGTCTGCCCGCATTTCAGTTATGGCTTTATGCATGTAAACTATCTAAGAAAGTTTCTCTTAGTGATGTTTGAATGCATACATTTGTGTTATGTTTTGTATTACTCGTCATAATCTTTGGGCAATTAATATTTTACAAAGAACTAAATCAAAATTTGAAATTAAATCTTGTGGGATTATAGCCATTTTTCCGTACGATCGTTTGTGATTGTTATTGGTTGGGAGATTCATAAATGTTCAGCATCAAACGTTTAGGGGCTGCAATGTTACAAATTGATAGAATCTATTTGATAGGCTGATTGTTTGTTAGCTTTGTGTTTGAAAATTACTCGCGATAAATGAACGCTAAGTAGGTATTTACTGAGTACATAAAAAAGGAATGTAGAAAATGCTTAACGTTACGTAAAAGGCCAACTTTAACTATGCTGTACTGAATTACAAACAATGTGAACAAAACAATGCTTTCAAATAATGTGTTGGTACTCACATTATCATCAAGGGATAATCAGATAATTTGACATAATATTAACAAATGCAAAATGTTCCATTTTCAACTGATAGCCTGAAACTGACATTCAAAACTGAACTTATTTGCATTATTAGGTACAATATATTTGACGTGTATGATAATTTATTTTTCAAAGATTTCCATCCAATCTTAGTACCTTTGAAGTATCTTTACATTACAATATGAACATGAAAGCAAAGTAGACACAATCTTCAAATAAATTGATACGAAAGTCACTGATCTTCTCGTAATTGTATTTTCTTTTTCAATCCCAGAAAAATGCCATTTATAAAACGTTATCACGCTCCTTTGTAGCGTCGAAAAGTTTAATTCCAAATTGTTAATGTTCATTGAACAAAATAAATTGGGCAAAGTTTCAGCTGAAGATAAAAGAGATTCACTTGTGAAGTAACATCAAATACACACTGTGTGTACATCTTGTGATGAAATTGATATTTGTACTTGAACAGTTAGGCATACGACAATGTTATTTATAAATTTCCAATTAAAAAAGGGTTCCATAATGTCAAAGGGAAAAACGCAACTTTTATAACATTTGCGTCTGTCCATCTGTCTGTCACAAGACATTTTTCTCGAAAACAACGTTACGTGAAAAACATTTGGCCTCATTAAGTCTTTGTGACGCGCCCATATTCTGAAAGACAACGATTGTCTTTTTACATTTTTTGATAGGGTTGAGTCGAATACCTCAATATTTTTTTGGTTTTTCTTTTTTTTGCCTTGACTGTCACTCAGCAGTTGGTCTAGCACGAATGTTCTGACGTGTAGTAACGTAACGTTAATGTGAGTGAATTTTGAATCGAAAATACAACTATCCTAAAACATTTTGGTGTAAAATGTAATAGGCACAAATTGCAGATATCATAGGTAGAATATGAAAAAAGTGTTCGATTTATTTAAATATTATGTGCGAAACGAATATTATAACTTTCGTGAGACACATTCTGAGTTCCAGTTCGACTCACGGCCTCGCTGCGTCTCAAACTGGCTGTCAAACCCAAACGGAGCACTTAATCATGACCTGATCATGATTAAGGGCTCTGTTTGGGTCCGAAACTAGTCGGTTAATCCCGAAAAATGCACGTGAGTAAACTGTAATTAATCATAAATACGAAACGAATATTTCCAATTCAAAATTGACTCACGTTAACGTTACGTGTACGTTACTATCACAAAATTTGTGCTAGGCCTACTGTACTATTATGACATGTATTCTGGATTCTAATTCTACTAACAGAAACTTTTATCAATTGCAACTGAATCGTTCATTCAGACAGTTTTCGTTTACAAAAACTATCAAATTGTTTGATGAAAAAAACAAAACCAAACATTTTGACAGTTATCGTAAACGAAAACTGTCTGAATGAACGATTCAGTTGCAATTGATAGAAGTTTCTGTTAGTAGAATTGGCCCTCTGTGTTTCTGCTAACTTTTAAACTATGGCAATTTTTTTCTTGCCTTAAGATCAGTTGACCCTAATGATAATTTCAATAAAAGGTAAATTCATAACTCGCATTAATCCTCGTCTCGTATGATGACCTATTTATTTATAAATCTACATTATCTCTATAGCTGTATCCAATGTTACTTACACTGTAGCCTAATTTTACTGAGAAAATAATAAATGAGAAGATAATCCTTTCACAACATCACTAGCAAAAAGATTCACCGTAGATTTATGAGAAAAATTAATAATAGTTATCTACAAAGAAAAACATCATTATAAAATAAGAAACATCTGCAGTAACCAAGAAAAATATCTTATAAAATGTAATAATTTATGATGAAAGTAATATCTTGCTTCTATAGAATTCATTTACGGAGAATATAAAATATGTATTAAATTTCCACCTCACGATAAACGTTGGTAATATTTTTACAAGCAAACTTTCAAAAACCCTATCACGGCATAACGAACATGTCGGAAACATTTGTTTTTTCAAATCAAAATATAATAAAGTGGAGTTTCCAAGAGAAGAAGTCTGAGCCCCCGGCAAAATGAGATCTGTAGACAGTCGGTCTAACAGACAGTCAATTAATGTGGATTTTCCCTATGCTACATTCTAGTTTCCGTAGAAATTCAAGAATAATTTAAAAACTACCGTCATACCTAGACAAGTTTTGTTCTGTACGTAATTTAGTATCGTTTAATTGCGAACTATATTATTGCTTGTGTTACGTCAAACAGCCGTTTACAGTTGTAGTTTTATATGAAAACTTTCAACTGGATCTGTTAGTATGTGAATACACGTTTCATGTTTTACTTTCTCATCATATTGCGAAGTTTGTAATTGTTGAATCAAATCAACATTTTTTATTTCACATAAACCATTATTGGCATTTACGAACAGTCAAATTTAGGTGCACGGTTCCAATTTGTCATTTCCTTCTTTCTCTACTCCGTGGTCATTTCCTATCGAGAAAAGCCAGCAAGAAACTCCATGGTTACTCTTTTAAAGCATTGGCTTAAAAAGAGTAACCATGGAGTTTCTTGCCGGCTTTTCTTTATTGATATATTGATACTGATCATTAAAAAAAATTGTAAATACAGTAGGTACCATAATTTAAAATATTTATGAGAACACAATGTAGTCTTGAGCACAGACCAATAAGTAATGAACTAACAATACTTGGGAACAAGAATAAATAAAAAAACACAATATTAATAATAGTAATTTACTTTATAAAGCTAGGCATCTAGCAAGTCTACGATTGAATGAATTATTACATTATCAGCCTTATTTCATGCTTCTAGGTACCAGTTTCTGCAGTGCCAGTAATTATAATAATATTATAATTCTCAGCAGAACGTGGACCTTTCAGTTTCAATTCTTGTAGATCTAAAGCGTTCCCCTTAAATGAGTACCTATAGACTGTTTTTATGGGACATTGAAAAAATATTTTCTGTAACTTTTTTCTTGTAGAAAGAAAGAGAAAAATACAGAAAAAGCATTCATTTTTACGCCCAAACTGACACAGTTTTTTTTATAAATTTTCTTCTTCATATCTTTTAATTAACTTAAATCTAAATTTATTGGTTTAAAAAAGCCAAAAAGTGAACACAAAACATACATAAAAACTATTTCTTGTACTTTAAGGCCCATAGTACATGGCGTAAACAAATGTATCTTTATGTATGGAGATAAATCGTTTATTTGGACTTACGTTTATTCATTTCTTTCCAAATATTATTAATCTTTCATATACATGTATTAGAAAAAAACAAATAAACATAAATTACCCGTTTCGATGTCAGATTAATTATAATTTAATGAAAGCCAAACAAAGAGTGCCCTTTTAAAATAAATTAAATAAACACATTTCTGTGGACTGATATGTATTTAATAAAATTATAATGTCTGCCTCGTAAGACTGCCTCATTGGTCAAATGGTCGCAAGCGTGACTGCTGAGAGTGAGGTCCTGGGTTCGATTCCCAAGTCGAGCAAACTGTTATTGTGTTTTTCCGTGTGAAATTTCTCAGTAGCAGTCCGAAGTCTGGATTTTTGCCCAGTTGATGGCAATAGGCTTGCCCCCTATCATATGAGACTTAAACATAACGGCGAAAAGAATGTGTACAAGTACACCTCTTCTCAACCCTTCGGGGAATACAAGCGTTAATTTATGTTATGTTATAATGCTGCAGTTTGTAAATAAAGCGTTAATTTATGTTATGTTATAATGCTGCAGTTTGTAAATAATGTCCTTATCATAAGAAAACTTCACAACTTTATGAATCAAAGGATTTCTATGTTGGGTGACAGTTTATTTGAATAAACCTAGATGAAGAAACAAAACGTGGGCTTAGAAATGGCGTACGATCCTTGTTTTAAAGTAAAAATGACTCTGGCGATAAAACGGGAAACCCACTATGTGGGTACATTATTAAAGTGAGACCTCCTTCGTCTTTTTGGAGTAAAAACCGTGCAATAAGTCGTTAAAAAGCAAGTACGAAAACGTCCTTCGCGCTAAGTCTGTGAAATAACAATGCGAATATATAAATTTTAAGTATGCACACACTGCCAGTGGATATTACCCTGTAAGTATACCTCGGGTATATCTCTCTGTGTCACTGAAAAATTCTTCGCGTTTACGTTTTAAAACTGGCGTTTATCCGCGAGACGCTTCCCACGGGGCAGTTCATACAATATTCATACACCCCTATATAAGGCTGATTGCAGACTTAAACGCTGGTTCATATCAAAATGGGGCAAAAGGTGTTCTGGGACTATGTGCGGATATGATGAGTGGTGCGACGGATTGAATGATGGTAGCATTTTATATTTGTGTGCAAAGATAACTAAACACATTTTGGTGGAAAATGGAGATCCAGCGAAGGTCTGGAAATTTCTTAGATCAATGGGAATCGGAAAATCGCGTCAGGATACAATTCCTGACAATCTCGATATTAATTCTCTAAACCAACATTTCTCTGCCTCGTCCAATTTTGATAGGACAACTAAAGCAAATACTCTAAATCATCTTTCTACTCTTCCGACTCCCGACTATTCCTCTTTCGTCTTTAATCAATTCGCTGCTTGTGATGTTAAGAAGAGCATCTTATCCATTACATCTAATGCAGTTGGAAGTGACTGTGTCAGCCGTAATATGATCCTTCCTATCCTTGACGAAATCCTCCCTGTCATATGTCACATCCTTAACAACTCTATCCTTAGCGGTGCTTTTCCAAATGCCTGGAAAGACGCTCAAATTATCCCGTTACCAAAAAAGTCCAATCCAGTGTCCTTTTCTGAATACCGTCCAATATCCATACTACCGTTCCTTTCCAAAGTCCTAGAACGTCTTATTCACAATCAGTTGAGTACATTCCTTTGTAAGAATAGACTTCTAAATCCCTTCCAATCCGGTTTTCGTCCTGGCCATAGTACTGTCACAGCCCTGGTTAATATTACGGATGACATCAGGCTAGGCATGGAAAATGGGAAGTTAACGGTACTTGCATTGCTGGATTTTAGCAATGCTTTTAATACTGTTGACTTCGACATTCTGCTTGGCATACTAAGCTCTCTTAACATATCTCCAACAACAATTGATTGGTTTCGTAGTTACCTGTATGGCCGCCGACAACGTGTTACTATTGAGGATAAGTTATCTTCATGGAGTAATACGACTGCTGGTGTGCCTCAGGGTGGCGTTTTATCCCCATTACTCTTCGCAATATTTATTAATTCAATCTCTAATCGACTACTTTCTTCTTACCACCTTTATGCAGATGATCTTCAAATTTACTCACAGGCTCCGTTGGGACAGTTATCAGAAGCCATCGTCAATGTCAACAAAGATCTTGTCCAAATTGCTGAGTGGAGCAAGTCCTACGGACTAAGAGTTAACCCTACAAAGACACAAGTCATTGTTTTGGGCGGCTCTCGGATGGTTTCGAGAATCGACTGGTTGCAGCTTCCACAGGTTTTCTTTGACGGTATACAAGTACCTTTCAGTGAAAAGGTAAAAAACCTAGGGATCTTCATGGACAAGAACTTTTCATGGGATCCACAACTGAAAGAGACCAGTCGCAGGATGTTTGCGTCAGCCGGATCCATGAGAAGACTTCGTAACTTGTTACCCACTGCCACTAAAACTGCGCTTGCACAATCTCTTCTTCTTCCCATCCTTGACTACGCCGATGCCAGCTATCTTGATCTCACCGAGGACCAGTTTAACAAACTTGAGCGACTTCAAAACTTTTGTATAAGATTCATATTTGGTTTACGCAAATATGATCATGTGTCAGAATTTCGTGCTAAACTCAAGTGGCTTCCAATACGCCTTCGTCGGAATACTCATATTCTTTCCCTACTATACAGTATTCTGTTTAATCCTACTACCCCTCCTTATCTTAAAGAACGTTTCGAGTTCATGCGTGATTCGCACTCACTGTCCTTGAGATCATCGGAAAACTTGAAACTGAAGATGCCTCTGCATTCCACAAGATTTTTTGATCATTCCTTTACTGTCCAGGCCATACGCTTGTGGAATGCACTGCCTGTATCTGTGAGACGTGCTCAGTCGCTAGTTTCTTTCAAAAGAATGGTGAAGGAACATTATTTGGCTCTATAGTAGTTTTTAAGTTGTCTATATTTATAATTAAATATGTATGTATCTTATTTGAGTATGTAAGTATTTATAATTAAATATGTATGTATCTTATTTGAGTATGTAAGTATGTATGTAGGTAAGTATATGTATATATTTATATTTGAGATATGTATTTAATTGTGTTATACTGTTTATTTATACCTAGTCATTTTGTTGATTCCCGATTTTCATTAGATTATAAATTTGTACGCTGCAAATTGCCCTTTATATTTTTCTTAACAATTCTTTCCATCCAATGGTTGTCTGGAAGAAATTGCTTTAAGCGATAAGACCGCCATTTGTACTGTTCTTGATTACCTGTATTCCTTCTGTTTTATTTCTTTTAGTGTACAATAAAGTATATCTATCTATCTATCTATCTTTGGTTTACTTAAATAAAATAAATAATAAAATGAAAATGTTTATTGCAATTACTAGTATGCTTTACACACATGAGTTGGAAATCACCTTTAAAGCAAGGAGATGCTTGTGTTAGGTGTTTCCGCTCTTTCACTTAATATTATCACGGGTATGCAATTATAAAACAAAAATATAAAAAAAAAAACAAAATAGGATACATCAAAAATTAAATAGAGAGAAAATATAAAAAAAAGAAGAAGCGCAGCTGCGTGGCGTATACAAGTGAGTTTTAAAGTGTGTATGTGTGTGTGGAATAATGTGAGTGTGCTTTGTATAAATAAGTTAATGAAAGTTTGGTAGTTTTTAGGTTTCAACTTAGGTTTAAGTTTTAGTTTAGGTTTAGGTTAGCCCTGCGACACTGTCTTGGGATCGAAGGAAATCAGGCACGGCTTCCTCCACTAACAATTTCGCTGCCGCGGTCCTATTAATTATAGGACAGAATACGGAAGCGATGATACTAAAGCCTCAATGTCGTAGGTTTTATTCTTAAGCCAATCTGTTACAACTAGTTTACAGTCACGGAGTTTCAGAGTATAGATGTGTAGCTTTTTATTGAGCAGGTTGTATAAGTTTAGTGAGAAAATTGCCTTTCGTACTGCCTCTTGGCAAAAACAGATCTGACAGGGAGTGTTGGAGCGACTAATTAGCTTTTCTTGCTGTTGATATTAGGTTTTGTGGGATCATACGGGAGGGATTTGTGTTTTCTCAGGATAAGATACAATACAATACGATCCTTACAGACAGGAAATGATATAAAATGATAGGATTAACTAAGAAAACTACAGAATAATACCTACATGATCACTACATAGTATAAAACAAAGTCGCTTCCCGCTGTATGTCCCTATGTATGCTTAGATCTTTAAAACTACGCAACGGATTTTGATGCGGTTTTTTTAGTAAATAGAGTGATTCAAGAGGAAGGTTTATATGTATAATACATTGCACCCGTGCGAAGCCGGAGCGGGTCGCTAGTAAGTTATATTGAGCAATTAATTTTGTGCATGTTAAAATATAAGACAAGAAATAAGTGCACCTTTTTCCACTTTTGTTTAAAAAATAATAATAATCAAACCATTACAGCTGGGCACGGGCCTCTTCTCAAAGGAAGAAGTGTTTAGGCCACCTCGCTGAGCTGGTGTGGGTTGGCAGACTTTACACACCATTTAGAACTGTTTGGAGCCCTCTCAGGTGTGAAGGATTCCTCACGACGTTGTCGTTCACCGTTAATGCAAGTGATAATCAGACTTAGACCGGCCCTCCGCCACGACCGGTATCCCGCGTAGCTGTGGCCTCCCCAATCAAACCATTACAGCTGGGCACGGGCTGTTTAGGCCACCTCGCTGAGCTGGTGCGGGTTGGGGGACTACACACACCATTGAGAACTGTTTGGAACACTCTCAGGTGTGCAGGTTTCCTCATGGCGTTGTCGTTCACCGTTAATGCAAGTGATAATCAGGCTTAGACCGGCCCTCCGCCACGACCGGTATCCCGCGTAGCAGTGGATTCCCCAATCAAACCATTACAGCTAGGCACGGGCTGTTTAGGCCACCTCGCTGAGCTGGTGCGGGTTGGCGGACTACACACACCATTGAGAACTGTTTGGAACACTCTCAGGTGTGCAGGTTTCCTCATGGCGTTGTCGTTCACCGTTAATGCAAGTGATAATCAGGCTTAGACCGGCCCTCCGCCACGACCGGTATCCCGCGTAGCAGTGGATTCCCCAATCAAACCATTACAGCTGGGCACGGACCTGTTCTCAAAATAAGAAGTGTTTAGGCCACCTCGCTGAGCTGGTGCGGGTTGGCGAACTTCACACACCATCGAAAACTGTTTTGAGCCCTCTCAGGTGTGCAGGTTTTCTCATGACGTTGTTGTTCACCGTTAATGCAAGTGATAATCAGGCTTAGACCGGCCCTCCGCCACGACCGGTATCCCGTGTAGCAGTGGACTCCCCAGTCAAACCATTACAGCTGGGCACGGGCCACTTTTCAAAATTGGAAGTATTTAGGTCACCTCGCTGAGCTGGTGCGGGTTGACGGACTTTACACACCATCGAGAACTGCTTGGAACCCTCTCAGGTGTGCAGGATTCTTCACGATGTTTTTTTTCATCGTTAACGCAAATGATAATCAGATAATGATCCGCACATGAATTCGAAAAGTCAGAGGTGCAGGCTGGGATCGCACTCATACCCTTTTGCACAGAAGACAAGCATTCAACCGCTAAGCTATCATTGCTTCTACTTTTATTTACTCTAGAAAAATGTTATATTAATGTCTTTAATCGACATATTTATGATTAATTACGGTTTACTCACGTGCATTTTTCGGAATTGCCCGACTATTTTCGGACTCAAACGGAGCCCTTAATCATGAGCTGATCACGCGGCGAGGTCGTGAGTCGAACTCTACTCTAAAACTAGTCGGGCAATCCCGAAAAATGCACGTGAGTAAACCGTAATTAATCATAAATATGAATGTCTCACGAAAATTTTTAATTGACCTTTGTAATTCTGCTATTGTCTAAACAGCTTAATCACAAACCACAAAAACGATATTAAATCACGGTAGTCACTCAATAAAAGAAAATATATCTGCCCTGGAATCTGCAAATGTGAAAGTATCTCAAAAAATAGCCATACCGACCAGCGCTAGTTTGAAAACGCTCCGTGTGTTGGCGACAAATACCCCTGTTATGTTTCCTTTTGCATGTCAAACAGCTCTCACAACTCATATGAATCGATTGTGTCAAACGGAAAGTGATACAATGCGCGAAATAGCCGTATTCAATCTGCGATGGTTGTTTTTCTTCCATATAAAAAGTACAGGCAAGGATTCTTTGTTAGAGCTTTTTTTATTGTTTGACTCGGTCGCATTTGACCCTAGACGCAACTGACGGTAAATTCAGACAGGGTCTAAGATAGAGCATACAAATACAAGTAACAGAGATATAGAGGCATTCCCATATACCCCTCTGGCTCTCACATACACACAACGGAACACAGTAAACTGCTTGGCGCCGGACTTTAATGTGAGGGTAGTAGCTAGCTAGGCGGACTGTATAGATCCTACCACCAAGCGTGCTGAGTTTTGTTGAATCTTACAACAAGAGTATATTCCCAGCATGGCGAGGAAGTTTTATATTCTAGCCCGTACACAGGAAGATTTTTCGTGAGGCAGTCGCTTTTGAACTAACTAATTTGGTAAAATGAGAACTCAAAACGTTATTAATGCTGCGATGTCGAATTTTCAAATTTCATTAAGTTTGTAGAGATTTTTCCCGTCTAAGCTTTTGTTTAATGAGAATTATTAAAACAGGCAACATTTGCCTTACCTATCAATCTGTGGACTCTTACTGCTAATTAAGAAGTTATTACAGGAAATTTTGCCTTATTGAAAACCACATTTGGAATAGAGATTGGTGTTTGCAGCATATTGTTTTTAGCGTCTAGAAGAACGCCAGTGCTCATCTTTATGACTTACTTTTCCTTTTTTATGTTATTACATTATTCATCCATATTCGAATTGGTTGGAACTTCGTATATTTTCACGCACCGTTGAATATTTTATAACCCACATTTTAACTTAAAAAGTCATTATATCATCCATGTAAACAGCACTACCTAATTTATAATCAAACAACCATATACAAACCGATATTCCCCCTTTAACACAATTCACACGTAATTAAGAACTAATAACAAGTCACTCGACAAAACAATTTTAGCTTTTTAAGCCGTCACGCCAAACATCATCAATCATCCAGGGAACGTTTGAAAAACACGACTCAAACGATTCATCACGGATGGTAATTATCCTAACTGCTGTTTTCAGTGTAAGACGTTTTGTGGTTCCGGTTAGCGGACCGTGGATGCATTTGATGTTATCTAAGTTTGTTAATGTGTTGTGTTATATTTTGAAGCATTTACATCTACTTGGTGATACGCCGATTAGAGAGCGAGACAATAAAAAATAATAAATATTTCACCCCAATAACTGATTTTAGTTGTGGTAATTCAGGCATTTTTTTATTTGAGCGCTAGCGTCAAATTGTTTTAATTTGAAAACTTGTAAAGCTATGTTACACCAGCGCGCTTTCATGTTCATCTTGCATTTTCATCTGAAGCATGCGTGAAGCGCCGTAGCGCATGCCTTAATACCAGTTCGATAAAAGCGCATGCTCCTAGCGTACGCTAATCCATCTATTGTATGTCGACTGGCGACTGACCGAGGCGCACCGGTGTAGACGATAAGCTGCATGCGTCTTATGGCAATCAATATTGCATGCGCTTGACGCAAGAGGAATTGAAAGTTGAAAGAGCAAGATGAACATGAAAGCGCACGGGTGTAGACATACCATATAGATACTATTTTGGTATTGAACTACCATTTTAAGATAGAAATTATGGTCTGTAATGATCTTTGCAACTGTTAACGAATACAGATGTAGATTTGTTGGTATACTCTAAGTAGGTATAATAACGTTCCGATTTGTAATTAAAATCGAAATCATTATTAAATGGTGATGAAAACACAAAACTATCTTGAACTGATCAACGTTAAACCTCAACTCAAACTGTTAAATCCCATTGTTCCTGACTAATACAATTTTCTTAGCAACGCACTGCAATGCGGTTAATTTCAAAATAACTTCGCTCCGAAAATTATAGGCTTAAACGGACTTTAGGCGTTCGTCGATTTACGTGACCACCTTAATTAGTCGGATAGACCTTCTTGCACCTGCGGAGAAAAGGGATTTACGGCTTAAAGAGGTATCCAGTCTTAGAACATTCGGGAGCTCCAGCGTACCTGTATATAACAATTTCTAGGCAAGACCTTGATTTTGTTTGGGGTATATTTAAAGGGTTATTTATCGAGGCAATTTAGTTTCCTACGGTTACTACGTAATAAATACCTAAGTTCTAACGTAGCAGCTGCTAATTTAAGGTACTTTGTGTTATTAGATTATAACGATTTTGAAATTGATATTTTTCTGACATTACTTAGTATACGTACAGGGTGTTAATGAAATCGTGTAATTCCTTCAAACCACGTGATCTACTGGTGACACAGATTAACCGTAAATGGAAATTTTCGAAAAACTTTTTTTTTTGATTTTCAGTTTCTGAGTATTTTTAGAGCCTTGAGTTATCTGACTGCAAAGAGGTAACGAGAAACAACAACACAATTTATAAAATATTAAAGATGTGTGTGACTTCTTCTTTTGATTTAAATAAATTACTTACTTTACTTCTACTTTGAATATATTAAAATTTAATCTTGCCGAAACCTGTTCAGCCCTTCTGTCATTACAATGTGGCTGGAAATAATAACGAGAAAGCGGGATGAGAACAAGACATAAAATACGCTGCTTTACTAATTCTCCACAATGCAGAAGAATTCATCAGAATGCTTGCCCGTAGAGTGGTCGCCTACGACACGGTACACGAGTCGGAGAACTAACATTGCGATACATTTGAAAAAAATTGTACATACATACATATATATACATAGTCGTGACTGTAATCCCCGAAGGGGTGAGCAGAGGTGTTTTCCTATTACAATTATCTGTACACCCACGTTTCGCCTATGGTACTATTAAAAATACAATAGATAAATAATGAAAGCCGCCGCAGGTACATGGCGTTGATCATTAAGAGGTTAGTCCCGTGTGGTGGTGGTGGTGGTGGTTGCATTTTTCCAGGCACAATTATGTCGCCGGGTTCGCCGCCTGTGACGGCTGACTTTCACCCACGGACTTTTAAGAAATAGATGTATTTATTAAACTCGTAGGAACATCAACTGGGGACTCGAAGTGAAACAATTAGCCGCTATACAACATACATACAGTCAAAAAGATTTTCTTTTCCAGCAGAAATAGAGCCAAAATATGTTTTCGAAACATTATTTTCAGTTACTCCAAAGGTTAACATGTTATCCGAAGAAACCTAATACAGTTATCAGTGACCTGTGGGTTCCTGGTACACACCTGTCTTACCCTTCAGAGTTCAAAGGTTCAGTTAGTGTATTATCTAAAATTTTAACCATTAAGTTATAACAATATAATATTTCCAAGAGGTTCATCCACAATCGCACCCACGATCCCTCTTGTGATTTTCATCGTGTTATGAGAAAGGCTTCCCGGGCTAATGAGAATGAATTGCACTCGGCGTCGGCGAGGCCAGCATTACTTTAGAATTAGTGCATTTTTCACTCGCCCGCCTTAACGTGATCCGTCTTAGTTTAAACTCGGATTTATTAGCGCCTCAAATTGATTTAATAATGTTTGTAAGGATAGTTTCTTGTTTGTCTGTTAAAGGATTATTGTATTACTGTTAAGGTTATTGCGATTGATTGTCCATGATTATAGTTTGCATATTATCCACTATATGTATAATGATGTTTCAATAACCATAGTTCTCGAGTTCTTATCAACAGACATAGTCACTGGGTTAACGTTACCTTGATGGCCACCAACCTTAGTCGTGAGTAGGCGATGCTGGCTCGATGTCCTTTTTATGAGAGTCCTAGTACATGGACTGTGTACACTGTAGACAAGAAAGAGTTAAATGATATGGAGTAGTATTTAGACTTCTATTTACTTCTTGTACCTGCCCTTACCCCATGTTAAATGGCGGCGTAAAATGTTTTCTTCTTCCATTCGTCCCTATTATCCGTCCCGCTATCATTTACTCCCTTTTCAATCATATCATCTCTCACACAATCCATCCATCTTTTCTTTGGTCTCCCTCTTTCCCTCCGTCCATCAACATCACTTACACTTAGACTTCTATCATTAATACTTTAATGCTAACAAAGAGGCATGCCGAAGAAAACATTTTCAGTGATGTAAAAATTACCACTATTCCGATACACCTCTGTATTTTCCTCCATTATCTTAGACACATAGTGTTCTAGATAACAATTTCGTGTAATTCACAAGAATATCCTTTCACACATAATTATAATGGAACTGAAATCGTACAGTTATAACAATAAACGCAATATTTAGAATTAACATAAGCCACGTTCATTTGAGGACACGGAAGGCCGAAAACACACGGCACGTTTCGGCGACGCATCTGCAATTGCTGTATTTAAATAGTGCATTACGAGTTGCAATTGTGATACTAAACGACACACAAGATTGATGAACAAATTAATTTAAACACTAGAATAAACATTGCCTGAGTTTTTGAGTAGAACCTAAAGATATTACATAGTATGGAAAATATAAAGTAGTAACATATTTAGTGGAAGTGATTGCTTATCCAAAAATCATTGAGCTACTCGAATAAATGAATCGTAAACCCTTAATTCCTATAGAGACTCGAAAGAAAAAACCTAAGTCGAAAATGAAGGAGCCTTGAATTTTTTAGGAGAAAACAATGTTAGTAGGACTGTAACATAATAGATAGGAAGACTTGGGTAAAAATGGCATTTGACCGGAAAATACAGACGACGCCTTAAGCTCGTAAGGAGTGAACAAAAGCTGATAACAATAATGATATATAACGGAATTTCACGTGCCATTTAGTAAATTGCTGGATCGCTTGTTATAGATATTTCCTCTATGATATCTTTGTATGTTCAAGCTCATTCAGCTAAATATAATAATGTTTTATTCAAGATAACTAATATTTTCATTTCGGGAGTACAATGAGTGTTAGTTATATGTTGTTGTTTGTAAAGAAACTCCCAGGAAGAAAACACGTTTAAAAGAAATGGCTGGAGTTACGCTCGAAGTCGCTTAAGGAATATAAGCAACCAACAAATACATCTACAGTACGACTGGTTAGTCACTTGACATCTGAAAACCATGAATACTGCCCATTATTCTGTTCAATTTTAACTATGGGACAAACTCTAAATAGGAGAAACAAAAATACTCTTATTCCATACAAAATCTGCAATTTTAAAACACTACCAATAAGTATTCTTTCACAACAATCTTAATCTAAATTAATTAATTAACTCATACTGACACAAAATTTTCAAAACATTTCCTTTTGTACGTCCATGGTTCCGTATTTATTAATTTATTAACCCGTGGACAATGGTGTGGGTTATAAATGTTTACCAATTTTTGTAACGACACATAATTTTAAACTTGAACATGTAAAGCTATGTCTACAGGGCCCAATTCTCCTAAAATAAATTGTTGCCAAACGCAATCGAACCACAACCGTCAGTCAGTTTTTGTTTTCGCAAACTTTCAAAATGATTGATTTTGCTTTTTGTGTCAAACAATTTGATAGCTTTTGAAATTGAGAACTGTCTGAATGAACGGTTCGGCCTTGGTTCGGTTGTGATTTATCAAGATTTATTTTAGTAGAATTAGGCCCCTCAGTGCGCTTTCATGTTCATCTTGCGTCTTCGTCTGAAGCATGCGTGAAGCGCCTTAGCGCATGCAATATACCGCATGCCTTAATACTAGTTCGACAAAAGCGTATGCCCCTAGCGTACGCTAATCTGTCTATTGTATGTCGACTGAAGACTGACCGAGGCGCACCGGTGTAGACGATAAGCTGAATGCGTCTTATGGCAATCAATATTGCATGTGCTTGACGCAAGAGGAATTGAAAGTTGAAAGTGCAAGATGAACATGAAAGCGCACTGGTGTATACGAGTATATAACATATCTGTTTTTTTGTCCCTAATAAATACATAAAAAATATCATCAATGTTGCGTAACAAAATGTGTGGAACAGCTTTTTTTTTCACGAATTCAGAATTTTTTCCATAGGAAAAGTTGTATGGAATGATGAGCAGAGTTTATAGTTTTCGAAAGTAAAGCAACTAACCACCCATGCTGCATAAGCGGGTAATCCCAAAAAACACGTTTGATATTCTAAATCGCAGCGGTCACGCGCGTGCCTATCTCTCGTATATTTCGACCGAGGGCCCCCGTTCCTCGCACATGTTTATCCAATTTGGCGTAGTCTGCAAAGTTGTGAGCTCGCAACACGTGTGACGCTCAAATTAGAGATTCATATTAATTTAGGGCTTATAGTGACAGCGCTTTGCGCGCCCGCACGCTAAGATGCTGAACGACGAACTTACATCGAATTTGCAATATTTTGATATTGTTGTGTGTGGGGATGATGTCACTGGTTTTCTATTAATAGGTCCATGTAACAAATTTTCATTTTTTTTCGATAGACTTTGTTCCTATTTAATAAGGACCATATTTATCGTTAAAAGAACAGAGTAATTTTGAAAGAACACGTATGTTTTTTCGTCAGGCATACTTATTGTGTATTGCCTATATCCAGCACTGCAGTGCCCATCTTTGAGTGTAAACACTATCTCTGAAACGTGAGCTGTATATTTTTTACTTCCAGATCCGCAGACTAAGTTGAAAGTCTTCAACCGATAAGCACCACACTAGTGAAAAATACCTGCGGGATAAACCGTAAAAGTAGTTTCATTCCAATGATCCGCAGTATTTGCGCATTGCGAAATGGTATGAAAACTTTTATTTCTATAAAACTTTATACTACACGTAGAGCTAATTCGAATTTATTAGTTAGCATAATTTGCAATTTGCATCAAAAATTGTTGCAAATAACCCATTTTCGTACTACGCATCTGCATAATATTCAATTTATTATCTCTTGTCGTCGACTTTAATACAAAATTTACTCCACGAACCATAACTGCGTATATATAATATAGGTATATGCGAACAAACTCAATAAAGTTTCCTGCTGGATTATCTGCATTGATATGCTGCGCAGTAACTCATTTGAATGCAAGGCACAAAATTAGCCGAAATAAGTAATTCCCGGACTGCACAATATAGAGCGTTAGTGAATTTGCAAGATGGTCGCAAAAGTTTTCGTGAGCTATTTTGTGTAGCTGTTTATTTATTTAAGTTTGATTTGATAATAAATATACGAAACGACGGCTCTATCTGGGCCTTTGTGCATGTATCATTTGTGTTTGTCAACGCACCCACGTTATAAGATAAATCCGGCAAAGTTTAAAATAAAATGTAGTAGTATTATCTTACACACACGATGGAGGTAAAATTTTACTGATGGAGGTAAAAATACGAGGAATAAAATAATTTACCCATATACCTAAGTAATAGAATTTTAATGTAATCGCCAATCTAATCTTATTTTAATGTGATTAATTTTCCTAATAATTGAATAACTTATAAGCTATATTATTAAGCCTTGCAATACCCTAACAGGGTCTATGTATGTTTGCAATAACTTATTCTATAAGTTTTCTGTAAACTATATACATTGTGCAAGAAATAAATAAATAAAATTTTACGGTTTCACCGTCAAATATTTTCCTGGTCCTATTCAATTCACTCAAGGGGATTCCCACACCCTTGTTATGACATCTAACCATGTTGTGTAAAAGACACAACAATTTAATCGTTCAGGAGTGATTCTATCATTACAGTTATAGCTAATATCGGTATGTCAGGATTGCGAGCAAGGTAAACACAGTAAATAAAACCAACATAGACTCTCCACCACTGAGAGTACTTGTAATTGAGTTAGTATTAGTAACATTAACTAGAACACAGTATATTACTTTACACAATTATTACAAGATCATAAAATAAGGACAAGCTAATCAGATATAAAAGGTCAGACTTCCTCAGCTGTTCAACACGGAATGCCCCCGCTTCGTCGAATGACCACCGCCTTTATAACCTCGGGTGGGCCGATCCATATCGACGACTACCCTCTCTTGTCAACATTGCCCAGTGCTACCCGCTACCGATAACACGGCCCTCCTGCAAAACACACGTCCTCGTGTGTTGGTGGTTGGTGGTTGACGCACCATCAACCGCATCGTCAAGATTGTACATCAAGGCCTGACTTCAGTGACACCTCTGGACCTTAAACAGAAACAAATAATACAGTACACATCTCGGCCACACCTGATCACTCATCTTTGACCTCGTCATGTTACTCATGTCTTTGACCAAAGTAAAATGAAGAGCATCCAACGAATGTTTGAATCGATTAGAGCTTGTTATCCCATCGACGGCCAACAAGCTCATCACCCATGACTTAAACTAGTTGATATTCATTCAGTATCAACCTAGTTCTATATTCGTTCATAACTTCTCGTATCAACATCTTACAAACATCCACACATTAGATTTCCAACATTTTCACATTTTCATAAAATACTATCTCAGATGCCTATTAGACAGTTCTACTTTGGTTAAACATCAAATTTTAGTTATTCAATAAATCATAATAGGTACATAAACACACAATCTCATCATACACAAATTCATAAAATCATTTAAATACATTTACAATATTTTTCAAGGCTAAATATCTCATTATAGTTTTTCACAAATTCATAATACACACTTAAAATATTTCTTGGTTAAATATTTCAACGATTCACAAAGCCATAATACATAAACACTTAAAATATTTCATTCGTAAAAATCTCATAATTATTCACAAAATCAGAACATAATATCTCAATAATTTACAAACTCATAGTACATTAACACTTAAAATATTCCATGATTATATATCTCAATTATTCACAATTCATTGTACCAGCATATAAACACTTCAAACTCATAGTACGTTAAACACTTAAAATATTTCAAGATTAAATATCTCATTATTCATAAACTCATAGTACATAACAACGATTAAAATAATTCACGATTCATTATCTCATTATTATTCACAAAATCCTACATTCTTAAATATCTCAATTCTTCACAAAATCAGAAAACAAACATCCTAAATGTTTCATGGTTAAATATCTTTAAATCTTTAATCATTATTCACAGTATCATAGTTGTAGAGGACAACCAGTAAAACAATTGACTTGGTGAAAGGCACTTGCCGTATTTATTCAAACAAAACTTATGTTATTTACACTAAAAACTTTTGCACTCATTCTAATATGAATCGACTATACGTTCTTCTTTCTTCAGGGCTTCAGGGCAGCAGGGCTTCAGGGGTTCAGGGTTCAGTTCTTCGTACAGGTTCCTGGAGCGTAGAATGAGTGCCGACCAAAATGCCGGCGGATGCACCTGCTTAGGTACCATTTAGGGTGGCACACGTAGTGTATGGTGTAACCCCCCGGTAATGTTCATTTACCATTATATTTTCTCAAATTGTTCTATTTACTGTAGCTAGCTGTGGCTATATGGTCCACTGTCTATAGCTAGTAGTCATCTTGTTCTATACATTGTGACGTATTTTATGACCTTGTTTACGTCTTAGTTGAAATTAGGCTTGCCGTCCGCAACAGTCTCCCCCCAGCGTAGCCTCGCGAGCTTCTTCTTCTATATGGTCGAGGACGATAAGCCTTCTCACGGGCCTTCTAAATATGCCGCCCCGCGTCCGCACATCCGCACTCCGTACCACGCCATCAGGACCGAATATCGCGCGCACAACAAGGCCCCGCGGCCACACGTTCCGCGGTAGTAAGCCGTCAGCGATTATGACGACATCGCCTTCCGTTATTTGCTCTGCGCGACTATGTCTGACGTCACCGCGCGGTGTCAGTGTAGGTAAATATTCGTTCATCCATCTAGCCCAGAATCGATCTGCCAGCGCTTGTGCTGCTCGCCAAGCGCGCTTATCAGCTACGTCACACGTTCCTGTGACCGGTAGCCCCGATGCTGACCCCAGCAGGAAATGATTGGGGGTTAACGCTTCTGCTTCTTCTGGGTTTACAGACACGTGAGTGAGCGGTCGCGAGTTCAATATATTCTCTACTTCAGCCATAACGGTTGTCAAAGTTTCTTCCTTTGGCATGCGCTCCTTTAGTATTACCGCGAGCGCCGTTTTTACGCTACGTATGAGCCGCTCCCAGGCTCCCCCCTGGTTAGGTGCACCAGGGTCGATAAAACGCCACTCAATTCCTTTATTGAGCGCGTAATCTTTAAGTTCAGACGCCCATTCCTTATAGGCGTTTTTTAATTCGACGTCAGCACCGCGAAAGTTCGTGCCGTTGTCTGACATTATTGTTTGTGGCCAACCGCGACGCGCGGCCATTCTTCTTAGTGCCATTATCGCACTATCCGTACTGAGGCTAGGCAGCAATTCTATGTGCACGGCTCTAGTCACCAAACACGTAAATAACATGCCCCAACGTTTTTCTCTACGTCTTCCTATGGTTATTGTCATGGGACCGAAACAATCGACACCGCAGCGCGTAAAAGGGCGAGCGTATGCATCGAGCCTTTCACTGGGTAAATTTCCTTTCACCGGTATAGGCGGTGATTTCCGTCGCATGCGACACATAATGCATTCATTCAGTACGATGCGCACGCTAGTTCGTAATCTTATTATCCAGTATCGCTGTCGCAGGTTGTTTACTACGTGCTCTCGGCCAGCATGTCCATTTGTGACGTGTTCACGTTTTATAAGTAGGCGCGCAAGCGGATGCCTGCCGTCTAAGATCGGTGGCCTCTTTCTGTACTCTGGTACATTTGCTGCGTCAATTCGCCCGTTCAATCGAATTACTTTATCTTCATAAACCGGGTCTAGCTTGCTGAGCCGGCTCGACTTTTCTACGTTCTTCCCTGACGTTAATCTTTTGATTTCTTCAGAGAAACTGTCGCGTTGCGCCTCTCGTATAAGCGTTAGTTCGGCTTCATTGAGATGACGCACGTCCATTGTTGTCGCGCGTTTACGACATTTATCTATAAAGAGCAACACGTTCGCCATGGCACGCAACGCTCGATCAAATGAAGAGAATCGTTTTATGTTCATAACGTTCTCCTCTTCTTTAGTATGGGCTACTATTTCGTCTTCACATTGGTTCATTTCTTGTGGCCACTGTTCTTCCGGTTCGCGCAAGAAGGCCGGTCCATTGAACCATCGATCGTGTTGTAAGAGACTCGTTTTTCCGTGTCTAGTCGCGTCGTCAGCTACGTTCTGAGCGGTCGGTACCCAGCGCCATCGTTCAGCGGGGGTTAGTTCACTAATTTCGCTCAGCCGATGCGCAACATACGGTGTATATCTCGCGGAGTCGTTCCTTATCCAGTGTAATGCCGTCTTAGAGTCACTCCAATAGGTCACTTCGGTTTCCCATCTATGTTCTTTACGTATCTCGGAGGATAGTCGAGCGCCTATCAGGCACGCTTGTAGCTCCATGCGTGGAATACTCTGAGCTTTCATTGGCGCTACTTTAGCTTTTCCCGCGACTAGCACGACGTCTATTGATCCGTCGGGCCGTGTCAATCGCCAATATGCTGCAGCGGCGTACGCTTGTTCACTAGCGTCTGTAAATACGTGCAACGATCGCTCCATGGTCATGTGATTCGCGTAGCATCGGGGGACTCGCAAGCCCGCCACGCTCGTCAGACCGTTTATCCATTCGAGAAACGCGATAGCTTCTTCGGCGGGTAGTTGCTCGTCCCAGCCGATCTTCTTTCGCCATAGCTCCTGTAGAGTGATCTTTGCCGTAATCGTGAAAGGGCTTAACAAGCCCAACGGGTCAAAGATTGACATTACTGCTCCCAACATTTCACGTTTAGTTGGTGTTCTCGTGCCTTCACGTACGTCGTTCGGTACGCGAGGCATAGCGGTGTTGAATGCAAGTTCATCGGTTTCTGGCAACCACATCATACCCAGCGTCTTGCCGTACGGGTGTGCATTCGCACCTAGTTCCTTCGGGGCGTTAGCCTTATCCTGTTCTAGGATATTCGCGAGCAAGTGTTGTCGATTAGAATTCCACCCGGCAAGTTCAAAGCCGGCTTGCTCGTGAATGCGCTGCACTTCTGCGATCGTGAGTGCAGCGATCTCTTCTGACTCGAAACTGTCGACCCAGTCATCCATATAATGGTTCTTTGTTATTGCATAGAGGGCGCGCGGGTGCGCGTGTTTACATTTTTCAGCGTTTCTGTTCCTAACGCTGTGAGCTAGGAAAGGAGAACTACGAGCGCCAAATATCATTGAGTTCATTACGTATTTCTGTGGCGGGCCTTTTCGTTCGTCACCACGCCACAGAAATTGTTGCGCTGCTCTGTCCTCGGGTCGAATCTTGATTCTGAGGAACATTTCGCGTATGTCGGCCGCTATAGCAATCGGCTTTTCTCTGAATCGAAACAGTATACCGTAAAGCGTGTTTAACATGTCGGGTCCGGCAAGTAATTCGTCGTTCAGACATTTTCCGTTTGTAATTGCAGCTGCATCGAATACAAGGCGCACTTTTCCTGGCTTGTTCGGATTAGTCACTGCGAAGTGTGGCAGGTACCATGTTATTGCGCTGTCGTCTGTGTGTTCGACTGGAGCGGCGTATCCCTTTTGTAACAGGTTATCTATTTGCGCCGTATATGCTTGACGAAACTTCGTGTCTCGATCCATTTTTCGTTCCATGGTGCGCAACCTTCGCAGCGCCATATCAAAGCTAGGCGGTAGGCGAGTATCGTCCGTACGCCATGGCAAACCAACTTCGTAACGTCCGTCGGTTAGTCGCGCTGTTTCATTAAATATTTCCTTGGCGCGTTCGTCTTCCTTGACGGGTTTATTTTTACTCGAAATTCCTAGCGCATCTATTGCGAAATGCGTCGTGACTAAGTCATGTAGCTCTTCATCATTTCTTAATCGTTCTCTATGCTGAGGCGCACGTACGTGTAGCACTGTGGCGCCATCTATTGGGTCTTCCTTCGCCACTATAGTTCGTGGCACCGTACCGTGCACTACCCATCCTAGCTCTGTTAGTGACGCGGCCGGTTCGTTCCTTGCTCCGGTCAGGAGCTTTCGCGATACTATTAGGTGCCAATGATCTGCGCCTAATAGTATGCGCGGTCGTGCTTCTCCATAGCAGACCTCGTTCCGTGGTAGCTGTTGTAGGTGTTTATAGTTCAAACACTCAGCTGCGATCGCTTGACTGGTAATGTTGAGACTTTTGACGGTTCGCGCCTGTATCGGATGGAAGCTTGATCGTGCTCCCCTTATCTCCAATGCCACGCTCTGACTCTCTGGTTCCTGCCGCGTTGCCGTTAATCCGTGCAATCGCAGCGCGCATTTCGTTCCATGCGCGTTCACTTTTCTAGCGATTTCCTCGTCGATCAGAGTAATCGTAGATCCTTCATCGAGTAAGGCGTGAGTCTCCACTTCCAGTCCATCGGGCCCTCGAATTATCACGGGGCATATTTTCAATAGCACCGCGCCAGTTGACATTACGGCGTGAGCCGACGCGGTGATTTCGTTCTTTTGTTGTTCGCTTCCTAGCGCGGTTTGTTGCGTTCCGTGCAACAACACGTGATGTGGATGGCGACACTCGTTTACACCACACTTCTTGGCAGTGCAATTCATCCGACGATGACGGCTACCCAGGCAACGAAAGCATACGCGTGCTTCCTTTGCCCATTCCCATCTCTGTGGTACCGTCATCGCTTCCAACTTTCTACATTTTACTGTATCGTGTTCGGCCCCGCAACACAGACACATCTTCTCGTCTTTGTTTTCGGTTGCAGCGTAAGCAGCTGCGCCTCGCTTCCTGCCTTCTAGGCCTTTAGGCGAACCGTAGCTAGGTCTAGCTGCTGGCGCACTACGTGTTGGCTCCTTTGTTCCGGTTGCTGCAGACGAGTAGGAAAAACGTATGGCGCGATCAGCCTCTCTCATGAGGAAGCGAGACAGAGTGACAATCTCTGGCTCGCTCCTGCTTCCGTACTCTTCTGCGTAGTCGCACCATCTCGCTCTAATATGCGGACTTAACTTCTCGGTCACTTGACGAGCCAACATAGGATTCTGTAGGTACCCTTTCTCATCTATACAAGTGAGTACGCTGACTATGTTTTGAAGTCGTATTGCAAACGTATTTAGTTCACTGGCCGATGGTCCGGGTCGCTGTAACTTCTTTATATCGTTCAACGTTTTATCAATAATAATCTCTGGGCGGCCGTAATATTGTTCAAGTGTCTGCATTATGATTGCGGGGTCGGCAGCTGTATACAACAAGGCGGCTACTAATTCTCTTGCTTCGCCTCTTACACATGTTCGTAGACGCGCTAGGTTCTCGGCTTGTGTATAGCCATACATTTTGGTTGAATCACGCATCGCTGCTCGGAATAGTAGCCACTCGTTCGGAGCACCGCTGAAGATGGGCAGTTCTTGCGCTTGTCTGGGCGGCGGGCGTTTAATAACCATTCGTTCTAACACCTCGGCTAATCTATCTATTCCTCGCTCTCGTGATCGTCCCGGCGTAGGTGATCTATCTCTGTGTCTCGGAGTCTCGATCGTAACTCCTCTTTGTTCTTGCCTCGGCGGCGGTGCATATTTATAAAAAGAGTGGTGTGATCGCTGCCCTTCGTTCTCGCGCTGATATCTTGCTCTGTTGTCGTCATTTTCGCGATGCCGTTCGGTCTGCGGTGCGCGCTCGGTACGCTCCCCCCGTGGTTCGCACAGGGCCGAGGCGCGGACTGCAGATGACATCTCTTCATATGGCGTCATGTGGGGTAGTTCATCCCCTCTGGACTGAGCGTTCTTCAGCCAATCAGCGATTCGATTGTCCACTTCTATTGTCTCACGGGCGATGACGCTTTCACGGTCTGTCTCCTCCCGTATAGTGGCTACGTCCAAAGCTAGCCGCTTCTTGATAAGGGCCGCTTCCAATTGCAGCTCCTTCCTTTGAATTTCGGCTAGACGTTCCTGGGCTTCGAATTCTGCTTGTCGTATTCGAGCAACAGCGCTGGCAGTCGATCTCTGAGAGCGCACGGACGGCGCTCTCGATCTCCTCTCTTCTCTTGTGTCAGGCGCGGCGGCAGCGGCTGCGGCGGCGGCGGCGCGTGACGTCATTGCGGCTATGCTGGCGTCTATTCTTGTCTGTGCGGGTAACGCGGGCACGCGGGGGTTCGGTTCGGTTTGCGCGCGCGACGTGGTACCGGTCGGTGCGGACACGGATGCGGACGCGGATGCTTGTGCGGACGGGGACGCGGGGGGATCTTCGTACACTCTTGCTGTCTTGTCCTCGGCTGCTTGGCTCCTCGTGGTCGGCATCTTCGGCATTTGACGCCCCCTAACAGCCCTAACAGCCCTATCAGTCCTCTTGGAGGGTCCGGGGTTAACCGGGATACGCTCCGCCAGGGATGGATACGTGCAGGATTGGACAGGTAGGATCTACCCAGCAGAGGATCGTGCGTACTGTGGGGCGCTCGGGGACCGGTGGGAAATACCCAGCCCCTTCGGCAGTGCCTACAGTCCGGCCCCCACACCACACACGACCTTACCGGCGTAGTGTACTGGTTCGGTTCGCGCCTTGAAAAAGGCGTTCTTGACGAACCGGTGGTATCGCACAATACCACACCGCCTTGAACGGCGTTAACTCTGGCCTCTAACCGTTTGACACCGTTAGGTGGTTAGAGACACAGAGCCGCGGTCCACCCGCTTAAAGAAATAGGAATGTATCAACGACGACAGTCTTGAAACACCCGGCACCTCCACAGGAACAGTTCTGTACGCCCGGCACCTCCACAGGAACAGTTCTGTACGCCCGGCACCTCCACAGGAACAGTTCTTGTACGCCCGGCACGTACACAGGAACAGTTCTTGTACGCCCGGCACCTCCAACAGGAACAATCTTGAACCCCTGACAGCAACAATCTTGAGCACCTGGCACCCTGTTCTTGGATCTTCAAATCTTCTTAACTGATTCTTCGATCCGGCTTCGTAGGACCACAACGACTGGCTGTAGAGGACAACCAGTAAAACAATTGACTTGGTGAAAGGCACTTGCCGTATTTATTCAAACAAAACTTATGTTATTTACACTAAAAACTTTTGCACTCATTCTAATATGAATCGACTATACGTTCTTCTTTCTTCAGGGCTTCAGGGCAGCAGGGCTTCAGGGGTTCAGGGTTCAGTTCTTCGTACAGGTTCCTGGAGCGTAGAATGAGTGCCGACCAAAATGCCGTTTTTTTTTTTTTTTTTTTTTTTTTTTTCTATTGGACTGCTGTAGGTCGTCCTAGGGGACGGTTTCTACGTAACCGGGCAGTTATTGGCGAGACCTGAAGGGTCTCCAGCCAATGGGGGAAGTAAAATACTTAACCTAAGCTAACTACTTGTACTACACTAACATCATGACTACCTGCAACAACAGCACTAAGGGCGACCCCTAGTGGGACTCGGACCTCGGCTTAGGGCGTTGCTGGCGTGGACATAGGGGGGGGAGACAGCTTGATGAGGGCTGAATTATCGGTGTGACTGCGGAGTCTGAAGAGACGACCGGCTCTACGACGGGAGAGCTCGGTGGATCGTGACCGGCGGCGGTGGGACGTCGCGACGGGCCTCGTCGGCGAGGACGATATGCCGGACGGCGGCGGACGTTGTGTAGTGTGCTGGTCGATTTACTCGCCTCCTGGAGGAGGGTTATTTCGTCGTCGGGTTCTAAAAGTGTGTGCCTGGGACGGCGAACTTTACTTATGAGAGAGGGACTGTAGTCGGCCGCTGCGGCGACTAGGGGGTTCGGATGGCGGGGGGCATTGTCGAAGTAACGCTTGGAAATGCGTTTGAGGTATTGCCTGATGGTTGGCATTTTTAGATCGAGATGGAGTTGGACGTTACGCATGAACCACGGGGCAGCCGCGGCTCTGCGCAACACTCGATTCTGGAGGGTTTGGAAGGATTTGAAGCGACAAGGCTTAACGTGTGCGAACACGACGCTAGCGTAAGTCAAGATGGGGCGGATGCACGTCACGTAGATTCTCAGCTTATTTCTAAGTGACAATTTACTGCGCGCTCTAAGGATGGGGTGGAGGCGACCGACAGCGAAAGCGGCGCGAGCGCGCACCGCTTTGATATGGTCTCGGAAACTCAGATGGTGGTCGAGGATAACCCCCAGGTATTTGGCTTTCATCTCCCAAGGGATCTGTTTGCCGAACATGAGGACAGGACGGATGTGGGTGTGGGAATCACCGTGTCTCTCGAAAAGAACGGCTGCGCTCTTTTCGGGATTGACCTCTATTCTCCATTTCCGGAACCAGACCCCGAGGGCGTTGGCTGCGGTTTGAAGGGTTCGAGAGATGCTATCGAGACTCCTACCGGAATAGTAGATAGCCGTGTCGTCGGCGAAGAGAGCCAACTTGGCCAAGCCACGTTTGGGAATGTCGCTGGTGTACAGCGTGAACAGAAGGGGCGATAGCACGGAGCCCTGAGGGACTCCGGCGCGGATGGGGTGAGGGGACGAGAGGGTGCCTTCTAGGCGATAGCGGAAGGAGCGATCCGACAGAAAGTCTCGAATGATGAGCACGAGACGGTCCGGCACGTTGAATTGGTACAGTTTGTATAATAAACCGTTGTGCCAGACCTTGTCGAAGGCTTTCGCTACGTCGAAGAAGAGCATGCCCGTTTTATACGAGCGCATAAAACGGGAGCTAATGTGTTCGACTATGCGGTGCAATTGTCGAATGCAACAGTGCTGGGTTCGAAAACCGAACTGTTCGTCGGGGATGAGTTTACGGGAGTCAGCGAAATCCTTTAAACGGATATAAATGAGACGCTCATAGATTTTCCCAAATACATTGAGAAGACTGATGGGGCGGTAACTAGTGGGCTCACTCTTGGGTTTGCCGGGTTTGGGGATACCGATAACGGTGGCTTGTTTCCAAGCTTGCGGAAAGATGTTGTTACTCAGAGCGCCATTGAAGATGGCGGTCATGAGGACTATGAGCGGGGCGGAAAAGTGTTTGATCACCTTATTGGTGATACCGTCTGAGCCGGGGGCTTTCCTAGGTTTGAGTTTCCTCACTATCGTGTGGACCTCGTCTACGGTGATGGGGGGTAAGGGGTCGTCGGGGTCTTCATCGGGTGGGACCAAAATGCCGGCGGATGCACCTGCTTAGGTACCATTTAGGGTGGCACACGTAGTGTATGGTGTAACCCCCCGGTAATGTTCATTTACCATTATATTTTCTCAAATTGTTCTATTTACTGTAGCTAGCTGTGGCTATATGGTCCACTGTCTATAGCTAGTAGTCATCTTGTTCTATACATTGTGACGTATTTTATGACCTTGTTTACGTCTTAGTTGAAATTAGGCTTGCCGTCCGCAACAATAGTACATAATTATAAACACTTAAAATATTATCTCAATTATTCCCAAAATCATAATACTTAAGTATCAACCTTTAAAACTTTTCAGGATCAAATTATTCACAAACTCATATTACAAAACTGACATGATGTTGTAAACATAATATTTCTATAATGCGCTAATAATACAACCTTTTTACAACAATACAATACATATTATACACTTCTTTAACGAAAATAAGTCAAATTATTTCTTATTTAAAAATGAATTTGACAAATTAATCTTTAACGGAAGCCGTCATAATAATTATCGTCAATAATAAATACAATTTCCTGTTTTCGTCTACAAAAATACATTTTAAACCATGTAATAATAACAAACTACTTTTCAATTTCAATAAACTATTTTGTACCATTCTACAACAAGAATTATAACAAAACGAATAAAAAACAAATATCAATATTTTCAAAACTTTTTCAAAACATTAATTCAAAACAGAATCTCATTTTCACTGCATTTTCATTTATCAATTAATAGCATCACCCGCCTTGGATTTAGCCAACTCATTTGGCATCACCCGCCTGGGATCCTGCTTTTATCAACATGGCATCACCCGCCTTGGATCTAGCCATATCATGGCATATCCCGCCTTGGTTCCAGCCCTATAACAATTGCTTCGCCACGTTAGAGTTTCAGTTTTCCCCAGGCGAAGCCTTTGGCCAACCCCGGCTGGCCAAACCGGGCGGTGCCAAAGATCAACCCTGGTTGCATCTCACCACAAACTCTAATACGACTTGCAATGTATTTTCCTACACGAATAAATACAGATGCCGTATTTATTTTCCACGAATAAATACAGATACCATCATATTTATTTTATACTAATAAACACAGATATCATCTCATTTATTTTACACGGATAAATACAGATAACATCTCTTTTATTTTACATGAATAAGCAAAGATATCATTTAATATTTATTTTACACGAATAAATAACCTCTCATATTGTAATTCCTTCATCAAAATTCCTTCACACATAATAAAATGGTTGTGACTCACCGGATTTATCACATTTTCTCATTCTCACACTTCTCACCATTGTAATCGAATAATCAAGTTTTTGTCAGTCCGTCTACAGGGGATTTTTTTAGCAAAATATTTACATGTGGGTAGGTATACAATCATAATGTGGACTGGTTTTTTCTTGTTCCACTTCTGATGTAAAAGACACAACAATTTAATCGTTCAGGAGTGATTCTATCATTACAGTTATAGCTAATATCGGTATGTCAGGATTGCGAGCAAGGTAAACACAGTAAATAAAACCAACATAGACTCTCCACCACTGAGAGTACTTGTAATTGAGTTAGTATTAGTAACATTAACTAGAACACAGTATATTACTTTACACAATTATTACAAGATCATAAAATAAGGACAAGCTAATCAGATATAAAAGGTCAGACTTCCTCAGCTGTTCAACACGGAATGCCCCCGCTTCGTCGAATGACCACCGCCTTTATAACCTCGGGTGGGCCGATCCATATCGACGACTACCCTCTCTTGTCAACATTGCCCAGTGCTACCCGCTACCGATAACAGTTGACATTTTATGTTGATAAAAAGTCATCGATCATCGGTGTTTCGATTACACGCCCAATCTACAGGGCTGTCAACTGAGTGTCAACCCAATCTCTCCATGAGGTCCCAATATCCCTACACCGCCAGAAATGAAGGGTTAACCCTGCCAAGTTTCGTGTAGAATTAAGACATCTTTTAATCTTTCGTCATAGTATCCAAAAGACGTAGTCAACGTCAACCTGTAGTGTCATTCTGTAAAAAACCCACCTCAATATCGACGGTTAGCTCGATATCCATAATGTCACAGTATAGATAATAGAAGCAAATAACACACAGATAATCTACAGTATAATCAATAACGCGTAGTTTTGTTATCCACGCTGTGTCACGACAAGTGTCTAATTGACAGTCGCGATCGAGGTGAGATTCTTACAGAATTGCACTGCTGAACCTACAACGTGAAATTCTTAAAAGCAGTCTAAAACGGACAAAACAAAAATGCAGACTCATTTAGAAAAATCCAAGCATATTTGAAACACTCGTCGCATGTAACGCCTTCGAAAAATCACAAAAAATATATGAAATAATTTTAATAAATTCTTCATGGCTCGTACGCTCAATATTTAAGTTGGGCTTAATTAATCCGTGGCGACACTCCATTCGCTGAAATTAAGTACCAGCAAAATTTTATTAAAATGTGCCATGCGTTTGGTAGTCTGACAAAAATCACGTTACTGGGATTGTGGATGCAGAGTTACTGGATAAGCTTCCAACGAGGGTTTTTTTCGACTTGTGATGGTACGAATATCTCAACGATTTAGTGTGGTTTTTTATGTAACAGGTTGGTAATCAAGCCGGTGACTTACCTGGTCTTAAGTAGTTACTACTTACTGCCTATACACGCTGACATTTAATTGGTTGTTTTACTAGAACAAATGGTATTCTGACCATGGTCTATTATCAAAAAAATTTGAAAAGCAACAAAAAAAACTAAGAAAAAAAAAACGATGCTTTCTTAAAAAGTCTTATTGCTCAAACGTGTTCAAACATTAACCGTAACATTAAAGTACTCATCGCGGCAATCGCGGTAAAATTCCCGGCAAATAACTTGAACCATCACGGCGCCGACTGCGCAGGTGTCTTTGTGTCTTTGGTGGTGTCTTTTTTGAGTTTTTTTTAAAGACCAATGACTGTTTTTTTTATGAGATGCATTTGAGTTGTAGTAGACCATGGTCTGAACAACGTTTGTTCTAAAAAAAAAGTAACCAATTAAATGTCAGCGTGTATACACCTACGACACCAAGAGAATTACTGATGTGTTGCCAAACTTAAGTCGGGTCCGCAGCGCCAATTTTCTAACATGTGTTTTTGCGAACAAAACTGTTAAGCTACGCCCCTATTCGGTTAGCAAACAATGTTAAGCCGAGTCCGCAGCGCCAATTTTGCTAGCAAAACTGTTAGGCCACGCCCCTATTCGGTTAGCAAACAATGTTATCCTAAACACTGTTTTAAGCTTTCACGGTTTGTCTCTAAATTTAAAATGTCACTTACGGGATATCTTCCGTGATTATTTATTGGTTTGAGTTCCCGATATTTCGACGCTGTTGCAAGCGCCATGATCGCGGGTTGACTGGAGATTGCGGGTGGATGAAAATAAATTGTTAATGTTAATGTTATCCTGTTTGCAAATACGAAAACTCGGCGCAGCGGACCCGGCTTTGGAGACAAACTTGGAAAGTCTCATGTGCCTGTAATATCACCGGCACCCATACCACAGTAGACATATTTAATAAGCTAAAGCAGTACCTCAACTTACTATAATCTCAAGAATTGAAGCACTCACACAGACACGCTCTGAATACTGAGTAGTTTTTTGTTTTTGTATGGAACTGCATCCCGAAAATACCTTATTTGTCTTGTTGCAGTGCGTGTCTGTGTGAGTGTGTCAAGTCGGACGATTGTAGGTAGTTGAAGTACTGCTTTAGCTTATATGTCTACTGTGCCCATACCCTTCAAAAAGGAACATAGAAATGCTGCTTACCGGCAGAAATAGGTATAGAAGTATTACTTCCCCCTACGAACTCTTCCACAAAGAGTTCTTTCATTCTTGGTTGGTGTTCACTAACATTAAATACAAGCGTTTACCTGAAAATTTAGTACATTTCACGAGTAAACGGTTATTTAGTGTTGGTAGATAAAATTAATGTTGGTGTCACCAGTCTTAGGTTACTGTTGTGTTTACTCGGTTTCACAATTAATGTATAGAATGTATAGAAAAATTGTTAGCCCGCCATGTTTGTTTCCCCGATAAGTCGATGAGTTTCGACGACTGTGAAACAATCTACTCATATAAAAATAAAAGTCCTGACTGACTCATCAACGCCCAGCCCAAACCCTTGGACCTAGAAAGCTGAAATTTTGCACAGTGATTCCCTTTATAATGTAGACAAGGAATAAAGAAGGATTTTTCGAAATTCAACCCCTAAGGGAGTTAAATAGGGGATGAAAGTTTGAATGGAAAATCGTCACTAAACGGGTTCAAAATTTCACGCAAGCGAAGCTGCGGGCAAAAGCTAGTCTTTAATGAAAATGAACTACTAATACCTGACGTCCTTACTAATATTTTTATCTTCATCATAAATTCTTTAATACTATCGTTAAAATGTGTGAAAAGCTCTGTAGGTATTCTAGGAATTTCATTTTAATGCCATCCTGTAATCTCATCTTGCGTCTCATCAACCTGATAAACGAGTATAAGATTTTATTCCGAGAAATTTAATCCAACGACTCACTTTAGGAAAGTCACTCGTAAATGACTGATGATGATATTCAGATGCATACATTACCTTTTTTTTCAAGTTGAGTGTTACTTATTTCCTTTTATCTTATAAGGAAAAATAAAGTACATAGGTCTGAAGTAGCAAATTGTAGTACAATTTCTGGTAGTCATCATAAAAAGTCTAGGGTAAAACTCGGTAATACGCCCCAAGTGACAAAACGCCCCACCACTCCAGCACTCACACTATCAAAGCTGTGCCGCTCACAACTAGACGCGCGGAGATCCACTAGTAGGCGAACAACATGGCCGACGTGTGCACGTAGTTTGTGATGTCCGTTTAAAAAATATTGCAAAATCTGTATTTATTGGAGTGAAATAATTTGCGGTAAGTTTCTAAGAAATTCATATATATTGATACTTTTAGATTTTGTGTTATAATGACCCACACTATCGTAAAATAGATGAAATTACCTTTATACTTTTATTTTGTCGAACGTTATAACCTTGAATCTACTGCTTTGACCTCGGTGGGGCGTATTGAAAATCAAATTTGACAATATGCCCCTAAGTCAATTTACAAAACGCCCCAATATTTGAACTGTGTTAAAGTATTTTATCGCGTCTTATTATTTCAGATTATGTCTCGGAAGTATCAAAGAACAACACTACACAACAGCATCATGGAGTGCAGATGACTTAGACAAAGCCATGCGCAGTGTACTTAGAAAAGAAATGGGTGTTAATGAGGCATCCAGAAGCTTTGGCATACCATCTCGAACCCTAAGAAGACACATATTATCGGGAAAATCAAAGGGCCCTCTTGGACGCAAACCAGTATTTTCTGTAGAACACGAAAAAAAACTGGTTGCCCATATAAAGAAATTGGAGAAAGTTGGATTTGCCCCTGATAGAAAAGATGTTAAAGAAATGGCATTTCAACTTGCTAGGAAACTCAATATTAAAAATCCATTTTCATCAAGTTCAGCATCAGCTGTAAATGTCTGGTTTTCGTGATTCATGGCTCGCAAACTCAGAATTAAGTCAGAGAAAATCAGAAGGCTTGTCAAGTGACAAGCCTTCTGATTTTCTCTGAGAAAAGGAAGGTAATTACCGACAAAAAGAAGCCAGCAGCTGGAAAATTAAAGCAGACTAAGACCACAAAAATAACTAAACCTATCGAAAAAAAAGATTGTGATAAAAAGAAACAAGAAAAAGGAGGTAAAAGGAAGCCAAAGAAAGTGTCTGTCAAAAATAAGAAGAAGAAAAAAGTAAGCTATTCATCCTCTTCTGAAAGCAATGATGAAAATGAGGGCAGGGTAGATACTTCTGAAGGAGAAATCTCAGACGAACATGACGACATTATCAGATGCGTAGAATGCACGGAAGATTACTATAATACAAAATCCACAGAAGATTGGATTCAATGCCTGTCTTGTTTAGCATGGTTACATGAGTTTTGTACCATGTTTATTTAAAAAGTCTGATTTGATAAAGAGACTGAGTAACTGCCTCTTATTATCCTAAGTTAAGATTAAGAGTTAATTTTTGTCAAAACAATTGTTGTTATAGTTTAAAATATGCAAAAATATATGATTAATACACTGGGGCATTTTATAATAAGAGTGAGTCGTATTAGCCAAGGATCACACTACAAAACGCCTCACCTAAGGTTTTTTTAAAATAATAAATATTATTGTATCCTTAGTTCCTATTATCATTATTACTTGTGGTATTGTTGTTAAGATACTAAATATTGTTCCAAAATAAAAAGTTTGATTATATCTTGTAAGATTTTTTATTTATTACAATTTTAAAAAAAGTAGGGCGTTTTACCGAGTTTTACCCTAGCCTTTTCTCAAACATGTTCAGCCGGGCTAACATACGCAGTGCGAGATAATTTTGCCGTCGCATTATCTCGTGCCGAGACGAGATAATGTATGGCTTATCTCGGATATTAAGCTAGCAAGGGCCCAATTCTCCTAAAATAAATTGTTGCCAAACGCAATCGAACCACAACCGTTACTCAGTTTCTGTTTTCGAAAACTTTCAAAATGATTGATTTTGTTTTTTGTGTCAAACAATTTGATAGCTTTTGAAATTGAGAACTGTCTGAATGAACGGTTTGGCCTTGGTTCGGTTGTGATTTATCAAGATTTATTTTAGAAGAATTAGGCCCCAGGTCGATTTCCATTATAAGCGTTAAAACGCACTAGCGGCCAGCCGCAATGCGGCGTGCCGTGCGTTGAGATCATGCGGTTTCATGTAAAAATCGATGTGCGGGCAACCGCAAGCGGCACGCTGCGTTGCGGCTGGCCGCTAGTGCGTTTTAACGGTAACAAGACGTTACGTAATATATTTCGTTTCATACGAGTACCATTTTCAAAAATGATCCTTCAAAAGCTAACTGACCATTTATGCATAGTCCCTTAATCCGTAGCACATCTAGTACAGTTTCAATAGACGGGTACTAGGGGTTGGCAGTCTCGAGGGCCGTCTGCCGTAAAGTATCGTTTAATGACGTGTAACGAGCGTGGTCTCCGCACAGCAGTTGCATGTACGTGAAAAAAACGGATAAGTGTAAGTCTCGTTCCAGTCAGGGGCACCGTAGGTTTTTTTCTGTAACGAGTTGATTCTAAAAGTCAGTGAGTTCATCAAAGTTTTCTGAAGTTTTAGTTTTATGGAGTAGAACAAAAAACTTAGCGTCAATGTATACGATATTTATGACTAGCTTTTGCCCGCGGCTTCGCTCGCGTTAATTTATAATTAAAAAAAACTCTTAACACACTACTAAAGTTTCTATACATATAATAATGTAATTCAATCATGATTCCAATTGTTTTCCTAGGGAACAGTACTTTTTTTCGGGATGAAAGTTACCCTATGTCCGTTTCTGAACACCTGAAAACGTATATGCAAAATTTCAGGATGATCGGTTCAGTGGTTTAGGCATGAAAAGGTAACAAACAAACAAACTTACTTTCGCATTTATAATATTAGTTACGAAGTTAGGATTACGAGCATAATCGCTTATACAATATTCTACAATTTTTTTTTAATTTTAGGACTTTTCCAGTGTATACTCGCTCCAGCAAATATTCTCTGTGTTTTCCATTAATTTTAATTATTTGTTACGATACGTGCGTACAAGGAATAATAATACATTTTATTGATCAAACTTCTCCGTAATTTTTTGATTAATTATTGATTCAAATACGAGTAGTGGTTTTAGAAGACCAGCGATCAAATTCTCGTTTTCGCCTTCAGGCACTTGGTTCACGGAACCCTATAAACTCCCGACTAGGACCGAAATGAAAGGGATCTAAAGCGGCGATTTGTTTGTAACATTTTTAAGAACGATTTTTTGTACCTATAATATGTATATGGACGATGGTATCCGTGTGGGTTTTATAATGGCCAACGCCTTGAAAAGCACTAATGCAAAACATTAGAATTTGTTAAAATATGTATGTTGAATTAAGGTTGGCACTATTACTAGCTTAAAGTTGGTCTAGTGGTCGCAAGCGTGACTACTGGGGCCTAATTCTCCTAAATTAAATCTTGATAAATCACAACCGAACCAAGACCGAACCGTTCATTCAGACAGTTCTCAATTTCAAAAGCTATCAAATTGTTTGACACAAAAAACAAAATAAATCATTTTGAAAGTTTTCGTAAACAAAAACTGACTGACAGTTGTGGTTCGATTGCGTTTGGCAACAATTTATTTTAGGAGAATTGGGCCCCTGAGCGTGAGGTCCTGGGTTCGATCCCCAGGTCGGGCAAAGTGTTATTGTGTTTTTCCGAGTGGAATTTCTTAGTAGCAGCCCGGAGTCTGGTTTTGTGCCCGGTTGATGGCAATAGACTTGCCCCCTATTACATGGGAATTGAAACATAACGGCAAAATGTGGGTGTAATATACACCACTGCCCAACCCTTCGGGAAATACAGGCGTGAAGTTATATGTTATGAAAAAACAAATACATTTTCCGATTTACACATTTCATTTTTACAAAGTTTGTAGATTGAAATGAAAAAAATATTTTTGTGTAATAATTTTACTCCATACTTATATTTAACTATGGTTTTCGAACATTCAGGCAAAGCGGGCGTAGAGGTAGGTTTTTTTAAAATGTTCGATTCTACAATAAAATAACTTTTAAAAAAAAGTAAAAACCGACTTAAAAAAAAACTAAAAAGAGTAAAATAATTACCATATTATAAAACTAACAGTTTCAGAAGTCGGTGCAACTCTACATTGACACAAATAAAAGCCACCGACTTCTGAAACTGTTAATTTTATATTAAGGTAATTATTTTACTCCTTTTAGTTTTTTTTTGAAGTCGGTTTTTACTTTTTTTTAAGTTTTTAAACCTAATCATTGTTTGCAAAGTTTTGTTGTAAAGCTGAAAGTTTGTTTATAAAGCCGTGTGGTGCCGGACGTAAAGAATAGTACTACCCCATCTCTTCCCATGGGTGTCGTAAAAGGCGACTAAGGAATTCACTAGAGGATGGGCAGCAGCGTTCTCTGAGTATTTTAACAACCATACTGCGATTGCCAACCTACCTGCAAGTGTGGCGATTATGGCAAACCAGAGGGGGTTTGGGGGACCAATGGGGGAGGCCTATATCCAGCAGTGGACGTCTTTCAGCTGAATCATCATCAATCATTGTGTACGGTTGTATAAACTTTACCTCTGGGCAGCCTATATATCTCGAAATCACAGCGGAACGGCTGAAATAAAGATAATTATGCATTTTTTACTAAAGAAAATTGAAAACTGCATGCTATAAAAAAGTTGTAAAAGTTATAAAATGTCTAGTAGCTTATTACATGTTTCACACTAAGGCTGTAGTAGCCTTAGTGAATTTTCTTTCTGTTATTGCGGTTATAACGTTTTATATCAAGCATAATTATATAAGCTTCAGAATTGTCACGCAAAATACGCGCTCAGACGTGGAGTTGCAGACACCAGCCCGTTATACCTTATCAGCTGTATTTATTTTAAATAAAAAAAATGCGTCGTCACCGATTTCCGTGCAGCCGCTAATCAAAATCATTAGAAATTCAACATTTTCCATCGCAATGATTTAATCACGGGACTCCAGGCTGCACAATCTCATTATCTCGTCTCGCTCGCCACTCAGCACGAGACGACTTTTTCGTCAATTTGCATACGTAATTAATTAACTTTTTTTTTCGAGAATGTTTTTCTTTTCTGTCCCCACAGCAGGTGGACGAGATAAAAGTATTCTGCTGAGTACGCGTAGCACAGATGTTTAATTTAATTCATATAGCGGTATGTTTAAAAGGTTGAGTGGAACAGTGGCTGGTTATTTTTAGTATTATTCCGTCGAGTTTATTTTTTGGTTGCTGTAGTTCAACAGGTAAAAACCCTGCACGCATTATTTATTTAATTGATTGGCGACAATAAATATACAATTCTAACTTCGTATTGAAACGTTAAATTCGAACGAGACTAGCACTTGTTAATGTGCTGAATTGTAATAATTATGTCGTTCCTGTATCAGCACTGCGGTGCGAGCACGGGTCTTTATATCGAGTTGATTCGAGAAATGTATCTATTCTAAACGTCAAATTTGACATAAGATGTAGATATAACGACAGCAGTTGTCGATTTATCTATATCTTATGTCAAATTTGACGTTTAGAATAGATAAATTTCTCGAATCGACTCGATAAAAGATCCGTGCTCGCACGGCTGATAGGACATTAGCTTATTGCAACCTTATTTATACAAGGTTAATCGAAAAGGGGGTACTAATCCGAAAGGGTGTTAAAGTATCTCTAGAAATGAATAACTTTTGTTCCACAACTGTCCCCAAAAGTCAATAGTTTAAGAAAAATAGGTAATCAAAAATTTCTTAAAAAAATTGGTACGCTAAAATCGATCTATCCTCAGCTATGATCAGCTGCGTTTATATTTTAGGCCATATTTGGGGTCACGGATTAGAAGCTTTATTTTCTGAATTCGTAACTGAGGCAGGGATGAAGAGCGTTAAAAAAAACTTAAATGAAAATAATGTTGAATGGAAATAAAAACGATCGAATTTTGAAATTTTAACACTTGCTTTAAAACAGTCATCAGTGATACTGTAAGTAACCCACGGATTAGTACCCCTTTCGGACTAACCATGTATAATTCCTAACACAAACAAATAATTAACGATATCATAATAATCTGTACTTAGTTCATTACCAGGGATGATAGCTTTGCTTATTGAAACTGCTCATGCTGATATTATATCGACATTACACAAGAAGCCTCAGACCTCCGCTCATCCTCAAGGGGTCTGTTAAATAATTTAACAAATTGGTTCTCAAGGTAAGTTTAGGGCTGCTCGCCTGACCACACACCCTTTCAGCGGCGGAAGCCTCTAAGAGGCTCGCCAGACATCGAGCCCCGTAGGGACGGAGATACAAGCGGTACTCTTGTTACAGATAGTATATTTGTAGCTGGATATAATAATTTATGAACACAATAATATATTTTACTAGCGACCCGTCCCGGCTTCGTACGGGTGCAATGTAATATACATATAAACCTTCCTCTTGAATCACTTTACCTGTTAAAAAAAACCGCATCAAAATCCGTTGCGTAGTTTTAAAGATCTAAGCATACATAGGGACAGACAGCGGGAAGCGACTGTGTAGTGATTGAAAAGTGTTTGATTTTAGTGAGAATTGACAGGTTGGACAAAAATAAGTACATTTTTTTTAAATTGATTTAATTTATTGAATACAGTTTTCTCATATCCCAAGAATGAGTAACTTCTGCTGCTGAACGTGAATTCTATCTTTTTGATTTATTTCTTCAATTTATTTTTTAGAATGTTTTCTTGAAATGCAGATTTACACTAGACTTATTTGTCAGAGTGAATCACGTCAGAATAGTATGCACGACTTTATACAAAAATGACTCCAATAGGCTGCTTATAAACCTACATAATGATGCATAAAGACACGACAGTAAGACTAGTGTGAATCTTCCTTAGATTACAAAATAAGAGTAGTAAGGATACAATTAAAATAAGAACGAGACCCGAAAATCTTCATACTTTAAGTAAATATAAAATAAATATAATAACTAAATGTGCAGTCATCAATAGGAGTAACAACACAGTAGTAAGAAGACTACACTAGCATGCGGTTGCGGAGTAAAATTACATCAAATCAGCTGAATTATTAAAAAGTTTCAGTACAAGCTTCATAGTTCGCGAGTTTATTTGGGTTTATAGTCTTAAGTCTTGCCACGAGCTCAGTACATTTTAAAGATATATACGTATATTATGTAAACTATTTAATTGTTGTACTTTTTTTCAGTTCTTATGCAGTGGATGAAATTTTACTTTCATGTCGACTTCGAAAAGGTTCAATTCGATGCGTTTAATTATTTTTGCTATGTACCCTGATTTCTCTGGGATTTATGGAGCTATTTGAGAGTTTTCTTTTATTTGGTGTGGAATACTCTCGAGTCGGTCTTTCGTGTATTTCATTAATTTGATTGTGTTTTTTATACTATATTATTTGTAGTTTGAAAATGACTAACCTATACAGACGACGTTCTAGTTGTAGTAGTGTTCCATGAATTTGTGCGGTAAAAATAAAAGAAATAGCGACTTTAATAAAAAAATGAAGGAAGCATAATTACCATATTATAAAATTAACGGATTCAGAAGTCGGTGCTAATTAATCTACGCTAAAACAAATTGAAGGTATCACTTATGGTAACGGTCATTATTTTACTCTGTTCAGTTTTTTTTGAAATCGCTTTAGATATTTATACATTATTATTGAAGTTTTTTTTTGTATTATACAGAAGAAGAACTCTACAAAAACGCTGGTTACGTTTCCAATAACCTTAGGGTTGTATCTTCTTAAGCGTTGTAGAGGTTGAGTAATTCAGGAACGCACCTTACAGCGGTTGCCGGTTGGTAATTAATTTTCAAGGGATTACTTTACAAATGCCGAGGATAAAGAAGGTTTAGGCCTGGCCTTTGCGCCGTATCGAATTAAACAATTTCGGTAAAATAAAAATACTTGAGACCTTAGGACCTCGAACAGTTTTTTCTTTGGAGTGGTTCAGAATTTTAAGTTGATTTTTGGTTGATTTAGTGGTATAGTTGATATGTCTACGTTGCCATCTTTTAGGATGTTTCCAGTAGTTCTTCATCTTGATAGCTTCGTCCATAATTGCAAAGATAAACCCTTCAGTTTCCTCAAAGAGGTTACTGAAGCGAGTTCGTCTAAAGTAAATTTATTATTATTTACATCAGTAACCCTTTGTTACTAATTCAAATAATTATTATGATTCTACTAAGAGTAAAACTGATCCACCGCAATAGTTCAGTGAATCAATAATTAACTGTTTAGCGCATAGTACTATTTCAGCCTCAAAGTAATTATTATATTTGTCTTTAATCTTTTCACAGAGGTTAGGTTCCACTATCTTGCCCCCGCAAGCCTTGAAGATAGTAAAGTAGATAGGATACTTATACTAGTATTTTAATTGTATAAAATGTGTTTTAGTTATCTGATACACAAAAGTTCTCCCCGTGTGAGGTCGGGCTAGAATATAAACCTTCCACTGCATGCTGGAAATAGATGCGTGTTGAAACATTCAATAAAACCTAGCACGTTTGGTGGTAGGATGTATACGGTCCGCCTGGCTAGTTACCACCCTCACATTAAAGTCCGACGACAAGCAGTTCACTGTGTTCCGTCGTGTGTATGTAAGAGCCAGAGGGGTATAGGGGAATCCCTCTATGTGTCTGTTACTTGAATTGGTGTACTACATCTTAGATTCGCCTGCGCTTATCATCAGGCGCGACTAGAACCAAACGTGACTAAGTTAAATAATAATAAAGAAAAGTCACACGACGCGTCAGACATCATCAAACTTCACACTCATAATTTCAAATAACATTCCGTCATTTCATTTCATCATTTCATTTCATCATTTCATTTCATCATTTCATTTCATCATTTCATTTCATTTCATCATTTCATTTCATCATTTCATTTCATCATTTCATTTCATCATTTCATTTCATCATTTCATTTCATCATTTCATTTCATCATTCCATTTCATCATTTCATTTCATCATTTCATTACATTTCATTTCATCAGGGACAAATGGATGATGATATTTCATTCGCATCTCCTAAGTAAAATCAGACTGCCAGCAAAATTAAGTAGTATCACCGAACTTCAAAGAAAACCTTAACCACAACCGCAAACTAAAATGAATATCAACTACCGAGGTTGCAGTAAAACGAAGTAAAATAAAAAAATAAACACACTACCTTCAATACAAACAAATCTGTCTGAGGCGTCGTACTTTCAAGTTCTAGTCTCACGAAAGCTTTTTCCACCTATCCTCTATACAAACAAGAACGCCCACAAAAAACGTTTCTATGCAAATAGGGGCAAATAAACCGTGTGTGAGTCAGTCGTGGAGGGATGTAGGACGGCTGGATGTGCTTGTAGTTGGATTTACTGTTGTGCTGTTATATGTTGCATATGTTGGCGTAGAAGTAAAAGTAAGGGTCTAAAAATAAATAAGAAGTGAACGGTGAAATGGACGACGCCGGTAATAATTACTGAGGTATGTGGGTAGGTTTGATATGACCCTGATTTAGTTTGTAGAATTCAGTAATGAATGTCTGACCCCAAATGTGACCTAAAATGTAAACACAGCTGATGATTGGGTTGCATTAGCGTCTTCTATATAAATAAAAAGAAAAGTCCTGACTGACTGACTGATTGACTGACTCATCAACGCCCAGCCCAAACTCTTGGACCTAGAAAGTTGAAAGTTTGCACAGAGGTTCCCTTTATAATGTAGACAAGGAATAAGGAAGGATTTTTCGAAATTCAACCCCTAAGAGAGTTAATAGGGGATGAAAGTTTGTATGGGAAATCGTCACTTAACGGGTTCAAAATTTCACGCAAGCGAAGCTGCGGGCAAAAGCTAGTTTTTTTATAAAACCTTTGATCACTAAGAAAATAACATAAAGTCGCGCCTGTATTTCCGGAAGGGTTGTGTGGAGGTGTATAGTACACTCTTATTTCGCCATTATATTTAGGTCTCACGTTATAACGGGCGAGCCTATTGCCGTCAACTGGGCACAAATCCAGACTCCAAGCTGCTCCTGAGAAATTCCACACGGAAAACCCAATAACACTCTACCCGAGTCGCAGCAGTCGCGCTTGCGGCCACTTGACAGTCAGTTTTAGGGAAATTTATGGAACAAAAGCTATTTAACATTACAGGTACTTTAATACCCTTTCAGTTTAGTCCACCCTTTCTGACAACATTATATAAATAAATAAATATCCTTCCGATTGATATACTCTGTTATGTTTGTCTGTGAATATACATACACAAGCTTTGTATTTCAAGATAAGCTTAGCATTTTCCCAACTATAATATGTTAGGATTAGCTTTTAGTTTAACCTGGCATACCTTAGTCTTGTAACTGAATACCTATGTGAGCAGCTCAGTATGATTATAATGAGAGTAATTTAAACCATTTTCCTTGACGAAAGTGGTTCCATGAACTAAGCCGTGAAAACAAGGTGCAGTTAAAAGCACAAAGAACATGTATTCTTGCGTAATAAATGTCATTCTCTAGGTACAGTTAGTCTTCGAGGTTTAGGCCCGGACTCTACCAAAGCGGAGATGAGACGAGCGGGGCGGAGATGTTTATTAAAAAACCAATAGAATTTCGTTATTCACACATCTCGTCTCCACTCAGCTTAAGTGGATACCATTGAGCGGAGATGTATCATATTTGGTATTGTCTTGTTTTCCATAAAACCATTTGTACTATTATTGTTTTCCATAATCGTCCGCCCTCATAATATTTACTTGCACTATTATCATTTATACTAATAACGCTTGTCATATCAACTTATTAGTCATAACTTTTATTTGCCATAAAATAAGTTTCCATAATAACATGTGTTATTTAGTTTCTATAAGTAACACTTTACATAATCGATACTTGACGTAAGCAACTATTATAATACGTAACCCAATAAACAGTTAGTCAAAATCGAAACGGCTAGGTTAGATTAGGTTAGAACTGTGACCGAACAACGCGCGAAGGCGAGCGAGCGAAGCGAGCGTGCCGCGGCAGCGGCCGCCGAGCGCCAGATTTCCTCTTTTGCAAAGCAAGCATGCATGGTAGATTAGGTTTATAAATGTTATGGAATATTGACATAATTGAAAATGAAAAATATGGCATATACGTTTATGGATTAAAATTATTATGACACTTGATCGATTATGATCAATGAAATTAGTGAAAATGATTTTATGTAATTTCACGATTATGGCAACTGAAGCGTTATTTCCATTGAAATTATGGCAAATACAATTATGGAATATAAAATAATTGCATTTTAAATTATGGCAAACATTAGTAAACCATCATATTTGTATGGCGCGATGGATGTGGAGATGTGAGGTGTTCCTCGCAGAGATTGAGCTGGACCGCGGTACAAGGCGGAGATGTGAGCTTTGCCTTGCAAGCTGACGATGGCGCGCAGCTGAGACGAGATGTGTGCGGCGTGCAGTGAGCGGTGTCACACTTCTCATGTCACCTTGTATAGCGACATGACTGAGACGTCTACCTTACGTGTCGAAGTTCACATCCAACGCTCGCCGCACGCAGCACAGTTCCGCTCTAGTCAGCGCACATCTCCACCCTAGCCAGCACACATCTCCGCTACAGTCTAGCCAGTACGCATCTCCGCACAGTTTCGGTGGATACACACTAGCTGAAAAACATCTCGTCTCCGCTTCGGACATCTCCGCACATCTCCGTTTTTGGAGTCCGGGCCTTGTACAACTTCCAGCAACTCTCTAAGTCACTGTAAAGCACCTCCTCTCCCACAAGATCGCATTTTCGGTGGCGTTTTATACGCGACGCATGCTTGATTCCCACTATACATATTTATGATGTCGCCTGGTTTGCCAGCGGGAAAAGAAAGAATTTTATGGTCTCCTACATAGGTGACCGTGCAACAATTACGTGCGGTTTGTTTATAGTGGTCCTGACATGTTGTTATCGTTTCCAAAGTCGATTTGGGTGTTGATTTATGTTAGAACCTCATTTTGTCAAAGTTAATTGAATTGTTTTTTATTTGTTTTGAGGTACCAGCAGCTGTGTTTGAAATATTTAGGAATACCAATAGTCCTAATTTTTAATTTGTTTTATTTGTTGTTTTATTTTGAAAGTGGTATAATTAAAATTTATTTTATTTTACTTACATAAGTATTATATATAAATAGTGTTATATCTGGCTTATTATCCGCACGTCATATAGGTGATCACTGAAAATCAGCGCTGTGTTTGTGGCCCACGCCATAGCACAGCATTATGCTGAGTGGTCACCTTTATGTCGCAGTTGACCTTTTTATTTTATTATTTTAACTCTTTTTTTACAATAATTATGTGTGTGTCTCTGTGACAAAAAAATATTTTTTCTTTCTTCTAATTTTATTTGTCAACTCTTTTCTTTTAATTTTAATATTACACAACCTCCAATGCTATTGAAAACTTAGCTATTTGAATTATCTTTACCAGAGTTGGTACATGCACCATACCAGATAATAAATTTACGTCGAAATTGAGGAGCAGGAGAAATTCACAGTGGCAGTTTGATTCCAAACGGATATTCGGATAAGTAGAGCAAACATTTCCCGGGTTAGACCGTCTTAAGACGAACTGTTCGCAGTAGGAGTCAGTAGTTTGTTCAATCAATCGCAACTTGTACGATGGATTGTGTACTCGATAGTACCGTTTCGCGGCTTCGGCATTGAACTACTAATATTGGAATTGTTTTGTTCGAAACTGATGCTTTTTGCCTGTAAGATGCATTGCGGAGCATTCCTTTGTAGGATTAAATTCATGATGTGATTGTTGTAGGCTAATGCTCGCTAGAAGGACTATTATATCGGTTTGGCTGTATTCGACTGCAGCCAGTTTGCGGTGATTGACTTAGTATGGCCTTATTCAGTTATAACCGACTTGTTGAAACAAGACTGACCCATCGATGTTCGCAACGTGATCGTATGAAATTCAAGCCACATTTGACAGCATACGATCGACGCATTCGGTCGACCGACTTAATGTAATCGCGCTATTACCAGTGAGGTACTCGATTCTATGCCTTGCACTGACAAAGTGTACTAAAACCTTTTAGATAGAATTATAATGTCAAAGGAAGACGTACGAATTTTACATCACATGGGAGTATTAGCTTCTTTGATACAAAGCAGGCCTGTTTAAGTATTAACAAACAACGGTAAACAGCGAATATCCAGCATGACAAAGACTCTTGCAACACTTGAAGGTATTAGTACAAACTAACTTCTAAAATGAGTGGGTGTTAAACTAACCGGTCGAGTTAGAAACACTACCCTGTGCTCCAAAACGCAAGTAGCTGATGTTGGAGAAAAACAGCCAGGCTAAAGTGGGAGTGGGCCAGTTAAGTCGCCTGTTTAAGTATTAACAAACAACGGTAAACAGCGAATATCCAGCATGACAAAGACTCTTGCAACACTTGAAGGTATTAGTACAAACTAACTTCTAAAATGAGTGGGTGTTAAACTAACCGGTCGAGTTGGAAACACTACCCTGTGCTCCAAAACGCAAGTAGCTGATGTTGGAGAAAAACAGCCAGGCTAAAGTGGGAGTGGGCCAGTTAAGTCGCTAAAATGCACCTGAACAGATGGGCAAAGATTGTCACTCACTGGATGTCTGAAGGAGTACATTGTCATCAAGGTCGACAGCGGCGTAGGTGGCGTGACGATATAGACGTGTTTGCGGGACTAGCATGGTCAGAAATGGCACAAAAAAGTGATGTTTGGAAAGCAAAAGGGAAGGCCTTTGCTCAGCAGTGGGACAGTAAATAGTCTAGTAAAAAAAAACTACTAAGAGCACTGAATAGAACTCTTCTTTTCTCGTGTCAGCACGAGCAATGCGAAAATAGCTCATGCTATGGTGCAAAACGATTAGCCAGTCAGCATGGTTGATAGTGGAACTGACTGCCCAGGGTGCACCGGACGTACTTAAGTATCGTCACACGTGGAGGCTCTTTTCATGCACCCCCAAATATAATAGAATATATACCAATAGAACCAATACCCAATAGAACTCTGAATTGTTAGTAAATTTCGAACACCAAAGTCAATGAAATGCGGCATTCACATGATAGTTGGTAGGCAAATTTTAATACGGCTTCGTATGTCAATAAAAAGGGCAAAGCGTCCACAACATCAACATCCACAGATGCATTTCCCACAACTTTAAACGAACGTTACGGCATTATTTACGTTCTCCAGTAAAATTTCACTTACAAAGCGTACAGACGTTACCAAATGCAGCAGTTGCCGGAACATAAACATTGTTCACATCGCTAATTTACCAACGTACAAAGGAAAAACATACGTGGAATAAATACAGGTATTCCGGACATTCGGCCGTGAAAACGTGCATTCCCACGAATTTCAGGTAAGCCTATGGAACACAGGAACATCGAGGAAGTTTGAATGCACAAATATAAAGGATATTGCTGCGACAAGTATTTTTCTACTTAAATTGGAAGACCTATGAATAGATTTCAACGATTAGTTTTAGTTTGCGGTTTTTAAAAGTGTGTGGTTGATTGTTTTTTTGCGAATTCCTTTGGTAGGAGCTTCAAACATTTTTTACTCAGTTATTGGTAAAATGTCTATTGTTTTGGGTTTTGTCTAATATTTTGTTTAAAGAACCAACATTTTTAGTGTAATCTTAAAAAAAAAATAACTTGCAATACAAAAAGTTATACATACCTAGTCTTAGTAAAAGCTAAAATAACAAAAAATAACTCCTTAATTCAGTGTTAGATACGTATTATCTAACTATATCTATGTACCTGTGTAATGTTTTTATAAATACTTATAAAGATGAATAAAAAAGATATTTTTTCGTGCCTATATGAAAAACTGTAAAATTAAAACGCATTAATTACTACCGTTTATAATGATGTCTAGATTTTTTTTTGCAAATCTTCAACGACACATGAGTCCTTAAATAGCGGTCATTTCGTAAATTATAGCCTTATGGAGGCTGCTATCGAAAAAAAGGAAACGACATCATCAAAAACCGTAAAATGGTTTTATTACACGTGTATTTTTTTTTTTTTGAAATGTTTATGCAGGATGTCAACGAATTCGTGTAATTCCTTCAAATCGCGTGATCTACTTACTGGTGATATAGATTAACCCTAAATGGGTATTTCAGAAATACAACTGAAAAAAAAAAAAAAAAAAACGTTTTCTCTTTCTGCGTCATTTTAGAGCCTTGAGTTATCTGACTGCAAAGAGCGATATCGCGTTAGTCGTAACCGCCAGCCATGTCGCCGTACTTTCATTAATTTATGCGTGGCATCAAAATGTATACTCAAATAAAAAATATGATTTGCAAAAAAAATTTTCTTTTATTTTTTACTGATTCCTTATTAGGTGGTTTAGATTTGATCAAATACAGCATGAACAAAAAAAAAAGATTTTTGTTTTTTTATTTTTAATCATGCTAAATACCATGATGTGGTTTTAAGGAATTAAACGAATTCGTTTACACCTGTATATAACGTTTTGTAGAAAAACCCCAGGACTCACCTTTCTTTGAAAAGGGTATAGTATAAATATAACCAGATGCGGTCAAGTGCCACCTCCTATCCACGGGGAAAAATTGTCCCCTATTTTTCCCTTGCCATTTAACCAGAGATCCGTAGACAAAATGCCTACAAGCATGTTTTTTAACTTGTTCATGTTGTCCCGTAACAAAATTTATGTTGCTGTAACAAATAGTGCTAATAGAATGTGCAGAATTTCATGGTGTGCTTGTACAGATTTCAGCAAATTCAAGCCATGCTCTTTCTTTTTCAGTTGAAGCAGAATGTTACGTGGATATAAGGGATATGTAAAAGGGTGATAATGCCTTTTTTTTACCGCTATCCAAAAAAAGGGGCGGTTATCAATGCAACGTGTATGTTTTATTTTTTTGTATGTTTATTCAGCAATATCTTTGCCAAATGTGAAGCGAGATTAATGATTATTTTTTTGTTTGAAAGAATATTTACCCGAAGTGGTCTTATTCAAATTTGTTGAAGATCTAAAGTAGACCTTAGGAGATAGACAATGGAACTCTTTAATGGATAACAGCAAATCACTCGCAATTTCTGTAATCGCATGTTTATGGATTATTATTTACTAGCTTTTGCCCGCGGCTTCGCTCGCGATAATTTATAATAAAAAAAACTCTTAACACACTTCTAAAGTTTCTTTAATAATATAATTCAATCATGATTCGAAAGACACGTGGCGCCATCTATTATCGTTATTGTTGTTTTCCTCGGGAACAGTACTTTTTTTTGGGATGAAAGGTACCCTATGTCCATTTCTGTACACCTAACAACGTGTATGCAAAATTTCAGGATGATCGGTTCAGTGGTTTAGGCGTGAAAAGGTAACAAACAAACAAACTTACTTTCGTATTTATAATATTAAAGTTAGGATGCCACTCCAAATAGAATAATAAAATTACTTTAAAAAAAGAAGAAAAACCAACTTAGAAATTACCATATTACAAAATTAACAGTTTCAGAAGTCGGTGTCTTCAATTTGATGTTGCGTGGATTAAGCACCGACTTCTAAAACTGTTAATTTAATAATATGGTAATTGTTTTACGCTTTTCAGTCTTTTTGAATTCGGCGTTTATTTTTTTATATTACAAGCTTTTATTTAACTTATTTTGTTCGTATGTGTTTCCAGTCCAAAATCAGTGATCTATTTTTCACGCACTTGCTGCCATTCTGATTTAGCTGAAATTTGGCATACCTACCTGTGTATTTTTGGTGACAATGCAATAATATGGTACCATAGAGCTGGTCTTATGATGGAGCTGAAATGTGGCTTTATGAACTCTTCAATAAAAGCTTGTTTTTAAAAGATTTTCATTTACATTTAGTTGTAAAACAAAAGAAAAAAATTAAAGTTTCATCGAGTTTGTCTTTTAATTAATGTATCTATAACAAACGGAATAGTGATAACAATAGGTTGTTATTAAAGCAAATGCAGAAAAAACAGAACTATGGCAAAAATTGAGAGCAAGTAAAATGCGAAGCAGGACTAAATATTCTCAATCGTAACGTAGTTTTCCAACTTAATATCTTACAAAATATTTCAAAGTATTTCCATAAGCAAGATACCAATTTTCCCCAACAAATAATTAAGATTTCTGCGAAATCACCATTAATTAAAATAGCGTTCTATCTTCGGAGATTCACGCTTCAGACTATTCAATATTATTTATTATTTTACTTAAAACGGTTCTGTATAATCTTATTTAAATGAACTTTGTAAGTAGATTACAACATCAATCTGTTATTTATAAGGTATATTGACTCAAAATTGTTAGCAGCTTTATCTTTAATAATAATGTTTTATATTTATGATGAGGTTTAAGGAATAGGAGATAGAGGAGCTCGTGGCTAAATAATTACAGCCGCATAGACCGATCTTCCGGGTTAAGTCACGCTTGCCGAGGTTGGTCTGTGGATGGGTGACCATTTACCATAGCGAGTTTCCTCCGTGCCTCGGAAAGCACGTAAAGCCGTTGGTCCCGGCTGTCATTTGTAGATCTTTGACAGTCGTTACTGTTGGTCAGAAGCCAGAAAGTCTGACAACCAGTCTTACCAAGAGTATCGTATTACCCAGTTACTGGGTTGTGGAGATCTGATAGGCAGTCGCTCCATGTAAAATACTGATATTCAGCTGCATCCGGTTCGACTGGAAGCCGACCCCAACATGGTTGGGAAAAGGCTAGGCAGATGATGATGAGGTTTGAGGAATAATACATAAAATCCAGTTCGCTGATATTATAGGCCATAAGCTACGTATACACTTGGGAGCAAATAAATAGAGCCACTTCTTTTTTCACGTGTCCTGGTTATTAGTTTTGGTTTCATGAATTATAATAATTCTAAGTTGACAAAAAACTACCCTTGTTGTAAAGGTTATCACTAGTGATCGAATATTCGGATGCATATTTACCTAAAGTGAATTTTCAGCTTCGAAAGTATGGAAGCGGCTTCTTAAAAATATTTTTTTGTAAAAAAAAAACCCGTCGTTCCCGGAAATGCATAACTGCACTGGGAATGCATAACTAGTCGAGTGTATAGTATGGAAGCTACTTCTTAAAATGATTTAATATTTTAAAAAAACGGGATTTTTGGATTGCATAATTATTTAAAATTAATGTTTAACCCCCGATGCAAATATGTGTGTATGTAGAGTGTAAAAAGAGGAGTGGTGTGTGTTAGATAAGAAAAAAAAAACAAATTAAAATAATTGTCCCGGAACCGCAGGATTTTTTCGATACAAAAACTCATTCCATATTAGCAAACATCGCAAGTTTAGTTGAATCATCATCTGCCTAGCCTTTTCCCATAACTATATTGGGGTCGGCTTCCAGTCGAACCGGATGCAGCTGAATATCAGTATTTTACATGGAGCGACTGCCTATCAGACCTCCACAACCCAGTAACTGGGTAATACGATACTCTTGGTAAGACTGGTTGTCAGACTTTCTCGCTTCTGACCAACAGTAACGACTGTCAAAGATCTGCAAATGACAGCCGGGACCAACGGCTTTACGTGCTTTCCGAGGCACGGAGGAAACTCGCTATGGTAAATGGTCACCCATCCACAGACCAACCTCGGCAAGCGTGGCTTAACCCGGAAGATCGGTCTATGCGGCTGTAATTATTTAGCCACGAGCTTCTCCGCAAGTTTAGTTGAATATGCATCCGAATATCCGATCTCTAGTTATCACATAAATAACCTTTTACAGCGGTTACGCACTGCATCCGATCCGAATCCGTGAAATTACGTTCCGAAGTAGCCATAGAACTATTTGTATGGTAGTTTACGCACTACATCCGGCATCCATCATTCGATTTCTATCCGTCATCCGTGAGTTTCTAATTTGGAAGAAAAATTGACGGACCGAAGTAGCCGTAGTACCTACTGTTTGTATGAACGCTTTCGCATTACCTCGGATTCAAATCAGACGCCAAACGGATATGCCTTAGATGACCCCTGAATTGTTTGAATTTGAATCAGAGATCGGAATAGTGCGTAAGCAACATCCGAATTCGGTCCGAGACTTTTACACTAGATTGGTATTTTCACGGATTCGGATCGGATGCAGTGCGTAAAGCAATATCCAAATTCGGTCCGAGTTTTTTATATCCGTATTTTCACGGATTCGGATCGGATGCAGTGCGTAATCGCTCTTAGGCGATATATGTTTCGAATTGATCTGTTCCTTAATACCAAAAATAATAACAATTATACGTGAAAAACAGAAATGGCTCGATTTACTTGCTCCCAACTATAGTTATATCCTCTTTAACGTATGGTGACGTTTTTCTACCAAACGTTAACATACAAAGAAATAAAATATTTAAAAAAAAAATACATGGATGGATAATATAGCTATTTTCTGGTGCTTGATGATGTCGTTTACGTTTTTTCAATAGCAGTCTCCTTACGGCCACAATTTACGAAATGACCGCTATGTCAGGACTCATCTTTCGTTGTACAGAGCATAGTAGGTATCAACAGATGGTGAGATAATCCTTCAACTTCGGGCTGGTAAAAGCTTTGGCCATTTCGCTTACTAAATTTTTCAGGAAAATCTGTATCCAGCAGTGAACAACGATCGACAAACTTGCTCAAAGGATATACCACTACTAGTACCCATCTGTACTTAGCTGAAATAAAACATTATTTGTATTATTGTAAAAGACACAACAACGTAATCGTTCAGGGGTGATTCTATCATCACAGCTACAGCTAATATCAGTATGTCAGGATTGCGAGTAAGGTAAATACAGTAAATAAAACCAACATAGACTCTCCACCACTGAGAGTACTTGTATTTGTGTTAGTGTTAGTAACATGAACTATATAGATCACAATATAATACTTTACACAATTATTACAAGATCAAAAATAAGGACAAGCTAGTCAGATATAAAAGGTCAGACTTCTTCAGCTGATGAACACAGAATGCTCCTGCTTCGTCGAATGACCACCGCCTTTATAACATCGGGTAGGTTGATCCATATCGACGACCATTCTTTTGTCAACAATGCCCAGTGCTACCCGCTACCGGTAACATTATACAATCAATTAATCACCTCAGTGTATCGGAGTACACTGCTTTGAGACCAATTTCTACCACAAAATGCCCAAAAAATTCACCCACAAAGTTACGAAACGACAGAATTACACAAAATCGTTCACAATGAAACAATGAACAAGCCGAAGGAAATTAAGTTTCCAACAGTAGATGTGAAAGACAGAAAACGTTCAGTATAATTGCCGTGCGGTTAACTCAGGCCGTCCGGTATTACACGAACAATGAGAACTGGTGACTGGAGTGACCATTTTGTAGCGCGTTCGGATATTAAAATATATTGACGCATTTTTTTGTTGCATGTTATGATCTGGTTTGTATTTTAATATAAATTTATTTTTATATCAGTTATTGCTTCGTTATAAAACGGAATATTTATCTTTTTGCTAATAACTCTTTCCTGGAAACGTAAACATCGTTTTTTAATAACTGAGGTTATTTATATTGTATTTACATGGACATGAACAGGATACAGGCCTGAAAGACTAAAAATACGCTTTCCTTTTGAGGCTTCGCCATGACCTTCTTCTTCTCTCGTGTTGGCATGAGCTATATGAGAATAGCTCATACTGTAGTGAAAACATTAGCCAGTCAACAAGGTTGGTCGCGGGGTTGACTGCCGCACGCCGCTGTTGTACGCTGGACGTACTTTAGCATCATCACTCGTGAAGGCTCTTTTCATGCACCCCCATGAAGCATACCATGGCCTGAAAAAATAAGACGCTCGTCGATGTGACTGAACGATTAAAAATCTTTCGTACCATTTATACGACTATTTTAAACCTTCATCATCGTCATTCAGCCGAAATACGTCCACTGCTGGACATAGGCCTCCCTAAACATCGCCACATACACTGGTCCTGTGCTCCATATTGGGGGGGTTTGCCATAATCGCCACGCTTGGCAGGCGGATTGGTGATCGCAGTATGGTTGTTAAAATACTCAGAGAACGCTGCTGTCCATCCTCTAGTGAATCCCTTAGTCGCCTTTTACGACACCCGTGGAAAAAGATGAGGTATTGCTATTCTTTACGTCCGGCACCACACAGTACTTTAACCTTCACATTGCGCAAAAGACTTACAGCTAAGGTGAACCAAATTACAAAAATAAATAAAAGCTGCACTGCCTGTTACCACCAGACGTAAAACAACAGCGCTTAAAATTTAACTACTGCACATGGCCTAGCCCTTTATCCAACGCTACAAAGAACGGTCGTTGAACGCAATTGCCATACTTACAGCATTTTGTACTACTCTGCTTATTCACCTAACAGTAAGGAAATGATCTTAAAGGGTTGTATGAGAGATGATATGAATGAAAAGGGAGTAAATGAAAGCGGGACGGCTAACAGGGAAAATGGAAGAAGAAAACGTTTTGCGCCAACTTCAAGTAACTTGGGATTAGGGCAGGCAGAAGAACAAGAAGATAATACCCACGACAATAAATGAGAGATGGTCTACTTTTAGTCGGTCCATGTGCCTCCTGGCAAAGAACAGACCACGATACTTCTACCCGTGGGTGTCGAAAAAAGGCACAGCGTTCTCTTATGACGATATTACACGGTTCTACCAAATTGATGCACTTTGGTTGAAAGGTGCAAAAATGAAAGCATACGCTATTGATCAATGATATTGAATGATACACCTTTATGTTTACATGGTTCAATTTGGTTGCTTCATCCAAATTGAAAGGCAGAAGTGAACCGTGTAATATCACCATTATGTGAATACCTATGGGAGTATGCTTTATGACTGTTCATCGTAGCAGTTATTCAGAGGGTCATGGTGAGCATTACTTCTTTACGAGCTTGATAATGATCATTCTATATCAAGAATTAAAAACGTGAATTTTCAACGTTGTGTTTTAATTATAAAATTTCAAACGATGGTGACCCTATCTGTGACGTTTACTCACTGAATACAGAGTCGGAGACGAGATAAAAATGGTTTCAGTATACAGCGGTAATAATAGGCATCGTTTTAAACAAGAGTTGTTTTTCTACAGGCGTGAGGGAGCTTTATTTAGCTGTACAAAGGTTATTTATTTGAAGCAGGTATAAATATTTATGCTGTCGTGTTTTGATACATAAAATGTTAGTAAAGTGATCGACGCGCTTAGCTGACATTAATCACCAGCTGTGAGGACCTGCCGGGGTAACAAACTAAGGATTTTAAAAGAGATTTTGTCCCTTGAGTTTGTTTTGGCCTTTCTTCTCAGAGGTAGTCAGAAAGGAAAAGACGACGCTATTTAGCTTTAAAAAAACAAGCCGACATGTAATAGTGATTCTAAATATTCAATTTTCAGAATAAATCATTAAAATTTCATTTTATTACATGCGCATCGCGAGATAATTATTTCGATGTCGAGTCGAGATAAACCTTATAATTTTGTCTGCGCAAGAGATAATTTGAGGACAAAAATAATAACCAAGGCTGACCAACCGGTATAATGTTTCCAGCTATCGTCTAAAGACCAATAAAATTATTATGGAAATTGTTATACATAGAAGATGGTGGAAAGAATTTTCAAACTATCTTCGGGAATAATGAGCTGAACGTACCAGAGAGGGACAGAGAAAGCGAGAGTTGTGAAAATTACTGAAAAAATATAGGTCGGTGTAAACTAATACCTACATAGTAAAAGAATAAACAACGATGATCTTGCATAGCAAGAACTGTGCACACGGAATTTTTTAATATCAAAGCTTTAATATGTTTTTCTGAAAATGTTTTTTCAAAGCCGCTGGCATTTTAAAGTCTACAGATCACAAAAAATAACAAAGAATAATGGGGTGACCGCAGACATGCCATAAATATGTTGGTATAACGTTGTGAATAATTTAACTGGGGTTGGGCCTAAGTAAATATTGTTACTCGTGTATGGAGGTTCCGTCACAACCTGTAAGTTATCGCACGAATGCGTGTTTGAGTTCCTTAATGCATACATACATATTGACTTTGATTTGGTTGGTACAGGAGTTAATTTCGTTACAATGCTCCGATTGTATTGGCTGTCTGAGGTGCGGAGAAACTATTCGGGAAGCCTTAGTTTGACGTGCTAGGTTCCTAATTTGATGGTCCGTTGTTGGAATGCCATTTCGTTAACAGATAGTTTGGCTCCTCGCTTCCCTTTGGTATTGTTGTGGTTAACGAAGGCAGGATGGTGAAATTCTAAAATTAGGTATACAATACTTTTTATGATTGTCCTATTATTATAAACGAGATAACCCAGTCTACGAGATAATAATAATGAGATAGTCCAGCCTTCAATAAGTAAGACCACTTTTTTTCTAGTTTTCTCATAAATGCTTAATAACATGTAAAAGCAACATTACCAGTGTCACTACAATCATTCCTACGTAGATAAATGAATAAATAAGTTCTAAACAATGTTGCAATATCTCTTTTGATTGCTGATTTACTAGCGGTTGAACAGCAGTGATCTAGTGGTTGAACGGTTGCCGTCTATCCAGTAGGGTTTGAGTTTGAACCCGCCCCGCACCTCAGACTTTTGAAATTCATGAATGGATTAGAATTTCATTATCATTTGAGTTAATGGTGAAGGGGAAACATACAATATCGATGGTGCGTGTAGTCCGTCAACCCTGCTTCTTCCTGGCTGGGCAGCGCATTGCACTGCGTTGCGTTGAGTAGTGCGGCGCGTGTTACAGCACCGCGTTACGGCGCAATCGACGTGTCCTAGCAGGTGCGTTGTAAGACTGCGTTCACACATGCGCGATTTTTTTCGGCGCGAAAGCGCGCTATGATTGAGATGGGATAAAACCCGTGCCCAGCAGTGGACCAGTAAAGGGCTGATTATGCCATGCTGTATAACTACACAATTTAACCGGTTTACACCTATAGATGTCCTGTTCGTGAATGTCATCACAAACAGCCGGACTTGGCACACGAATCTTTATGCAAATATTTTGCCCAATACAGAAATCGTAAGCTCAAAAGATAGAAAACACGACTTGCAAGTGTTTGAGGGAGATTTGTTTGGTTATTTTTGTGTTAACTGCTAGATTGGTTATATATACAACTGAATATGATTTTTTTGGTCGTTTTTTTGGGGTGCATGAAAAGAGCCTCCACGAGTGACGATACATTACATTACTTAAGTACGTCCGGCGCACCCTGGGCAGTCAGCCTTGCTACCAACCTTGCTGACTAGCTAATCTCTTCATCACGGCATGAACTTCTTTCGTATAGCTCGTGTTGACACAAGAAAAGAAGTCAGATTTAAAAACATATTAATTTATCCAAACAAACTTTAATATGTCGTCATTTTCCCCATTTTGATGCCTATAACGAAGTATGCAGGACGAAAGACTTATGCTTAATTTAATACGTATGCTTAATTTTTTCAGATCCATGTGGTGAAAATTCGGCTTAGAAATTTCCACAACGCAAGCGAATTACTGTGAAACAGCTGTAACACAACGTGTTACAAAAATACCTCTAAAGCTGAAAGGGGATTAAAGGGTCCCTTGTAAAGAGTATATTGGCAATATTTTAAGAGAAAAGAAAGACCCAAAAAAAATTTGGACTAATCACAAATTAAATCATCACTGAAATGCAACCCTGAAAACATAAAAGTAAAGAGTAGACTACCCAGAAAGTTATTTACATTATTACCTAATTTCCCCTGAGAAGTAAATGACAACAACCATAAAAGCCTACTTGATTAACATTTTCTTTTTTAAGGGGAATTATGTAACACGTTGTATACACGAGCATTAATTGAAAATTAGTAAACTGTATTACAACTAACTAGTTATGATACACTGATTCATTAACAATGCTTGTCTGTTCAATAATTCACACCTAAAACCAGATTTATTGTCATCGCGGTACACTAACCATATTTTCTATTATTCAAATGCAGGAAACGGATATGATGCAGTTTATAAATTACAAAGCAACATAACATTCCACAGCCACAATGTCTGATTCATGGTATGAATTTATTCTACGCATAATTAATTTTGTGGGAATGTATTAAAATTATATGTCACTAAACTGTTGGTGGCTTTGCGCGCATTTAATTCATTAGTACGCTCTTCCTTCTAAATGTTTTGAAGTTAGTGAATACCTCACTAATAAATATCTTTGTTAATTGGTCCTTAGTCTTTCGAGCTTAGCCCAAGTATAGAAGGTAATAAAGAGGAAGTCGAAAATCTATCAATGACATAATAAACACACGAGACGCCTATTTCCTGAAAGAGTAAGTAGGCAAAGTATTTTATAGGGGGCGAGCCTATTGCCATTTATACGGCATAAATATTACTGCAGTTACTAAGAATTTCGTACCAAAAAAAACTCGAAAAAAAATAGCCGACTAGTGTTGCAAACCAATAATCTCTCGCTGGATAGCCGTGCATGCGACCACAATACAAATACCAACAGATTATTAGTTTTTATTAGTTTACAGTTTTTTTTTTTTTTTATTCTTTTTGAACGCGACTTCGTATTACTTTTGACAAAGTTCCTAAAAACGTTACAACAATCCAATTTAGAAAAGAATACACTTTGTAGATATTCACACTTCTAAGAATCCAATTTCACAATGTACCTAAGTGTAAATGGCCTGAAGTTAGAAAAAAGGTCTAGAAAATGTTTGACCACCGTATTATTTGGACATTACTTGCTAAACTACCTCGTTATCAGAGTAGTACACACGGCTACACTTCAAGCTATGCAAAACCAGTATAAGCTGACCGTTACTTGTGCGAAAAGATTATACAAAGCGACGCCAAGATAAACTGGTTATGTATAGCTTGATGTGTAGCCGTGTGTACCAAGGTGCACCTCAGAGCCACAGTTTCGGTTCAAAAACAATAACATTTGCATTCTTTTAAAGGGTTCACATCCAATAACAGTTTCGTTGTAACAGTTCGTTGGCATTTTTTAGGGTCACGTATGTAGAAACCGCAAACAGAATTCTAGGATCCCTGGGTTTTCCTACCAAAATAAAAACGAAAACAAAAAAAAAAAAACCTATCTGTCCCACTGCAGGGCAAAGGCCTCTTCTCATATTAGAGAAGGAACGAGCATTGATCACCACGCTTGCACTCTGCGGGTTGGCGATTTGAGACCATTTAGTCCATTTTTCCTCATGATGTTTTCCTTCACCGTATGTCAGTGGCGTCTTAGATTAACTAAGAAAGATAGATAGATAGATATACATTATTGTACACTAAAAAAATAAAACAGTAGGAATACACATGATTAAGAATAGTACAAATGGCGGTCTTATAGCTTAAAGCGATTTCTTCCAGACAACCATTGGATGGAAAGAATTGCTAAGAAAAATATAAAGGCAGTTTGCAGCGTACAAATATATAACCTAATAAAAATCGGGAATTACCTAACTAAATATAAATACAAAATATAACACAAAAATATATAAACATATCTTAAATAAATATACTTATACATATATGTATACATCCTCAAATAAGGTAACACAATATTGAAATACAAAGTAGAAAGTACACATGACATTGAAAAAGTCACATTAGTGCATGCCTGGGTTTGAAGCTGCAACCCGGTGCTTAACAAGCAAGTCTGTAACCTCCGGGCCACTACAACACAACACACATATGTACACAACATAATACACATAGTACACAACATATAAGTATATCATAAATCATTACATTTTAACACGGCTAAAAGCATCATGACTCCCATTTAGCGTATCAATTTGGTATTATTTTGAAGAATAACCGATTCAACCAATGACATTGACTCTGTGATTGATTTTCTTTTGCAAATTGTTTTTTAATGAAAGTGTTACTGTGAAACTACAGGGATGGTTATGATAATTTGTTCCGTAACGGTCGATATACTTTATTGTTAGTAAAACTCAGTTCAATCGAATTACGCGTCACACGTTACATTTCAATTGGTACGGAACCCTTTGTCCTTAAGACAGAATTTAATCAAATGTTTTTTTTAATCTGTTATTGCAAAAGAAGACCCCTTACGTAACTGAGCATTTCTCTTTTTTTTTGCCATTACTGTTTTTTGTAGTGTCCCACGAGTTTGTAAATGAATAACTGCGCTCAGAAGAGAGTTTGTTTGAAATGCACGCACCAACTTTACATGTAAATTATCTATTAATAAAGAATTTCTTTAAAAAAAAATACATGGGATTTAGGAAAAAGGTTACAAGTGCGCCCACGATTATTTTAAAGTTCTAAGTTGTACGCAAATAACAGACGCGAGTTCAACACAGTAAAATTGTTCAGTGAATAGCCGGTAACATCACCTGTAGGCTAATTCACTTTTATTGTATTAATTTCATGACATGACATGTAATTGTAGTAATTTCATGACACGCCGATCAAGTTGCAGTGACGCTGCATTTAAGTTCACGCGAGCGTATCTGACAGCAATCGCCTATTAAGAGAATATGAAAAGCGTTGTTTTGATCGCAACTTAACTGCAAGTGCACTGTAACTGAACTTATTTAGTTAGGTGAATTAGCCTACTGTATATAGTCATCTATTGGTATGTCTACACCCGTGCGCTTTCATGTTCATCTTGCGCTTTCAACTTTCAATTCCTCTTGCGTCAAGCGCATGTAATATTGATTGCCATAAGATTCGAACTAGTATTAGGGCATGCGCTATTGCGTGCGCTATGGCGCTTCAGACATGCATCAGACGAAAGCGCAAGATGAACATGAAAGCGCACTAATGTAGAGATATCAAAAGTACGTCTACGAAATACCACTATTCAATGCCCGTCACTTCAAGTTTATGTAAAGATACAAAATTTTAACACGGTGTAACAGCTACAAGCTACAAGGATGAAAACAAACAATTTACCAGTAGTAGCATGACAAAATAAAAATTCAAACACAAAAAGTGATAACAGGAGACTTCGAGCAATTAAAGCCGTACAGCCGTATATTAAAAAACGGAAAAGCGTAAAACAAACAGTAGGAAAGGCAACGAAATTCGTACAATAAAAACAAACTGGCCTGCGAAAATAGGATTCTGGGGCGAACCCCGTAATACAGTTTGCTTTGGACTCGCTCTTGATTTCGGATTTTACATTATCTACCTTCTGTGATGAGGGGCAGTTGAGTTACAAAAGCTAGCATAAGTACAATAGGTGTACTTGTTGAGTTGACGTACTCGTATTATTTTTATTAACTGGGATGTTCCGTTATTCTGATACATTTATTCCATAGACTTAACGATAGACTAAATGACCTAATGTTATAAAATTTCACACGTCTGTTTTGCGAGCAGGATATGCAAATTGATTTACTTAAGTATCGTTTAAACTAAATAGACATTTTGCTAAGTTTAAATAAACGTTATTAGGCACCTAAGTTTGATACCTATCTACGAGTTGAAATAAAGGTTTATTAGGCTCTAATGACCTTATCTTATGGATGTGGTGGAGCTACCTCTTCCTGCGTGGGTTTTAAAAGGGGCAGAGGGATTTGCAGCAATAGCTACCTGGAAATATTAAAATTTTACTGATGCATGTGTTTGGTGATTTCAGACGAGTGTTGCTGTATAGACTCCGGGAACCTACCTACCGAGGTGAAACTTTGTTTGTCACTTTGTTTTGGATAATGTTTATTAAACTTAAAATTAACTATTGGATACTGATCAATTTAATTTTGAATTATTACAGGTAGTACATGTTTAGCAACATGAACTTCCAAACTGAGGGGATACAACATACCTTCTTGACGTGGATGCAATTTATATGATATTTACGCAAGCAATTGTGTGAAAGTAATAGCATCTTGCTTCCCCAATGTTTACAATAACCAGAACATTACGAACAAAATTGTCTAAATAAAGATTCAAATGATTATCCGGGAAGACATCATTAAACCACACGAGCGAAGTATCCAACGGCCCGAAACCTTTACTTGAATCATTTTCGAAGTAATTTATTTTTACATTCTTTTTTATCTTTTCGAGCGCGAATTTAATTGCCATCACTACTTCTTCAGAAAGCGGTTATGGTCCATTTAGTTAAATCGTAACTGCTTTATTGTTAGCTCTTCGAGTTTTGTAACAACAAAGGGTTCTTGAGATAAAACAAATAAATTGTTTCCCGGGGGCAACTCAAGAAATGAGTGTTGTTACAGATGTATTTTGGTAAATTGTTTCCGAAAAATTTATTTTTACAAGAAATGTTTAATATTTTGAAATTTATGATATGATATTTTGAAAGATAATGTTGGACGAATAATCAAAATTATAAATTACTAGCGCTAGCCCGCGGCTTCGCTCGCGTTAAAAAAACTTTTAACACACTACTAAAGTTTCTATAATTCAATCATGATTCCAAAGACACGCGGCGCCATCTATGAACGTTATTGTTGTTTTCCTCAGGAACAGTTCTTTTTTTCGGCATAAAAGGTACCCTATGTCCGTTTCTGTACACCTGACAACGTATACGCAAAATTTCAGGATGATCGGTTCAGTGGTTTAGGCGTGAAAAGGTAACAAACAAGCAAACTTACTTTCGTATTTATAATATTAATTAGGATTAGGATTAGAATATTCTGCCTTTTCCTGACTATGTTCTGGTGAGTTTCCAGTCTAACCAGATACCGGCAGAATATTAACATTACGGGGAGTATCAGACCTCCGCAACCCAGTTACTGGACAATGCCGATATCCTAAGGTTAGACCGCTTGTCAGACTTTCAGGCTTCCGTCTACCCGTAACGACTGTCATTACTATTGGTATGATATATCAAAATTATGTATTTATTGCGAGCTAATAATATTAAATATTATTATAATATTAAATTACTTGAATTAGGTATGCTTGAAATTATGGTCACACGAGTAATAACTATAAAGAATGCCTACCCATTTTATTATTCTATACGATCAATTGACGAATAACTTATTCCATTCAATTTTACGTAAAAAATCTATCGCGCCCATAACTTTAAGAAAAAAAAACTAAAATCTAGATACTGAATCCAGTATTAGGTATTCTTTTATTTTATAATCCAATTTCGCTCATCTTACAGTATAATGCAATCCTAAAGTCATAAAGTTTGATTTAAGCTCTGCTTATGCAAAGTTGGGGCTTGAAACGATAAACGACAAAATTCTAGCGAGACTTTTTGAGTTTTTGTAAAATCGTGGTGGGTATCTTGCATTTAGTGATTTTAACATTCCGCTTATTCATTTAAAATACTGATATTCCTACGAAAAACAAAAAAACAAAAAAAATGTAGCCCACCATCATCGCATTGGAACAGGGTCCAAGCTGCCGGTGGTCAGGGTCTCAGAGAGAGGAACTTCATTACAATACGCAATAGTCTAAAAAACAATAGGTAGTTTAGTTACTAAGCAGTGATGGCCTAGCAGTTGAACGCTTATGCCTTCTATGCAGGAGGATCTGAGTACGATCCCGGCCCGCACCTTTGACGTTTTGAGTTCATGTGCGGATGATAATTTGACTATCATTTGCAGTGAAGGAAAACATCGTGAGGAAACCTGCACACCTGAGAGGGCTCGAAACAGTTCTCGATGGTGTGTGTAATCCGCTAACCTACATAAGGTCAGCGTGGAGGACTTAGGTCTCGTTCACGTTGCGTGGCGCGTCTGGCATCGCGTCTCGCGGTCTAATAAAACATATGGTAACGTATGAAAGCGTTCATGTAGAAGCGTCATCACGCGCCTCTTTTGATATTGAGCGCTACACGCAGCGCACGTGTGCCGCAGCTGTCAGTTTGTTTTTGGCATCGTAGGCGAGCGAGATTGTTGTATGTTACAATTATCTTCTAGTAATACGTCGATGAAATCATACTCCATTGTAATGACACGTCTGCGTTGTGAGATGTCTAAAGAAGACTGCTAAAAACGCCCCGCGTCTTCTTGAACGAGGCCTAAGACCTAAATCCTTCTTATTCTGAGAAGAGGCCCTTGCCTAGCAGTGGAGCAGTACTGAGCTGATGATGATGAGTTTTGTAATGAAAGTTAGTCGCTGTACATATACCATAATAATGTATGACGGACTGTGTGGCTGATATTCCGTGTGGTATCTGGATTCTGTGTGGTTTCCGGCAAATAGGTACCCTCGCAACTGTAGGTGTCATAAAAAGCGACTGAGGGTTGTAGTATCACCTTCATGATCGTCATCTTCACCGACTGGCCATTTTTATATTTTATATTTTTTTATTAATGACAGATAGGATTCGAAAAGGAACGACGAAAGGGTGCGGACTGCCGGACGGCTGGATTACCAGCACTCCGCCGAGTTTACCATTACCGGGCCTCCGGCACCGCTACGCTGCTGAATTACCAGCTCCCCGCCGAGACGGCCATTGCTGGGTCTCCGGCACTGCTACGCTGCTGAACTACCAGCTCCCCGCCGGGTCGGCCATTGCTGGGCCTCCGGCACTGCTACGCTGCTACACTACCAGCACTCCGTCTGGTTGTCGAGTTGCTGAATCACCACCGCACTGCTAACCTGCCAGCCTTCACCTCCCTTCGTGCTCGCATTACCGAGTTTACAGGATTGTGTGTTCCATCAGCTACAGCTCATTTACGTGTGACTCCCGGATTTACTGACTTAGTGTTTTTATTATTATACTATAAAGTTGTCGTGTTTTAAGTGTTTTCCTTATTTGTCCGACTAGGGATAGATAGGTAGGATTCACTGATAACGTCACATTCTTTACAACTGGTGTAGCAGACGTGCTCTCAGGAGATCCTGGGGCCGTCTGTTACATTACAGGGTTTATCTCTAGAGGGTAGGCAAAAGCGTGTTCCTATCCGTTATTAAAAACATACTGCGATCACCAGTCCGTCTGCCAAGAGTGGTGATTATTGGAATTTCCCCTTTGACCATTCATTGGGAGGCAATAGGCGTTTACGAGCTGATATGATGATAACATAAATATATGACATAGGTACCTACATTGATCGTACTACACACATGAACCGCAAAACGTAATAGCCGGCTGACCATCTGACTGTAGGTGACAGGAAATCACAATGGAATAGCTGAAAGGGCATTGTGTCGGTGACCTATTTTAAGTCGATTACCGACAGAGTTGTTCGCTAGTTGCTGGACCTATTAAAAGTCTGTCGTCTGCGGTCAGTATGAAAAGTTTTAGTTTTAATTTTTCTCGCAAACTTCGCCAACCAACATTTTTAAGATTTTAGATATTATTTTACATAATAGATAATCTCACGCCAGTAATACCCGAAGGGGTAAGCAGAGGTGTTCTCCTATAAGGGTATGTACAACCACATTTCGCCTCTGTTATCCATGTTTTAGATCCATGTTGTAATTGCGGTGCCAGGTTCGTCGCCTCTTACGACTCGCTTGCCCGGTAACGGAGTGGAATTATATTCTTAATCCGTTACCCCACAGACTTATTATATTATTCTATATATCATATATCCTACGATGTGCAAGGTTAAGCTGCGCTTGCCGCAGTCAGTCCGTGGATCCCTCCGTGAATCGGAGAACATGTAAAACCGTCGCGGCGTCGGTCCGTGTGTTATACGAAGGGTGCTAATTAAACAGGCTTCTTTTTAATATCATTATTCGCCCCTAAAAATGTATGTTGCCTTCTAAATTACTAAGTCAGCCACAATTAACGAGCATCTAAATAATACTATCTTAGCCACTAGTTATCTTCTATGTAAACCACTCTAAATACAACTCAGCATAATGATTATTTTTTAGCATCTAAATTTGTAGCATGCATTCTAACAGTAAACTTCTAAAATACTATTAAATGACATCAAAAATTATATTTATTTAGCTTCTAAATTTTTAACTCAGTACGTTTAAAATGTAACTCATCCCATATTAATAAATCGTCAAAATTTTGCTAAAAATGTCATCAAATAGTCGGTATATTGGCCACTAATATTATCAGAAGCTATTGAGAAGAGACAAAATAAAAGACTTTATTTTTGTAAAATCAATTTGTTTATTGAAAAACCATCATTTTACTTACAGTAAATAACTCAGTATGTATATGTTACGGTTAATGATAGGTGTGAATATAAACTTAAGATTAACCGGTTAATGCTATGTTTAAATTTGATGGTTGGCTAATGTTCAATACAATGTTCTTTTGCGATAAATGATTTCATCTTTAACCTGTTAAACTTAAGACTTGCCAAAACGAATGGTTAAAAATATATGTGTTACGGGTAAAGCCCGAATGGCGGGTACACCTAAGTTTACCCGGTTATTTAAGTCGACGGAGCCCCGCTACGCGGGGCTCCTATTACTGTGTGCAGGGTTTAAAGTAACCTAACACGAAGGGAATGACGGGGGCTTCGTTCGCTCGCTTCGCTCGCTCACTCTAGCCCCCGTCATCCCCTTCGAACCTAACCTATCCGTGTCTGGGACGAACGCACGAACGACAGTAAACAATTACACGTGAACAACTCAACTCGTCGTCACATGAGTCGAATGGCGCTCTCTGATTGGTGCAAATGGCCGGTCGCTGCCGTCTCGCGTACTCGCGCCAAATCATGCAGTGGCTATTTTCACGATAAAAGAATATGATGGATTATTTTACATGCTAAGTTATAATAAATGATGCTTTCTGTAGAAGCTTGAATTACATTTTTTTGAGGACATTGCGTGGAAGCTGTAAAACGTAAAATGGTGACGAAGTGTAAAATCCGTGGCCGAGTTAGTAAATTAGGTGGCAATGCATAAATAAGAAGGACAAGTCACAATAATTGATGATCTTTACTTGACGCTTTCTATACAATATTTAGTGGGCGTTGTAAAAAAGACCAATTAGTTTATTAGAGGCTATGTCATTTTTCCGTTGCTTAGTTATAAAATTAGAAGTTTAATCGGGCGTTTGTTTGTGAGATTTGTGTCTGTAAACGCACCCACGATACAAGAGAAATCTTAGTGTGGGGCAACGTTTTTTTTAAAAAAAAAAAAAAAAAAAAAAAAAAAAAAAAAAAAAAAAAAAAAAAACACGTGTCCGATAAATAATTTTGTGGCTAGACTTATAATTTCCCTTATACGAATACCTATGACAGTCGTTAAGGGTAGTCAGAAGCCCGAAAGAACGACAACTGGTCTAACCTTAAGATATCGGTATTGCTCAGTAACTGGGTTGCGGAGGACTGATGCCAATCGCTCGGTGTAAAATACTAGTATTGAGCCGCATCTGGTTATATTGGAAGCTGAGCCCAACATAGTGCGAAAAATGCTATGCAGAACGAACTTATCATACATTGTGTCCGGGTATGGACTAGCGATATTCTAGATACTTATATAACAACTATACTAGTGCACAAATACACTACACACTAGGGTCCAATCCACTTTCCCGCTATTCGGCAGCCATTTTGCTTTTTTGTTGAGATATTCTCTATCTTAAAGTAATGAGAATGTGAACCCATTGTACCGTAATGTAAACGATAGAAAATATTGTTGCCCTCCGAATAAGTCTATTTTTATCTCAGTAGGACCAAAACTTTGAGAGATATGGCTTTTTTTGTACACACGTAACCATTACTCAACAAAAAACGGAAGTGAATTGGACCCTAGTGTATAGTGTATTTGAGTACTAGAATAGTTGTAAGTACTTAGAATATAGCTAGTCCAAGACCGGACACATTGTAGGTATAATTTTACTTTTGTCTAAAAGAACATTGTCAAAACATTTCAAGCAAAAATCACCCCAAAATATCGCATGTTTTTAAACCATTCCGAGTGCACGGCCACCTTTGTCCAGTTGAATCTAATAAATAATATACGAGTTTAAAAAATAAAACGGAGAGGAGAGTCTCGTGCCGCATAAATATTGTATGAAGTGTTCCGTGGACAACTATTGGACAGTAAACGTTGTTTTATGGGATAACATTTATTGTTTTACCGAGCTAAGCCAAGATGGTTCTTTATTCCAAACCTATTGTTTATTGAGCTTCGGGAATGGATTTCGTGATATTTTTATTCGATAAATTATTTATTGAGTCATTGTTGGTTTTGGGGTTATGATGAAAAATGTGGTATGCGATGGCTATTCAGAGCCCAGTCCAGCCATTAAAATTTCGTATAAATGGTAAACAAACCTTTAATCATGAAAAACATTCCGTTTTGCTTAAGAATCAATTTAGCAAACATTAAACCTGTAGCAAGTGGACCGTTTGCGGGTGCCCTTAGTCTTCAACAGCTTTGTTTTAAATGGCTACAAGGGTTTAGTTTACCAAGTAGATCGATTTAACAAAGTGCCATTTCAGTCACTTTTGACTCACTATTAATGAAGTTGTTTGAAAATATGGAAACGTATGTACCCATTTCAGATGCATTTTGCCAGTAATGAAAATCCTAGTACTGACATCATATTTATTTAAAACCATCCACTAAAGAGAGCCTCTTGCTTTGCTTTGTGACGAGTCAAAATGCAGCATGTGTGCTGAAAAATGCGAACGCCGATGAAAAACATTTTTGAACAAACAACAGCATTTTTAATGATAACATAATAAAACCCTTCATTAAAATTAAGTACATAAAGGAAATTATATTTAAAAAAAATGGACCGATATACAACGTGTTACAAAAATCTCTCTTGTAAAGTCTATTGGTAATATTTTAAAATAAAAGAAGGACCCAAAAAAACTTTTTTGGACAAATCGTAAAATAAAATCATCACTGAAACGCAACCCTTCTTCTTCTTCTTCTATCATGTCGGCACGAGCTATACGAGAATAGCTCATGCCGTGGTGAAAAGATTAGCCAGTCAGCAAGGTTGGTAGCGGGGCTGACTGCCCAGGGTGCGCCGGACATACTTATGTATCGTCACTCGTGGAGGCTCTTTTCATGCACCCCAACGCAACCCTGAAAACATAAAAGTAAAGAGTAGACTACCCAGAAAGTTATTTACATTCTTACCTTAATTTCCTCTGAGAGGTAAATGACAACTACCATAAAAGATTACTTGATTAACATTTTCTTTTTTAAGGGGAATTATGTAACACGTTGTATAAATCGAATAGCAAACTGCACTATCATCCAGACAACTATTAAGGATGTGTTAGATAGTCGCTTGCTGGGGAGTTTGTTGCGCCGTTTCTTCTTCACAGCATAAACACTAGGAAGCGGTGAAGAGAGGGATTTTTTGGGGGCCTGTCTATTGTTATGACGTTCAAAAAGAACTAAGTAATTCTAGTCTATTTTTAATAAGTGAGTTTTGAGTTTGAGTCTCCATGAGTGACTATACTGAAGTACTTCCACCACTACCATGCTGACTTGGCTAATATTATCACCAGGGGCATGAACTATTCTCATATAGCTCGTGCCGATGCGTGATAACTATTATTGACTTATTATATTACTAGCAGATTTCCGCGACCTTCACCAGGTCCTCCTTATAGGGGCCTATCCACGCTGTGTCTTCCGGTACGCGGTCGCCACTCCAGAACCTTTCGGCCATCTGTTCTGTGAGCAATGTGCCACGCCCACTGCCACTTAAGTTTGGCAACTCTTCGGGTTATGTCGATTACCCTGAAAAATGATGCGAGTAGCACAAGACCAGTCGATGTGGTAGATGCTTGGGCGAGGCCTATGTCCAGCAACAGACGTCTTTCGGCTGAATGATGATGATGATGATGAAGATTTTACTACCAGACAGACTTCTATTTTCAATTAAGTATAATCGTACCTAGTATATTTACTTTATACAATAATTATGCCTAAAACTAAACCTTCCTTTAATATTAAAATTCGTAATAAATCCTTGAGATTATCCATGCCTACATTTAGAACTTTCTCAAGAGGATATAATACTGGTAAATGATTTTACAGCCTCTAGTCTAAAGACTTAGGGCCTACAAAAGCTGGGTTAATGCTTATTTACGATCCTGTTTAAAAGATATTTCATTGTTAGTTCTAAACATCAGAGAACCTGTGTCAACATTGTTAGTTGAACTTTACTTTGTCATTATTTTGATACTGATACATAAAAGGGGAATGTGAATATCAAAATAAGATTACCCTTTTCATGTTTAATATTTTTCAGCGATTTGTTTATAATATAAATAACATCACGCTTGTATTCCCCGAAGGGTTGAGCAGAGGTGTATAGTACACCCTCTTTACGCCATTATGTTTAAGTCCCATATAATAAGACGCGAGCCTAACAGCGATTACGCACTGCATCCGATCTGGCTCCGTGAAAATAAAAATATAAAAAACTCGGACCGAATTCGGATATTGCTTTGCGCACTGCATCCGATCCGAATACGTGAAAATACGAATCTAGAGTCTAAAAACTCGGACCGAATTCGGATATCGCTTACGCACTTATCCGATCTCTGAGCCAAATTCAAACAATTCAGGAGCCATCTTTGGCATATCCATTTGGCGTCCGATTTGAATCCGGGATAATGCGAAAGCGTTCATACAATCAGTACTACGGCTACTTCGGTCCGTCAATATTTCTTCCGAATTGGAAACTCAGGGATCACGGAGAAAAATCTGATGACGGAAGTCGGATCTAGTGCGTAAACTACCATACAAATAATTCTATGACTACTTCGGAACGTATTTTCTCGGATTCGGATCGGATGCAGTGCGTAACCGCTCTAAGGCTCAATTAACACCGCCGCGGAATGGAATGGAAGCGACGAAATTGTACATAGCATAATGAACTTTATGTCAATTGCATAAAGTACAAACTAAATACGAGCCAAAAAAGGTCGCGCGTCATCGGGGAATCTTCCATTCTATTCCGCGGCGCTGTAAATTGAACCTATGGCCATCAACCGGACTCAAATCCAGACTCCGAGATGCTACTGAGAAAGAGCCCTCAAATATTGCAACACCTGGAAAAGGTTGCTAAGCTGTACCTACTCTATTTAATAAGACTTGTATTATTTTACCTTAGTGTGCAAATAAATAGTTTAGAGTTTGAGTTTGAAAATTCTACACGGAAAAACCCAATAACACTTTGCCCGATTTGTCTATCTAGACAAAGAAACATTTAGGGTATCTACGAGTACTTTTATAAAACAGCGATTGTAAACAAGGTAACCTGAAGACCACTAAGCGAAGCTCATGACAACGCAGCATACCCAGCAATGCACACAACTAATATTTGTCCAAATTGTACTTCTGCGGTAGAATTTCTAAAACGTCTGATATACAGTTTCGCTGTGGGTCCCAATTTGTGTCTCGTTGTCAAGTAGGACATAAAACACTAGCGTGTGTACATTGCGCTTTGTTCTGTTTGTACTCCAGTTTCTAAGGATTTGTAGCTATTTTAAGAAATAAAATGTTTTTGAATAAAAGGAACGGAACTTATGAAATGCTTGCCATAACGAGAATGTCAAGAGAAATCTTGTCTGTTATTGGTCAAAGACTAAAGGTCTATGCACTTGTTTTTATACAAGGTTAGACGGAAAGAGGGTACTAATCCGCAGAGATTTCAAAATTCGGTAATTTTTTTTTCAATGCATTTTGAAATTTATTGTAGTTTTATCAAAAATTCTTCATCCCTGTTTTAGTTACAAATTCAGAAAATGGTGCTTCTAATTAATGACCCCAAATATGACCTAAAATGTAAACACAGCTGATCATAACTGGTGATAGATTGATTTTAGAGCTTTGTTTTTTGAGATCTTTGATCACCTATTTCTCTTAAACTATTGACTTTTGGAAAAAGTTGTAGAACAAAAGTTATTTATTATCATGAGTACTTTAACCCCCTTTCGGATTAGTACCCCCTTTCTGACTAACCTTGTATATCAAATATCCTTTAGTTTTAATGACGTTATTGGTTTATAATAAGAGCCATGTTTTTTGTTCTGTGGCAAGACCAAACGTCTTCAAATTCTAACCTTAAAAACGATTTGTATGCAAAAGAATCAAATGCTCAAATACAAAACATTTCAATAGAATAACCCTCACATTTTTTTAAAAATTTGAAACTCGGAAGCTTTTACAGTTTAATGAATTAATCCGCCATTTTAAACAAATAGGATGGGTTGAAATTTATCATTACTTCACACCGCATATTATTTCCAAAAGTCAACGTGTGCAACTGACGTGATGTTCAGTGTACATAACCATTATTTTTTCACAGCCCATCACTAACAGAACAAAATAAAATTAAGCCCTTAACTTCAAATTTCAACCCTATGCCTATTATCTTAGAAATCATTTTTTTAAGATAGCCACCACTGTTAATATTGTGCGGTACCTAATGGATCGTACATTTTTTGTGCTTGAATATTTTATGACGTATTTCGGAATAATTAAGAAAACATTTTTTAGTGATGAATAATGGATTATTATTGATATTAAATAAGTTATTACTACACAAAATCGATTTGGATAAAAGATTATTTCAACATAAATATTAAATTACTCACCTATACGTAGAACTTTACGTTCGAGTAAAAACGTATGAAAATACGTTGCGCATCTACTGAATCTTGATGATAAACACATTGTTTGTTTCAAAGATTTTCAATACTTCCGAGTTTTCCAAATGAAAATCTTAAAAAAAATAAAACATTCCGTAGCTGATCAATGGAACTCTTTGCTTACATAAACAGTTACCATATCAAAACAGATTATATAAAATAAAGCGGAGTGTACAATCTAAAAAAAAAACAATGCACCTGTTACGAAACAAAGGAAAAAAAAAACTATAAACGCCAACGCATTACGTTCAGCTGCGCAACAGAGGGGGAAAGAGGTGTAAGACTGAATCTCCTGGAAAACTAGCCCCGGGGGCTTTGGATTGATGACCCCGATGCCCCAGGTGATCCACGGATAAATTGCCACAGTGCCCAGCCAACGGTTTTTGCTTTATGACTTGCTGTTTTGGGAAATATTATCGCTCTGTTACGCGGTGAGATGTTGGGTCAGTAAACTATGAAAATATAATTGGGTTTAGTATGATTGGTGAAGGCTTTAGTTTTAGTACCTTTTACTGCTGAATGGGACCTTGACCTTTGCGTTGTATACGGGATGTATCCGAATTCGTGTAATTCCTTCAAACCTTTTTTTTTTCGTGGGAAAATCCTCACGGATGCCCTTCGTCCGGGGAAGGCGAAGGGGTATGCCGGACTTTTACCGGCCAAAAACCCACGGTGTTCCTTCTTCGAACCCTTGGCCGGGGTCGCGGGATTCACAGCTGCATGCACCGCGATCCCGGCAGGTCTCGGTCCGCCAGCCCCTGGCAGACCTCTTCTTCTGTGGGGCCTTGCCCTACGTCGTCCTGAGAGGCGCGCACTTTTTAATAAGAAAATGTGGTGTTCTTAGCCTGAGCCATTTTAGCGCCCGAGTTAACTGACTGTGCGGAGCGACATTGCTTTAGTCGTACGCACTGGCTGTGTCGCCGGGCTTTCATTCATTTATGCACTGCATCAGAATGTTTTATAACTTAAAAAAACCTTTTTGTAATTTTTTTTGCTTCTCTTTTGTTTAAATCTTATTTGGTGGTTAAGATACGATCACTTACCCTATCGCAAGACAAAAAAGATTTATTTTATTTTTAATCCAGCTAAATCCCGTCCCGCACGGGATTAACGCAATATCGCTTCGCGCAGTCAGAAAATCAGGTTTTAAGAAATTAAATGAATTCGTTTACACCCTGTATAATAAGGTAGCTGGCTTAGAAGGATCACATTAAACGACTCTTGTGGAAAGGTGCTTTGACCATCTTGTGTGAGCTTGGGACTTGAGTTACCAGGCGACGCGGACGCCTTGACCCCGATTTTTTGGACCCTTTTGGCCCTTTCTTTTATTTTTCAGTATTCAATGTAAAATATTGTAGAATTTCAACCAATTCTTCCATAATGACTTCGACAGTAAATCATGTAACTACACTCGGGATCAAAGAATCCGGGCCACTAAGATAAATTTTAATATCTCGGAAACTAAGAATGATAGCGTAATGAAATAAAAAATATTTTATACACTATTCAATACTCCTCAAACAAAATTATAAGACTTCTTAAATAATATTTCACATATACAAGAGTAAAACATAAATACGACAGCGGTGAAGCGCGGACTTTTTGGGGGCTGTCTTTTGTAACATTTATGTTCAAAAAGTACTAATAAATTCTAGTCTACTCTGAATAAATGACTTTTGAAGTTTGATTATTAGTTTCCGAGATATTAAGGTTCATGTTGGTGACCCAGATTCATCGCTTCCGAGTGTAGATGGACAAGATTGCTTCGATAATCCGAATGATAAAATTACTCATTAGTTTCCGAGTTTTAAATACGTTTCATTTCATAAGGTCAGCACTTAATTTACAGTTTGTTTCAGTTTCGTCCCTCAAGGCTACAATACGTTACAAAATAATGTGAGGTCGTGTTGTATTCCGAATGAATTGGAATTTTTTGCGACAGTTCAAACTTGTTGAACATTTCCACCACCGAAATTGTTTATTTTTTGCCCAATCATCGTCGGTTTGTTATTAATTACTGCAAAACTTTGCAGAAGATTATTAATTAAACCATTTGTTGTCAATATTTACACACGTATAAAAGAAAAATTACATTACTTATAAAACAGAGAAGGAATACTAATTTAATTCACGTTATTTACACCTTGTGTAAAATTGTATTATGCATTTTATCTGAACTTTGAAATTAATTTCTCTGTACAAGCAAAGTTTAAAGTTCACTGCAAAGGTTCACAGTCTGTTATTTGCTGGTATTTTGCACGTAGGTACTTACTAATAATAAAGTTATATTGGATGAACTTTTCACTTAAACAAAACTACGTTGTTTGTACGTATATATCTTGATTTACGTCTCCGTCTAGAAGTCGGTAGAGCCAACAATTCACTAGGGTTGTATCGTTTTTGTAAGATGGTTACGTTATTAGTTATAATAGGTTCGTTCCTAAATTGTCTTTTACAGCTGGTAAAGTTTTCTAATACTTGGCTCAAAAGTCAAAGCAATACTTAACTGATCTATTTTCCATTTCGAATATAAAGGACACCCGTATTCCTCGAATTTAAGATTTAAGTGCCATGTAATTGGGGGCGAGCCTATCACCATCAACCGGGCACAAATCCAGACTCCGGGCTGCTACTGAGAAATTTCACACGGGAAAACCCAATAACAGTTTGCCCAATCTGGGGATCGGAACCGAGGACCTTACGCTCAGCAGGGGTGCTTACGACCACTAGACCAGCGAGGCTGTTGAACAATAGGTACCTAACTAGTTATACACCGTGGGCCTGAGGTACCTGAAACATTTTAACCACGCGTTTCTGATGGTATTATGAGTCAGTAATTTTATATAATGCCTCGTGTAGTGCCGGAATCAAAGAATAGCACTGCCCCATCTCTTGCCATGGGTGTCGTAAAAGGCGACTAAGGGATTCTCTAGAAGATGGGCAGCAGCGTTCTCTAAGTAATTTAACAACCACACTGCGATCGCCAACCCCCTTTTTGGGGGAGGCCTATGTCCAGCAGTGGACGTCTTTCGGCTGAATGATGATGATGATGAATGATATATCAACACAAGTCCAATTTAGTCAATTTAACTGTTTTGTTTTTCGGAACAAAATAAATCAAAGAACCTACTTCCTTGTAAACAATACCTTAGGTCGAGATGGCAATGCTTAAATTATCGTGTGAATGGGTAAGATAACTTCTCACTTCACGAACCTCCCCGACGAAACACTACATAGGTACGGCTAGTATGGCCTGACTAAGGTATGACAAAAGTCGCAACGCCGGGTCCGCGTTCATTGGGCTTGTTGCCCTTGAGATCCTTTTACTTGTGAATTGCCACAAATAGTGAATATCTCTAAAATTAAGCTTTATTCGACAAACTATGTTCTAGTTTTTCGTCTCCAATTAGGCATCGGTATCGATGGTTCAAATCTTTCGGGTACCTCGGACCCATGGTGTACGAGTATATGTAGTGTATACGTAATATGGTAATCTTCTTCTTTCGTTTCAGCACGAGCTATTAACCAGAAGATAAGTTAAGCCAGTCAGCAAGGTTGGTAGCGGGGCTGACTGCCCAGGGTGCGTCGCACGTACTTAAGGTACGTCCACATTTGTAGCATTTTGGCGTATCGTATCTCCGTCGCGTAACATCGACGTGTATCATGATCGCTGGTTAGGACGCAAAATGATACGTGACAATGATACACGCCGTATCTGACACGGCCCGACCCGCACTAACCGCGTATCTTGATGCACCTCGTGTATGATGCACGTATCGTGATCGGTAGTATGGACGTATTTTGATACCGTACCACGATACGACGTTGCGATATGATACGTGATACACTGCGTCCCGAGACTTGTCGGTTTTTCCGCGATCATCAAAGTGGATACAGAAATTGGATTCATACCCTCCCCTACGAAGAGTTAAAATCATTCATTAAAATCTAAAATTCTTATCCCAAATATATCCTACCTGTTGAAATTCACATACCCGTGACTGACATAAATCCCTACGCATAAATGTGCACTCAATCACAAACTAACATTCACTACACATACACACAAACATTCACTACACATACAAACAAACATTCACTACACATACAAACAAACATTCACTACACATACAAACAAACACTCACAATGCAGACATACACCATTTATACTAACTTTGAAAAAATGTTCCTTACCCTAACTTTAGTCATATTTTTAGTCCTTACTTACCTCTTTATTTGATTGGAACGCTGCCGCCTTTGACCTCTTGGAGGTGGGCGTTAATGGCTGCGACACAGTTTTATAACTAATGTAGCTATTATCGTACGCAATCTTATTGTAAACCTGTTTTTTAGTTCCAATAAAAAATATTATTAAAAAAAAAAAACACATTTTTTTTTTCATATTTATTTAACTATATTGTTATGTATTTTATTTTATTAAATCTAAGTAATAATATGTACGTAATGTACAAGTACACCGACTGCCCGTTTTTTCTCTTTCCATTCTTCCAGTACATCCAAAGGTGGTCTGGAAGAGATCGCCGTGCGCGATAAGACCGCCCATTGTGCATTTTTGTATTTAAATTGTTTTTCCTTGTTGCGTTCATCTGGTGTAATGTACAATAAAGAGTATATAAATAAATAAATACAGATCGTCTTGACAAGTTTGGACGAGAATGCATTTGATACGCGATCATTTCCTGCGCTCCGCCTGCCAGTTTGTCATTTGCCAAGGAAAAGACTAGACCTTCTTGATGATGAGTTGGGTTAACGAAAGTGTTATTATGTTATAAAACACTTTCGAGATCGGAGAAAATGTTGTATTGTCCACATTTAGAACGTTAATGCCGATACGCTGACACGATACAATATTTGGTAAATAAGGACGCGATTTTTGACACGATACGGCTAGTGATACGGTATGGTCAAAATTGGCGTCCATACTTAGGATACAAATACTCTATACGATACACCTGATCGAGATACACCAAAATGCTACAAATGTGGACGTACCTGTATCGTCACTCGTGGAGCCTGTTTTCATGCACCGCAGTATATAATATTATTATGTAGGTATTTAAACGATGACCAATGTCGGTAGTCAAAGTCAAATAGTTTTTATTTCAAGTAGACCAGATCCCTGGTGCTTTCAAAAGGTCAACACTAGGTGCTCGGTTCCAAGTAGTAGGTCCTTTGGAGAAGAACCGGCAAGAAACTCCATAGACACTCTTTTAAAAACTTACGAAGATTTTCCGTGTACCTGTGAGTATGCATTTGATCGCGGTGGGCCATACAACTTGCACAGAACAATAAAACTATTTCTCACCCTATAAGGAATATTGAACTATCCACCATCACGCCACCCTTAATGACTATCAAGACGCTTGCAAGTTGTGTGTGAAAATAGGCAGCTGATACTGGGCATGTTTTTTTTTCAATTCGCCGAATAGTGGGAAATCATTTATACCGTTTGGGAAATGTGATGATATGATTAAGTAATATATGAAAACTGTTCTAACTCGATGAGTGGGTGAAATTAGAGGGAAAATAATTATAAAATAAAATTCAAGAGGCGGTTTTATCCAGACTCTTCTTCGATTTCAAACTTTTTTGGAATAGTCATCTAACTGAAATTAATTTGTCTCTATCTACTTGTCTACCAATTTAAGTCGCTGAATGAACAACGATCTAGAGTATGTTATAACAAGTTTATTCACGCCTGAATAAAACCAGCTAGTACAAAAGCGCAATTTATTGGTAATTTTCGTATTACGTCCCCAAAATCATTTCAACCCACACTTTCATCCCACTTCAGTCACAACGTCACAGCGCATCACGATAAGCAATAATAAGCGTTATGAATAAAACGCAATGTATCCTAAAGGAGGTTCCTTGAAGTAAATATGGAAGCTCGTTAAATTTGTTAAAATACCGTGAAATATCGCGCTACGACGGACACTCTAGGGACTCAACGCGAGATTTATCAGTCTCTTTATATTTTTCTAATACTTTCCTAAGGGGATTTGCATCTTGAATGTGGCACGGTTGAGCGGGTTTCGTTATAAAATGTAATATTAAAATATGCCTATGGGGCACTTTGGATGTGATGGAATTTGGTAAAGGTTCAGAAGAGGTCAAGTTATGACATTTTTGTTGTTTCGGGATAGCTTAAAACCTTCTGTTGATGAAAGAACCCATATCTGTTTACGTGCGATTAACGAGAAAGATTTATCGTGCGGAAGTAATTCCAGCCAAACAAAATCCCCTTAAAAAAAAGTAGGTACATTATCTACATCCGTTATGTCTTTTAAAATAATCTTAGAGCAACGCAGTCGAGACTCATTGTTGGCTGCGTTGCTCTGCGACAATGGTCAATCAATTTAGCCTGTCACACTACTCAGCTGGACAAAAATCTTACTAAAAAGGTCTGGTGCGTATTATTTGTGTACTTTTGCATTTAGAAACTAGAAATCCTATTCATTATGTAAGTCTTTGTGAATCTTCAACCTGGATTCACTTGTCAGTAAGAACCTCCAAAGCAATGCTTTGCAATATCGGTCTAGGTAACAAACATAACCTTACCTGAAATACATGTATATGAAAATAATTGAAGGCAATAACATCATGAAGACAATCGCATCTGCTTTGATAAATCCAAGCACAGTAAACTGTAGGGTACTATGCGTAGAAAAGAAAAATTTAAACTAATGCGGACTTTCCAATTGACGGTGTTGAAAGACAGTGGCACAAACCACATTAATTTACGAGCGCAAAATTTAGTTTTACCCGTTATTTAGTTTGGCCTACTTCTACTTTAAACATATATTAAAATAAGTAAGTTTCACCTGAAAACGCACCGGGAACGCAATTGTAACACGTTCATTTTGTTAGTCCAACTTTGAGGGCATCATGTCAGAAAAGTACTTTCAAAAGGATGAAAGAAGCTACCAAACAAAGTACGGACGTGCACAGAATTCGCGTTAGCACGTTTTACAATTTGTTACATCGCTTAAATTGTAATAAAGCTTCAGAGTAACACATACGTTTGTTAAAAATTTGTATGTAACTGTACTAACACTCACAAATAAATTTCAACTTAAGGGCGTTTGCATAGGGTTTAAAATAACGAAATGAAAAAAACTGATTTAAGACACTGTTTGATTCACAAATGTGCCGTGTGAGGTTTATAGAAAGAGGTGTACTGTGAATCCCGGATGGATACAGTTCGTATTCTATTTACCTTAACAGATGCCATCATTATTCCTTAAGCATTCCTTACGACTGAGCGTCGTGTGGAATGAAATTGACAAATTCAGAGGAACCCGAATGCCTCGTTACTTCTCGTGTGTACCTTTGATAATATTTTATGAATAGTGTTTGTTTTTCAATTTATTGGGTCGAACAAACGTACTTACCCTTATTTTCGCTCTTTTTCACTTCAAATGTGAGCTGAATTCCAAATGGTATCAACAAGTGTGACGACGTCACGATAGATATACCTATCATTTATAATCACAAACGTTTTACCGTGTATTACAAAAATCACATTTAGAGGCATATTTAAAAACAAATTAGGGACTCTTAACTAATTAACAACCGCGTGAATCGTACGATCTGTGGGGTTAGAGCTAGTTCAGACATGGTGGAATCCGCACGGATTGAAACCGCGCGGTTGAGCCGCGGAGCTTATTATTATGATATCCTTGCTAGACATTCACACTACACCGCGCGGATCGTGTATACAAGCGGTAGCCGCCTCTCGACCGCTAAAAAATGAATTCGCGCAGACGTCGCGCGGATCCATTTACTTGACGTGCCTAGAGTGCGTTCAGTTGCTCCGTGAAATCGCGTGAAACGCATATCGGAAGTGTGAAAATGGATCGCTTCGACACCGATTTATTCATCCACAAAAGACCAGTTTTATGGGATATCCAGTGTGCAGAGTATTCTAATAAATATGCATACATATTGCTTCTTCGACTTCCATTGTTGGAATGAAGCGGCTATCACCCTACCTCACTCCGCACAGACATCGCGCCTTTCTGAACACTTTCAATCCTCGCGGATTGGAACCACGCGGTTTACTCTTAAGCTGCGATTGACACGGTCAGTCTGTAGATGACGACACGTTTGGTGCAGTGGCTAAGCGATTGGCTTCTGCACTACGGGTCGTGGGTTCGATTCCCACACGGAACAAAAATTTGTATGGCTTACAGATGGTTGTTTCGGGTCTGGGCGTTTGTTTGTGAGATTTGTGTCTGTAAACGCACCCACGATACAAGAGAAATCTTAGTGTGGGGCAAAGTTTTAAAAAAAAAAAAAAAAAAAGATGAGTGACTGTTGTAACCCCTCTCTGCCTCGGAGAGTACACTAAACCGTCGGTCCCGGGTGTCATACAAATACCTACGACAGTCGTTACGTCAGTCAACAGTCCATCAGTAGCTGGGTTGTGGATATCTGACGGCAGCCGCTCCGTGTAAAATACTGGTATTCAGCCGCATCTGGTGAAATTGGAAGCTGACCCAACACAATTGGGAAAACGATACGTGGATTTTAAAAATCAGTACCGGTTTGTAGATTAGTTATGACAGGAACATAAATACATATACATGGTGTAAACAAATTCGTGTAATTCCTTCAAACCACATAATCTATCATTACATAATATAAAACAAAGTCGCTTCCCGCTGTCTGTCCCTATGTATGCTTAGATCTTTAAAACTACGCAACGGATGTTGATGCGGTTTTTGTAAATAGACAGAGTGATTCAAGAGGAAGGTTTTAAGCTATAAAACGTACACGTGCGAAGCCGGGGCGGGTCGCTAGTTAATGATATAGATTAACCACGCACGGGATTTAGGTATATTAAAAATTAAACACATTTTTTTTCTTGCGGTACCTAAATCACCTACTAAAGTTTCAATAAAAAATAAGCAAACGTTTTGCAAAAAAAAAAAAAAACATCTGATAAAACATTTCGATGCCACGCATAAATGAATGAAAGCACAGCGACACAGCTGGCAGGCACGACTAGCATGATATCGTTCCGTGCAGTCAGTTAACTCGGGGCGCCAAAATGACTCAGAAACAGAAAATCTAGTTATTTTTATGAAAAAATACGTTTGCTTAAACTGAAAAAAAGCAGTGCTTGGTCAATGTGTCACTAGTTGATCACGTGGTTTGAAGGAATTACATAAATTCGTTTCCACCTTGTATATGTTTAACAGAATTTATAAATATTTACTGCCTCATGGTTAATAGTGGTCGGAAGCGCGACTGATGAGCGTTAGTTCCTGGGTTTGTGATGTTATGTACTTAAATTATAAAAGTGGAATAGTGCCCACCATAGGTACTTCCCTACCAAAATGTCTCATCTTTAACTGAAATTATATCTACATAATGTTTTCGTATCAACAATTTATACTTTGATTATTTCACTTCACAAAAATTGGAAAAACAAACGATTTGTGGATTCAAGTCAGTGTCTCTCTGTCAATCGATCTGTCATACCCCTTGTTTCAAAGACTGTTTGACATGTAAAGTCGAAGTCTAAAATTGTAGTCAATGGAAGCTTCGATCTTTGATCGAAGGGTGGAAGTGTTGAACCAAAGACGTCAAGTAGAAAAGGTCTTGTATTTGTGAATGATGTCGACTTTTTGACTTTTGGCGATCGAAAAACAAGTACGGTATGGTCTACTTATAATACGATGAGAGGACTATCACTCGGTAGGCTTAATTTTTCCTTTCATCAATGCTTTTAATAACGAATATTATTTTCACAAAAAATATACGTAATATTGGCGGCTACGTCACGTTTGGACGATGAAAAATTCCAATTTCATAAAGTCATATTAATGGTTATTGGGTTCTTTTGTTAACGTCTGTTTAATCAATGTTTCAGTTTATTACTTTTGAATATTATATAAGGTACGAAAGGAAAGTTGTTGATGTATTTATGTTACAAAGTGGGGCTATAGGTTATAGGTAACGTTTTCATTTTGTTTATAGTAATTATGTTAGAGGTCAAAGTGGATTTGCATGAGTAAAGTTAATTAGAAAACCTTGTAAAATGCTTTGAGTGGTGATGAAAACCACCCTAAAATAACAAGTATTTTATACGGTTAGAACTTTATTTTATGATTTGTAGGAATATTGGTCACAAAATATTGGATGAAATATATTGGAGAGAATATTTTTATAATATTCTTATCAAGTTTACGTGTTTTTGTCGTCTAGAAGAAATAGGAAGTTAAGAAGTTTGATGATAATTATTTGAAACGTTTGCGGAAAACTTGGCATTTCGATAATCGACATCTTTATTACAATACATAACGCTAAGTTAAACAAAGAAAATATATATCCTAGACTAAATCTTAACAAAGTAAATACCTAGAGCATCCAAATCTTCCTCCGCATCGCTGTCGACTGGAAGCATACGCAGAAGGCTGGCAGCGTTGCCACGTTGTATGGCAGATTAAAAGGTTAGGTTTCAACTACTTATTTAATTGTTGGCTTAATTTTTTTAAGTTTAATCTCAGAAAAAAAGGAAAAGAAAACAGCTAATTTTGAATTTGGACCCTCCGCCTGTAAAAATACCATTAGTCCTCAGTGTAATTGCATTTACAATGAAATATATAATAAATGAGCCAGTCTGAACAATTAATTAGAGTTCTCTATAGCATCGGAGGAATAAACGCTCCGCGAAACGACGCTCGCCTGCTTTTAATAGTCCCGGTCTTGGGGCTGTATTTAATTACTTATGTATTGTCTATATAAATATGTACCTGTACATCTCAATAGTTCATTTATTTGTATGTAGCAATGAGGCGATAAAAGATTGCTTGGATTAGAGGGAGACAAGAAGATTAAGGAAGGAATCATCGAGCCTTAGGTTGAATTAACTACAAAAATTATGCCACATACGAACATACTTACTGAATTATTGATACTTCGAACTTCACAACTCATTTATTCAAAATAGACTAGAATTACTTCGTTCTTTTTGAACGTCAACGTTACATATAGGACAGCCCCCCAAAAACGCCGTCCCTTCACCGCTTCCTAGTGTTTTTGCTGTGAAGAAGAAACGGCGCAACAAACTCCTCAGCAACACATATCAATCTGTCAAGTGAATAAATTAATTGAGTCTATAAACAGCAAAAGGTAATATCAATTACAATAATGAAATTATGCAAATGCAGATTATAAACAAAGCATAAGTATGACGACACGTTTGGTGCAGTGGCTACGCGATTGGCTTCTGCGCTACGGGTCGTGGGTTGGATTCCCACACGGAACAAAATTTTGTATGGCCTACAGATGGTTGTTTCGGGTCTGGGCGTTTGTGTATGTGTGAGATTTGTGTCTGTAAACGCACCCACGATATAAGATAAATCTTAGTGTGGAGCAACGTTTTTTTAAAAAAAGAAAAGAAAAGAATACAATACTATATTTTAAACTGGTAAATGTAATGAGAAGTGGCGACTACAGCCCCCGATTTAAAACCTTTTCGATGAGCAAATCTACCGATTGGGTTTGTTATCTCGTTCCGTCTACGATTCTCGTAACGAGAGAAAAAGAGATACCAGGGTGAATCAAATAGTTCTTAGAATTGCCAACAAAACGCCAAAAAAATTTGGTAAAAGTATTTTATTTTTCTACGTAATCTCTTTCTAACTCTATACATTTAGTGTAACGCTTCTCCAGCTTGCGTATTCCCTCCAAAAAAAAATAATTTCCTCGAGTCTCAAAAACTCCTCTACGGCGGCCATAACCGCGCCATCGTCGTCAAATTTTGTTCCACGAACATGTTCCTTTAATTTTGGAAATAAGTGAAAATCACTAGGGGCTAAGTCTGGTGAATATGGTGGATGATCCAAAATTTCGAAGCTAGTCTTGTGGATTGCCGTAAATGCAACGTCGGAACGATGAGCCGGTGTGTTATCGTGGTGAAACAATACGCCCGATGCCAACTTTCCAAGGCGTTTTTCTTTAATTGCATCACGGAATTTGGGGATTAAACTTGCATAGTAGGCACCAGTTGTAGTTTTTCTTTTCGGCAAGTAATCAATAAAAATAATTCCTTCATAATCCCAGAACACAGAGGCCATAACTTTGCCTGCGGTCGGAACAACACGGAATTTTTTCACTGGCGGCGAAGATGGTCGTTTCCAAGACATGCTTTGCTTTTTTGTTTCAGGGTCGAAATGATGAACCCATGTCTCGTCCATGGTTACGAAACGACAACAAAAATTATCCGAATCACGCTGGAAGATTTCGAGACTCTGCCTTGAAAGTTCCAAACGTCGACTCTTGTTTGCTTCGGATAACATTCGCGGAACCCATCTTGCCAATACCTTTTTAAACCCCAAAGTGTTTGTTAAAATGGAATGAATACTACCAAATGAAATCTTTAGGGTCTCTGCAAGATATTTTATAGTTACTCTTCTATCTTCAAGAACCATTTTTCCACTTTTTAGGCATTTTGTTCGTTTACAGAGGTGGACGGTCGACCAGAACGAGAATTATTTTCACAACTCGATCTGCCTCTTTTAAATTCAGCTACCCAGTAAGCGACCGTGCAATATGGTAAAGCATCAGTCCCCAATGTCTGCTGAATGTCCGAAAAAATATCTTTAGTGAAAAAATTTTTCAGGCACAGGTACTTTATCACTCCACGTAACTCGTTTTTATCCATAGTTGATACACTTTATGAAATTGTTGAGCAGAAAAAAATAATAAACTTAAAATGGCAAAACGGAATTAACTGAAACTTGACGTAAATACTGTATCATAGTGACACTTCAAAATAAAAAATAAATAATTTCAAAATAAGGTTTCATTATATGCGTTTCTAAGAACTTTTTGATTCACCCTCGTAGGTTACTGAATCACTCGACAACTGACTAATCGAATCGTTTTAAATCAGGGGGCAGGACAGTTATCAGGTATTTTTCTTCAGAACCAGATCTATTGGTACGCTCAACACGTTCAGTGCCGGGTGCCCTCCAGGAGTGCACCCTGTAGTCGTATTCGCCATGCCCGGTGCCCTCGTGGAGGGCTCCGTTTAATGTAGGTTTTTCTTGAAAAATGCACCGTCATGAAAGAAGCAAACACCTATTTTACGACGTAGTAGCGTATTTTTACGGTTTTTAACCTAATACCAGGAACCATCCTCGAGGGCTCACTCTTACCGCAAACGTAAGTCTGTGGATGGACCCTCCTGGAAGGTCCACTAGCAATATGTATGGCGGCATGGCATATGAGCTCTATGAAAAGTGTGGTGGACTCGAATGTGTCAAGCGGGGACCAAACGCGTGGAAGCTCTTTAAATATATTTAAACTAAAATGAAAGGTGGCACTTATAGTTTTTTAAGGATGATTATTTAACTATTGAGTCGATAGTCGTGGTATGTGGAGAAAATTGGGAGGCACATTAGTCCTGTGGAGGACTGTGATGTCTTATGGCCACTCCACGTTACTATTTCTTTGTGCAAGCTTAGATTTGCTCAAGCCTGCGTGACGCCGTAGTGCCTAGATACCTGCGCAATTTTTTCTAACACTCGTAATTGCATGCAGGTATAAGCATTTTGTGCAAAGAAATAGTTACGAGTGTGAGGTTATCAAAAGGTTTGATTTTTTTTTAATTTTTTTAATAACACTAGTTTATCAACAGCATTGTTCTACCTTGCCTAGTTGACCCTAACATAGTTGTAAAGAGGCAAGACGTTCTGTCAAGACAAGGCAGAACGACTATTTTGGGGTCGGATAGATGCGGCTGAATACCAGTTTTACACAGAGTGATTATCAGAAGTCCTCTGCAATCCAGTTACTGCATGGGCAACGCCGATATCCTTAGGTTAGACCGGTTGACAGACTTTCGGGCATTTGACAACGCGTAACGACTGGTATAGGTATTCGTATGACACCCGGGACTGACGGACGGGGTTAAAGGTCACAGGTCATTAGAGCCACCATCCGACCCGCATCGCCTCGCCTCGTGCGGTTAGTATTCTTTATAATTATGAACTTGTATGGATGTGCGCTCACTACATCAACTCCGTAGCGTCACCAGATCGCCTCGGGCGTATGCCGTCCACGTGCGGACGACGAGTTGACCACTCGGTTACAACTCGCTGCTCGCATGCTTGCCTTACGATGCTGCGCATTGCCAACGCACAAGTCCCGAATGAAACGCGCGCTGTCATCGAGTGGACTCGTCCGACGACTCCTCTGGTTGACCACGCGATGTTTACTGGTGATAACGCAGCATCCACCCGTGAACCACCTGCTGACAACGAGTGGACGCCTAGCGACGAGGCGATGCGGGTCGGGTGCCGGGTGGCTCTAATGAGCTGTGAACTTTAACGTGCTCTCCGAGGCACTGAAGAGTCTCGATGTGTAAGGAACGGCCATCCATCCACCGACTGACCGCAGCAAGTACAGCTTAACCTTGCAAATCGTACGTTTCGCGTGGTTGTTAATTAGCCACGAGCCCCTTCTATCAAAAGCATTACAATTTAATAATATTAAATAGTAAACACACAAGTTCATGTTTCCGGTATAGGCGAACAATATACAGTAATTTGTTGATTCTCGCCTAGTTTATGAACTAATATAGTCGCTGTTCGTACAGCCATATGTACTTAATGTACGAACTACGATATTATTTACGGAACCACTTCAATGGCTAAATTTGTGCCGCATCTCGGTTATTGTCTGTGTTAAATATTGACGCTAATATCGGTAACAAAAGCCAGGAAGTTATATTATTATCAAAAGATTTAATTTAAGTTCTCACAATTTATTAAATACCTAGGTATTAAATTCTTGAACTATTTAATGTATAAATATGTAGGTATATATATAAGGGCTCCGGTTGGGTCTGAAACTAGTCGGGCAATGCTGAAAAATGCGAGTGAGTAAACCGTAATTAATCTATACATATAAAAAGAGAAGCTGACTGACTGACTGACTGATCTATCAACGCACAGCCTAAACCGCTGGGGTTAGAAAGTTGAAATTTTGTCAGTCGGTTTCTTTTGTAACGTAGGCATCCACTAAGAAGGGATTTTTCGAAATTCAACCCCTAAGGGAGTTAAATAGGGGATGAAAGTTTGTATGGAAAAACGTCACATAACGGGTTCAAAATTTCATGCAAGCAAAGCTGCGGGCGAAAGCTAGTCAAAAATATTTAATGTAGATTGATTCTCATCGAAAAAAAAGCGATAATCATTGTAAAAGTTTATCATTATGTATAAGGTTGCCCAAAGAATACTAACGGTTAGTTAAGTACATGAGTAATTCAGAATATTACAGCAACCATCAGTTTTCAGTGCAAGTATTTTTTGGTATGATGACTGCATATTTTTAGTCTGGTTACATATTATTCTGTATTTTATTTTCCCATCATTCTAAATAAAAACGGTATGTATATCTCGGATGAAAGTGATAAATTTTACACTCGAACTATAGTCGCTCATGTGAAATTGATTACTTTCTATCCTTGGTTAACAGCTACTATATGTTTAATATAACAAAATAGCCTCCACGAGTCACGATACTTAAGTACGTCCGGCGCACCCTGGGTAGTCAGCCCCGCTACCAACCTTGCTGACTGGCTACTCGTTTAACGACATTATGAGCTATTTTCGTATAGCTCGTGTTGACACGAGAAAAGAAATATACAACGAAAGGCGGTGGTTGAATAAGGCAAGGTATACCAACCTTACATGAGTAATTCAGGTTTATAGCCCTCGGTAATGCAGTTATCTTTATTTCTTCATGTCTTTATAGACTATATGAAGTTGATAGACAGACTACCCATTCCATTTCTCTTTGACGATCCCCGTTCACGAAACTCGTCATCATTATCATAAATGCAGCGCAGTCAACAACAACAGTCTACCTCAACCCGTGAACATGAACGCTGTAAAGGGTTGGAGACGTCGGAAATTAGGAATAAATTAAAAAAAATAAAAACCCCCAACGCTAATAACAAAACAGCTGATGACCCTAAAACGGCTGAATCGATTTTGATAAAACATGTCTAAGAACTATCGCTAGAAAATTAGCTTTTAAATAAAAAAAAACGCACCTAAATCGGTTCACCCGTTTAAGAGCTATGGTGCCACAGACAGACACACAGACAGACAGACACACAGACACACATTGCGGTCAAATTTATAACACCCCTCTTTTTGCGTCAGGGGTTAAAAAGATATTGCATGTAAGAATGTATGCATTTACTGTAAGTTTGTGTATTTTAGAAAGAACGAAGGAAAATATATTTATTAGCACACAGTACAATATCGATAGGTACACACATGTCATGGAAATGATAGAAAATAAGTGCCAAAGGGGCCATCAGCCCAGTCGCCAGGTCGCAAAAAAGGGGTTTCACTTGCAAAAGGTCCGTCAGTCCTGAATTTTGGATATGTGTTGTGTTTAAGTGTTCTTATGAAAAATTCAAGTTTTCGATCTTCAGTGACCTCGGCGTGCTCAGCAGTCGTCCGTTTCGGAGTTACGATGCCACAAACAGACAGACAGACATAAAGACAGCCATACAGATAGACGGACAGACTGACATACATACAGACATAGGTTTCAAACTTATAAAACATCCTTTTTTTGCGTCATCGGTTAAAAATAGGCTCCAAACGTATAACACCTCTCTTTTTGAATCGGGAATGAAAAATAAAAATGCTTGAAAATGATGTTTTCGCCTACTCTAAAGCGCAATATATCGTAAAATATTAGCTGTAGAAAAAAATGCAAAAGGCAAAAATTGTAGGAAATTTAATTGTCTACAAACTAGGTCAAATCTATTTTTGGCGTAAAACCCAAAGATAAGGAGTTATTTAATAAAAACTCATTTTTAGGGTCTTTAATTCAAGATGGCGGAGCGCGCCGAGGAAAACTTGAATTTTTGAACACCTAAACATACAACATATCCAAAATTCAGGACTCACGGACCTTTTGCAAGGTAAAAACTACCTGGCGACTGGGCTACATCAGCTTAGCATGTCAAATGAACGAACGTATTAGGTAGGTATTACCATCTAATACTGATTTTTAGTTTTAATCATTAATGACGCGAAACAATCTAAAAATAAGTTTGTTTCAGGTGCAGCAGCTGTTCTGTGGTTTGTTGTGTTAATTTATGACGGTTTTTTAGAAAACAATCACGGTTATTCGACGCAAAGCAATTTAATGAAGAGGAAAAGGGTCAATTTAATACATATATAATGATACACCCGGGAGCAATGAATCCGGGTCATCAACATAAACCTTTATATCTCGGAAACTAAGAATGATATCTTCTTCAAATAAAAAGTATTTATGGACTATTTAATACTTTTTTTTCATGCTTTTTTGTCCCACTGCTGAGCAAAAGTTTCCCCATAGCCTTCTACTCATCTCTATGCATTGTTGTCTCTGGCCAATCTCACATAAACGACTCTAAGTCATCACGCCAGTGTTTCCTAGGCTTTCCTCGGCGACGACGCCCGTCTTCCGGCACCTACTCCGTGACGATTTAACACTACTCAAATAAAATTAAGAAAACTTGATTCATTGCTCCTGAGTATAGATAAATAATAATTTCATCATTTTTGAGAAGAAATAAGTAAATATGGGAATAGTTTTTTTTAACTACCAAATAATATATGAGGAAGATTAGAAATGTGTGCTACATTCTATGGTTGTTCACCCTTCCAATGTGTTAGCATAACAGATTCAACATTTTTATATTCCATTCGGTTGGGAACAACCTTTTGGTATCCTAGTCGCTAGAGAATCTATATTATGTGTAGAACGTCTCAATAGTATTTTTTATTCCTTTTGGCAAATAGTACGGTAGGTACGTTCTCCTTAACGTCGATCTCATAAAAGGCGACTAAGGCCGTTTTTTCACGGCTTACGACACGACACGACAAAATGTCGTGTTGCCTCCTATGTCATATACCAACAGAGTGTGAATAATGTAAAACGGAAAATTTGTAGAACTACTGTTCGAAATTCGCATTTTTTTTTTACTTCTTTCCGTACAAATCAAAAAAAGAATGATTTGTATGGAATTGGTACATTTTTTGAAAACTTTTTTTGTTGATTCTGAAAAAAACCTATGCAGGGTCAATCAGTGTCACCAGTAGATCACGCGGTTTGAAGGAATTACACGAATTCGTTTACACCCTGTATAATATTCTCCCATGAACTTTCCAATGGGCCCATGTTCGCTTCAACGGACGTATAAGGGCTGACGGTGACAAAACTTATTTCCCAAACTTCCATTCCTTTATTTACTGCGAATAACTTGTCCATCAAAAACGACAAATCTTTTCCAAGCATCCAGCTCCGGATACATCAATTTGTCACAAAATGAAAGAAGAGCGCGAAGCAAACTTAGGGACGCAGTTTATCAGAGTAACGACCTTTTTTCAAATCTCTTTTGGGTGACGGTCGGTTCATTTATTATTTTTTTCTTATTCATTTCAACTCGATCACATGTTGGGTATTACTCAGCGTCGCTTTAAAACGTTATCGTTCTGTCTCGTGTGAAAAACGACTGTTCGTCAACTTGGAAGTTCGATGGCTTGGTACTTCTTAACGAGTAGGTAAATGGAAAATTCACTTCAGAAAAAAATCATCTAGTATTTTTTTATTTACTGCACAAAACAAGGGGCTTTTACTAAGAAAGGGGTTTATCATTCCAAGATATTAGAATAAAGAAAATAACATTTTCAGTAAATAATATTCTCATAAAAAAGAAGTACTCCTTTAATAAAACCACGAGCGAATTTTACAACGAATGGAAATAATTCCAGCCGCGGAACTTAAGATAGAAAATAATAAGCTATAACAAATAGGAAACGTCCGGGAATGGTGCAATATGGTACACAGGAGACCAGCGTACGGTAAGGTATGAATTGAAGATTCGTTATACCTTTATCCTTTCTTTAAACTGGACAAAGTGCAATGGTTCGATTCAAAGAATGAATTCTGTACAAAGAGGTTTGTATGAAATTTTTGAAACTATGTTCTGCACCAATACATTACCATGGCTGGGTTTAGCACTGCAATTCAGCTACATACTAAAATGTATTTATTTATTTCTAGCACACTGCAGATGTTTTTGTTTCAGTATTGTCTAATCAAACACACGATTGATTTGTTGTCGACGTCCGTGTGGTGCCGGATGTAAAGAATAGCACTATATTGTTTTCACGATAAGAAGATTAAAATGACACATGTCAATAGGAGTTGCTAGACATGTGACTGTAGTCGATTCAACTATCGATAAAATTTGTAAAATTTCAGCGAGAATTTGACAAATTATTGTAATGTGATTTTATGTACATTTCAAATAATTGTGATTTAAGTAATTATGATTAAGTCAATTAGCATGCATATCTTCAACAATAGACGATTACTTGCTGATGTGATAATGAATCCAGCAGGTATGGGATGAGTGAACATAAATGTTTATTTATCACCAATAATAAGCCCAGTAGCCGGGTCGCGAAAAAGAGGTTTATCTTTCGTTAGGTTCGGTAGGTTCGTCGGTCCCGAATTTTGGATGTGTTATGTTAGCTGTTTTTATGAAAAGCCCACAAACAGACACACAGACAGAGAGAGAAAAAGACAGCCAAACAGACATGGGCTTCAAACCTATAAAATACCTCTGATTTTGAGTCGGGAATGAAAAATAAGAATTTAATTTTCTAAAAAATTGATGTGAATAATTTTTGGCATAAAACCCATAAGGAGTTATTTAATAAAAACTCATTTTTGGGTTCTTTAACCCAAGATGGCAGAGCGCGCCGAGGTCACTCAAGGTACAAAATTTGTAATTTTTATAAGAACACACATATCCAGAACACGTATCCAAAATTTAGGACTGACCGACCTTTTGCAAGGCAACTGGGCTATAATGAGCCTTATTTATTATTCAATCAACTGAGCCTATCGTCTATAATTATTACGATAGTCAAAATATTCATTCTGTTAATATAAATTTATCGAAATTATTTTATCGATACGCACGTCTCTGGCAACTGGTACCATCTGACGCAAGTTTGAAAACGCGTCGGGGTTTTTTCAAAATCATTTATGTAATATATAATTATGGCGTTAAACACATATAACTATATTGTTTCTATGTTTCTGATTTTAAAACAACCTTTTGGGTAACGCTTTATTAATATTTTAAATTGATTTAATACTTGTTGAATTAAATTGTCATACACAAGCGCCATTACAATTTATTTTCATGTCATGAACTGACATCTGCCAAATTAATCAACTTACCGTGAAAGCAATATACCCCATCTCTTCCCGTGAGTGTCGTAAAAGGCGACTAAGGGATTCACTAGAGGATGGGCAGCAGCGTTCTCTGAATACTTTAACAACCATACTGCGATCGCCAACCCGCCTGCCAAGCGTGGCGATTATGGCAAACTCCCCCAAAATAGTTTGAGGGAGGCCTATGTCCAGCAGTGAACGTCATTCGGCTGAGTGATGATGATGATGATGACACACACGTTTATTACGCATATTAAAATACTTAGAAACTGTCAATCCTACCCGCATTTTTTCTTAAATCTTTTCCTTCTACTCGCAAGTGTCATTAATTGCTTGACGCAGAGTCGCATTGTTCTTCGTTCGCGCTGGCTATGATCGATGTATCATCTCCGCTAGTTTTGTGTGGAAAGTGTATCGAAAACTCTTTACTTTTGTTAACTCGCTGAGAACTCGAAAGCTTATAGCTTTCGTAGACACAAGCTGGATGATATATTCGCAATAGTGCTGTGGAGTGGTGATGTGCGATTGTGAGGTTGGTGCACTGCTGGCTTACTTGGATGACGCGAGTCGACACTTGCAGGGTAGTCCTATGCGTTGTATAGCCGTTTCTGCCTTTCTTTCCTTCAGGGTTCTATATTTTCTAGCCTAGGCTGTTTGCAAGTTAGTGTTTAGAAAAACTTTAGGACTTAAACATCCAATCCACCTTCAATTCTAATTTTGTTATTCGACGACACTTTTGGTGCAGTGGCTAAGCGATTGGCTTCTGCGCTACTGGTCGTGGGTTCGATTCCCGCACGGAACAAAAATTTGAATGGTCTACAGATAGTTGTTCCGGCGCTGAGCGTTTTTGCATGTGAAGATTTGTGTCTGTAAACGCATCCACGATACAGTAGAAATCATAGTGTGGGGCAAAGTAAAAAAAACAAAAAAACTATTCATATTTATTTTTTATAAGTCTGTCGTTACTCGATGATTCTGCCAACGTCAAGGTTGAAATAGATTAACTGTACGTAATGTATTACACTAAAAAATAACGATAAACCGGTATTTATAGCGTTGAAATCAGATGAACATGCTGAAAAAGGACAATAGGTACATTATGTTAATAAACGAACTCAAGACGTAACAAATTACATGTAGATTTAAAAGAAAAAAGAGAAGATAAATGAATGGGTTGTAAGAGAAGGAATAAAAATAAAGAGGAGTCATACTACAACCGCATATTATTAGCCTTATCTCCAATCTACCTTAATTCTCAATACAGTTATAAATATTACTTACAAATAAATAAAAGCTTGGCCTGCAGCCTTGAGTGAGGATCATAAATAAATGCACCAGTGAACCCCAATCTAGTCAGGTGTTCTCGTAAACCAACCACGTAAAAATATACTAACTTATAAATTATGAATTTTCTCACAATAATATGTGTTCAAAAATCCTTGAAATCCAAATTATAGAATGGCCATAATGTTAATCCAAACAATACATGAAACACAAAAGTCAACTCCAGAGATTAAATTACAATTGTATTAAAACATTTTTCCATGCAAACTATGAATAACTTAACTCAAAGGATTCTGACAAAATTATAATAATCTCTTAAAAGAAGCGTCGAGATTGAAAGTATGGATCAGACGGCATTAGCATTTATATTCACATTTCGAGGTAAAAGTTACTCATCATTGCTTAGTATTCTCTTTGGACTACACCGCGACTTATTCTGAAGAAATTCTTGTATTTAAATCGCGGTATACATAATTATTTATGATTTATTTATTACTCCGTGGTATTAAAAGATTAAGAAACTGAACACACTTATAGATAGATATACTTTATTGTACACTAAAAGAAATAAAACAGTAGGCATACACATGATTAAGAACAGTACAAATGGCAGTCTTATCGCTTAAAGCAATTTCTTCCAGACAACCATTGGATGGAAAGAATTGCGAAGAAAAGTATAAAGCAGCATTGATTTGTATTATATTCATAGAAAATTGCCATTTTACATGAAGATGCGTACGCATGCTTTTTGCCTTTCGCACCGATTCACCTTTCTTATCAATCTGAGATAATGTGCGCTTAAGTGTAGCTAATGCTTCCGAACGCTTGCGCAACTGATCCTAATCAAACAAAAATCGCATACACGTCACTGGAGATGCGTAAGCACGCTTAAGCATGCTCACGCAGCTAACAGCCAATACACGCGGTCGTATTTAATGCACATAAGTGTGTCTAAAGCCATCTAGTTTTTTGCGAATTGATGCTGATCACAGAAATCTAAAGATATGATTAGACCCTTAAAATATGAATGTTTTAAAAGCTTCCTGGTTTCTCACTTTTTTATTTCTTTCTCGATATTCTCTGGTTTGTAAAAAGTCTGGATGCTTTAAAATTAATAAATTGATTTTCATAGGTTTTTTAGCTCTTCCTGATTCAGCTGGTTTTACTGATTCAGCTCTTGCTCAGCGTATAACTGTTTATTAACTATTTATAAATATCAATTTTTCATTTTCCACACAAGCAACATGCTAATTAAAACAAAAAAAAAAACCATCGATCAGCAAATTTTCCGCCCACACCAGTATGATACCATCCACTTTATTTTTCATTGCGACTCGTCTCACATCTGTAAGGGTCCGTCTCCTCCAATTTGGGCTACAATTAAACGTAAGCATTAATTACATTGGCCCCTACCCCCACCGTTTCTGCCTTATTTCCCTTTTGCTTATTCAGCGGGAGCTATCACGTTTTTATAATTTTTACTGGAAGCGCCTTCTTACTAAGTAGGCTAATTTGGTGTCAAATATTATAATCTTTAATAACAAATAAAAAAGTGTACAATGTCAACATTAGGTTACCCATTGTAATACAGTAATAAAGAATGAAGAAGGAAATAGGCAATGGTGCCGATTCTCGTGTTCACCAACTAAACTAAAATTAGAGAATTGCTGTATTTTACTAACAGACTGTCCGTGTGGTGCCGGGTGTAAAGAATAGCACTACCTCATCTCTTCCCGTGGGTGCTGTAAAAAGCGACTAAGAGATTCACTAGAGGATGGGCAGCAGCGTTCTCTGAATACTTTAACAACCATAATGCGATCGCCAACTCGCCTGCCAAGCGTGGCGATTATGGCAAACCCCACAACATTGTTTGGGGGAGGCATATGTCCAGCAGTGGACGTCATTCAGCTGAATGATGAGTAACAGACAGCGTGAGAAAAGGTTGGTGATAGGTAGAGTGCGTTTCACTAAAGAAGTCCCTTCGGCGCCATGTTGGCACCACTGATTTTTCATTGTAAAAGTGTCCGAAACAATGAAGAGTCAATGGTGCCAACATAACGTAGAAGGGACTTCTTTCGTGAAACGCACTCTAAGTACTAAGTTAGATTGTCAAACAAGTTCTCGCCTTGAACTTCACCGTGTTTTTAGTGGACACGTTCTGACGCGCCGTCTAAATTTAGATGGAAATAGTTCAACTAAATTTGACAGCTCTGATTTACGTCTATCTCTTTCTTATTTTATCAGAGTGAAAAAGATGGCAATAGTCTACATTTTGTTTAGTTTGTACACAACAGAATCGACACCAATGTCATACATTAATAGCATTTAAAAACTTACGTTATAGGTACCTACATTACTTTCATGGTAATACACTCAAACGCTACTCAATTTTATGTTGCCGTTAATTTCGTGCTGTTACTGTCACTTAGCCTTAAAGTGACAGTCACAGCATGAGACTTAACGGCAACTTAAAATTGAGTAGCGTTTTAGGATTTGGCTATTAAACTCGAATTCATACAAATTTAAGTTTAATCTCATAATGTCATTTCTTTAATCGCTGTCGCAGCTTTGACACTCCTTACGAGTAAGCGTACTTGGATCTTATGTCGTAAGCACGCCACATCCAGTAATTTAACTTCAAAGACAATGTTACGATTTTATTGTAGGCAATTTACGGTGCGATATACGCGTCCCTTTAACGCCCACCCTCGTATAATTTGGATTGTGGGACTAATAAGAAAGAAACAATGCTAATGAAATAATACCTATTAATGGAGTGTCTACGCATTATTTTAATTAAAATTTCAATGTATTACGGTCAGACAAGTTATTATAATGAAGGTAGATGTTATACAAGGTTTGATATTAGTACTTTTTATATAGACATTTAGGACTTTGTTGTTGGTGGTCAGAACGAGTGGGTTTTAATATAGCCATTTGATTTAAAGCCATAAAATAGTAGATATTATTATAATTAACTTTTAGAACGAAAATAAAGCGATTAATTTCAAAAGTCATGACAAGGTTTATTTATAGTACTCAAGAGGCAAAATAATTAGCATAACCTCTGAACAGCAAAAAATAATCCAAATTCCTTAATTAATTTGTGCGTTAATTAATGACTCCAAACACATTTTTCTCAGTCCCTCACCGCTAATAAAACACTCACGCAAAAATTATCAAGACGACAATAATTCATATTTACATTATTCTTGTAAATAATCGAGTGACCTTTGGGTGGTCACAAATTATGCGCAGTTGGTAATAAATCAAGTCCCACGGGTGTCAGTAGCTCAGCCTAATTGTATTATTATTTATGGCCCTTATAGCAATATTGTCGTGTTTGCACAGTTTTGTGCAAACACTTCGCTGGACGCTTGTTTATTTGATGGGCTCTGAATTAAATTAATTATTTCTTGCTTGCTGTTGGGGATTACAGTCGTTTTCAATTATATATCTATCGGTGATTTACTCTATTAGAGATAGGATATAAACTTCATTTTATATGTAAGGGAAAAGCCACACGGTGCGGTGCGGTGCGCCGCCGCACGGCGACCATTTTCCCGCATCAGCGTGCTCACGTAGTACGCGGCGTCGCAAGAGCTACGCGGTGCGGTGCGGTGCCGCATCGCACCGTGTGGAACAGCTTTCCGTCAACACATCTGCGGTCTGCGACACCGGAGCGGTGCCGCTCCGGCGCATACACCCTCCCCCCTCGTCTTGGACCGGCGAGCGTTAAGCGCGGCGCCGCACCACACCGTGTGGTATACCATGGAAGTATATATTACGACGCAGCGGCACCACTCAGGCGCCGCGCCGGAGCCGCACCGCATCTCTCGCTACTCCCTAACGTCAAACTTTTAAAATTTGATAGTAAAAACCGCCAATAGATGATAGCCCTTGCCCCGGGGAAAAGACTAGCTAGTCAGCAAGCCTAGGGTGCACCGGAAGTACTTAAGTATCGTCACTTCTTCAGGGTAAGCTCGCTCCATCGTAGACTTTGCCTCTGTCACCTGTGACCTTGACCAAACACAAAAGCAAACACAACTAAAATAAAAAAAAAACTCGTAGAAATCCTTTTAATGCACTAGGTATATTATACACAGTTTCTCTATTATACAGGTCTCGTGTAGTGCCGGACTTAAAGAATAGCACTACCCCATCTCTTCCCATGGGTGTCGTAAAAGGCGACTAGAGGATGGGCAGCAGCGTCTCTGAGTACTTTAACAACCATACTGCGATCGCCAACCCGCCTGCCAAGCATGGCGATTACGGCAAAACCCCCCTTTTGGGGGAGGTTTAGGTCCAGCAGTGGACGTCTTTCGGCTGAGTGATGATGTGATGATGATGATTTCATACAGAAAGTCTGCCATTGGATTTTGCATAGTTTTAAATACGTCAGTCCATCAGTCCAATAACAATACAATGCAGAAAATAAATGATTGAAACATTTACAAAATCACTTCATCACATCTGCAAAGAACAGTCGTTATAAAACATTAATAGTTTAGTAATTAAGATAGCAATCATAAATTTAAGTTTACAGAAAACATTTTCATTAGAATTATTTACATTCAATTTAATAGTTAAGTGGAGTATTTAACCTTGTTAATTAGTTACACCAGGGACGTGCGGGGCTCCGCCAAGCGTGATATTGATATTTAATTTAATATCAAGCCTGATACTCTATAAAATATAGGCACAAGGTGATAAGGAATATAATCTGAGCTAGTTCAACTATGTTCTGTAATTATGACTACACATTTTGTATCAGTGAAAATCTCATCATCAAACTATTGCTTTCATCACCACATACGCATACCATTGCTTTCATCATCACATGCTAACCGCTGAAATTAACAGTCATATTGAATATATCCATAATAGTCCTTAAGCTTGCCAAAACCGCCATAGTACCTTTAATTTGTCCAATTTGTTGTGTTTAACATTGTTACTGATTTTTGTATCTCTCTTTCTTTTCACGGGTCATCTTCCGTGCGGAAGCTGTCCGGTCATTTGGAATGCATACGGGGGACACAGGTCCAACGCGCAGAGGTCTCTTTGAGAACTTTTGATTTTTGTACCTGTATCTCTTCTGAATGACGGCTCATCTTCCGTGCGGAAGATGTCCGGTCCTCTGGAAGGCATACACCGGGACACAGGTCCAACGCGTAGAGGCCCCTTTGGGAACTTTAATCTAAAATGGGGTGGGGCACCAACCGAGGACTATCCACGGCTGCACTATTGGAGTACAGTCATGGACCGTCTCAGGTGGGTACAAAACTATTGTAAAAAATGGTAAAAAAATATCTGGTCTATGAAAAGGGGTGTTTAGTGGACCGGTTATATAACCTCTATTGCCGAAAAAAAACGGCGTCTGCCTTTTAAGTTTAAATTTGAAATGTGTTGGCAGACGGTGACTCGCCAGCTCACTAGCTGGGCCCCCTGAAAGCCGCCAGTACATAGGCGAAGTGGGCAACAAACGTGTGAGCGGTGATTTTTGTTATTGTTATGGTGTACAAAAAAACATATTCTATTTATCTATCAACCGAGTACATTGTAGGATCTACGAGGTTAAGCTACGCTAACTCCGGTCAGTCCGTAGACGGGTGACTGTTACATATGTGTCGAGATGCCTCTGTCCCTCGACAAGCACGTTAAACTTTCCATTCCAGGTGTTATACGAATACCGGTAACAGTAGTTACGAGTAGTGAGAATTCAGAAAGTCTTACAACCGGTCTAACCTTAGGATATCAGCATTGTCCAGTAACTGGGCTGCAAAGGTTGATGGCAGTTGTTCTGTGGTATTCAGCCGCATCTGGTTAGACTGCAAGCCGACGCCAACATTATTAGGAAAAGGCTAGACAGAGCACAGGCCTTAAGCTTGCCTGCTTTGTTGTTATTGGAACACCAGATGACGTTGCTGCCCATTTTTTGTTAGATTTTCTTACACCAACACTAAGAGAAGAATGTTTTTGAAACGTTGCCCCACACTAAGATTTCTCTTGTATCGTGGGTGCGTTTACAGACACAAATCTCACAAACAAACGCCCAGACCCGAAACAACCACCAGGCCATAAAAATTTTTGTTCCGTGTGGGAGTTGAACCTGTGGCAGCGCGCACGGCTTGCGCGCGCGCCGCACAACATCACACTAGCGTTCCCGCTGAGTGCTACCTATATTTATAGCCTCGGCGCTAAAGGAATTATAGTTTTGGGCTTCATCGCTATTGGTGAATTAATATTACTTGGATTACATACCAAGCGCTAATCCCATATTGATAATTTGTACATAAGTAGGGACAACATTCAATAAATTAATTAATATATCTTCTAAACTGTTTGTTTAAATCTACGCCTACCTCTTACTCGTCTAAGCTGCTAAAAACCCACGACCCGTAACGCAGAAGCCAATCGCTTAGCCACTGCACCAAACGTGTCGTCTAGTCGATTCTTTGCCGGGATCCTTTTAAACTTAGATGTTAAAACCATTTTGTCTTCTCTCGTGTTTGCGCGAGATACAGGAGAATAGCCGTTCATGCCATGGAGAAAAGATTACCCAGGCAGCAAGGTTGGTAGCTCTTTCAATGCAACCCACCTTTCCACGATTTTAGTGAAATTATTTTTAGTTTACTTGCAATATTAATATTGTTCTCTTTTGCATTGTCCTAGTTTTGTACCAAGATCCAATTTCCAATTAAGTTTACGTTCTCTTGTTCGCCTTGTCTGTTACGTCATCGGCAGTCAGGTTAGACTTGCTTTCTTTGTGTGCATATAGTAATTAGTTATTTATGGAAAATAAGCTGTGGAAATCTAGCATAAGCCTAGACCGTTTCACTGAACAGTTTAGCGGAAAATTACTACCCCGATGCTTGGTGATAGCTACTGTTATCTGTTTTTCTCAAAGCATTTATAATACTTATTTTTTTTGTGCCTTCTTTCTCCTTGTTTGAGCTATTAGCTATGTCCACACCAGAACGCTTTCATGTTCATCTTACGTCTTCGTCTGACGCATGCCTGAAGCGCCACAGCGTATGCCTTAATACTAGTTCGACAAAAGCGCATGCCCCTAGCGCACGCTAATCCGTCTATTGTACACACATAAAAAAAAATTGCGATCACTTTGAAAAATTATGTAGCCTTTTTGAAGCCGAATTTTCTAATCGGGATTCAAAGCGATAATTATCATGATAAATGTAGATTGATAGTTATCTAGATAAATATAAATCAGATTTCAGTTGGACTTTGAATTCGGAATCGGTGTCGAATTCGGTATTTGGTGGTTATGTGCGTCACCTTAAGACGCAAATTGTTTTTTTTCTTCATGTGGTAATCGCCGCCGCAGCCCACGATACAGGAGAAATCCTTAAATCTCCCGTCTCAAAAAGAAAACCATGAACAAAATCTACCTTAAAATAATCCGAAACCAGCTTCCATTTAACGCTACGTGCTACCATATACAAAATTCCATAAATAAAACCGTTAAGAAACTGCGGTACCCGTACACGGAACTGCATAAACGAGGAAAATAAGCACAGAGCTTAGTATGCACACAGTTATGCTCGGTTGCCCGTATACGCCTGCGGTTAAGATAAGGGAGGTTGCGATGCCCGTTTCCTCTACTGAACGTGTCTTTAGACTATCTGGAAATTTTGAAGTTGCAACTGCATGAAGCGAATAATAATCCGGCCGGCATCATTATTTTGTCGTTTCTAGACTTTTTCTCTTGTTTTTTTGCCATTGCTGATTATTCGTAAGTACAGTGCATTCAATCCATGAAGATGCGCCTTACTCTTTTTTGTGCGATGCAGCCACGTGGTGCCTATGCACACATCTCTTGTTATTATCTTATATTAGTGTGCGCTATAGTAGTCTCGTGTAGTGCTGGACTTAAAGAATAGCACTACTCGTTGTGTTGTGTGTTGTGTCGTTAAAGGCGACTAATGGATTCTCTAGAGGATAGGCAGCAGCGTTCTCTGAGTACTTTAACAACCATACTGCGATCGCCAGCCCGTCTACCAACCGTGGCGATTATGACAAACCCCCGCTTTTGGGGGAGGCCTATGTCCAGCAGTTGACGTATTTCGGCTGAATGATGATAATAAAAGAAAGAAAGAAAGAAAATAAATTTATTCAGCCAAGGACACAATGACAGCAGAAACAATAAAAACATAAATAATTAAACATACACATGTTATGCCGTCGAACATGCCCATGCCGAAAGGGTCACCAACTCAGAAATAAGACTCAAATATACAACAACTCAGAAATTTGCAGGGTTAAAAGTAACCTAACACGAAGGGGATGACGGGGGGCTTCGTTCGCTCGCTTTGCTCGCTCACTTTAGCCTCCTCATCCCCTTCGAACCTAACCTATCCGTGTCGGGGTGCGAACAAACAATAATCGTCAAAAAATTATTCTACTGTTTGATAAACAAAAAAATGGGATTAAAAATTCATTGAATTGTGTTTCTGTGAAATATGTTTCATTCAAGTAAATAGTCTTTAAAACAATAATGTTCGAAATTAAAATACAAGGACTAAATATTTTATGAAACATTTTCTGGGAAACGAAATTCTATGAAATTTCTGTCTGCGAAACAAGGGGACACCGTAGTCCGCTAATACGCAATAAGCCAGCGTGGTGGACCTCATTATAGAAAAGAGAAAAAGGGCCTATGCCCAGCAGTGGGACTGTAATGGGTTGATTGTATTCATGAAAATTATTACGGTAACTCATTTCAGTTACGTTTTACCTTGATATAATAAAACCTAAACATTTACTGAAAGTTCATGTTCATGTATTTCATCATAAACTGACTGCTAGAACAAGTTGAATTATTTATAGCAGATCCGTAAGATTTACCGAGCGTTATTGGTTAAAATTGAGACTCGTAGCTTTACAAAATAATGAAGCAAAGACCTTAGAGCTTTGCATAAGAGACTCTCTCATACGTTAGTAGCTCTCATAAGTAAAATTAGCTTACTTGTATATTTATGTGCCGACTTTGGCAATAGAAACTGCAAAGCTATTCGTGTTGCGCCATCATCATCATCATCATTCAGCCCAATAACGTCCACTGGTGGACATAGGCCTCCCCCAAACAACGTTGGGGGAGTTTGCCATAATCGCCACGCCTTGCAGGCGGGTTGGCGATCGTAGTAAGGTTGTTAAAGTACTCAGAGAACGCTGCTGCCCATCCTCTAGTGAATCCCTTAGTCGCCTTTAACGACACCCACGGGAAGAGATGGTTTAGTTTAGGACTTCAAAGAAATACTAACAGTAGTAAAATAATTACCATAATATAAAATTAACAGTTTCAGAAGTCGGTGGCTTCTATTTGCTTCAGTGTAGAGTTGCACCGACTTCTGAAACTGTTAATTTTATATTATGGTAATTATTTTACTCCTTTTAGTATTTCTTTGAAGTCGGTTTTTACTTTTTTTTAAAGTTTATTTTTTATTATATACGTTTTAGTGTCATAATTTTAACCTCCTCCTTCATAACCCTTCTTTTTGGCTTTGACGTAGTCGGGCATAAAAAGTCCTTTCAAATGATACCTTACACGATATAATGAAAACATTCCAAAGGGGGGGAGGGAGGGACACGCACCCCCTCCTCTTTTCCAGTAGTCAGTTCCCAACAACAAATATAAACAAAGCAATATTAGTAATTTGAGAATTTTGCTTTGATCCGATATCTCTGAAGTTCATGGTCTAATCATAACAACATTTATGTGGGATCAATCGGGAAGTATCCCTTTCGAACAAAAAAATAATTTTTCAAATTGGTTCATAAATGACGGAGATATGAGGTAATAAAAAAATATAACCGAATTGAGAACCTCCTCCATTTTGAAGTCGGTTAAAAAGGGCCTCCACGAGTGACGCTACTTAAGTACGTCCGGCGCACCCTGGGCAGTCAGCCCCGCTACCAACCTAACTGACTGGCTAATCATTTCACTACGGCATGAGCTATGCTCGTGTCGGCTATGTCGTGTCGAGATAGGATCAACTCTCTTATAATTTGTCCAAAGATGTACTTCCGTATTGATTTATTCTAGGCGACATTAAAAATAGAAACTATGTTAAAAACACTTGAATACAAAGGTGATGTAGAAACACACGGAGCTTGGGTCAGCAGGTCAAAAATGCCCGAACCGAATGAAGACTAAAAAGCGAAGAAGTAAATTAATTTACGTCAATTGGTGCAGTCGAATCTTCGTATTATTGTAAACTGAATTAGGCATTGTGATGACGACATAGGATTTAAATTAGTTTGTTGGTATTTCTACGTTTTTAAGGCGGTGTGCCTTGGTGCGCGCTCTGGTGGTGTTTGTAAATACAGGACACTTTTTTCGTGAATTATGTCCTGAACCCTTGGTCTATGTGTTTCTACGAGAATGTATCACCTACTTTTGTTTTTTTGAACAGCAGGTTCACTTCTAGAGAGCTTTTAGTCCAAATGTAGATACCTACACGTAAAGGAACCATCAATGCTTCTTTCTCTCGCAATTTCTTTGAGAAACAGGATTTGTTTGAAACAAAAGGCTTAATCACATCAATATTAACTTTCCTACAATTCATTTAAAACTAAAATAAATTACTTCAACTTGGACAAAAGCGGGAATTTTCTAAAGGATACAAGAAAGAGCATCCTGGCACGTCTAACTTAGTTTCAAAAAACCGATATCTAAGTCAGGCTCTATTCTGCCGGCACCCACGGCATTCAACCGCAAAGTTTATAAAACCTTTTAGTTTAAGTTTCAGAACGAAATTTCCTCTTCAGGCGTTACCCGATACACGTTAGCTTATCTATTATAATATAAAATAGAAATTATACGAAACTAGTTCTCCTGCAAGCTCGTGTACGTCAGATAAGCCCGTACGGTATAAGTTTGCAGTCTTAATAATATTATATAGCAATTGGGAACGAAATTTACGAAGAAAGTCAAATACTTTGGGATTGTAAAGGTTTCAAGTAAGGTAAGTAAAGGTTGTCGAGTAACTCTCAAGTTGTACAAAGTCTGGGATTTCCTTTCATCGATTACAATTGATGCTGATTTCAAGTGAATGTTATTGAACTTTGAAGAAATCGTTCATCCGATTGTTTGCCGGTCGATTTCAGAACATGTACGGGTGTATCCGAATTCGTGTAATTCTGGTGATACAGATTAACCCTGCATGGAGTGCAACAAAACACTAATTCAAAAAAGAAAACATGATGTTTTAGCGTGATATATTTTAGCGCCTTGAGTTAACTGAGTCAGTTCAATGAAAGATGAGTTTCACACCGATAATTCAGCCCTCATCAAGTTGTCACCCCCCAAGCCCTGCCAGCAACGCCCTAAGCCGAGGTCCGAGCCCCACCATAGGTCGGCCTTAGTGCTGTTGTTGCAGGTAGTCATGATGCTAGTGTAGTACAAGTAGTTAGCTTAGGTTAAGTATTTTACTTCCACACCATTGGCTGGAGACCCTTCAGGTCTCGCCAATAACGGCCCGGTTACGTAGAAACGATCCCCAAGGACCATCTACAGCAGTATAATAGAAAAAAAAAGAAATATGAGTTCTGACATGGCGGTCATTTTGTAGATTGTAGCCGTAAAGAGGCTGCTATCGATATCATGTAAACGACATCATCAAAAACTGTAAAATAAACAGCTATATTAAACATGTTTTTTTTACGTTTTGTTGACAAACATCAGGACTCACCTTACGTTGAAAAGGCAAAAGTCGTGCCCAATAGCTGTCAATATTATGCGATTAATATTTTTGACTTATATTTTTAACTAAACCTTTTCAAGTGGTTCAGATTGGTACGACCACTTACCACTATCGCAAATCAAAAAAGATAAATTATATTTTATTCTTAATAAATGAAATCCCGTGTAGTGTTAATCTATACCAGTAGTGATTATGTGGTTCAGAAAATCACACGAATTAGCTTACAACCCGTATAACTAAACCTTTAAAAATGTTTACAGAGTGCTCTATTAATACAGTATGTAAGGGTAAACACCGTTATCCTTGAAACCATAGGTAGTTGACTTAAACATAAAAATATAGGACCGAGTAAAAAAAAAAAAAATATATACGCGCGAGAAATGAGCGGCGCGGCGCGGCGGCGCTACGTCGCAACGTAAACACACTCGCTAACGAGGCAGCTGACTGACTGGGGTAGCAAACTGTGCGGGGCCGTGCGTCGGACCACGCGGCGAGTACCCCGCGCCCCCTCCCGTAGCTTGTTGCCCCCGCGCATAGGGTGAAATGCTTTTGAGGAAAGATGAAAATTTTATGAAAAAAAAAAAGTTTGTTATTTTTCATTGATTTTACGTTCTATAAATGAAACCAAACCACTGGTTTCAAGGATAACGGTGTTTACCCTTACAGCCTGTATAAAACGAGTTCTTTATTTATTTTTTTACCAGGTGCGTGTGACTAAGAACCATGACCTCAGTATTACATAATTATTGTAATATAAGTAAATGTCGGTCCAGCTGTCCACCTAGTATAAACTCGTCTCTTTTGACAATCACAGATGTAAGCCTAAGACTAAGCTTGCTTTCTAAATCCTCTTAAAACCATCCCTGTCTATTAGGCAACACCATTCGGAAATTCAAATTACCTACCAAAGAAAACAGGTAGAAAAGTTTCTCAAATAAGATACCCAATTTAGAGGGACCCCACTTAAAACTGTATAAGGCCCGATAAAAAGGTCTGATTTCATTTAAACAGAATTTACTTTTATTAAAAGTCGATACTAGGTCGTATACTCCTGTTGTCCGTAGAAAGCCACTTCGAACGTAATCTTGTGGATTGGTAAAATTCAATTTGCCCGTTGCAATAGCAAAACAATAACCTATATACCAAGTTTCGATACTGTATCGATATTCGATAAAAAGTTGTATCATTTGCGCAGGATTGTTGATTGAAAAAGTTTATCTAAATACAATACGGGTATACAATTACCTGAATATTAAAATAACTAATGAGATACGTTGCGTTGAATGAATTTACGAAACGGTTTAAATATTTGAGTTACGATACCTATATTTGTTTTTAAAACAAAGTTTGAATTGCTATGATAGTGTTCTTAAAAATCGAAGCAATAACTTATCTACCAAATTGCCATCAACTACGGATGGTGAGAAACAAGCCTTAACACCTGCAGTATTCTAGTTTTTCAATATAATCAGCCATTCATATGACTTAGCGTTGGCTTTGACAACACTTTTAGATTTATTAAGAAATAGCTGTTACCCGCGTTTTCAATCGTTTCTAGTGCAAAAACTTCATGTTTCCAGGAAAAAAGTATCCTATGTCCTAAATCCGGGTCATGGTTTACCGCGGTGTGCCAAATTTCATCCGGATCCGTTCAGCCATTAAGTTGTTATTGATTAACAATAATCTAAATTAGAATCATCTCAACGCTGATTTGTCCTATTGTTTATTGTTATATATTTATGTATGTTAGATTTATGTTGTACGAATATATTTATAATTAATTACGACTTCCTATTATTCAATAATTAATATATGATATATCTTTATATTTGAAATTGTGTATTTTTAATGTAGTATTTCTAAAAGTTAAATAGATACCCATATGCTTATTTTTGATACCATAATTTATCGTATCATAACAATGTGTGCACCTACCATGTTTTCTCTGCATCACCCTAAGGTCGACTGGTAGAAAATGCCTAGGTAAGGCATTAAGTCCGCCTCTGTACTAATTTTGTGCATAAAGAATAAAATAAATAAGTAAATACACAAACTCACAAACATCCAAACGTTCACATTTATAATATTAGTAGGTTATTAATATTATGAAGAAAGTAGGATTCTTTATATGGATGTAGGAAATTACTTTAATCCCGCACGAAAAAAATATTTCTATGATCTATTGCAGATATTGTTCCCAGTTTGGGTATTTGTGCTTTAAGTTTTAGGTTTACTCACGGTAGAGTTCTGCACGGACTAGTCCAGCCGGATCCATTTTTTTTCAAAAAATGTTCTTCACTGGTACTATATCGGTATACGTGACTAAAGAACGTAGAGCCTAGTCAAGTTATGCACCGTTGGTCACGCTCCTGAATTTTTCAGTGCGAAACGAAGATTTTGCGTTCAAACATAGATTGCGTATTCCGAACTGATGATTATCGAGAAAAATTTGAAGGTTATGTTTGGAAATCTATGTTATTGAAACTTTATTACCTTCTTCTTCTATCGTGTCGGCACGAGCTATACAAGAATAGCTCATGCCGTGGTCAAAAGATTAGCCAGTCAGCAAGGATGGTAGCGAGAGTGACTGCCCAGGGTGCGGCGGACGTACTGAAATATCGTCACTCGTGGAGGCTCTTTTCATGCATCACCATGCAATTTATTACCTAAACAATAGTAACTTAACATAAAAACAACGTATCCCTCTGCTGGGCACGGGCGTCTGCTGAAATTGAAGAGGGTTTAGACCGTAGTCCACAACGCTGGCCTGGTGCGGGTTAACATATCACACACACTATCCAGAAGATTTTAGAGCCCTCTCTAGTGTACAGGTTTCCTCCCGATGTTTTTCTTCACCGCTAACGCAACTGATAATCAAATTCTAATCCGCACATGAGTTCGAAAAGTCAGAGATAAGTGATAAAAATCACACCTCAAATACTATTAAATCAATTTATTCAGTCTACATAAACTTTTACAATAATCTAATGTTACTCGAGAACACCTTCGACGTCTGTATCAGAAAATACAATACCCGCAATCCAATGAATGAATGATATCAAATGATTTGTGGTTTGTTTTTTTTTTTAATTAACGTAACGTAAAATGTTTATTTGGTCGATTTGGTAGGGTACTAACGGTATCAAACTAAGACCTACCTGGATGGAAGGCAAGCATTCAACGGCTTAGCTAGGTTTAAGGCAAATCTTAATAATTTTTCCCTGCATAATCCCTAAGTCGCCTTTGACGACACCGAAATGTAGGGACTTTTGCCCCAAACAAACATGGAAACCAAAAGCAACAAAATATATAGTAGCGAGTGAATGACTAATCCAATGACACGGCAAGGAAGGGGCACCAATAATATAGTTACAGGGTGCTCTCAAGACAGGCGCAAGAGAATGCGTCATAGGTTAGTTCCAAAGTTTATATTGAAGGGCGTAAAAAGACCTTACATTTCTTTTTGATGGTTCCATGCTATAACATAGCTAAAAAAAAAAACAAATCCAAACTATGAGTCTGTCCTCCGGTTTCTGAGTTGAGAATTCACGATAAGCAATTCTTAAGAAATATTTGAGCAGGGATTTTAAAGCATTTTTTGACATCTCCGTACTCAAATGTTACTTAAGCACTGCTTATCCTAGAATTATTAACTCAGAAACCGGAGGTGTGTGTTTGTCTGTTTGATAGGTTTTCATAGTTAAACCACCAAAACGAAAGCTAACTTGGTACCTGGATAAGGACACAGGGGGCACAGCAACAAACAGATACACACACAAACCCACACACAAAAACAAAGATATTAATTTTATGTCTGTGCCCAATTTCGGCGTATAATGCTAAAGCTAGACATACAAACACAGATATGGACTACGCCCTTAACATAGGTAGTCTTTATTTCATAAGGCAGGTTTACACGAGAATCGAACTGTTTTGTCTTTACCTTTTTCGGCGAAGAAAACAGAGATAGAAACGGATTCGCTTTGAGAAATTTATCCTCCTGTAAATCGAGCTTAAATCTAATTCGTGTCGTACTGCGAACCCAATACATTTCGTTCAAACTACATTAAACCTCAACATTCCTATTGATCGACTACATATCACTCAATCACAACCATATAATCGGGGCAAGTAAGACCGCCAGTTATCCGTATCCGCATTATCCGCACTGGCGGGAATAGTGCGGATATTGCCCCTCAAATTATCCGTTGACCGCTTGTAATCCGTTCGACGCCACACGCCATGCACCAGTGATTATTGGGAACGATGAGCTATTATTACTAATATGGTAGAAATGCGTTAGCACTGTGTCCAGTTTAATTGAGTTAATAATTAAATAAAATGTACCTATTCATGCTCTGTCTATCTACAAGGTTAGTCATAAAGGGCAACTTAATCCGAAAGGGTGTTAGAGTACCCTTAACAATGAGAAACTTTTGTTCTACCACTTTCCCCAAAAGTCAATAGTTTAAGAGAAATAGCAATTCAAAAATTACATAAAAAATATGCTAAAATCTATTTAGGACGCTGTTAAGCAATACTGCTTGAACCCACATGCTCGCCATTTTGAGTAAATTGTGTTCTTAGTCTGATTTCTACTTTTAATAACTTTGTTACTAAAATATTAAGAAATATTGAGCATGTAAACTTTTTATGATTTAACTATAAAGGAAGATTATAATTTAAATAATAAAACAGCGAATAGTAGTACATTCTTTGTAAAAAGCGCAAAATTTGATATGACAAAATTGTGTATTAGCCATTCAATATTGAAAAACATTTAATCCTCATAACACACTATTGCTAAATTGGAGGCAGCTAATTTCAAATTGATTTGCTTTATGTTAAGTAACTTAGCACTGTATTGATCAATATTTTATCGGGATAAGTTTAACCAGGATTGTGTCATGTCAGTCAAGAATAAAAGTTATTTAGAAAAAAAAAAACTGTTTTATTAAAATTAAAAAAAACACTTATAGTTACAGGAACATAAAAAGTAGTAGCCTCTACATGAGATCGGGTTACAACCTTTTGTTTCTAGCAAATCATCAGTTTTAGCGCGAGCCAAGTCCTTCTTCATCTGATCTCGCAATTTATACGCATGTTCCAAGTGTTCTTTCTCAAGTTACTCTTTTTGTTCACTATTTGCACCCGTTATGCTTGCTTTGAAACAATCACACCGGAAACAGGTATATTTTTGTGGTTTTTTAAACCTTAAATTAAAATCGCTGTAGATGCATTGCTTAAACATCGAAAGACTCACAGAGTTTTCATGTTTTTCTTTGTATAGGTCTTATAGGATTGCCAGATTGAGGTTTGGAGCCAAATAGTTTGATGTGGTGTTATTTCTGCAATAATGAAACATGTACTTAGGTAAACTTTCAATAAACCGTTTTATTTGGTCCAGTTGTTCTTGAAAAATAGCATTCCCCAAATTCATTCCTCTGTTATCATTTACGGGAGCTTGTGATTTGAATTTCTTTAAAGCTCTATCAATCCTTGATTGACTTATGCCCAAAGTCTTCAGAAATGCTTTCTTACAAATTTCTATGCCGGCTAAATAATATCTTCTTGTAAATGCTCTTTTAGAAGCGAGTAGGTAGCTCTTCTTTTTCTTTGCTTCTTTAACACTACCTAGTAATATTGCACATCTAAATTCGTAGGATCCTGAACTCCAAAACCTTTTAAACCCATTCTCATGCTGTTCCACGGTCAAATTTTCAGTGCATTTGCGAGGACAGCTACAATTGAAATTGTTTCCTAAGAATTCTTTAGCGCTTACCTTCTTTCCTTTTGCACTGACATAATCTTTATTTGTATTGGTCTTTACTTTCCGTATATGTCTAATTTGTTCAAGATACTTTCTTTTACGTCCACTTTTAAGCCTTCCTTTCTCTCCTTCATCTCTTTCAGATTCTTCACTGTCTCTTGTTTCGGGTATAAAATCAGGATTTTCTAAATCCGTTCTCTATTTCTCTTTTATCTGTTCCATCATTATCAATAGTTTCTGGTACAATATTATAAAATCCAGTCTTATTTCGTTCTCCTCTATCTGTTATTATATTCTTGATTCACCCGTAGAAATTCAGCAACACATAAGTCTTTATCAGCTACTACATCATGTTCCGATTCTACTGGTTCTTTAGAAGTTTGTGTAGGTGGAAAATAGGCTTCAATTGTCGCTGTTGTTGCAAAGTCTAGGACAATACCAGGTGCTAGGGAATTTTCTGTCTGGTCGATAAACTCTATAACAGCTGGTGAAATAGGTGATGGACCTTCATACTCAATATCAGAAAATAACCCGCTGTATCTGGAACCGTGAAACTTAATTGATTGTTGTAAATCCTGTTCAGATGTATAAATATTCGGAAGTGAAGCATTTCCTAGAGATGATTCCAAAACCTCATTGTTAGGTCTTACATCTGCACCAGAAGACCTAATAGTATCGCTTTCGTTCTGTGAGTAACTTGAAACCTCTGAGGAGAATGTCTCCTTAGACGGCAGTGAAATTTCATGAAGATTTTCCTTTGGTTTCACGAGATCCACAAGCATGTGGCCTCGTGATTTTGGCAGCGGCATCCTAGAATAATGTAAATTATTAAAAAAGATTCGAGATTTGGAGTAATAAAATATTAATTAATTTTACAATAATTATAATTAATTTTATAATATTGCCTACTTATTAGTAATTTTAATCAGAGTGAACAACTTTTTTTTTAATTTCTTAGTTTTGACATTTTACAAAAACATGTCAAAGCATATAAAAGCTAATTGAATGTAAAACTTAAAACTTGGAAACTTTAATTTACATTATGCAATAAAGAGTTAAACTGCAGAACTCAATTACAAGCACTAGTAATTTGCCAACTTAGTGTTTTGCAATAACATGTCAAACGAATTATTTAAGTTTACCGTTAAATTTAAAAGAAACGAATAGAAACTTATAATATTTTTAATTTTCCAGGTAAATTAAACATATTTGCTTCAATTACAATATTCATTACTATGTTACAAAGTATTTTTTAATAATTTTACCGGTAAAATAACCTCAAAAGGATTTTCTGACTAAAACCTATGAAATACGAATATTTGGACTCACCTTCAGTAAAACACACACTCTTTTTACCTTTTTATCAAAGTTGCATTAACTCACTACTCATAACAATAACAAGATTATTTTATTACATTATTTTAACCGATCTCTGTTGTTGTTGACAATCTGGAATTGACGGATTCAGTTTAGCAATAATGTGTTAATCCTCATAACCTCTTATTACTTTAGATAAATGTCGCTGTCTTACGATGAAATTGATGTTAAGGAACATAGTGTACTATTGTCAAATGTAATATGCGAGTTTGTAGTTTTATTTCAAGCGTTTTTTCAATATTTTTGGGAGTAAAATAGTTTAAATCCGATAACACTATTGAAAAACGTACTAAATCACCTATAGGAGTGGTTGGCAACAAAATCTCAATTTTTGTCATTTTGTGGGTTGACGCAGTATTGCTTAACAGCGTCCGTTTATCCTCAGCAGAGCTATGATCAGCTGTTTTTACATTTTAGGACATATTTGGGGTCACGAATTAGAAGCACCATTTTCTGAATTCGTAATTAAATTATAGACGAAGAATTTTTGACAAATGTAAAATAATTATTATTTGACATAGAAATAATAATTATCGATTTTTTTAATTTTAACACTTTCTTTAAAACAGTCATCAATGATACTTTAAGTAGCCTGCGTATTAATACCCCTTTTCCGACTAACCTTGTATATGCCAAGAGGTTGAGCAGCAACATATTTTCTCCAGTACTTTAAAAACAACGTGCTAAACCTTTGCCGAGCAGTCTGGTTATGGCAGAATTCTCTCATAATCGTTCAAAACAGCTGGTGAATGGAAACATATTCGACAGTGAACAAACATGGATTGGTAATAATAAAAACTCTCTCTCTCTCTCTTCTGCGTCGGCACGAGCTATACGAGAATAACTTCTACCTTTTTAATAAAACCGACTACTGAAAAATCTCGCTCAAAAAGTATGAAACAAGAAAATATTATCATCTGAAATTGTTACGTGCAAAGTATTCAATACTTAACATCTATTAAATAAACAAGTTACACGTAATTATCATCATCATCATCATTCAGCTGAAAGACGCCCACTGCTGGACATAGGCCTTCCCCAAAAGGAGGGAGGGGTTGCCGTAATCGCCACGCTTGGCAGTCGGGTTGGCGATCGCAGTGTGGTTGTTAAAGTACTCAGAAAACGCTGCTGGCTGCTGCCCATCTTCTAGAGAATCCCTTAATCGCCTTTTACGACACCCACGGGAAGAGATGGGGTAGTGCTATTCTTTAAGTCCGGCACTACACCAGACGAGACGTAATAAATACTCCTCATCAAAAAAAACGAAACACTACAGTTTTTTTTTCTGACGACAATTACTAATCAAAAAATACGATTAATTCCTTATAGAAAAAAAAATGTGTTTCGATTTCTTCATGAGAAGTGTATTTTATTGTGTTTAATACACATTCATAGTGATGTTCAGAGGATAGCCGTGGTCCGTGGTCGTATGCCATCTACCCGAACAAAACAATACATTTTAACAGTAGTAAGCGATCATAAGCTTTAGGGCAAAGTAAAAAAATAAAGGCGCTAATCTGACCAACAGACTTTGAGCATTCGGTTGCCACTTTTTGTACTGCGTTGACCGCTCTTCATATCCAAGGGACTCATAATAGGGATTTCTAATAAAAGCCGTTTATTTAATAAGGGTTTCATGCGGCTTCAAAATTAGTAATACCAACTCAGCTACAAATAAATGTTTTTAAACTTTCGCAATTTGTACACATTATAAAAATACTGATTCGGGTGTATTGAAAAAAAGGCACTTGGTGCCTTTTAAAATATTCTACGCGATTAGACTCGAATCAATATTTTTATAATTCAGCAAACAAGGCTTCTTAGGCATCTTCTCACATACAAAATTGAATCAGACTACTTACAATAGTTTCTTATTTTAACAACTTTGGAATCTACCTCCACACTCCTACTATTGATAACTACATCACACACCATCAACAATAACATAAACTACTCAGCGTTGGGTCCCCCGCGTCGTATCATTAAGCGACATCTAATCACTAGCTCATGGCGCGTGACTTCGCCTGATAAATGGATTATGTTACATAACGCGCTTACCTTTGTCATTACGTCGACGGCTAGAGCCTTATCTAGGATATTAATAGTTGGGCTATTCCCTATAGGTACTAATTTAGAACAATAAGGCTGATTAAAATGGATTTTAACACAAGGTAAGGTTTTCCACACAAAAAGCTAAATTAAGATGACTTGTTTGTGAGACGTGAATTTTTCTTCGTGTTATTAAAATAAATTCTGTAGAAGAAAATATTTCAAGATGAGAAGAGAAGTGTGAGACAGAGGAGAATGGTGCAAGCATGACAGGCCTTAAAAAGTAGGATGGTTACAGACCGAAAGAAGAAAAAAAAACACATAATTACATGAGCAACAGAAAACATGCATCTGCCAGAACCAGAACATGCCATATTAAATAATATTATTGTAATAGCTTTTACAGTTGCCATTTGGGCACGTATGGACCCATTGCTTAGTGTAGGTATCAATGTGATCAAATTATTATAATAGTACTAGCGATAGGTGTAAAGTACGGTAGATAAAGCAATTTTAGCAAGCATCTGGGCATTGAACCTTTTCAGAAAAATATAACTGCGCATATATTTTCCGTACATCATCATCTGCCTAGCCTTTTCCCAACTATGTTGGGGTCGGCTTCCAGTCGAACCGGATGCAGCTGAATATCAGTATTTTACATGGAGCGACTGCCTATCAGACCTCCACAACCCAGTAACTGGGTAATACGATACTCTTGGTAAGACTGGTTGTCAGACTTTCTGGCTTCTGACCAACAGTAACGACTGTCAAAGATCTACAAATGACAGCCGGGACTAACGGCTTTACGTGCTTTCCGAGGCACGAAGGAAACTCGCTATGGTAAATGGTCACCCATCCACAGACCAACTTCGGCAAGCGTGGCTTAACCCGGAAGATCGGTCTATGCGGCTGTAATTATTTAGCCACGAGCTCTTCATATTTTCATATTCTCCGTACATTGCATAAAAATGTGTTAAAACACTTTTATGCCCAAAAATGTTTTAACCATGTTTTCATTAAAGTAAGATTACATACTATCATTTAAAGTTTATGGATGCATAAAATGGGGTTGATATGCTTATTTTGCTCTTTGACGCAGTAAAATCTTCGCGGATTAAAATTATGTGACTTTTACGAGTTCCTTATTTCACCTTTGCGGATGGCGCTATGAAAATTTTATTCTAGCCTATATCATCAGGAAATTTGGTTCTAAGATTCATTTTTATATTTTTGCTCCAGTTTATCCGGGATATAAGGTGGAATTTTGGATGTTTATGTGTATTTATGCTATCCATTGAAAGAAGTGAAGTGTAGCAGTCGTGTGTCACGCATGTTAATACCATCGTAATCAACTCTTGGTTGACTTTTATAGCTTGAACAAAGGCTTTTAAGATAGCTACTATAGCTAAAAAAAACCCGATTCTTAGGTGCATTTGTGGTCGTAAATCACACATGCGGAAACATGGGTGTTTGTACATGAAAATTGTGAGCGAAACTCACTGCGCTACTTAGTCAAAATTATGTGTTTACATTTACTTTACGTTACATGACATCGCCTTGCTTACCTGATACAAACTGAACTCGGAGTGGGATCAATAGGTACAAAGTTAGAGAGTTCAATACTCAAAGTTACGCTTAGCGGAAATATGACGTCTCGCTTCAGTACAGATTTACTAAGCTAGCCAAACAACGCTCATCCCTGTATAAGTATAAAATTGTTAGTAAGTTTTTGTGTTTGTTTTCCAAACAGTAATTCAATTAATGTGTATAATGTGGGTACCGGCAGAGAATTGAAAACCCCGTCTCTACCAGTGGGTGTCATAAAATATAGGGATTACCTCATCAGTATGAACAGCAGCATCCTCCTGTCTTCTAAGTACAACAAACTGCGATCACAAATCACCAATCCGTTTGCCAAACGTGGCAATTTTTATCTTTGACGGTTTAATGCATAGCGGTCTTTGATATGCTCATTTTCAGTAGTGAATATTTTTTCGTCTTTGTTTATGGGCAGATAATACACAACATGACTGGTTACTTGCTTTACATCCGAATACCATCAACGGCATCAACTCTGCTCATCATTCTGTACAACTTTTACTATGGGACAAAAACTAAATTCGTGAAAAAAATAATTTTCCACACAATATTATCATTTATGTTTAACAAAATGTACGGAACAGCTGTTTTTTTTCACGAATTATTTTTTCTTACAAGAAAATTTGTATGGAATATAATATAAAAACAAATATAAGCAGAGTTTATGGTTTTCGGATACAAAGCGATAAATCTGTCATGGTGTAGGTATAGTATATTTATACTGAATTCGGTTAGTGCGTATACACGTAGAAAGCGGGTTGCCGGCGCCGATCCGCGTCCGCGCAGTTAGTCGGTGCAGGTAGTCTCTATACTGTGTGGCGAACCAGCGCCGACAAGCTCCGAACTTCGCCGACAAGTTCCAACCTGCTCCGATCAGTGCTGGTAAGCCGTCATTTGTTGCTGTATTTGCGCGAATTTGTATTTCGAACAAGGCGTATTTTTGTTGAAAAATGCCAGCTCCTGCTTCTACCCGCTTCCATAGCGGTTACCTGCACGGAGCAGAACCGATAAGCGCTGGTAGGTCGGCGCTGGTTACCTGCTTCCTTTATGTATGCGCCCATACTGAGATTGCAGAGCACTTGTCCGCAGTCTGTAGCGAACTAATTAAGTCAACGTTGTACATTACAAAATAAACTTTAAAAGTCCCTGTAAAAACTAAGCCAGACTCTTGAATAACACAGGAAACCTGCACTTTAAGCCCACTGTTTCTTTAAGCTACACATTATTCAGAGGGCTTATTTGCCACACGTCCTCACCTCGCTGGCTAATTGCCGGGGCACGTAACCGGATTTAAGTTACAATCTGGTTACCTAACGTTTAACGAATTCAGACTGAGTTAGTTAGTCCCGTACGTGAACAAGAGCTTTGCGAAATCCATTGTTGCAAATTAAATGAACGGTTTTAAGTATCTTTAGTGTAGGTGAAGTGGCTATCGAATTCAAAGTTTCTAAGGGGATGCTACTTATATCAGGAGTTGTGTTTAATAAAGACCTAACTTAAGCAATTAATGATACTTAATTGAGGATGTTAGGAACAAAAGGTGTCAATTGAACTTTTCATTTTTGTTCAGAAATTGGGATTTTTTTTACGAGTAAGCCTGTTTGCCTTGTAGGTATATGAAACTTTTCATCAATGTGTGACTTTTAGATCCAAATCTATTCAGAAATTGACAAAATCCAAGGCTTTGGGTCCAATGACAAAAAAAAAGACCCTTCGTGCCAAAAGTGTAAATTGCACTTTTTGATCCTGAGCTCCTCAATTTATATAACATATATAAATTACATCACGCCTGTATTCACCGAAAGACTGGGCAGAAGTGTACACCCTCATTTCGCCGTTATGTTTAAGTCTCATGTATTTAGGGGGCGAGCCTATTGCCGTCAACCAGGAACACAAATCCAGACTCCGGGCTGCTACTGAGAAACACACAGAAAACCCCAATTACACTTTCAGGGACTCAGTAGTCGCGCTTCCGACTACTAAATCGAAGATAATATCATGACAACCAAATTAACATTAATGGTTAAGTGTAGGTACGTAATTAAACGATTTAGTCGATAATTCGTATTTATTGAGCCATTCATCTCGCGTTTGCCAAAAATCCGGCAACTTCCGATCTCGACAAATCCTTTCCACCAAGACAAATATAGGAAAAATCCAAAAAAGCATTTAGCTCCAACGTAAACTGACGGTCGACTGGACGTGTGCCAACTAGCAGTTTCTGTTCGATTCTTGACTCTCGACGTTCATAAAACGTCGAACGAATGCACCATCGCACTCTTCACGCCGGTGCGAATAAAAACACCCACTAAACTGCCATAAAGACAATCTTTGTCAGAAACAAAGTGGAGATATTCTTTTTGAACGACGTGGTCGGCAATGTCATGGAAGTTTTCATAAAAATGCAAATTCAACCGCAACGTATTGCCGCCAGTCTGCGTCGGCACTCAGGACTCCTTCATTAAATGTAAATTCTTTATCACGCTCTTTTGACTCGTTCACTGTTAGTTATTAAAGCATACAACAGTGCCATCAAGCCGACATCCGACATTTTTTTCAATAGAATTTGAACTTTATTTTCTTTCCGCTAGATTTCAGTTTTTCTTGGTAGCTTGTCGGATTATTACGCACGCAAAAATGTACTTACTATTCATTTTATTTGTCACATCCGCAGCATTTTAATTATAACAATACTAGTGTTGTGCCTTTACATAAAACTTAATATTAAAAAATATTGCGTCCAATTTAAATAACTTTGCAGTAAAAAAACTAATGAAAATTGTGTCGGATTTGAGGCCTTACTTTATTATTTAGCTTATTAAACTTCTTGTAGCGAATCTTATTAATATCTGTTTGTAGTAATAAGTTACCAAAATTCCTTCTAGATTTGCCAAAGGATTTTTTGTTAGATTTAGTTCAATCCAGGAAACAGGCAACAGGCAACCCCTATACATCAGATGGAGTCCCATATAATAATATTCTCCATACATCACTTTCTTACCCTTTGAGTCTATATGCGTGTCAGTCGTATTATACTTTTTTCAAAAGACCGTATCAATAAATCGAAGTAGTCATGCAATATCCCATCTCGGACGTCATAAAACTTCACATTTCAAGCGCATCTGCATCAAAATTCCATTCGGCACCCACCGTCATATTTTATCCCTTTTTATCACAACCGCTTGCATAAGTACGACTAGTATTCTTTTTCAATGACAAAGATTCGCTTTCTGAATAGCAAAAGCGGTGAATCTCACTTTTTCAAGAGGCAAGGGTCGTTTCGTTTATCGATCTCGTATCGCGAACGCGGTTGGAATCCCAATCGAGTTTTCGATGAAATTTCTGAGACGAAGGTCTTTTTCCTTGTATATATTTTTTCGTTGCAGCACTTGGAATGTAAACGTTTTGATCAGACATGTTTATCTGTTGTTTGACTATTTATGGGAGAGATTATAGTTTTGGTTGTGAATAGTGATGTAGAATGTGTGCAATGTGCGTATTGTTCATAAATAACGCGTTTGAGATCAATGTAGCGCTGAATAGTTCAACGGACCGTTAGTATTTTGGATTATTTTTTGTATACATGTGCGCGAAACAATTTTTTATTTATTTTTATTTGAAAACGTTGCTCCTCTTTCTGATTTCTCCTGTATCGTGGGTGCGTTTAGAGACACAAATGTTCACATGCACAAACACCCAAATCCGGAACAACTAACTGCAGGTCATACATATTATACGAACACACGACCCGTAACACAGAAAGCCAATAGCTTAGTCACTGCGCCAAACTTGTCTTCAATTTTAAATTGAGACATTAATGAACATTATAGGTGACTTTCGTGAGACACATTCATATTTATGGTTAGTTACGGTTTACTCACGTGCATTTTTCGGGATTGGGCGAGTCGAACTCGACAACCTCGCCGCGTGATCAGCTCATGATTAAGGACTCCGTTTGGGTACGAAACTAGTCGGGCAATCCCGAAAAATGCACGTGAGTAAACCGTAACTAATCATAAATATTATAGGTGACGTTCGTTCAATGCAGTTGTAAGTAAAAGGGGGTAGTAATTACCAGTTTTCAATATCGTTCTCACGACAAATTATAATTGATTGTAAGAATTCTTATCTCTGTGGTGTCTGTAAGCCAACATTGACTAATATCTAAAGAAAACACTGAGTAATAATTCTCGGTGTGTCTCAGGGAATGCTAAATGGCTTGGAGCCCGTAACGAACTTAATCAGAAGAAAATAGAAAGAACAGGAATAAAGGAAGTAGGACCTATTTTTCAAAAGAAAAACTACGGCTATGAATATAGGCAGACATGGCGTTGTTTTCTTTGTAGGAAGAAGCCTAGCTGTGACCAATGTTGTTATACTAGGTTGAAAACTGCTCTTAATGTAAAATAATTTTACGAGGGTGTGACCGACGGACATGACGAAACTATAAGACCCATTACGCACTGTCGACTGATCGCCGGAGACTTGGTCGACGGCGACTGTGACTTTCTATAGTTTAAATAGGTGTTTACGCACTTGGTCGCCGGTCGCCCGAGCGACTGTGCTTATGTTTTGGTCGCCGAGAGACCAAGCCTCCGGCGACCAGTCGACACTGCGTAATGGCTCTAAGGGTTCATAGTTTGACTACGGGATCTTAAGAAATTAAAAGAAACAGTTCGGATATACCCACAGTTGTTTTGATGTATTCTCCGATTGGACTAATCTTGGATCTGCATGATCTAATTCCCCCCTGCCCTTTTTCTATCGGACGACCAGAAGCACGAAAAAGCGCCATCGGTTCATGGTTGATATACCAAAAACCCGAACGAAGCGCTTTGATTCCACTTTCATTGTGAAAACCGCCAAACAGTGGAATGCGCTGCCCGAGTGGGTGTTCCCCGACAGCTACAATTTGGGTGTCTTCAAGTCACGAGTGAATCGGTTTCTTCTAGGCAAGCGTGCTCCATTGTAGACCGCATCATCGCTTAACATCAGGCGAGATGGCGGTCAAACGCAGGCCTAGAATCAAATATTTTAAAAAAAAATGGACTATTAAGTTCGTTTCAAAAAACTAATCATTTTTAGTAGTCATTTCTCGTAATTTTTATGAATCATGTTCTTTATAATGTTTTTTTGAAAGTTTTTAGTGGTTGTAAGTGAAATGTAACAAATGGACAGTAATCAGACATTTCGTTTTGAATATAATAACGTTTGTTTTTTTTAAGGTTTTTTTACTATTGACATCATTAAAGTTAATGATTTCAATAGTAAAAATAACAGCCCATGACGACTGGCTGTTGTACGTTTATTACTTTATTATCTCCTTTCTTCATTTAACATCTTATTCGTTACATTTTTAAAGACATATAGAAAAAAAAGATTAATTGAAAAATATAATATAGGGGTCCACCAGCATCGGAAACAGGGTCCAAGCTACTGGTAGTTAGGGCTTCAGAGACAGAAACCTCCTCAGAATACGCGTTGTGACGAGGAGGACTGTTTTCTGTATCAGGCTCTTGATCCAGCTGCCAAACGAGAGCCCCATGAGGTATTGGTCGAGACTCTTGACCATTAAGCCACTGACCGTTACGACTATCGGCACAATGGTTGCCGAAGGAGTACTGCCTTCTGTATCAAGCCCTTGATCCAGCCGCCCAACGAGAGCCTCATGAGGTATTGATCGAGGCTCTTGGCTATTAGGCCATTCGCCATACGACTATCGGAACAATGACTGCTGAGTCCACATCCCACATGCCGACAACCTCGTGTGCTAGATCAAGATATTTGATTAGTTTATCTTTTTCATTATTAGCTTATTTATTATTAATTGCATCGTTGTTTTTAACTAAGGGTACGACTGTAATATCTTCATTATATCGTTACAAAACTACTATTCCTAAGTACTAAATTATTCTGTAACATTTATTCTATGAAATAGTTTCATGCGTCGTGTGTGCGACAATATTTTCAAAGCGTTCATACACGAATGCCAGCAAATAAAACTGCATTGAAATGTTTTAACTGAAACTTGAAACCGGGAGCCAGTGTGTACTTTCGTTTAGTACTCTTGAGTTTAAGAAATATAGAACAAGTTGCTTTTACAAGATTGTTGTTGTTGAGCCACTGAAGCACTGGTATAAAGGCATTTTGTGTTGACAAAGGGAGAAAATTGTCTTCTATTAGGTATATTGTATTTACTGAGAGTGGTTCTTCAAGGTGTAATAAGATTAGTTATGTTCACGTCATTCAAAGCTTAACCTTTGATTGTTCATCATCGAATCGGCAGAAAACCTAGGCACTCGTTAATCTGAAAACTGCATACATTTTTTTTTTGTGGCCTTAACCTGTAATAGGATTTTTCCTGTATCGTGGGTGCGTTTGCAGACACAAATCTTTAGGTACATACACAAACGCCCAGACCTGGAACAACTATCTGTAGGCAATACAAATATTTGTTCCCGGCGGGAATCGAACCCACGAGCCGTAGCGCACAAGCCAATCGCTCAGCCACTGCACTAAACGTGTCGTCAAATTTTAATTTCAGATTAACCATTTCCACATAGCGACTTATGTATTAACAATTCGATTTCTCCACAACTATTAATATTGTTGTATTGTCAAAACCAAAGCCATAGCGATTACGAGTGTTTTGCGCAATTAGAATGTTGGTTACAAAATATCTTAGTGGGATCTTGAATGCAGTGTTTATAATTATGGTTTTAATGTATATCCGTCGTTATTTTGATAAATTCATGACTTTTCGAGATCTTTAACCTGTGTAGTACTGTAATTATAGACACCGCAGATAAACAATGGCGGCCGTACCGTTTTCGGTACACTTGGGCGAACAGTATTAAATTATTAATTGTGCATAAGATTTCCATTAAGACTGCCTTGTTGGTCTAGTGGTAGCATGCGCGACTGCCTAGCGTGAGGTCTTGAGTTCGAGCCCCAGATCGGGCCGTGTTTTTTTTCCGTGTGGAATTTCTCAGTAGCAGCCCGGTGTCTGGATTTGTGCCCGGTTGATGGCAGTAGGCTCTCCCTCTATTACGTTGGACTTAAACATAACGGCGAAATTACGGTGTAGTATACACCTCTGCCCAACCCTTCGGGGAGTACAAGCGTGATGTTTTATGTTCAGGTTTCCATTACGGAAAATCAATATGTTAGTACCTCTACACTCTACACACTAAAGTAAGATATCTATAGGATAGGAGTTTCTCTGACAAATACAATTATCAGAAACGGTCACGTTTCGATAAACTTGCAGAGATAAATCCTTGTAATTTCACAATTCACCTGTCGTTTACCGTTCACATCTATGTCTGGTTTCACGTTACTGGAGTGTCTGTTTGATGTCTTACACGAAGTTAGACTGTGTTCTGATAGAAGTGTGAAGTCTTACTCATAAGAGCACTGTGTCTATAGTAGGAAAGCAGCCGAATAGCTGTGATAATTTGTAGATACAGAATCAATGGAATGGAATTCTCTCCTTCGATATTTCCCGTATCATAATTTGTTCCACTGACGATGCGTTTTTATTAAAACCCGCAATATTAGGTTAGGGCTCATTCACACGGCTTCCGTTATTGACGATTCGTGATAAAACACGATACGTCATGACGGATGGACGTTCACATTGCATACGGAATCGTGTTTTATCACGATTCGGCAAAATATCCGAATTGATTTTCTCATTCGTTTCGTGATTCTTAGTTTTGGATGAACTATAGAACACGATGGATCTGTGCAATCGTGAAAAAAGACGATTCGTCAAAAAAAGCGAATCGTCTTCGTGTGAATGAGCACTTAGATTATCAAAACGCTAACTTCTATGGAACGAGCGCTTGCAAAAAGGATATTATGTTTAACTTACAGGTCAAAGTAAATCCAAATATTGACAACGACGCAAAAGAATATAACGCACTAGAGGTCGCCCGCAGCTTTGCCCGCGTGAATGTCGTTTATCGCGTAGATATTTCGCGGTATTGGAGATAAAAGTGGCCTATGTCCTTCTTCGGGTTCCAGACTATCTCTGTACCAAGTTTCATTAAAATCGGTTCAGCGGTTTAAGCGTGAAAGAGTAACAGACAGAGTTACTTTCCCATTTATAATATTAGTAGGGATTGTTGCCACATATATGGCAAAAATAAAATTAGTAATAACGCTACAGTCACGAGCTTTGAGAAGTCGCCAAACTAAGGCGTATCCAGCGTCGACTATTTCTGGGAAAAATCATAACTAAATTGTAGGCGTCATGAATCTACTATTAATACATAGCCGCAAGCCATGCTGCTCCAATTTGTTCCAATTCCGAAGTTTAAACAAAGTTTGTGCTAAACTTTGCATGATTCCAGTGATTAAATCGATTTCGGATTGCCGGTGAAATTCCAAAACTGCCGATTCGTCGTTAGAAGTAAACGGCTCACCGAAGTTTTGGCACGTAAAATTTTAAATCCGAACATTATTCGGTTTGGTGCTAACTTTATTTTGGTTTTAATTCTAGAAGTTTTGTGTAGTTTTAATATTTTTTGCGTTTCGTTCCGTGTCGTTGAAATAGTTGAGGAATGGTTTTTGATTTAAGAAAGTTTTTTGAGTACGACTTGCGCATTGCCCACATCATCTGGCTTATTTTCACGATAGCCAAGTCGTACACTTATATGTAGATTAGCTGATGGATGTCTCGACGCTGAGGAATGGCTAAAATATTAAGCCTAAATCCAAATATGCATATTCTGTGCCGCGAGTAATCTGATTCAGACCTCGATTAGAACACAAAGCAATCGTAACAGATATTGCCGTAATTTCCAACTTTGATGGCATATTGGTAATCCAAAATGCTCGTTGTTCTCTTGATAGAGCACCTTAGGCGCCTCTAAAACGCTCATATAAAGCGAGGAATTGTTGTACTCTTTACTAAAATTTACTTAATATTGAGCCGGATTGCATTGGTTATCTATTATACCCATATTTCCGGCGATTGATCAGTCAGTCTAAATATAATAATATAAGGTCTTATTTTAATAATCCACGATATTTTGTATAGTGTCTTTGTAAATGCTAAAGACGAAGTACGTATCACAAAAAAATAATCTGATGATATAATTTTCTTTTCTGTTAATAAATTATTTATGAATAAATGAACTAATTTAATACAATATAATAACATCCATGCACGCTACCTACCAATGAGAGCATGGCCATTTTTTTGTTAGATGCACGGATCTCATTACAACTTAGAGAACCCGTTAATAATGAAATGATTAATTTACCAAAAAAAATATGACAGAAAATACCTCATTTCATTTTTAGTGACACCAGCATACTCTCCAGCATTCAATATGGTGCTTTGCAAAATATCGTGGATTATTAAAGCAAGACCTTAGGTATATCGGGTGTAAAAAGACCCTTAACGATAACGAAAACCACATATTCTACCCATCATTGGGATCATTTTTTTCTACCAGACCATACCTGGGAAATCATTGATTCCGGAGATATTGAAGGTCATAGTCAACATTTTTTTTTTTTAGTTTTTCCGGAAACATATTCTAAGTGATAATACTAAACTTTCTTCCAAACAAACATTATCAAAATTTTCAATTTTTCCTAACAATTTACGCATTTGAAGTTACAAAAATGCAATGAATATCAAACGCACACAACCGCCTTGGCTCAGCTGTGTAGCCGCTGCGCGACCCATACAGGCACATTCGGTTACGTGCATTACATTACGCGCTACAAAAAAACAGAGTTTTTTTATGCCTAAAAATAAAAATCGTTTCCCAGCAATTATTTTTGGTCAATGTTATTTAGTTTGATGTACAGAGTGCGTAGGTTTCGGCTATGTGATGGGTCTTTTTACACCCTGTATAACTATTCAAATAACTGAGGTCCAGTAAAGACATCTAGAAACTTACATAATAAAGTCAACAAAGTACAACAGGGGACTAATCTAATTTAAGTATCTATCCAGCATCACACCTTGCATTGACCGTCGGTCTCAATTCCAACAACAGAATTGGATCTGGACTGAACTTGGACTCCAACAGTTTCACTAATAAAAGACGAGTCGGCAAAGTTAGCCGAGAGAATTTGTGATAACGTTCTATTCAGTCAAGTTTGTCTGCTGCAAACTCCAAGAAACTGTGAATCTAATACTTTGTTCAATCACGATATTTTTCAACTCCCCAAATTCCATTAAAGCCTTTCTTTTTATTGTTTTAAGATGCAGTTCTTCGACACCGCAATGGATAACTAAGTTAGGATTCAATATTTTTATCTGTTTGTGTCGTAGTACTTACCTAAGCCTTGAGACTTCTAGACTAAAACATTGGAGGTTTTTATGAGCCCCAAATTTGCTTACATCAAAATGTTTTATTTGGTTATAAAGTAGCTCTGTTGCTCAACAATTTATTTCTTAGACACCGTAAAAAGGGTAAGTGTTTAGATAGGAGGGCAAAAAATTGTACAAGATATAAAATAGATAATTTATTTTTATTTTTATGAATTTTATCTTATGGTTCTTTATGTTCTCTTTTGAATAAATTGAGCAATTACGTACATCTACAAGGTACTTAGTGTAGGTATCTAGAATTTCACAAAAATAACTTCAATCTTAATCTCTTTTATTCGTTCTGTTTTTCAATTACCAGTCGTTTCGTTTATTTGCTATCTTACAGCTTACAATAGTATATTGAAATTTGTTTTTTCTGGTAAGTAAAGGCACAAAGGTGTCCAATAAATACTTTAACTTTTAGTATTTAGAGGGAAACATTTCGTGGTACTACTTCTACATTTTTTACGATAATTTCACGTGTATCTGTGCGTCAAGCTATTCTACAATGTGTCCGGTCATGGACTAGCGATATTCTAGGTACTTTTATAACAACTATTCTAGTACTCAAATACACTATACACTAGGGTCCAATTCACTTCCATTTTTTTGTTGAGATACGTGTACACAAAAAAAGTAATATCTCTCAAAGTTTTGGTCCTACTGCGATAAAAGTAGGCTTATTCGGATGGCAACAATATTGTCTATCGTTTACATTACGATACAATGGGTTCACATGTTCATAACTTTAAGATAAAGAATATCTCAACAAAAAAGAAAAATGCCTGCCAAATAGCGGGGAAGTGGATTGGACCCTAGTGTGTAGGTGTTTGTGTACTAGAATAGTTGTTATATAAGTACCCAGAATATCACTAGTCCATAACCGGACACATTGTATATTTATAGTCTTTATCCCTTCATTGTCCAACCACAAACTGAAACTGCATCCCATTAAAACCGAACAGTTAGTCGAGCTAAATTGTTTGTCACAACATTAATTCACAGTAATCCAACTAATCGTATTCGTAATGCAGTCAAACGGACATATGTCGAATGTCGGCATCGTGTCGGTCGAAAATTTAGTTATCTAGGAGGGAATCCCAAGAGTCACACGTGAGACTTCTACACCAAGCGCAAACGAACTTATTGTGGGGGTATCACCCGTACTATTGAGTTTTCGGATTTTTTAATTTCGTTTGGGAAAGTTTTGTGCTTGGTTTAAGAGTTTCTTAGTTATCGTGCCTTAATTTAAAGAGACGATGTGTGTTTTTACTATTTAGTTTTTCTGCAGAGAGTCAATTGTTTTATTTTCTTCCTCGCTTTTTGCTCTCATGCGCTATAGCTTCCTTCACGATTACTCTTTATTTTATTGTATTAGGAATGTCGTCGCCAAGCTAGGCTAAAGGGTATGTTACCGAGATTTTGTCCGGACACTTTTCAGAAAGTAACAGACAGAAATGTGTAGAAAAATAAGCACAAGTATTCTGTCGAGCAGTGAGACAATTTAGGGTTAGATAAGTGAAGTTTTACGATTTTTTCAGAATCTTTGCATCCAGGAACATAGATTTCATCATATGTGGAGTGATTGCAATTACTTTATATGTCATCGGCGATAAAGTATCTACAGCCAAACTACCAACCCATGCACCATAGACTGTAAATATAAACCATAGATTGTTTTTTTTTATTTTTTTCTGTTATTTTTTTTTATGTTCGGGTTACCAGGTTATTATATGTTTTTGTTTATAGTAATGAGTATTTAATTTTAAGAAATATTGTATTTTTAATTTTTCAATATGCGTGTGCGTCCGCTTGGGCGAAAAAATAAATACTTTTACTTTCTTTCTTACGGGATTCCAGAAGTTTCATTAGCACGATTCAAATTTTGGGCTGCTTTAGAGAATTTCCTAACAGTATCGAATCCAGGAATGACAACCGCCGTTATGGTTCCAGCTCAATGAAGAATTATCACTTATAAAATTATTTGCTTGTTATAGCAGTGGAACCAGGGACTAGGGTTTCATGTCACGTGTGCCGGTTTACAATTCACTTATCTCGGAGTGAGATCCCAAGAGTAGTACGTGAGACTTTTGCACTAAGTGCAAACGAAGTTATTGTGGATCAAATTGAGCAGATGATTTCTGCTATATTTTTTTTATCTTCTGAGTTTATTGAATGATTTTTGTGTGGAAATTCTGACCTTAGTCAGAATTTCCAAGTTAAGTATAGTAGGAACTTTTTCAGCTTTACTTAGTAATACGTTTACATGTTTTGATAAAAGACGATCTAACACTTGAGCTAAGTTCAGCAGCTGATCTCACGTTTCGACCTATTCAGCTGCCATGAGACGCCAAGCGTGAAATTACGTGCGACGTAATTTACGCGATGCGGAATGGACTTCGATTCGATTCAGCGTGTCAAGATTTGCCGAAGGATTTGGTCGCCGAGCTATTGGTCGCATAATTTTATACAAAACGCATGGAATATCACATTGCTCCAAAGTTCGGCTTCTCGGCATGACGCAACGTAATTTCAGCCTGGTTTATTGCATGTAATTTAAAAAGCATTGCAGGCGTACACACTCCAAACTTCGGTCGCGTAATATCGGCATAGTTATGTCGCTACAGTCATGCATTTAATATTATCACCACATACTCACTCATAGTCACTCATTATCTGTTAATCACTCAAAAAGGAAAGTAGTGAATTTGGCTGAGTAAAATTGGATGGTGACCCAGTCCCCTCGCTGCTGCCTTCCCTAGTGCTTATCTTAATGAAATGCATAAAAGTTCATAAAAAACTCCTTATTTTTTAAATGTTTAATCTCACATATTTCATTAGATACAGTAACTACTAAGTTTTATACTAAGGTAAACAAAGTAGCACAATCTCGAAATTAGCTAGACATGGAGCACTTAAAAAAATATTATTCACAAAGAAATTACATTCCCCAAGGAATATTACGTTGGCTCGTTTCTTTTTATACCGAGGTAAGTTGGCTGCAACATTAGTTTGCAGAGTTAGCTGGTTTCCTTCGTCCAAAAGTGGGTAATATTTTCCGAAGATAAATTTTAAATGCTCCAGGTTTTACACACTTAGTTTGTTAGATTATAGCGTCGTTACCGAATTTATGGCGTCCGTGTGTTGTTATATTTAATGACCTTTTGTTTCTTTGTTACATTTTGTTACATTGTCCCAGATAAGGTTTATTTGAAATCTAGGAAATAGGTATTCTGGACTTTAGTGTTCTGTTCGCAGTAAAGATGCAATTAAACGCACTTGACTACCAAAGTCGAGTGTTTTCCATTTGCAACATTTGTACTACTACAACAAAATAAACGCACTTAGCTGACTCTTAGAATAATACTTACGTTAAGTTTAAAATTTGTAACCGTTATTAAGAAAACTCAACGAAATATTCACCAAAATTTAAGCTGATATTAAACAAATTCACGGGCTATACACCGATTTGCACCAAATTCATTATTACGAAAAAATCGAATCGACGCAGAACACATTCGCGTGTGGCCAGTTACGGTCTGATAGAAAAATCCAAATATTCGGCAGGGCCGTACCCTAAAATTAAAATACAGCATACATCAGATGTAATGGCCATAATCGCATGAATCGTATGAATGAACTCTGCAAACGAACAGACACAGAGGCTATATTGTGAGCGGGTAGCTACACAACTTCGGCCATAGTGTCCCAAAGTATACACAGGCAATATGAAAAAATCATAACTATCGGAGAGGTCGAGGAAATGTCTCCGCAAACACTATTTAAACTGAAGATTACTTACCTGCGTCTATAGACAAATGGCAATCGACGATCGCCAGAGAATAGATACGCCAATTAAATGTAGGGAAATGACATAACAGATCGCTTGACCAGTCAAAAGCTGATGTCAATCCAGTAGATCTCATTGTTGTTTCTATTCTCTAGCGATCGTCTTTTGCCAGTTGTCTACAGACGCTGGAGTTATACTATTGGGAATCGAAAAATACCGTAAAATTAAGGAATGACGCAAGAAAACGCTCCTTCTTCTCTCGTATTACCACAAGCTATATGAGAAATAGCTCATGCTGTGGTGAAAAGATTAACTAGTCAGCAAGGTTGCTAGCGGGGCTAACTGCAGGACACCAGGGTACGCCGGACGTACTTAAGTATCATCACTCGTAAAGGCCTTTTCATGCACCCTAAAGAAGACGCTAGAAACGCCATTACAAGAGACAACCTTGCGAGAGGAATTCCTGCTAGGTATTGTGTTTATGTGAATTTAAGTTTCAAGCGATTTTTCGTCGCTCTCATAGCAACCTCAGCTTCATACATCGCTGGATTTTCCTCTGGTATTTATTTTAACATCAGCTTAAATCCTGACGTACGATTACGACTGCGAGCCACACTGTCCGTAAATATTTGTTAAAAACACGAATAAACAATGTTAATAGATTACTGGATTAGGTCACTGTATCCACTGAATTGCGAGATACTATAGTAATCATTAAGCTGTTTGTACCATGGCTTTAAAGGGAAATATGTTGGCATTCGATTCGATTATTTTGCGTTGGAACAGGACTCGATATCGCTAAAAATCGATTGAAACCGAATTAGGGTTTTTCAATTTCCGATACCGAGTAATCCCATAAAATTTTTGGAGTAATTTTTTTAACACTCTATTTACAAAGTTTGGTCAAATTCAACAGATGACGGACGTTCATTGGCTTTTGTTAGCTAGATGTGTTCACTGCATAAGTGCGTGGCCGTTTTTGATAATGGACTATTTTAAGTAGCATAGGGTGAAGACGATGATGATATTATTTTCCGTACAGGTATTATTAAAAGAAACTTGAAAGTTCTCCAAATGAACTCTTAGAATGCCTCAAAGACAAAACCAAGAAGTAGACAAACCGTTTGGGTATGCTTAATTATATTTAGTTGCGGTTTCGATCGGTGGAAATTATTTATAACAGAAATCATAAGCATTTGACTAAAACAGTTCGTTAAATAATATACGTAAATGAAAATATTATAAATTCTTTAAGTATTTGTCTCATTCATATTTAATTGTTATTTCAAAACTCGCAAAAATTTTCTTACAATAGGTTTTTTACTAATTACAGCAACTACTACAAACATAACACTCAATGTACAGTCGAGAGTCTCAAAACATTCCTTTTTATGTGAAACTTTCTCTTTGTTTTTCGTCAGTGACAGATTTCCTCTCCATTAGACAAATTGTTTTAAAAAGTTTCCAATTCAGAAAGTTAGCTCGAATAATGACGAACATTAATCAGAGATGTAGGATGATCGTGTAAGCTTTTAGGGTTTTGAGTGTTGAAACTAAAGTGTATTTGAGATGATTAAGATGCTACGAGTACTTTGTATAGAGAAAGTATCTGTTAAACTAAGAGATCTTAAGAGGATTGAAAGAAACTATTGTTTACACAGAGTCAAGTATAATTTTAATAGATATAGGTAGAAGTATACAAAGTGGAGATGACGTTACAACATTAAATGTATTCTATGACAAGTTTTACGACCGAACACAAATAATCAATCATGTACATTCAATAGTTTAGTCACAGGAATTTTCGTACGATTTAATAATTTTACGAATATCAAGATCTCTACGCGAAGTTATGTAAATCTCTGACCCGTTTAAACCAAAATTATCTTTATTTACACGTGTAGAACAGATATAGTTAACATAAGTTTCCACTTCAACGTCCCTTCATCTGCATGAATGAGTGAAATTGAAAAATCATGCGACAAAAAATGTGCTTGGAAGTAACTGATTTTTATGTACGGTTTAGGAACACATCATAGAACACGTGGTATAAAGAATAAATTTACTGTCTCAAAAAGATTACAAATATAATTTATTTGAAGTCCTAGACCTCCCACTAGGATTCCCTGTGTCGTGAGTGTGTATCATTGTGTTCCCTATATCATTTATTGTCATGTCAATCCCACTTTTTATGTATAGAAGTTTACTGGCCTCTGAAGTAACTTGTCATGTATTTCGTCTATGTGAACTATCAAGTAGGTACTCATTGTAAGTCATAAGGCCCCGACTCCACCAAAGCGGAGACGAGACGAGCGGAGCGGAGATGTGTTTTAAAAAACCAATAGTATTTCGTTAATCACACATCTCGTCTCCACTCAGCTTAAGTGGATACCGCTGAGCGGAGATGTATCATATTTGTACGGCGCGATGGAAGCGGAGATGTGAGCTGTTTCTCGCTGAGATTGAGCTGGACCGCAGGACAAGGCGGAGATGTGAGCTTTGCCTCGCAAGCTGACGACGGCGCGCAGCGGAGACGAGATGTGTGCGCTGCCTTTTGTGTCAGATCGCACTAAGCTGTGCGTTCACATCCAACGTTCGCCGCACGCAACTCAGTTCCGCTCTAGTCGGCGCACATTTCCACCCTAGCCAGCACATATCTCCGCTACAGTCTAGCTAGTACGCATCTCCGCTCAGTTTCGGTGGATACACCCTAGCTGAAAAACATCACGTCTCCGCTTCGGACATCTCTGCACATCTCTGCTTTGGTGGAGTCCGGGACTAATGAATCATGTAGGTGGAATGTGAATGATACCAGACTACCACAGTGAATGTTTTGAAATGACGATGCCAAAGCGGAGTGAGATAAGTAAAACAAATGCTAGTGTTTTTTGAAATACAATCAACGGCATAACTTGATTACTTTTTTTAACTCTTCATCATCAGTACATGTAATGATTATTTGAAAATTTTAATAACACTACAATTTAGTGTTATCTATTCTGTATTAATAAAAAACTACTTTAAATTCATAAAACACTTTTATAAATTTTCGCAATCATTATTTAGTTTTGATGTTGACTATATGTAGAAAATGCTACATAATCCGGCTTACTCGCTGAATTTAACACCTTTTGTAAGCAGTTTATTTTTATTCATCCACGAACTATTGAATAAAAATTTACGTAAATGAAAAAGCTATCAAAATAGCACTCGGTATTTCATAAAGTTAAATCGCCGTCACGTCCGCTTATTCTTTTCAGCGATAAATTGGAAATGCAATTCATTCTTGTAAACCAATATTCCTGAACCAGATTACAGTCTCAGCCATTGACGGGATTTTTCAGCGATTTCAGTTTTTTTATGGTTAGTGTTGAATATTTATGTCGTTAATGCCTTTTTTAAGGGTAACTGTTGGTTTATTAAAGTGATGAATGGCCTGTAAGTAATTTAATACAGGGTGAAATTGTGAACAGTCGGCAAACCGAAATGGGAGATTGTACTCATCACTATGAACAACTTTTACTATGAGAACAAACCTGAAATCGCGAAAAGAAAAATCTGCTGTCCCCTACATTTTGACGAGTTATGCGAACATAAATGTAGGGAACAGCTGTTTTTTTTTCGCGATTTCAGGTTTGTTCTCATAGTAAAAGTTGTTCATAGTGATGAGTACAATCTCTCGAGATCGAACCTAGGAAATCACGCTCAACCTTCGCGCTTGTCACCACTAGATCAATGAGTAGGGCTTGCATTATCCGTTCATTTCTACTATCCGGATAATACGCATATTAAGATTTGACTATCCGGATTATCTGGATCGAGGCAATCAGTCTAGATATACAGGGTGTCCCTGGAAGTATAGATCAAATCAAATAGGGGCGTGGGCAATATCATTTCCAAACTTTTTAACCCTGAGAATGTCGGTGCAATTTTTACGGTTCAAAAGTTATGACCAATTATTGTTTTTAATTCAATCACTTCGCATAGAAAAAAATCATAAAAAAAACTATCAGAGCTATCATTTTTTTTCAGAACTTTGGCGAACAGTAGGCCTTTCTTGTGATAATACTTTTACGCAGCTAGAAAACATGTGTTCAATAACAAAAAAACATTTACTGCAAAGGCTTTTTTGATCTAGCAAACATTTTACTCAAGTTTTTACGACTACAAGTATTCGATTTGACCCATACTTCCAGGGACACCCTGTATAGAACATAATAAAACAACAATACATCCCAAACATACAAATACCGATAGGTACACCACACGGAAAAAGCAACACATTTCTCTTACGATTCCGTCAGTCAATGGTCCCACACAATATGTATCCTTTTCAAACATCCGCCATTATACCGGCTAATAAGACTGGGGCTTACCAGACCTCAATTTATAATAAATCGAACAGAGCGTTATCGTTTGCTTGCACACAATGAAACGCCGACCTATCTTCGGCCACAGTCACCGGAGGTCCAAACACCCTAAGGCCATAACCTTGAATGATGACCAACGATTTGTTAAGACCCCGTCCTCGGTCGTTACGACCTCTTTTCAGTTTTTATTCCCCTTATGATGTTTCATTTTATGATTGCCTGCAATATTAGGAGAGTACGTGACGGTATGAAATATGTTTTTAGTTATTTTTTGCGGTGGGCTCGCCTTTTTGGTCTGTAATCCCTTTATATCTTTGTACTGGTTGGACTTTCTGTTTGTTATTCTTTTTGTAAAAGAAAAAAAATGTGGTATTATTTAAATTTAGTTAAACGTTTACAAAGGAATAAAAATAAGATTTTGTTTTCTGCGTTGAATAAACATCCGTTCTAGTTTCCAGTTTTAATAATTTGGCTCCTGTCTCTGGTAATTTGCTTTTTAATTTATTTCACTCTAATTAGAATGTAGCGTAATCGTATAAGGAGTTTCTTAATCGCGTTTATATTGTTCAAACAATCATCCCAGATTACCGCCTGAGGATAAATATCTTTTACGATTAGAATATATTACACTGCTTGATTAACATAAACCTTATACTCGAAGCCATATTTACATGTTCTATACCTCAACCTTCTCCATGAAATTCTAGCTAAAACATTGTGTGTTCAAAACGCTGGCGTCGCCTTGTTATAAATCCGTTTTGCTCGTAAAGAAAATTGTGTAATATATCATCGTGTTAACACCATGTGAGAGACCCCGTTTATCAACTCAAGCCTCCTAATAATATCTCTTATGAATGTTATTCCACCTTTTTTAAACATTCTAATACACCGCGCGTTCCGGGAAATGAAACAATAACATGATATAATAAAAGTAAATATCCATATCATAAAATGTTTTTGTTTTTAAAGAATGTATACAAAGGTACGAAGTTAATATTAAAGTCTGAGGTCTATACTGCGGGTAGGTTTTATTACTTTTTTTATGAATAAACATAAAACTATTTCAATTTCTTTTGCGGCTGAGTTGGTAAACCAAAATAGTATAAATAATGTACACGCAGAGGAAAGTTCTTGCGTCGCTTGCTTACTTTTTTATAATAAAAAAAACTAAATATTTTTTTACTGTATGTATTTACAATCGTTCTACAATTTGAAGTTCCTTTAATAATTTCGCCATTTTATAACCTGCAATTAGTATTATCTAAATAATGATTGAAAATAAAGTTTTCAAATCTGTGTACAGTAGAATTGATATCTCAAATTAAATTCTCCTCAATTAAAACATGCGTAGGCCTAGGGCGAATCGGAGGTAGAGTTTGACAGCTCTAGCCTAGAAGTGGAATAACGTCTGACGTTTTTCATAGATAGTTGTATACAGTCTGAAATTACAAAATATACAGTAACAGCAAGATCCAAAGATATAATACACTTCGTTGGTCTAGTTTTACAAGCGCGGGTTCCGAGAGTGTCTTGGAAAAAGATTCCCAGATAAACAGAATTTTGATGAGGTTTTTTGTGGGTTCATAACGTAGCAGCTCGAAATAGATGACTGGTAAATGGCAATAAATTCTCCTATTACACTGCGTAGTGTAACAGGATGTCCTGCGTAGGCGACACACGCAACGCGATGCGACACGATGCGACACAACGCGGTGAAAAGAACGCGTTACGTTGCGTCTCACGGCGCCGCGGCTTCTTGCCGCATGCTGCTATAGGCCGCCGCACCGGCAAGGAATACCGTTGTTTTGATCACGTTCGTCGCGTTTGCAGCATCGCGTCGCGTCGCGTTTGTTCCTTATGTAGGACACCCCGTAAGAGAGCTTCCTTTCCCCGTTAGTAAGAGTCTTTTTGGGGGAGCAGCTAATCAAAACTATTTATTGTTGGACATAGTACCACTGCACCAGAACCAATCAATCAAACGCAAAGATTAATAAGAATGAGACAAAGCAAGAATTACCTTTAAATACGCCATGCAGGCATCTTTTCAATTACAACGGGAACACATGAGTTGGGGTTTCAAAATTCAATTACAATGACTCCATGTCTCCCCTACGTATGTTTTATGAAAACATTTTACAATATTACTACACGTTGCGCTGGGTTACTTCGATAGTAAACGTCTTGTTCTTAGGGGTACAAAAATGAAATTTACATTCGTATAACAAACAGGGGAACCATAAAATACACTTCTTTGCTTTGAATTTAAATTACGAGTGTTTTTATTTGGTAATTTAAAAAAATGTGTAGTGTTGTTCTTGGCTGATTGCTGTAGGTTCTTTGTGATAAAACAAATCCCAAGCAGACGTGCAACATACGATATATTTTTTTACATTGAAATGACAAACCTGAGAAGAAAATTCGTGGAATTAAGTATTTCAACGATGTTACACGAATTCTTTTGGAGACAATTTAATCGAAAATATTTATCATCGTTGATGGTAGACAATGACAATGTCGTGGTGGCCCGGAGGTTACAGACCCGCTTGTTAAGCACCGGATTGCGGGTTCAAACCCAGGCATGTACCAATTTTCAATTTCATATGTACTTTCTTAGTTAATCTAAGACGCCACTGACATACGGTGAAGGAAAACATCGTGAGGAAACCTGGACTTTAACCCCCTTATTACAAACGATGGTTTAAGAAAAACCCTGGTTTTAGGGTAGCCCCGTCTCTTTTTGTTATATGACATAAGAAAGTGATGGGTATATTTTAAACCTGGGTTTACCTTAGTCTTGGTTTAAACCATGTTTTGTAATAAGGGGGTAATGGTCTGAAATCGCCAACCCGCAATGAGCAAGCGTGGCGATCAATGCTCGTTCCTTCTCTGTACGAGAAGAGGCCTTTGCCCAGCAGTGGGACAGTTACAGGCTAATATTTATTATTTATTTATGGTAGACAAACTAAGTATATCGATTTCCTTATGAAATGAATGATCTTCCTTACGATAGGCAAAAAAATAACAACATAAATATAATAACACAAAAAAGATGGTTTGATTGAGTAATTAGAAATTACCTACAGTCGTCTATTACTCATCTTCAACTTTTTTTCAATCAATAATTCAGTCTGTCAATCTTGAATATAAAAACTAAAAATAATATCTCTTTATCTCTGTTACTTGGATTCGTGACTTAGTGCGTATACGTGTAGAAAGCGGGTTGCCGGCGCCGATCTGCCAGCGCTTGTCGGTGCAGGTCCGCGCAGTTAGTCGGCGCAGGTAGTCTCTATACTGTGTGGCGAACCAACGCCGACAAGCTCCGAACTTCGCCGACAAGTTCCGACCTGCTCCGATTAGCGCTGGTAAGCCGTCATTTGTTGCTGTATTTGCAAGGGAACAAGGCGTTTTTTTGTTAAAAATGCCAGCCCCTGCTTCTACCCGCTTCCTTTATGTAGCGGTTACCTGCAAGGACCAGTACCGACAAGCGCTGATAGGTCGGCGTTGGTAACCTGCTTCCTTTATATATACGCCCATAGACCCTGTCTGTGCTTACCATCAGGGGCCCAATTCTCCTAAAATAAATTGTTGCCAAACGCAATCGAACCACAACTGTCAGTCAGTTTTTGTTTTCGAAAACTTTCAAAATGATTGATTTTGTTTTTTGTGTCAAACAATTTGATAGCTTTTGAAATTGAGAACTGGGGCCTAATTCTCCTAAAATAAATCTTGATTAATCACAACCGAACCAAGGCCGAACCGTTCATTCAGACAGTTTCAAACTTTCAAAATGATTGATTTTGTTTTTTGTGTCAAAACACAAAAAACAAAATCAATCATTTTGAAAGTTTTCGAAAACAAAAACTGACTGACGGTTGTGGTTCGATTGCGTTTGGCAACAATTTATTTTAGGAGAATTGGGCCCCTGTCTGAATGAACGGTTCGGCCTTGGTTCGGTTGTGATTTATCAAGATTTATTTTAGGAGAATTAGGCCCCTGGTGTGACTAGGATAAAACGAGACGAATACAAATAATAAAAAAATATAAATAAAACGTGTCTACACATTGTATGTGGGGTGTATTTTTAAAGCAAACACGTTTTGATGTCAATTTGCTCTACGAGTAAGGGCTGCATTACAAGACAAAGTTTGAACTAGGTAATTGTACTTCTTCTTCAAGTACTCTTCGCTACGAAAGGTTGGCCATCGATTCAACGAATCGCTGCCAGTCTTTGACAAACGAAACAGCTCTTCAGTTACTTGTTTAGTTATAATGAAACTTTCACGAATAAATCGAAGCACTGGCTTCCGGCGTTTAAAGCACTTTTTTGCGCCCTTTTTAGGCAATTTGGTAACCGACGAACCATTTATGAAAAACATTTTGTCAATAGGTACGGTTTAAGACTGTTATTTCTCAAAAGAAAAATACATTCCTTTACTTAACTAGAGAAATATAAAATTATATTAATAAATAGTAAGAACACGCAGGTAGGGCAATAAATAAATAATAGCTTTTATAGATACGTACACGAACAAATCGATAAATCGTTGAAGATGTTCAATAATTTATAGACATCGCTTACTTTTCTATCTTAATTATAGCCAGATATAAACATGGGTAAAATAAGTACAGCATAATTATTCCACTGTGATAATTTAATCGAAGTTAGTCGATTGGTGGATACGTAACTTTAATAGTAAATATAAAGAAATCGGCTAAGTGCGAATCCGGCTAAGGGTTCCGTACCAACAAAAGTAATACAGTTTTCCTTCTTTTTATTATTTGTTGTTTAACTATAGAGTATACACTTGACTTGTTTGGTTATTATTTTTAATAGGTAACACATATTCTGTGAAAATGTTCAACTGGCTACCTATTACGGTTACGGTTAAAATACAACCCTATAATAGACAGACGGACCATTGGGTCCCATTGGTACCCCTTGGATATGGAACCCTGACATCAGCAGCTCAGTAATAACCACGTGGTAATGGTCTTAGTTTTTTTATGATCAACGCACCAGGTACTGCTAACCTCAAATGATTCAATAATACCTCCAAACAATAAAACGGTTTCCTAAAACAATTTCCCAATTGACCACCCCAGTTCCAAGCGAAACGAATCCGACAAAACACAATATCTAAATAGAGATGTATCGACTAACAAGTATAGACTAGATACGTTCCCTCTTCAATTTGCGACTGCAAAATTGGATTTGATCCTCAACACTATTCGGATGGTCGTTTATCTCAATTCCGTAGGCACAGACAAAGCGAGAGCATCTATCGGTGAGAACCCGAGATATTTGCGCGTATCATAAATAACCCATCGATCTCACTCGCAACTACAGGTTAGCAACCAAAATAGAGATCTGATAATGTTCTAGATCTTATGATGTATTTGGTATTGTATCGATAGTTGAGGTAGGAGTTTGAACTCTATGTACAGAAACAAAAATGTTAATATTGAAACTTGATGTTTTGTTGACCCAACATAGGTTATAGTAAAAATACAATAAAAAGGTAGTTTTTTTTTTTGTTAATTGTTTTGGTCGCCTATTACCCTAGTCGCACCTGATGGTAAGCGCAGACAGGGTCTAAGATGGAGCATACGAATCCAAGTAACGGAAATATTAGCCCGTGAGCCAGAGGGTATATTTTGTCAGTCATTTCCTCTCAAGCGATAACTCGTGGAATGCATCAGAGAGTTGTATTATGCAGCATGGTGAACGTCAGCTGCCGCTCCGTGGGTGGGTTGGGCAGCGGGGGCCCATCAAACACGTAAAAAAAAAAAAAGTTTTCAGTCATTTCCTCCCGACTGAAAATTTGTTAAATGATAGTTAACGCAATTATTCGAAGATAAAAAAAAGTCAGCTGGCCGTACCGTGGTGGATTATAAGTACGTCAGCTGGTCACATGAACATGCAAAAAATTTTTTTTCGTTCCGTGATTTCCTCTCACTTGAAAATTGGTCAGATGATAGTTTACATGCTATTTTGAATAAATAAAAACGTCAGCTGGCTCTATGTTGGTGGAAAGGTCGTCAGCTGATGCAGTGAAAGGTGGAGCATGGGAGCCAGACGTGAGCGCCGATCGCTTATTTAAATACGTCAGCTGACGGGTTTTCCACCAACATAGAGCCAGCTGACGTTTTTATTTATTCAAAATAGCATTTAAACTATCATCTGACACATTTTCAAGTGAGAGGAAATGACATAACTACAGTTATTCGCAATAGCTTCATGCACGCGCCCTTATAATATATGTACCAATCAAATCAATATTCTCATTAATCAATCAATCAGAAATATTTAAATAGACGCACTTTGGACAGAAATCAATCCCGTTAAAATTTATACGCAAGGAAAATCTACCGAAGCACAAAAGAAAAAAAAAAGAAACTTGTGAGCCATTCGAAAATAAACTTGAATTTTAATGTATAAAATGTCCAACGTAACTCCTTTTTGTGTTTTTTGCCAAAAAAACAACTTCAAAGTTGAAAGTATTCTGCGAAGAAAGTTTGAACAAGTGCAGTGAAGTTTTAAATATTCGAAAATGCAATAGTAATATTATATATGTCGTGGCCATATCTTAGAATTGATCATTTCATGATTTGGCCGGCCATTTCATGAAATGGTTGTATTTCATGAAATGGCCAATACCCGCTGCCCACATCATGATGTGGCCTCGCCAGATCAATGAATAAATTAGCGTTCGACGGCTACTTCATGATGTGGTCAAACATTAGTGATCATATTATAAAATTAGTTACATTATCCACTGTTAGAGGCGCTGATATCGTTTTGTATTTGTGATGCATCGTGGCGGCGGACAATTATTCTGACAAAAAAGGTAATAAAATTAAGTAAAGTAGGGTGACCACGCAACGAAAATTAATGGACCATATGGATTACTACTGGATTTCAAAATATGACTTCATGGTAATTGCGGGTGAACTTTTCATAGAATTTTATTTGTTCGATTACTTATCTGGTTAACCTGTCAAACTACAGAACAAATAATCACCGAAACTTACGCGGTCGACGCATTCATTCGAAAGATTTATAATTATTAAAATTGATCCATTTTATGTAAATCCGACTCAGCGTACCCCGACTGCACGTGGTCAGACCCTGTCCTACCCTAGAGTGTTATTTAAAAGCGTGGAGCCAGAAGCTCGCGAAGGAGGTCCTCAGTGGAACGAGTGCACGAGGCCAAAACGTAGCGAGTGGGGGGAGGTGGCGAGCGAAGCGAGTCGGCGACCTCCTGAGCGCAGCGTTGGTCGAGTGCGCGAGCAAAGCGAAGGGGCGACAAAGCGAGTCTACTGGCGGAACAAACTCAGAAACACTTGCATGCTGGCTTGCTTTTGCTTGCATGGTACATGCTTCCTTCATTTGTTTTTTTATTAAACCTTTGATATCGTCGGGGATAGTGCAAATCCGCGGAACTAGCATTGGATAATTTCGCGTATCTGGCAAATTTAGCCAATTTTTAATTTCGCGAGCAATGCACACAATATCCTAATTTGCGCCCATTGCCCGCGAAATTAAAAATTGGCTAAATTTAGCAGATAAGCGGAATTATCCAATGCTAGTTCCGCGGATTTGCACTATCCCCGACGATATCATGGAAACCCTACATTAATGATCTGGCCAAACGTGGATTGACATATCACTAAACGTTGACGTTTAAATGATATGGTCAGTTTTAGCTGGCCATAATCATGAAATACAACCATTTCATGAAATAGCCGGCCACATCATGAAATGATCAATTCTAAGATATGGCCACGACATATATAATATTACTATTGCATTTTCGAATATTTAAAACTTCACTGCACTTGTTCAAACTTTCTTCGCAGAATACTTTCAACTTTGAAGTTGTTTTTTGGCAAAAAACACAAAAAGGAGTTACGTTGGACATTTTTATACATTAAAATTCAAGTTTATTTTCGAATGGCTCACAAGTTTCTTTTTTTTTCTTTTGTGCTTCGGTAGATTTTCCTTGCGTATAAATTTTAACGGGATTGATTTCTATCCAAAGTGCGTCTATTTAAATATTTCTGATTGATTGATTAATGAGAATATTGATTTGATTGGTACATATATTATAAGGGCGCGTGCATGAAGCTATTGCGAATAACTGTAGTTATGTCATTTCCTCTCACTTGAAGATGTGTCAGATGATAGTTTAAATGCTATTTTGAATAAATAAAAACGTCAGCTGGCTCTATGTTGGTGGAAAACCCGTCAGCTGACGTATTTAAATAAGCGATCGGCGCTCACGTCTGGCTCCCATGCTCCACCTTTCACTGCATCAGCTGACGACCTTTCCACCAACATAGAGCCAGCTGACGTTTTTATTTATTCAAAATAGCATGTAAACTATCATCTGACCAATTTTCAAGTGAGAGGAAATCACTGAACGAAAAAAAATTTTTTGCATGTTCATGTGACCAGCTGACGTATAATCCACCACGGTACGGCCATCTGACTTTTTTTTATCTTCGAATAATTGCGTTAACTATCATTTAACAAATTTTCAGTCGGGAGGAAATGACTGAAAACTTTTTTTTTTTTACGTGTTTGATGGGCCCCCGCTGCCCAACCCACCCACGGAGCGGCAGCTGACGTTCACCATGCTGCATAATACAACTCTCTGAAGCATTCCACGAGTTATCGCTTGAGAGGAAATTGGTCCGGCAAAACTGTTGCTGGCTCACGGGCTATATAGAGAGATTCCTCTATACCCCTCTGGCTCCCACATAGGTACATACGATGGAACACAGTAAACTGCTTGGCGCCGGACTTTAATGTGACGGTAACTAGCCAGATGTACCGTGTAGATTCTACCACCAAGCGTGCTGGGTTTTGTTGAATCTTACAACACGCGTCTATACTTGCGTGGTGAGGAAATTATACAGGTAAACAAATTCGTGTAATTTCTTCAAACCGCGTAATCTACTGATGACACTGATTGACTTTTTTTGTTTGCTCTGATAAAAACCTATGCAGGGTTTTTATAAGAGCAAATAAAAAAAGTTTAAAAAAAATTAACCAATGTATTCTTTATCTGAGTAATTTTAGCATCCCAAGTTAACTGACTGTGTGGAGAGATATCGGGCTAGTCGTGCCCGTCAGCTGTTTTGCTGTGCCTTCATTCATTTAAGCAAGGCATCGAAATTTTCAGTCACATAAAAAATTATTTGGGACAAAAAAAGATTATTTTTAATCAATCTAAATCCCGTGCGGGGTTAATCTTTAATATTAATAGATCATGTGGTTTGAAGGAATTACACGAATTCGTTTACACCCTGTATACCTACTCCAGCCGTCCCGACACTGGATAATTATGTACGGGACGTAAAATTGGATCGTGTTTAAGAATTTAGTCACAAGAGCGATTTCAAACAAACTGCCATGTTTTGAAGTCAATTCCAGTTAGTACTTCGTGACCTGTACTCATTGACACGTGCAAGATATACAATCATCACTAACAAGGTACATGTTTGTTCAACGTTACACAGCTTGCAACAGTAGTGCATATTGTGTGCGTTGTTTGTTTACGGTCAGCAGAACTAGTAGGTTATTATTCTGAGATTACACCTGCTATGATGCGTTTAGATATGATCCTTTTTAGATATGATGTTTTTTTTTTTTGTGTATTCCTACATAAACCTGACTATTGTCTGGCAGTTGAGGCTGTCATGCTCACTAAAATGTCCTGCTGACGGTGGCGTTGTGTATTGGGTTGTTAAGTTCCCTACAATATGGTTGAGTTAAGCGATGCTGATGCGCTCGTCATGCTCGTTAACGGGTGCTGTCTGTCGGGACTGGTCAGCTCTTACATGCTATGACAACATTAAGGCAATTTCTCATTGTTATTCTTGTACTACTGACATTGACCTACATTATTCTCACATTAACTGTAGTAATAATAATGTATTGGAATATATAGAGTCTATATATATTGAGTGTAGGTATAAAATTGTATGTTTATATTATGTTGAATTATCTATATTTAGGTACTTTTACTTTTGTTTTCAATTCATCCAGAATTGTTCTAGGTAAATATTTTGTTTACCATCATCAACTTGCATAATTTAATCAATGTAATTAATATTTTACTTTTTTGTGTATAGACTCATTTAATTATTCACTTGACAGACTGAACTGTGTTGCTGGGGAGTTTGTTGCGCCGTTTCTTCTTCACAGCATAAACACTAGGAAGCGGTGAAGGGTGGGAGCTTTGGGGGTGCAGTCAATTGTAAGTACCTAAATTTGACGTTCAAAAAGAACTAAGTAAAGTAAAGTCTACTTTGAAAAAAAAAAAACCCTGCTAGTGTGATTCTAAACATTTTGTTTTTGATTAGACTGAAGTGGATATTCCACTATCATAGGACCAATAGCATCACATCTCTTATCCTATATAATTATGATCTCTAGAGTCATATCTGTGTGTTATGAAATAACTCATATGTCTACAGGGTGGAATCGTTAAGTGTCAACAGACGATTTTTTCGTCGATTTAAGAGATTTTTAAAAAGTTAAGGCTATTATCAAAACTAGGCTATATGGAGAGTAAAATAATATAAATAACTTCAAAAAAAAGAAAAGCCAAGTATTGAAAATTTTGTCTTTCGCTCCTTCCATACATTTAATATGAGAATTTCTTTCAACTGATCATACCTACGTAATCTCTCTCTTCCTTACTGTTAATATGGCGGCGGAGTTAGCCTTACTCGATTTCGGTCTATCTTAGTCATGTCTATACATATAATAAATCTGTAGACATGGCGTGTCTGTACATAGCAAATATTTTGAAAAAACCTGTTTGGGATGTCAAACTATAACCAATAGAACCCATTTTTAACATTTTTGGAATTTTTGTCTGTTTGTCTGTTTGTCTGTTTATCTGTTTGTCTGTTTGTCTGTTTATCTGTTTATCTGTTTGTTTGTTCAAGCATCACGTAAAAACAACTGGTCCAATGTTGTTGACTTTTATTAATAAATATTGTGCTTATCTCCAAGTAACATATGTTTTTTGTTTCATCGCAATCAGTTCACGCAATCAAAAGTTATGCGAATTTTAAGTTTTCTAGAAGAACTTAGCATGTATTTGTGTATACCATTTCTTTTCAATAGATGGCGTTACGTGTATCAAATCACACTGTGAGGAAATATAATCAACGAATATATTACTATTCTCAGTCTACGGAAGGTCTATTGAAATGCTATCCGAAGAAGGTACTAACTAAGCTTTTATAAAAAAACGAAGATAATGTTATTTAAAATTTATTAGGTATCTATCTATCTGAATGGCAGTGGAAGAGAAATACATTCAATTTCATATGCGAGTGTAGGTATTCTAAATTTTTAATTGTGCAAGGCAATACGATAGATTAATTTGAAAAACTCATATATTTTATTATGAATACTTAAATACGTATTTATAAATCTATTTACTATTAATAAAATTCAAAGTGCACTTTGTCTGTAATTAAATATTTTTCCAAAATTTCGATTCGGTGGTACTATACTATCGATACAGAAACCATAACATATTTTTTTAGAATTATTGTGTCTGTTTGTCTTTCCGTCCGGACATCACGTAAAATCCTTGGTGTCACGTAAAACCGTGGACTTTCGCTGATGCATTGCGTAAAGAGCGACAATTTTGCTGGTTATCATCACGGTATTGTTCATAGGAGCCGAGCAGCGGAACATTATTTCCACATAGGTACTGCGAAGTATAAGCTGTAGACATAAGTAAGTGCTGCAGTGAACGGTCGCTGGCTCAGTGTCCTGCGTTAAAACCTCACTTTAAAAAAATACACTTTTTGTAATTTTTTTGGAATGTTTTTAAATATTTTATTTTGTTTATTGTTGTCAGAACTATTCAAAGCCTGTCATCGCCGTTTTATTAAGTTTATTTAAGCCTTAGGTAATGTCCCAAAACACATGGCTATGAAGGGAAAGTACTTTAAATATTAAAAATTGCAAACACTCAAAGGTGACTTCATTTTATTTTTAAAAGTAAAAAATATTGCCTGTACTGATTTTTTTGCCTGAACCGGGAATCAAACTGACAAAGCTATACCATCCGGTGGCACCTGTTGATAGTATCTTTATGGTCAATAATCAGGATCAAATCTCTCCAACAAACACACTGTCTTAAATTGAACGAAGTGGAAAAAATAAGAACTACATAACAACAATTAATAAGTGCTTGAATTTAAATGTACCTAAGTTAGTCAATTTTCGTTTTATGGTCTTCCATCAATTTCAGACAATGTTTATTGGAACGATTTGATCCGTATTATTAATCCTACCGATTGGTGAAATAAAAATACATAAGATATTTTTTCGCATTTGGGTTGGTTCGATTTCCAGATCAAACTTTTTGAAATCTTTGAAAGCAGTACCTATTTCTAACTTATAAAAATAAAATGAAGTCTTCTATAGGTGAAATTTTTATATATTTATAGTACTTTCCTGTTCCACACCTCGAATGAAATCATTTTATAGACTGCACTGCGTAAAATATTTTGATGTACTGTGATTACAGTGACTAGATGGCGCTGTAGCCATTTTTGTATCGCCATAAGGTTTCGTTACATTATCACAATAAATATCAATATTCAATTATAATCCATTTTAGCAAAGAAATGTATGGAAATAAGCAACGCGTTTTTAGTATTATGGTTATATGAACCTTTACGGTCAATCAAGAAGAGCTGAAACTCTATCTAAAGAAATGGTTTAAAAGATATAAGTGCCTTGGTGGGACACCTTTGTCTATTATTATAAATAATGGAATACATATACACTATTTAGTTGCTGCGACACAATGTTGTTTTCCGAGTTCCACGCGGACGGAGTCGCGGGCACAGCTAGTCTGTAATAAAACTTCGTATCAACAGATTCCTGAGCACTAAGTACCTGAATCTAACACAGGATTTCGAACAGAAAACGAGACAGATTTTGTAGTTGCAGATTGCCTACGTAATGCGATAGAATATTATTTTCATGTCTAATAAATAATAATAATATTGCAACCAGTTTGTTTAACTAATAAAATACTAATAGTTCAATGACAATGTTCCTTATTAGGTACATGGCGTTAAATACCGTCATGTCGAACTTGTGGCTGTATAACAGAACTCCTCTGCCTACTCTTTATGGGAATAGGCATAGGTGTATTTTTATGAATCAAATAAAAAAATCGTAAGAATAAAATTTATTTTGGATTTAGAATTCAAAGCTTACTCCGTAGTTTTTTTTAGTAACTTGTTATTTTTCGTTTTCAGCTAGTTCAATTGATTAAAAGTTTAAATAAAAAATGTTGCTGACTTTGTCAATATGTACCGGAAAGAAATATAATCCATTTTTTATTGAGTTATTATTAATCCTGTCATTCACTACACAATTTAGCTCAAAAATAAAATGCAAAAAAATACAAGCTTCTTGAATATCTCATGAACAAAAATGACATACTAAATGTACGGAAGTAGGTAAAATCAAAATTCTCGATATAATGGAGGTTATTTTTCCAAAAAATATTTATGTTATTTTAGTTACTAGGCGGTCTAGTTTTGATTTTAGCCATAAGTTCTGAAATATTTCCAAAACTGACGGAATAATCGCCTGTTGACACTTAACGATTCCACCCTGTATATTACATTGTCATATATCTATGACTCATAGATCTATGATTCTAGATATATTAATACTGTAATATTCCCCTGAGTAATGAGACTACCTCTACGTCATATTCTGGATTTTCGCGAAACTTCGCTTGTTTCAATTAAATTAATTTTCATATATTTGAGATATATGGGTGCATTGAGATCTTAATAATATAAAATAAATAAAGTTCTTATCCACATTTAACCATTTACAGTGTGCAAATATTAAAAGATACAATTTAATAAATCAGTAAAAGTTTACATTAAATGTCAGTTTTTATTTAATTAAATGAATGTAAAAAGTACATGGATCTACGTGTTTTTTTGTATTATTTTGACTAATAAGAGAATCATTCGTGTTCGTGAAAATAAAGCCTAGACGATCCTCTGCCGGCCGAAACATAATCATTGCTTATTTTAACTAGTTTACCGAATTCAAGACTTGAGATAAAAGTTGCTACAATACCTAAAAAACTGTTTTTATAATCCACTCCTTGTGTTCAGACCAGTATGGAAATTTATCCAGATAAGATCTAAACATCCTTGTATCAAGAGTGAGAGAGCTCCATACGTGGGCTATTGACGACGGAAAAAATACGATCAAAATATTGTAAAGGTTTTGCAAGCTTGCGTGAGGGAGGATACGTGTCCGTAACTTATTATTTTTATCAAAACACTTCCTTATGAGGATGTGTGTTGTGGTGGGAACATAAAAATATAAAGCTATGTCATTTTGGGGTGAGCAGAGTATGGTGTCATACGTACAGGAATTTGAATGCTTGAATAGAAGTAAACTTCTACGAATATTAATAACTATCTTTTGCCCGCAGTTTCGCTTACGTTAATTTAGAATTTGAAAATCAACTCTTAACACACTACTAAAGTTTCTATAATAATATAATTCAATCGTGATTCGAAAGACACGTGGTGCCATCTATGAACGTTATTGTTGTTTTCCACGAGAATAGTACGTTGTTTTGGGATGAAAAGTAGCCTATGTCAGTTTCTGTACACTTGACAATGTATATGCAAAATTTCAGGATGATCGGTTCAGTGGTTTAGGCGTGAAAAGGTAACAAACAAACTTACTTTCGCATTTATAATATTAGTTAGGAAGTTAGAATGGTTCATGCATGTATTTTCGAAGCTAGTCATAAAATAGAGCAAATGCCTTTCCCATATTATACCACAACATCTAATTTTCCGTCTTTTGCTATGAACCTGTTTTAGCTGCCATAATTTTATTGTTCTACTCTGCTGATGGGCATTGTGCTTTGACACAAGGTATCGGTATCTCCTCGCAACTTATTTACATAAATTGCTGTATACTTAGGGCGTACACATAAAGGAAGCAGGTAACCAACGCCGACCTACTAGCGCTTATCGGTACTGGTCCGTGCAGGTAACCGCTACATAAATGAAGAGGGTAGAAGCAGGGCCTGGCATTTTTAAACAAAAATACGCATTGTTCCCTTGCAAATCCAGCAACAAATGACGACTTACCAGCGCTGATCGGAGAAGGTCGGAACTTGTCGGCGAAGTTCTGAGCTTGTCGGCACTGGTTCGCCACACAGTTTAGAGACTACCTGCGCCGACTAACTGCGCGGACAAGCACCGACAAGAGCTGGCAGATCGGCGTCGGCAACCCGCTTTCTACGTGTATGTTTACGAACGCAGCATGAGTGGCTAGTCAGCTTAAATCTTAAAACAATGAACTCTGCTCATCATTCCGTTGGTACAACTTTGATTATTGTACGAACTAGGAATTGGTGAAAAAAAATAACTGCTTTTCCATACATTCAGCTCGGAGGCGCTCCCTTAATATAATAATTTCATAGCGCACCAATTTGGCTCCGCCCCTTTGAACATTTTTTCATCACTACATAGTATAAAACAAAGTCGCTTCCCGCTGTCTGTCCCCCCCTGCATCCGAACCCCCTAGTCGCCGCAGCGGCCGACTACAGTCCCTCTCTCATAAGTAAAGATCGCCGTCCCAGGCACACACTTTTAGAACCCGATAACGAAATAACCCTCCTCCAGGAGGCGAGTAAATCGACCAGCACAATACACAACGTCCGCCGCCGTCCGGCATACCGTCCTCGCCGACGAGGCCCGTCGCGATGTCCCACCGCCGCCGGTCATGATCCACCGAGCTCTCCCGTCGTAGAGCCGGTCGTCTCTTCCGACTCCGCAGTCACACCGATAATTCAGCCCTCATCAAGCTGTCTGCCCCCCCTATGTCCACGCCAGCAACGCCCTAAGCCGAAGTCCGAGTCCCACTAGGGGTCACCCTTAGTGCTGTTGTTGCAGGTAGTCATGATGTTAGTGTAGTACAAGTAGTTAGCTTAGGTTAAGTATTTTACTTCCCCCCCATTGGCTGGAGACCCTTCAGGTCACGCCAATAACTGCCCGGTTACGTAGAAAAAAAAAAAAAAGCTGTCTGTCCCTATACGAGTATATGCTTAGATCTTTAAAACTACGCACTACGCAACAGATTTTGATGCGGTTTTTTTTAATAGATAGAGTGATTCAAGAGGAAGATTTTAAGCTATGAAACGTACACGTGGGTCGCTAGTTAATTATAAACTGAACGATTAAATGAGTAACGAATTCTGATAACTGAACGAAATAAAATGTAATTACTGTACTGGTAACAAAATAACAAATAAAAACATGTCGCAATCTGGGGATGATAATCGATTTATTTGGCGACATATACACCATTCTGAGTACAAAGCTATTATTTAAGCTATTATATTATTTACCTATTATTTTGAGAACAAAGTTTTTATCCAAGTAATGAACTATGATTTTATTGATAATCCATCTCTTATTTTAGATAGGTACATATTGATAATAATTTGGCAATTAATTTATCTGAGAATGAAAATATTTCGTGGCGATAGATCTTTTAATTAGATGATACAAGTTGATGACAAATATAAACTTTGCTAACAAAAAATATACTTCCGATTGATTATTTTGTTTGGAACAGCGATTTTTTTTTCAGTAATTCTGAATGATGAGCAAAATTCATGGTTTTAAGATGTAAAGTGGAAAACAGTCGTGCTGATAAGGACTTGATTCCTAGCATACATTAACACTTATTGTAATTCAATCTCACTCAATCCTTCAAGATCACAAGCAAGAGGTATTAAAAATAATCCAAATGTTAATACTTAAATAATTTATTGAAAAGCAAATCGTTCGCAAATAATAAAATATGTTTCGGCTAATAGAGGCGTTTTAATTGGATAAACTGCACATAAGATAATTGCATCATCGCTTAATCAATCGGTAAACGAATAAATCAGGGTTCCATTTATTTCAGTCCGGTGTTTTGTACAGTGAAAGATAAATATTTTAAAACCGATTTACGGATTAAAATCCGCGACTGTCCGATAAATAAAAACGATGGCAGTTCATAGCCAAGTCTAGCTTTTACATTTATAAAATTAAATGTTTTATTTTGTAATGCTTCATTATTCAGCCGAAAGATGTCCACTGCTGGACATAGGCCTCTCCCAAAGGAGGGGTTTGCCGTAATCGCCATGCTTGGCAGGCGGGTTGGCGATCGCAGTATGGTTGTTAAAGTACTCAGAGAACGCTGCTGCCCATCCTCTAGAGAATCCCTTAGTCGCCTTTTACGACACCCATGGGAAGAGATGGGGTAGTGCTATTCTTTAAGTCCGGCACTACACGAGATTGTATCGCTTATATTATAGAAAAAACAGTGATGGCCTAATGGTTGATTGGTTGCTTTTCAGGTTCGAGTTCGAACCTCACCTCTGACACAGAAGTCATATAAGCTAAAGCAGTACTTCAACTACCTACAATCGTCTGATTTGACACACACACACAGACACGCACTGCAACAAGACACATAAGGTATTTTCGGGATACAGTTCCATACAAAAACAAAAAACTACTCAGTATACAAAAGAAAGTTTTCGATGGTGTGTGTAGTCCGCCAATCCTTCTTATTCTGAGAAGAGGCCCGTGCCCAGTAGTGGAACAGTAATGGGCTGATTATGTATACAGGGTATCCAGTAAATAGTACGACATACTGTAGGGAGTGATAGCTTAGGTCAATACCTACCAAAATAGCACATAAAATTTTCCGGAAAATGTTACGGTTTTCAAATTAAACAAAATTTTCCAAAATGTTGAATACCTAATTAAAGTTTTTTTTTTCTTGAACACGTTCTCCTTTTTGATATAAACGAAATCAATGAGTTCAAGTAAAATTCACGAATAATTTGATGTAAAAAAAATATCAGAAAAGGAAATTTTCTTTACAACAGAGTAAAAATCAGATATTCGATATTTTGGAAAATGTTGTATAGCTTGAAAACCGTAACAGTTTACGGTACATATAATTTGCTATTTTGGTAGGTATTGAACCAAGCTATCACCCCCCGCAGTATGTCGTACAATTTACATGTACAATGTACATCCTGTATTATTGATGATTATTGATTGAAACCTAGAGTGGTTTATAATTATGCTGTACTTAGCTGTACCCAGCATACGTTGCAATGCACTTTTTCCTCCTTACTACCTACCTTCAGAAGGGTGTTTATTCCAACAATGTTTGTAAAAAATAAGAACGTCATTATCATCATCCCAAAGTTCTAAATGCAGATGTTTCAAACTTAAATTATAATAAACAAAAATCAAACTATACCACTGCCGTCAAGCAATAAGACAAGAATAAAAACAATATGAAACTAATATTAATGATAACAACGAAGGAGAACAATGATTTGTTAATTTTTTTTAAAGAAGTTTCGAGTTTTCACCAAGAAACAAAATAGTAACAAAAAGTTAAAACCATTTTCATGCTTGCGGTAAACAAATGAAGAATATGGACATACTTAGATAATTTCGTTTTTAATTTAAATCTTAAAATTTTCTTTCAGAAGAACCTTCTGCTGACAACAACGAACACAATGAAAAAAATATAGCGAAATCGGTCCAGCCGCTCACGCGTGATGCTGTGACCAAGGGAAATAGGGATTCATTTTTATTTATAGGTATAGATTATTATTTATTCATTTATAAGAAACAATTCCTAACTACTTATCCAATATAAAAGAAAAAAAATGTTTGAACAAATCTTCAGCGAACCCATTCAATTATCATAGCAATATTATACTAATGCAATCTCAAGAGTTCGAGATGTGAAAAGTCAGTGAACAGAACCAAAGCAAGCTGAAGTCCAAGTACCGATACCCTGAGCGCAAGAGTTTTCGAGTGGAACCGGCGAATTGGCAAACATAGTGGGCGACAGTCAGACAAACTTAAAGGCTACTTGCCTTGAACTGAAAGGCGGAAAATCTAGTGATGCAGAATACAATTGGGAGAGGCTTGTAACCAGTAGTAAACATAGTAGGTATTACAAAATCTGATCGTACATTTTTAAACTGTAAATTCTACATGATATAAAATTGTCTACAAAACCTTGCTCACAAAATATTGGAATAATAAAATATGAAAGTGAACATCAAATAATTATGAACGAATGTTGCGTTATTCCGTATACAAATTGTTGAAAAGGTCCCATTCAAAATAGTTTCAATAAAATGCATTGTGGAATATAATTACACAATCAGATGTGGAGTGTGCTATTTTTAATAACTGCGTAATAATCGGCATTCTGGAGTCTATACGAGCTTTGATTCAGGCTCACACAAATACACACAGTTGGCAATAGGCACAAAAAGGAAAACGCGTAAAATCTATCTTCTCTAAACGTCAACCTCAGCTGCCTCCAGCCCACTCAGTCGTTGACTGACGAGGCTCTGGCGGCTGATAGATGAATGCCAGTATAAATATTCCAGGCCAGTGACAAGCAGAATCGTCACTGGTTTTTATTTTTTTCCCTATTGGACTGCTTGTTGTTTCTACGTAACCAGGCAGTTATTGGCGAGACCTGAAGGGATTCCAGCCAGAAGTCGGAAAGTAAAATACTTGACTAAGCTAACTTCTTCTACTACACTGACATCATGACTACTAGCAACAACAGCACTAAGGGCGACCCCTAGTGAGACTCGGACTTAGGCTTAGGGCGTTGCTGGCGGAAGATTGGAAGGGAGACAGCTTGATGAGGGCTGAATTATCCATGTGATCGTCACTCGTGTCAAAGGGCTTGTTTTTATGTTACTAACCTTCTTTTTTCAGTATGTGTAACAGTGGACTCAGTATAGTAAATAGTAGTACTATAATAGGCAAAAAGAGGATATCTATAAACCTCAGTTCTTCGATTCTCTGTCTGTCAATCACAAATAGAAAAGCGATTTCTACAAGTTCACATTACAAAATTGCGAGGCAATCAAGATATCAATTAAGCATTACCCGTGGGGCGCTTCACCACGTAGAAGCCCGAAGCAATGACATGTTTATATTTAATTTCTCAACCGAAATGGAGTCAACATGGCTGTATTTCTGAAATTAATTGTAGCCTCCGTTTGTCAGCTTGGCAATAGTATAGCAGCGGGGCGCGGACGTAGAGAAATATGGTGAGGCTTCATAACGTCAACAGTGTATGAAGGCGAGGTTGTATAATGAGTTAATTGGATAAGATTTGCCTTAGGTAATAATGTAAAAGTACATTGACGATAGCGTTAAAAGTCTCAACAGTATAAAATATCAGAACGCCTACTTACTACACAGTTCAGACGATTACTAGGTACAACCCTGCTGGATATGGGCTGGCGGAGTTGACGTGTCGAGTGGACCAACGTCTAATTTACCAATATATGTTCTAGTTTCTATTTCTTACCATAAACTTAGTAATTTTATTTTAATGAGAAATAGATATTTGCATCTTTTATTCTACAATAACTACATCAATTAACAAACGAAGTTCCGCAATAGCTTCGTGGTCCATGTCGCTGGCGAGCGAGAGGCGCTATACTACGTTCTCCAAACTTTTTTTTTCTGTTTGTCTTGTTGTATTTGGTCCACATTTGGTCCTTGCAACATTTCAACGTTCTCCACACTTTGTCTGCTGGACTCTTGTTTCCAAATACACAAATAACATTACAACACATCTAGTATGCATAGATCCGTGAGTTTTCCGATGCGGTCGACATGGAAATGCCGCGGGCGGTAAATCCGCGCCGCACCACGTGGCGTCCACGCCGCAAAAGTGCTTTTTGATAGACAGCCGTACAGTCCCAAACGTTTAATGCCCCATGTCGGATACAGTGGAGAATTTTTAATTTAAAAACCATACTAGATTAATTACTGACAATTTTTTGTGAATGTTAAATCTGAATGGTCTGTGAATTGATTCGAATATTTGTTTAGGGATGTTTTATCTTTATGATGTGGTTTTAATTTTGCTGGGGATTGAGTGTTTTATAGAACGATACTTTATAAATATAGGGAAATGTACGTTTATGCTTTTTAAAAATAGAACTGACTGTTATCATTTTGGTGGTATAACGTAAGAGTAATGGCCAATTCCTATGATTTACTGAGCGTTATTGGTTAAGATTATGACTCTTGTATCTTTAATAATTATGAAGTAAAGACCCCATAGCTTTGCATACGCTCTTCCTTACATTAGTAGCCTTTATTAAAGGTAAATGCCCAGTTTGGCAATTAAAAATGCTACCATTGGTAAACAATACGATTCATTTTTGTCCATAGGAACCCAAGGCATAATTAGTGAGGTGATTAGATTGTGGCGGCACCTATCACTCCACATGCGAACTATTCGATTCTACATCGCGGTATCAAGATTTAACACGCATATAATTATAGTATACGTTTACATACTTCCCTTAAAAAGGAAAATGTTAATCAACTAGTCTTTTATGGTTCTTGTCATTTACCTCTTAGAGGAAATTAGGTAAGAATATAAATAACTTTCTGGGTAGTCTACTCTTTACTTTTATGTTTTCAGGGTTGCGTTTCAGTGTTAATTTTATTTTATCATTTTTTTGTCCAAATTTTTTTTGATCTTTCTTTTATTTTAAAATATTGTCAATACACTCTTTACAAGAGACTTTTTAATCCCCTATCGACCTTAGGGGTATTTTTGTAACACGTTGTTTATACAACCGCCCAACATTAACCGTTGGGCAGTAGCCCGCCAGGCATAAGACTCCGCCTGGTTGGAGAATCCTCCCTTTAGTTGGAGGAACACCATACCTAGTTTCCCCACAAGACAGATACCATTTTCATTTACTCATTCCTTTTGAATTCTCATAATAAGATTAGTATTACTTCTTGTTTTAAGATGGTTTTCATTTCGTAAATAATGCAAATACGGTTTTATGAATGCTAATTAATCCAACCGAAGTAAAGTATTTGACATTGTCAGAATACGTAATTTTCCGGTTCGATAACAGGAAAATAAGTTCAAGAGTAATTCCGTCTGTGAACAGGGTAATAGTAAAGCTCAACTTCTGAAGAAAACGGAATATCTTTACCCTTGAATTCGTGGTATTTTCGTCGATAACACGGTATATTTATATTCTTAGTATCACGAATAAAGATCATGATATCGAAGTTTATTTTATTAGCTGTGTCTTCTGAAAACGGGAATAAGCCGATGTACGAACGAACGAATGAAGTGAACGAAAAAGTTATCACGTTTATCTGAGTTAACATAAACTGCAATTACCCAGTCACCAAACGTTCTTGGGAAGGAAACGAACGTTTTCTCAGGCCTAAGAACGGGGAAAACGACTGTAGAGAAAAAGCTAAATAGATATTTTATCACTTTTATGGCCCCTTACTTTGAGCTCTGTTTGAATTACAGCGCGCTGTGACTTTAGGCGTACAAACGTTGTACTTTCGACGTAATTTTGCGCTCTCGTTCGATATCGTTCTAATGGGCCGTATTGGAATCAGTGAACGTGTTGAGGAAATAATCTGGTTTGGTGTAGAGTAGCGATCTATTGATTATACGAGTAGATTGCTCGTCTAAGTGTAATTCTTTCATCAACGTAGCCTTGAGAGACATAATGCGTACTGATTTTTTTAAATCTTATATTCGCATTTAGTCATGGCGTGGCGTGCCGATCTAGACGTGTTTGCCGGGCTGGCACGGTCAGAAACGGCACAAAATATAATGTTTGGAAGGCCAAGAGGGAGGTCTTGGCTCAGCAGTGGAACAGTAAACATGAAAGTAAAAAACGAACTGTCTCTAAGTACTCTAAAAACATCCATTCCAATTTAGTACTAAGTGAGATTATAAAAAACGAAAATAGTGATTAACATTATAAAACCACTTTCCACAATAAAGCCAAAAGTGGCTTATGATAGAAACAGACGTCTATCTCCGTAACAATTAAGAGAAAATATTACTATTTATAATTTATATTCACTATTGTACTCGTTGTAGGATACTGATGGTATACAGGGTTATGGGAAAAACACTAACAACCTCTTATTCGGTCATTGTACTCATCATTATGAACAACTTTTATTATGAGACCAAACCTAAAATCGCGAAAAAAAAAAGAGCTGTTCACTACATTTCGACACGTGCGAATATAAATGTAGGGAACAGCTGTTTTTTTTGCGATTTGTTGTTTGGTCCCATAGTAAAAGTTGTTCATAATGATGAGTAAAATGACCCCTTAAGGTGTTGTTAGTGTTTTGTCAATAACCCTATAGTTTTCCTGTTATGAACCTAGAGGTTCATTTGGTAGCCGTGACCACTCGTAACAACTATTAAGTACAATAATTTATTGTTTCTATTATTCTGAACTGTATGCATGACTCAGCAAGATTTGTTTCAAATTTCTTCCGGTCAGTTAACCCGGTCACAAGTTTTGATTTAATAAAAAATATTTTGATACATAACATGACGTAATAAAATGTGGTCGTAGATCGCATGTGGAGTGACCATTTGTAATATTTGACCGAATAGCGTAATTGGTAATAGAGGGCGGCTACTGGATTAATTATTATTACCGCTAAGTCACGCACGAATTATTTTATACCTACCGTATTTTTTCCGTATTTTGTGTTCGGTTCCACACTTTACTAATTTTCAGTGATTTGAGTAACGAACATAATGTTAGGTACTTATAATAAGGTAATGACGCCGACAGGTAAACTTAAAAATAAAAATTACTTTAAAAATAAAAGAAAAACCGACTTCAAAATTAGTAAAATAATTACCCCATTACAAAATTAACCGTTTCAGAAGTCGGGGGTTTCAAACAAAAAATCGCTTCAAGTGTGCCTGTAAAATTTGAATAGTGTCCTTGATTTCTCCAGGATTCCATCATCAGATCCTGAATTGATGACCATGGGACCACTTGAAATGTATACCCTTTCAAAAGAAATAAGAATTTTCCAAATCAGTCCAGGCGTCTTTGAGTAATCGGGGAACATACATAAAAAGATTACAACGGATTGAGAACCGCCTCCTTTTTTGAAGTCGGTTAAAAATAGAATGATAAACTGATCAAATATACATGAGGAATGGAGATCGTTAGAACCAATTTTACATAAAAATGTTGTATCTAGTCTGTTCTGTAATCATAACTGCAAGGGAGCTCCACTGCACGTCCAGTCTCCAGTTATTATCACGCAGTTGCATTGACTGCATTTTAGCTGAATCGAATTTTGCAGAAAGAGTATTAGTCCATATTGGCTGCCGAACGGACATCATACTTAGATGATTCCATAATACTTAGAATACTATATTATTCTACAGAACCAAAAGTTATTTCATTAAACTTTTTAATCCATTTTAAGTAATTATACAAATAACACCACGTGTGCCTATTCAAATATAACGCAATCGTAAAATAAAAAAGTATAGATTTTTTTACATCATTTCCGCAAGTAGATAGAATGACGCCCTTTCTGCAATCATCGATTCAAATGCTTTCAAGTTGCATTTGACAGTTGCAGAGTTTGTAGTTGCGACTGGATGTGCAGTTCACTTGCAGTTATGATTTGTTATTATTAGCATGTTATTAGCCTGTACTGTCCCACTGCCGTGCAAAGGCCTCTCTCCGTTCCTTCCACTTGTCGCGATTCTATGTAGCATCATGACAAACCTCAAGAAAGGCATCCAACTCGTCTCGCCATCTTCTCCGCGGTCTGCCGCGACTCCTTCTCGCTGACTCAGGGCTCCATTCTTGTGCTATACGGGCCTATATAAGCAGTTATGAATATGAAATGAAATATGATCCACCAAATATGACGTGATTAGCCATGATACAATAAACTTGATAATAAAATATACCGTATCTATCACGCACTTTGATCCAAAAACGTAATCTAGGGTTGCCTCTCATGACTTTCATTTACGCATGTCATCTGGCGCCACATCTCATCCCCTCTCCAATTCTCAGAATAGCATATAAAATGAATAATTTATATAAAAAAAGGACGAAACCTTACCCTTATCATGCGATCGACCTTAACTCATAGAGATGGTTGAACGTTGTAACGACACATCAAGGTAGCATTGGGCATAATTCTCTTCGTGAACAATGCCACATCGTTCGGTTAACGATTTCCGAAGCGTTTTTTTATTAGGGATGTGCGGACAGCCTGATTAGTCTATTAAGCTGAATACGGGTTTATAGTCAGCAGAATTACGTGGGGTCGGAGTTTTAGAGATCTCATCAGTCATTGATATGTGGTTGTAGATAGTAAAAAGTACAAGTTAAGTAGTATCAAGAGTGGTGAGTTAAATGTGTGTGATAATGGCATTATTTTTTCATGACCACGCATCGTAGCGCCCTAATGAGAGTTTATGTTCAGTAGTAGACAGTTACAAGCGGGCATTCTGATCATAATTATTATGATGATAAGGTGGAAAATGCTGAAGAGTTAGCTTTCGGCGCAGAATAACAAATAGTACGTACAGAAACCTCACTTCCAGAACGAAGGCGTTACCCGGAAAACTTACGCGTGCATGCGAGTTTGAGTTTTAGTTTAAGACGAGAGCGCTCACATTCCGCTGTGCGTTCGCGTTTTTATTACATTTCGGTTTGGCACGCCCTAACATTCGGTTTGGTTTTCTTTTGTATTTCACTCCGGAGGTGAAACGGAGCACGTATAGGTATATGCTCTAAGGGCGCGTAAGCATGTTTTCATACGATTAACGCGAAGTGACAAATTCTTGCTCTCCACTTATACCTACCTAGTCTGCAAATCATGCATTTATTGTTGTGAGAACATTTTCTTGAGATTGGGTAGCAATCAGCCGATAAACATCACTACATAGTACAAAACAAAGTCGCTTCCCGCTGTCTATCCCTATGTATGCTTAGATCTTCAAAACTACGCAACGGATTTTAATGCGGTTTTTTTTAATAGATAAAGTGATTCTAGAGGAAGGTTTTTAAGCTATAAAACGTACACGTGCGAAGCCGGGGCGGGTCGCTAGTATTTAATAATCGCAAAAGCTACCACGATATAGCTACGTCAAAGTCTGCAGCATTGAGGTAATACTATGAAAATCTATTTATACCAGGGTTAGCGCTGGTGCTCGTTTAAATTTAATAATGATCTAGGTTAAAAATAAACTCGTAATATGCTATAATTAATTATATTACCTACCGTTTCGCCCGAATAAGATACTCTGACTCTTCTGGAATAAAAATCTATGTCGTGATTCAGTAGCAAACATTCAAAATTTTACGTTAAACTGGATGGATGCTATGACATTTAGGGGGTATTTCACCAACATATCGATGGGTCCTATGTATAAGGGCCAAAGTGGCATTTTAGTAATTTCCAATTTGGACCTTATAACTGTAGATATATGTAGGTTCACATTGGTAATGACAAACATTCCGCTTTAGCCCATAGGACCCATCGATGTAAATAATGTAATCCGTAATTCTATTGACCAGATAAGCTAAATTTAATGTGACCTACAAATATGACGTCTACAGAGTGTTAACGAATTCGTGTAATTCCTTCAATCCGAGTAAATCTACTGATGACACAGATTAAATCCATATGGGTATTTTTGAAAATAAACTGAAAAAAAAAACTCAAATAAAATCTTGCTTTTCTATTTCTGAGTCATTTTAGAGCCCCAAGTTAACTGACTGCAAAGAGCGATGTCGCCTTAGTCGTGCCCGCCAGCCGTGTCGCCGTGCTTTCATTCATTTATGAGTGGCATCGAAATGTTCATTATACGAAAATTAGTTTTTTGCAAAAAAAAACTTGTGTCATTATTGAATCCTTGTTAGGTGGTTTAGATACGATCACTTGCCTCAACAACATGAACAAAAAAGTTTTTTTTTTAATCGATCTAAATCCCGTGCGGGGCCAATCTACACCAGTAGTAGATCATGTGGTTTTAAGGAATTACTCGAATTAGTTTACAGCCTGTATGTGTTCAAAAATCTTGTCCGAATTAGCTTAATAACCAGTTAATGATAGGTTGGTGAAATACTCAATCTATTTATTTCACATTGACTTTTATGGCTAGGCATAATCGACATCAGCAAAGTGTGGCCGGTACATCTTCTTATACAAAGTTTCTTCCGTCCGCAGACTCTGTTACTGTAATTGCCATTTGCGGCATCATGAATAAAACATTTGCTTACTTAGATTCTCCGTATTCGATTGTGGTTAACATATTTCTTGTTTAATGGAGACGAAGAGTTGTAAATAAATTGTCGGTAAAGTATTCCGGGCAGCACTCGCCTTAAGAGCAGAAGATTAAGGAGGCAACACACGTTATCAGCTTCGCAACGTTACTTAGATTTTTATTGAGATTTATTCGATAATTTTATGGTTTATTTTGTAGCGGTTTAAAATTACTATCAATTTGTTTTAAATTTATTGTGTATAAAATATCGTATCATATAAGTATTCAAGATAAGGTGTAGTACCATCATTTTATGTTCTGTTAATAATATAATATTACGATCACCAATCCATACGGTAAGGGTGGTGATTTTGGCCTTCAATATTAGGCTGCCTCGTTGAACTGCTGAGCGTTGTCAAGGTTTTTTTTTTCTATTGGACTGCAGTAGGTTGTCCTAGTGGACCATTTCTACGTAACCGGGTAGTTATTGGCGAGACCTGAAGGGTCTCCAATACTAATAAAAAATAAAAAAATCAAAGCATACTGCCAGTCTTTCTACACGTGCAGCTTATGGAGCGGCTATACGCACCGGGCATATAGCGACCTGCGAGTCCAGTATAATAATGCGTACAGGGTGCTGATGGGTCTGCCACGGTTCTGCAGTGCGTCGGGCATGTTTGCGGAGGCTAGTATTGACGGCTTTGCCGCAATAATGCGTAAGCGTTGTGCCTCAATGTTTGAACGGCTGCGATCCAGTACCAACAGCATCCTGTGCATATTAGCTGACAGATGAGACTCCCCGCTGCTCAAGCGATGGGTGCGACTACATACAGTCAAATAATACCATGCATGCTGAGCTGGCGGGGCGTCACATTGAACAGCATACCTATATATGTTTTTTGTGTCTTTAATGTTACTAACACTACCTCTTAAGTTTTATCTTGTAACTAACAAAAATATGGATACCTAGTTTTCCGAAATAAAAGTTTTATTATTATTATTAATACTTAACCTAAGCTAACTACTTGTACTACACTAACATCATGACTACCTGTAACAACAGCACTAAGGGCGCTAGTGGGACTCGGACCTCGGCCTATGGCGTTGCTGGCAGGGACTTAGGGGGGGGGGAGACAGCTTGGTGAGGGCTGAATTATCGGTGTGACTGAGGAGTCTGACGAGACGACTGGCTCTACGACGGGAGAGCTCGGTGGATCGTGACCGGCGCGTTGTCATGGGTTGGATCCCAAGATCGGGCAAAGTGTTATTGGATGTTTTGGTGTGAAATTTCTCAGTAGCAGCCCAGAGTCTGGATATGTGCCTGGTTGATGGCAATAGGCTGGCCCCCTATAACATGGAACTTAAAAATAACGGCATAATGGGGGTGTACCATACACCTCTGCATAACTCCTCGGGGAATACAGGCGTGATGCTATGTTTATATTATGTTCAATATTAGGTAGATAATGTGGTTAAATGAATAGATAATGGAATTAAGCTCCGGAAAAATAACGAACCCTCTAAAACATAAGTAAACTAAGCTCAATTTAAAAGCGCCATCGATCTCCAATTAGTTCTTGACAAACGAGAACGTCAATTACGTCACAAGACGCTGCCAAATTAAAGTAATAAATCATTTGAGCGAAATAATCACAACTGTGAAAGGACATGGCTAAATGCACGTATAGGCGACTGCCTCAGCAATGCATAAACATTGTACCTAGTAATATGTAATACTGCATAGCTGAATATTAGTATTTCATATGAAAAAAGTTTCAGGAACTGTTTATTTCATTACAATCCTGAAAAAAATCCTACCTCAATAGGTTAAGTACAAACTTATAAAAGAAAACGATTTTACCATGAACTTTAGCTATACTTTTGTTTACAAACTTCAACAATGTATACGTAACATTACGCCTTGTTTCCCCGAAGGATCCTTCCGCACACATATTATAGGTACGCACTAATTAAACAAGAAGATATTAAATATTGAAATAAATAACAACAATGACATTGACATAAGCCACAGAGCGATAAAATGACGTCTGACTACAGTTTTTTTTTTCATGGAGATGGTTACGATTGAACTTGGAGTGTAAGGCTAGCCGTACACACAATAATATTGTAAAGGCAATATTGTCAAAAATATTCATTAATATATGGTCCCCTATGCAATATTATTAACAATTATCGTGGTACAATCTGACTCAGTCGCTCAGCAGCTAGATTCGTGTGCGCACGTTTTATATGATGGATAGAAGGAAAAAACTCGTTGCATTGATAATTGCATTTATTTCATCTACTAAAAAAGCAATCAAGAAAAAAACAATGGTTTAAAGACTGGATGAGAAAAAAAGCTGAGTTAAATCATTTTTATCCAATAATTGAAGTATGACTTACTGAAGAATATGATTTTAAAAATTACATGAGAATGAGAGATGCCAGCTTTCACAAACTCTTATTAAATAACTACTAATATTATCAACACAATTTTCGCTATGGATAGTTTTCGTCTTCCATTTTAAACAAATAATAAGCAAACTAAAAAGTTGGTAAAAAGAGGATGTCGAAAAAAAAAGAACTGAAAAGATGTGAACAAGACGTATAGGTTTTCAAAAAATGATGCTATCAAATCACAACACGCAGTCGGAGGCTACGTACCTATATTTTTTGATCAATCAGTTTGCGAATTACATTTAATTCATAGGTAGTCTCCAACTGCATGTTGTGATTTGGCACAAACGTCTTGTTTACATCTTTTCAGTTCTTTTTTTTTCTACATCCTCTTTTACCAACTTTTTAGTTTGCTTTTTAAGCAGTCGGATTTTTTGTTTTCTTTAATTTATTTATTTTTATTGACCTCTTTTTATTAGTATTATTTTATTAAGATATCGTACCTATCTATTAATATCTACCGTTTTAATGAAGCTTAAAGAAATCTATCTATAGGCACGTCATTTACCATATCATTCGCTCTAGTCCGCAATATAGATCCTGCACAACTTTCGGGTTGTGTAATTGTTAAACGGAGCTTATGGCTGTAAAATGGTCAAGGAAACTTATTGATTTTAAAAGGCCTATTCATCGATACCCCTATGGGGTATCGGTAGGCGACATTTTTTTGTTTCTCCCTCCGTTTCGTATTTCACGGCCGCCATTTTGTTTTTATAAAAACCAAACCTAGGCTATAACCATCGCACGGCATAGACAAATCGATAGACACCTCATTCATTAAAATCCATCCAGCCGCTGGGATGCTTCGAGTGTATAAAGAATCCCACATACATAGATACGCGTAAAAACATAACCCTGTCTTTGCTGTCGCGCAGTCGGTTAAGAACCGAATGTCCGCGTGCATTGAAATCTTTTTCTCAACTAAAATATTGCCGTGCGTGTACACGACAATATTATTGACCCCTGCCTCCCCCCGATATTGCTGTGACAAAATCAAAATATGTGGAAATCCACAATAATATTGAACAATACTGAAATACGGGGCCGTACGCACAAAATATTATTGACAATAGGTATGTACTTTAATTGACAATATTATTGTGTGTGTAAGGCTAGCCTAACAAAAGTTTACCTCGTTTTAATATCTTTAAAAGTAGGTTTCTTGTCCACATTTTTCGTAAAACGAAACGTTAAATCTTACGTTCTCCATGTGTCAAACAAAAAACATGGGAAAACAAGTAAAAAACTTTTAATTATTTCATTAATTCACGAAAGTTCTACGAGAATAACAAACACGTAATAATTAATTAATTAATATTTGAACGTTACCAACTAGTGAGAAATTTCTATGCCTGCTTGAGGCAGTCGTTTAGCCATGTCCTTTCAAAGGTAAAAATAGAGGAAATTCTGTGACAAAGGACATGGCTAAATGCATGTATAGGCGACTGCCTCAACAATGCATAAACATTGTACCTAGTAATATGTAATACTGCATAGCTGAATATTAGTATTTCATATGAAAAAAGTTTCAGGAACTGTTTATTTCATTACAATCCTGAAAAAATCCTACCTCAATAGGTTAAGTACAAACTTATAAAAGAAAACGATTTTACCATGAACTTTAGCTAGACTTTTGTTTACAAACTTCAACAATATATACGTAACATTACGCCTTGTTTCCCCGAAGGATCCTTCCGCACACATATTATAGGTACGCACTAATTAAACAAGAAGATATTAAATATTGAAATAAATAACAACAATGACATTGACATAAGCCACAGAGCGATAAAATGACGTCTGACTACAGTTTTTTTTTTCATGGAGATGGTTACGATTGAACTTGGAGTGTAAGGCTAGCCGTACACACAATAATATTGTAAAGGCAATATTGTCAAAAATATTCATTAATATATGGTCCCCTATGCAATATTATTAACAATTATCGTGGTACAATCTGACTCAGTCGCTCAGCAGCTAGATTCGTGTGCGCACGTTTTATATGATGGATAGAAGGAAAAAACTCGTTGCATTGATAATTGCATTTATTTCATCTACTAAAAAAAGCAATCAAGAAAAAAACAATGGTTTAAAGACTGGATGAGAAAAAAAGCTGAGTTAAATCATTTTTATCCAATAATTGAAGTATGACTTACTGAAGAATATGATTTTAAAAATTACATGAGAATGAGAGATGCCAGCTTTCACAAACTCTTATTAAATAACTACAACTATTTTCACTATTTTCGCTATGGATAGTTTTCGTCTTCCATTTTAAACAAATAATAAGCACACTAAAAAGTTGGTAAAAAGAGGATGTCGAAAAAAAAAGAACTGAAAAGATGTGAACAAGACGTATAGGTTTTCAAAAAAATATGCTATCAAATCACAACACGCAGTCGGAGGCTACGTACCTATATTTTTTGATCAATCAGTTTGCGAATTACATTTAATTCATAGGTAGTCTCCAACTGCATGTTGTGATTTGGCACAAACGTCTTGTTTACATCTTTTCAGTTCTTTTTTTTTCTACATCCTCTTTTACCAACTTTTTAGTTTGCTTTTTAAGCAGTCGGATTTTTTGTTTTCTTTAATTTATTTATTTTTATTGACCTCTTTTTATTAGTATTATTTTATTAAGATATCGTACCTATCTATAAATACCTACCGTTTTAATGAAGCTTAAAGAAATCTATCTATAGGCACGTCATTTACCATATCACTCGCTCTAGTCCGCAATATAGATCCTGCACAACTTTCGGGTTGTGTAATTGTTAAACGGAGCTTATGGCTTTAAAATGGTCAAGGAAACTTATTGATTTTAAAAGGCCTATTCATCGATACCCCTATGGGGTATCGGTAGGCGACATTTTTTTTGTTTCTCCCTCCGTTTCGTATTTCACGGCCACCATTTTGTTTTTATAAAAACCAAACCTAGCCTATAACCATCTCCAGGCATAGACAAATCGATAGACACCTCATTCATTAAAATCCATCCAGCCGCTGGGATGCTTCGAGTGTATAAAGAATCCCACATACATAGATACGCGTAAAAACATAACCCTGTCTTTACTGTCGCGCAGTCGGTTAAGAACCGAATGTCCGCGTGCATTGAAACCTTTTTTTCAACTAAAATATTGCCGTGCGTGTACACGACAATATTATTGACCCCTGCCTCCCCCCGACATTGCTGTGACAAAATCAAAATATGTGGAAATCCACAATAATATTGAACAATACTGAAATACGGGGCCGTACGCACGAAATATTAGTGACAATAGGTATGTACTTTAATTGACAATATTATTGTGTGTGTAAGGTTAGCCTAACAAAAGTTTACCTCGTTTTAATATCTTTAAAAATAGGTTTCTTGTCCACATTTTTCGGAAAACGAAACGTTAAATCTTACGTTCTCCATGTCAAACAAAAAAACATGGAAAAACAAGTAAAAAACTTTTAATTATTTCATTAATTCACGAAAGTTCTACGAGAATAACAAACACGTAATAATTAATTAATTAATATTTGAACGTTACCAACTAGTGAGAAATTTCTATGCCTGCTTGAGGCAGTCGTTTAGCCATGTCCTTTCACTTCCATAATTTGAATTCGTTGCGTTGTAGAGGCAGCTGTCGTTGGCGACACGGCGCGGATGTGCGACTTTTGTTGTAAAAATATATTATCAACGTGTGCTTTTGTACGTGGATGTGGACTTGATTCCAGAATTATACTCTGATTTGAGACTGATTTGGGACATACAAAAATGTATTTTTAATCAAATGAGCGAGTCTATTCTCTTATTTATTTTGGATTGGAGAGTGCTTGAATTCTCAATTATTAAAGCTTATAATCAATGGTACTCTTCCAGATTCAACGTCCTTTAAGTGCCCGCTATTTTTTTAACCGACTTCAAAAAGGAGGAGGTTCTCAATTCGTCTGAATGTTTTTTTTTTTAATATTTCCTTTGGACAAACATGCCAAGTCTATAGATTTATTATATTTATAGTTAGGGGGATATTACACTATCATATATCTCGGTTCATAAATCTACGAGTCATAGATATGTGACACTGTAATGTAGACATATGAATCGTTTCTTCCAAGGACTTTATATAGAACTGGACCGAGATCTTGGCAATTTATATTATCTAAAATAGACTTTATATGCAAAACATAAGACATAATATGGCTTGGCAAACATTACGGTACACTTGAGATAGCAATAATTGTACCTTGTGTCCCTGTCTAATACACACTGTGTGTTGTCACGTAAATAGAAAATGCATATTCCTAAATTAGTAGAATTTTTGAACTAAATGTACAAATTCATAAACCAACTTTTTTCATCTTAATCTATCCCAAGAGACGCGATACAACTATCGGAACTTTTGTTCGTCAACGATTCGTTGTAAGAGGACTTTTTTTCGTCAACGTAAGGCCAGGAGGCGATTTTCATATAATGTGCTTTTATCTATAGTTTTTTGACAGCTTGATATTAAGTCAACGCATTTATTTCAATTAGACCATATAAAGACACTTTTGATTTATTAGGTATTTATAATAGGAAAAAAAAGAAGTTACTGCCGCGTTCCAAAGTGTAGATTCCTATGGATTAAAACGGGCAGTAAACTACATGGTAACTCTTTTGCATCAAAAAAAAAAATTGGCATTTCGACACATTGTCCATAGAAAAGCTGTCAAAACGTCAAACTCATTCCTTACATAAAAGTTATCTGACGATTGAAAAATCAGCCCTAAATATTATAAATTAAACGATTTGATTGGTACCTATAATAAATATTTTATTACTAATTTAACAAAAAAAAACTAGGTATTCTCTCTATCTGACTCGTAATGAAGATAAGAGAACTCGGTTTGGGCTTTTCTATTTAGCTTCTTCTCAATGGTAGTAAAAAAAATACAAATGCTGATAACCCCATTTGCATTGACGTAAACCGATAATTTAAATTAAAAAATAATAATAATTGGATTTATTACACAATTAATTTGGAATTTGCGTTGTAAATGCTTGCAAAAGCGAATATTACCCGGACTGTGGAATATCTTTTCACAGAAAGGGTTTTTCATTACTTGAATTTTCTTACCGTTAGGGTGACCATGATACTTCTAGTAGCAGTACATACAAAATCTAAATGTCTAATATGGGATTATTTTTCAAAGATTTTTATTATTGTAACTCTAAGACCGCAATGATACTCATTTTCAAATTTAAATCAAGGCATTGATACATTATTTAATAGCTCTAAAAAGCAAAAGTTTCACGTTCAAAAGACCTTTGTGACTCTAAATAAAAGAAACAACGTGGTTATGAACGTACCAACGTGGATTAGTTTTGTCAACTTTTTTTAGCGCGTAAATTTCAAAAACATCTCGAGTTGTTTTGTTCCCCACTACATCGATGTAGTTATTAAATACTTTAGTTAATGCAGTTTTAAGTGTTTTTTTAGGTAAATTTGTTTCCGCAGCGTGATATTCTGTCATCATTCAGATATCTGTATCACAGTCAGTCGATCGAAGTTGTCAATGAAATTGTAAACTAGCATTTCGTTGTGATTTCATACTTTATTGTGAATCCTGTTTCAACAATGTCGTACGTTCGTTTACTTACCTTTATCAAAATATCGAATTAAATCTAGGCACAGTCTCAGATTTTTTTATTAAAATGTATATAAAATGTGATGCTTTTATTTTTAGTGAAACACAAACAAGACGTCGCCGTCGTGTTAGTATGACCAAACTGCTTCACCTGTGGGAATTTTTAAATAACTTTAAATAAATTGCATATAATATTGCAATAGGTACATATATTGGTTTATAAATTTCCTTTCATCAATTTCGAATGGGTTATTTTATTTCCCTAATGCGACGCCGTGGCTTTTTCTCCATACGATATTTACTCTCTAAATATTCAAATATCTCGTACACTTTACAAAAACAGTAAAAAGTGTGATCTAATAAACACTTGTAATTTTTATACAAAGTATCGAGTTTAGAAAGTCTTATCGACCAAATTTTAAGTGGGTCCTCACAACAGTTTACCTCTAATAACAAAAACAATGTTGAATAAGCTCGTAAATATTAACTTTTTCAAGATCGCTTATTTTGACATTACAGCCGCTCAATATACACTCTGCTGGTATCAAATAACACGTCATGGTATGAAAACTCTATACAAAAAAAAAGGTGAACGGATTTCGTAAACGTCAACTTAGCAGGCCTGCTACAAGCCTGCTTTAACGATGTCATAGTACAAAAACGCAGGGCAGTTCAACTTCCAGGCAACTTCTGCCCTGCTTTAAGAGGTCATAGTAAGCCCCCTGACCCAAATAGGAGCGGCGGCGCGGCGACCTATAGTCCCAGCCTAACATCTGAATATAATTACAAAATGTACCTAAACAAAAAAGGAGTAGTATGTACCAGGGATGTTACGGAGGTGGTTTTATCGGAACCGAAGTCGGAGTCGGAGTTTTTAAATTTGGTTTGTCGGATTCGGAACCGGAATCGGAGTCCGAGGCGGATTCGGAGGTGTTAGCAGAAGAGAGATGTGTTAAGGACAGGCCTAATAAAATAAAATAGTATTTACATAATTTCAGTCAGCCTCTTTAATTTCCATTAAAAATAATAAACCTACATACTTAGTAAAGGCGCAGGCGATAAAAAAAATGCTTCGACCTCCTATTCAAACCTACGATTTAAAAGTATCGGAGCCGAAGTCGGAACCGGAGATGTAATATCAATCGGAAGTTCCGACTTATCGGAGTCGGAGTCGAAGCTCCGTAACATTCCTAGTATGTACAATAATCGTGTAAATGTTAGAAGACATTGCTAATTATGGTTATATCTTTTTCCGATTGGTTTAGTTAACTTGCGGTATAAAGATATTGTAATGCTTTAAAGGACATACAATATTTAGTAATACTAGGCAGGACTTATTACACCATAAGTCTGCCATATGGTTACCCTTGTGTTAGAAAGTGACAAGGCGTACACTTATACCTATCTCACGTGATTCGCAGAAATCGACAAGTACTCATTCCAGTTGTACGTAGTACTTATTACTTCTATGGTTTCTTCATACACAGATATGACTCCAGAGGTCATATAAAAGATATGGGACCTAGATAAATGATAGTGTAATTTTTCCCACAGACAAGGAACCAAGGAGGTCTGTTACGGAATACAATATACATGTAGAACATATATAAAATCCTGCCTACTTATTTTTTTCTTACAAGAACAAGATGAAAATGCCTAAATGAAATATAAATCTAGCTTTAAATGCGTCATTAGGCTTGGATGACGGCCAGTCCGGTACTTATTGTTCCATTTTCTTTTCACTTATATTTTAGTGGAGCGACTCTGTTTGTCCGCCCGTGTAATCTATTCATAATGTTCGTGGCGATTGCGAAAAAGTTATGAGCTCAAATTAATTAGTATGGATGACGCACATCTAAGTGAAGAAGTTATTCAAAACGACGTATATAATAAACTTGCTGACATTATTAAAGTGCTATCTTTGGTGGAACTTATAAAAAGTAGTTAAGATGATGTTGCTGAAATGACTTTTGATTTGGTTAACTAATGGCCGATTGCTATGATTTACGAGCGTTATTGGTTGGAATTAAGACTCTTGTATCTTTACCAATAATGAAGCAAATACCTCAGTTTTGCATAGTAAACACTTCCATAAGTCAATAGCTATCACAGGTAAAATTAGCTGACGAGTCTATTTGTGGAGTGTCTGATCAAAATTAACATTTTCCATGTTATATTTTTTGTTCAATGTAGAATTTTTTAAATTGAATCCTTTTCCTATCTCAGACTGCAACAAAAGCGCACCAAATTTCTGTATGTAAAATGTCCTGAAATACAAAATTTTGGTGAAATATAGCAATTTAGGTACCTACTACAAAAAAAAATACGGCTCATAAGTTTTTAGTAAAATCTGAAAAATAGTTTATGACGTAAATGGCCAGTTTTTATGAGAAACTGCTCATTGTGCTTAGTTTGGCAATAAAACATGCTACTATTGGTACCTAAGCATAACGATTCGTTTTTAGCCATAGGAACCAGCAGTAAATCACGTACATCTATAGATATAGGTAGTACGGATCGGTTGAAAAAAGATTTTGGCAGAATACCTAATTATTATCGTTTATCGGCAGTTGCAGTTTCAACTACTATTCGATCAATAAGGCAATCAAATCTTATAGACACTTAATCCGTTTTAGACTTAACACATTAAAAAAAAACAATATTATTATAAAGATACATTTTAAAGATGAATAGCGTTATTAAAAATTCTGCTCAGCTAACAAGAGAAATGAGCTTAAAGATAAGAAAAATCAATCTTATGCACGTTAGCAATCTTGACGGTTCCTAGAACTTAAGTGAGGATATTTGAATTAGTTTTAAAAACTTAACCTTATGGAAAGTTATCCAACTCAAAGTTTAAGTCAGAGAGTTTTTAAATGAAGATCGATGATCTGCAGTTGTCTCGCAAGCTGTTCTATAATATTCTGATGAACGGACTTGTAATAATGAAAGAAAAAAAATTCTAAGGTATTAAACTACTAGTTATAGCCCCCAGTTTCACTCACATCCTAGGGGAACTACCTCATGTACCCAAATTAAAAGTATCCTATGTCCTAATCCAGGTCATGATCTACTTGTGCACCAAATTTCATTCAAATCCGATCAGCCGTTATGGCGTGATTGATTAATAAACTTCCAAATCCACAAACTGCCAAACATCCAAACTTTCACATTTATAATATTAGTTAGAAGTTAGATAGTTACATTAGATTAGACTAGCTCTGAACGTGACGAAAAACTTAACGAAGACCAAAAGTACCTTATGTGCTAATTCGCAATACGTTCTAGCTAAATACCAAAGTTTCATTTTAATAAATTCAAACGTAACAGCGTGATTGAGATCAATCATTTAAACAAACATTTACTACTAATCAATTAAGGCTTAGAAACATTGTTCAAAGATGGTATTAGACCAAAATCTCCTATTGTATCAAAACGTTATCTAATTGTTCAAGAACATAATAACATAATTATACAAATACAGATTATACCCTAGACTAAAATTATAAACTAAAAGAGAGTTTCAAAATATTCCTCCGCATCGCTGTCGACTGAAAGCGTGTCCAGAACATAATTATTATACATAAATTATAATAATTAGATTTATTTTGTTTCAATAACTCGGGACGGGAGAATGGTGATGAAGTCGGGACAGAAAACCGCCTTCGCGTAAGCTCATCCCAAGAGACTATCAATTCTTAGTTTCTGAAACCCAACGCCTATAGATAATATTTGATAAAACACCTTGTATTACAAGTTCCACGATATAATCAAATTAATACGATTTCAGGGCCGTTCCCAGCGGGAGGTCCCGACGGTGGCAATTGACAAATGGACGAAATGCCCACTTGACAAACAACCACATACCACGTGTTGTTAATAAAATTAACTGCTGTGATTAATTGTTAGACTAACGCAACTATGCTATGGTGGGATTTAATCAAGTTTTATTTTTAGTAAACTGAGGTTTTTTTTTTAAATTTAGAAATGTATATTGCTTAATAACTAAGGGTCTTTGCGTAGTAGTGGTGTTATACGATAGGCTAATTCTAAATTGGGAAATAATTTAGATTACTAAATTGTTACACTTTTCTTCGGCGACCGCAATATACCGCAAAGCATCTGCTAAAAAAACCTAAATTCATGTTACCATAATTTCTGATGAGTCCAGTTGATTTTATTCATACTTACACATTACAATTTATCCACGTGAAAAGATTTTTTTGTATAATTCAAGGTTCCTTTTCTCCGAAACGTAATACATAATTATAACATTAGGTCTCAGAACAAAAGAATATTATTTTTTCAGCGAAAATGAACCCGAATCCAGAGAAACATACGCAACAAAAATATTCTATTCATACGTGCGATCGTAATTCTGGAAAGTTGAGGTCCTATGAAATAATCAAACGATCATGTAGGCGGCGTCAACTCCTACTGAACATTCGGTCATCAATAATGTATGAGTTTCAAGCGACAAAGTATGAAGACAAACACTGTGCGACGCTTGTACGGTGGTTCATTTGCACGTGCCAATAGAATTGCACGGTGTTCACATGTTGAAGTTATGGCGCGGGCACGGCTTAACAGATTAGCGAGTTTGGGTATCTATGTCATGCGATTGATAAATGTTTGTTTTTCAACGATCCCCCGGTCTATGTTTTATCCCGGGTGATTCTGAAATGCACTGTTTGAAGTACTACTGCATGCGGCGGAAATTCATTCAGAGTCGACTGTAATTTTATCAGATAAACTTTTGTAGACTTCTCATGTCTGAGATCATTTGTCAGGAATGAGGAAGACCTCATCACTTATAAGGGTAACTAGACAGTAGAAGATCCGATAAACATGAGGCTGACTAGATCTTGTGCTTCTATGAAATGGAAAGACAAGGTGGTTGCACATTGTAAGACAATTAACACACACATAGCCAATACAAAATTTTGTTCGTAGCCGAGAATCGCTTCCGCTATTTCTCATTCACGAAATCACAGCCCTAAAACTTGGTAGCAGAGCAGTCGCGACAGAACGTGCCTTGCATGTCTAATGTCGGGAAGCGGATTGAATGAAAGTATTGTTCAGGAACAGATAAAATGAAAAAACGAACTACTAGGTGAATGGTACACAGTGCCTTTCAAACCCAAGAACAGTTGTCTCCTCACTCAAATTGAATAAGTTTTCCCGCAGTGCTTTGTTACCGGGCATTCCATCGAGTATTTTTGTACTGAAGTGCCCGAACAAGGCAGGTTTCAGTTATATTTTTGAATGTCTTGGTTTTGATTGTCATGTTGCGGAAGATTGTTTGTTTTCCTACATATTTGTTCGAATATTTTTCTTTCTATGATAATCTGGGGATACAATATTTATTGCTCACTCATCCAATATTATTCCCTAGTCGCTACTTACACTTACGATATCCACCGGAATAGTTAATACAAATAATTGGTTGTGGAAATTAGTGTGCGATATTTATTTATAGTTATAGGCAAAAATTCGTAATGATTGATTTTGTTGTGGAATCGAGCTCCAATTATTTTGATTACTTCTTTGCTGATTGACTCAATCAGGTAAATAATATCGTTGTAAGGAATATAGGGCAAGGATCTTAAAGGTTACCAGTAACTATCTAATCGTACTATCCTATTTTCGTACTAATGTTATAAATGTGAAAGTTTGTATGTTTGTGAATTTAAATGTTTGTTAATCAATCACGCCTAACGGCTTAACGGATTTGAATGAAATTTGGCACACAGGTAGACCATGATCTAGACTAGGACATAGGATACTTTTTATCCGGGTATGTGAACAAAAGCAGTTCCCCTAAAATACGCGTCAAACTGCGAACAACGGGTATTTTTAAAGAAAAATTCATACATTAAAATCTTTAGTTTCGTGTCCGTCAAAAATGTCGAAAAATGTCCGTGTGGTGCCAGACGTAAAGAATAGCACTACCCCATCTCTTCCCATGGGTGTCGTAAAAGGTGACTAAGGGATTCACTATAGGACGGGCAGCAGCGTTCTCTGAGTACTTTAACAACCTTACTGCAATCGCCAACCCGCCTGCCAAGCGTGGCGATTATGGCAAACCCCCCCTTTTGGGGGAGGCCTATGTCCAACAGTGGACGTCTTTCGGCTGAATGATGATAATGACTTTTTAATTTTAAGTCATACTCAATTTAAGAAAATATCTATCGTATTATTGCTACACAATCAGCTTACTTTGTAAGGACATCAACACAAATAAGGTATGTTGTTCACTTCAAGTTATTGCATTGTAAAGTGAAAGTTAACAAGCAATATAATCTGGTTTTACTAGTTTTCAGAGATTTCTATCGTGATTTGAAACTCATTATGGATTGTTTACATTAGTCGCTTCGACTGTAGGATTTGTTAGTCGGAATTTATGCGGACACTGATTACATACCACGTGTACTAATTACTCTAGTTTTTAGGTGTATGTAAGCTTGGATTCGTGTGCTCCATCTTAGACCCTGTCTGCGTTTACCATCAGGTGCTACTAGGCTCAAAAGCGACGAAGCGAAAAATAAATAAATTAGGTACTTACTAAAAAACAACTATAAAACCCAAGTATCTCTTTCTTTTCATGGCTCATCTTCCATGCGGAAGATGTCCGATCCTTTGGAAGGTATACGGGGGACACAGGTCCAAAGCGCAGAGGCCCCTTTGAGTACTTTAATCTAGAATGGGTTGGGGCACCAACCGGGGCCTATCAACGGCTGCACTATTGGAGTACAGTCATGGACCGTCGCAGGTGGGTGCAAAACTCAAACCCAAGTATTATTATTATAGTTGCATCGATAAGCTGTTGCTAACAAAATAATTAAGTATTATTGTTCCATATCATTCCATTGCAACATTTATTAAATTAAGGCCTCCTCTGAAAATGATTTTGGGGAAATAATAACGTTACTTGCTGATTTCAATAACTTTTTATTAGTGTATAAGATGTATGCTATCCACACAAGCGTGAGGCCAAACGAGTGTAATTTTTTGAGCTGTGAGTGCGTAAAATAAGTCAGCGTATTTTTTTAAGGATTTACTTAACGAACTCATTTTGCGTCGCCGGGTGAAACAGGAGTTTTGTATGAAACCGAATTAGCAGAAATTACGGGACTCACAACTCAAAAAATTACGCTCCTCTGTCTTCAGCCTTAAGATTGTGCTTTTATACGATAAGCACAAAAACAGAACAGGTGGCTTTTTGCACTTGAAAATACACAGACAAAAGAAGACCGTCTGTCGCAGTTCTACTATAAATCTATATGCATCCCACTGTTGAGCACAGGCCTCTTCTCAGAATGAAAAGGGTTGAGGCCTTAGTCCACACGCTGGCCTGATGCGGGTTGACCAACTACCCACATCATCGAGAACTTTTTAGAGCCCTCTCAGGTATACAGGTTTCCTCACAATGTTTTCTTTCAACTTTAACGCAAGTGATAATGAAATTCTGATCGGCATCTGAATTCGAATAATCAGAGTTGCTAGCCGGGTTCAAACTCTGCCCTCTTGTTTAGAAGGCAAGCGTTTAGCCGCTATGCTATCAATGCTAGTCTATAAGTTCTACCCACTTAAATAAGAAGCTACTCCATCGATGTTTAGCAACAGCTAATGATTCCTAAAACGTTTAAAGTCAGCCACTAATGGGCCCAGTTTCACCTGTGACCCGGAAAGTTGGAGCGTTAATTGCAAACACTTCGCCCGCGGGGTAATGAAGGCGAAAGTGCATATCACTGTACATTGTACGCGTTTTACAGGGTTGCCGCCGCGATGACGAGAAAAATAAATAAAAGCTTAAAAAACAAAGTAAAAGATTATGAAGTTTTATTTATCATACAATTTCAAGGCAAAGCAAGGGCAAGCAATACATAAAATTTTCAACCGATACAAATCATACTTTATCCGATCTGAGAATCAAATTCAAGACCTCACGTTAGGTGTTTGAGCTTGAAATCACTGGATCAATTGGGTATTGGCTCATTATGATACTTTTAAAAAGATCAACAAAATGTATCCTTTTTTTCTCTTTTTTATATCGTTGGAAACTCCTCATGGATACCCTTCGCCTGGGGAAGCCGAAGGGTTATGCCCGACTCTAACCGGCTAAAAATTTATGGTGTTCTTTCTCCTGACCCTTGGTCGGGGTCGCGAGATTCGCAGCTGCAAGCACCGTGACCCCGACTGTTGAGCCTAGCCCCACCCCTCCTAATAGGCGCGCGCGGAACATTGCGCGCCCCCTTCTCGGGCCTGTTACTTTTCGGGCGACGGGTCCCCTAACCCGCCGCCCGCAGGCCACACACTACGATGGCCGGAGATAGTCGCGCGCCCGGTGCGTCTGGTGCAGGAAGGGAGAGTAGCAGCTGCCTCTCTCTTCCTCTCCGCTCCCTCTTTAGTCGCCATCACCTTCTCGCAGAAGAAGGCGACGGCTTCCCACGCACTCTCGCTCCCGACCATGGACAGAACCACGTCCGGAAGCGAGAGGTCACCACCGACTGCCACGACTAGATCGCAGCACTGCGTCGCCCACGCAGGACAAGGCTGCAGTGTGTGCAGCGCCGTGTCCTCGAGGCAGTCGACGTAGTGGTGACACTGGAACAAAAGGTCTTCTGTGGTAGCTTGTATGTTCTTTCTGCCTAGCCTTGTGCCAACTATGTTGGGGACAGCTTTCAGTCTTTTCAGATGCAGTTGAATACCAGTATTCTATACAAAGCGACTGCCATTCGACTTCTCCAATTAAGTAACTGAGCAATGCCGATATCAGAAGGTTAGACCAGTTATCAGACTTCTGGGCTTCTACTCATAATGACTGTCATAGGTATTCATATGACACCCGGTACCGACGGTTTAACGAGCTCTCTGAGGCACAGACAGATCTCGATGTATAACGAACGCTCACCCGTACACGGACTGACCGTGGTAAATACAGCTTAACGGATGATGGTTTGAAAGTCAGGTCCCTTTAACCATTTGTAGGGCAGATTTTACATTGTCGTCACTGGCGATCATGTTGGCTAAATTCATGCTATGGTCGCATTTGTGCGCTGTGCCCGTTTAAGGTCGATGCGTTTTTAGCATAATGGTGATCATCCTTACAGTAGTTTCGATAAAATCGGCATTAAAGTCAAACTAGTGGGCTGGTTACAAGCGCTGTACAAATTTCGTTTCTGCCCTCTACAGGGTTAAAACAAACTTTTCAGATGCATTTTAGGCTAGCATTCGTTTAGTAGCTGTTTTTGAAATTCTCACTTGCTGTCTGGTTAGGAATAAAACAGAAAACTATTCAATTACATAGGTTTTATTCAATGACAAACCGGAAAAGAATATCCATTAATATTTATAAATCGTGATTATTTAAGTAACGAGATGAAATAAAACCTTTTACAATAATTCATTTTCCTCGAATAATTCGCCTATTTTCAACAGTAAATTTTTGTGAGGCTTGGAAATCAATTTTAACACGAGCGATTGTCTCGCAATGGAATGCTATAGATAAAAGTAATTTAAGTATGAAAAGTCTCGATAAAAATAAAGCAAATATACCGGATGACTTTTTATACCGTCCGGACAAAAAATGGGTATAATAGGTGAACGAAGTGGAAGGCCTATGGCGTGGTATATATTTTTGTTCCCTAAACTTTTTTGAAATTGGTGAAAATGTCTCTATATAGACACCTATAGGAGGAGCTCGTGGCTAAATAATTACAGCCGCATAGACCGATCTTCCGGGTTAAGCCACGCTTGCCGAGGTTGGTCTGTGGATGGGTGACCATTTACCATAGCGAGTCTCCTCCGTGCCTCGGAAAGCACGTAAAGCCGTTGGTCCCGGCTGTCCTTTGTAGATCTTTGACAGTCGTTACTGTTGGTCAGAAGCCAGAAAGTCTGACAACCAGTCTTACCAAGAGTATCGTATTACCCAGTTACTGGGTTGTGGAGGTCTGATAGGCAGTCGGTCCATGTAAAATACTGATATTCAGCTGCATCCGGTTCGACTAGAAGCCGACCCCAACATAGTTGGGAAAAAGCTAGGCAGATGATGATGATGATGTCTCTATATAGATACCTACTATAGAAACTCAAATCATACGCAGGTATCTATGATTTGAATTTAGATATTATTTGATCGATTTATTTACTTCAAAATTTCTGTTTTTATTGTTTTAGTGTGAAAATTTACTTTAAATTAGTTGTATTTATTGATCGATAAATATAAAAACAGGCAATAAAAAAAACTATACTATGGGGTTCTACTCCGGTAAAAAACTCAATCGCTGTTATTATTGTGACATAAGACCTTACCTTTTCAACTGTCACCGAAAAGTGTTCCAAAAATATATCACTTTACCCCCGTAATATTTTCTCAATTCAGGTGGCAGCCCTAACGTAACCGGATGGTTAGGGAGGTAACTTTGCTCGTTATTTATTATTGAGCCGTTGTCCTGTAACGACTTTAATATGTTACGGCTCATTTCAACACTTTAATATTTTGTTCAAGTAATAACGTGCCTATAGTTTTTTTGCAGTAACCTTCGGATTAAATAGTGATATTATACTGAAATTATAGACCGGTCAAAGAGTAATGGCCATAGTTCATTATATTCGCTTGTAAACGTCCACATTTGAACATGGGCTTGCTAACAGACCTTTATTACGAACAGTCATCGGCTTGCCAAAGGTGGCCAAATTTTTCATCATGTCTTGGAAAACGGACTCGTGATTTTAGAATGTATAACCAGTTTTCTATAAAAGGTAAACATACCTTTGAACGTGAATCCTTAATTTTGCTTTGAGAATTTTTAAACTTAATATTCTTTACTGCCTCGTTGATCTAGTGGCATTTCTCAGTAGCAGTCTGGATTTTGGATTTGTGCCCGGTTGATGGTAATAGGCTCGCCCTCTATTACATGGGACTTAAAATTAACCCTTCGGCGAATACAGGACTGATGTTATGTTATAATATGTACATAATATACATTTTTACGTCCGTGTGTAATAGCACTACCCCATCTCTTCCCGTGGGTGTCGTAAAAGGCGACTAAGGGATTCACTAGAGGATGGGCAGCAGCGTTCTCTGAGTACTTTAACAACCTTACTGAGATCGTCAACCCGCCTGCCAAGCGTGGCGATTATGGAACCCCCCCCCCCCCCCCCCCCCCCCAAACATTGTTTGGGTGAGGCCTATACAGCCAGTGGACGTCATTCGGCTGAATGATGATGATACATTTTTAAAAAACCTTCACACTTACCTATTCTTCAATTTCCTTCAATATTTAATGAACTCAAGCAAAATAAATGTTTCACGATCTAATATTTGTTAACTTTTTATACAGGGTGTGTCGTAAATAGTGGTCCAACGTTAAGGGGTTGACACACCGTGTATACAGCTATCACATACCACAATTTGAACCATTTTTTACCATAGGTCTCAGAATTATTATTTTTATTAAAATTAACTCTTCGTTTTACTAATTCACCTGTAATTTCAACCCAATACATTATTTTCCTATTTTGTTTTTTGTTTATAACTGCTGAATACATGTGCTATCATATGCAAGTTATTTTTTTTTTAGTTATTTTTTTCGAAAAGAAACTCACACAAAAAAAAACTAATTGTGGTATGTGATAGCTGAATATATCGCGTATCGACCCCTTATCGTTGGACCACTATTTACGACACACCCTGTATGCAAAATTAAAATGACTAGGCTATTACTGTTGCTTTCTCTCGACACTTTTTACATTATCTAAGGGAAGAAGAAGCTGGCCTATTCTTCTCGTCTACGACCTAATATGCGTTCCTAATAAGAGAAATGAATTGTTGTACCATCACTGATTTTGTATCTCTGTAAACAGAGATACATTGTGTATTATGATTACAATGTCTTATTTAATCACTGGTTAAATGGTTATGCGAATTTTTCCGTATTTTGAAGTACTCCTTGACTGTTAATGTCTGCTCTGTTTGCATTACATCTAGTAGGTACGGATAGATGCGCTTAGTGCATACAAAAGTTATATTTAGTTAGTGCTGCAGTATTATTAGAATAACTTGTTTCAGTCAGTATAATTTGCTTTAGTACATAATTGTTTACTTTTCATTGCTCTTAGCAAACAGAATGGTGGAGTATTTGTGTTAATTTACTAGATAGCGGTGGGGATATAAACACAAATACACGTGCAGTGTCGATTAACATTTTTTCATTCATTTTACTTATATTTTTGCTAGACTGGTGGAGTTGCTCGAAGAATAGACCCATTCCAGGAAAATCTGCATTTTATACAATTTCATTTTAATAAGTACACCATTTTGGTATAATTTTATCGTCACCCCTAAAGTTCTGTTCAGTCTAGCCACTGTGTCCAGTGTTCAGAGTGGACACGTTCCGAAAATAGACTCCCACGAATAAGTCATATGTCTTTGAAACTTTCCTAGCTCTTCTACGTTGGCAGTTCGCTTGTGGACACAGCGGAATTGAAAAGTAACTGTCGAAACTACAAATTGCTTGTGATTTTTTTTTTATTTCTTATGTTTTTCGGTTCGAAATCGCTCTTAAACCATGATAATTGGGTGAATATTTTATGTAAGAAATACTTACAACATCAGTGAAGTTCTAACAGTGCGTAAGTCATTTTGTGACAAAAACAGACAACACTGGAAAAGTCACAATTTTATTTGAAATGAAATAGATTATTACGATTTTCAAAGGTTTAAATCATCAAAGAGTACATTTGTAATGATAATTAAAAACAATATTGCGTTCAGCGTAGTTACGCTCCTCGTTTTAAATAGTTTTTTTCACTCTCTTGTAAAGTAGCCATTTTTGACTTCCGCACTGTTAGAACTTCACTGACGACAAGTAGGATGATGATGTTTAGCTAACTAAATAATATTAATTTTATTCTTCATCATTCAGTCGAAAGATGTCCACTGCTGGACATAGGCACAGTAGACATATAATAAGCTAAAGCAGTACTTCAACTACCTACAATCGTCCGATTTGACACACTCACACAGACACGCACTGCAACAAGACAAATAAGGTATTTTCGGGATACAGTTCCATACAAAAACAAAAAACTACTCAGTATACAGATTGTGTCTGTGTGAGTGTTTCAATTCATGAGATTATAGTAAGTTGAGGTACTGTTTTAGCTTATATGTCTACTGTGACATAGGCCTCCCCCATGCATCGTCATATCGACCGGTTCTGTGCTTCTCGCATCCAGCGGATTCGCGCGACCTTCTAGGGGTGCCTACTCACGATGCGCTTTCCGGTACGCGGTCGCCACTCCAACTTATATTACACTAGCTTTTACCCACGGCTTCGCTCGCGTTAATTTGGATTAAAAAAATTCTTAACACACTACCAAAGCTTCTATAATAATATAATTCAATCATGATTCGAAAGACACGTGGCGCCATCTATGAACGTTATTGTTTTTATCTTCGGGAACTGTACTTTTTTTCGGGATGAAAGGTACCCGATGTCCGTTTCTGTACACCGACAAAGTATAAGCACAATTTCAGGATGATCGGTTCAGTGGTTTAGGCGTGAAATAGTAACAAACAAACAAACTTACTTTCGCATTTATAATATTAGTTAGGACTAGGATTATGGTTATATTTTATCAGCCCTTAACTCACTACCGAACATAGGTCTCCACACAGATCACTACAAATAAGTCCATAGAAAACTGCAAATTGAAATCTCGAGCAATATTCGTATTTTTCCAATTCCACCGGCTCTGTGTCATCAGGCTGTTTGGCGTCAAAACACGATGATATATAAATGGGAACCGTGGCTTCCTGCCAGACCTGGCTGCTGGGAGACACACGGTCGTATCGATCCGTTTGTAATTAGATTAAGTGATTCGTATCACACCTCTGAGAAACTATGGAACCCTGGTACCTGATTGAAATTAAGCTTCTACATATATTGTGGAGATGTACGAGTATATTAAGTATGAATAAAAAGTATTGTCTAGATTTTTTTGTATCTTTTACCATAACGATTAACGATAGTTGTTCTGTATAAAACAAAGAAGTGTTTGTGTCTCATTCTTGCCTCTTGCTATTGAATACCATGAATAGATGTAGATGTCTTTATTAGATTAACTTTAAAAAAAATGGTTAAAAAGGTGTACATATTAATTTTATTTATAATTCTAACATATTTTGTTAAACAACAGTATCTATGTATTCCTTTGTTCATTCTATTTGAAATTTTGTTTTCACACAAAGGAGAAAATCCTGTACAATTTATGGAAAATATATAGGTAAAGAAAAAATTGCAAATATGACATGGGTAAACGTGTTTATTGTTTATCCTTTTCAAGTATTCCAGTTTGCTCACGTTTTTATCCCAATGTCTGTGTGTCCGTTTATGGATTCAGGCATAAATCCGTTTGCGAAACGCCAGTCCGTACTCGTAGTACGCGGAATCGATGCGTAGTTTTGGCGCACCCGACCCTTGTAACTCATAACGAAATAGCGTATTGCTATCCTTTGTTCAGCATATTGAGAGGTATAGTCGGATCTAATTTAGATTATGATGTTAATGATATTTGATAGTTTGATATTTTTCTGCTCCTGTTTTGTTCTTATAGAAAATTTATTGAATAAAATTTATGTACCCATTTCTCATTTAGTAGCTATTGAATACCATGAATAGATGTAGATGTCTTTATTAGATATGTGAAAACGTTCCTAATTTCGAAGCAATTTATTTTTAGGGATCCGTACCCAAAGGGTAAACCGGAACCCTATTACTAAGACTCCGCTGTCCGTCCATCTGTCCGTCTGTCACCAGGCTGTATCTCATGAACCGTGATAGTTAGACAGTTGAAATTTTCACAGATGATGTATTTCTATTGCCGCTATAACAACAAATACTAAAAACCGAATAAAATAAATATTTAAGGGTTCCTATACAACAAACGTGTTTTTTGTCGTTTTTATAGATAAGGATACAGAACACTTCGTGCACGAGTCCGATTCGCACTTGGCCGGTTTTTTTTTCCTTTGTCTACCAAGCCAGAGTCTATAGTGAAGTAATTCACTGAAAAAAATACATCTCATGTATTCGCATTAGTCACAAAGATACCTAATGCATTAAAATTATCTTTGTACTCAGTGACAACTCAAAACATTAACCCATTTTAAAAGGAACATTAAACGCAATTCTTTTTGATAATGCCGCTCTCAATGGGTAAAGAACGTGACAACGGTCCAATATTGTTTTTACCTCTCAAAAAACATCGTTAAAGGCAGTTAACACGGTATAATAGACCGGATCGGACAGTGCGAACCGGACGCGAGCGCCGTTACTGTTTATGTTTGACGTTCCGGTTACGTAGGGCTGCCCAATTATTGGAATGAAGGTAGACTGACCAACAGTTTGTGTGTAAGTGAGGTACACGTTTAGATTATTTTCGATTTAGTGATGGAAAAGATAGAAATGACGAGGAAAATGGGTTTTGCCGTTATCGTTTTTGTGAGACACAATAAGCCTAAAAGTATCAGATATCTGATCGAATTACTTTTTTACTTGCAAGGGATAACACGTATGAAAAAACTCACTAGAAAAAAAACACCGTGTCTTTGCGCATGCTCAACTACTCACGCAGTGTTGGCAGTAGGATGAATAAATATGAATAATTCTCAGATTTACTTTTCAGCTCAATTTTCAAGACTATCACTACCTAATTCAACCATTTAGTTTCAGTATTCAAACACCCTGGCATATTACATTTCCACTTGACAACCCTAGCGGCCCAGCCGTCCCCCGTCCGGTTGCCATTACCATACGGCGGCCGCTTTTATTCAAATCGCCGTTTGTTCCGGTCAACGCCTAAAATAATGTGAAATTGTACGTGAAATTTAACTTAAGTTGTGTATGATTTAGTTTTGAATTAGTAAATAGTGAGAATTGCTCATGTGTGCCTGATTTTACTGTGATCCGGCTATAATGGTAGTTTTTATAATACTCCAATAGCACGTCTCCTTGATGAAACAGTACCTATAGAAAAAATAGTGTGTTTGGTGTTGCACTACTGAAAAAACGACATGTTACAAATATACACTTAATTCTAGGGACAAAAATACCTGTTTTTTTAATACCAATCGCCTCCTCTCGGAACAGCAGCCATTTTGATTTATGACCTGCACAGTAGGTAATGTACTTAGGTGTTTATTAAAAATTAAAAAGTATCTTTGGGACTATAGGAGTTTATGTATTATAACTTTTGTGAGACACCCTTTTCCCCCCCGTTCGACTCGCGACCTCACCGCGTGATCAGCTCATGATTAAGGGCTCCGTTTGGGTCCGAAACTAGTCGGGCAATCCCGAAAAATGCACGTGAGTAAACCGTAATTAATCATAACTATAGGAGTTCTTAGGGCTTCATTTTTTTATTTGCTCCAAAGACACTGGATAGAGCTTATGTATGATGTACCTACAGCAATAAAATAAATATAAGACAAAAATGCGTAGGTAACCATGGAGTTTCTAGCCGGCTCTTCTCCATAGGAAACGACTAATTGGAACCGTGCACCTAAATTCGACTTTTCATAAGCGCCTGTAATAAAAACTTTTGACTTGATTTGAATGAAAATATCAAATACCAAAGACACTGTACAGAGCTTATATGTACCTACGGTAATAAAATACAAATAAAACCATATAAAATATCGAAATAAACCTCCTTCTTATATTTAATATTACTTTGTAATATTACAAACTTTGTCAGTTACAAAGTGCCACGTTACTAACTTTTCATGCCTGTTTCATAGAATACTGTAACAGCTACGTGAACGACGAACGTAATTGAAATTCCCACCCAACCTACTCTTTTTTGTATTCTTGTTTCATTTACACGGGTTTCCAATGTTGCGCGTATAATCAGAAAGTTTGTGGAGATGGATGGATGTTAGTTACTTAATCACGTATATACGACTGAACGGATTTGTAGACTATGTCACAGTAGACATTATAACTGCCGTCCTTTAACTAAAACCACGTTAACCCCAAAAAGTGATTTTGGAGAAAAACGCAAAAAACGCGGGAATCGTTGTTTCTTGAAAACTATTATACATAGAGCAGTGATTGTTAGACATAATTTAAAAAAATATTTTCCTGCATCATTTAGGATACTTTCTGCGCAGAAATATACTTTAAATTATTTGAAAAACAAGGATTTTTGGTTTAGTTAAGCAATACACATATTTTTTGACATTGATTGCCGCACTAAAACGTCTCTAACCTACACTTAGAGACTCTTTAGTTAAGCATTTTCTTTAAATATGTAAGGTTTGTAATGTTTGATAGATTTACCCTGAAATGCTTAACTATAAACTCGTTAAATCAATTAACTGTTTTGTAGCTAAGACTTTTCTTAATATTTATACATTATTACCTTTCGTAAGAAGAGGCTAAAGCACTTAAGACTCTTTAAAGCTAAGTGTTACCGAAAAATAAAAAAACTTTTGTAAAACAACGCTTGTTTACTAAGCTAAAAAAAGTCTTTATAGTTAAGCATCTCATATCAAAAAACTTGAAAATTAAATAAAATGCAATATGAAAATTAAATCAAATTTTATTATAAAGCTTTAACTAAATAAAGTTTCCTTCACTTATCATTAAACTTAACAGCAATTTGTAAAAACAAAAAAAAAATGTTATCTCAAAAATAAATTAAAAGTTTTTCTTTTATTCATTATGAATAACATTATTATTTCCTTTCTTCATCTTATAAACATATAAATTACATTTTTAAATATTTCTATACAAAAAATAAAAACATTTAAAAATATAAAAAATAGTAGCCCACCGGCATCGGGAACAGGGTCCAAGCTACCGGTGGTCAGGGCCTCAAGAGAGAAACTTCCTAACAATACGCGCCGTGTCCAGAAGTACCGCTTTCTGTATCAGACCCTTGATCCAGCTGCCCAACGAGAGCCTCTTTAGATGTTAGTCGAGGCTCTTGGCTATTAAACCATTGGCCGTAACGACTATCAGCACAATGATTGCTGAATCAACATCCCACATGGCGACAACCTCGTGTGCCAAGTCTTGATACTTAATTTCTTTATCTTTCTCGGCTTTCACAAGGTTCTCGTCATGCGTAGCAGTGATATCAACAATCATTGTGAGACGCTCTGATCGATCTATCACCACGATGTCAGGCTTAATGGCAACAATAGTCCTGTCGGTGATGATAGATGGACCCCAGTACAATGTGATATGACCATTCTCGAGAACTGGATCGGGCAAATACCCGTAGTATGGTACTTCTGCGTCCACAAGGTAGTATTTCAGAGCAAGTTTCTGGTGGATAATCCTAGCTACGAGGTTGTGCCTGTGCAACTCCCTGTTAGCATCTTTTGCATCATCCACGCTCATCGGTAATGAGACTAGATCCCGCGTAAGTGTGGGGATCGAGGCTTTTTAAATGCTAAGACCCTTCACAACCGCGAGGTGTGCAGTCTCAGGGAGTACTTGTTCCAAGCCGACGTGGGGATGCATCGAGATGTAGTCGCAGTGGACAAAGGATTCACCCCGCTCTCCTTGGGTTAAGAGAACTGGCGCCAGCCTTACTTAGCCAGCAGTACTTGATACTAATGGCCGCAAGGAGGAATGGCGGAGCAAGGAGCTTCACGGACGCTTCTACCGGGCCCTTCATGGGCCCGATATAGATTTTCTAGCCTCCGTGGCCTGGCTACGTTTCGGTGACCTATTTGGTGAAACCGAAGGTTTTGTTTGTGCAATTATGGACGAAGTTATGATGACGAACAACTATAGAAAATATACTGTGAAGGACGGCACGGTTGACATCTGTCGGGCATGCCACTGTCCCGGTGAATCTATCCGACATATTATCTCTGGTTGTTCCCGTCTTGCTAACTATGAGTATTTGCAGAGGGACAACCTCGTAGCTAGGATTGTCCACCAGCAACTTGCTCTGAAATACAACCTTGTGGACGCAGAAGTACCATACTACAGGTATGTGCTCGACCCAGTTCTTGAGAATGGTCATGTCACATTGTACTAGGATCGATCTATCACCACCCACAGGACTATTGTTGCCAATAAGCCTGACATAGTGGTGATAGATCGATCAGAGCATCTCACAATGATTGTTGATATTTCCGCATGACGAGAACCTTGTGAAAGCCGAGAAAGATAAAGAAATTAAGTATCAAGACTTGGCAAACGAGGTTGTCGCCATGTGGGATGTTGATTCAGCAGTCATTGTGCTGATAGTCATTACGGCCAATGGTTTAATAGCCAAGAGCCTCGACCAACATCTAAAGAGACTCTCGTTGGGCGGCTGGATCAAGGGCCTGATACAGAAAGCGGTACTTCTTGACACGGCACGTATTTTTAGGAAGTTCCTCTCTCTGAAGCCCTGACTACCGGTAGCTTGGACCCCGTTCCCGGTGCCGGTCGGCTACTACGAGTATTTTTACATTTTAAATGTTTTTATTTTAATATTTAAAAAAAGGTATTAAATATGTTAGAAAATTAATAAAGAATATAATAGAATTTCATAACCACATACTTTATTGAAAATTTCACCGATCCACCTATCTGTTTTTTTTTTTTGATAAATCGTTTTCGACATAAAAAAAAAGTTAAATGTCGATTGCTATACATATCGATACTTTTTGGGACTTTTCCTTCTGGTCGCGGCGGCGAACGCCACTGCCCGTGGCCTGCAAACTGTGCCGCGTGGATTGCCGCCCCGCCAGACGCACCGCCGTTCGCGCCGCCCATTCCCGTGGCCAGGCAGTAAGGGGTGAAATAGGGGATGAAAGTTTTTTCGAGGTTAGATTTGTATGAAAATTCTTATTCCATTAGGTTATTGACTTGAAATTTTTGGCACAAACACTTCAAAGTAAATAACAAAAGACGGACTTTATGGATTTTAAAACTACACCTAAAAAGGGGCTTAACGAGAGTTTAAAATATCACACAAGCGAAGCTGCGGGCAAAAGCTAGTGTAACATAAATAGGGGAATATAGGTATTAATCACTACACAAAATTGTCAAATTTTACCTCGTAATACTCCCCGACATATTTGAGTTTTGGCGGGAACAAGTTACGATGACGCACTCTCACACCTTATGAGCGGTCTGAGCGGAATGGCAAGGCTCGGGGAACCTTGCCATTCCGCTCAGCATGCATATTGCATCCCCGCACATTCCCGGAATGAATGAAGCGCGAGCAACGGAAAACGTGTTTCTAGTTAAGGAACATGGGTTAGCGGTTATTAAGTTAAGAATGACCGATATTTTTTTGAACAAATTCCACGTTAGAAGTAAACAACGTTTTTTTAACGAATTGTTTTGAGAAAATCGCAGTATTGAATACTTGACTAAAATACCGTTATGGTGGACTAACTGGAATTAAGACAAGTTTTTCATCATAAATAGTTTATAGTATTGTTTTTTTGTGTTTTATGAAAATTGATCCTTAACTATAAACACGTTATACGCTCTTAGTGTATTTGTAGTCAAGAATAATCAAATAACGTACTTTAAGCTAATAAAACGTTAAAAAAATTTTAGGCGAAATTGGAAACTAAGGTACTTAAACGTGCATCAAGTTAAGAAGTGTGGTATAGTCACTTTTTAGTCAAGAATTTGTTGCATATTTTGTCATTTAACGGTATATCATGTTTCAATATCTCTAAAACTGTAAGTGATAGAGCTATGGTGCTTAGACAGAAAGATAGAGAATTTAAAACTGTAATACTCTGCATTCAAAACTCAAAATCGACCATTTGAGGGTTAACGGGGTTCTAGTTAAAGGACGGCAGATAAGCTAAAGCAGTACCTCAACTTACTATAATCTCATGAATTGAAACACTCACACAGACACGCACCATATACTGATTAGTTTTTGTTTTGTATGGGACTGTATCCCGAAAATACCTTATTTGTCTTGTTGCAGTGCGTGTCTGTGTGAGTGTTTCAAATCAGTCGATTGTAGGTAGTTGAAGTACTGCTTTAGCTTATATGTCTACTGTGACTATGTCCTGGAATAACACAGATACTTTTTATTCAGTCCTGTGGGATAATTTACGACGATTTTTCCGGAATAATAACACTGTTCTGGACATTGATAATAAATGGCGTATCCTTAAAATCTGCAGTGTCCAGCCGTGTGTACCAAGGAATTATACACCGTGGGCCAGAGGTACCCGAAAGATTTTAACCATCGATTTCGATGCCTAATTGGAGAAGAAAAGCTAGGATATAGTTTGTTGAATAAAGCTTAATTTTCGAAATATTCATTATTTACGGAAATTCACAAATCGAAAACTATCTATGGTAACAAGTCCTATGAACGCGGCGTTGCGACTTTTGTCATACCATACCCCTCTCGCGTCTTATTTGTCGGGGAGGGTTGTGAAGTGAGAAGTTTCTTATCCACTCACACGATAATTTATAAATGTTGCCAGTTCAACCTAAACTATTGTTTACAAGGAAGTACTAAAGTTAATTGATTTATTAAGTAAGTAAAAACAAAAAAAAAGATTGAATTGGACTTTTATTTATATATGTATATTTGACTCATAATACCATGAGAAAGGCGTGGTTAAAATCTTTTGGGTACCTCGGGCCCACGGTGTATTACTCATGGGTGTTTGACGCCCAGCAGCTGAGTTGGTGACCCTTTAGGCATGGGCATGCTCGACGGCATAACATGTGTATGTTTAATTATTTTTATGTTTTCATTGTTTATGCTGTCATTGTGTCATTGGCTGAATAAAATCAATTTTCTTTCTTTCTTTTCATACATTTTGTACTAGACCCCCTAAACTATCAGAATTTTCCGGTACCGGCAGCCTGCTGGCTCTAGTACAAAATATATGCGCAGAGGGTTTTCGCGCACGAGTCAGTTTTCTGACAAAAAAAATATTATTACGTGCGGTCGAGCTAATAGTTGCAGGTTACCAGCTCATCTGTTATGCTATGACAAGCCCGTTCTATCTTCTAATAAAACAATAAATTCATCTTTCAAAAAGCAGACACGAAAAGATCTGTTTATAAATAAATTCAGTCTCTGTGAAGATTATACATCAGATAAATACAAGTACGATCGGGAGTAAATAAACCCGATGTCAATCAGGCATGTCAGTCTGATGGGAATAGACGAAAAAGGGATAAAAGAGCGTCTAGTCTAGTTAGTTACAGCTACACAGTAGAATGTAGATGGATGGACAGATATAGTCCTGTTTAGACACTATAAATGTACTGCGTTACATATACTTTATTGAATTTAAATGAATTATAAATTTAGATATTTTTTTTATTCAAAGTAGACTAGTATTACTTAGTTCTTTTTGAACGTCAAATTTAGGTAGGAGTTACTAGTGACTGCACCCCCAAAACCTCCCACCCTTGCTTGCTTGCTTGATTTGCAATATACCACATTTTTTTATTGTACTTGTTATGTTTTTTTGTATGGACTAAATTAATTTATTCACCTGATAGACAGAACTATGTTGCTGGGGAGTTTGTTGCGCCGTTTCTTCTTCACAGCATAAATACTACACAGTGATTAAGGACAGGCGTTTTGTAAAATTGCCGTTCAAAAAGAACGAAGTAATTCTAGTCTATTATGAACAAATGAGTTTTAAAGTTATTAGATATTTTATGAAATGGTTCAGAAAAACGTGCACAATCGCATACAATGATAAAATTTTATTGTAGAACGAAATGATTTCGTAAATAACTAGTCCTAAATGTTCTTTCAGCCTACGTAGAAAGACTCGTCAGTAATTATTCAACGAAAATTCTTATCTTAAACCCCTATTTCACCATTCTGAGATCATAACAGCGCGTCTCTTAATCTAAAGTTAGAAATTTCAGTCTAGCGAAACTTACATGCTTGTATTAGAAGCGAATCATCTAAGATGGGCTAATAAAACAGCAATATAAGGGTAATCGGTTGTGAGCCATCGATAAACGAATCGATTTAAGTTCCCCGGAGTGACTCGCAACTCGTGGTAAGTTTAAATTGCTACACAGGAATTTTGCTTTGAAGGACTTCGTTTGACGCGGAGCATTTATGTAAGTATATCCTGAAAGAGTTATATTTTGTTGATTTGGGAAGTTTCAGAAAGAGAATATTTTACTTGATTTTCATGTTGAGTATAAATACTTCTTATTTACTTCCCCTGAGTACGTACCTACGTAGAAACTTAAATAGTGGATACGTTTTGAATGACTTATAGAGATCAATCATAATATTATGAGAGCGTACAAACTGACCGTTCAGAAAGTGTGAGATCGGGTTTTTTGGAGAAATTTAGCACGAAGGTGAACACTGGCAAAAGCTGAAACTTATAGCGACAGAAGAAGTAGAATGCATTATACTCATAGATATGGAAAAAATATAAAATACGTCGTTGTATACACAGACACATCGCCTGAGAGAGTGTTAGTAACAATGACAGTGTTATTAATTAGTTACTATGTTATAGTAACTAACTGATAAAATTGTGACGACATTGTGACATTACCGCTATTGATCTTTATTTTGAGATACCCACAGTTGGTATAAAGATCTATTACTACTGCAACATTAGTGTACTGCATGGGAGGAGCCGCGCCACGCCCTTGTTTCTTAGGTGGGGAGCGACCTGTCGCTGCCGGCCGTGGTTCGTTCTATGGTCGGCAGTGCAGAGTCTTGGGACGCGGTGATGTCCTTCTGCGAAAGTGTCATCTCGCAGAAGGAGACTGCGGAAAGGGAGGGGGAGAGTGCTTGCACTAAAGACAAGACACCCTAAACTTGTCCCCAATGCTACCCGTAGGTACCCTTCTGGAAGGGGCAGTCAAAATGTGCACCAATTACCTTTAGGACGCTACCGCCACTACTTTACAAGCGCTGCAGCAGAGAGGCTGTTTTTTGCGCATGATGGCTTGTAAGCCATTTGTAATTCGCCCTACAGAAATCTTGGAAGAATAGTATCATTCTCACCAAATTCGGCAGGGGATTAATGACCGTAACATTCCTCTTTAAATAGTGTAATTGGTTTCGGCCGTGCCATTTAGAATAAATAAATAAATAAATTAGCATCATCATATTAATTGGAAAACATCTCTATCGAATGCAGATTTCGACTTTTCATAAGCGCCTGTGTAATGGTTTATGTGAAAGATTCAAAGATGTTAAAGATTTTTGATTTTAGATCGAATTTACGATTCTAGGAGACCTTAAGCCCTTATCCTAATTTGCTGCCAAAATCCTTTTTATATTTGCTTAAATTAGCAAACAGGTATACAGATAGTTAAAAACAATAAAAAATACGTACGTACTTTATACAACTCTTGTTAACGGGGAAACAGGGATAAAGTTGATTATATCAAAAAGTTTTTTTATAAAATCAATGTTATCCCTTTGTATTAAAATAATAAAATTATTTAGAATTATTTTTTAAACACCGATGAGCTAAATGTCTATTTGTAAGCTGAAAACAAAATTCGCAAATCATTGTTAGGTAAGCCATTAGGCCACGGCAAATAGCGCCAGCTTAATCCAAACTGCCGTTCATTTATTGTACAGTTAATTGTAATTAAACTGTAAAAACTGGATTAGTATTTACACAAAGGGGATACTGACTATACAATAAATGCGGACACGCAACAAAAATAACGAATAGTAAACATAAGGTTTCCCTATCAACACTTATTGCAGGTTCTACAAGGTGTTAAAAAATCAATTCTAAGAATTTTATGGGGTTACTCGGTATCGGAATTTGGACAACTTTTCGAAATTCGCGTATTTTTTTATAACTTTCCTTACAAATCAAAAAATATTTTAATAGATTTGTATGGACAGGCATAAAAAAATTGGCGAATTTCGAAAAGTTGTAGAACAAAAGTTGTTCAATTTTCGATTTAAGGAGCCTCACTTCACGTCTCAGCAGAACACGTCTGTGCGATGATGTGATATTTATGATCATGAACTAGGGCCCAATTCTCCTAAAATAAATTGTTGCCAAACGCAATCGAACCACAACCGTCAGTCAGTTTTTGTTTTCAAAAACTTTCAAAATGATTGATTTTGGTTTTTGTGTCAAACCATTCGACAGCTTTTGAAATTGAGAACTGTCTGAATGAGCGGTTCGGCCTTGGTTCGGTTGTGATTTATCAAGATTTATTTTAGGAGAATTAGGCCCCTGTTGGCTTTTATTTTGACAGGTCAACAATTTCCATAGCAACTTATCTATTAACAATCCGACTTCTCCACAACTATGTACTATGCAATGAATATATGTAAATATATGTATTATGTAATGAATGTACTGTTTAATGAAATTGCGAATGTGATACGCAATTCGGATGCTGGTGCTGCAATATTAGACTTTGCTAAGTCACTAACAGTTTCTGCATTCCTTCGATAGTCAAAAAAAAAGAAAGAATATTTAACGTAGAATTTTGCCTTAATTTTGGATTTAGTAAAGCAACTGTTGTCATGCTCTCGTGAATTAACAAAAGTAAAACTGATCTGATGTATTCTGAACAAGCAATTCAGTACGAACGTGTTTTGATAAAAGCACCCCTAAAGTTTGTAAACGACTCCATACCACCTACATTGCCAGAGTTAAAAAGCGCTCCACACTTTCAGAAAGCACTGAAAACTGAAACCTTTGTAAGGTCATATTGGAACTTTAGCGAACAAGATGAGCAACATCCATATTTTGTTCATGCATGACTGGCTTTACTTTGCCCTGCAGTATTGGAAATCATAATATTCTGCACATACAATACCTACGTGACGTGAGAAATAAAAATCTTTGAATATACTGTCTGGATGTTTAGACACTGAGAGTGGATGTTTAGAAATCCAGAGTGCTATGTTTAAACGTGGTATCTGATTTGCATAATATGAGAGCTAGGAACGTAATAAAAGCTTAAGTGCAAGATTAGGTATGCTTTATAAGAATTTTCGAGTAAAAATTAAAATAGAGATTTTGTGTAGGAATTATTGAAAAACTCTTCGTATAGAGGCAATAGGTACCTAAAGGAATTACTATTACCTACCTGAGGAATACAGATGCATAGAAATAGCGAAAATTACGCTGTAAAAAGCCGTGCTTGAAGCTACACATAATTTTGTCATACCTATCTATTATCAACTTCGCTTTCGTTGAGTGAAAGGAGTAGAGAAGCCTACAGAATCTAGCCACTTATCCATCTTTAGGATATCTCTAAAAGGATAGAAGGATACAGTTAACCACAAAAATCAATTTGATCAAAACAAGAACATTCATTCCGACCGGTTTCATATCCAGAAGCAGGGCGCCTATCAAATATTTCATAGCAACGTACCTCTGCGAGACAGCAGCGAAGACATCTGGCGGGACAGGCGGGCAGAATTCAATTATATAGAACGATAACATCGCGACATAGTTCGCATTAAAACAAACAGCGTTTCGCAATAACGCGTCCCGGTTTATGCTCTTTGCATTTACATAGCAAGCTGCACGTGTGGATAAATATGTAGTTTTCTCTATTTCAAGGAGCAAAAAGGAGTGTTGCATCTATCTTTAACTTTAATTAAGCAATTCTACTTTGTCGCTATTGCAGGTTCCTGTGTTCATAATTATTTTAGTTCTAGTTTTGGTTACTTAAGTATGCCTGCCGCGATAATATGTGACGAGCAGCGATCCTCAAAATTAAGGAATCCGGCAATGCAATGAGAGATTTTTGGTTTCATCCTATTTGGGTTAGTCAGAAAGGGGATAATAATCCACGGGCACCTTAAATGTCACTGACGACTGTTTTCAAGCAAATGTTAGAATTCCGAAATTCGATATGTTTTACTTAATATTTCAGGTTTTTCAAAAATCCGACATGCTTAAGTTACGAATTCAGAAAAAAGAGCTTCTAATCCGTGACCTCAAATATATGATCTAATATATAAACACAGCTGATCATGGCTGAGGATAGATCGATTTTAGCATGAAATCTTTGAACAGCTACTTATCTTAAACTATTGACTTTTGGGGAAAGTTGTAGAACAAAAGTTATCCATCATTATGGGTACTTTATCACTCTTTCAGATTAGTACCCCTTTCAGACTAACCTTGTATACTAAGACATAAATTGTGCAATGTAAAATAAAGTGCAGCTCAGAGCTAAACAAATAAAAATAAACTTAATATAGAACACGCTGAAGGCAGCCGAGGGATGTGTGCGAACTATTGTGAGGTCTCCGGTACTTCCCACATTGTGCGAGCTAAGATTGGATTTCTTCAGCAAACCTACGTGAAATGTGATCTGGAGCGCTATCTCAGATAAATAGGGGTAGCACTTGTGTTAAATAAATATTTACAAGAGTTAGTGCTTGCTGTTAGACAGCTGATTTTACCGCAATGTCTAGGTAAATAACTAAGCTGAAGATGTAAGTATTTCTTTAGTGACTAATCTAAGGCTTTTAGCCACTGACATAGACACATAGACCAAAGGTCCAGTACAAAATTCACGAAAAAAGTGTCCTGAGTTTACATACATCATCAGAGCGCGCGCAAAGGCTTCACCATTTAAATCCTATGTCGTCATCACAATGTCTAATTTAGCTTACAGCTGCAGCCATACTAAGATTCGACGTAAATTAGACCTTTTTTTTCGCGTTTAAGTCAACATTCGGTTCAGAAATTGTAATGTAGCAGACGGCCCTAGGATCTCCTGAGCTAGGGACACGTCTGCCACACCAGTTATAAAGAAGAGTGAATATTAATGGATCCTACCTCCCCCTAGCCGGACAAACAAGGAAAACACTTAAGAGAAGACAACTTTATAATATGGATAAAAACAACACTTATATATAATCCCTAATTGCACACGTTAAAATTTTGAAGGCGGAGTGCTGGAAGGTCAGCAGTGCGGCGGATGGAGTCGCCGTACCTAGTCGTAGTCGTCGTAGACCTTCCAGCACTCCGCCTAGTCACTATAATACTGAGCTTCCAGTCACCCAAGAAAAGTTTTGTGCATCCACAAATTTTTCCGTGTGCCATTTCTCAGAAGTTTCGTGTAACCATTCAAAATTTTAACTTGTGCAATTAGGGATTATAAGTGTTGTTTTTATCCATATTATAAAGTTGTTCTTCATATTATTATAGTGACTAGGCGGAGTGCTGGAAGGTCAGCAGTGCGGCGACTCCCTCCAGTAAGTCGGAGTGCCAGAGGCTCAGCAATACGGCGACTTGGCGGAGTGGTGGTAGGTCAGCAGTGCAGTGCGGCGACTCCCTCTAGTAAGTCGGAGTGCCGGAGGATCAGCAGTAAGTCTGAGTGTCGGAGGCTCAGTAGTATAGTATCCTTCAAATAAACACCAGTCCGCTCACTTTCCTGGTCGCCTCTAAAATCCCCCGCAAAAGCAACTTTGCTTCTTTTTCTTTTTCGAGAGCTTTTCAAAGGATGATGGGCACAAATGTATAGAGTCTGGTACTGGTACCAATCGGAATGAATGATATACCGTTAGAAAGGTATTTTTGTGTAGATTATGAATAACCATGGCGCTAGTCCCGATTCATTCAGACATGAGTACCAAAACGCCATCTTTCTTTGAATATAGTGTGTTCGAAAAAGATGTGTGGCCTGTGATATAAATAGAAATAAGGTAAAATGACGTATGAGGATGATGATGAAAAATGTAGGTCTAAGTGAAAAATGTGATTCTACAACGTTTTTAGCGCTGACCCGAGCTTCATGAACATCAGTGCTTATAGCGAAAAGACCGCCCTTTGTACTGATTCTAATCAGAAAGTAGGCACTCATTTTGTCTGTATTGCATGTGTGTACAGCTGGACAGTGAAGAATATGTCGAGCATGCCCTGATACCTGCATGTAGAGGAACTTATGGACGCTCGTGATAATGCAATACTCGTATCTGGTTCTCGGCTCTCACGATTTAGATTGCCATTGACACGCTATGAAGAGAATATTCTATTCATTTCTATTATATTCTAGGGCTATTTTCTCAGGTTATATGGTATGAGCCGGATAATAGATAGCAATATCTATAACAGTCGACACCAGTCGTCAAGACTGTAAGAAGCCTCAAAAACCTGATAAGGGCCCTTACCTACCATTAGATACCAGTATCTCTATCTAGTATGCCGAAAAAGCTTTGATTATTTGACTTGGTCGCGTTTTACCCTAGTCGCACCTGATGGTAAGCATAGACAGGGTCTAAGATGGAACACACGAATCCAAGTAACAGAGATAGAGAGTGATTCCCCTCTATCCCTATAGCTCTCACATACACACGACGGAATACAGGGGCCCAATGCTCCTAAAATAAATTGTTGCCAAACGCAATCGAACCACAACCGTCAGCCAGTTTTTGTTTTCGAAAACTTTCAAAATGATTGATTTTGTTTTTTGTGTCAAACAATTTGATAGCTTTTGAAATTGAGAACTGTCTGAATGAACGGTTCGGCCTTGGTTCGGTTGTGATTTATCAAGATTTATTTTAGGAGAATTGGGCCCCAGTAAACTGCTTGGCTGACCGGATTTGAATGTGAGGATGTGTAGCTAGCCAGACAGACCGTATAGATCCTACCACCAAGCGTGGTAGGTTTTGTTGAATCTTACAACACGCGTCTATTTTCAGCGTGCGGTGATATCAATATGACTATAATTATCTGGTTTATGTAACGATTTTATTTTTATGAGCCTGTAATTGCTTACTGCAGAACAAGAGCCTTACTTTAGTCTTTCTACGTTTCCCGGTCTTTTGGAATTTCTGGCCAATTCTTTATGTAGGAGTCTAGCTCATCTTCTACTTCAGAATAATTAATACGTATTTAAAAAAACGACCATGTTGTTCAACCTTATCTCGTTATGATTTTATATCACTGAAATTAAGACTTCTAGGTTGATATAATAACTTATCGTAGAAAGCACAACCTTAGCTGTTCTGATTTGGTGATAATACAATTTTAGACAATCCTGGTTCCCGTGATGTTTAGCGAGGTTCCCGGAATAACCCACTTCACGCTTAGCATGCGCGCGAGCGATCATGATCAATCATGGAGGTGGTATATTATTTACATTTTTAAATGCAACACTGTTTTCAGTATACACAAAAACCGAGACACCCCAACGAGATTTTTAATCAGAATTACCGGAGTATGTATTTTTTTTATAAATCTCCAAGTTACACCTTAGTTTATGTTGCGTTAACTTCCCGAGTAGAGTGTGAAATGTGTGAGATGTGCCATGCAGGGGTTGTCTAATATACGGAAACTGACCTTGCGGACCGTCTCAAGCCTCAAGGTGTCTATTCCCGTCCACTGTTATGCATAGAAACCTATTGAAACAAAACTGAAATTTATGAAAAAAAATGCAAGATTTAACGTGGGATAAAAAACTATGCCAATCGATTCTCCTAGTGATTCTGAACAAACTAGTTTCAGGTTTAGTGTTTAATAAAACTAAACTTGTATTAAGATAGGTTTATAAAACTTCAAATAGGTCTGTGGTTACATACTTCAATGTTGATCTAGAAGAAAAGTAAAATAAAGAAGATAATATAAATTTGCTACGATGATAATTTCACTAACAACGAATTTAATAGCATACATATAAAAATTGCGGAGCTCGTGGCTAAATAATTACAGCCGCATAGACCGATCTTCCGGGTTAAGCCACGCTTGCCGAGGTTGGTCTGTGGATGGGTGACCATTTACCATAGCGAGTTTCCTCCGTGCCTCGGAAAGCACGTAAAGCCGTTGGTCCCGGCTGTCATTTGTAGATCTTTGACAGTCGTTACTGTTGGTCAGAACGTGGTCAGAAGCCAGAAAGTCTGACAACCAGTCTTACCAAGAGTATCGTATTACCCATCGTTACTGGGTTGTGGAGGTCTGATAGGCAGTCGCTCCATGTAAAATACTGATATTCAGCTGCATCCGGTTCGACTGGAAGCCGACCCCAACATAGTTGGGAAAAGGCTAGGCAGATGATGACATATAAAAATTGCAAGTGTGTAATGCAGGCAGTTTAATGTAAATATCTATCTCCTTTAAGCATTTCATTCGCTTTGCTTTCATTGCCTAAAACTGTACCTTTTTTTATTTACAGTTAGCAAATAAAATAAGGTGATGTATAAACTGTATTTATTTATTTTGTTTAACGGCCTAAATAATGTATTACCCTCAGAAGTATATCAGTCTTGTTTATTCAATAAACACGGAAAGTTGAATCATGTCTGCAAATCCAATATTCGTCGTTCGAATGTCAGCGAGCGCCTATAATATTCGTATAAACATCGATCTATTTTGACGTTTATTTCACTCTGATACATTTAGAGATTTTAAGAGTAAACATGTATATGTTACTGTAAATGCTCGAACTACGGTAAATCCTAAGATTTTCTAGTAAAACCTAGGATTTACCAAGTCCCATTGGTGAAAGTCCGAATTGTTCTGTGATAGTCGTTAATTTCGGACTTTTACTAGCGTTCACTCGGTAAATCCTAGGTTTTACCTCAGAGATACGGTAAATGTTGAAAATAGTTATGTCGGGACACTTAATAAAACCAAATGATAAGAACAATTTGTGAATAACTAGCTAAGCCAGCATAGGTGTTACGTTTGCCAGAAGAAAATGTTATTTTGTGCATATTTTACTGTTTCGAAAATGTTTTAAGATATTTAGGTAGGTATTTATACTATTAATAAATGACTATTAATAATACTAAATGATATGAACAATTAATGAATAATTAGCTTAGCCAACATAGGTGTTATGTTTTTGAGAAGAATTTTTTTTGTGTGTTTTATTTGACAAAAAGCATTTAGAAATATTTTAAAAATAAGGTAGGTAACTTAGTGTTTAATAAATACTTTCTACTTACATAGGTAATATTGTTTTATTCCCAAAATCAACATTTACTAATCGTTATTGGTAAAACCTGGCTGGCAAATGCCAAGCTCTAATGGTAAAAGCCCGAAAAATTGTCTCATTTTATATTAAACCTTACATTTACCAACTAATGTTGGTAAATCCTAAGATTTACCAGTAAAACATAGGATTTACCAATATTCGGGCTTTTGCAGTAACATATAAATAATTCTTGTGTCGTTTTTTGTAGGTATCTTAGTAGAAAACCTATGTACAGTAGTGTCCGGGGACGTTGACGGGCTATTGAAGCTGATGATGAAACATGTATGGTATAAATTTTTTTTCGCCTTTTGTGTGTATGCAAATATTATATTATTATGTAGGTTTCCAGTACAGCTTTTGTTAATCACCAGATACATGTTACCGTGTTTGGCGAATAATGGTAGGTATGTGTAAAATAAGTCGAATTAGTTTTATTAAACGCAGTTATAGCCGTCTTTTAGCTGTCTAATAGAACCCAGGTAATTTCGTTTAATGTCTGAAGTTTAAATCCTAGAGAATTTACGCAAAACTGCTCTTGCTGCTATTGCAGTGCAGTAAAATCGTAAGGGGTCTGTCTGTTTGAGGGTGCTGGATGTTTTGTGCGCTTCCCTCGTAGGTATAGTAACTAAGAATAAGAAATTAATGAGAACACCGAGAAAATTCTGGGGCCTAATTCTCCTAAAATAAATCTTGATAAATCACAACCGAACCAAGGCCGAACCGTTCTTCAGACAGTTCTCAATTTCAAAAGCTGTCGAATTGTTTGACACAAAAAACAAAATCAATCATTTTGAAAGTTTTCGAAAACAAAAACTGACTGACGGTTGTGGTTTGATTGCGTTTGGCAACAATTTATTTTAGGAGAATTGGGCCCCTGTTTTGTAAATTAAACACAGAATCTAAACTATTCATGCAAATACACTAAGTCCCTCTTGTTACAAATGAAAGAATAACTCAGGTTTTAAAATAGCCTCTTTTATTAGAGACATTGTTATAATAATATATGTATAACATTGTCGTAAGTTTATTTTAAATCTAGCTTTATCTTAGTTTTGGTTTATGCCGTCTTTTGTAATAAGGGGCAAGTCCTAACTAAAATAATGTCACAGTCTTGATATACAGGGTTAATTGAAAAACACCAACAACCTCTTAAGGGGTCATTGTACTCATCATTATGACCAACCTTTACTATGGGACCAAATCTGAAATCGCGAAAAAAAAACAGCTGTTCCCTACATTTAGGTTCGCTTAGCTCGTCAAAATGTAGGGAACAGCTGTTTGTTTTTTCGCGATTTGATTTGGTCCCATAGTAAAAGTTGTTCATAATGATGAGTACAATGACCCCTTAAGATGTTGTTGGTGTTTTTCAATTAACCCAGTATACAATGCAGGTAAGTATGAGTTCGTGAGTTAAGGCTCATTTACACGGAGATAGTTTCTCGAAGCGAGTCTCGTGCTATCTCTATTTTCATCGTAGAAAAAGACAACGACAGAACGAGTCTCGCTTCGAGAAACTATCCTCGTGTAAATCGGTCTTTAGCGTTACCTAAAGAAATTAATGTAATAAAGCAGGCACTTAGAATTTTGAGGGTCATCACTTAAAATTGCAACAGCACCAAAGTCTTCCTAAACATTTCGCTTGTCCACCTTCGTGAACAAACGTTGTTCTAACTTATAACATCAGTTTCAATTGTACTTATTGTTCTCTCGAGTCGGCACGGCTATATGAGAATTTCTCATGCCATGCTGAAATGATTAGCCAGTCAGCAAGGTAGTGGGGATGACTGCCCAGGATGGGCCGGACGTACTCGTGGAGGCTCTTATAATGCACCCCTATGCGCTCGGGTCAATGAGATTGACATCTACGACGACACGGTCCCGGCGGAAGCAAGGGAATGCTAGCGTAAATTAAAAGACTTGTTAAAATATATCATCCTACTCTAACTACAATATTATGAAAGTTTGGATGTCTGTGAGTTTGTGAATTTGGATGTTCGTATTAACGACTGAACGGATTTGGACGTAATTTGGCACACAAGTAGACAATGACTTGGATTAAAAGATAGGATACATTTCATCCGTGTACACGAGGTAGTTCCTCTAGGATACGAGTGAAACCGCGGGCAACAGCCAGTTAACTATAAAACCAGACACGATAAAACATAATAGTGGAAATGTTAGAAAATGCTTTAAGTAACATGTACCCTTTTAAGTTAGTTTTTCTAATCTCCCATCTTATCTATACATATAAAAGGAGAAGCTGACTGACTAATCTATCAACGCACAGCCTAAACCGCTGGGGTGAGAAAGTTAAAATTTTGACAGTAGGTTCCTTTTGTAACGTAGGCATCCACTAAGAAGGGATTTTTCGAAATTCAACCCCTAAGGGAGTTAAATAGGGGATGAAAGTTTGTAAGGAAAATCGTCACATAACGGGTTCAAAATTTCACGCAAGCGAAGTTGCGGGCGAAAGCTAGTCCACTAATATACCTATCCTGTCCACGAGACTTATGTGTTTCCAATTCTATTAATTAATTAGTCTTTGGCAAGTTGTCAACACCCGTAAAAGAGAGTGTTAGCATCTTACACTAATTCACATTTATCGCTCACAAACTCAGCAGTAGAACTAACTAATAAAAGTTAACATCTCCCCCATTTGGCCTTAAATCGACACCTCTAAAGATTTATTTACTTTTCTATTATTGTTGATTGAAATAGATGCGATGCTTTAAAAAATGAGTTCCTTATTTGGTATACATTGCTAGTAGAACTATGAATAGGGGAGTGTTATCTTGTGTATAGCAAGTAACGAATGGTGATTTGTGATGTATGATCGTCGAATTCGAAGCAATTAATTTGTGCGTCGCTACGATTTGTAAGTTATGAGCGTGCGCATCCCGCCCCCTCGTCGCACGGACGGCGTGCATTTGGGTTGGCAAAGAGTATGTAATGAGAAGAGACATATGGGACGTATGGGCACCTATAATAAAAATGTTGTAAGTTAATTGTAAGTTGTAGTTGTAATAATTCTGTATTTATGTGTTTTTGGTGTATTTTATTGTATGCCTCAAAAGTTTAATAAAATGTAAATAAATAAAAAGAAAAGTCCTGACTGACTGACTCTTCAACGCCCAGCCCAAACCCTTGGACCTAGAAAACTGAAATTTTGTACAGAGGTTCCCTTTATAACATAGACAAGGAATAAAGAAGGATTTTTCGAAATTCAACCCCTAATGGAGTTAAATAGGGGATGAAAGTTTGTATGGAAAATCGTCACTTAACGGGTTCAAAATTTCACGCAAGCGAAGCTGCGGGCAAAAGCGAGTATTTTATATTTGTATACAAGGTTAGTAAGAAAGGGGGTACTAATCCGAAAGGGTGTTAAAGGACCCATAATAATGAGTAACTTTTGTTCTACCGCTTTCCCCAAAAGTCAATAGTTTATGAGAAATAGCTGTTCAAAAAATACAAAAGAATATAATTATCCTAAAATGTATCTATCCTCATCTATGATCGGGTGTGTTTACAATTTAGGTCATATTTGGGATCACTAATTAGGAGCTGTATTTTCTGAATCCGTAACTAAAGCAGGGACAAAGAATATTTGAAAAAAATAAAGTAAGAATTATTTACTTGGAAAAGAAGATTATCGAATTTTGAAATTTTAGCACTTGCTTTAAAACCGCCATCAGTGATACTCGTACTTTATAAGGCCTGCCGATTAGTACCCCATTTCTGACTAACCTTGTATATGTGCAGTAAGAAAGCACCTATTGTGCAGTCAGGTCATGCTCTATATTACCTATGGGGCTCAAAAAAATACCACCAGGTCCCTTGGTCCTCGAGGATATTTTTCTCTACTTTTTTCTAGTCTCGTTAACTGTCAAATACTCGGAAAGTGACATAGTTTCGAATGCCTAGGAATTATTGTCATTAATGCACATTAAAAAGATGACACATTATAAATAATTTTCAAATAATTGAAAAACAAATCAGTGTTTTTACTAAACAAAGAAAACAGTCCGAGGATAAAACATTTCATAATCTTTGCCTTGGCGATTGATTTATTCGGTCCCATTTACTTGCGCGTGCGCACGATACAAATATATCATCGTCGATGCTTTGATGCGCCGCTTGAAATATTCACTTTTGTATTTGTTTAATAATTTCTCAGCTTGGTTGATTATTATTTTTATTTCAAACTAAATTGGTTATGCGCGCTCACTTTTACTCGGCAATGGGCCCACTAGCAGCTGCCATGTTATCTTTCTATTGTACAGAGTACTACGTGTAGTGCTTCTTTGTCGCGCTGAACTTTCCTGCTCAAATATTGAAACTTTAAATCGCGGCAACCCTATCTCTGGACCACTTTTTTTCAGGCAACCTATTTTTTTCTGTTAACTTACATCTTGTCCTTTCGATTGGTAATAATATTTTGTGAAAAACAGATGAGGGAAGGAGTAATTATTTTTTATTATTTATGAATTTTAATTAAGGGTAGCCTGGACCACTTTTGACTGGGCAACCCATGCGGGATTTGTTTATTTATATAAAATCTTTCAAATAAAATACCTCTCGTTAGAAAAACAGATGAGGGAAGGTCGATGTTAGGCCGGATCTTAGACTACTATATCCTAATCCAGATAATGGTGTACCTGTGTACCTTTCATCCAAAACCGTTCAGCAAGTGTGATTGATAAACAAACATCCAAATTCACGAACTCACGGACATCCAAACTTCCACATTTATAACATTACTAGCTTTTGACCGCGCCTTCTCTCGCGTTAATTAAGCTCAAAAAACTTTTAACACACTACTAAAGCTTCTTTAATAATAATTCAATCATGATTCGAAAGACACGTGGCGCCATCTATTATCGTTATTGTTGTTTTCCTCGGGAACAGTACTTTTTTCGGGATGAATGGTACCCTATGTCCGTTTCTGTACACCTGACAACGTATATGCAAAATTTCAGGATGATCGGTTCAGTGGTTTAGGCGTAAAAAGGTAGGTAACAAACAAACAAACTTACTTTGGCATTTATAATATTAGTCAGGAAGTTAGGATTATAGTGAAGCTAGCGACCCGCCCTGGCGTCGCTCGGGTACGTTTTATACATTAAAACCTTCCTCTTGAATCACTCTATCTATTAAAAAAAACCGCATCAAAATCCGTTGCGTAGTTTCAAATATCTAAGCATACATAGTGACAGACAGTGGGAAGCGACTTTCTTTCATACTATGTAGTCATGGGATTCTACACCACTTAAATCATCTGCCTAGCCTTTTCCCAACTATGTTGGGGTCGGCTTCCAGTCGAACCGGATGCAGCTGAATATCAGTATTTTACATGGAGCGACTGCCTATCAGACCTCCACAACCCAGTAACTGGGTAATACGATACTCTTGGTAAGACTGGTTGTCAGACTTTCTGGCTTCTGACCAACAGTAACGACTGTCAAAGATCTACAAATGACAGCCGGGACCAACGGCTTTACGTGCTTTCCGAGGCACGGAGGAAACTCGCTATGGTAAATGGTCACCCATCCACAGACCAACCTTGGCAAGCGTGGCTTAACTCGGAAGATCGGTCTATGTGGCTGTAATTATTTAGCCACGAGCTCCTCCAATATACTTAAATAGTCTTCCAAAAACCACAACATAAACTCAAAAGTTTAGTGATAACCCTTTATTATTGCTTCCAAAACTGTTTCCAATAATGCAACCGAAACTGTAACATACATAACGTTGGTCCCAGTTGTAATTCAACCGGGTGTTACACTGCGTCAACGCTCGTCCCCTTTAATCCCCTTTTATGGGTTCAACGTTATAATTTTAACCTGTATTATTTTATATGTTGGACCATTATCGTGGATTAAGTTGAATATAGCGTATTATTTATGTGTTCCGCATGTTGGTTACACGTGTTTATCTCTTCTGTGGTTTATCGTTGAATTAAGGTGAAAATGATCCTATTGAATTTGGCTTGTTAAGTACTTGTATAGGGAGTAAATGAATTCATGTAATTCCTTAAAACCACGTGATCTATTATTGGTATAGATTAAACCAGCATATAAGTAGTTGATTAAAAAAGCTTTTTTGATTTGCGGTGGGGTAAGTGATCGTATCTAAACCATTTGATAAGAAATAAATAAAAAATAAGCAATGTTTTTTTTGTTATTTTTGCATGTGATACATAATTTTGATGCCCTGCATAATTTAATGGGAGCACGGCGACATAGCTAGCGGGCACGACTAGCGCAATATCGCTCCGCGCAGTCAGTTCAGTCGGGGCGTTAAAATTACGCAGTTACAGAAAATCATGTTTTCTTTTTGTTGATTTTGAAATTTCACATGCATGTAGGATCAATCTGTGTCACCACCCTCGACACGATCACGCGGTTTGAAGGAATTAAACGTAGGTACATATTCGGACACACTCTGTATTGTGCTTCAAAGAGAAGTTTATTCTGTTTCGTGTAGTTTCCGGGAAGGAAAAAAACTTTTCACTCCCGTGAGTAAAAATGATGGGAAGCTGCGTTCTCTTGTCTGCTAAATAACAACAAACTGCGATCGCCAATCCATCCGTCATATGTGGTGATTGCGGTAATTTCCTCCTTTTTTGTTCAATTTATCGGTCATTGGGAAGCTCTGTTTAGCAGTCGATGTTTACGAGCTGAAAGAAGCTTATTTTCAACCGCCTAGCTGGAAAATTAATTAAAAATAATTATAGAAGTCTAATCGTCGTCCATTTTTTTTATGTGATTCAAAACCTTCACCATACTTCGGTAGAGTAAGGAATCGTCAAAACTTGAATTCAAAACGAGGTGTGAGGCACGGTGAGACGTAAATCTCCGAATTTATTGACTCTAACTCTGAAAATATATTCTACAAACCCGACTGAGATAGACTTACCAATCTCAGATTCACGATTGAAGACAACCTCTGGGATATGTTAAAAGATTTGAAAACTGAATTTGGGAATGTCGTTGTATCTAAGTATGTACGTACATATCTACGGCTTCAGCGAAACCAACTTCCAGTGTGCCAACACTAGATAGAAATAATTCAAGTATGTTTCTACCTTGAACACGAGCTCACCCTAGGGAGTGAAATCCAGTCGGCAAAGAAAGTTCACCGTACCTTCTAGCGTGGGCAGCACTCTAGAGTCAAAATATCAGCCTCAATAAAAGTTGCTTACAAAGATTATAAACCATCTTCATAGGTCACGATATCATTGTCATTGTCATTAGGATCATTTCTACACATAATTGTATGTAAAACTTAATTTATTGTACCTACTGTCTTAAAAATAAACACTTGTAAATGTATTTATCTGTATAAAAATCCGAATTACGAATAAAATTCCCCACCGTCGCCGGGCAAGCGGGTAAGAGGCGACGAAACTGACACCACAGTAGTGCATGAAAAATGGCAATAGGCTTGCCAACATAGGATTAAATACCAGAAGCGAAACGTGGGTGTACGGACCTCTGCTTACCTCATCAGAGATTATATGCGTATACCTACCTACTCACGCCACGCCACGTGTGTGTATTATCCTAATTAATTATGGTCTTAACATTGTCCACTATTGTTATTTATTAGTGCACACAGGAACGCCTTGACATAAAATATTGTCCTTCACCACACAATCCTCACCTTTGAAAACTTCATGAAAATCAATTTTGAGTACGCCAAAAATAGTCAAGAAATAGTCATAAATAGTCACCAAGGTTAAAAAAATAATCGTACTATGTTTCCGAAGTTAAAGCTTTATGTTGGTGAGGATTGTGGGGTGAACGTCTCCACGCAATCCTCACCTCAGTGCAAGCAGACGGCTGAGGGTATCGACTTGGTTTCAATTCCAAAAAATAGTCAAAAAATAGTCGTAACGCCATGCCAAATCTCGAAAATAGTCATTAAGGGATTCCAGAGATATAGGTAATATTGCTGTACCTAACAATCGAGAGGAGGAGCTCGTGGCTAAATAATTACAGCCGCATAGACCGATCTTCCGGGTTAAGCCACGCTTGCCGAGGTTGGTCTGTGGATGGGTGACCATTTACCGTAGCGAGTTTCCTCCGTGCCTCGGAAAGCACGTAAAGCCGTTGGTCCCGGCTGTCATTTGTAGATCTTTGACAGTCGTTACTGTTGGTCAGAAGCCAGAAAGTCTGACAACCAGTCTTACCAAGAGTATCATATTACCCAGTTACTGGGTTGTGGAGGTCTGATAGGCAGTCGCTCCATGTAAAATACTAATATTCAGCTGCATCCGGATCGACTGGAAGCCGACCCCAACATAGTTGGGAAAAAGGCTAGACAGATGATGATGATGCTGTACCTAACAATCAAAACTACATAAATATTAGTGACTAGCAATACCCGTGCGGCTTCGCACGCGTAACTTTTTTAGTACACAGAAATAGGTATTTCTTTTGTTTTATTTACTTTTAAGAGCCATTAGTGCCAAGTTTCACTCAAGGAAGATGTTTCAAATGAAATTTAACCACCGCTTTGGGATGATTTTCGCAAAAGCCTTAAACACTTGTTTTATTATTTTCTTTGTAGAGTATTTTTTACAAAGTTTCGAGTTAATCACGTCAGCCAATAGGATTCTCCTCTATAAACTTTAACATCCCGTTTCACCCACTTTTAGGAGTGGTTTTGTAAAACGGTTAAATACGCATTTCATAACATACTTTAAAGAGTAATTTGTGCCAAGTTTCAAGTTTATAAACCCAGACAAAATTTTTATTAAATTTTTACCACTCCATTTCTAAATCCATACCTATTATTATTATAAAATAATATATCCGACCCGTAGGTATTGACTCTCAAAAACTCTAAAACACGTAATTTATTAAATGCCTCTTAGATTATTTGTACCAAGTTTCAAGTTGATCGGGCTACGCAATGAGATTCTCCAACACAAACTTAACACCAGGTTGGACCCCTTTCTAGGGGATGTTTTGGAAAATCGAGAAATAAATATTTCATTATTTACTGTAAAGAGTATTTGTGCCAAGTTTCTAGATTATAGAAACCCAGGGAATAAGATTTTCCATATAAACCGTCCTCACTGTTGAGGTTTATTGAAAAATCAGTTCTTAGTGTAGGATTAGCAATCACAGAGGCCGTCTTACGTGAACGTCAGAGAATTCCACAGATCCCGTAGTTTTATGATCAAAAACCAAAAGATCACTGAAGATGCCGTCTTACGTGAACGTCAGATAATTCCACAGATCCCGTAGTTTTATGATCAAAAACCAAAAGATCACTTAAGATGCCAACAGCATTTTTAAACCTTCCCAGGCCTCTAAGATAATAATGCGACTAATTTCGCTTCCGCACCTGTTGTCGATCGGCAATATCGGCATTGCGCAATAACTGGGCTGTGGAGGTCTGATGGCAGTCGCTCCGGGTAAAATACTGGTCAGTACATCATCACCTTTCGTGAAGCAAAACTGCTGATCGCGTAAATTATATTTTCAGAAGTATTAAGAGTCTTGGCCAACTTGTTTTTTTTTGTTACTTCGTCCTCTTCTATCCCACTGCTTGGCAAAGACCTCCCCTAAATTCTTCCATGTGCTCTCCTGCGCCACCTAAATGTTGCTCAAAGTCATAAGTAATTATTTCTTAACAAAATACATTTGAGTCAAAAATTCAAATTGTGATTCTAATTATAATACTAAAACATTAATTTTTACAATACATTACTAAGTCATACTATGAGTCACACAATATATGAATAAAGAAATAAAAAAAAAAATACATTCCATTTAAAGAAACCCTTCCTCAATAAATACGTCTTTAATTTGTTTTCAAACAAGTTTGTACTTAAATATGCTTTTAAATTCTATACTATTGTATAAATAGACTGATTGTATTCTAGGTCTATGCTGAACCACATTTAGTTTCGGTTTAATTGTGTTAGGTAAGTCTTTCCGACGAGTACTATCTCTAACCTGTCTTTCCGCATCGGTCTCAAATTTGTGTAGATTTTTACAAAGTTGGTTAACAAGACTAAAATATATAGACATGGAACCGTTAAGATTTGAAATCTAGTGAAATAGTCCGTACATGATTCCATTTGATTCAAACGGAGCATTGTCCTTACGGCTCTTTTTTGCATTACGAATGTCGAGTGCATATTGTACTTAATAACTATTGCCCCAAAACTCAACGCTGTATCTGAGTCTTGACTCAACTAAAGCAAAGTACCTATACCATCCTAAGTTGGGCTATTGTGAGTTCTTTTCTCAGGTTTCTGATTGCATAGCATGCAGAACAAATAGACTTCGTATTGGATGATGTCTTCTTCCAGTTTAACAAAGCGTCAATGTGAACACCTAGGAATTGGACCTTGTTAACTACCTCAACTTCATTACCGCAAGATACAACTTGAAGACTAGCGTTACTTCGCACCCTCGCACCGTAGACTTAAACAATACACATTTCGTTTTATTCCCATTAAGTTTCTGATTATTTGTACTGAACCAGTCTTCAAAACCTTTTAACATAATGTTAATTTTAGTTTCTAAATCATTAATATTATCAGCAGATATTATAGCATTTGTGTCATCAGCAAAAATAATTAGTTTAATGTCTGATAAACGTTTTTTAATATACCCAATTAAATCATCCAAGAATAGAATGAAGAATATTAGGCCCAATACTGAAACCCTGGGGTACACCCCTGGATACAGTGATTAGATTAGATTTGTACATTTTTTCTTCTCCATCTACTACCGACTTGGTCTCTATATAGGGTGACTGGTAATTAGTGACCGATACTTTAACACATGATTGTACTCATGATAACAAACAACTTTCCCAAAGAAACATTGTTTTATAAAACAAAAAATATATATTTCCATATTACGAGCCGCGTCCATTCCGTAACGATATACCAATAAATTTTAAATGAAAAAAATAAAATAAAATAAGGTTTCTTTGGGAAAGTTGTTTGTTATCATGAGTACATTCATGTGTCAAAGGATCGGTCACTAATTACCAGTCACCCTATATACTGTCAAATGATATGTTGCTCAAAAAACTCACAACAACACGAAGACTGGGTTCTATATTGCATGAATTATGAAACTAAATGTATGATAATGTTATGTGAAAAACAAGAAAAATAATTAACATACGTTGTTAATCCAATGTTTGTCCGGTTAAAAAGTCCAAGTACAAGGTAAAACTAAAATACACACGTATGCTCGTATAGAAAAAACTGGAGATGGTATAGAACCGATCAATGACGAAATCTCTTAGCATATTGATAACATTTTCAATTTCGGTTTTTATTCTTAACCTGTGTAGTACTGTAATTATAGACACAATAGATAAACAATGGCGGCCGTACCGTTTTCGGTACACTTGGGCGGAACACGTTAATCAAGGGATAGACTTGTTAATCAAAAATTTGACGTCGTAACATTACATTTTTGTTTCTTTTATTTTTTCATCGAGCAGACGTTACACTATATACCACTGAAAACACTCAAACACCTAGAACATATATACTGTTTTTTTACATAATTATAAATAATTAATTGCTTTAATATATTTTGATGGTATTATGTTTATAGAAACGCGAACTGTAGCAGCACAATAGTGTAGTTAGTAAGTAAAGCCATCGTCATCAAGGGTAAATTAGCATCAACGTAGAACATTCTACAGGCCTTCATCTTGTGGAATGTCGCTCGATGTAGGCGTTGGATATTCTTGCATATCCTTTTCTCCTCATCTGTAATTTTTACATAAACTAAGTATTCTTGTTCTTACCCACGAATATTAATATATGTATACAATCTTCTTGTAATGAACTACACTTCCTTATTTTAATTTTAACATCATTTCCAAACTCGTACGACCCAAATACAGGTTTTAGTTTTAACAAGTAGGCGTATAATTAAAAATTATTCTAGTACCTGTACAGTTGGTGTTCAAAATATATGCGCATGAATCTTGAATATTAATCAGAGCTAAGTAGAACTTCTCACAGTGCATGCTTAGTGCGGTTTGCAACGCTAAAGTCTTAAATATCCAAATGTTTAACGATATTGTTCTTATCCAAATTACATACTGTAAAAAAATCGTTATTGTTGAGACTTCTTCTTAAATATGTATTATTAATATAATATTGTTAATGTGTTTTACTTCAATATAGATGTAAGAAATATTTTTATTTGGTAATACAATACAGGGTGTAAACGAATTCGTGTAATTCCTTCAAACCGCGTGATCTACTGATGACATACATTAACCCTAAATGGGTATTTCCGAAATAAAACTGACGAAAAAATTAAAAAAAAACTTGGTTTTCTGTTTTTGAGTCATTTTAGAGCCTCGAGTTATGTGACTGCAAAGAGCGATATCGCGTTAGTCGTACCCGCCAACCGTGTCGCCGTGCTTTTATTAATTTATGCGTGGCATCGAAATGTTCACTCAATTGTTTCTTTTTATTCCTTATTAGGTTGTTAGTATTGATCAATTACCGAAACAGTATGAAAAAAAATATGTTTTTAATCAATCTATGTCCCGTGCGGGGCCAATCTACACCAGTAGTAGATCATGTGGTTTTAAGGAATTTCACGAATTCGTTCACACCCTGCATGTAACAAAAACGTTACTATATCCAAAAGGGGTGTGTTAGTGCTTCAATGGAGATACCCAAGTTTTACCCCAAAAACACACACATCAGAACATAACAATGTGTATACAACTATCAGGACCAGATCATCCTATCTTATTTTCTTGGTGTGGTTATAGCCGAACTTCAAAGTCCCTTTTATTTTCCATATCCGACAGACTACACATACTCGTAAGTTGTCTCTTGTTATATACCCAGATTAAAAGATACATATAGAAATTTAATATGGCTTTGTAACTCAAATCGGAATTAAATTTTAGCACTACTTTAATACATACATAGTGACCACTTGATGCAAGCGATTTTGCAACGTCAATTGTTATTTGAACATATACTAATACGAAACAAAGGAATTCTGTAGTATGATACACGATCTGAAAAACGATAAATGTTTTTGTACTTAGTATAATATTCTTCACCAACATTTGAAGCCTCGTATTAATTGCAGAAAAAAAATGTTATTCTTACCATATGTTGAATGGTGATCCTGTACATATCATAGCACTGCAATGTATTAACGTAAGCCTCAAACATTTTATTGCAATAAGTCAAAGTATCGCGATTCCTAACCCCCATTCTTTGGGCTTGGATATTCCATAGATCCACTTTATCTTTTAACAGCTTAATAATTCTGATAGCATAAATAATGTTTGCGTCAAAACTCAATATAACGCAAGCACACAAAAACACGTAACAAGGAGCGTTTAACTTTATGGACATATAAATGAGAAATGTAACAATAGAAACCAACAACACGATGACACTGATCCAATTACCAATGGTGAAGTGTTTGAATTTTCTTTTATCATTGAGAAATTTGTGGACGTCTTGAATTTTTAAAACAAACAAAATATTGTTACTCGTTTGAAAGACACTGACCATAAAATTCATGAGAAACCCAATGCTAAAGAAGCCAAATTCAAAGTAAGAGCTATATGGGATATTATTCCATATATTTTTGTCGGAATGTAGGTTAAAGATGCGGTATGATTGTAACAAAATGAATACTATCGTGACACATAATGACGCAAAATTCCACAGCAGACCATTTGGAGTTATATAATTTCCCCTTATTCTGTATTTGGGACACACGAAAATATTTTGCACTAGGTTTAATGGTAAAAGCATCAACTGCACATCTTTGTTAACAAAGTTGTCTAATAAAACTTCCCCACGATAACTTCTGATGATATTACTATACTTTTTTCTTTTGAAGGACTTCATTTCAGTAATATTTTCTGGGCACACGTCATATCGAAAGAAATTTAAGAATAAACTTAATTAATTTGGTAGGTGTGGGTGGTAAATAACCTTTTAACAATATTGCTTTCGAGGAAAAAAGTACATTTACTTGATATTATCATTTTTGTGGTCCTTCATAGTTTATAAAAAGATGAATATACTAGCAGTACCCGTGCAGCTTTGCTCGCGCAAAAATATTTTAACATTCTCGTGGCACCTTCTTTTTCGTCAAGATTCAAGTTTATAAGCCCAGAAAATAAGATTTTTCACAAAACATTTACAGTTTTAAATGGTCAGGAAATGAGACTACAGTTCTTCAGAATAATCACTTTTACTCGTAATAACTTAGGTTTAACACTTTACAGTTCTATGATCTTTACTCGAACAGCGCCCAAACTCGAATACGTTTTTTGTGTTTCTTTATTTTTTCATTGAGTAAACGTTACTTTATCTACAATTGAAAACACGCAAACAACTAGGGCACAAGTTTTTTTAGAAAGAAACAAAGTTAAAAGAAAATTCACTTTATTCAGCTAAGGACACAATAATAGCATGAAAAATAAAAAACGTAAAAGAATCAAACACACCAATTAATACTTACTTACTACCAATAATTTTATGCTGTCGATGTCCATGTCGAAAGGGTTACCAACTCAGCATAAATGCTGGGCTTCAAACACCCGGCGCTGATTTTCAGTTGGTACCATTGCAGTGAAACACGGACGGTGGTAATTTTAAATCATTGACTTAGAATAAGTATGGACAACGAGTGTAGTACAAAATTCACGATAAAAGTGTCCTGAATTGACATAATATAAACTTAGAAATACCAACAAGCTCATTTACGATGTACGAAATCCTATGTCGTTATCATAATGCCTAATTTAGCTTGCAACAATTTTTACCATACGAAAACATGACAGCACTGCTCAATTTTTCAAATTTCGAAACTTCGTCAAATGTTAAACGAAAATTTGAAGAACATAGGAGTAATAGAGCAACCTTAATTTTGAAAAGATTTTATTATTAGTTATATTTATTGCGATCGCTAAATATTTAATCCAACTGAAAGAGCATAGAACATTTCTTGCAAAATTACAACATCGCCATTTTCAAAAACGCGATTTCGCTTCCTTTGCTGAAGTATCACCATCAGCATCATCATCATCTTCATCTAATTGATCTCGAGGAAAACTGAAATTAAATCAGAGGCACTTTTTTTTTTTTTGAAAGAAATAATCTTTTGTCATGTGTACCTATTTAAAACAGTTCATGATAACTAAACAAACGAGCCCAAACGTCACGTGTCCACTATTTGCCATTAGGAAGTTCCAGAGCCCGTTTTCCGGCTCTACCATCGGACCTACGTCATTATTTATGTAATGAAAAGAGCTTTTAATGACAAAATACATGAGCTGAAACTCGACGAGCCTACCATTTGTTCCTGTGCCTGCCTAATCTTCGGCTCCATCATCAAATTAGTTCAATGACATTTTAATGATCTAATATGCACATACCCTACCTGCAAAATTTCAGCTCGATCGGAAACTTGGTAGTGACCGAATAACCAATACAATTTTGAAACGGAAGGACAACATACATATTTTCGTACATAATATCTTTGCATACAATGCAAGTTTAAAAATAACTTGTTTAAATGAGTAGAACAAAACAAATTGCAATTGGTTCAAAATCGCAATACAAAAAAACAGCGCGTAAAAATAACGACTCTTTGGAATCTTTGTTCTAAATTCTGTCAAATATGTCAAGTTTCTTATGGTAATCCAACCAAATGAAGTTGACATAATTGGTCAAACAAAGGAAGGAAAATAAGATACTTTTTGTTTAGTTGGATTATTGTGTGTTTTGCTCTTACAATTAATTCAATTTTAAGTAAAATACAATGTTCCTTAACAAAATGATACTTTAAAATTGTAAAACAATAATATACCGACTGAAAATATGATACACCATCAACTTTTTTTCACTTTTTTGAGTAGTTTTTACACGATCTAACTACATAAAACGGCATTGTTGACATGTGACATTGAGGTGTAGCTGCTTGTTCGCCCAAATGAAGAATGACGCGCGCAATTGTAGCTCTTTTCAAATTTAACGTGTTTTAACTCTCTTTCGGTTCGGACATTTTTGAGCGATGACCCGAGGTCCATACTTATTCTAAGTCAATGTTTTAAATATTATGTTTTATCATTTGTTTAAATGAATAGTGTTTTTAAAATGTGTCTATAAATAATGCATAATAAAAATATAAAAACAGATTCGGGTCTACTCGCGTAAAACATGTCACATGAAAATAGCCTTGCTTCATGAACAAAAAAGAAGGGTTATGAAGGAGGGGGTTAAAATTATGACACTAAAACGTATTTAATAAAAAATAAACTTTAAAAAAAGTAAAAACCGACTTCAAAGAAATACTAAAAGGAGTAAAATTATTACCTTAATATAAAATTAACAGTTTCAGAAGTCGGTGCAACTCTACACTGAAGCAAATAGAAGCCAGTCGGTTTTTTTTTTTTTTAAAGTTTATTTAGATAAATTTACCACAGATGTTTAATGTATCCCATTCAGTTTAATATAAAATGTATACATTACATCAAAAAGATACCGGCTGAAAACAAAAATCAGCTAACTAAAACAGACATGGTGAAAAAAAAAAAACAATTGGTTCGCATTTTGTACCATTGTAAAACTTTGATACTTTATATTTAGCAAGAAAAGTTAAAAAAAAATGTTTTATGGATATTTTATCACGGTAGGTAGATTGGTAGTTGAAAGAAAAGTAGATTACGCATCTTGCTTAAGTGAGTAATTAATGCACTCGTGTTAATTTAGTGCCTTTTTACCCGAGTAGACCTGAATCTGTATTCTTATAATGTGTACAAATCGCGAAAGTTTAAAAACAAATACTTAATGCATAAATTGTGATAAACTACATATAAAAACATTACAAAAACAAAGGATATAAAAGTACTTTTAATTTGTGACAGCCAATAAAAATCTGGATTATTAATTGACCAATAGCAGGTGGCGGCGGCGGTACGAACTTCCTGTTGAGATGAGGCGTTGTCATTTTACTATCATTTCATATCACTTTTGGCTCGACCACAGGCTTCATAATATGGCTTTTTAAACAACTACGATTCCAATATCCAAAAATGTCTTATCCCAAATGGGAAAATTATGAGTGCAGCAACAAAAGTTTTCTTTAGCACCTGTAACCTTACGTCTTTTTTTATATGTAGGCAACGAATTAAAAGAACAGCTTCTGTTATATTAATTCATCATCTTTACTGGTCCAACAGAATGTCAAAAAACCAGCGTCATTTTACGAGCGTAAGTTAATATGACCCAGAGCTACCGATAGATATAAATATTTACTTCTGAATTGATAACTCAGCGACTAATGTTGTAAGTGGGCTACTTTATATATTTTAGATATTCAACATCTGTCTGCTAATAAAATTAAGGTAATTTTTCGCACCCCGACACGGATAGGTTAGGTTCGAAGGGAACGACGGGAGCTAGACTGAGCGAGCAAAGCGAGCGAACATAGAAGATAAATCACTAGTTATCTTAATATTGCTAGTTTGTTAACCTTACAAACATCCCCTTAAGTTTTTCATTTAAAAATTAGAAGAAAATAGAATATCTTTTTTGATGTCATAGGTTTAAGTATTAATATTTTAGAAGTTTACTACTTGAATGCATGTTACAAATCTAGTAACTATAGTCCTTAAAATATAGCTTGATTAGAATGACAGATGTCAGCAAAAGTGACGACTTAACTTTGTAGTTACGTCGAACGGGTGATTTATAATGGCACACGAAAAATCATTCATATCCAGCATGATATGTTTTTTTTAAATACAGTTCTTTCCATACTATTCAAAATATAATATAAAATCACCTTAAAAACTAAAATAACTCTTACTGATTCATAGTCATGAAACATAAATCTTATGATCTACGACGTTCTTCAAAAGTTATGTCATATTGCAAAAATGTTAGAGATGGGACACATCGATAAATGTAAATCGATTGAATAAAAAAAATTATTGCGTTTGCGTTTTTAAAATTTTATGCGATGATAATAAATAATTATACCTACCTACTTCGTACAATATTAAAAAGTCTGTAAAAGTTTTAAATGTATTTTGTAGACATAAATTATTGCAGCTATGATTATTCGTCATGGGTGTCAAATCCAAAGTTTTCGGGTATGCTGATGCTGAAGATGAGCTCAAAAGTGAAATTCAAAACGGCAGCCATGAAAATTTGCAAATTAGTCGTCATGGGTGTCAATTTCACGGTTTTCCGGTATGCTGATGCTGAAAATAAGGTCAAAATCCAAATCCAAGATGGCGGATACGAAAATGTATAAATTATACGTTTTATATTTATTTTTAATTCTTTATATCGATTTGATCAGTCCTTTCCCAGCACTAGTCACACTAGTTTGGCAGCTGTCATTCTACTCAAGCTATATTTTAAGAACTATAGTGAGTTATCTTCTCTAAAAGCCACTCTAAATACAACTCAGTATGATGGTTATTTTTTAGTATCTAAATTTGTAACATGCATTCAAGTAGAAAAGAATCAAAGTAGAATTCAAGTAGAAGTTCTAAAATATTAAGATATGACATTAAAAAAGATATTCTATTGGCTTCTAATTTTTAAATGAAAAACTTAAGGGGATGTTTGTAAGGTAGTTTAGGTTCCCAAAGCAGAGTCGATGGAGCCCCGCTGAGCGGGGCTCCTATTTCTGTCTGTAGGATTTAAAATAACCTAACACGAAGGGAATGACGGAGGCTTCGTTTGCTCGCTTTGCTCGCTCAGTCTAGCCCCCGTCATCCCCTTAGAACCTAACTTATCCTACCTATCTAATTGTGGTTGACTTAGTCATTTAGAAGGCAATGTAGATTTTTAGAGGCGAATAATGCTATTTAAAACAAGTCTGTTTAATTAACACACATCCTAAATTATGTGAAGTAAATAAAATTAACATAACGATTAAGAATACCGTACATAATGTCCATATCCGCAATGCTGGGGAAGGAACGATTATTCATCACAAATGTCCATCTAGCACGTGAGTTATTTCAAATTTTAGTTATACTTGCTTCAATAGATTTTGATGTTATGATGTTTGTAGAAACGCGAACTGTAGCAGCACAATAGTGTAGTTAGTAAGTAAAGCCATCGTCATTAACGGTAAATTTGCATCAACGTAGAACATTCTACAGGCTTTCATCTTGTAGAATGTCGCTCGATGTAGGCGTTGAATATTCTTGAATAATCTTTTCTCCTCAACTGTAATTTTTACATAACCTAAGGATTCTTGTTCTTACCCATGAATATTATGAATATTATGTATAACATCTTCTTGGGACGAATCACACTTTCTTATTTTTATTTCAACATCATTTTCCATACCCGTAAGATACAAGATAAGACCCAAATACAGGTTTGAGTTTAAACAAGTAGGTATATAATTAAAAATGATGCTAGTACCTGTATAGTTGGTGTTTAAAATATATGCGCATGAATCTTGAACATTAATTACAGCTACGTAGAACTTCTCACAGTGCAGGCTTAGTGCAGTTTGCAACACAAAAGTCTTAAATACAAAAATGTTTAACGATATTGTTATTATCCAGAATGAATACTGTAAAAAAAATCGTTATAGTTTATTATTTCTTCGTATATATGTTTGTAATGTGTTTTATTTGAATACTAGCTGTGCCCGCGACTTCGTCCGCGTGGAAGTCAGAAAAAAACACTGTGTCGAAACTACTAAACATTGATGTGTTTACCATTTTTTAAATCTAATCACATTTATTTCCAATAAGGTTAGGAATTACACGAATTCGCTTACACCCATACCCATTCTATTTACAGTTTTTGCTTCGTTACGATTTTATAATATGTATAGATTCTTATCCGATAAGTTTTCAAAGTATACTTCCAAACACTTTCATCCTACATAATTATTTTCCTTTTTCATAGTTAATAGACAAATAAACTTTTCAAAGTCTTCTTAATTTTGATGCAAGTTCAATTATTATTTACCTGGGCGGTTCAATAAGTACCCGTGTTTGAAGACAGTTTACGTTGATAAGGCAAGTTGGTGTTACCATCGTGTGCTGTCATTTATAAAAAGCCCCCAAAATAATTTTGATGCTGATTCATAGATAAGTTTTGATTTTACAGCAATTTCAGTAAGACGTGTAACGTAGTTTTCGGCAAGATGGAAAAAGTGCTGTATCGTTTAGTGATTCGCTTTCTAGTTTTGGATAGAAAAACATGTGAGGAGATAAAACGGAAGTTGGATGCTGCTTATGGGGACCCTTCGCCATCTATGACTACAGTCAAATATTGGCTTAATGAATTTAAACGTGGTCTTATTCGTTTTTGATGAGGAGTGCCTAGGATGCCCGACAGATGTGGTTACTGAGGAAATCATTGAAAAAGTCCACGACATGATTCTGACTGATAGACGAACGAAAGGCAGCGCAGTAGCGCAGATTGTAGGTGTTTCGACGGGAACGTTAATTAATATTTTACCTGATAAGTTGGCGAAGAAAAAGTTATCACCCCGATGCGTGCCGCGATTGCTCACGGTGGACAACAAGCGGGCGCGGCTCTCAACTTCGAAACTGTGTATGGACCAATTTAAGCAAGATCCGAAGTACTTACTTTTCACGGAGTGTTGTCACCTGATGAGACCTGGATTCACCATTATATGCCGGACACCAAGCAACAATCAAAACAATGGGTTACTCCCCAAGAATTTGCTCCAAAGAAAGCGAAGACGGTTCCATCGGCCGAAAAAGTTATGGCGACGATTCTTTGGGATGCGAAGGTCGTCATACTCCATGGACTTCAAAGAAACAGGAAAAACGATCACTAGACAATACTTCAAGTAAGTTATTAGACCGCTTTGACATGAAATTAAAGGAGACACAACCCTTTGGCGAAGAAGAAAGAGTTGTTTCACCACGACAACGCAACAAGCACATTCATCTGAAGTTGTCGCCGCCAAACTGAATAAATTGTGTTATGAATTGCTACCGCATCCCATGTATTCGCTTGACCTGGCTCCCTGCTATTTCTACTTGTTCACAAACCTTAAGAAATGGCTCACGGGGAAAAGAAATAGCTGAAATGAGGAGGTCATCGTCGAGACAGAGGCATATTTTTGAGCGTTTAACAAATCCAATTTTTTTATGGGTTAAAAATATGGCAGGGCCATTCGGAGAAGTTTGTTTCTCTAAAAGGAGACTACGAAGAGAAATAAAAAAAAAAGATTTTGAAAAAAATTAGGTCTTCATTCCTAACACAGGTACTTTTTGAACTCGTATATACAGGGCTACTGGTAATTCGACGTATTCCTTGCACCACGTTATAGGGGGGCTAAAATGCAACAAATTTAACCCCACATATGTTCTACGAAATTCAATGGATCTCAAGATATTGCAATTTTTATATTATTTTGAATAATACCCAGAATTCCTCCTTAAACATTATTTATCTATAAAATATCAAATTGATCGGCTTTGATTATGATAATAGCTTGTAGCTGATACTTTTACGAAGCTTTCTGCGTATTTAACTGTTCTTAATGACCATCCAATTGAAAGTAATCATTAAAAGTTAAATAAGTGTATTAGAAAATCGTCGAGGTACACGATAAAGAATGATGTTTATCTCAAAAATTTACTGTGACACTAAGTGTACAAAATGCAAGACAAACATCCTTATTTAATCAGCTATCCAACGAGGTATAGACGTTCAAAAAATATTTAGAAACTAATGTAAAAATGTCTTATAATACTGACAAAGGCGATTTCTGAAAAATCTCTACAAGCACGCAGGTGGCCCGTTAAGTGCAAATCATTGCATAATCCTCGCGTAGAGATTAAACAGCAGTCTGTCGGGCACCAACTGTCCTCTAAATGTCAGGATTAGATTAGGTCAGGTCGTTGGGTTATGTTTGGTCAGGGTTAGGTAGGATAGGTTAGGACCTAAGTGTGCGAGGGAACACCGGGGTGGTTTTAGTCAGTAAGAGTCTGACAGACCCCTCTGCCCACCCCCAGGACGGAGGACATCCATGAGGATATCTAGAAGGCAAAAAAAATGGTTAGGTTAGGTCGTTAGGTTAGGTCGTTAGATTAGGTCGTTAGGTTAGGTCACACTCGGTCGCACTATTACTCGTCCCCCATAATAAATAGCGTAATAATTTATACCCTTTAACCTGGCCCGACCTGCAACGAATATGTTTTCCAAATATCAACAAAATCTGTTCAGTAGTTTCGGCGTGAAGCTCAAACATAGAAACAGACAAACAGACGGACAAAAATTCTAAAAACTCTCTTTTTGACATCTGTAGTCTTTTTCCAGCAATTTACACTTATTTTTTCTGGTAAATATTCAATGTGCAGATTCACTTCGTTACGATTTTATTATATGTATAGATAGATAGATGTAGATGTAAGAATAATTTTTATTTTGTAATACAGTATGCAACAAAAATTTTGCTAGACCTAAAAGTGGCATATTAATACTTCAATAGAGACACCAAAGTTTAACCCAAAAAACCCACACGTCACGTGTACGTGTAACACGTGTAAATAACTATCAGGACCAATAAATACGATATTATTTTCTTAGTGTAACCATACCCGAATTTCAAAGTACCTTTTATTTTTACATGTTAACAACTTTATCCGATAGACTATACGTAAGTTGCCTCTTGTGGTACAGGGTGTAAACGAATTCGTGTCATTCCTTAAAACCATATGATCTACTACTGGTGTACTACACCGCAAGTTTAATTAGAAAATAAAAAAATAAAAAAAATCTTGCATTAGGTGTAAGTAATCATATCTAAATCACATACTAAGGATTTGATTAAAAAGGAATTATACGAATCCGTTTATACCCTGTCCTGGTGAAAAGATACTAAAAAAAATATGGGTTTGTAACTCAAATCGGAATTAAATTTTAGCACTATAAGGCCCTGCGCAGACGACGGACTTTTTGTCCGGCGGACTGCCGCGGACAGGAATTGATGTGGTTGGTAGTCTTTGCCGGTCGCGAAATTTAACACGGACTCCACGCACACGTAGGTAGTTTTGTCTGTAGTTGTGGTTAGAACTCTAGTTTCTGAGATGGCAACAACTACCAACTACTTTCATTCTTGTCCGTGGTAGTCCGTCGAACAAAAAGTCCGTCGTCTGCGCAGGCCCTTAATGTAATACTTACATATTGACCACTCGATGCAGCCAATTTTGCAGCGTCAATTGTTATTTGAACATATACTAACACGTGACAAAAGAATTCTATAGTATAATACACGATCTGAAAACCAATGAATGTTGTTGTAGTTAGTTATTCTTCATCAACATTCGAATCCTCGAATTAATTACAGAAAAAAAATATTATTCTTACCATGTGTTGAAAGGTGATCCTGTACATATCATAGCACTGCAGTATATTAACGTAAGCCTCAAACATTTTATTGCAATAACTCAAAGTCTCGCGATTCCTAACCCCCATTCTGTGGGCTTGGATATTCCATAGATCAACTTTATCTTTTAAAAGCTTAATAAGTCTGATGGCATAAATAATGTTTGCGTCGAAACTCAATATAACGCAACCACACAAAAACACGTTCCACGGAACATTTATCGTCATGCAAATGTAAATGAGAATGGTAAGGAAAGAAACCAACATCACGATGACACTGATCCAATTACCAATGGTGAAGTGTTTGAATTTCCTCTTATCATTGAGAAATCTATGAACGTCTTGAATTTTTAAGACAAACAAAATATGATTATTCATTTGAAAGACACTGACCATAAAATTCAATAGAAACCCAATACTAAAGAAGCCAAACTCAAAGTAAGAGCTATACGGGATATTATTCCATAAATTTTTGTCGGAATGTAGGTTAAAGATGCGGTATGATTGTAACAAAATGAATACTATCGTGCCACATAATGATGCAAAATTCCACAGCAGACCATTTGGAGTTATATAATTTCCCCTTATTCTATATTTGGGATACATGAAAATGTTTTGCATTAGGTTTAAGGGTAAAAGCATCAACTGCACATCTTTGTTAACAAAGTTGTCTAATAAAACTTCCCCACGATAACTTCTGATGATATTACTATACTTTTTTCTTTTGAAGGACTTCATTTCAGTAACATTTTCTGGGCACACGTCAGTCGACATATCGAAAGAAATTCAAGAATAAACATAATTAATTTGGTAGGTGTGGGTGGTAAATAACCTTTTAAAATATTGCTTTCGAGGAAAAAAAAGCATTTAGATAATGATATTATAATTTTTAAGGTCCTTCATAGTTTCTAAAAATATGAATATATTAAACTAGCATTACTCGTGCGGCTTTGCTCGCGCAAAAATATTTGAATATACCTACTCGGCGTCATCTTCTTTTTCGTCCAGTTCCAAATTTATGAACCCAGAAAATAAGATTTTTCACAATACCTTTACGCGGTACCTTTTTAAACCTTTACTAGGTACCTAACCTAATTCATGAATTATTATTGTTTTAAAGATTATTCATACAAAGTTTCGAGTTAATTGAACCACGAATAAGATTCTCTTGTACAAACTTCAACACTCTGTTGTAACTACACTCACCGGCATAATTAGCGGAACGTTTTAATTTTTTCCATTTTTTTAAAATACTACTATTGCTATGACGATCTTTTTATTCAAAAGAACCTTCAATTAGGACTTGCATGTTCAAGAAAAATTTGGTTTTCCTAAGCGATTGGAGGTAAATTAGGCCCAGTTTTGATTTTACAAAGATTTTGCCCTTTTGTGTTTTTGATCGGAACTTTGTTTTATTTCATTACTGGTGGTTTGGCCTTAGTGTATTCATTGCATTTGGAGAATAAACATTGCGTAGGCTGAAAGAAGTAATTTACCTGTGACAAAAGCTACGAGGGATGTTACAGTGATCGATGAAAGTCAAACCTATCGTGCAGTAAGTTAAGCACTGGGTGTATCGATATTAGTCATTCCTCGCAATGCCCGTCGATACCAGCAGACAGGATGTTTTGTTAGAAGATGAGAATAATACAGAAATCAAGGAAAAAGCGCCGGTGATGATTGGTTTATGACAGTTCAAACAGGTAAAGGCTCTGAAAAATTGGCGCAATGCTGCTATTCGGGCCTGTAGCATCCTGAAGGTGGTCCGTATTTTGTTTGTGAGTATGCGGAAAGAAAGACGACGTCTCATTGAAGGTAATCTGATGTCTAACGCGACTGCTGAATGTCCAAAACGTGCTGTAGGTCATCGCGTAGTGAAATTAAGTTTTGCTCAATAACACCGAAATCGGACTAAGGAGTTCGAAAGAGATTTTTCTCAGGGGCAAGTTTTTTTTTGATATACAAGGTTAGTCGGAAAGGGGGTACTAATCCACAGGCCACTTAAAGTATCACTCATGACAGTCCTAAAGCAAGTATTAAAATTTCAAAATGCGCAAAAATTTTTTTCAATGCAAAATGATTTTTATTTTTGGTTTTTCAAAAATTCTTCATCCCTGTTTTAGTTACAAATTCAAAAAATGCTGTGTCTGATTAATAACCCCAAATCTGACCTAAAATGTAAACACAGCTGATCATAACTGGGGATAGACAGATTTTAGAGTTTTTTTTTTGAGATATTTGGTCACCTATTTCTCTTAAACTATTGACTTTTCGAAAAAGTTGTAGAACAAAAGTTATTCATTATCATAGGTACTTTAACCCCCTTTCGGATTAGTACCCCCTTTCTGACTAACCTTGTACATTTTTTGGATGGGAGGCATAGAATATGGATACGTCAAGGGAATCGCTTTGAACTGTCAAAGGAGATGGACAAAAATTGTATAGGCCTGTACCCCAGGCGGTACAGAGATGAAATATATGTAATTTAAAAGTATATTTCGTCTATATAAATAATGTGAAAGGTGCATGTAGCTCTGCAGATTTGGACAAAAGTTATGAAGGTTTAAAAATGTTGGTTTTGTCACTTTGATTTTACTATGATTTTTCTACTACTATTCTTTTGTAGTATATTACAGACTGAAAATAAAACTAAGTGCACTGTTTTATGCATTTTACATTTAATATGATTAGTTAGTACCGTATATTATAATTATAATCATTTGTGATCATGATCATCAATACTTTCTTGGTATATCTCGCCCATCTCAAGTACCACAGGTCCATTTTGCTTATTCCATTTCACTTACAACATTGTTTATAATAAGTGGAGTACTCGTGTGGAACTACGACTCTATAGTATAAAGGTGAAATAAAATAATAACACAAACAAACACCAATGACATTTTATAATTTTAGTTCATAATATCATTGACAAACACGAAGCCAAAGAACCGAGAAACGGCGCAGAATCGAGTATTAAGCACGAAACACATGAGTCGCGATCGCGACTAACGGACGCGACTGGCGGTCGTGAAAAGTGTGCACAGTTGTTTTCGGGCACCCTGCTATATAACCCTAATAGTAATAGAGTCTAAATCGGTTACACTCAACTGAATCAAACATCCGAAGCAAACGTTTTAGAGTGTACTATTGCTATAAACGTAGGGTTCATATTGCGGGGCGTCCGAAATCGATCGTACAGACTGTTAGTCACGATACGACAGCCAGTCGCGTCCGTGTTTCGCGCTTTATTAGTTTGACAGTTTTGACATTTGTTTACTTTTTTACTTTGACACTTGCGGCATAGAGTAAAGTGATATAGAATCTACTTATAGAATTATTGAGTGTTGCTGGTACTAAAGTCAAATAGTCCTCTCCGTAAGCGCACTTTAATATTTTGATAAATAAATTAATCAATAGAAGGTCGTTTTTACAGACAACTTATAATAAAAAGTATTCTTAATATATTTTAGGTTATCAATACTTTCCTTGTTAGTTTCTGCCAAGCTTTTAGTTACTATTTTTTCCCTACTCTGATTTTTGTTAATATTATATGGCAATATTTATGGTAGTTTAGGACTGTTTGGAATGAATTTAACATGGAGAAATCATTAAAATACTTTTAATTTTGTACTTTTTTTAAAATCTGCTATGAAATGTAAATAGCTATTCAAAAATCTTTTTTTATTTTGTTTAAATTAACTGCAATACTTTTATTTCTGTACTACTTGGGGCACAATTTGTCCATCTCCTTTTACAGGAATGTGCCTTATACTGGAGGCTCCAGTAATGGTTTGGGGTGTCATTTGTTTTGAAGCGCACACGGAGTTAGGCATTATTGAAAGAGGCTTATTGGCTACTTATTTTTGCAGGATAGACATCCCAGAACCTCATGCGATGCCACTTGACAAATTATCAGTCAAGAAAAACAAAATATGCACGATTATGTGTGGCCGGAATGTGTATTCGTGGTCCGCAATTTCATATAAGATGTTGTAATAACCCACCAGGGCGGGTCAACGTGGACCCGGACATGGGTCCAATAGAATATGACTTGGCCTTGACGGGAAATAGGGTTAGAGAAAAAAATCCAGCCACCCAGAAACATTAGAGGATTAAAAAGTGTTTCATGGGAGTATGGGGACAATTTGTCTTAAGAAAAGACAATGGATTAAAAAATTGAGTGGAAAAACATGTCATAATACTGATAAGGACCCTAGCAGTATAGAAATGGTGATAAAACAAACAAAAAAGTAAAATAAATAGCAAATTAATTATTCAAAAAAATATGCGCCGAAAGTTACAAAATGGATATTTTAGCAAATTGAAGATTTAAATTGCCAAATTCAATGAAATGATTATTGATTATTTGTCCTTTTAATGCATTTAACCCTAATGATAATATATTTAAACAAAAACATTAGTGTACAATACAAAATTATGAAAAAAACACGGTTTTTTGTTGCGTTCCGCTAATTATGCCGGTGAGTGTATTTATAGGGGGGTATGGCGGCAAAGACTGGAGAGCCTGAAATTAAGCAGAAGCAAAACAGGTAGTTTGCGATTTCGGTGGTCCCTCCAATCGTGCACGCGTTACTCTAGCCGGGACGCCCGTACCGATTTGTTTCAACTTCCGGTACCTCGGGTCACTTATCCAATGGGTTGGCAAAATAGACTGTGACGTAACGCACAGGATCAGGGCTGGTTGGGTGAAATGGCGACAGGTCACAGAAACAACTTGTGACCCACGGATGCCTCTCAAGCTAAAGGGCAAAATTTACAAATCCGTTATAAGACATATCGTCCTGTAGGGATCGGAATGCTGGGCCGTGAAGAAGACGGATGAAAGAAGATTGCATGTAGCAGAGACGAGAATGTTGAGGTGGATGTGAGGAGTGACTAGTCACCCATCAACCCCTCAACATATACTCATTTCTAACTTTATCCATTCAAGAATCGATAAAGTTAGAAATGTGTGTATTAGAGGAAGGTTGAAAGTGGCGCCTGTAACAGAAAAGTTGAAAGGGAACTAATTATTTTGATATGGGCATATGATGAGGAGGGATGAAAAGCATGTGACTAAGAGACTGATGAATATAAATGTTGATGGATGGAGGGGAACAGGGAGACCAAAGAAAAGGAGGATGGATTGTGTAAGATATGAATGAAAAGGGAGTAAATGATAGCGGGATGGATAATAGGGAAGAATGGAAGAAGAAAACATTTTGCGCTGACCCCTAGTAACTTGGGATGAGGGCAGGGAGAAGAAGAAGAAATAATGTACCTATTAATCAAAGTAAGTATCTGACAAAGTTTCAAGTTTATTATCCCACAGTAAATAAAACCAAAAATAGGTACAGAGTGGTACTTTTTCGCAGTTTCATTTGTTCAATTCCGGAAGGGACCTTTTGAAAATCTAAAAACGCAGTATTATTTTTACTTTTAAAAATGAAATGAAGTCTCCTTTAAGTAAAATTCACTATTTTAAATATTTAGAGAACTTTCTTTCCACGACCACGTGTTTAGGGACGCCGATGTATAGATAGATAGAAAAGAATAGACAACTCTAAGATAACGGCGTTGACCAGTAACTGGATTGTGGAGGTCTAATGGCAGTCGCTCCATGTAAAATACTTGTATTCAGCCGCATCTGTTTAGACTGGAAGCGTACCCCGACATAGTTGGGAAAAGACTGAGCAGAACACACACATCATCGTGAAGCCTAAGTACTGGTCGTGTTATTCCTATTTTCAGAAGCATTAACAGCATATCTTTGTCAATTATGTTGCTCAAAGAACTCTGACACGAAGACTGGGTTCTATATTTGTGTTTTATATTTATATAATGTATTAGTTTATAGTACTGTAGGTATATTTTTAGTATTTATGTATTCGTTTTCTATGGGCCAAGTTGCCTGAAATAAAGGAACTACAAAAAAAAATTGCATGATTTTTTTTTAATTTATTTAGGTTAGCCAACAATTGTTTACAAAATACATTAAAAATAATTACTTAATAGTGCATTTATAAGTGCAACAATTACTTACAGGCTAACACAACATGCGCCATTTATGGTTTTACATAATACTCGTACCTATCACAATTTTATTTTATTAATATATTATTATTAAATAAATGTATAGTTAAAGTTGTATAAATAATAATAATTCTAGTGTAACAGTAATAATAACATAAACTTCATTCTCAATAATTAAAATAATCAAGTTGATACACAAACATTCATAAACAGAGATAATAAAAAATAAAAAAACCTTAAAATTAGAAAAAAACATTCAGTGGCGAGATCATTTGTTGTGAGAACAGGTAGTGCACGAAAATAATTTTATAAAATTTTCCTATGCTGTCGTTATGTACATCAGTAAGATCACTGCAACTATTTAGGTTTTTACACAGGCGTGCTATCGGTGAGTTAGCACCCAGAACCGTTCTGCGTAAGGGTGGGTACAGTGGTGTGATAGGATTTCGAGGATATCGGGCTGGGGCACGAAACTTTAGGACACTCAGTAGGTTAGGGCAGTCCATTTTATTTCTAAGCAATTTGTAGAGAAACAAGGCATCAATAACTTCTCTTCTAGTTGATAACGAGTACATTTTGAAGAATTTGAAACGAGTATTATGCGAGTAGGAGGGCAGCTGTTTAATTTTTCCTCTCGAAAATGCGAGGTGCCACAGAAACCGTTCATAAATCTTTCCAAAAGTAACTTATGTGTGGCGTAGTGTGGTCTCCATACAACACTGCAATACTCCAGGACACTTCGTACATGACTGTAGTACAGCATTATTTTTGTACCAGCATGTTTAAAGCCCCTAGTGTTTCTTAGCACAAACCCTAACATGTTCGATGCTTTCTTATAAATATTCTCGATGTGGGGGACAAAAGTCATTTTTTTATCAAAAAGTACTCCCAGATCCCTAATTGCATCCACTTCATGCATTTTTTTTATTGCCTATGAAGTACTCCAAGTGTATAGGGTGAGACTTTCTTGAAAATGACAGATGGTAATTTTTTTTAAAATTAATTTCCATTTTGTTAGTCTTTACACCATTCAACGACTCTGTTCAGATCATCTTGAAGAAGTGCGATATCGCTTGTTGTTTCTATTCTTCGAGCAAACTTTAGGTCATCAGCGTAAAGAAAGCATTCGGAAAAGTAAAAACACTGTGGAAGGTCATTGGTATGTTACACGCTGACATTTAATTGCATTTCAGCCAATTCAGCTAGGGACCAGTGATACCATACGCTGCCAGTTTGTGAATTAGTATGGAATGAGGAATTCTATCGAAGGCCTTGCTGAAATCGGTGTACAATTTTTTTTTTTTTAATTTATTACTAGGCCTGCGTTTGGCCGCCATCTCGCCTGATGTTAAGCGATGATGCGGTCTACGATGGAGCACGCTTGCCCAGAAGAAACCGATTCACTCGTGACTTGAAGACACCCAAATTGTAGCTGTCGGGGAACACCCACTCGGGCAGCGCATTCCACTGTTTGGCGGTTTTCACAATGAAAGTGGAATCAAAGCGCTTCGTTCGGGTTTTTGGTATATCAACCACGAACCGATGGCGCTTTTTCGTGCTTCTGGCCGTCCGATAGAAAAAAGGGCAGGGGGGTATTAGATCATGCAGATCTGAAGCACACTCTCCGAAATGTGTCCGATAAAAAACCGATAGACTGGCAACTTTGCGCCGATGCTCAAGACTTTGGAGCTTGGTCTGAACAAGGGAGTCGTTGCTGATGAGCTTCTTGGCACGCCTCTCAATGGACTCCAACGCCTCAAGCTGGTATTTGGCTGAGCCATCCCAAAGGTGCGAGCAGTACTCCATGCACGAACGAACCTGTGCTTTATACAGTTGAAGCAGCTGTTCCGATGTGAAGTACCGCCGCACCTTCGAGAGGACACCCAGCTTTTTAGCAGCCAATTGAGCTTTGGACTCAATATAGGAGCCAACGTTGAGGGTTGACGTCAGAGTAACGCCCAAGAGCTCAAGATGGTCAGTTATCGGTATAGACACATCTCGAAAAGTAGGAGCCATACATATAAATACATCAAATTGTTTATTAGAGCCAATAGATTCTATTAGGGACTCAAAGAAAGACGGCAAATTAGTGGCAGTAGACCTCGAGGCTACAAAGCCGCGTTCGTGATCGCTAAGATCAAGTCTGAAATGGCGTTGGATGTGAGTGCAGATCATCGACTCAAATATCTGGGCAAACGCGAAGAGAATTGCGATAGGTCGGTAATTAGTAATAGTGTCGTTTTTGTCTGACTTGTACACTGGAACGACTTTTGCCTTCTTCCATTCGGATGGAATGGTACCAGTGACTAGTGACACCTTATACAGGCTGTTAACGAATTCGTGTAATTCCTTCAAACCGCGTGATCTACTGGTGACATAGATTAACCGTAAAAGAGAATTTTTGAAAACCAACTGAAAAAAAATTGAAAATAAAATCTTAGTTTTCCATTTCTAATTTTAGAGCCCCGAGCTAACTTACTGCAAAGAGCGATATCGCATAAGTCTTGCCCGCCAGCGGCTTCGCCGTGCTTTCATTCATTTAAGCGTGGCATGGAAACGTTCAAGCGCATGAAATGAAAAATAATAAAAAAAAACTTAGTTTTTTACTGAATCCTTATTAGGTGGTTTAGATACGATCACTTACCCCCACAGCATGAAAAAAAAAAAGATTTTTGATTTTTAATCAGGCTAATTCCCTTGCGGGGTCAATCTACACAAGTAGTAGATCATGTGATTTTAAGGAATTACACGAATTCGTTAACACCCTGTATATTATTATATTATTAATAGTCAAGGCTAATGCACAGGCAGAAATAAATAAGGGTGGGACACCGTCAGGACCTGCTCTTTTTCAGGTGTTAACACATTGTAGCTTTTTGAGAATGTACCAAGTGCGTACAATACCAGAATTGGATAGTGATTTTCCGATTCTGGTATTAGTACATGAGCCAGATGGTATATTTTGTCAGTCATTTCCTCTCAAGCGATAACTCGTGGAATGCTTCAGAGAGTTGTATTATGCAGCATGGTGAACGTCAGCTGCCGCTCCGTGGGTGGGTTGGGCAGCGGCAGACCCTCAAACACGTAAAAAAAAAAGTTTTCAGTCATTTCCGCCCGACTGAAAATTTGTTAAATGATAGTTAACGCAATTATTCGAAGATAAAAAAAGTCAGCTGGCCGTACCGTGGTGGATTATACGTCAGCTGGTCACATGAACATGCAAAAAATTTTTTTTCGTTCAGTGATTTCCTTTCACTTGAAAATTTGTCAGATGATAGTTTACATGCTATTTTGAATAAATAAAAACGTCAGCTGGCTCTATGTTGGTGGAAAGGTCGTCAGCTGATGCAGTGAAAGGTGGAGCATGGGAGCCAGACGTGAGCGCCGATCGCTTATTTAAATACGTCAGCTGACGGGTTTTCCACCAACATAGAGCCAGCTGACGTTTTTATTTATTCAAAATAGCATTTAAACTATCATCTGACACATTTTCAAGTGAGAGGAAATCACTGAACGAAAAAATTTTTTTTGCATGTTCATGTGACCAGCTGACGTATAATCCACCACAGTACGGCCAGCTGGCTTTTTTTTATCTTCGAATAATTGCGTTAACTATCATTTAACAAATTTTCAGTCGGGAGGAAATGACTGAAACCTTTTTTTTTTTACGTGTTTGAGGGGCTGCCGCTGCCCAACCCACCCACGGAGCGGCAGCTGACGTTCACCATGCTGCATAATACAACTCTCTGAAGCATTCCACGAGTTATCGCTTGAGAGGAAATTGGTCCGGAAAAACTGTTGCTGGCTCACGGGCTATACTGTTAGGCACTGGCTATTAGTTTCTAGTATGTCGAGAAAATTTTAGTCATTCTTAAATTCTGTGCCGTGTTCAGGGGTGTAAACAGATGCGAAATAATTACCAAAAAGATCACAAATATCCGAATTATGAAACCAAATAATGTACGATACTGTGATGTGAATGAATATAAAAATAACAAAATTGATTAAAACCGAACATAAATTGTTAATCCAATGTTTGTTTAGCGTTCACTTATGTTAGAAGTATTGGATGAAAACAGAAGGTCTTAAAGTCACAAGGTAAAACTAAATAAACACACATGTTGAAAAACTGGAGATTGAATATAGAAGCGGTCAATAACGAAATCTTTTAGCATTTTATTTAAGTTTTCAGATTTAATTCTAAGCTAAGCGATAATTTGATTCATCAATCAAAAATCTGACTTCTTAACACTTTATTTTTGTATTTCTTTATGTTTTCATCGAGCAAACATATTTATTATTTTACCTGCCATTAAAAACACGCAAACACGTAGCAAACAATTTCTATTTTTTTTTTTACATATTCTGGCTTCAATATCTTTTGACGTTATAATTTTACAGAAACGCGAACTGTAGCAGCACAACAGTGTAGTTAGTAATTAACGCCACTGTTTTTACCGGTAAATTAGCATCGACGTAGAACATTCCACAGGCGTCCATCTTCTCGAATGTCGCTCGATGTAGGCGTTGAATATTCTTGCATAGCCTTTTCTCCTCAACTGTAATTTTTACATAAACTAAGCATTCTTGTTCTTACTCACGAACATTATGAATATTATGATATTTGATTAAAGTATTCTTGGGATAAACTAAACTTACTTATTTTTATTTTAACATCATTTCCAAACCCGTAAGATTATGACCCGAATACAGGTTCTAGTTCAAACAAGTAGGTATATAATTAAAAATGATGCTAGTACCTGAACATTTGGTGTTCAAAATATATGCGCATGAATCTTGAACATTAATCACAGCTAAGTAGAACTTCTCACACTGCAGGCTTAGTGCGGTTTGCAACGCAAAAGTCTTAAACATCCAAATAGATAACGACATTGTTCTTATCCACAATGCATACTGTAAAAAAAACGTTATTGTTGACACTTCTTCTTAAATAATATTAAATGATAATGTTCGTAATGTGTTTTATTTCAACATATCGATGGCCCCACCGAATAAACGTGCAAGAGTTCTTACACGAATTTTTTTTTATTTCATTTTTCGTTTCTTTTGCCTATCCAGCACCTACTTAATTTTTTTTATGAATTTTAGACTCAAAATACGCCTATTATAATAGTGAATTTCTTTATTCTAGAGAAATAACTAATTTTAAAATTATACGAATAATAGTTTATGCTATTATTACATGCTTTTTGAGTCGCCAAGTACCAAGAATAAACATGTTAAAACCTACAGACGTTTGAGAAGATTTGTGATTATTTCCGAATTTGGGTAACGTCTTCTTACACGTTTATTCGCGTAGAAATGTATGCAAATTTTATTACCAATGTTTCATTCCACAAAATGGAAGTTTGCATATAAATAGGTTATTAAAATTAAAGTATTGCATTATCTCTTACTATAATTATTTTTTTCGAACAATTGTGTTAAAGATTCAAACATTAAGTGCATTAATTGCATATTAATTTAAGTTTATACCTAGTAACGGTAAATAAATAAATGTTTACGCGATAAATTCTATTGTAATCGTACGTAACGTTAGAAAGGGGTACGGGGGGTGAGATGCGAGTAAAATAAGGTGACTAGCTTGGAGTCAGTGGTGACCTCTCGCTTCCGGCCGTGGTTCTGTTCATGGTCGGGAGCAAGAGTGCGTGGGAAGCCGTCGCCTCCTTCTGCGAGGAGGTGATGGCGACCAAAGAGGGAGCGGATAGGGGGAGAGAGACAGCTGCCACTCTCCCTTCCCGCGCCAGACGCACCGGGCGCTGGAGGGCGCGTGCCGATCTCCGGCCACCATAGTGTGTGGCCTGCGGGTAGTACTAGTACTGGCCTGCGACCAGTAACATGCCCGAGAAGGCGGTGCGCAGTGTTCCGTGCGCGCCTCTCAGGAGGAAGGACGTGGGGCCAGGCCCCACAGAAGGAGAGGTCCGCCAGGGGCTGGTGGACCAAGGCCGAGGCAGCTGCGAATCCCGCGACCCCGGCCAAGGGTCAGGAGAAGGAACACCGTGGGTTTTTAGCCGGTAAGAGTCCGGCATACCCCTTTGCCTTCCCCGGGCGAAGGGCATCCATGAGGATTTTCCCACGAAAAAATAAAAGGTGACTAGCTCGGAAGGACAGTCTTGTTGTGATTCTATGCGCGCTATTACATAATTTTGTTTCGCGCAATTACATTCAATTATAAATATTATAAATCTACTGCCATTGGAAAACTCCATCTCGGTCTCCAATGACAGTGAGGAGGAGGATTAGTGTTTCTAATATCGCAATTCGTTTTTTTTAATCAAGAAATTTACTTTCTTTGTAACTGTAACTGTACTTTCTGTTCACGTGGACAAATACATAATTATATTTTCTTTATTCTTCATAATGTCTGTATTTTATTTCATCCTTTTGAAGTCAAAGTCAAAGTTTTTTATTTCAAATAGATTAGATTACAGGCACTTTTAAAACGTCAAAACTAGGTGCACGGTTCCAAAAGGTAGGTTGCATAGGAAAGAGCTCAAAACTCCAAGAATACTCTTTTCAAAATAGTAGTTCATGACAATTCCATTACAGTAGTGTGAGAAATAGAATGAGAATAATGCAGGTTAATGTAAGAAATAAACTCACATAAGAGTAACAAATAGAAAAATATGCCTTCTGGGATTGCCATAGCAGCTAAGGGCTAACCAGTCCCGACAACCGTTCACGAGCATGACGTGCACATCCGCATCGCTTAGCTCAACCATATTGCAGGGAACCGAATGACAGGATATACAACGCCACCATAAGCAGGACATTTAAGTGAGCATGACAGACTCATACTACCAGACAATGGGCAGTAATGTGACATGGTTATAGGTGTATCATTAATTGCTGCATGATGCTCAAACTTTACAGATTGGAAAATGATATTATGAAAATTATAATTATAAGCAATATCAGACTATTTAGGCAGAGTATTATCCATTGAATAATAAAATTATAATGGGAATATAAAAATTTCAGTATTTGAATAAAAAAAAAAAATGAAAATTGTTCAAATAATGTACAGGTTATTTTATGTCAATTAAAAAGAAGAATAATAAAAGTAGGTAAACATTAAAAATAATGTTAGGTCATACAACCAACCAGTTAGACAGGGCCAGAGGATCGCAATGTGCAGGACGGAGTTGTACGCCAGGCATCTTTATCTTCGATATAATGATTTATGTTTTAATTAGCTTTAGATATCAAAATGCTCTTAAGAAATTATTTAAAATGCTTTTAATAAATGATTTATTGTAGAACCTAACACTGTTCCCCATAAACGTATTGCTGGTTTGTCTTAGTCTAAAACCAGGTAGGTACTGTTAGCTTGTGTTTATTGCGAGTATGTATGTTGTGGACGTCACTTTTCTTGTTATACTGGGCAATATTTTTTCGAATGTACATAGTGTTACTAAGTATATACAAAGATGGTAGGGTAAGTATATTTATTTCCTTAAATAATTCACGAAGCGATTCACGGCAGCCTAGATTATAAATAGCTCGGACTGCTCTTTTTTGTAATATGAAAATAGTACCAACATCAGCAGCCGAACCCCACAGTAATGTGCTATAAGACATAATACTGTGAAAGTATGCAAAGTACACCAACCTAGCTGAAGCTACATCAGTCAACTGCCTAATTTTCCTGACGGCAAATGCAGCAGAACTCAGTTTGCCTGCCTCTATAAGAGGCCTCTATAAGAGGTCCCCATTGCAATTTAGAGTCTACTGTGATGCCCAGGAAGACAGTTGAGGGAACCGGATCTAACGCTTTCCCGTCAAGTTTCACATTTGAATTAATGTACACTTGAGGTGGAGAATTTAATACTTTTGGGTTTACAAAAATTATTTATATAATTATACCTTGCATTAACAAAGATGTATTACATAAATTAAAACTGATTTTATTAACACTAATAAAAATGCATACGATCTTTCCAATCATATAGAAGCAGAACAATGTACTGTAAACAAGCGTGTAAATAGTTATAGCTGGGTTCAAAATAAACTTGGATTACGGAGAATAATAGTGTAACATTGCAGTACATTTTATTTGTTGTGTACTATTACACGAATAAACGTGTAATGATATATTGCTGTGACCTAGTCATGCAAATTTCACAAGAGTATTAACATTAAATAGTTTTTCATGAATTTCCTGAAACTCGTTGATATTTAGAAAAAAGTAAATACACAAGTCTACAGTTTATTTTTTTACCTATAATTCGATAATACATTATTTATACCTATTTACAATGGAATGAGCGTTATTGAAGTTTAAACGTTTTTATTTTTTCCTGAAAAGTTGTCATTTTTCTCTTACACGTTTATTCGGTGGGGCCATCGATATGTGTAAGCATTATTTTTATTTCGTAACACAGTATGTTACAAAAACCCTGCTAGACCCAAAAGGGGCGTATTAAAACTTCGATCAAGATACCAAAATTTTACCCAAAAGCAAACGTCAGAACATAACACGTTTAAACAACTATCAGGACCAATCGGGTGTAATATGGTATAAATACATATAAACTAACAACCAGAAGATATAATTTCATTTCATATATGTAGGTAATTTTATTATAACTATCAGATGATATAACATTTCAATGTTATAATTTTATGTGCTATAATTTAATTTCATATAATTTTAAATTAATATCACCCACATTTTAACTAATTGTAAAATTTTATAATGTTCATTTTTCATACCAAATGTATGATTTAATCAAAATTGAACAAAATGTTATTCTATAATTTAAATGTTATAACGCAATCAAAAGACATGAAACGCCTAATTTTTTTATGAAGAATAACGTTTCACTATGGTTTGTTTCGCACACATTACCCTACCAAAGGTGGTTCCATATTGGGTTGCGTAAAATTCAAAGTCTTAATTTATCTTCGCATAACTTTACTTATCATAAACATTATTTCGCATAACGCTTATGCTCAATTAATTATCAGCCATAATTTTTTCCCATAATTACTGATGTCATAATGATCTGCAACTCTAAAATTTTCATGCATAATTTTTTTAGGGATTAACAATAGGGTTTGGGAATTCCCGACAATTTCAAAGTCCCGGGACATGAGACAGCCTACAACCAAAGTCCCGGGAATTCCCGGGACTTCGAGAATTTAAGAAAATAAATGTTTTTTTTAAGAGGTTTATGCCTTTTTTGAAGAATTTTAATGGAGTTAATTTCTGGTGAAACGTATTAAAAATGCATTTTTTTGTAAAAATCAACATTTATTAAACAGAAAATTAAATCTTAATAACTTTAACATTAATTACAGTCTTAATAATTGCTTTGTTTATTTCTTTTAATCACACATAGATTCACTTTTAAGCAGTTAAATCTTATAGTTATAAAGCGAACTTAGTTAAAAATCATACTAATTCTTAATAACTTTACTATTAGGTAGGTATCTAGTAATTCTAGTATCTAATCATAGGTCATAATCACAACATTGGTAATTCTCATAATCACAGATTTGTTTCATAAAACAATCTAAAATAAAAATAATAAAAACAGACTTCTAAATCAGTCTTTTAAATAATCAACTAACACGTTAATTAGACTTCTTTGCTGATTTAATAAAATAGGCTTTTAAAAAAATCAGAGCGTCAACAGCTTTGTCCGAAATCTGTTTCTGATTTTTATAATAATGCCACCGGACAAGGAGAACACTCTCTCGTTTTCAACAGATGTCGGTTTAATTGTGTTTAAGGCTTTATACAGTAGTTATTATTCATTAAACTAAAAGATGGCGCTAGGCTCCTTCAATTAATTGAAAATAAAATGATTACATAACAATTTCGACGATCTTGTCTCGTCTCGAGTCTCCCCGAGAGACCCGAAATTCCGGGACTCGAGACCACTAAAATTATGAAAAGTCCCGGGACTTCGAGACACGAGACGTCCCGGAACCCAAACCCTACATAACAACCACGAGCCGGTTTTTTTTTTTAATTTTACGTTTTGCTTTACAACAGACGTTTAAACTTTGTAAGGTGGTTTGGGTTTCCGAACTAGAGTCGACGTAGCCCCGCTGCGCGGGTCTCCTATTTCTGTCTGCAAGGTTTAAAGTAACCTAAAACGAAGAGGATGACGGGGGCTTCGTTCGCTCGCTTAGCTCGCTCACTTTAGCCTCTATCATCCCCTTCAAACCTAAGCTATCCGTGTCGGGGTGCCCAAAATGCCCAAGCTCGCTTCGTTCGTTCTTGAAATTAGTCAGTTGGGAGACAAGTGATAGTGTTTGGCCCAATATCTATGTAAATTAAAATTTAAAATTAGTATTCTTACCGTAAGTATAGGTACTATAAGGCGTATCAATAATATGACTTCTACATTTATGACAATTAAGGTTATACTGAAGAAAATTGGGTGTACTATGCCATATCGAATGCCAAATCATCGAATATCAACTGTCGATCAATTAAATTTTAGCACTACAAATGTAATACTTACATATTGGTCACTCGATGCAGTCAATTTTGAAACGTCAATTAATGTTCGTACATATACTAACACGCAACAAACGAATTCTATAGTATAATACACGATCTGAAAAACAATCAATGTTGTTAAAGTTAGTATAATATTCTATACCAACCTTTGGGGCCTCGTATTAATTTCAGTTTTTTATTATAATTCTTACCATATGTTGAAACGTGATCCTGTGTATATCATAGCACTTCAATATATTAACGTAAGCCTCAAACATTTTATTGCAATAAGTCAAAGTATGGCGATTCCTAACCCCCATTTTTTGGGCTTGGATATTCCATAGATCAACTTTGTCTTGTAACAGCTTCATAAGTCTGATAGCATAAATAATGTTTGCGTCAAAACTTATGACAACGCAACCACACAAAAACACGTTCCACGGAACTTTTATTTTTATTATGCCAAAATAAATGAGAATGGCAACAGAAGAAACCAACATCACGATGACACTGATCCAATTACCAATGGTGTAGTATTTGAATTTGCTCTTAACATTGAGAAATGTGTGGACTTGTTGAATTTTTAAGACGAACAAAATATTTTCATTCAATTGAAAAACACTGACCATAAAATTCATTAGAAATCCAATACCATAGAAGCCACACTCAAAGTAAGATCTAAACGCAAGATTATTCCATAAATTTTCGTCGGAATGTAGGGTAAAGATGCGGTATAAGTGTAACAAAATGAATACTATCGTGGCACACAATGCCGCAAAATTACACAGCAGACCATTTGGAGTTATATAATTTCCCCTTATTCTATATTTGGGACACATGAAAATGTTTTGCATTAGGTTTAAGGGTAAAAGCATCAACTGCACATCTTTCTTAACAAAGTTGTCTAATAAAACTTCCCGACGAGAACTTCTGCTGATATTACAAATTTTTTTTCTTTTTATAGTCTTCATTTCTGAAATATTTTCTGGCCACGAATGAGTCAACGTATGTATCGAAAGAAATTCTAGAATAAACACAATTAATTTAGTAGGTACGAGTGGTAAATATCCTTTTAACAATATTGCTTTTGAGGAAAAGCATTTACATAATGATGTTATCATTTTTGTGGTCCTTCACAGTTTATGAAAAGATGAATATATAAAACTAGCAGTACTCGTGCGTCTATGCTCGAGCAAAAATATTTTTATCTACACTCATGCCGTAAAGTTCCAATTATGATCTCAAAAATAATACTTTATTGACATGCTTTATTCACGTGCATCTCTAATAAAGGACATGGCTAAACTACTGCCCTAAGCATGGATAGAAATTTCTCACTAGTTGGTAACGTTCAAATATTAATTAATTAATTATTACGTGTTTGTTATTCTCCTAGAACTTTCGAGAATTAATGAAATAATTAAAAGATTTTTCCATGTTTTTTGTTTGACAAGGAGAACATAAGATTTTGACGTTTCGTTTCACCAAAAAATGTGGACAATAAACCTACTTTTAAAGATATCTACGTAAGCTGCTGTTAACCATACAGGTCAGGTTTTCTCATCGGGTTCCCCGACGCGGTTCCCCGATCAGGGCACCCGAAGGCGTCAATTCCATACAAAAGGTCCGTGCACCGCACACACACGATTCTACCCGTGCGGTTAAAAAACCTAACGTCCAGTTCGATTGCGCGGGCGGTACGTCGGCGCTACGGGAACGGTTTTATGACCGATTCGGTTATCTGAAGACTCACTCGCCATACATTTTCTATGTACCGTCGCAAACGTCTAGTTCGCATGTCAAAGTCAAAGTTTTTTATTTCAAACAGACCAGATTACAGGCACTTTTAAAACGTCAAAACTAGGTGCACGGTTCCGAAAGGTAGGTTCTATGGAGAAGAGCCGGCAAGAAACTCCATGAATACTCTTTTTAAAATAGTAGATCATGACTATTCATGACAATTCCATTACAGTAGTGTGCGACATAGAATGAGAATAATGCAGGTTAACGTAACAAATAAACTCACTTAAGAGTAACAAGTAGAAAAAATATGCCTTCTAGGATTGTCGTAGCAGTTAAGAGCCGACCAGTCCCGACAGACAGCACCCGTTCACGAGTATGACGTGCACATCCGCATCGCTTATGTTCTTCTATGTTCATCGCATATGTTCGATTTTGCTTCAGATCGCCGTGACTTTGCTACCGTGCGGACGTGCGTATTTGTAGTGCGACATCGAGATTTTAGCTATTGCTATGGCGAAATATCCATGTTTATGGAATATTAAACATGAAGACTACCAAAATCGTGACCTCAAAGATCTTGCGTGTGAAAATGTTTGCGAGGAGGTTTTCAAGGAATGGGAGAATATTGATGAAACCGACAGCAGACATTCATCATCATCCATGTTCTCGCTACACTCTATTCAACGCCCATTGTATCGCGCGATAGACAGTGACGAGCTCTAGCGCAAGACTAGGGAGCGTAGAAGCTAAATTAAAACAATCCTGCGTATGCGGGGCTCATCCAACCGAAACCGAGAATCGAATTAACTACCTTCCATGTGCGGCCAGCCTTACTAGATAAACTTTTGTTACACTCCAAGTTCAATCCCATCCATCTCTATGAAAAAAAAAACTTCAGTCAGACGTCATTAATTTGATCGCTCTGTCATAATAAATAATGAATAAATGTCATTTTTGTTATTTTATTTCAACATTTAGGGTCAAAATACACGTCCGATAGTTGCTGCCGCGATCCGGATCCGACTATCTGATCGGATTCGTGTAATACACGTACGATTCTCGTGTCCAATTTTTTTTTGGACGACGACGACGCCCGGACGATCTTACGATTCTGACATCTGATCCGATAGTCTGATCGTACGTGTAATTCATGTTCAAACAAATGTATGACGCGGAGGCCTTCAGATAGTCTGATCAGACTATCGGAACCGACTATCGGAGGCAAGTATCGGACGTGTATTTGGGCTCTAAATGTGTATTTGTTTAATCAGTGCGTATAATATGTGTGCATAGGTATCCTTCGGGGAAACAAGGAGCGATATTACGTATGTAGGTATAGTTGAAGTTTCTAAACAAACGCTTAGTTAAAGTCCACATAGCAAAATCTTTTTCTTTTACAAGTTTGTACTTATGCCTATTGACGCAGGATTTTTTTCAGGATTGTAACGATATAAAAAGTTCCTGAAAGTTTTTTCATACGAAATACTAATATTCAGCTATTCAGCATTGCATATTATTAGGTACAATATTTATGCATTGCGAGGGCAGTCGCCCATACTTCCATTTAGCCATGTCCTCAAAAAAGTTTTATTAAAGTACGGTTCTCTTGACAAAATAACGCTTTAAAATAACTTTTTTTTCTATTCACTTCACTTCGGATTGACCAAGGAGTTTTCAATTCATTTATTTTAGCGGCTGCTCATTGTCTGTGATGGCGCGCGCCAGGGCGCATGCGCGCGCTAGCACATGCATGCGCGGTGGGCTTCTGGGTTTTTGGCGCCATAATATTGTTTTGTTTTAACTTTAGTTTTTATTTAAATTGCATGAGTTTAGATAAAGTCGTGTATGAAATTGCACATAACTAGGTATTTAAAACACTGGTGTGATACTATTAAAAAATAACTTTAAACTCATACTCGTGTTTTAATGACCCCCATTATGTAAGTTTCATAAACTACTAGGTATAAATACTCGGTATCATCTTCTTTTTCGTCAAGTTTCAATTGTATGAACTCAGAAAATATGATTAATTAATTAATTATTATTGTTTTAAAGATTATTCATGCCGAGTTTCGAGTTAATCGATCTCGCAATAAGGTTCTCCCATACAAACTTCACTCTGTTGGACCCATTTTTAGGGGTATTTGAAAAATCGAGAAACATATTTTTCGGTGTTTCTTTATTTTTTTGTAAAGCAAACGTTACATGCTTTATCTACAATTGAAAACACGCAAACAACCAAGACAAAAAAAAAGTAGATAATAATCTTATTGCTTCAATAGGTTTTGATGTTATGAAGTTTATAGAAACGCGAACTGTAGCAGCACAACAGTGTAGTTAGTAAGTAACGCCATCGTTCTTAACGGTAAATTAGCATCAACGTAGAACATTCTACAGGCATCCATCTTGTCGAATGTCGCTCGATGTAGGCGTTGAATATTCTTGAATAACCTTTTCTCCTCAGCTGTAATTTTTACACAAATATTATTCTTGTTCTTACTCACGAATGTTATGACATTTGATTAAAATCTTCTTGGGATGAACTACACTTACTTATTTTAACATAATTTTCCAAACGAGTAAGATTATGACCCGAATACAGGTTCGAGTTTTAATAAGTTGGTATATAATTCAAAATGATGCTAGTACCTGTACAGTTGGTGTTCAAAATATATGCGCATGAATCTTGAACATTAATCACAGCTAAGTAGAACTTCTCGCAGTGCAGGCTTAGTGCGGTTTGCAACGCAAAAGTCTTAAATACCCAAATGTATAACCATACTGTTTTTAAGAATACTGAATACTGTAAAAAAACCGTTATTGTTGATACTTCTTCTTCTATATGTATCTTATAATATTTGTGATGTGTTTTAATTGAATATAGATGTAAGAATTATTTTTATTTCGTAATACAGTAGGTATGTGATAAAAATCCTGCTAGACCCAAAAGGGGCGTATCTATTGATAATTCGATCGAGATACCAAAGTTGTACCCAAAAAACATACACATCAGAACATAACACGTGTAAACAACTATCAGAACCAGTTGATCATACTATATCGATCGTCTAGAAGACAAACTTCCTTAGTACAGGATTAGTAATTTTTATGAGAGCAGTTTAAAGTTTGACGAGTTGACATAACATTTTGTGAATTGTTCATGTTGGTACAATACGGCCGACGTATCTTGGCGAGTCTGAAGTTAGTTGTTTGGCTGCGCAATTAATCTTTTAGAAACGAAATTGTCTACTGCGCAGCTAATCGGCTAACTTCAGACTCGCCAAGAAACGTCGGCCATATTGTATACCTTTACTACTACTTAGATTATTTATCTATATAATAATTTATTTAAATATAAAAATATCCATCTGGCCTAGTCAAAAAAGGGGTCTACCTTGCGAAAGGTCTCGGTCAGTTCTGAATTTTGGATAGGTATGTATTATGTTTAGGTGTTCTCATAAAAGTTCAAGTTTTCGACGTTGAGTGACATCGGCGCGCTCCGCCATCTTGGACCGCAATTTTATTCAATAACTCCGTATCTAATTATTATGTCTATGAGCTATGTTATAATTTTGGTGTACAATAAAGCATATTCTATTCTATGATGTTTACGCCAAAAATAGTTGCGACCAATTTGTAGAAAACTAAATTTCCTACAATTCTTGCCTAAGGTATTTTTTTCAAAAGCTAATGGTTTACGGCATATTGTGCTTTAAAGTAGACAAAAAACACAATTATTTAGCATTTCATATTTTTCATTCCCGACTCCAAAAGAGAGGTGTTATACGTTTGAAGTCTATGTTTAACTCACGACGCAAAAAGAGGGATGTTTGCTAAGTTTGAAGCCAATGTCTGTATGTCTGTAGGTCTGCCCGTCTGTCGGTATGTCTGTTTGTGGCATCGTAGCTCCGAAACGGATGACCCGATTTCGTTGAGATTATTTTTTTGCTAGAAAGTTGTTTTTGTCACGATAATAAAATAAGCTGTTTGATATAAATCGGTTCAGCAGTTGCAAAATTATCAGCTCTTTTCACAGTTAGATTAGGTACCTAGATGTGCATTGCAGCCTTTGCACGATCATGGAAGTAAATTTGCTAGACCATCGATATTATTATCTTGGCGTGGCTACACACGAATCCCAAAGCTTTTTTTACTTTTCCAAGTAAACGCCTTCATCCGACGGACTACACATAAGTTTCCTCTTGTTATAAAGATGAAAAGATATTAAAAATATATGTTACCCAAATTGGAATTAAATTGTAATACTACAGATGTTATACTTACATATTGGCTACTTGATGCAACCAATTTTGAAACGTCAATTGTAACTTGAACATGTATTAACACATGACAAAGAAATTCTATAGTATAATACACGATCTGAAAGACAATCAGTGTTGTTATAGTTCGTATAATTCTTCACCTACCTTTTGAAGCCTTGTATTAATTTCAGTTTTTTTAATTATTCTTACCATATGTTGAAACGTGATTCTGTGCATATCATAGCATTTCAATATATTAACGTAAGCCTCAAACATTTTATTGCAATAAGTCAAAGTATGGCGATTCCTACTCCCCATTCCTTGTGCTTGAATATTCCATAGATCAACTTTATGTTTTAACAGCTTAATTAGTCTGATAGCATAAATAATGTTTGCATCAAAACTCACTATAACGTAACCACACAAAAACACGTTCCACGGAACTTTTAACTTTATGCCAAAATAAATGAGAATGGCAACAGAAGAAACCAACATCACGATGACACTGATCCAATTACCAATGGTGAAGTGTTTGAATTTGCTTTTATCGTTGAGAAATGTGTGGACGTCTTGAATTTTTAAGACGAACAAAATATTTTTATTCGTTTGAAAGACACTGACCATAAAATTCATTAGGAATCCAATACTAAAGAAGCTACACTCAAAGTAAGATCGAAACGATAAATTATTCCATATATTTTTGTCGGAATGTAGGTAAAAGATGCAGTACGCGTAAAACAAAATGAATACTATCGTGCCACACAATGACGCAAAATTCGACAGCAGACTATTTGGAATTATATAATTTCCCCTTATTCTGTATTTGGGACACACGAAAATGTTTTGCATTAGGTTTAACGGTAAAAGCATCAACTGCACATCTTTCTTAACAAAGTTGTCTAATAAAACTTCTCCACGATAACTTCTGATGATATTGCAATACTTTTTTCTTTTAAATGACTTCATTTTGGTAATATTTTCTGGGCACAGGTCAGTCGACATATCGAAAGATATTCAATAATAAACACAATTAATTTAGTTGGTATGGGTGTCACATAACCTTTTAACAATATTGCTTCCGAGGAAAGGAATTTACAAAATGATATTATCATGTTTGTGTTTCTTGATAGTTTACAGAGCATTAAACTAGCAGTATCCATGCGGCTTTGCTCGCGTAAAAATATTTTAACTTACTCAGTGTCACCTTATTTTTCGTCCAGTTTCCAGTTTATAAACCCAGAAAATTGTATTTTTCACAAAATTTGAATTACTTGTACAGGTACACGTAATTCGTTTATGATTGATTATTGTTTAAAAAAATATTAATACCAAGATTCGACTTAAACTAGACACGTAATTCGGTTCTCCCATACAAAGTTTAACAGACCGTTGTTCCCACTTTTAGGGTGGTTTTAATAAATCAAGAAATACAATTTTCATTATTAATGAAAGTAAGTCTCTGTTAAAGTTTCAAGTTTATAAACCCAGAGTTCATACTCTGGATTTATAAGCCCTTTGGCCCTTGGCCATTGATTGGCCCTTATTATTGACCCTACCGATATCTATCAACAGGTTCCATAAAATAGGTACAGAATGGTACTTTTTTGAAGTTTCGTCAGTTTGATTCGTGAATGGACTTTTTAATAATCTTAAGAAGAATTTCTTACTTTTAAAGATAAAATGAAGTCTCCTTTAAGCAAAATTTCCTATTTTAAATATTTCAACGATTTTCCCTTCAATATCACGTATTTTGGAACAGATAATACAACATTGTATTGTAAATGAACGAAGAAAAGAAACATTTAAAAAAATATGTATAATAATGAAGTAATTTACAATAATTAAGCTCATAATAGTTTAACTGAGCGAGCTGCGTTTGCTAGAGTTCTTGTTTAATGTCTAGATCTTGTTTAATATTACTTACATTTAATATTAATAGGTACGGTTATAATTTTAATATTTCGGTATTATAACAGTTTGTTTATTTAAATCTTTTGAGCGTTGATAATGAAAACATATCTAAATAATGTAATTCTATCCAGATTCTATACTTTATGTACACACAGAAATACAATAAGAAAGAATAAATAGGAATGAAGAGTTCTTGAATAGCTTATTTTTTTTTACAAAAATGTAGATTCTCTACATCCACATACAGGATGTTAAAAAATTAACCATAACAATTTTTTGGGGTTACTCGGTATCGTACACTGGACATGTTTCGTAGAACAAATTTTCGAAATTTTCCGTGTTTTTATTACTTTCCATACAAATAAAACAATCGTTTTATTTCTTCACAATTCGTCAATAGTTTGGATCTCATATCAATAAGATTACCTATGTGAACACTTAAATATCAAATGTAATACTCAAAAGTACTAAGTAAGTAATGGTATTATTTCAAGTTTCAGTATATTTCTTAGCAGGGTATACTCGTATTTCTTTAAAATTAATAATTCCACAGATCTATAATCTAAGCAGTAAAGGTATACAAACAATAATAATTCCTAAAGTTTTATAGCAACTTGTAGCATTAAACGGCTCCTGCTGAAAAATTAGCAATCCTCTAATTAGTTTCGTAACGTTCTGTAACGTTTATCTTCTAGACCATTGGTATGCTTTTTACGACGTATTAGTCTATGCAAACCTCTGACAAAGGTGTCCTCAATAATTTGAAGTAAATAAGTTAATTGCGTCAGCCGCGACACGAGGCACGAGTTGCTGAATGAGCAAAATTGAACGAGACCATCGCGCCGCGACAACATGAGGCCGGCCACTTCCGATTCTCACATTGATCAAGGCACTAGGTTTAGTTAGCTATTAGTTTACATTGTAATTTTTATACCTTCTTAAAATTAAATAAGTTTTTTTTTTTTTCTAATTTTGACTGCTGTAGGTCGTCCTAGGGGACGGTTTCTACGTAACCGGGCAGTTATTGGCGTGACCTGAAGGGTCTCCAGCCAATGGGGGGGAAGTAAAATACTTAACCTAAGCTAACTACTTGTACTACACTAACATCATGACTACCTGCAACAACAGCACTAAGGGCGACCCCTAGTGGGACTCGGACCTCGGCTTAGGGCGTTGCTGGCGTGGACATAGGGGGGGAGACAGCTTGATGAGGGCTGAATTATCGGTGTGACTGCAGAGTCTGAAGAGACGACCGGCTCTACGACGGGAGAGCTCGGTGGATCGTGACCGGCGGCGGTGGGACGTCGCGACGGGCCTCGTCGGCGAGGACGATATGCCGGACGGCGGCGGACGTTGTGTATTTTGCTGGTCGATTTACTCGCCTCCTGGAGGAGGGTTATTTCGTCATCGGGTTCTAAAAGTGTGTGCCTGGGACGGCGAACTTTACTTATGAGAGAGGGACTGTAGTCAGCCGCTGCGGCAACTAGGGGGTTCGGATGGAGGGGGTAAATAAGTTTTAAATTGTTTTTTTTTTTAAGTACTCCGGCAGCAGCCTTTGTATAAGTCGCGCGGAGAAGGTTTGCCGATGGCCTCATGACGTCACGCGTCGATGGTCGGTACGATTCAGACGAGCGCGGGTAGCGGTCGGTGAAGTGGGAGGCGCAGTCATCGGCAAACCTTCTGCGCGCGACTAGTATACTATTTATCTACACTCACATCACAGTCTACCTATATCTTACTCCTTACAGTCGGTCAACGTAGAACATTGTCGCAGAGCAATCATAAAAAGATAAAGATAAAATTTTATTTCAAAAAATACACATGAACAATATTTATTACCATTGGCCCCAAACTAGGCAAGCCTGTATCTTGGGTACCAATAAATGGATTTACCAGTAAGTAAAATTAACAAACAAACATTAGCTTCAAAAACAAAAAATATTAAATTATTAAAACATGTAGTGGGTACAGGTACACTGTGTCCCACTGTAAAATAAAATAAAATATGTAACGCAAAGAGTATTAAAGATTATTATTTTTAACAAACAGAATCAAAATCAGTATAAAATAAAAGTATTGTGTATCCGTGTGCTGGTGTGTGTGTTCGTGAATGCGTGTGCAGGTGCGTGACTGTTAGAGCGTTTGCGTGTGCGTAAGTGAGTGTGTACGTGTGTGTATGCGTGTGTGTGTGCGTGTGTGAATGTTTGCGCGTGTATTTTGCGTGCATGAGTGCATGTGACTGCGTGAGTTCATGTGTGGAGTTATGTGCCATATCTATTTAATAATATTTAAAATGTCTTCTGTCTCCTCATAAGATAAACTAAGTAACCAGGCTATTAATTTTTTCCTGATTTGATAACGGGAGCAGTTGCTGACGTTACAGTGTTTGGTAACAGCATTGTACACATATGGATGGAGAAAATGAGGGAGTCTTTGTGCAAAAGTTGACATGACCGCGGGAATTGGAACTCTAAATTTGCGTTTCCTTCGTAGATCATCTAAATCATTCCGTTTTGAGATACTTATGTGAGTCTTATTTGTAGCGTTTAATATGTATAGTTTTCTTACACTCAGCAGCGAGGCTTCTGCGTAGAGTGTTTTTGTTGGAAAGCGGTATGGTTTGCGCAACATAGTTTTTAGAACGGCGCGTTGTGCTCTTTCGAGGTCCAGTAAATAGGTTTTTGCAGCTCCTCCCCAAATGGTGATACAATATTGTATTAACGACTGGCACAAGGCTGCATAAACAAGTCTCTTCACATCAAAAGAAGCACTATCGCGTATCATTTTCATAATGTAAATTTGTTTTCGGACACGCTTTACTAATTCCCTAATTTGCGGTTTGAAAGATAGATGTTGATCTATAATTACTCCTAGGTATCTTATTTCATCTACTTTATCGATGTGACTACATGAACAATGAGTATCTTTATTGATTGTGTTGAAACATGAACTGTCGTGAATTTTCAGATGCCACAGTGGTACTTTGGTAGCTTGAGTTTTTCTAAAGGCAATATATTTGGTCTTCTTAACATTCAGTGTCAGCAGGTTCGTGTCTAACCAATTTGTGATCTTGTTCATTCCTGCTTCCGATACTCTGAAGACGTTCTCCCAGTCAGTTCCGTGGAATAATACCACTGTGTCATCGGCATAACAAATAAGATCAGCGTTTGGTATGTTAATTTTGAGTATGTCATCCATGTTGATAGTGAATAGTGTTGGCCCAAGTATACTGCCATGCGGTACCCCATAGTAGATTTCTTGTTCTTCACTTACTGAGTTTTCTACTTTGATACATTGGCGTCTATTACTCAGATAACTTTGGAACCAGTCAAGTGTTGCTCCTCTTATGCCTACCCGTTCTAGTTTCCTAAGGAGGATTGGAATTGAAATCAATCAATAAAAAAAATCAATCGTGTGGGGGGTTGCGGGGTGAAGGGGCGGAGGTTATGTCCCGAGTAGCCATACTGCATACTCGGGACATAAATTCCAGGGCTCGCAGTTTTTGATTTCGAATTTGATTGATATTGTTCATAGAAATTATATTAATTTGTTATTAATATGAATGTACCTATTAAGAGAATTTTTTCAAATGATTGTTAGTGGGAAGTCATTTCCACGGTTTTCGGGGTCACTGATGGCGGAAATGACGTCAAAATCCAAATTCAAGATGGTGGCCATGAAAATTTTCATGTAATTATCATGGGTGTTAATTTCATGGTTTTCGGGGTCACTGATGCCGAAAATAACGTCAAAATCCAAATCCAAGATGGCGGCCATAAAAAATTTCATCTTTTCATCATGGGTGTTAATTTCATGGTTTTCGGGGTCACTGATGCCGAAAATAGAGTCTAAATCCAAATCCAAGATGGCAGCCATGAAAAATCGTAAATTAGTCGTCATGGGTGTCAAATCCATGGTTTTCTGGGGTGCAGATGCCGAAAATGAGGTCAAAATCGAAATCCAAGATGGCGGCCATGAAAATTTTCAAATTAGCCGTCATGGGTGTCAAAATCCATGATTTTCGGGGACGCTGATTACAAAAACAAGATTAATTCTCAAACGCCAAGATAGGGACCACGTTTTACCTGGAAAAATTCATTTAACTGGTCAATTTTTTTGACCGCCGTATATGATCGAGGAATACTTAGGCTTCATTTTCGGCATCAGCGCCCACGAAAAAAATAGAAGTAATATCCATGAATAATAAGTAATTTTCTATGACTCCGTCGTGGATTTGGGAATAATTTATGACTCTTACCTATCCTCACAAGCCTAGCCAAGTAACCTCGACAAAATTTGTAGTTTTAAATATTGTTAGAATATTCCAGGATGAGATGGCGAAATTGCTGTTACATACCTTTGCATTATTTTGTCAATCGTCAAAATTACGCATGCATGGTTTTCTTTTTGTGTGTCACTGTTTCTATAAAACGTTAATTAATTTGGACGTTTGTGTGTAATTTGTTTTATGTGACAACCCTTTGATAAGTGTTACCAATTTTGACATTTAATAGGACCTGTCAAATGTATGGGCGTTGACCCACTGTATGTAGTAAGTAGGTACACTGTACACTGTGCTCTCATCGTAAAGTTCTAATTATGAATTCAAAAATAGTACCATAGCGAAAATTACTTTATACACGTGAATCTCTAATAAAAAAAGTTTTAATATAGTACAGTTTTCATATCAAAATAATGCTTAAAAATGTTTTTTTTTCTATCCACTTCAGACTGACCAAGGAGTTTTCAATTCATTTTTTTAGATGCTGCACATTGTCTATCGTAGCGCTCGCTAGGGCACATGTGCGCACGTGCGCTGTGGACTGCTGGGTTTGGGCGCCACAAATTGTTTTTGTTTTAACTTTGGTCTTTTATTGAAATTAGGTTATATACCCACGTGCTGCATGAGTTTAGATAATGTAGTGTATGAAACTTCACATAACTAGGTATAACAAACCCCCATTATGCAACAGTTTTACTAACTACCATTAGACTACACTGTTACCAATAAATTGAATTAGTCCATTACTTATAATTACTTCAATACAAAATTGATTCTGATTGTGTGCGTTCTAAACAAATACAGGACTACCTTGACACAAATTGATACAGCAATCAAAACTAAATTAGTAGAAACAGTAACTAGAACAAGAAAATACATCTAATATTACGCACATTGACAAACGACGTTCATTGAAACCATAATGCAATTCACAAGATAATTTGTCATGGCGTATTAATAAAATTATAATACAAATTCATTTTAGAACATTCACTTGGTTATAATAAATCTAATTATGATCCTGTCACATTTGATCTTGAAAAGGATGAAAATAATTATGCTGATACAATATTAATAACGGTGAACGAAGGAGGAATTCTGTCTTTTGACGAGACAAATGTAGTATTAATGAGTCGTTGGTAGATTGGTGTAGGTTACTGTAAAAATTTAGAGAAGACATTAGAAGTTGGTTCTTAAAATGATGAATTTTTAGCTAACTTGTAGAAAGTTAATCGTACTACAAAAGTTAAGATTAGACTCTTTGGGTTAGCCATGGTTACCAAGTAGTTTCTTAGCGGCTCTTCTCCATAGGAAACGAATAATTGAAACCGTTCACCTAAATTCGAGTTTTCATAAGCGTCCGTAATGTTTTTTTTCTTTTCTTTTGATTTTGGTAAAACCATTTCTAACGGTGCTCTGTTTGATCTAAAAAACTGTTAATCTTGATTTTGTGGTAGGATATTTCGTATCTAAAAAATCTTATTGATGTGTTTCAAATTGTTAAAATCACTCTTTAAATCGCTGCAAATCCATTTACTTACCTATTTTTTTTTTATGTAGTCTTTTGGCATACAGCCGACTGCCTACCTGATGGTAAGTGTTTACTGGCGCCTATTTACACACCTACAACACCAAGAGAACTGCTGATGTGTTGCCAACTTTAGAGAGAAAATTGGCAAGTCTCATGTTCCTGCAACTTCGCTGGCAACCACACCATTCAAATCGGAACACAACAAATAGGTATGGAGGTAGTACTTTACCGGACGAACTCTTTCACAAGGAGCTCAACTATTCTAATTTACTTAATTATGAATAAACGTTAGGTTCTTCTGTTTCTCTTTCTTCACAATAATCTCTCAAAGCAAATATAAAGGTCATGGCACATTATACCGGGCGTCACCACAACTGCACAGCTGCACCACGGCGTCGCCTCGAATTTAGGCTACAGCTAGCCGCCAGTGCGCTAACTACGCGTCGTCCGCGAGGTGCAAGCTCGCAGTCCGCGCGCCAGCCGCGAGTTGCAAGCTTGCTGTCACCGCAAACACAGTAGTTATATGGCATTTGTGAAAGGAGCGCGCGCGACGGCGCAACACGATGTTTCACTGGCGACTCGGAGTCGGCGCGCAGTAAGCAGGCGGTCCGCTTGCTTACAGCGCGCGGGCTCCGAGTTGAGTTGTATGGTAGTGGCAAGCGCGCTGACTACTCGCCGTTGGATTTTTCATATTGACATTATGAAATATATAATACGACACACGATTTAATGCTCTAATTTGAATGACAAGTTAATTGCTGGGTTGGAGCGGTGCCGTTGCGGTGCCGGTAAAATGTGCCGTGACCTTAAGACTTTATGATCGTTTGATTTGGTTTTTATTTAACAACAATAAGCACAACTTATTCTCTCGTGTCAGCACGAGCTATACGAAAATAGCTCATGCTGTGTTGAAAAGATTAGCCAGTCAGCAAGGTTGGTAGCGGAGCTGACTGCCCAGGGTGCGCCGGACGTACTTAAGTATCGTCACTCGTGGAGGCTCTTTTCTTGCACCCCCTATAAGCATAAGCACAACTTATGTCGTTTCACTGATATGCGATGATACCAGTTGATATCTTTTTAGTTATTAATTTCCGCTTTTACCCAGTTGCGTCTTCCTAATTAATCTTATTTACTGTGATGTATTTTTCTCACAACAAGATTCCCCCAAGTACGTAACCTCTGTACCGTCATTAACCTGCGCCGCACGCCGTCCAGTGCGGGCCAACACGCGTGTGACGTTTAATTTTGTACCCCTATGATTGATGGCCCACCTCGTTCATTTTCATACTTTTGTTATATTCGCGAATCTAACTGGAAGGACTCTGTTATGTAGGTATTGTTGTCAATTGATTTATGAGCTGTTGTTTAGAGGTGTAATGTAGTAAGCTTCTTTTGTTTTTTATTGGCTACGCTTTTTGAGTTCCGTGTTTTTTGAGATTTTAGGAAAAGAGTGATATACAAGTAGGTGTGGGACCGATATTGTTTGGAATTCTGTTGTGGAATTCGTGCCGGTGGAACTGTATAGCGGTTCTCTGATGTTGACATTTAGAAGGTACCTATGAGGCTTGCATAGTCACAAAAGTGTACTAGTGCCTCGAAAAAAAAAAAGAAAAAAAAAAAAACAAGTAGGTGATTATCAGAGATCGGAATAGGTAGAGTATATTTACCTAAACTTCGAGGAAAGAAGTAACATAGAGTGGATAATACCTCCTCTAAAATCACGGAATAATTATAATGACGTTTTAATCCCGGGATTTAAAAATCACGAATTATTAATATGTAAAACAACGCTCTGTAATTTAATACTTTTAGTACAGAACCCTAAAAAATGTTATATTATGCAAATAAATAATTTGTAACTATAAATAAAGTCCAATAAATAATTCGTGATTTTTAAATCCCGGGATTAAAATGTCGTTATAATTATTCCGGGATTTTAGAGGAGGTATTATCCACTCTATGTTACTTCCTCCCTCGAAGTTTAGGTAAATATACTCTACCTATCCCGATCTCTGGTGATTATGGTTGATTAACGAATTAAACTAGATAAAAAATCGTGTACTTTTGCGTTTTTAATTTGGCATATCTTGTTAATTTCAAGTTCGGCACTACAGCTGTTATAATGGGTACCGAATTAATACATAGTTTTGTCATTTCAACTCGGCTGTGTGTCTGAAATTATAAAAATGTATTAAGTACGAATATTTTTGGGTATTAGTGGGACTACTTTCTTTATACCTACTCATCGTATCGAAATTGGCTCATTCGACCACGAGAGAAAACAATAAAAAAAATTGAGTAAAAAAACTAACGCATCGCTATCATACGCTTAGCACAGGTTAAACTAAGCGTCTTTAAGTTCAAATAATACACCTTCTATGCGTAATATACTCCATATTCAATCGCAAAACAAACTGACACGACGAAGTGATTCATACGGCTTCTCTATAAATAATATATACGACTGTAGAAACCTTAGAAATCTAAACTTTGTTCGTTTGGCAAGCCTACAAAACAACTAATGTGCTGTATCCCTGTTTTTGTACTCAATTACAAAAAAATGTTTGAATGTTTTTAGAATTATTTTGCTGTTCGTCTTCCAATTATTTTCTGTACTCGTCATTAAGTAGTTTTCCTTCTAATTAATGAGAGTTTACTTTTAATGATTACTATACTTTATCGTTATAATTAAATACAGAAATAAATAAATTGGTATTGAAAATCCAATAAAAATATTATCATAATAATCGATACCTAGAAAACGAATACCTTTGACAGTCGTTACAAGTCGAGAGTCTAACAACTTTAGGATGTCATCATCATCATTTCATTCGGTCGAAAGACATCCACTGCTGGACATAGGCCTCCCCCAAAAAGAGGGGGGGGGGGTTTGCCGTAATCACCACGCTTGGCAGGCGGGTTGGCGATCGCAGTATGGATGTTAAAGTACTCAGAGAACGCTGCTGCCCTTCCTCTAGAGGATCCCTTAGACACCTTTTACTACACCCACGAGAAGAGATGGGGTAGTGCTATTCTTTACGTCCGGCACTGCACGAGACTAGGATATCGGCTTTGCCAAATAACTTGGTTGCGGGGTTCTGATGGCAGACTCTTTGTGTAAAGTACTGGTATTCAGCCGCATTTCGTTGGACTGCAAACTAACCCCAACATGGTTGGGAAAAGACTAAACAGAACGAAGGAAACGATAACTAGGATTTTACATCTCATGTGATCCACCAGCTTCCGCCTAATACTACGTTAGGTAATTAAGTACGGATACTAACAACTATTAACAATAGCCTATAAACGTCTACTTCTGAACATCATCAATGCGATAATCACCAGTTTTGGCAAATGGATCGGTGATCACAATAGCTATGTTGTTATTAGAAAACGGAAGGATGACCTCTTCTTCAGGAGGACGTGGGGCAAGGCCCCACAGAAGGAGAGGTCCACCAGGGGCTGACGGACCGAGGCCTGCCGGGGTTGTGGTGCATGCAGCTGCGAATCCCGCGACTCCGGCCAAGGATCAGGAGAAGGAACACCGTGAATTTTTAGCCGGTAAGAGTCCGGCCTAACCCTTCGTCTTCCCCAGGCGAAGGGTATCCATGAGGATTTCCCGAGGATAAAAAAAAAGGATGACCTCTCCATTTGATGATACTCGTATGATGAGCCGCCTTTTATGACACCCTTAGTTAGGTGAGTTTGTTGAGAAATACGAGCCACATATTCAATAAACTTATTAGAACAAAGATTTCCTTCGTTATTGTTTTGAAACAAGTAGCTAATGACCTCCGAGGACCTTGCAAGCAGCACCATAGGGAGAGCTTAAAGACACATTATACATTACATTGTATTCATTCCGATTGATGCGGGCATGTCACTCATACAACTATTATACAGTCAATAAGTGACGCTATTGAATACCACAACCTGATATTGACATGACGGGGGGCCATACGGGCTTGCCTGTCTGATGTCTCATTATACTTAGTTATGTTTGTCACGAAATCATGGAGTCCGAAACAAATTAATGGTAATAAGGAGGTTAGTATTTGAGGAATAAAGTCGTATGTGAAATGAGGGGAGAATTAAGCTCAGTGATGAAAATTGACGTGACGTTCTTTTCTGTCAGTATTCTATCTTTCGGCTTGAAGCCTAATTACTGAATATGGGTTTGACACATCCATGTGTATAAATTACGATTAAGGTACAAGTTCGTAGCCGACTACGTCGAGACGTCGTAGCGATACGTCAGCGTCATTTCGCTGCAGTCATGATTTCGAACCCAACAGCAGATGGCTGCAGCAGACGACACGTCGTATTCCAGTTAGTTTTGAATGTTCCGTGAGAAAAGATGTTTGTGTTTGGGATTAGTGATCGCGATTTACTTTGTTTTTGTTAGATGCATCGTACAGTGCAAGATATTGGGTCACCTGATTTATCAGGTTATCTTCCTCGGAAATGGAAAAACTCATTTTTTGAGAAAGATTCAACGTGTCGTCGCTCCAGCGTTGGTGGCACTACTGATTTTACGTCTGACGACACGTCGTCTGCGGTCGTACGACGTATAGTCGGGCGACGTGTTGCTAGCTGCGGAAGGTATTTCATAGAAATACATAGAAACCAAACCAGTAGTGTCACAGCGACACGTCGTATGCTGCTACTGTATGCAGTCGGCTACCAAATCGTACCTTAATGTGCTTCATACAAAATTGCCACTTTCTATGAGTAAAATTCCGAAGTCAATGTTCAGCCCCTGGCCTTTTCTCAACTACGTTGGGGCCAGCTTCCAGTCTAACCAGATGTGACTGAATACCAATATTTTACAAAAAGCGTCGCAACCCAGTTATTGGGCAAAGTAACACCGGTTGTCAGACTTTTGGGCTGCTGACTACCCGTAACGACTGTCATAGATATGACACCCGGGACCGACAGTTTAACGTGCTCTCCGAGGCATGTAGGTGTCTGGATGTATAAGAAACGGTCACCCATCCACGGAATGACCGCGGCAAGCGTAGGTTAACCTTGCAATTCTGATCCGGTTGACAATTAGTGCGAACGACCCCCTCAATTAAAAATCAATCAATGCTGATTAATTAGTGTCTAGTCCTATAATTGTTATTGTACCACTTGTGTTTACGTTGGCCATTGTGGCGTATTGAGAACAATGTATTGTAATCAATTCCTATCATGTAATAGGAGACTAGTCCATTGACGGTTACATGTCACCAACCTTAACCTAGGGCGGGTGGGAAGGACCTTTTTTTTACTGGAACATTAAGCGCTACGTTTTACAATTTCCCTGGGCCCCACACTAGGATTCCCAGTGTCGTGGGGCCCAGTCTTTTCCCAAGTATCGTAAACTTATTTAGCGTTCAAAGATTTTTTTAATGAAATACTTACACTCTTTTGCAAAAAAAACGGGCACCTAAGGAAAGGAGATTGACCAAACACAGTATCGCTTTAAAGTGAAAGAGTATGGCTATAAAAATATACTCATAAATTATTAAATATTTTTTTTAATTTCTTTTAGTTCACTCGGTCGAAATCGTATGTGGGGTTTAATATTTTGTATTTAATTAGTTATTTATTGGATTTTATTGCATCCTTTAAAATGGCGTATACTAGTGAAAACAGTGTTGCCAATTTTAAAAACCTCCCGATAATCGATCGTATGGGATAGTCTATGGAAAGACGCTGAGTTTTAAAAATAATTTCAACTATGACATTTTTACTCCTTATTAATATTATTATTTAACAGAATTAAAATAGTGTATTATTTTTTTAACTGACATCTTTAATTAATATTACTTTACTTATTAAATCTTTCTTTAATTGACAATCCACTTACGGTCAGGGTGATTTAGATTAACTGTTGGTAACACTGTCACGGCCAATGTGGAAGTTGTATCTATGGTTATGAATAAAAACTATTAAAAAGAAAAAAAATAATGTCAAAGGTGAGCTGTCAAAAGCTTCACTGTCAATTTATCTAACAAACAAACCATCGTGTCGTTTTTATTTGATAATTGTTGTGTTGTGTTAATAAGTATCTTATCATTGCGTTGAGTCCGTGTCCAGTCGCGTCTTCAGATTCTTGCACGATTAAGAACTCTTTTGAACACCATTGTATTGTTCCTCTGCTGGTGGTGTGGATTGTGTAGAACCGATTACGGTCCGTGTCCTCTGTGCAGTAAATCAACAAAGATTTTGTGGTGTCTAAGTTGGGCTCAATTTAGGTCTGTTGAGCCGCCGGCTCCGTTTTTAAACGACATATTTTATGAATATTATAATATAGACAAATAAAACTATTTCATTGCTCTATTCAAGCATTTTTATTTTCTACTTCCTATAGGTACAAACCTACATTCAGCATGACCTATGAAATATGATTAATTTGGGATCATTCATTGGTTTCTTGAATCTGTTTTCTTATGTGAATTCAAATCATATTGTTGTAAAGGACTGATTTTTTTGGTGAAATGTTTGTTACAAAACTAACCTCAAAACTGAACGGAAAATTAAAGAACAACAAAAACCCCACAATATAAATTGATAATATTTATTTCCTATGAAAGTACGACATCATCCCTCTTTTATATCCAATTTATGCTACCATACAAACATATTTGATGCGCAACGACGGTCAGAAGAAAAATGGGCATTCTCCTTTACGTTCTAAGGTCGATTTGAGTTAATTAAATGAAATTTATTTCTTTGACGTAGTCTGTATACTATATAATCGTGTAAATTAATGCGCGTGAAGTGAATTCGGGCAATTAAAAGAAAAAAAAACGATGGATTCTTTAAAACCGATGTACACGCCCAAACAATAAGAAGTGGTCGGCAATAAAGACAAGTTTTTTTTTACTTTTTTTAATTAAATAAAGTTACAAATGTAAAAACCTAATAACGACTGTGACCTCCTCTTGCCAAAATCACAGCTTGAATCCTTCTGGGCATGCTTTCCACGATGTTTTTAATAACGTTTTGAGGAATACGTTCCCACTCTTCTGCAATGACTCTTTTTAGCTCCCTGATGTTTTGTGGAGCAGGTTGCACTGATCTTACCCGTCCCTACATCCCAGACATGCTCAATTGGATTGAGGTCAGGACTTCGAGCTGGCCAATCTAAACGACGGATCCCAACTTCTTGCATGTACGCTTCCACATCGCCAGAACGGTGCGGGCGAGCATTGTCGTCCATAAAAATGAAATCTTCCCCAAGTGCAGTCAATGTGGGTTGTGTTTATGGAATTAGGACTTCCATTATGTACCGGTGTGCATTTAATGTTCCATTTTCTATGAAAACTAGCTCCGTACGCTTCGTCGAATTAATTGCTGCCCAAAACATAACGGAGCCTCCGCCATAAGGAGTGATTTCTTCGAAACACACTTCCGCATAGCGTTCTCGTGGTCTTCGCAGCACTTGCCGGCGTCGGTCTTCTCCACACAAAGTGATTCTAGCTTCATCAGAAAACAAAACTTTATTCCAGTCCTCCAGAGTCCATGAAGCACAGTTCCGAGCAAACTGAAGTCGAGCAACACGGTGCTCACGGAGTAATTTAGGGCCCCGAGCTGGGCGGTAACTCCTGACATTGGCAGTCAAAAGCCTCCTCCTGACCGTCCACAAGCTAACTTCTACTCCTCTTACTTCTTCAAGGCTCTTCTTCAGGTCCACACTTGACGCCTTACGATTTCGCAACGCCTGACTCACCAAAAAGCGGTCATCTCTTGGTTCTGTGCATCGTTTTCTTCCCGAACCGGGTCTTTTTTTGACCGAACCGGTCTCTTGATACCGTTGCCAAGTCCTCTGGACAGTTGAACGACTCACATTTAGCCGCTGAGACACGTAAGTTTGCAAACAACCTTCTTCAAGTTATGATTTTACCAGCCCTTATCGCTTTATCACTCATATCAAAAAGTCGCATTTAATGTAAAAAGAAAGATTAAATTGTTTAATTTGCAGAAAATATCCAAAAAGTTTTAAAATATCGTAATCAGTTAAAAATCGTTTCAGCAATTCGCGCCATTAGTAAAGCAATTTTAGAATAATCCACAATAATCATTATTTTTCTTTTATTAATTTCAAATTTTAAATTTGGAACGTAAAGAATCATGCCAGGATGCTTCAAATAACATTCCAATACATCGTCAAATTAATAAAACCTATTTCTTGTTCTTCTTCATTGAAGTAGAGAAAAAAATCTAAAGTGCCCGTTTTTTTTGCAAAAGAGTTTATTTAAAAAAACTAAAATAACAATGTTAGATAATGTGATCAAAAACTACAATTTCAATGCTGTTAAAAGGGAATTTAATGACAAAAGGTTTAGGTGTTGCTGGGTGTGTGTCTGGGTGTGTATGTAGAAATGTGGTGCTGAGAGGTATCAATAGTGTGGTATGGGGTACGAATAGTGTGAGTGAGAGGTATGAATAGTGCGAGAGTGTGTGGAGAGTCGAATGTGTAGGGGTGTGTGTGGTGTATATGTGTGAGTGGTAGCATGAATTACTGGTTTTTTTTTCTCTTCTTTCAAAATAACCTAGTAACTCCTGTTTCTAACCTTCTAATAGTACTGTGATTAAAAGACTAATAAAATGGTTTAAAGATACCCTTGTCAACGTAAGGTGAGTCCTGGGGTTTTGCTACAAAACGTTACCATACAAAGATCAAAAAATATATAAAAAAAACATAAGTCGTTTATGTTTTTTTCGATAGCAGGTCTCCAGGCTACAATTTACGAAATGACCGGTATGTCAGGACTCATCATTCGTTGAGCAGAGTATAATTGCCACAAATTATGTCTACTGGTCATATTTCTAATAGGATGCCTCCTATACAAGTAAGTTCTAATGATAGCAGTGTGACTGAGGTTCTCGTTACAAGTTAGTTAGTGGAATTCCAAGAGGCAACACGAAAGCAGATAACGTACGGCAGACAGGCTACGGTAGCCAATCAGACATGCCAACCGTACGTCGCGTTACTGATGGATGGCTTCGCAGCCTGCCTGAATAATGTGGTGTCTCTAGAAGCATAGTTACCAGTACCTTCATAGTTCAGTAAGCTTTTCCTATAGGGTATTTGACTGAAGAAATCTAATTAGTCCGTCAGTTAGCTTTTTAAAAAATATTTGACCCGTATTTTTTCTTTTGTTACGCAAACCAAAATTGACGAAGATACGACACTTTTAAAATTGGCAAAACGTCACAAGCAAGTACAATTTTTACTTACTTGTGACGTCACAAGCCCCTACTCTCGAGTTTTAATGCGTTTTATCGTTCCAAATATTCACATATTTAACAAAACAAAAAATACGTGTCCATCATTTTTCAAAACTCTAAAGCCCCGTATTCATTGTAAACATTTGTGGCACAAAAGTTGCTCAACACCAAAGTTTCTCAACATCAAAGCTTCTGGCAACAATGTTTACAGCCATACTTCCCGTCCACACACCAGTTTGCGTCAAAATGTTGCCCGAGGAAGTAGTGTTGTGTTCTCTGTATTCTCTTTTTTATCTCTCTCGTAAATTGAGTGCGCAGTACATGTATTTTAGTTTCCACGTCTTTTTTGGGTACATTTAGGACTTGAGAAATTTCTTGAAATGCATCGTTCTTTTTGTTTCTATCCTTGTATTCTTTGATAGATGAATCCCATAGTAACGCTTTTGATTGAAATAATTCTATTAATTTATTGCATAATTTTATCGTTGCTCCACACTACCGCCATGTTTATAAACAGTTGCAAACACGTACACACACGTCAACATTTGTCGATAAACTGATGTTTTCGCTCGCCGGGCGTCAACTCTGCAACATGGCGTGATCAACTCCGCAACACAAGTGTTGCCCGCAATATGTTGACAGCAACTCGGCAACATGTTTATGCAACCATGTTGCTAAACAAATGTTTACCATGAATACGAGGCTTAACTGGCGGACTAATTAGATTTGCAATTTATTGGTGCTGTCAACATGCTTATTGAAAAATAAGGATTATTACATTTTGATTTACAAAAGTTTTGTGTCTTCTAATTAGAATGACACTGTTTGCTATGACCAAATCGTAAGCACTTGATTAATTTGTAATGCTTAACATAACATCACATCTGTATTCCTCGAAAGGTTAGGCAGAGGTGTATTATAGTGTACTCTCATTTCGCCATTATGTTTAAGTCCCATGTAATTGGGGACGAGCCTATTGCCATCAACCGTGTACAAATCTACACTCCGGGCTGTCTACTGAGAAATTCCAGACGGAAAAAAACGTTTTTTTATAAAAACGTTGCCTCACACTAAGATTTCTCTTGTATCGTGGGTTTTATTTATTTTTATTATTTTATTTATTTACTTTTAAGAAGGCTTACAGACTAATAACATTATAGAAACAAAAAGAACATAAACAAGTTGCTAATAACAAGCCTCCAGTTTTACAGACACAAATCTTGACATGCACAAACACCCAGACGCGGAACATCTATCTGTAGGCCATACAAATATTTGTTCCGTGCGGGAATCGAAGCCACGACCCGTAGCACAGAAGCCAATCGCTCAGCCACTGCACCAAACGTGTCGTCAAATAACACTATACTCGACCTGGAAGATCGAATCTAGGACCTCACGCTCAGTAGTCGCGCTTGCGACAATTACACCAGTGATGTAGTCGGGAGCTGTAATGTTTAATAGAATCCTAATAATCCGTTACTCTTGTCATAGTGTAAATCGATCTAACTAAGCGTCATGCCATATAATTACAGCCTCTAGACGTCTAATGCTGAATATGGGCGTCGTTATAGACTATACAATCAACGTTTGCTTGAGTATGATATTGTCATTAACACGACTTGGTAAACAGATTGATAGCCTAGGTTGAACGTTTGCCTTCTACGTACAAGTCTGAGTTACTCGGCTTGCTCCTCAGATTTTTCAAATAGGGTATTTGACCGAAAAAATCTAATTAGTCCGTAAGTTAGATTGTGAAAAAATATTTGACCCGTATTTTTTCTTTTGTTACGTAAACCAAAATTGACGAAGATACGACACTTTTACAATTGGCAAAACGTCACAAGCAAGTCCAATTTTTACTTGCTTCTGACGTCACAAGCCACTTTCAAGTTTTGATGTGTTTTATCTTTCCAAATATTCATAGATTTAACAAAAGAAAAAATACGTGTCCATAATTTTTCAAAACTCTAACTGGCAGACTAATTAGATTTGCAATTAATTGATGCTGTTAAAATGCCTATTCATGTGCGGATCAGACTTTTGACTATCGCTTAACATCGTAAATAAACCTACACACCTGAAAGGGCTCCAAATTGTTCTCGACATCCCGGACTAAGCCAGCGTGGTGGACTGAGGCCTAAATTCTTCTGATTCTGAGAAGAGGCCCAGCAGAAGGAGAGTAGTAGGCTAATTTTCATCATTCAGCCAAAAGACGTCCACTGCTGGATGGACATAGGCCTCCCTCAAGCCATGTTGGGAGGGTTTGCCATAATCGCCCCGCTTAGCAGTCGGGTTGGCGATCGCAGTGTGGTTGTTAAAATACTCAGAGAACGTTGCTGCCCATCCTCTAGTGAAACCCTTAGTCGCCTTTTACGACACCCGTGGGAAAAGATGGGTAGTGTTATTCTTTAAGTCTGGCGCCACACGGTGTAGTCTCGCCTCTGGCTCACTGGCTCGTCTTTAAGTCTGCGTTTAATAGACCTTCATGGTCATTCACCTACCTACTTGCTATTTATATTTTATACTTTTTTATTGATGACAGATGGGATTCTAATTTAGACTTGGCTTTTGGGGGATTGTTTTTTGGACACGATGGTAATGTTTTTTTGATACAAGATATTTTCTGTTTATTTTTATATTGAGGAATGTTATAAACTGAAATTTGGAATATTTCTATAGCAGAACAGTTTTTGATATTTTACTGAAATGAAGCGTATCAAGTTAAATAAAAAGCATTTGTGGAATTTCTACGTGTTTCCCTTGGTGTTATTAACAGCTGTGGCATGTTATCCAACTGGAAAGCCAGATAAAGAAGCTGCACCCCGGTGGTAACCCCTTCTCCGAAGGGAGAAGGGGTTACCACCGGGGCGCAAGACGAAGTGAAAAGAAGTTTTCACTTCGTCTCCTGCCCTACCTACACTTGTGAGATCGGCGATCGGACCTGCTGTCGTCTACGTCTACTACTCAGAATACAGAAAGTACTACTACTATGACTACGACTAAATGCTACAGCTGGTCTGTTTGCTGCCGCCGGTTTCCATCAGATGGCTGTGTGGGCCATCGACGAACGCTGTGAATACAAGAAGGATCTCGCTGACTACTGCAAGGGACGTAAAGCTATGCTGACTCTTACTCGTATAAGCACTTTATTATTGTTGTTATGTATTAGGTATTGAATGCTCTACACATTCTCTACAACTGGTGTAGCAGACGTGCTCAGGAGATCCTGGGGCCGTCTGTTATATTACAACGGACACGGTTACGTTATTTAGTAGGTAGATTTTTATTCTAATACCGAATTAGTTCAAAAGAGGGATACAATCACGAAAACATTTAACCTCATTGAGTTCTTTACTTCATTTTAACAGTACCCAAATTCATTGCACCACAGTAAATAAACAGTCGTTAACATGTAAGCGTTAACCTTAATACAGAGCTAATGACTAGTTCATTAAACATTAGCCGTGTATTAAACGCTGTTTAGTCGCTTACTGGACACCGACGTGGGAAAGTAAATAGTGTTTTGTGACGTCATGTGATTATACAAGGTGTGTTTTGAAACCAAACAAGCTTGGACGTTGATTGTGGCTGTCACCAAACATAAAACAATAAAACGGAGATTTAAGTAAAAACTTTTTACTTTTGAGCGATTTTCTTGTCAATTTGTCTAGCATAAGAAGCATTTCTGATATTGATTGTGTCTTATCTATCGATATATTGTCCTACACGTGCTTTTCCTTGTCCGTGCGCATTCCTGCACCCTGAACATTCTAAAGCATACGAGATTAGTACGCAAAGTTTGTGTATATTTTAGAAACGAAGTATTAATTTACAACTTTCTAAAATATACGCGGCCAGTTGTATATGGATGCGTTCTGGCCTTGTATATTCTAGAAATAAACTTACTTCAGTTCATAAGCACCATCTTTAAAAATTCTTGTATTTTAATGGTGTCAATCCCAGCATATTAAACTTCGAAGTCAATCTCACACCATGCTATATTCCTCAATAGTTGTCAGAATCTCATCTACAAACAAATTAACCCCAAACAGAATATTGCCGACAAATAAACACAAACTGATCATGTCGAAGGCTAAATAACATTGCAGTATTAGACTGGGTAGACTAAACGAGCAATGAAAAGCGAATACAAAGTTTATTTCACAGAAACGTATATACGATTTATTGTCCCAAAAACAGATCCCTTTAACCTATCCGCTTTATTGACAGATAAAAACGACAGTTTAGCCGAAGTAACAAATGTGTCAGCGCTTCGAGTATTAAAGAGTGGAGTGTTAGTTGGATGAAAGTATGTGAGGTTCGTTATTTAATTCTTTGTGTTATAGTGACAGAGGAGATTGGAAGAGTAAGTGTGGCGCCACACCATGCCGAAATTACGCGACCGAACTTTTTTTTTTTTTTTTTTTTTTCTATTGGACTGCAGTAGGTCGTCCTAGGGGACGGTTTCTACGTAACCGGGCAGTTATTGGCGAGACCTGAAGGGTCTCCAGCCAATGGGGGGAAGTAAAATACTTAACCTAAGCTAACTACTTGTACTACACTAACATCATGACTACCTGCAACAACAGCACTAAGGGCGACCCCTAGTGGGACTCGGACCTCGGCTTAGGGCGTTGCTGGCGTGGACATAGGGGGGGGGGAGACAGCTTGATGAGGGCTGAATTATCGGGGTGACTGCGGAGTCTGAAGAGACGACCGGCTCTACGACGGGAGAGCTCGGTGGATCGTGACCGGCGGCGGTGGGGCGTCGCGACGGGCCTCGTCGGCGAGGACGGTATGCCGGGCGGCGGCGTTTGTTGTGTAGTGTGCTGGTCGATTTACTCGCCTCCTGGAGGAGGGTAATTTCGTCATCGAGTTCTAAAAGTGTGTGCCTGGGACGGCGAACTTTACTTATGAGAGAGGGACTGTAGTCGGCCGCTGCGGCGACTAGGGGGTTCGGATGGCGGGGGGCAGAGTCGAAGTAACGCTTGGAAATGCGTTTGAGGTATTGCCTGATGGTTGGCATTTTTAGATCGAGATGGAGTTGGACGTTACGCATGAACCACGGGGCAGCCGCGGCTCTGCGCAACACTCGATTCTGGAGGGTTTGGAAGGATTTAAAGCGACAAGGCTTAACGTGTGCGAACACGACGCTAGCGTAAGTCAAGATGGGGCGGATGCACGTCACGTAGATTCTCAGCTTATTTCTAAGTGACAATTTACTGCGCGTTCTAAGGATGGGGTGGAGGCGACCGACAGCGAAAGCGGCGCGAGCGCGCACCGCTTTGATGTGGTCTCGGAAACTCAGATGGTGGTCGAGGATAACCCCCAGGTATTTGGCTTTCATCTCCCAAGGGATCTGTTTGCCGAACATGAGGACGGGACGGATGTGGGTGTGGGAGTCACCGTGTCTCTCGAAAAGAACGGCTGCGCTCTTTTCGGGATTCACCTCTATTCTCCATTTCCGGAACCAGACCCCGAGGGCGTCGGCTGCGGTTTGAAGGGTTCGAGAGATGCTATCGAGATTCCTACCGGAATAGTAGATAGCCGTGTCGTCGGCGAAGAGAGCCAACTTGGCCAAGCCACGTTTGGGAATGTCGCTGGTGTACAGCGTGAACAGAAGGGGCGATAGCACGGAGCCCTGAGGGACTCCTGCGCGAATGGGGTGAGGGGAAGAGAGGGTGCCTTCTAGGCGATAGCGGAAGGAGCGATCCGACAGAAAGTCTCGAATGATGAGCACGAGACGGTCCGGCACGTTGAATTGGTACAGTTTGTATAATAAACCGTTGTGCCAGACCTTGTCGAAGGCTTTCGCTACGTCGAAGAAGAGCATGCCCGTTTTGTACGAGCGCATAAAACGGGAGCTAATGTGTTCGACAATGCGGTGCAATTGTCGAATGCAACAGTGCTGGGTTCGAAAACCGAACTGTTCGTCGGGGATGAGTTTACGGGAGTCAGCGAAATCCTTTAAACGGATATAAATGAGACGCTCATAGATTTTCCCAAATACATTGAGAAGACTAATGGGGCGATAACTAGTGGGCTCACTCTTGGGTTTGCCGGGTTTGGGGATACCGATAATGGTGGCTTGTTTCCAAGCTTGCGGAAAGATGTTATTACTCAGAGCGCCATTGAAGATGGCGGTCATGAGAACTATGAGCGGGGCGGAAAAGTGTTTGATCACCTTATTGGTGATACCGTCTGAGCCGGGGGCTTTCCTAGGTTTGAGATTCCTCACTATCGTGTGGACCTCGTCTACGGTGATGGGGGGTAAGGGATCGTCGGGGTCTTCATCGGGAGGGAGGGAGGCCCTACGTTCGACCTCGCGATCCACCTTGGAAAGATGGACCGGGTCTGCGGGTTGGGTGCTGGGAGTACATTGGGCTTCTAGACTGTCGGCTAGACATTCGGACTTTTCGTCATCTTCAAAGGCCGGCCTTTGGTTCGCGACCGAACTTTGGCGTCTATGTTTTTTATATAGGTAAAACGCGCGACGTAATTTCAGCCTGGTGTGTCGCGAGTAATTTAAAAAGCATTGCAGGCGTAATCATGCCGAACTTCGGTCGCGTATCTTCGGCGTAGTGTGTTTAGACACAAATACATGTTGTGCGGACCCCACCTAGAGTAGGATATGGGCAGAGAGATGATGATGATGATATACTGTAGTGCTTACGTAGGTTAACTAAACGGCAGTCACTCGCTACAGAACTCAAAGCTTGCATTAGCAAAAAGAAATAAAGAAACAAAATCAATTCGTTCAGCATGCAAATCGACACAATACATACTATAATGCGAAAATGTTTAACAGTTACACAAAATATAATACTCAACAAGCACCGTGTACAGTACACCTTAAACTATCAGTAGACTAAAAATACAGTAATGCGTTGCATTAGCATGTGAATGGGTCATCACTCAGCATAATGCTGTGTGGCAGCATTGGGACAAATTTTCCTAACGTGCAACACCAATAGCGGTGATTTTCAGTGACCTAATGAGTGTATAGCTAAAGGATCTCTAAGCAAAGAGAACTAAAGTGATGAGTTCAAACACATAAATGGACCGGGAAAATCAGGGATCATTGCATTTTACGCGACTAGACCCGAATCTGTATTTTTATAATGTGTACAAATCGCGAAAGTTTAAAAACATTCATTGCATTTGTCATATTGACACATATTTCGCATCAGCCCGTAAACAGTCACCAGTGAGCATGTCAAAGTCATGGTTTTTATTTGCATAAAACAGGTTGCACAGGGTCTTATTATATGTAGTTAAAATGATTAGGTACATTACAATGTTCTCTATTTCGCTAACATACTTTAACATGCAAATTAAAAATTGATTACTGTCATAAAAACAGTTATTTACGAGCCATTCCTTTAGCTTTTTAGACATTAACAATACAGTGATTAAATTTATTTGGAATCTTATTGTATACTTTGACACACATACCATAGCAGTTTTTTTGTAATAATGAGGTTACAAGTTGTCTAAAGTTTGTGTTTTTTGATTAGACGGCATAAGCCTGGTTGCTAATAGACTTTTAAAAAGAACGGTTCCGAGGAAACATGAGAATGTTCCACAGTCAACACACCTTGTAAAATGGATTTGTACAAAAGTTTGCTGATATCCATTATTTTGACATCTCTTCGTCACCTTTTAATGAAACTCCCACTACGAGGAATTAGGCCATTATTTGCAGATGTACTTCATACGGTACATCTTTGAAGAGACATGTCGTGGACGAGAAATATCGAAACCATGTACTGAATTGTTTCAACAAATGGATTCCCGAATTTCAATGCGGACCACCGAAAAAGAGAAAAAATATTCGGGACGTTAAACAAAAATCTGTAGCAGTAAATTTGTCGTCATTTAAACAGATTAAAAGAAAATGTAGCGTGATATTGAATGGCGAATTCATTTGAACCTTCCCCGCTCCGCGTTATTTATAGGGACTTTGACGGTCTGACTTACTGAGAAGTTTTCGAGATCCTTAAGGACAAGACCGACGTAAAAGTCTATGTTTGAAAACTTTTTTTAAAATTTATGCAGTAAAAATTGTTTGTCTAGTAAAAACGGTGATTAGTTTTTATTTAAATAAAAAAAGCTGCCGTAAAAATATGTACTGCAAGCACCGTTTTTAACGTTTACAACCATAATTTTACTTTATACGAAAACCGAGACACCCCAACAAGATTTTCATCAGAACTGCCTGAATATGTGTTTTTTTTAGTAAATCTCCAAGTTACACCTTAGTTTATGTCGCGTTTAGGTTCCCTAAAAAAGTGTGAAATGCCTGAGATGTGCTATGCAGGGGTTGTCTAATACACGGAAACTGACCGAGAGGACCGCCTCAAGCCTCAAGGTGTCTATTCCCGTCAACTATTATGGGTAGAAAACTACTGAAACAAAACTGAAATATAAGAAAAAAAATGCTGAAAAAAATATGTCAATTGATTCTCCTAGTGATTCTGAACAAACTAGTTTCAGGTTTAGTATATACTACAACTACAGTAGACATATATAAGCTAAAGCTTTAGCTTATATGTCTACTGTGCTAAAACTAAGCTTGTATATCCGACTTCAAAAAGAAGGAGATTCTCAATTCGTCTGTGTACCTATGTCTATTAACTAACCTCATTACTATTAGCTTTATTTTATTACTAACGTTGCTCTCAAGATATCTTTATCTTATTACAGTGATTTTCTTTGTAATGTGTTTTGATGACAATTAACCATGTCAGTTGTTTTATATAGTTTATCGTCCTTTTACTTTTTGTAAATGTGAGAGCTTTGTAGACTTGCTAGATGCCTGGATACCTAGTTAATTTCTGACCATATTTTTCATTTTGCTTTCTTGTGTGGTTCCTGCTCTTAAGTCTACTTTGCTCTCTCATAACTATTCTAAGTCATAACTGTACCCACTCAAATTGTTAAAGATATGGATTTTAAAAGAGTAACCATGGAGTTTCTTGCCGGCTCTTCTCCATAGGAAACGACTAATTGGAACCGTGCACCTAAATTCGACTTTTCATAAGCGCCTGTAATGGTTTATGTGAAATAAAAACTTTTGATTTGATTTGATTTGATTTGTCTGAATGTTGTTTTTTATTTAAATAGTCTTATGCAAATTTTATGCGATTTCAATTTCAACGATTCTTTTTTCTTATGCTTTAGTCAATTGGTTAATAATATGTTGTATTTTATTAATAGATAAAAAAAATTGGCAGCAAAAACTTAGATCGCTCGCAGCAGCACTCGGGCCGTTCGGATGTGTCATTTTCCATATTGATCATTTTTTTGGTTCGATCTTGTCCTTAATGGTTCCTTTACAGATTGGCTATTTTTGCCTTTTGGGCTATATGGGTCAGATGTCGTTTCCAGTACGTAATAAATATTTTTATGGCCTACAGATCATTTTTCTCTAAACGAACCATGACGAAACATAGAATGTATAAGTAGAATGAGGAAACGTGTTAATATTTTTCATTGCATTGCTTCATTGGGAAGAATAATAATTACGATACATTATTAATTGTAACTGCTTCGTTGGTTTAGCGGTCGCAAGCGCGACTGCTGAGCGTGAGGTCCTGGGTTCGATCCCCAGGTCGGGCAAAGTGTTATTGGGTTTTTCTGTGTGGAATTTCTCAGTAGCAGGCCGGAGTCTGGATTTGTGCCTGGTCGATGGCAATAGCCTCGCCCCCTATTACATGGGACGTAAACATAACAGCGAAATGTGGGTGTACTATACACTTATGCCAACCCTTCTGGGAATACAGGCGTGAAATTATTTTTTCATTGTAATTATAATTTACCATCATCAATATCATCATCTATAGACACTACTACAGGTTGTTATTACTACAGGTTGGCGATTAAATATTGCGTGACGAGATTTCCATAAACTAAAACCATTCTAACTCATATTTAACTGAGCGTATTTCACTTAATACTTTACAGTACTTGTCATAACTAACTTCTCTCTGTCGTAAACACTTCAGCATAATTATGTAGATCTGTCGTTGCCTTTTTGTGTGTTCTTCGTAATATAACGGTTATTAGCTTCATAAGATATCGTTGCGTCTAATAAATTATATTTAAGTTATCTCTTTGGAAATTCTCGAATTCTAGAAAATCATAATTTAATGTCCACTGATTTTTTTTTCACTTTCTTTGTATTTATTGGTTTTAGGAGTTTTATTTTGATTGAGATTGTGAAGCCTACCATTAAAAATATGCCTTAATTAAAAGTATGAAAGACGTAACTAATATAAAACTTTATTAATTAATGTACTCAGCCGTAGCTCTAGCTACTAAATTATTAATTAATTTTGTAAGAAAATCTTGAAATACACTTTTATTTGTCAATACTTGAACTTTCCCTTACAAAACGACGTTATTATTAAAATAAGTAATTACTTTCATTCATAAAACTTTCAATGAAAGCTGACAAACAATTGTTACACATTTACAATCACACAATGACGTTCAATAACTCTAAGTAACAAATGACGACATTGAACCGTAAAACCGATTCAATAATTGCACTATACCGTATAGAATCCATTATGACAAGCAGATGCGTTTCACCGTAACAGTATTAGCACGATCGCAGTCAAAATGACGAATGGGGACGTGACGTCAACAATAGGACCAGTAACTATTGTTCAGGATCCATCCGTTGGTAATAAGTATTAAGTCTTAATGCTTAACAGTACAAGTGAATCACGTTCCGCAAATAATATAGAATCAAAGTATAGCTGTTTCGATTTAGAACGAATTCAAGCAAATGTTGAGGCTTCTTTTGTTGTTTTTCGTTTGCTTATACTAAACCGTATCTGGAATGCTTTTCAGACAAATGTACCATAAATGAAAATTACCAGGGTGGAATGGATTGAGAAAGCTGAGAATAGCATTCTAATTGCGTAAGACCCAATTTCACCATACAATGTTAGTTGTTAATGTTCTGTTAAGCTGTCGATGTCAATTTCAATGTACTGTTAAACAGTCTGTTAAAATGTTTAACAGGACATTAATAACTAACAGAGTATGGTGAAATTGGGTCTAAAACTCGTAACATTTGATTTTGACAGGTCAACAAATTCCATAGCAACGTATGTATTAACAATCCGACTTCTCCACAACTATGTGTATCACGTAATGAATATTGTTGTTTTGTCAAATAGAAAGCTATTGAAATTACATGTGATACGCAATTGGGATGCTGGGTTATGTAGAACTATTGAGCTGAATTTATGTACAAAAGTATGGAGTGCAGACTTGCAGAGTAGTTTCATCAAATGGACCCTTGGCCCAAATTTAAAGAATAAAGAAAGAAAATGGAATAAAGAATTTAAACATAACATCACTCCTGTAGTCCCCGAAGGATTGGGCAGAGGTGTATAGTTCACCCTCATTTCGCCGTTAGGGGCGAGCCTATTGCCATCAACCGGGCACAAATCCAAACACCGGGTTGCTACTGAGAAATTCTACATGTAAAAACCCAATCACACTTTGCCCGACCTGGAAATCTAACCGTGAACTTCACGTTCAGCAGTCGTGCTTGCGATCACTAGACCACCAAGGCAGAATATATATTGTTATTTTAGATTGCCTTTTTGACATTGAAAAAAAAGGCTGATACAAATGTAGTGACATCAACTCCAAACCAGTTCTATGTCCACCTTATACATATACAGTAAAGGCACAATAGCATAATATTTAACTCGAACTGTTCACTTGTACGGCTATTTTAAGACTTACTATGGCACCCTCAATAGAAAACATGTATTTATGTTACGAAAACACCGATTTATGATTTTCGGTTGCTCCGATACATAACGTTCATAATTTTATGTTTGGATTATGCTTTGGGATCGTAAAAAGTTTTACGATTCTATAAATGTGTTCAAGTATCGAGTCTTTTTTTAGGTAGGTATACGTTTAAATGAAACAATAGGGTAGAATGTAGAGCAAGCATGTTACGTGATCGATGAAAGAATATTGTTTCATTTCGAGTATTTATATTAGGATTGATATTTTAAAACACTTCCAACTGTACCCTTTTCCTGAGTTCTGACGTTTCTCTACAAAATGAGCGTTTGTTCACCGCCGCCCGTCACCGAGAAACGAGATTATTTCGGACCGAATTCGGAACGACGTGACGGTGATCGTGTGTCCACCGCTACTGATCTCGGTGGTTCTCTACATAAGAAAAAAACCGTGCACCGGCGCCGTCATTTTGTCCGGTTACGATCCACCGAGCTCTCCCGTCGTAGAGCCGGTCATCTCTTCAGACTCCGCAGTCACACCGATAATTCAGCTCTCATCAAGCTGTCTCCGTCCCTTAAGTCCCAGCCAGCAACGCCCTAAGCCGAGGTCCGAGTCCCACTAGGGGTCGCCCTTAGTGCTGTTGTTGCAGGTAGTCATGATGTTAGTGTACAAGTAGTTAGCTTAGGTTAAGTATTTTACTTCCCCCCCCGCCCCATTGGCTGGAGACCCTTCAGGTCTCGCCAATAACTGCCCGGTTACGTAGGAAGGGTCCCCTAGGACCACCTACAGCAGTACAACAGAAAAAAAACCGGCGCCATCAATTTCGGATGTAGTGGACAAGAGCAGACGCGTTTTGTATTGCCGGCATTTCGGACCATCACGATCTCGGCGGAGTTCTAGCGGTAGCGAGGAACTACTCACAATCTCGGCGGCCGAGATGACGGCGCTCGGATGACGGACGTGCGGTGGACACGCAGCCATAGTAATGTATGTATCGCTACTTCGGCAACGTCATCTCGCTCTCGGTGATGGTGGCGATGGACAAACGGCCTAACGCATGAATACTCTTACTAATATTATAAATGGGAAAGTAACTCTGTCCGTCTGTTACACTTTCACGCCTTAACTGGTGAACCGATTTTGATGAAACTTGGTACAGAGACAATCTAGAACCCGGAGAAGGACGTAGGCTACATTTATCCCGAAAAATATGGAATACGTAATAAACGACATACACACATCAAAAAAAGTTTGCGATCACTAGCATAATTATGTATGCGAAGATTCCAAGTTCAGAGTCCAACTGAAATCTGATTTATATTTATCTAGATAACTATCAATCTATATTTATCATGATAATTATCGCTTTGAATCCCGATTAGAAAATTCGGCTTCAAAAAGGCTACATAATTTTTCAAAGTGATCGTAAACTTTTTTTGATGTGTCTATACGCGGGCGAAACCGCGAGCGACCTCTAGTACCAAATATTTAAAAAAAACAAAACATAGAAACGAGTTAGCGCGTTCTTACTCAACTTTTGAAGTAAGATAACTTTTTATCAAACCCACTTTTGTAACGTTAAATATTTTCGTTAATTCTGAGATTAATGTGTAATTTAATTGATATTTAATGAATTTCTTCCGCTCTAATCTAATAAGGAACTGACCTTTCGATAACCAAATTCTAAAACGAAATATAACCTAAACCGTTTATATCGTGATCGTAAATATTTATTCCCCGATAAGATATACAAAGAGCACACAATCTTGATTCTGTTCTTGTTTTCTTAAATTGATGGAATTCCAATCACAGTCCTAGGTACTAGAGCAAGATTTAAACTTATCATTTCCCTTTAAATAATGGGTCAATTATCGCTTGCAACTTATCAGGCTGCACTTATCAAATACTTAAAGTTGTTGGGTAAAATTTCCAAGATTTGACGATCAACCCTATCTTAATGATATTCGAGTTTAATTTCACTTGTGAAATTTATAACAAGGTAAAGAATGGCCTGACCAGAGTACATTATCTACTTAGTTTAGTTTCGATCGACACAAAACTTTATAACTCGGGCCATGAGATTTATTGTAATGAAATCGTAAGGATAGCATTTTCCTGTTCGTGAGTTATAGATTGCTGTGCGAATCGTAAATAGTACGGTTTGCTTTAATAAATTCTTTGGGGCCCTTGGTCGTAAACGAACCTGATTTGCGGAGGTTTAATATGTTTCCAAAGTTGTATTTAATGATAATTTCAAAGTTCTAAGTACGGCTGTAAAACGATGTGACGACATTGAAGGATTGTCCCCAATTTCGATTTGGATTTGGATTTGACTTGTCTTACTGATGTTATAACATGCATAAACGTTAAATCTTGTTATTAAGGTTTGGTGCCTTGTTTCCTAATTGACGATAGTAAAATTTTAATTAAATTTTATCTAACCTTTGATCGCCGACTGTCCCATAACTTGTAAAATGAGTGAAAACATGGAATATGGCACCAGAATTTTAATACAATTCGAACTAATTAATTGAACTATCAGAATCAGGGCTGTAATACTTACTGCTTTTATTTCCGCATCATGAGAGGGTCATGTTAGGCTAATGTGCTAATAATATTAAAGCCAACACTCATTCTTTAAAACAAAATAAAACTAAAGCCACACAATTGCAACACACAGCGCTAAACGAAGCAGACAATGAAGTTAGAAGTGGTAATTTTTCGAAAACTTAAACAATTAAGAGAAATAACTCGGCTAGATACTACCAATTCAAAGACATAATTAAGTTATCAACAATATTGCAACGATAAATTGAGTCGGAGCTACTTTACGAACATCTAATTCATGTGTAACTTTATTCAAACTGTCAGATTGAATCCGAAACTACACTGCACAAATCACGGCTTTATTAGATTCTACGAAATTTATCGCCTCGACGACTGCTAAAGGAGACGGATCGTGTTTCTCAGAGCATAGTAAAACGCTGTATCGTTCACTTTTCAATCCCGCTTCCAAATTTCAAATGTTACTATTTCTGCCGATTTAAATTTGAATTCAAACTTGACAGTACAATTCCAACCATTTTAGAACTGCGGGACATGATGGATTTAAATTGTTAAATGGTTAAATTCAGAAGCTACAGTTTGTTATTCTGATGAATCTTCTGTTTATAGAATTGCATTAAGTTTTGCTTCAGTTCGGTCGGCCGAAGTCAAATTAATAAATAATTTCTGAGGCTTATTTGGGAAGAAAAGAGATAAAGGTTCGATGGCTACAGAGAAGCACTTTTTTAGGCTGTACATTAATGACTTTAAAGACCAGTTCAAAGCCAAAACAACCTAATTTATTTAAACTTAAAAATGCAGATTGACGGGGGAAATTATCATTATCTGTTCCAGCAATTTCACAGCCTTAATTTTGGCACACGCGTCAGCATTGATTTAAACTGACAAAGATTTACGACATAAAAACAAGTATAAAACACGTTTTCGAAAAGAATATTAATCACCAACGTACAAAAAAGAACTGTCATTCGATACTGACATTATTTGGATCAACAAATTATGCTCACTCCAAAATTGGTCGCGATACCTACTATTAATTACATAAATTAATCAGTAGACTATTAATTAACACCTCTGTAATTACTATACTTAGCAGTCACACCCAATTAGGAATTATTCCGATGAATTCATTCATGATGTGTTTACCATCAATATAATTATCTCAGTCAGTTGAAATTGTCCTAAGACATTCGATACTGAATCCAATTCCTCTCAAGTCAAAGTATAAAACGAACTGTCATAATTTTCTAAAGACACACAAAATATTACTGGAACACCCGCCTTTTCGTCACGTTCCACGATCATTCTTCATGCTTTGTGACATTTGGAACGTCTCACAAAAACAAAAGCGTCACTTCGATGGCACCGTGCACCGAAAAGTCCACTACACTTGGCCACAGACTAAAAATATTCTACTGAATTCTGGTTGGTTCAGAACATTTATAGGCGTAAAAATATTAGGCTATGGCTCGCCTTCCTGTGTGTAATATAATCTTCGAATTATTCATGTCAGCGGGTAATCGCCGAGTCAGGGATGACAAATTACGGATAGAAAGAAGATTGTCTAAACTTATGTGAGACTTTCTTAGGAGTAAAAGTTATTTCTATCGTACCAACACAATGAAATTAACTTCATGTTTATATTTTGTAGCAATTTTATATTTTCTAAAAGATTTAATAGAGTGTTAGGATGTGCAGGTAGAAGTTCAGTTAAGTAGTTTTAGTTTAAAATGTCTTATATTAATCTCTACCATTTTGTGAAACATGTTTTATATACAAAAAGCTACTAAACTCCGCACCACAAAAGAAATCCTTTTGGTGCTATGTTGGCACCACTGAGTTTTCATTGTAAAAACCATAGAAGTTATAAGTACTAAAGTCCTTGGTAAAAACGCACGAAACGGTGGTGGCAACATAGTGCCAAAATGACTTCTTTCGTTACGCAGATTCTAAATTCTAAAATAAAAACACGCATGAGGCAAATGTTTTAAAAGCCTGCCTATATTTTTGCGTGAGTCACAAAAAAAAAGAAAGGTAATGTGGGAATTAATTCCAGCGAGCAAGTTTTTCTAAAACAAAGCATTAGTGCGGTTATAATGAAAGAATGCTCAGAACTGACACAAATCCAGGAGTATAAAGGCTGCGGTTTCAAGTTGCGGTGAATGTACCAGCGTAATCCCTCGATTCCATAGGCCATAGGTCGTCGGTGACACACCGCGGTTGTTTTAATCGGTAATAATCCGGCATGACTTCTTCTCCAGGGCGGAAGTTATCACAGAAGATCACCCCAAAAAAAGAGTGTTAGGCCTTGCGTTACATCGTGTACCCCAGGGCTACAAAGCGCTAATCCAAGGCTAGCTATATAAATCCCTATCAACGGGCATACAAGCTCTACTAGACCAGGCTTACTAAATTAAACATCAATAATGCGCAAGTGGGCCTAGTAAACGACTCGGTACTGCCACATTCCTCATCTGTAAAATTGTAGTCTATCAAGTATCCATCTAATAATAAAATATATGACACTTATCGTTTTATAAATCTACTAAAAAGGCGAGCAGAGGTATTGCAGAAGCAGGAAATGTTATGCGTTTAACACTGCGTTTAATAGTGTTTCCCAAATCAGTGTCCTCTTGGTAATTTAGGGGGCCACAAAATTCTTTACGCGCGGTAGTCTCCGGCTACTGCAGGCGTTAAAGACATTTTATTTTTCTTTATTGACAAAAAAGCTAATTCATGCAAAGAACTAACTAAGAATAAACGGGTGTTTTAATATAATTACGCTTTAATATTCCACATTGACACATTTCTTTATTGTTCCGAGTAAGCGGCAATAAAAGCACTTTTACGGCGTCACACTATAGACCTTGGCAGGATTTATGCTTTGAAAATTTATTGACGGCCCAATTGAATTTATTGTCAAAACTAAAAGTTTTATTGCTAAAATTTACATGCATGTATTTGCGAGACGAGGATTTTTAACGAGCTCTTTTTATTTTTACCTAACTGGGTATAGTTCGGCGTTTCATCCGTATTGTTGACGAAATGTATCTTTATTAAACCTGTTAATGTTTTGGATGTAAATATTTCTTAAGGTGTGGATAATTACTTGATTGACGTACATTAATCAAACTACTCCGCGTCAACAGGTGAAAGATTTGATTTTACGTTGGTAAAGATTGAGATAGTGGTTTGTTAGTTTTATGTAAAATCTGGACGGGTTCATGATCGTAATATTGGGGGCTCAATTCCAGGTCAAGGCTAGAATTGCGATTTTTCTAACATATTATAATCACTTTTTGCAAAACCTGATTCTAACTCAGAGTTAAAAATAAGTCTTCAACATACAATAGCTCGTAGAGGTTTAAAGACAATAATGTGTGTTAAAGTGATGAATGAGATGTTTACCCCATCTTCAGTGAAATGTCTTCCTTATTTTATTTTAAGCTCGTACGTGATAGGTACTAATCATCATTCAATTGTACAGCTCTCGAAGTACTTCTAAAAATGTAGTGTATACCGAAGGAGTAATAATTCAGGTATTTTTTGAAGCAGAAAATCTGCACGTATCATGTTTCTTTAATCGTACAGTTATTAAAGAAACCGGCATGATTCCTGCACAAATGTCAAATTATTTCGCTTTGCTTTTACTGTCAAATAATTTGAGAGTTTTTGTAACCGAAAAATGTACTATTAAAGAAACTCCTGCACGTTTCCTGCTTCACGTCGCCTATTGCATCACTACATAGTATAAAACAAAGTTGCTTCCCGCTGTCTGTCCCTATGTATGTTTAGATCTTTAAAACTACGGAACGGATTTTGATGCGGTTTTTTTAGTAGATAGAGTGATTCAAGAGGAAGGTTTTAAGTTATAAAACGTACACGTGCGAAGACGGGGCGGGTTGCTAGTTTTAACTATAAAATGGATTTTCAAGACAGTCAGGCAAGACAGCTATCCACCTGCGGCAGGGGATGGCAGGTTGGAGATTATTCTGCTACGTCAAGAAGAGGTATGGTGCATCATAATGCGCATAAGATTAAACTTTGAGACAACTGGGTGTTACTTTTCCATCTTCTTCTTCCCTCGTACGTTCGTAGCACGGAAGCTCATGTCGTGGTGAAAATATTAGCCAGTCAGCAAGTAGCGAGACTGACTGCTCATGGTGCGCCGGATGTACTTGAGTATCGTCTCTTTGAATGTACCCCAAACTTTTCCATAATATAATATCTTCATGAAACCGAGCAACAAAATTTTTAACTTCTCTTTCGTGTATGTTCTGAGCCTATGGTGTAATGTAACAGACGGCCCTAGGATCTCCTGAGAGCACGTCTGCTACACCAGTTGTAAAGAATGTGTAGAGCATTCAATACCTAGTACGTAAATAACAAAAATAGAAATGGCTAGAGAATAAGAGGCAGGACTGCGTCACGTCCCTTGGAGTAGTCAGCGAGTTCCTTCTTGTAGTTACGGCGTTCGCCAATGGCCCACACAGCCATTTGATAGAAACCGGCGGCAGCAAACAGACCGGCTGTAGCATATCTAGTCATGCGGGTAGGTGACAGCCAGTCCGATCGCCGATCTCGTATGTGTAGCAGGAGACGAAGTGTAAGAGAAGGAAGAAGGGGTTACCCTCGGGCACCGGAATGCATCTCACTTTGGTACCATGGGAGCGCAGGTTCTTGGATAGGTGGTGGAGGCTTAGGTTGTCCAGCTCGCACAAGACCTCCGAGTTCAACGTAAAAACGGGTTTTGCATGGAGCAGTGTTCAGGGTATGGTTGCTGTGGCATGCCATATAATTAAACAGTCACTCGGATTTAAATTTATAATATTTATATCAATATCGCATCAACAAATTATTCATATCAAAAAAATCACCATGGCGTCCAAAAAAAACCAATCTCCCCAAAAAAAAACAAGTCTCGATTCGAATTCCATCTGTCATTATCCAAAAAAAGTATCAAATATAAAAATGGCCAGTCGGTGAAGATGACGATCATGAAGGTGATACTACAATGGGTATGAAATAAAAACGTTGATCCTTGAATTTAATAAAATACAAAGCCTTATCTCGAGTGAACTAACTCTGACATGCAAACATATTTTTTTTAAATCCAATTAACAGTACATTAGAATGACAAATAAAAAAAAAGTTTTATCTCGAAGAAAATGTTATCTCCAAGATTTTGGTCTGATTTTAATGAGATAAACCAACTACAAGTTTTATCATGTCGTAAACTTTATAGCGCTTAGCATTCAATTTAATTTGTAGAAGAAGTGATTCATATTCCATTTTGAAAGTTAAGTTTAAGTGATTAGATCATGTTTTGGTCAATGTCATTTTAATGTCTTAATCAAGTTTTACAACTAGATTGTAAATCAATCCAGCTATTAAGTTTTATATTTAATTCGTTTTGATCAAGATAATAGTTTTAGCTTAAAAAGATTATATTCGATGAATCTGATCGACAAAATGCATGACTAATAAAAACTGTTTTGATTAACATTGGAGGAAATAATCATAATAAAGTGTAGATATAATAATACATTAAATAGCTTATCTCTTAATTTACTGCTAAAAGGTACGGAAATACACAAATTGTAGTTCTATGGACATAACGTATACCTTTTAATTAATCTATCGACTTATTTCTATGATAATTTGGTTGGAACCACAGAGCAACGCGACCACCAATTGAGTCGTCGCCGTGTTGCTCTAAGGTTGGTACGTTACACAGCGATTTCCAGCACGAAATTTAACCCAGTTTTTTTGTAAAGTATAAACCGCTTTTACTTTTCCCCTGCAACAAAAAATCCTCACCTAGTTGGTCTGACAAAACATTTAGCCCAAACCCAATGGTTTCTTGTTACGTGATTCCAAAAGCAAAGGCCTGTTACAAAATATGCCTTAATTAGCCTACTGAAACTCGACAAAAGAACGTATTAACACAAGCAGTAACAAAGCGTACGAGTTGAGCCGTGTTTGTAAACCCGACGCTGGGCTGCTGAATCCAGCCTCATTGAATTAAGTGGTCAAAGTGGGGCCGCGGACGCCGCGGTCGCACGTGTGCAGAATGCCTTATAACTAGGGTTACCAGTTACTGCAATGAGGTAGAACGTTCCGGTTCTATGAATTTTAAAGTTCAATGAGTTTTAAAGCTGAAAGCTGACATCTGAAATTTATAGGATCTAAGCATTTTTAATAATAAATCAGCTTCGAGAAGCACTTAGGTACTGTTAACTACATCGTGTAAACATCTACCAATTCAGAGCATAAAAGTTCTTCCGAATATACAGCACTATCTGTTGCCCGCGGCTTCGCTCGCGTTAATTTATAATTTAAAAAAAAAAAACTCTTAATACACTACTAAAGTTTCTTTAATAATGTAATTCAGTCATGATTCGAAAGACACGTGGCGTCATCTATTATCGTTATTGATATTTTCTTCGGGAACAGTACTTTTTTGCGGATGAAAGGTACCCTATGTCCGTTTCTGTACACCTGACAACGTATGTCGTCAGTGAAGTTCTAACAGTGCGTAAGTCATTTTGTGACAAAAACAGACAACACTGCGAAAGTCACAATATTACTTCAAATGAAAAAGATTATTAGGATTTTCAAAGGTCATCAAAGAGGTCATCAATCTTTGATTATCATCAAAGAGTTCATTTGTAATGATAATTAAAAACAATATTGCTTCAGAGTAGGTTACGCTCGTTTTAAAAAAAAAAACACTCTCTTGTTAGCCATTTTTGACTTCCGCACTGTTAGAACTTCACTAACGATATGCAAAATTTCAGGATGATCGGTTCAGTGGTTCAGGCTTGAAAGGTAACAAACAAACAGACTTACTTTCGCATTTATAATATTAGTTAGGATGACAGGTTCGTCGCTTTACATCCGAAAACCATGTACTTTGTTCATCATTGTGTACAACTTTTACAATGGGACAGTAGTTGTCCCATTTAAATTCGTCAAAAAAATCTGCTGTTCCATACAAAATAATACATACATACATAAACTCACGCCTTTTTCCCATGGGGGTAGGCAGAAACTGTAGAACGCCACATGTTACGATCCTTACATACTCCTTTCGCTTCGTCCACGGTCATACATCTTATCATACACGCACGCCGGTTGAAAGTACTACGCACCTGTCTTTTTTGAAGAACATCACCAATAACATCAATGTGTGTCCTTATATGGCGTCCTCTATTGGCGTTTCCACAGACATTCGCCTTATATAAATTCCTTTTGTTAATCGACAAAATAATCAATGTTGCTTAACAAAATGTATGTCAGAGTAGACTTTTTTTTCAGGAATTATGATTTTGTCTCAAAGTAAAAGTTGTACAGAATAATGAGCATTCATGGTTTTCGGATTTAAAGCGAATAACCAGCCATGCTGTATAATCCTCTCGGGCCTCTAATAATATAATTACGTATTCCCGAACATAAGGATATCCATAGCGGTAATGCGATTCACTCGCAGAGATATGGCTTGACACTACGTGATCGATGCTATGATGCATTTAAATTACTTAATTCCATACTGAAGTGTATATTCGTCGCTTTTCAGAGCAAAAGCCATAAACGACTTTTTTTTTCTATTTGACTGCTCTAGGTGGTCCTAGGGGACCCTTCCTACGTAACCGGGCAGTTATTGGCGAGACCTGAAGGGCCTCCAGCCAATGGGGGGGGGGTAAAATACTTAACCTAAGCTAACTACTTGTACTACACTAACATCATGACTACCTGCAAAAACAGCACTAAGGGCGACTCCTAGTGGGACTCGGACCTCGGCTTAGGGCGTTGCTGGCGGGGACTTATGGGGGGAGACAGCTTGATGAGGGCTGCATTATCGGTGTGAGCCATAAACGACAGAACGACTGTTTCTTAAATAGGTACAATTCCACCCCGATTACTTAAAGAATGGGATTAGAAATGGCGGATCTACTATTTGCGTTTTGCTCACAGAGAACGTGTGTGAGCGAAAGGCCAATAATTACAAAAATAACAGTAACACCACAATTTCTAATCGTTTATCGGGCAATACTGGATTTTATTTCGTCAGTAAATTTATTATCCTAATAGGTCTTATCAAAATTCTCTTTGTAGACGTCCTCCTTTAGTATTTGCTACAAGATTGTCTTATTCAGATCGTCTTACCATCTGATTAAGAAGTAATCATATGTATAAGATATATTTTATGATATAACATAAAAGTATAGGTGGTCATGAACAGACCGCAACTGATTCGAGAACTTGATGTCCAAATACTTTCATTGATGAACTACAGCAACAGAACTATAATAAGCCCCACACACGTTACAATTTCTTTGAGCAAGCTTACATTTGCACAAGCCTGCTTGACGCCGCGCCGTAGTGTCCTGATACTTGCACAATTATTTTTCACACACATAACTGCTTACTTGTATAAGCATGAACTTGTGCAAAGAAATAGATACGTGTGTAGGCCCCATAGATAAATTAATCTGGATAAACAACAATAACTTTGTCACCACATTTGGCAGTTAGGTTGATGATCGTTGTATAAAACAGTGAGATGCTGTCGAGACAATATCTGTTGATAGTGGAACTCTTGTTAGGAAAAGAAACCTAGTATGATATTGTAATGTAACAGACGGCCCTAGGACCTCCTGAGAGCACGTCTGCTACACCAGTTGTACAGAATGTGTAGGGCATTCCATACCTAGTACTGTACTTAACAATAATAAGATGCTTATAGAATAAGAGGCAGGACTGCGTCACGTCCCTTGGAGTAGTCAGCGAGTTCCTTCTTGTCGTTACAGCGTCCGTCGATGGCCCACACAGCCATCTGATAGAAACCGGCGGCAGCAAACAGACCGGCTGTAGCATTTAGTCATAGTCATTAGTAGACGTAGACGACAGCCGGTCCGATCGCCGATCTCGTATGTGTAGCAGGAGACGAAGTGAAAAGAAGGGGTCACCCTCGGGCACCGGAACGCATCTCACCCCGGTACCACGGGAGCGCAGGTTCCCGGATAGGTGGTGGAGGCTCAGGCCGTCCAGCCCCCACAGGACAACCCCCGGAGTCCCATGTAAAGGCAGGTGTTGCTTAGAGCAGTGTATAGGGAATGGTTGATGTGATGGCATACCACATATAATTAAACGGTCACTCACACGGATTTAAATTTATAATATTTATATCAATATAATATAATAAACAGTAAATCATAGTATCAAAAATCACCATGGTGTAAAACAAATCCAAGTCTAAATTAGAATCCCTATCTGTCATTATCAAAAAAAGTATATCAAATATAAAAATGGCCAGTAGGTAGGTGAATGACTATGAAGGTGTAGGTGATACTACATTACCCCAAAAACCCGGAAAAAAAATTTTTTTACTTAGACAAACAAATTTTTTTCAACCTATAAATTTTGAGGTTAAGAATATATTACCTTGCCACATACATTCATCATTCTATCAAAACAATCAAGCACTCACACTAACAGAGGGAGGGGATATGGCTCACGACTACTTTGAGATCAATGGCGCATACTCCACAAGGATATATTTGAGATAATGAAGGCTTATTTTTCGGGTGTCATAACCCGCACCACTTAGAAAACCCAAAGAAAGATAATAGATAATGAAGGCTTATTTTTAGGGTGTCATTACCCGCACCGCATAGAAGAGAATAGATAAGAGATAATGAGGGCTTATTTTTAGGGTGTCATTACCCGCACCGCTTAGAAGAGAATATAGGACACCTCAGGGGAGTTAGGTAGGTCTCCTAGCCTGGGTAGATCCTAATGTCCCAAGGGTGTGTAGCACCCTTAAGATTAAAGTAGTAATCAAGTTAGAAAAAGAATATCCCAAGGGTGTGTAGCACCCTTAAGATTAAGATAAAAAAAAGGATCCCAAGGGTGTGTAGCACCCTTAAGACTAAAGTAAAAAAGAAAGGTAGATAAGGAAGGAAAGATAGTAAAGAGAAAAAAAAAGAATGGGGATGATAGCCACGTGATGTAAAAAAAAAAACCAAATAGTTCCCAATAATGAAATGAAATGAGATGATTACAGTACAGTATTATAAAAAAAACAATATAGAAAAACAGAATATACAATTTAAAAACATAACGAATTAATAAAGAATACAAATGACAGATAGGAAGTACAAATGGTACAGATTATGGTGCTGCATTCCTGTTTGTGAGCAAGTAAGGTGAATAGAAAGTTATCAAAAAAAAAAAAAAATTAAGTAAACAGTAAAAAGTATGCAAACCCAAGTTTAAAAATAACTTCTTCTAACTCGTTTCATCGTGAAGTGATGAATGTAGTACTATTCAATGTTAGTAGTAGTGTAGTGTAGTTAGTTATTACTAGTAGTGTAGTTAGTAATTACTAGTAGTAGTAGAGTAGTTAGTAATTACTAGTAGTAGTAGAGTAGTTAGTAATTACTAGTAGTAGTAGTGTAGTTAGTAATTACTAGTAGTAGTAGAGTAGTTAGTAATTACCAGTAGGAGTAGTAGTAGTAGTTTAATGTTGTAAGAGTATGAAGAGTGTACTACGTTCGAGTAATGTTTGAAGTATATTGTAAGTACAAGGCGATTCGAAAAATAGTTCGAAAAATATTCGTACGTGCAAGTAAGTATTTAGAATTAAAAAAAAATGTTTAAGAAGGTTTAATTCCAACTTAAAAGATCAAAAGAGTTCGCAATTAACCATAAAGTTGTCAAACTCAAAAGAAAAATAAATACGTCAATATAATATGACATATTCACGTTGACATATTATATGTCAATATTCTAAAATAAATAATGAGTTATTTTTATAAGAAAATAACTCAGTATTTTATTTCTGTAAAACTTTAAATGAAACGTACGAATCGTAAGTATGAAGGAAATATGTAGGTAAGATAACCGTTCTACACAGAGATAAAACCACACAAATATTCCTAATAGTGAGTAGCGATAACGATAGAAGAATTTATTTTTATAAGAATATTGCGGTAGACGCAATTAACTAGGCTAGCTAAGCTACAACTTGGGTTTACTACAACCAACCAACAAGGTAGAAAGCATAATCATCTACAGCAAAAATATTAACAGACACCTTACGTATTCCCGTTTAATTATGCAAGATAAAACCATTGAGTTATATGTAGGCTCACCAGAATGCAACACAATATCTCTGAAAAGACAAATAAATATTAACAGAGGGTTAGGAAAGAGGGAAAAGAGTAAAAATAGAGATAATAGAGGCCGAATGAATATCCAAACTATACAATTCGTAGCTGAATTATTTTTGAATTTAGAGGACAAGGGAGGGGTTCAGACAAAGTTGGGCGCCAAACTGTAATGTAACAGACGGCCCTAGGACCTCCTGAGAGCACGTCTGCTACACCAGTTGTACAGAATGTGTAGGGCATTCCATACCTAGTACTGTACTTAACAATAATAAGATGCTTATAGAATAAGAGGCAGGACTGCGTCACGTCCCTTGGAGTAGTCAGCGAGTTCCTTCTTGTCGTTACAGCGTCCGTCGATGGCCCACACAGCCATCTGATAGAAACCGGCGGCAGCAAACAGACCGGCTGTAGCATTTAGTCATAGTCATTAGTAGACGTAGACGACAGCCGGTCCGATCGCCGATCTCGTATGTGTAGCAGGAGACGAAGTGAAAAGAAGGGGTCACCCTCGGGCACCGGAACGCATCTCACCCCGGTACCACGGGAGCGCAGGTTCCCGGATAGGTGGTGGAGGCTCAGGCCGTCCAGCCCCCACAGGACAACCCCCGGAGTCCCATGTAAAGGCAGGTGTTGCTTAGAGCAGTGTATAGGGAATGGTTGATGTGATGGCATACCACATATAATTAAACGGTCACTCACACGGATTTAAATTTATAATATTTATATCAATATAATATAATAAACAGTAAATCATAGTATCAAAAATCACCATGGTGTAAAACAAATCCAAGTCTAAATTAGAATCCCTATCTGTCATTATCAAAAAAAGTATATCAAATATAAAAATGGCCAGTAGGTAGGTGAATGACTATGAAGGTGTAGGTGATACTACAATATACAGGGTGTAAAAAGACCCATCACATAGCCGAAATCTACGCACTTTGTACATCAAACTAAATTACATTGACCAAAAATAATTGCTGGGAAACGACTTTTATTTTTAGGCATATCAAAAATTCCAATTTTTCCTCATAAGTTACGCATTTGAAGTTACAAAAACGCAATGAATATCAAACACAAAAATTGAAATTTTTGGTAATGTTTGTATGGAAGAAAGTTTAGTATTTATGACTCGGAATTAATGTGTACTTTGACCTTCAATATCTCCAAAACCAATGATTTTCCAGGTATGATCTAGAAGAAAAAAAAAACCCAATGATGGGTAGAATACGTGGTTTTCGTTATCGTTAAGGGTCTTTTTACACCCGATATAGTAAATGTTACGGTGCAACGGTGAACTAAGGCAATATGCCACATTGCTGCCTATCTACCTGATGCAGCTATTCCTTGTATGGTAATTGATTACAAGTTGATGCGATGAATCAATCATCTTTCAAACGTGGTGTACCCAAATGTCAATATTCCAATGAGTAACCGCTATACTACGGATCTCCTCGTTGACCACATTAATCCACCTGATGATATCCTCAACGATACGCACAATAGATTAATATACGCAAAGTAGCATAATAATCATTAATCTTGTCATAACAAGACGTTATTTTGGCCGTGGCGTCCTTTATTGCTAATGAATGTAACCATGAATGAAAATGGTGTATTAAAGGAATTTACATAATGATGGTCACCCTAGTTATAACGTATACCAGTAAAAAAGTTTGTCTCGATAGCTGTTCTGTCCATGGTCGTTAGCTCGGCGGTTTTGTAAAGAATATACGATTAGCAGTACTAGCTGTACACGGATTTGTGTGCTTAGTAGTTTAATGCATGGGTATTTTTTAAATTTTCTTTTAGTATATAGTACCTATGACGGATGAGATATATTTTAAACAGCGTCTGGCGATATACAAGGTGTAACTTAAATAACGCACAACATCTTAATGGGTCACTGTACTCATCATTATGAAGAACTTTTACCATGGGACCATACAGGAAATCGCGAAAAAAAAACAGCTGTTCCCAACATTTTGACGAGTTATGCGAACATAAATGTAGGGAACAGCTAATATTTTTTTCGCGATTTCAGATTTGGTCCCATAGTAAAAGTTGTTCATAATGATGAGTACAGTGACCCCATAAGAGATTGTGCGTTATTTAAGTTACACCTTGTATAGGTACGATCTCCGATACGGATATCAGAGATAGTATAAACTGGATAGAAGAACAAGGAAGATAGTCTAATTTTGTGTGACAAGAATTCATCCATAATTTTTAAGTGTTTTTTTTTTTTAATTATTATTTGACTCGGTCGCTTTTGACCATAGTCGGTAAGCGCAGACATGGCTTAAAATGGAGCACATGAATCCAACTAAGAGAGATATAGAGGTATTCCCCTATACCCCTCTGGCTTTCACATTCACACAACGGAGCACAGTAAACTGCTTGGCACCGGACTTTAATGTGAGGGTAGTAGCTAGCCAGGCGGACCATATACAATAGATCCTAACACCAAGCGTGCTAGGTTTTGTTGAATCTTACAACAAGCATCTATTTCCAGCGTGCGGTGAGGAAGTTTTATATTCTAGCCCGTCCCCACACGGGGAATGATTCTGTATCTGAGTATTAGGCTGGTTTTATTGTTATGCGTTTCGGCAGAGCCGTTGGAGCGCGCGCGTTCGGAGATGTATGGGGTAGTAGTTGCGTTTCAAAGTCGCGCGCTTGAGTAGCGCCCGCGCCGTACAGAAAACGTGCGCTGTTCGCCGGCGCTGCCGAAGCGCGCGCCGCTCGTGCGTTTCTACGGCCAGTATGTGTTTTAGTGAGACGCCGTTGAGACGCGTCGTCAGATATTTGTTTACAAAATTAATTCATATTGCACACGACTGTCTCACAGCAGCTGAACGCGAGGTACTAAACTCGTTTCACAGTGCACCACTGTTCAAGCGCGCGCTGCGGCGCTGTTAACAGCGCGCTGCCCAGCGGCGCGTCTAGCGGCGTGACTATAAAACCAGCCTTAATGCTTATTTATGTAAGCTTCAGTAAAAATACATTTCTAAATTCAGATACTTAACTGTTAAAAAACTGCCAAACCGTCAAACTATTTATTCAGAAAAACAAACTCCCCACAACACAACAAAAGTATTTTAATCTGCCTCGAACAGTTCAGAGAACAAGTACACAATTACTCAACGAAAAGCTGTTTAACGTTTTACAAACAAAGCGACAGTTTGCTAGATAGTTCATTTATTCCAGTGGGTATCATCTGTTGAATGAAGCATTATTAAAACGTGTTCGCAGTGAGAACGCAAACAATCCCCGTATTAGTTGTTTTGAGAGGTACTATTTGTTCGTGTTCGCTCATTTCCTGAAGTACCTATATTTGAGATTAGATTTTATACACGTCACTGTATGTTATTACTAGCTTTTGCCCACGCCTTCGCTCGCGTTAATTAAGCTCCAAAAAACTCTCAACACACCACTAAAACTTCTATAATAATAAAATTAAATCGTGATTCGAAAGACACGTGCCGCCATCTATGAACGTTATTATTGTTTTCCTCGGGAACAGTACTTTTTTTCGGGATGAAAGGCACCCCATGTCCGTTTCTGTACACCTGACAATGTATATGCAAAATTTAAGGATGATCAGTTCAGTGATTTGGAGCCAATTTCACCATACTCTGTTAGTTATTAATGTCCTGTTAAACATTTTAACAGACTGTTTAACAGTACATTGACAGCTTAACAGAACGTGAAAAACTAACATTGTATGGTGAAATTGGGTCTTAGGCGTGAAAAAGTTACAAACAAACAAACTTACTTTCGCATTTATAATATTAGTTAGGAAGTTAGGACTGTAGTATGTGTCATTTCCGTCTTTTCCTTCAATTGATCTGTGTACTTTCTTCTTGGTCTACCTGGTTTTCTCTTTGCCTCTAATTGCCTTCGGTAGAGAAGTGAAGGAATTGTCTCTGGGTAGAGAAAGATGGAGATTTTTAAACCGACAAGAGCCCAGCACTTAAATTGTGGATGGAGACGCCACTAAGGAATTCTATTAGGTAGACTGGTTGGAATACGTACCTTTACTGATAATACTCTGGCGATCATACATTCAGAAATAATGGTTCTCCCGATTATTGTAGAAGACGGACAGTATTTTCTTCGTCTCATCAACATCATCATTCAGCCGAAAGACGTCTACTGCTGGACTTAAGCCTCCCCCAAGCATCGCCACATCGACCGGTCTTGTGCTTCTCGCATCCAGCGGATTCCCGCGACCTTCACCAGATCATCGGTCCACCTTGTGGGAGGCCTACCCACGGTACGTCTTTCGGTGCGCGGTTTTCTTCGTCTAAAAACAGAAATTCCACGCAACAGTTAAATCATATTGTATAAGCAGTGGCTTAGTGGGGATTGTAACTTTTGTGACTTATCAACTTCAGTGCCACAATTTTTTTTAAAGCTTCGGAATAATTAACGTGTTGGACCAACATTCTAACCTCTTAATGACCAACGCCGCGTATTTGTGGCGGCTTCCATTATTTATACACGTCGACATTTAATTGATTGTTTTGCCGGAACTAAAGTTGTTCGGACGGACGGACGGAGTCGGGCGGACATTACCGTAATTGTCGCGATGAGTACTTTAATGTTACAGTTAATGTTTGAACACGTTTGAGCAACAAAACTTTTTGAGAGAGGGTAGATTTTTTTTTCTTAAAATTTTTTTTTGGTTTTGTGCTATTCTAGTAGACCATAGTCTGAACAACGTTTGTTCTAGTAAAATAACCAATTAAAAGTCAGCGTGTATATCGTATATCTATTTCCCATAGTTGATCAGTTGAGAGACGAGTGATAAAAAAAAAAAACTCGAAATCGGTTGATCTCATATGGTACCTATGTCTACACCCGTGCGCTTTCATGTTCATCTTGCGCTTTCAACTTTCAATTCCTCTTGCGTCAAGCGCATGCAATATCTATTGCCATAAAACTCGAACTAGTATTAGGGCATGCGCTATTGCGCTTCAGGCATGCGTCAGACGAAAGCGCAAGATGAACATGAAAGAGTTACTGGTGTAAACATACCAATACGGTATCTGACGAGAGGTGAGAATTCATAGTATCCCCAAGTGATATTTCAAGAATAATACGAAAAGCGTACAATGATACAGCAATGAAATACATAGATCCAACTTCGCACGTGTTTACTTGATGCTCTTACGTGCATCAGAAACAATTTCATTGTGTATTTTATTCAGAAAGCTTTGTTTTATTAATTAGGACTTGGTGTGGGTGCTTATAAAGTAAGTTTTGTTTTTCAACGTCACTGCGTCGTGTTAAATCCTTTGATATATTATTAATGTAGTTTGTATCTGAATTTTGAGCAGAATGAGCATGGGTGAATTGTGAAAATTGTTTTGTTTTTTTGTGAACCTAATCTCAATGATGTAGTTTCTGCTTTATATTTAGTTGTAGATAATAATTGTAGATGAATTGTTATATGCATACTTACTACAGTTCGGCATAGACAGTATATGATATACAGTATGTTAACTAACGAAAGGCGTTGCCGTTAACCAATACTGTAGCGTCAGTACATACTTAAAACAAATAAGTAAACTAAAAAAAACATATTTTTTTTCATTGTTTCCTATAAAAAAATAAGTAAAAGCAACGCTTACTGTACATGCGCACTTGTCTATCAATGTGGAAAATATGGCAACATCGCATTTAACCTATCTACACGCTACTATTTTGGTTTCAAATAAAGGCCGTTCCGATTTTTAAATTTTATTTTCTTTCTTCTTTTTTTTGCTTATTTTTATTTTAATGTATTAATGATGCAGATTAAAGGGTTTAGGGGAACGAACTCTATTATTTTACATACTGTTTATAGCCTATATGATGTTCCAGTGGTTACATTATTAACCTAACCTGACATTCAAAATGGGATTTCTACAACAGTGTTAAATAATCAGTTGATCGCCAGCAATATTCTATCCGATAACCCTCCTATTAATTTAGAAGTGCTTCGAATTTACTGAAGGGTTTATCCAGGTTTTGCCTATAACTGTATAGTTTCCGAAGTATTAGGAGTAGTTGCTATCCTCTGCAACATCTATAAATTAATACCTAAATTAATTTTCGCTTTAAATTTTCTAATAAAAAGTTTCCATGTCCGAATTAAACCAGTTTCCAGGAGCTAGTACACACAACAAAATGTGTGAGAAATACAAGACTCGCAGAATTAAACACACAACCGTAACTTGTACCAGTGCTTTTAGTTGATGTCTGAACTAAGCTCAGGTGTAGCGAAACAAGTCCCAGACAGAAACGAGCTCAATTTCTAGATTACATTCGCTTTGTATACTTACATTTGTAGTTTTAAGCTAAATAGTGGACACCGTTTAATTGTGTAATACTTCGGTGACAGATAAAATGTTCTTGTTACGATTAATTTATTTTATTCTTTACGTACAAAATTAGTGCAGAGGCGGACTTAATGCCTTAGGCATTTTCTACCAGTCAGGGTGATGCAGAGAAAACATGTTGGTGCACACAATGTTATGATACGATAATAGGATATCAAAAATAAGCAAAAAAATGATCACTTCTCACAAAACTTTTTTATGATGCCTATCGATCCTATTTCTCATAAAGATCAAAATACTGTTCTGGACCGACTGAGGTTAGAGTACAAGAAACATCAGAAATCACGAAAAACATTTTGTTCAAAAGTTACGTTTATTAAAAAAACATTATTTTATTTTCAAAAACTGTGAATGCAGTTCGAAATATTTAAAAAAAATATGGACAGTCTCATAAGAACATTTTCGTCTCGCCAAAACGATTAAGGTAGCTGCCCTTAGTACTACCCCATCTCAAATAAGTTTTTGCGATTTCTGACTTTTCTAGTACTCCAAACCTTAGTTGGTCCGGAAGAGTATTTTGATCCTTATGGGAAATGGGATCGATTGGCATCGTAAAAAGTTTTGTGAAAACAGCCCTTTTTCTCGCTGACTGTACTTTTTTTTCAAAATCTGTGAATGCCGATTGAAATTATCCCAAAAGTTAGGAGTGGTCTTCTAAGAACGTTTTCCTGTAGCTACAATGGTTAAGGTAGTTGCCCTTCATGCCCCATCTCAAATTACTACCCTGTATAAACTTACATAAATATATTAAATAAATAATAGGACAAAACAGAGTTGAGATGATTCTGCCAAATTATTGCGAAAGTGCTCACGTATTTTAACTTTAAAAGAGTACCGACTGGCGGCCATCCTGATTTCCGAGGGGAGCGCGTTCCACAGAAGAATAAGCTGGACGAAGAAAGAAAATGGTGCGAGGGACATTGTAAGAGAAGGTTGTGTGAGGAGCGATGATTTAATTGGTGATTGGAGCATAAATACTGAATGTGAGAAGTTAGATAAGTGAGAGAGTCAAGAAAGCAGAAAAGATTAAATTGCGCGTGTGAAAATGATCGTCATTCTCAGATAAAGTCAGCATTAGTAATCACCACAAACACTTCATAGACTGATTGCTGATGATTCTCGTGATGTTAATTATTAACTATGATTCTGACATGTGTAGTGATGATGAGATTTGAGATTATTATTTATTAATATTAACCTTATAGAAGAGATCATAAGGGTACGTGTCAAAACATGAGCAAGTCCTTACAAATCCTCTATTGTCAGAAGAGAAAAGTCAATCGACTGCAGATTGTAAGAAATCCTCCCCATTCAAGGCGTCGTTTTATGATGATTTGAAAAATAACGCAAATCCAACCAACTATGCTAACCTTTGTAGTAGCTTTTGACTAAGCTCTAGTGTATCACACGAAAATTTCCGAATAAACTTTTCGAAAATTCGTCGGGTACTAGAAATTCGAGTTAGCTCGTGTGATACTAGAGAGTGCATGCATAAACCTATTACTTCGAGAGTTGCTAATGCTTTAATTTTGATTTCACTTTGCTGTGCAATCCGAGTGAACGTTATCGGGATGAAAATAAAATGAAGGTTGTTTAATGCCGTCGTTTACTTTATTTCAATAGTCGGCGCTCTCTCACTGCTCTGCCAGTAAAGTACTCAGCACAGCTATAAAATAAATGACTTAAAATAATGGACTACATCAAAAATACCTAAGAAAATAATCTTGGTCATCTTCAGATATGAATTGTTGACTGTTGACTGTTGCCTGTACCCACTTTTCTATGCTATATATGTTTGAATATGTAATTTTAAACTAGCTGTATCCGCAACTTCATACGCGTGGAAGTAGCAGGTAGAGGTATTCTATCTGACGAAGGCGGGTGAATTAATATAATTTGAACCCTATTTCAAAGACATAAAAGTTACAACACCCGCCTTCATGAGATGGAAAGACAACTAAACACAGCATATTTAGGTACTAATTTTTTAAATCTTATCACTATTATTTCCAATAAGGTTACTGCTCATCACCCATACTCAATATCGTGATAATTTGTAATAAACAACTGGATCTGTTCCTTAGCACTGGCGTGAATCTCGAAAATACGGACAAAGAGTCAAAAATTCTAAAAACTACAATATGGCACCGGTATCGTTTCTAGGATGCGTTGCACTTACTTTTTTTCAAAAATATTTTGTACAGTTTTAGAATCGTTATGATTTAATTATATCATCTATAAAATAGATGACTAAGTTCAATTCATCTCAACTTAATCTCAAGTGTATTCTCCAATTTCTAAAGGTGCAGTTTCTGAAAGAAACCTGACTTTATGTTTCTCGATTTCCTGCCTTGCAAGCAGAAATTCTGTTGCTTGGTGCGCAAAACATCTTGCACTGAAATGCGGTTTTGGTTTCAGCTTGGTTACTGACTAAGACAGTGCTGTCTTATTCAGAGACCTAGCTTACAGAAATTAGGGTAGTTAAATTCTTTTATGCATATTTTTATACAGGGTGCAAATGAATTCGTGTAATTCCTTCAAACCACATGATCTATTATTGGTATAGATTATCCAATTAAGGGATTCAGAAAGATTAAAAAAAATTTTTTTTTCCACATATTTTTTTTTGTGACAGCTTTCGATGTCATACTTATATGAATGAAGGCACGGCGACACAGCTGACGGGCACGACTAGCGCGATATCGCTTCACGCAGTCAGTTAACTTGGGACGCTAAAATTACTCAGATACAGATGGGTTCATATTTTGAAAAAAAAAATGTTGATTCTGAAGAAAACCTATGCAGGGTCAATCAGTGTCACCAGTAGATCACGCGGTTTGAGGGAATTACACGAATTCGTTTACACCCTGTATATTATTAATATGTACTATCCTGGCGTATCCCTTGTTTCAAGAAAGTTTTTGGTAGGGTCTTTCGGCAACTCATAATAAGTTTCGTTATTTACGATGCGGAGAGTACCTAAACGTAGTTTCAGACGAAATTAATTTATAAGCCACTTTCTAAGGCTATTGTAGAACGTAATGTAAACCAGTTCAGGAAACAAGCAAAACGGAAGGCTTAAGTAAAATAAAAACTCGTTAGTGTGTGCAGTCCGTCTAAATCCTTCTCATTCTAAAAAGAGGCCCGTATCAAGTAGTGGGCTGATTAACTTATATGTGTTATGTAATATCAAAACAGCGCTTTATTACTATCTAATTTATGTACGATTTCCACCAACCGGGCCACGCCGGAGCGCAGCGCAGAGCGTCGCAGCGGATGCGCGAGCATACGCCCGTAGCAGACCGCGTCCGCCCGACGGCGACAATCTGTTGGAAACCGGGCACGTGCGCGCGCGTCCTCGCGTATCCGCTAGCATGCTTTTAGCGACTAGTGATGTTTTCGTGTCGCAGTCAGTTTCTAGCTGCGGTGAAGCCGAGCGGAGCCGACCAGACGCGACGACAGCCGAGCGCCGCCGTCCACGTGCGCGAGGAGCCGACCGGCTGCCGCACTGACCGGCTGACGTGGCATACGCGCGGATCTAACCGAGTTCCAAGTAGTGTAAATTCCATACAAATATGAAACTTAACTATTGGAAAGAAGCCCGAATTTTCTTTAACAAAGTGTGAAATGCGCTCCGGCGCGCTCCGGCGCGACTCGTTTGGTAGAAAGCGTACATTAGGGTCACTAACACAAGACAAATGAATAATAAAACTTACAACCCACATCAAAACACTAAAACAACATCGGAAACATTTAATTGTCACTACACAACAATTTACAGGTGTTGTCCTAATGCCGATACCGTGGGACAGTACAGGCCCGGTGCGGTAATCAATCAAGTGCTGTCCCAACTTGGAATACAATTATGAACTTGGTCCGTGTCACTGCAGTAGTGTTCAGTCGATGTGATTAATTAGTGTTGTGTATAAAATTATGTATGTGTTTGGATTCGGTTGCTTCGTCCGTTTTGGGGGCATTTTATTAGATTTTCTTTGTCATGAACGGTAGAGGGTTTTGGTCGCTTGGTATGGTCAAACTTGGAGATTGCAAGGCATTAAGAATCAATCTGTAAGTCTTTTCCTTTATTACCACAATTATTATTATAAGCAAAAGAGGCGAAAACATGTTTAAGGTATCCAATCTTTTACTAAAATCGGAATTTTCGGAATAATTGCGCCGCTATTTTTATTGACATCTCTTTTTATATTTCTGAAGAGTTCCGGAGTTCAGGCACAGTAGATATAAGCTAAAGCAGTACCTCAACTACCTATAATCGTCTGAATTGACACACTCACACAGACACGCACTGTACACTGGGTCTATGATACTATTTGTAATGAACTCTATGACAGTCGTGACTGACTGCATTGTGAAGCTCACTTAGAGGTCTCGTTGCAATGCGTGTCTGTGTGAGTGTGTCAATTACTGATTTAGATAATTATATAAGATAAAGCAGTACCTCAACTTACTATAATTGCCTGAATTGAAACACTCACACAGGCACGCACTGTTTAGTGAGTAGTTTTTTGTTTCTGTATGTGACAGTATTCCGAAATAACCTTACTGTAGGGCCAATTTAATAGATCACATTTGACACTTCATCAAAATTTAACAACGTAACCTTGTAACGGCGGGCATAAAATTAAATTTTTTCGAAGTTAGAACTGCACAATTGCATAACTTTTTTCAATTACGATTACATATTTATTGTAATAATGACAAGAGAAGGTAATTTTACGGTTTACTTTCTCTAATAAACCATTCTAAACATAATAAGCAATTTCTGTTTTAAAGAGAACTGAACGTCGTTACAATGTTGCATCAGTGAACCATTTTTCTTTTAAACACTGGGGATGTTACCCAAAAAAATCGAAAGTTGATAAGTAGATTCGAATGCAATGACTATGTACTGAATTCGATTTACATTATGTTTGAAGTCCGTATTGATTCATTCAATAATCGATGTTTCTAAGCAGGTCATCTCACTATGAAGCTAAAACTGACAGATTTATTTATTTATTTATTTTATGAAAGGTAGCTTCACAGCTGACAGTACATAAACATACAGATGTCAAATGTGATCTATTAAATTGGCCCTACATTAGAAGTCTTGTTGCAGTGCGTGTCTCTGTGAGTGTGTCAATTCGGACGATTGTAGGTAGTTGAAGTAAGCTGCTTTAGCTTATAATATTCTGTGCTTGCGAGTTTCTTTTGTTTTGTTCAGTAGTATTCAGAGGTGCCACTTATTCATTAATTACCTACAAAATATTCATAATCATCGTTCAATTGTCGTTGCAAATCCGTGCAGGCGTAAAATTCAAAACACCAATTTTTTTGCCTATAACAGATTTAGATTGGAATAAAATTTCAAGCGAGTCAATAACTCTGCGTTTTTTCCAATACAAAACCTCCGGGGATTTAACTTGGGTTTAAAACAAAGCTCACTGCAACTACGCCAACAAAACAATCAAATAGAAAAAAAACATTTTCACGAAACATTTTTATTTTGCAAGAAAAGTAAATAGGTATTACATGAAGTAACCGTTTTTCACACAATGTTCTAATCTAATTTCGGCACATTTCATACGAAACAAAACAATATCTAAGCTTCAATACCATTGCGCCAGATAGCTTTATAAAGATGGCTACACACGTATATTACGCTTCAATTCTTACAATAATACTTTTCTTCCTTTTATAAGTCAATTGGGAGATGAAGCTTTTATCTTGTATTTTGTGCGATACAAATCCGTGTAGACCTATCTTAACTGCCGAAACGGCACCTCAATAACAAGGATTGGGAGCAACCAGCGTTGGTTTGCAACACTAACTTGATATTGGCTAGTCCAATATACACGGCGTCGGATTATACGTTGTGAGAGAACCCACGATCGTACAAGGAGTGTAGGTACTGGATATGGCGGAAAAAGGGGAAATTAGGAAAACTTGTCTATTTTGTGTTGTTTTAATACTATTATTACTATTTATTGTTAAATACTAATATATTATTATAATAAAATTGTGATAGATATTATGTAAAACCATAAATGGCGCATGTTGTGTTAGCCTGTAAGTACCTAATTGTTGTACATAATATATAAATGAACTATTATGAAATTATTTTTTAATGTATTGTGTAAACAATTGTTGGCTAACCTAAATAAATACTAGCTTAGTAATTTCTTCATCATAACTGACATCTGAATTATTAACAGGAATAATTATTCTATTATGAACACTTTATTGAGTTGAGTATTTATTTATTTCAAAACAAGTCTTTGTAGTTATTTATGTGATGAAAATGACTTTTAATAATGAGGCATTAGATTCGTTTGACTCGTGTCTGATTATGCACAATTCATTTATAAAATATTATTGCCGTATGGATACATCTAATTCTGGTATAAAGTTTAGCTTTGCCCCCTTTATTAAGGAAAACTCATGATTGCAATAAACATTTTGAAGTTTGAAGTTTGAAAATGCTTCAAGAAGTACAAACAAGAGATTTTTCTAAAAGAGTTACCCGAAGCGTTACGAAAGGTTCAAACTTTTTATATTTTGTCTCCTGTGGTATTGTGTAATTACAATCTGCCTTGCCCTTTTAAGGGACTTTGCTTATCAAAAAGTTGAAAATATAAGTCCTTTGTTTAATTTAATTAAGAAACTTGTCATTTGGAAAGCGACTCACAGACTTTGATTTACTACTTAAAATTGCGTGAAGGTTACAAGGTACTAAGTACTATAATACTCATAACAATACATTGCACTCATTGCAAAGCGTGACGTGCTTACAATATTCCCTTACGACCCTTTACTGAAGCAGTCAGTGTTTATTTATTTATTTATTTTATTTTACAGAAGGCTTATAGACTAACAAACAAATGAGATAAAGAATGTTATATTAACAAATAGCTAATTACAAGCCTCCACACATAGATAAAAAAGTCGACAAAAAGAGAGTACCTACATACAAGTTAATATAATTAGTTAAGTAGATCGTTAATTATCATAGAAAAATAATTGTGTCAAAAGCCGTCTTAAGGTCGCCACTGGTGCAAAACAAGTCGACATTAAGGTCCCTAGGAAGTCCGTTAAAACTAACTGCACATCTTATTGAAAAAACATTTCGCGTATAATTAGTCAATGCGTAAGGTACATTTAATATTGGTCGTTGACGTAATCCTATCAGATTCGTGCGTAATGACAAATTAGCAACGAGTTCAGGACAGTCAATGTAGCCATTTGCGATACCAAGTAGTAGACTCATGTCTCCAATATGACGTCTCACCTCCAGAGGAAAGAAGTGGTACCGTTTGCAGCGGTGCTCGTAGTCAACTGAGTATTGCGGTGCCCTATAATCTAGATAACGTAGAAATTTTCTCTGGACGCCTTCAATACGGGACCAAGTCTAGTACAGTCCGCGAGGCCTAAGTAGAGCTTTGCATTCGTGTGAGTAGTTTATACTACTTTTTGGCAATCGATTCTATGTGCCCTCACACAAATGCAAAGCTCAGCTTAGGCCTCGCGGACTGTAGTCGGGTTGATGAAAGAACATGAATGATACAATAGTGACATAGAAGACCAGACATCTGCTCTCATTCAAAGATAAAAGTACTCAACCTAGTAAAAGAACCAGATCAGTTAAAAGCGTTGTCATTAACAGCCAGTAATCATTCACTACAAAACATGAGCCAGGAACAGGGTTCTAATAAAAAATGTTAGCTATTTGGCATGGCAATGCGGCGGTTTATTATTGCAAATAATAGCTGGTATATTATGATTTGCGACCTAATTTCCAACGCTGACTAGTTTCATATAAATGTCACGCCTAAGGCTTCCAAGTGGCATTGTGTGCATTATTTCAAGCTTTAATATACGTTCATTTATCAGTATCGGTAGACTTGGTACGTCACTATTATTATTGTACTAGGTATAATTACTTGTAATAATTTATAACATTATTTGTGACCGTATTTGTAATATTAGTGCTGGTTCAGATTAATTACTATATCTACAAAAAATACGACGAAAGAGAGTACTAAAACGAGAATTAAACTGGTTATAAAAGGATTTTATTTTTATTTATTTTTACTAGTTTCTGGGTTGAACGTGTAAAATCTACTATCCAATAAAATTCACTAGGGGCTAGTTTAAATCTTTTCTCACTTGTTTTCTTAATGGTTAAGAAAATCTCCAAGCAATATCAACGATAAGTGCACTAACACTGCTTGTTCCATGTACATATTGGGTTCAAAGATTACAACTGCAAACAAAATTTAATTGGTAACCCCTGCAGACTTTGTCTAGCCGTCTTCACATTTACAACACTCGTGTGTGTTGTGGTCTACCCCTGAAACACGTTCGCTCTAAAGTTCTAGACGGTGAGAAAATAAAATTGAAACAATAAAAGTAAAATTACTCGTAAATCCAGGTTTGTTTCTTACGTGTTGTGTGTTAAATGATTATGTTCACGGTTTTTGGATGAACTTTTTGGATCAGTTTGATTGTAATTTCATGGTCAAGTTAGATTTTTACCGTCCAATGCTGGATTTCTCTAAAAATTAGAAAATGCCCTGTAAATTAACTCGTCACTCAAAATCTGAAAACTGTCTGTCATCGCATTAGTTTCATGGTTAAACTGTCAACGTTATGTACGATTTCCACCAAACGGGTCGCGCCGAAGCGCATTTCACACTGTGCTAAAGGAAATTCAGGCTTCTATACAATAGTTAAGTTTCATGTTTGCATGAAAATTACACTGCTTGGAACTCGGTTAGATCCGCGCGTACACCGCGGGAGCCGGCTGGCTGCTCGAGTTCGTGGACGGCGCCGCTCGGCTGTCGTCGCGTCCGGTCGGCTCCGCTCGGCCACATCGCCGGTATAAACTGACTGCGATAACGGATACACGAGCAAGAGCGCGCATGTGCCCGGGTTCCAACAGATTGTAGCCGTCGGGCGGACGCGGCCGGCTACGGGCGCGTGCTCGAGCATCCGCTGCGACGCTCTGCGCTGCGCTCCTGCGTGGCCCGGTTGTTGGAAATCATGCATAAGCCGTAACTTCTAGAAGTATCAAGAGGCATTCAGTCATCGCACAAGAGCGGCTAATAAGTAACCAATAAAGCGTTTTAGCAATAGCCATATTTCTTACGTCACGTGTCATTTCCAATTACTCAAAACTCCTTGGAAATTATGCTTGTATGACGCGGGCAACGCTGAGTCGACGGTATCGCGCCCGCCAGAAACAATATTTTAGCGGTTTAAAAATATAAAAGAAACGTGAGCCGTGTGTACGTTGTGTACAGAACTAGTGCTGAGACAGAGTCGGCAGTATTGTTTGGTTTTCATTGGGTAATGGTTAGAAAGTAGTACGCTGTTTTATACCTTTGCCGCTTTATGTCCTGGGTCACTAGTACTGTCGTAAAGTGAAGGCTTCCTAGGTATTCAACATTTAGGAATGGTAAAAATTTCTCTGCTGGGAAATTAATAATTTTTGTTCCTTATTTATACAGACTTGGAGTTAATCCCAGTATAGGTAAATAACAATGGAAGTTGAGATTTGTCTTCACATTAAATAAACATCCGTTATCTGGTAGGTGCACGTAAATTTTTGACTCCTCGCAAGGGTAAGTGCAGATCATAATGGTCAGGTAAATCAATACCTCCTTGAGGATGATATGAACACTAATCTGTGTAATATTCGGCTTAGAGACGGACTCTTATAATAGAGGGCTTATAAATCAAATATGTTGGCCGGTACTTAAAGACCGCAAGACAAGTGGCTTTAAGAAAAGAGGACTAACCACAGGCATAGAAAACGCTAGAAGGGACAGCGTAGGAAATAACAATTATTATACACTATCTTTTGCCCGTGGCTTCGCTCGCGTTAATTAAACTCAAAAAAACTCTTAATACACTACTAAAGTTTTTATAATAATATAATTCAATCGTGATTCGAAAGACACGTGGCGCCATCTATGAACGTTATTGTTGTTTTCCTCAGGAACAGTACTATTTTTCGGGATGAAAGGTACTCTTTGTCCGTTTCTGCACACCTGACAACGTATATGCAAAATTTCAGGATGATCGGCTCAGTGGTTTAGGCGTGAAAAGGTAACAAACAAACAAACTTACTTTTGCATTAATAATATTAAAGTTAGGATTTCGAAGTTAGGATTAGGATTTATTAATTTATTCTTGATATAAATAATGGAATCAGACGTTACTTTGCGGAAATCCATGACATATAAATATGTAATTACAGTACCTATATATTTAGTTTTAATTCCGCCAAACTAGTTCGCTGGTTTGGATGCAGTATGCAGCACCACCCTCCCGCCCGCAAATATATGCTCATGTAGAAGGCATGCTCATCGATCTAGTTTGGGGGAATTAAAACCAAATGTTGTAATTGCATATTTGTATTTAATTCTTGATAGCCTTTTTAACTAAGCTAAATAATAATGTTAAAGCAAGTTTCAATATTCTAGTAAAAACTACAATTGCGTACCTAATTGCCAAGAGTATTTCAATCCAACTAAACTAAAATTAGAGTATTGCCACAGTGTACCTACTTACTACATACAGTGGGTCAACGCCCATACATTTGACAGGTTCAATGAAATGTCAAAATTGGTAACACTTGTCATAGGGTTGTCACATATCCCTTCGAGGGCGGAGCATACGCCACCGCCAATGGTTCCGCCTTCCATGGCGCCTGACGCGGACGACGACGACGACGACGTGCCTGAAGTGACCCGGGTAGAGCTGAGAGCGGCGGTGAAAAGGCTTCAGGCCAAGAACACCGCCCCGGGGCCCGATGGCATACCTGGCCGTGCATGGGTCCTGGCTCTGAAGGCTCTTGGGCCCCGACTGGAGGGGCTCCTGAGCGCATGTTGCGAGCGGGGCCAGTTTCCGCTCCGGTGGAAAACCGGCAAGCTGATCCTGCTTAAGAAGGAGGTTCGCCCCGCAGACTCGCCGTCTGCGTACCGCCTCATCGTGTTGCTGGACGAGGTGGGCAAGCTCTTCGAGAAAGTAATTGCAGACCGCCTCGTCACGCACATGACTGGGGTGGGGCCGGATCTGGCGGACAACCAGTTCGGCTTCCGCCGGGGGCGCTCCGCCGTGGACGCAATCATGCGCGTGAGGGCTCAGGCGGAGGAAGCAGTTGTCCGGGGCGAGGTCGTCTTGGCGGTGTCTCTTGACATCGCCAACGCTTTCAACACCTTGCCCTGGAGTTGCATAAGAGCGGCACTCGAATACCATCGGGTGCCGACCTACCTCCGCCGCATCGTCGGGGCCTACCTGACGCAGAGAGCCGTCATCTACCCGGGTCGGGAAGGATGGAGTCGGCGAGAGATGTCGTGCGGTGTTCCACACGGATCGGTCCTGGGGCCGCTCCTGTGGAACATCGGATACGACTGGGTGCTTCGCGGAGCGTTTCTCCGCGGCGTCGGCGTGACTTGCTACGCCGACGACACGCTGGTCACGGCGCGGGGGAGGACGCACCGCGAGGCAGCCATACTGGCAACAGCTGGGGTTGCGCAGGTCGTCGCAAGGATCCGGCGGTTGGGTCTCGAGGTGGCCTTGCAGAAGTCCGAGGCCCTGTGTTTCCACGGGCCCGGAAGGGACCACCTTCGGGATCCCCCATGGTAGTGGGGGGCGTCCGCATCGGCGTCGAGTCGACGATGAAGTACCTAGGACTCGTCCTCGACGGCCGGTGGAACTTTGGGCCTCACTTTCGGCAGCTGACGCCAAAGTTGATGGGCACCGCGTCTGCTTTGTCGCGGCTGCTGCCCAATCTGGGGGGGCCCAACGCCTCCTGCCGGAGGCTCTACGCGGGGATCGTACGGTCCATGGCCCTATATGGGGCGCCAATATGGGCGGACACCTTGACGGCCAGCAACGTCGCAATCCTGCGGAGACCGCAGCGCGCGATGGCCGTCAGGGTGATAAGGGGGTACCGTACGATCTCCTTCGAGACGGGGAGCTTCCTAGCCGGATCCGGCCCTGGAATCTGGAGGCGAGGGCCCTCGCGCTGAGATATCGTCAGCGCGAGGAGGCGCCTGAGCGGAGTGAGCTCCGCCAGATCCTAGTGGCTGAGTGGAAGGAAAGACTTGCGCAACCCAGCGCAGGGCACGCCGCAATAGCGGCGGTAAGACCCGTTATGGAGAAGTGGCTGGAGAGGCCGCATGGCGCCCTGAGCTTCCGGCTGACGCAGGTGCTCTCGGGACATGGATGTTTCGGGAAGTACCTGTGTCGTATAGGCCGGGAGCAGACGCCCGGATGTCACCACTGCGTCGACTGCCCGGAAGACACGGCGCTGCACACATTGCAGGAGTGCTGTGCGTGGGCGACGCAGCGCCGCGAACTAGTCGCGGCGGTCGGTGGTGACCTCTCGCTTCCAGCCGTGGTTCTGTCCATGGTCGGGAGCGAGAGTGCGTGGAAAGCCGTCGCCACCTTTTGCGAGGTGGTGATGGCGGCCAAGGAGGGAGCGGAGAGGGAGCGAGAGGCGACGGCCACCCTCCCTTCCCGCGCCAGACGCACCGGGCGCCGCCGGAGGGCGCGCGACGATCTCCGGCCACCCTAATGTGTGGCCTGCGGGCGACGGGTTAGGGGACCCGTCGCCCGACCAGTAACAGGCCCGAGAAGGCGGCGCGCATGTGTTCCGTGCGCGCCTCTCAGGAGGACGTGGGGCAAAGGGGTAAAGCCCCACAGAAGGAGAGGTCCGCCAGGGGCTGGCGGACCGAGGCCTGCCGGGGTTGCGGTGCATGCAGCTGCGAATCCCGTGACCCTGGCCAAGGGTCAGGAGTAGGAACACCGTGGGTTTTTAGCCGGTAAGAGTCCGGCATAACTCTTCGCCTTCCCGGGGCGAAGGGCATGCGTAACTTTGACGATTGACAAAATAATGCAAAAGTATGTAGCAGCAATTTCGCCATCCTATCCTGGAATTTTCTAACAATATTTAAAACTACAAATTTTGTCGAGGTTAGAGTCGCAGTGGCTAACGCTTGCGGGGGTAGGTAAGAGTCATAAATTATTTCGAAATCCAAGAAGGAGCCATAGAAAATGACTTATTATTCATGGTTATTACTGCTATGGTTTTCGTGAGTGCTGATACTGGAAATAAAGCCTAAGTATTCCTCGATCACATAAGGCAGTCAAAAAATTTACCAGTTAAATGTAATTTACCAGGTAAAACGTGGTCCCTATCTTGGTGTTTGAGAATGGATATTGTTTTTGTAATCAGCGTCCCCGAAAATCATGGATTTGACACCCATCACGGCTAATTTGACAATTTTCATGGCCGCTATCTTGAATATAGATTTTGACCTCATTTTCGTCATCAACATCCCCGAAAACCATGGAAATGACACCCATGTTAGGTAAATTAAAATTTTAAAAGCCGCCATCTTGGAAAAGGATTTTGACCTCATTTCCGGCATCAGTACCCCCGAAAACCATGGAAATGACACCCATGACGACTAATTTGACATTTTTATTGCCGCCATCTTGGATTTATATTTTGACCTCATTTTCGGCATCCGCACCTTAGAAAACCATGGATTTGACACCCATGACGACTAATTTACTAATTTTCATGGCCACCATCTTGGATTTGGATTTTGACGTTATTTTCGGCATCAGTGACCCCGAAAACCATGAAATTAACACCCATGATGATTAAATGAAAATTTTCATGGCCGCCATCTTGGATTTGAATTTTGACGTTATTTTCAACATCAGTGACCCCGAAAACCATGAAATTAACACCCATGATGATTAGCTAAAAAAATTCATGGCCGCCATCTTGGATTTGGATTTTGACGTTATTTTCGACATCAGTGACCCCGAAAACCGTGGAAATGACTTCCCACGAACAATCATTTCAAAATGTATGTTATGCCGCCATATTGGATTAGTAAACAGACTTTATAATAAAATTCTCGTATTATGTACCTACATACAACATACATACTATTAATCAAAAAAATATCTAATTCTATGAACGATATCCATCAAATTCTAAATCAAAAAGTGCGAGCCCTGGAATTTATGTCCCGAGTATGAAGTATGGCTACTCGGGACATAACCTCCGCCCCTTCACCCCGCAACCCCCCGCACGATTGCTCTGCGACAATGTTCTACGTTGACCGACTGTAAGGAGTAAGATATAGGTAGACTGTGGTATTGCTATCTTTTACTAACTGACAGCGCGACAAAAGGACGGTGACAGATAAGATCTAACTTAGAAATGTCAAAATAGTTTACACCTTGAACTTCAACGTGTTTTTAGTCGACACGTTCTGATGTGTCGTCGTTGAAACGGCGATAGATCGGGTTATTTGCAGCATTTTTTGATAGTACATTTTTTTAAAGTAAGTTTCTATTGTTACAAATAAGTTTTCGTGAGACTTAAAAGATATTAAAAAAGTGGTAATACTCATAAATCATGATACTCACTGAAAAGCATTTTCAAGCAACTAAACACCATTTATTGTTTTAAAATAGGGACCCGTTTTACTCTAATTGCCTATTTATTACAAATTTTGGTATTTTCTTAAAAACACTCAAACTGTCATAACTTTTAAGGAGGTCAAGGGCTCTGCTACATAGATATTTTTTACTGTAAATAACCCCAACTATCGCCCTGTTTCGTTTGATCCACGATTTTTGACCCACCCTGTATATGGAAATTTTAGTTCAACAAAATTTTATAGCTCTTATTTACGTCCGTCTTTTTCTTATTTGATCAGAGTGAAAAAGATAGCAATAGTCTAAACTAAACTTAGTTTGTGCACAACAGAATCGGCACCAATGTCAATTTCAAGTCACACCTCAGCCCATTCTCGCTTGTAAATTGATAGGTTTGTTACCTCTTCAAATATAGCGGTAATTGTTTAACAAGAGGGTAATTAGTTAGCTATTGTCTTGTTCATACAATAAGTTAAAGGGTCAAGTAGGACATTTCCCACAGTTGCTCCAGCAACTTATGCGGGCACTTCAATTAAATTGCACTTTATACGTGGAACTTCTATAAGTTCTTAGAACTTAGTTTAAAGGATTCATCTAACTATACGGCTGTCCCATTTCAAAACCTGGTAAGGACTTAAAACGAAATTTTACAGGAGAGCGCATAAACGTTAAATCGGTCCGCCTTTGAAAAGTATTTATGTTAGGTAAAACCATGTGGTTAAAGTGACTTACTAAGTTTTACAATGATCAGAATCAGTGAATGAAAAAAGCATGGGTATCGATGCTTAAATATATCTGCTAATTATGTGAGTTTTCAACGCTGGTGTTTTTGTATTTGGTAGATACTTTCTAGGTTAGCAAGATTATGCTATAAAATGATTTTTGTAAAAGTGTCCCTTACTAGGTTTTGAAATAGCCGTATAGGTACCCAATGTATCCGAGCTTAATAAAAGTATAATGCAAGTTTAACCCCGCCCATCGTAAAAGGAATTGCATGAGGTGAAATACTTATTGAAATTTCGAAAGAAGAGAACTCATCTTAGATCGACTTGGAACTGTTAAAAGATCTATTGTCCGATTTTAGTTTTAAGTATAACTTGCTTTTGCCCGCGGCTTAGCTCGCGTTAATTAAGCTCAAAAAACTCTTAACACACTACTAAAGTTTCTGTAATAATATGATTCAATCGTGATTTGAAAGACACGTGGCGCCATCTATGAACGTTATTGTTGTTTTCCTCGGGAACAGTACTTTTTTTCGGGATGAGAGGTACCCTATGTCCGTTTCTGTACACCTGACAACGTAGGATGATCGGTTCAGTGGCTAAGGCGTGAAAAGGTAACAAACAAACAATCTTACTTTCGCATTTATAATATTAGTTAGGATGGAATTCGAAATTTTGATTATCTGATCACTCTTCATTTTCTGCTTGAGTGAATTAAGAATAGACTATATCAAGCATATTTTATGTAATTCTACTTATACTATTATGAGAACTACATGAGGAGCTCGTATCAAGCGCGCGATTCATATAATTTGCAAGGTTAAGCTGCGCTTGCCGCGGTCAGTCCGTGAATTGGTGACCGTTCGTTACACATCAAGACTCCTCTGTGGTTCGGAGAGTACGTTGAACCGTCGCTCCCGTGTGTCACACGAATTTTATGACAGTCGTTACGGGTAGTCAGAACGCCGAAAGTCTGACAACCGGTCTAACTTTAGGCCGTCGACTTTACCCAATAACTGGGTTACGGAGGCAGTCGCACCGTGTAAAATAACTAAGACTGGAAACTGACTCCAACATGGTTGGGAAAAGGCTAGGCAGAACAAAACTTGTCATAAGTAGTATTGTTCTGGAACAAATCCACTATAAGTGTCATAACCTAAGGACACATAGTGAATTTGTTCCAAGATTTGGATTGTTCTAAGAAATTGAGATTATCTATACTAATATTATAAAGAGGTAGAATTTGTTTGTTTGTTTGTATGTAGGAGGTAATCTCCGAAATTACTCATCCGATTTCAAAATTTTTTTCACCAATAGGAAGCTACGTTATCCCTGAGTGCTATAGGCTATATTTTGGGATCAAAAAATTAGGGATCCGTAAATTAACGGGAGCGAAGCCGCGAGCAAAAGCTAGTCCTTTATATGGTGAATGTTCTACAGTGAATAAATCTTCTGGCAATTATTTCCAAAGAATGTTTTCATTATGCTTTCCTATAATACATCTCTTAAAGTTAACAATTAACAATTTATATCTTTGATTAAACTTTAATACATACAATTTATCCAGTGTCTAATTTAAAAATACAACATTGAATTTAAACTTTATCCTAAGCCCATTAAGTCTAAAATTGAGTTGCAGTTCATCACGAATCGCTTAACCGTACATTCATTACACTTAAAAACCTCCGAGCGTTTTCTAATGAAGCATCACTAAGGAATGTTAACAGCTACTAATGTGGTAAACAACTAACTTTCTGAGATCTACCCCGCCCCTTGTCATCCTTATAAATTAATTCTATAGCGGGGAATACAGACCAAAATCGGGGATCTTGTTAAACTGGTGATGTTGGACGAGATAGCAGTATTTCACTTTGAGATGAAAACAATCGGTAAATATTAAAAGACCGACTGAATTTTTTACGCCTCCAATGTTCTGATTTATTTTAAGGCCGTTATGAATCGATGCACTGAATCGATTCATTGGCGTACTTTAATAACATGTATCGACTCTGAATGGATCGCTTATAAATGTTTAATGTATGTTGATTCGGCATTGTCTTTTATCGATGAAAATGGCAATCGCAATTCTTAATTAAAAACCGGTATTTATTAAAATTTTGGCAATATTCTTTGTAAGTACTTAAATGCTTTTTCGTTTAATAAAGACGTTGTTGTCTCTTCATTGTTTTTTTTTTTTTTGTAATGTGAACTTGTCATATACAAGGTTAGTCGGAAAGGGGGTACAAATGTGAAAGGGTGTTAAAGTACAGATGATAATAAATAACTTTGTTCTATCACTTTCCCTAAAAATCAACAGTTCAAGAGAAATAGCTGTTCAAAGATGTCATAAAAAATACGCCAAAATCTATCTATCTTAAGTAATGGTCAGCTGTGTTTATATGTTAGGTCATATTCGGGGTCATGGATTAGAAGTTCCATTTTTTGAATTCGTAACTAAAGCGGGGACGAAGAATTTTTGAAAAAACTATAATTCAAAGAATTTTGCATGCAAATAAAAATGATCGAATTTTGAATTTTTAACACTTGGTTTAAAACAGTCGTCAGTGATACTTTAACTGGCCCGCGGATAACCCCTTTTCAACTAACCTTGTATAAAGTTGTGATCAATCCACAAAAGTATATATTCTTTAACATTTAAATAAAAATAAAAGAATCGCTACCCTTACAAAAGTATCGTTACGCCCCCATACGGTACTAACAAGTGCACTGGTACCGATAAAAATCAAGCATGGCATTAATGTAAATACCATACATGCCAACCCTAATAGGTTGATTAGACTTGCGACTAGTGTGAAACCACTTTGTGTAAATAATTCTTATAAAGTATCAAGATTGTTTTACCTACTTGATAATCATAAGCACACCTTCACCGGCAATGTATTATTTTTGCACCATGAACGATGTATATCAAAAATGATACATTCCATTGCGCTCAAGGCGGTGTATCGCTAATGCACACGGTTTTCGTACTTTATATATGAAGAAAAAAAATTCTGGCCTGGGCGAATCTTTTGGTGTATTTTGGTTTATGCTATGAATATAAAGGTGCTTATGCTTGGTGGTGAAGATGTTTAATATAAATAAAAAACAAAAGAACACGGTGCAGCACCGTATCGGAGAGGCCAGACCGAGGCGGTGATCTGAGTACCTACTTATAAGAGGGATATTATACTATCATGTATCTATGAGCCATAGATATTATGACAATTCAATATACAGGGTGTAAACGAATTCGTGTAATTCCTTAAAACCACATGATCTACTACTGCTGTAGATAGGCCCCGCACGGGAATTAGCTTGATTAAAAATAATAAAATCAAATTCTTTTTTTTTAAATGCGGTTGGGTTAAGTGATCGTATCTAAACTGCCATATAAGAATTCAGTAATAAAATAAGTATTTTTTTCGCATTGTGTTAATTTTATGTGAGTGAAAATTTCGATGGCACGCAAAAATGAATGAAAGCACGGCGACGCGGCTGGTGGGCACGGCTAACGTGATATCGCTCTTTGTAGTCAGTTAACTCGGGGCTCAAAAATGACTTAGGAATAGAAAACCAAAATTTCATTTTGAATTTTTTTTTAGGTACTTACTAGGGTTTTCGCCCCGGGTACCCGGAACCGGGAATTCCCGGGAATTTCAGGATTTTAAGACCCGGGAATTATTTGGCGGGAATCCCGGGTACTCGGGATTTATTTGAAATGAAGAAATGATGATGAAAAATGAAGGGTCTGCACACTTCCGAAGATTTTAGAGCATTTTCTGTCTCTCTCGCGTGAAACGAACTTTGTACTGCGTGGTGTGAACTTACAATGGGATAAATGTATCGTGATGTTAGCAAACAATACTGTTGTCTCTGTCTAGTAAACAAATTCTAAACGCTTGTTTTTTTTTTGTAAATGTTTCATTTGTGTAAACTATTCACAATGCTTATCTTTAGTGTAATTTCGAGATTTATAATGAAAATATACAGGATGTAAACGAATTCGTGTAATTCCTTCAAACAGCGTGATCTACTGGTCACAGATTAACCCTAAATGGTTTTTATTTTAAATACAAAAGAGCCTATTTTCAAAAAAAAACTCTTTTCGAGCCCTTTTTGCGCCCCGAGTTAACCGACTGCAAACAACGATTTTGTGCTAGTCGTGCTAGCCAGCTGTATCACCGTGCTTTCATTCATAGATGAGTGGCGTCGAAATGTTCCTACGAATAAAATTTTAATTCAGCAATTTAATTTTTTTTTATTTGTACTGTATTCGCTGGTTATGTTTCGATCACATATCGCTACCGCAAGAAAAAAAACTTTATTTTTATTTTTAATCAAGCTAAATCCCGTGCTCGGTCATTCTACACCAGTAGTAGATCATGTGGTTTTAAGGTATTACACGAATTTGGTAACAGCCTTTATAGTCATTTACCCGATTGTTATTCCGTAATATTTTGCCATATTATATGAAAAGGAGACTTTTTTTCATTAAAGAAAATCGCGACGTCGTCGCACAATAAATGACTGTAACTGTTCCTAGTTCAATTTTTTTAATAAGTGTAAGATTTTTTATTTAAATAAGAAAAGTCGATTGGTATGTTAGACAATTTAACAATTTATCATGTTTAAAGTACTTACACAAGTTTAATTTTGAATTATACGAGAAAAACTACATTTATACAAAAAGCATGAAAATTCCCGGGTACCCGGGAATTCCCGGGAATTATGAGAAAAAATTCCCGATTCCCGGGAATTCAAATAGGCCGGGAACGCGAAAACCCTAGTACTTACTTGATTTTCTAATGTACCCATTTAGGGTTAATCTGTGCCACCAGTAGATCACGCGGTTTGAAGGTATTACACGAATCCGTTTACACCCTGTAGACATATGAATCATTTCGTCATACAAAGATATGACTCTCGATTAATAAGAGATGTGATCCTAGATATATAATAGTGTAATATCCCCCTAAGTAAAGCAACATCTATTAACGTTGTTAAATCCTTATAGATAGGTACCTTCTACCTTGGGGAAGGCGGAGAGTTATGTCCGGCTCTTACCGTCCACCACAGGGTTTCTCCGAGAACCTAGGTCGCGGGATTCGCTGTTGCATTCACCGCAATGCAGGCAGGAGTAAAGCAACATTCTAAAACATGATCTAAAAGTGAACTATGGTTTAAATTACAAGTTATAATAATAACTATATTTATTTCTTGTATTATGTTATTCATAACATAAGTAACTGACATCATAACACTCGATATATGTACAGTCATCAGCAAAAGTTGATGTCTAACTTTGAATTTAATTATCAGTGCTTGTAATGTTTTTTTTTTTATAATACTTATATTTAGTGTTGTCTATTCTGTTATTTTTTGGTACATAATAATATAAATACAAATCAAGTTTACCTTCATAAACTTTTGAAACGTTGTACCTATATATTTAATATAATATGTATTTTTGTGTTATAATATGTATTTATATTTAGTTATTTGGTTCATTCCCGATTTTTATTAGGTTATATATTTGTACGCTGCAAACTGTATTTATATTTTTCTTAGCAATTTTTTCCATCCAATGGCCAAGTGGAAGAAATAATTTCTTCCACTTGACTTAAAGCAATTATTGCTTTAAGCGATAAGACCGCCATTTGTACTGTTCTTAATTATGAGTATTCCTTCTGTTTTTTTTCTTTTAGTGTACAATAAAGTATATCTATCTATCTACAATCACCATTTAGTATTGATGTTATACAACAATAACCTAAATCAATTCGTTACTTACCTGTCATCAGGCTTATTTTTATCTGAGTTGCCGGTTCAATAATATAACGTCCAATTGCACTATCCAACATCAGCACCGATGGTCGTAATCGATGGTGTTGCGTTCGGCCCTAAGATTGGCGTACTATTGTTAGCGATTTTGATAATACTTAGACGGAACAGCGCGGCGGCGTCTTTAGACAAATGGCAATCGATGATCGCCAGAGAATAGATACGCCAATTAAATGTATGGGAATGACACAACGGATTGCATGACCAGTCGAAAGCTTATGTCAATCCAGTACATCTCAATGTCGTTTCTATTCTCTAGCGATCATCGATTGCCATTTGTCTACATGCCTTGCATTCAAACTGGAATTTGACTGCAAAGTGCGGCTTAGTTGTAGGTATTATGCAGTTGATGAAACTGCAAGAGTACCGTACTTTCGTTCTTCTGGATGTTCTTTGCTGTCGCTGTCGAGCCATTGAGCTGTCGTGCAAAAGGTATGAAGATACCGCTTAAAAAATGTAGTGTTAGAGTGCTGCTGCAGTCGTCCTGTATTACACACGACTTAGAAGTTAGAAAAATAAATTAAGAATTATTAAAAAAAAATAGAGCATCTTAATTGTATTTATAATCAGTGCAACTTTTACTTTGAGATTATCTCTCGTGTCGGCACAAGCCGTACAAGAATATAGCTTATGCTGTGGTGAAAAGATTTGCCAGTCAGTAAAGTTGGTCGCTAGGCTAACTGCCCAGGGTACGCCGGACGTACCTACTTAAGTATCGTCAGTCGTGGGGGCTCTTTTAGTGCACTACAAGATTGAGATGAGTTCATAGGAGACGACGAAACCAATTTTTCATTCGTGATACTTTCAGAACTATTGCAGCAACTTACGAACGACTTATCACTTCTTCTGAAACCGATTCGATTATAGAACTAAAATGACACGGATCACCAGACCATTCGACAGGTATTGTCAATCCAGTAGGTACTTACATTTAATGATCATTGATCATGCTTTGAATCAGTCTGGTTTTTTTCAGTAACCGCTGATTTCACAGCCAAACAGGGGAACAAACGTCGTATCCACGCAGAGGGACGTTATCACGTTCCATGTCCCAACGGGCAGGAGGGCCGGTTGCGAGGGTAGACAGGTTCAACTAATGATGCTAGCTTGCACACATTTTTTGTTATGTTGTTCTGTAGGTTGGGAGTTTTGCTATGTTATATGTCACAACAAACGACTCTTGCCTGTTGTTTAAAGAAAGAAGTGCAAAAATCGTACGATTTCTTTGCTGATGACATAATGATAACCCGATGGCATAGATAACAGCAAATACTTTTCTTGAGAGCCTCTTACTTGGCTAACAAAGTACTTAATTGAAAAGATAATATTCTGTTCCAGTAAAGAGGTATAGAGGACTATAATAGTTTTTTTAGTTTCGCCAATGAAGTTTTCTGCCATCAGTGGTAATTTTATAAAAGATAATTGTATTTATAAACAACTAGCTTCACATGTATCTTTGAATGTCACTAAACTAATAGCCAGTCGCTGGGTCGCAAAAAAGGGTTTTACTTTGCAAAAGTTCGGTCAGTTCTGAATTTTGCTCATGTGTTATGTTTAGGTGTTGTTATGAAAATTGCATTGTTCTTGAGTGACCTCTGCGGGCTCGGCCATCTTGGATTAAATACTCCAAAAATGAGTTTTCATCACATAACTCATAATCTGTGGGGTTTTCGCCAAAAAAAGATCAACACACAACGTCGAAAATTTTAAATTTTCATGATTTCACCTAAACATAACACATATCCAAAATTCGAAACTGACGGAACTTTTGCAAGGTAACTACCTGGCGACTGGGCTGTAAAATAAGTTCGAAAATCGATTTAAACTCCATTTAATTACCGATTGTTTTTTTTTTTTAAACATAAAAAAAGCATTTATTTCTCAAGTCAGTTTTATTGAACATTTAAACAAGTTAAATCTTCTAAAATAATTGACAATGGTTTTATTTGTCTTCATTTTCTATTGAACTAAAACAGATAATGTATAGCGATGTAAATTATAGTACATTTGAAAAACGTTAGTGTCAGTCAATGCAAACTGGCAAACCAGATTTGCTATCAAAGAGAAAATTCAATTATTCTAAATTCAGAATAACTAATGAACTTGTTAATTAAAAGCGGGCGATAAAGCCGAATATAAAGAGAATGCAATTAAGATGTTACAGCTATCAAGAAAATAAAATACTAAAGCATTAAGTTTGACGTAAAATTTTAAGGTTACTGGACAGTTAAGAGGCCTTAGGCGCGACCTACTGTTCATTATGGTCTATAAAACAAAGTGAAATTATAAAATTTTGCGAAAATTGCAAGGTTTGCACGAGAGCCTCGAGGCTGAACTACCGGGCGCTGACATACTGGGAGAAAGATCGACTGACTTTAATGGATACCATTATATATTATTTTTTTGGAAAACAGCAACGTTGATTTTTTCAAAGATGTAACAAAATTACCTTCTCTTCTAGTACCTTAAGTTATTATTTCAAGCGTTAAGTTCTTTTTTCCTATTTATAAAAGACTGCAAAGATTGCGAAACGAATTTTTTAATCACTTACCAGCTAACTGTTTATGAAAAAATTAATTTATGTTCTTCCTAACCAAGCCGTGACAGGACTAATTTAGTTTTAAAATTAATTCAAACTTTTACTATAATCCTTAGTAAACTTTGTACATTATTACTGACCTCCTCCTACCTACATAAGAGCCTCTACGAGTGACGATACTTAAGTACGTCCGGCACATCTTGGGCAGTTATTATATTTATTATATATTATGGGCTTATTTTTCCACCGTGGCATGAGCTATTCTTGTAAAGCTCGTGCTGACACGAGAGAGAGACTTATCTACTACTACTTATAAGTTACTAGCGACCGGCCCCGGCTTCACACGTGTACGTTTTATTGCTTAAAACCTTCCTCTTGAATACTAATCGATTTAAAAAAACCGCATCAAAATCCGTTACGCAGTTTTAAAGATCTAAGCATTCATAGGGATAGACAGCGGGAAGCGACTTTGTTTTATACTATGTAGTGATGATATATCGGGTGTAAAAAGACCCTTAACGATAACGAAAACCACACATTCTACCCATCATTGGCATCATTTTTTTCTAACAGACCATACCTGGGAAACCATTGGTTTTGCAGATATTGAAGATCAAAGTATCCATTTTTTTTTAGTTTTTTTCCAAAAACGTATTCTAAGTGATAATATTAAACTTTCTTCTAAACAAGGTTTTAGCAAAATTTTCAATTTTTCCTCACAAATTACGCATTTGAAGTTACAAAAACGCAACGAATATCAAACGCACACGACCGCCTTGACTCAGCTGTGTGGCCGCTGCACACATGCAAACGCGCGGCATCGCCACAAACACACATTGCGCGCTACAAAAAAAAAAGCGTTTTTTTATGCCAAAAAATAAGTCGTTTTCCAGCAACTATTTTTGATCAATGTAGTTTAGTTTGATGTACAGAGTGCGTAGATTGCGGTTATGTGATGGGTCTTTTTACACCCTGTATACTGCAACTCTGTTGCTTATGCTTAACACACACAATCACACAATTTCCAGTGAAATTCGCCTTTCCGATTCTTTGTATTCTGGACTTGTAGACTAATTTTAACAGATTGTTTGGCATTTGTAATCTATAACAATTAATTGCAATCGCCTAATGTCTTCTCGCTCAGTAGATTGTTTTCTGTATCCTGGGGGTCTACTCCCTAAGCACGAAGTCCGTGGTTTCGGCCTTAGTTACGAGCGTTTCCTACTCCCTATCACCTACGGACATATTACGATTATTTCGGGGCCCGAACCGCCCGAACTAAGAATGAATGACAACACGATTTGACAGTTGTCCCTACTACCGATGTGTGTTCGCCCGTCCGAAAAGTTGAACTTGATACTTGTTTTGTTCACTCCTACGTTTCGGGCTACTTTCGGACGGGCGACTAACTTCGTTGACGGACTTAGGGAGTAAGCTCCCTGCTACAACATTTTCAACTAACGAATTTACAGCTTTTCATTCCTCACATCCGTAAGTATCAAAGATCATAACTGTGCTTCTATTGAAGTGATTCGATCTAAGTCAATGTTTGCCCGACGATAATACGTAGTTGAAAATCTCACGGGTTGTTGTCGAGGCGAACGCCGCCTTCGATGCTTAAATAACACGCCGTCAACCATAAAATATGAGTACCCATCAAACCACTTGAATTATTCAAAGGGTATACTTCCGTCATCTTCTTCTTTATCTTCAAACAGTAGTCTGAGGACGGTATTGATTTTGAATGACAGTTTCTATAAAAATGTACTAATATCAAAACAAGGTTACTATTCGTAATTCGTAGGTAGTGGTGTTCGGAGCATCCTTAAAAATCAATATGCTCGATACAATTCGATCGAACGCTATGGTTCATTCAGCAATCCGATATATGCGGACAAAGTGCGCAGCGACATCCATGCATATTTGGATATCAAACTGGCTGAATACTGCGGGTCGCGTTTCCAACACAATAGCTATAAAATCTCACAGTGTTGCCCCCCCCCCCCCAATTCCATAACTTATACATAGCTAGATTCGATGACAGCTAAGAAAATAATAATAATATAGGAGTGACTTAGAACACATTAGAACAGATATTATTGGACGATCACGTGTTCAATAGTTACAGACGAAAAATATCATGAAAATCGCACAAAAAACCTAACAATCTATTCCTAACATACCAATCGGATATTTTTAACATGTTTCCTTAAATCAACGCGTGTGATTGATCATTCGATCGGATATGTATCAACCGGTACCTATTAAGGAAGTATTGCAGCTAGATTGCAGTCCTATTGAACGAGGGGCCAGACATCATTAGGTTAATTGAATTGACGATACTATCGTAGGAATGGATAAAGCTTATCACAAGTATCGCTGTCACGATGAGATCAATCGTCTGCCTCGTTACTGAGTCTAACGATAGCAATCGGAATAAGGACGTTTTTTTTGCCCTTTTTAAAGAGTTTTCTTTTCTTTAGAGGTGTTATTAAGGCGACATAAACGTCAAGCGCGCTGTTAGAAATGACTTAGTATTATCTTTAGATAGATAACCATCATTAACCGCATTATAATTGTTGTATGAACATTCAATTGCTTAAGGATTGCAAGCAAAGTTGAAAAGCAGTTCAGACTGTAACCAGAACCTAGATACCTAATGGATGAAATTTCTCTTTGTTTTTTAAGGTACTAGAATTGTTTTGTATTAAAAAATGGTGCCGAAGCGACATTATCGAAGTTGTACCGAATTCATAGCTTTCTGTTTCTCACACTACTTTAAACTTATCGAGTACTGTAATTATAGACACAATAGATAAACAATAGCACTGACGAATACTGACGATCCGGATCGTCGGTCGGGCCGCTAGCGGTTAATGGAATTGTCTTAAACTACTATTCTAAAAAGAGTATTCATGGAGTTTCTAGCCAGCTCTTCTCCATAGAACGTACCTTTTGGAACCGTGCACCTAGTTTTGACGTTTTAACAGTGCCTGAAATCTGGTCTATTTGAAATAAAAAAACTTTGACTTTGTATAACATCTGCTTAGGAATTTATATCGAAGCAGGTGTTTTTGTACCACTTATGGAATCTTCTACGAATATTGCAGGCAAGATATTAAAGATAATACTTTCAAGTTTGAAGCGAAATCGACGCACATTGTGTTTGAATCGCTTAATCCGTAAAGAAAAGCTACGTCAGAATACATAACATAACAGTTAAAAGATGAAGTTATGTGTAATCTTTGCGGTCGTTTATTCTTATGATATGGTAATATCGCCGGCAATGCAAAATTCTGTTTACAATTCAGTAAATCCAAACAGTATCAAACAACACTAGAGGTGCCAGATTTGCCTGTAGCGAATTTGTAAGCAAACTGCATTGATATCACTCAAACTGGTTGCGTATTGCCAGATGTTTGTCACACTTCAACGACCTCTTGGGCTTAGTTACACTGTCTATTCTGTATAAAGACCCCAGGGTGTTTATTAACCCAGGTTCAGAGATCAAAATCGTGTGAAAATGGGAACAGTTAGCTTATTGCTTACAAGCGTCATAGAGATCATTGATTTAGTTAATTGTTAAGTTAATAATATGTGGTTCTATGCAATAATATTAAACTTTAGAAAGCGTAATTGTATGTTGTCTTTTAGTATTCTGACTCTTATTTAGTCACCACTCATTTGCATAACCCACTTTTTTAGATTTTAGAAACAAAAAGAAATTGAAATCAAAATTTTCACATTTTCGTATCCATCCCCGTTTTCAATATAGAATGTGGTTTGTCGGCTGCCCATATTAAATATCGCGAGAGACCCTGAAAGCAGTACCTTCGTCAAGTGGGGCGACTCTTGACGTTGCACAGAATCTTTTCAATTTGATCCGGGACCCTGATCAGACCTATATTAAGTCTCTAGTGCCTGATTTGCATGAAACTTATTAAAAATAAAGTTATAAGATCCCTCGACCTCGATATGAAGAATAAATTATTCTGTGTCTATTAAAGATTTATTAGGGTTTTGTTTTATTAATTTCATTTCTTCTTTTACATATTTTTTAATATTTATTATTGTGGCAATGTTAGCATATGTAAATAGTTGCCATTTTAATTTTCTTCAATCCACAATAACGGCATGATTAGTTTTTCTAATATAAAAGAATAATTATTACGACAACATATACTTTCATAAAACTTGTCATCGTTTATTGTTAATTTATTTTCAAGTTACCTACTTAATTATGTCTTTAATGATACGGCTTTTACTTGAAGCTTACCTACTTTGCAAAATATATGGAACTAGGTTTTGGCCGCGGCTTCGCTCGCGTTAATTTAGAATTTAATAATAAACTCTTAACACATTACTAAAGTTTCTAAATACAGTATAATTCAATCATGATTCGAAAGTCACGTGGCGCCATCTATTATCGTTATTGTTGTTTTCCTCGGGAAAAGTATTTTTTTCGGGATGAACGGTACCCTATGTCCGTTTCTGTACACCTGACAACGCATATGCAAAATTTCAGGATGATCGGTTCGGTAGTTTAGGCGTGAAAAGGTAACAAACAAACTTTACTTTCGCATTTATAATATTAGTTAGGATTTCAGATTTCTACTACCTACACAGCCCGAACAGCATTCGAACATCACACAAAGCCTTTACCGGTTTTATCTTTGAGAATTTGATAATCTCGACACTGTTACTTGGGAAGTACATCTTTATCGCTTCAGATAAGTTTGAAGCGAGCACAAATTTTGTTCTACATAGAGGAAGCTGGGTGTCGCTCGAGGACAAAACATAATAGAGAAATGTTCGAAGTTAGAGTCTAGATTCCACTGTATACTGTCTATACAATGACTTGAAGAGTTTTCAAGGTGAGTTATCTTCACGCCCTCAGGACGTAATCCTACAAGTATTAGGCCGCATATGAGTTTAAATGTTGCAAACCATTGCAAACCATAAAACACTCGTCTCATCACAGGCTTACACCGTAAATTTAAAAGCCTTTATACGTGAGTTTGTGGGGCACCCCTCCATTACCATAAAATTACGTGATATCACTTTCTTTTGATGTGTCGTAAAAAATAAAAACGTGAGTTGCACAGTAAACTTTTTTAGCATTACCCCTTGCGGCGTTGTTAATTAAATTTAATTATATTTCCATGCTGATTTGGGAAGTGAGTAAATGTATTGCGTGAGCTGCTATACTTACATATTGTAAAAGTCAACTAAGTAGAGACAAGGATTATTTCACCAATCTATCATTAACTGTTTATTAAGCTAATGCTGTCTCTAAACTTTTCAATAGCTAACATTTGTATTTCACCATCAGATCAATGGTGATAATGATCTCGTGAAAGCTGAGAAAGGTAAACAAATCAAATACCTTGACTTAGCACACGAGGTTGTCAACATGTGGGATGTGGATTCGGCAACCATCGTGCCGATAGTCGCAACAGCCAATAGCCAAGAGCCTCGACCAACATCTCACGAGGCTCTCGTTAGGTGGCTGGATCAAGGGCCTGATACAGAAAGCAGTCCTCCTCGATACGGGGCGTGTCTTGTGAGGAGGTTTCTGTCTCTGGAGCCCTAACCACCGGCAGTTTGGACCATGCTCCCGATGCCGCTGGACCCTTAGTTTTTACATTTATAAAATTTTTTTTTTATATCTATTTAAAAATGTCAATTATAAGAAAAAAAAATGAATAAAGGCGAGAATGACCCGATTATTGAACACATAAATGTCCGATTTGTATTGTATTGCATTGCATTGCATTATTGATAGGTTGGTGAAATACCTACTCCCTTACTTTAATACTTATGTATGTTCTTTAAATTATGTTTGAACTTATGTTCGTTAGTCTATCTTTTCAGTATCGTGTGTTATTTCAAAAACTATCAAGCTATTCATAGCCTACGCTACGATTCCGCGGTGGAAATACCACAGAACTACTCGAATTAATCAAGGTAATGCCTATACCGACTAAACTGCGGTAGACGATTCCTACGGACAATGCCCAACGCAACATTGTTTACAAAATAGTGGCTGCTATACGATAACAGAATTTACAATTAGGTGGAATGGATCTTCCCGTTTGAAACAGTTATAATTAGTATTTTTATACAAGTACACTCTATTTTGTTTAAAATTATGTACGGCTTTACTCGTCATCATCATCATTCATTCAGCCGCAAGAAGTCCACTGCTGGACATGGGGCTCCCCCAAAAGTGGGAGGGGGGGGGGGGTTTCGGAATAGCCACGCTTGGTAGGCGGGTTAGCGATCGAAATATGGTTATTAAAGTACTCAGAGAACGCTGCTGCCCGTGCCCATCCTCTAGAGACGGCTTTACTCACATTCATTTTATCAGGAGCAAGGCTTTTAAACTCTTTTCATTCTGAGACGAGGCTCATACCTAGAAGTAGGACAGTAATAGACTAAATTGATTGACTGATTTTTATCAGGAATGCCCGACTAGTTTCGACCGTACGTTCGGCTCGCGACCTCGCTGCGTAAACATACACCCTCTTATTACAAGGGATGGTCTAAGTAAAGCCCAGATTTAAAAATAGCTCCGTCGCTTTTTGTTGTTATGACGTTAGAAAGTGATGGATATATTTTAAATCTGAGTTTACCTCAGTCTTAGTATAAACCATCTCTCCGAATAAGGATTCTGAGTCCGAAAATAGTCGGGCATTCTCAATAAAATACATTTGAGTAAAACCGTAATAATCTTAAACATGAATACCACAAACGAAAATTGATCTATTATTATCCTTATAATCATCTATCATCATGTATTTTACATCATAATCATTCATCAGATACATAAATCATTCTTGAAAATACAATTATTAACGTGAAATAGTAATTTGTCAGCCACGCTACGAATGCAAATAGAAGGCGACGGGTGCGCACGCGCCAGTTTAGGGTCCTTAAAGTGGGCGTGCGTGTCCACTAAATGTGAGTTTGATTTCGTCACCCGCATGTGTTTGGGTTTGATGTATAGGTACTTAGGTACACGTGGATGAATAGTAATAAAAGAAATGTAATAGATTTAGGTTTATTACATTTGACGAGAAAATTTACGATAAAAAGTAAAATTTTAGGTTTTGGCATGTTTTAATGAACTTTTTAAGAAAAGTCTATATATAAGATAGGTAATTACTGTCCCTAGTATGCTGACTTTTGATATGATTTAGCTGCAGTAAATTCAGTTTTAATGAACTGCAGCTTGAACTGAAATTCCGAATAATGATTGGTAGCAGAAAATGACGTTAAAAGTTCATATTGGCATGGTAAATAATCTATTATTAGAGATTTTATGATTTAATGATGTCATGTGGGTAGCCGCACATATTTACTTCACGACCTGTAAAACTGTCTATAAAAGAGTATGCGGTGCGGTACTCGGGTCCTCACTTTTGCTGCGACCTTTGGGTCGGACGGACGTTCACAATTGTTTTTATTGTTGTTCTGTTTTATTTTTACATTGTAATTATGACTGTGCTTTGATATTCCTTCAGTGGAATGATAACTGATCGTAATAAAGTATTCAGTTCATATGTATGTACCATCCTGTTTTTAATCAATAATGCCCCTGAAAGCTAAAAGGCTATTAATCCTATTAGTAAATTCTGTTATTTTATTAGCGTATCCTCCAGGGTACGCTCATACTATTATAATTACTTTAAAAATATTTATAGGTACTCAACTACTTAAGTACGTCCGGCGCACCCTGGGCAGTTAGCAATTTTTATCACCACGACATGATCTATTCGCGTACCTATAGCTCGAATACGCGCGAGATTTTTTTACAATTAATTTAAATTACACTCTGCTGAAGGCATATATACTACAACTGCTATATACATGATGATAAATAAATACATCTGGATATTATAAGCGTTGAAATATTTATCGTATGTAAAAGGTTATTTTTCATGAATTAATAAAGTTTACTCTAGGTCACGCGTCAACACTTTACGGGTACGGTGATCAGATATTAATATTTTACTGGCACTTTGATGGCAAATCGTTATATTGTTATTAGGTCATTTTATGGTTTGAAATAAATATTAATGCGTGTATCGGCCACCAAACTTTTTAAAGGGTAGAGGTCAAAGTAATGCCTGAATAAAATGTTGTAACGATAATTTGGAGAAATATTAATTAGCAAAATCTGTCACCAAATTACAGTGCAAACAGAGACTGTATTTGAATTTACTACGAAAGCAGAGTAATGTAATAATTTAAACACTGATAAAAGATTGGCACTTTTACAATGATGTTTTCACCAAACTTTTGATGACAATTAAATAAGTCAATTGATATACAGTGGTGGACATATAATTAGAAACACCAAGTCTGACTTTTATTTTTAGTACAATTTAACTTGATAATTAATGTTATACGTATCATAGAGGGATTATACCTATTTATCTACAATCTATCCACATCATGAAGTATTATTATGTCAGTTTTGGAAATATCATACAACCGTTTATGTAAAAACTGGTATAATTTATAAAATAAAATGAAGCAGCACAACGTACTAAAGTGGACAACTAATTAGAAACAGAAAATAAACATTATCATAAATATGAACAAAGTTAACGAAACAATAAATAATGAAGTTAAATGGTACAAACGTTTTATAATAAACAATTAATGTTTGGTTGAGAAGCCTCTGCTGTCGATTACAGCTCTACAACGACGTGGCATTGATTCCATGCATGTTTCATACATTTCTAGGGAATATTTCTCCAAGCTTCTACAAATGCGTCTTAAAGTTGTTGTAGTATAATACTAGTAGTAGTACGATATTAGTGATATGTTTATTGGATAAAGTTTTCTTTACAATGTACCACAAATTTAAATTTGATTCAAATCCAGACTATTTGCAGACCAATCTAACACCGACACTAATTAGTCTCTTAGAAATGCTTTAGCCTTGTTTCTTAAGTTTGGATTATTGTAGTATCGGTGTTAGATTGGTCTGCAAATAGTCTGGATTTGAATCAAATTTAAATAGAATATTTAATAGAACAAAAAGCCATAGAGCCCTTAATCATGCGCTGAACACGCGGTGAGGTCGCGAGTCGAACATCCGTTTGGGTCCGAAACTAGTCGGCCAATCCCGAAAAATTCACGTGAGTAAACCGTAACTAATCATAAATATGAATGTGTCTCACGAAAGTTATAATACAAAAATCACCATCCATATTTTTTTCTAGAGAGGCGTATTATTCAAAGACTGAGGTTTAAAAAAATAGGTACAATTATACAATTTAATTATATATAAACAACAATATACAAACAGTATAATCGTTGGTATTCATTCACACGCCACCCCGACAATTATCGCCTATTTATATAAAAGTCGACAACCGCCAAACAACAACTGTTTGCGTCATAAATAATAATTTGCCAAAAGCGACCGAATAAAGTAAAATTTCGTTTCGTTTTAACAACTTTTTACCTAAACGTATAAAAAACATCGCCAGTAACGCAAATAAAGGTTAACTTAAAATGGTAATTGGAGTGCTGACACGTTATCCACGAGTAAATATTGTATGCAAATATGTAAATAAAATTTTAAACTTTCAGTTTAAAAGGCAGTTTTTATTCGGCGTTTGCCGATGGCTGTGACACGCATGATGCAGAATACTTAATCTTTTTTCGTTTATTGAATGAATAGAATTTTATTCGTTAGAGAAATAGTAAATACACTGTAAACAATGTTGTGATATAATACAAACAGGTATTACAAACCAGATTCATATTTATTATTTCCGTCCGTCCTTCCGTCTCTCTGTCACAGGACTATATCTATTGAACTGTAATAGGAAGTCAATTGACATTTTCACAGAATATGTGTTATCATGGCTTTTATCATGGCAAATATGAAAATAATAAAAGTTCAAACTCAAAGGTGGACCCCCCACCACACATGAACAAAATGCAATTTTTCGACGTCTTTTGTTCCTGCTCTATCTTAAGAACGGTAATACATACAAGCGTGACACTTTTACGATTATAGTACGTAGGTACTCTATAGTTAAACAAAAAATAATTAAACACTTATTTCATAGAAATGTGTGGTAGTACAGAACCCTTGGTGCGCGAATGCGATACGTACCTGGCCGGTTTTTGATATCGTTAGCAAAGCAGATGTCATGTAAACATAGATCGCAAATAAAAATCTGAAAAACGAATTTTTGGCCGAATTTCTAATCAATCTCAGTGCCCGCAGGCAATCATGCTACTACTAAATAAACAAATGAGGTTAAAACATCAATTTGATTGTCTCATTAATACGCGAATGTAAACAATAGAAGAAAGATAATATCATTTACACATAGATCATAATCTAACAAAGCACACATTATTACATTCTTAAAACCCAACGCCCCTTGCAGGGGCCAAGAAGCTTATCATACAAAATATCTTTTAATATCTTTTATTACACTGTCAGCACACTCCCCCGTTTATCCCTCTAGAAAAACAATAAAATCCATACAAACACTAGCAGTCTGTTTCCCTATAAAACCCAATATATTCTTGAAAACGGGATTTATGTCAATGAAGTTGAAAATCGTCCCCTCGGCAGCGCATATCAACACGTCAATATATCAGATCGGGCCCGCCATTTGTCAGCCATTGGTATTTATAGGGCAGATACGTAGCCCAATCGATATGCAGCAATGTATAGGGAATATGTTCAATATGTTCAGTGCATTTGTACTTGATAGTTTGGTCGTTTAGTGCAAGCGTAGTAGGTAGTTGGATTGTGTAGCGCTTGATGGTTGGAAGATCTATAGATAGCGAGGGAGTTCCTAGCTAAAAACCGGTCCTTATATTTGTTTTTAAAGGTAGAGAAAATAAGTTGTCATTCATTATATCACTATAAGTGTACCGGCTGTAACTATGGTCTCGTACAATTAATGCAGTCAGAAATCAAGCAGGTTTCAAATGAACAGTCAAATATAAAAGTCAAATGATACCACGGAGTGATGTAATTGCACTGGACGAAATCATTAACGTTCCACTGTCTGACAATTTCGTCGCTGAAAACTACGACAAAGCATTCGCATCAATCCAACGAAAGATGGACACAGTGAAACAGGTTGAACTGAATCAATTCGCCCACAATGACCATATTACATTACGCAATAATTTACTCGATACTAACTATCGTGACGTTACTATTGCTAGTAATAGGGTATTTGACGGAAAAAATCTAATTAGTCCGTCAGTTAGATTATCAAAAAATATTTGACCCGTATTTTTTCTTTTGTTACGACAACCAAAATTGACGAAGATACGACACTTTTAAAATTAGCAAAACGTCACAAGCAAGTACAGTTTTTACTTGCTTCTGACGTCACAAGCCCCCACTCTCGAGTTTTGATGCGTTTTATATTTATAAATACATATTCATAGATTTAACAAAAGAAAAAATACGTGTCCATTATTTTTCAAAACTCTAACTGGCGGTCTAATTAGATTTGCAATTTATTGATGCTATCAAACTCAAAACTCATTTATTCAAAATAGACTAGAATTACTTAGTTCTTTTTGAACGTCAGTTTTACAATATAGACATCACCCAAAAAGCCCTCTCTTCACCGCTTCCTAGTGTTTATGCTCTGAAGAAGAAACGGAGCAACAAACTCCCCAGCAACAGTCAACATGCCTATTGTAAATGCTTGTAACTTACACATTATATTCCGGAAAAAGTTCCCTTACGTTACGCAGTGACCAGACAGCGGCAGTAGTAGTTCTGCGGAAATCAAGACGGCCGGGTTGCCGGACGCAGTGAGAATAAGAATACTCATGTACATAATGTACCAATTTTCTATGTTAAACCAGACCCAGATCAGCCAACACTCTTATTACTAAACCAATAATCCATAACACTAAGATACGCCACTTCCCCGAACTCCTTGTTATCAGCAAACCAATACACTTCGCAGAAAACATAACACCAACTTGCTAATAGCCATTAACACGTGCCCAGTGCATTAATCTCTCATCTAAAGTAATCCACTATACTAAGATAGGGTATCGGCAATTCAGTAGAGGCGTGCCGGACTAGGCAATGGCGAATAGCGAAATTGGGACGGTTTCATAATGGACGATGTGTCATTTTCGATTGTGTGCACGCGATCTTATGTTGACTTTCACTAAAATGCCAAGCGTTTCGAGGAGTTGAGTAATATGCTATAATTTCGAACTGACGAAAAACTTTATATTTATTTAACTTTGTTAGTGATTTTGTAGATTCTGTATTCAGAAATAAGCTTCAAGTTCTTCGAAAGAATAAATAATACTGTGTCTATTTGTCTGTTGTATAATAATTGTAGAATACAATTTTGCATCACTAAACTAATTAGAAAACTTTCTTAAATCATTATTAATGATCAATTAATAACAAAATCTTCCCTGCACAGCACACATTGTTTATTTCGTTACGTTTATTCAACATTTTATATCACAAAATCTTTAGTATCCGAAATCCAAATAACGCCTAACACTCTTAAGTCCCTAATACTAGCTTACGTACTGAGATACAATACACAGATATCATTTATGGACAAGATGGGTGCCTCTGATAATTACACAGAGTCGGGTAATTGATCACAACTCATAGTAAGGTCGTTAGTCTATTTAGATTTGGGTCGAATATATTATTTGTGATAATAACGCGTGCCAGAATATGTTTTGTTCGATAATGTTTATTGCTTATCGTTCTATTGATTTTATTGGATATTTGTAACTAATTTTATCATGTTTTGATATCATATTTTGTATTCGGAGTTCACCGTTATTAAGCGATACTAAAACGCAACTATATTTTGATACTACATGTACTATCATCATCACATTAAACTCATCGCTTGCTGAATAAGGGCGTCCTTCTTGATAGCTTCACCAAACAGTTGCTATAATGTAATTTTCACCACGATCACAGATAATTACTATACGACCACGACTAAATAGATTGTAGAACACAGTATACCTATGTTGTTATTAACGCTTATGAGGATGTTGCTGTCCGAGTACCCATCCTTTGCACACACGCTAGACATGCTGTTAATTCCTTAGCCGCTTTTAACGACACCCACGATTAAGGAGGAGCCTAACCTTTGCCAGAAACCACACGACGAGTCCCTTCAACTGTAACGTTAATTAACGAACCAATAAAGGTAATTAAAAATGCAGTGCTCCCATTACAGATTGCAGCGGCAATAAAAACTACAGTTATGCCTTTAAAGGGAAAAATTAAGGCTGACCACACACGGGCCATTAAGTGGGCGGGCACTCTGTGTATGCTGATACAGTTTTGGGCCTCGAGACTCAGTTTTGTGTCTTGACACTGCACTGGAAGACGTCTTCAAGGTTCTGGACTGGAAAGTTCTGGAAAGGGCTAGGCATCAACATTAACGGCGAGTACATCACTCACCTTTGGTTTGCCGACGACACAGTCATCATGGCTGAGACCATGGAGGACCTCAGTACAATGCTCGATGACCTTAGTAGAGCTTCTAAAAGAGTGGGTTTTAAAATAACCATGGACAAGACAAAGATCTTGTCAACTATCAATGTAACACGCACTCCATGAAGATCGGAGACTCTACACTCGAAGTTGTCAACGATTATGTTTACCTAGGACAAACTATCCAGTTAGGTAGGTGCAACTTCGAGAAAGAGGTCAATCGTCGAATCTGACTCGGCTGGGCAGCATTCGGGAAGCTACGTAATATCTTTTCGTCCCAACTACCGCAATGTCTCAAGACGAAAGTCTTTGACCAGTGCATGTTGCCAGTGATTACTTACGGCACTGAAACGTGATCGCTCACAATGGGCTTCATAAGAAGGCTCAAGTTTAACCAAAGAGCAATATAGAGAGAGGACTATGCTCGGAGTTATCCTGCGTGATCATATGAGAAATGATGAGATCCGCAGTAGAACCAAGATAACCGACATAGCTCGAAGAATTGCCAAACTTAAGTGGCAGTGGGCGGGGCACATTGCAGAACAGATGGCCGATGGGGCCGCAAGATTCTGGAGTGGCGACCGCGTACCGGAAGACGCAGCGTGAGTAGGCCTCCCACAAGGTGGACCGATGATCTGGTGAAGGTCACGGGAATCCGTTGGATGCGACAAGCACAGGACTGGTCGATGTGGCGATGCTTGGGGGAGGCCTGTATCCAGCAGTGGACGTCTTTCGGCTGAATGATGATGATGATGACTAAACTGTTGTAGAGGACAACCAGTAAAACAATTGACTTGGTGAAAGGCACTTGCCGTATTTATTCAAACAAACATATTTACACTAAAAAACTTTTGCACTCATTCTAATACGAATCGACTATACGTTCTTCTTTCTTCAGGGCTTCAGGGCAGCAGGGCTTCAGGGGTTCAGGGTTCAGTTCTTCGTATAGGTTCCTGGAGCGTAGAATGAGTGCCGACCAAAATGCCGGCGGATGCACCTGCTTACGTACCATTTAGGGTGGCACAAGTAGCGTATGGTGTAACCCCCCGGTAATGTTCATTTACCATTATATTTTCTCAAATTGTTCTATTTACTGTAGCTAGCTGTGGCTATATGGTCCACTGTCTATAGCTAGTAGTCATCTTGTTCTATACATTGTGACGTATTTTATGACCTTGTTTACGTCTTAGTTGAAGTTAGGCTTGCCGTCCGCAACAGTCTCCCCCCAGCGTAGCCTCGCGAGCTTCTTCTTCTATATGGTCGAGGACGATAAGCCTTCTCACGGGCCTTCTAAATATGCCGCCCCGCGTCCGCACATCCGCACTCCGTACCACGCCATCAGGACCGAATATCGCGCGCACAACAAGGCCCCGCGGCCACACGTTCCGCGGTAGTAAGCCGTCAGCGATTATGACGACATCGCCTTCCGCTATGTGTTCTGCGCGACTATGTCTGACGTCACCGCGCGGTGTTAGTGTAGGTAAATATTCGTTCATCCATCTAGCCCAGAATCGATCTGCCAGCGCTTGTGCTGCTCGCCAAGCGCGCTTATCAGCTACGTCACACGTTCCAGTGACCGGTAGCCCTGATGCTGACCCCAGCAGGAAATGATTGGGGGTTAACGCTTCTGCTTCTTCTGGGTTTACAGACACGTGAGTGAGCGGTCGCGAGTTCAATATATTCTCTACTTCAGCCATAACGGTTGTCAAAGTTTCTTCCTTTGGCATGCGCTCCTTTAGTATTACCGCGAGCGCCGTTTTTACGCTACGGATGAGCCGCTCCCAGGCTCCCCCCTGGTTAGGTGCACCAGGGTCGATAAAACGCCACTCAATACCTTTATTGAGCGCGTAATCTTTAAGTTCAGACGCCCATTCCTTGTAGGCGTTTTTTAACTCGACGTCAGCACCGCGAAAGTTCGTGCCGTTGTCTGACATTATTGTTTGTGGCCAACCGCGACGCGCGGCCATTCTTCTTAGTGCCATTATCGCACTATCCGTACTGAGGCTAGGCAGCAATTCTATGTGCACGGCTCTAGTCACCAAACACGTGAATAACATGCCCCAACGTTTTTCTCTACGTCTTCCTATGGTTATTGTCATGGGACCGAAACAATCGACACCGCAGCGCGTAAAGGGGCGAGCGTATGCATCAAGCCTTTCACTGGGTAAATTTCCTTTCACCGGTATAGGCGGTGATTTCCGTCGCATGCGACACATAATGCATTCATTCAGTACGATGCGCACGCTAGTTCGTAATCTTATTATCCAGTATCGCTGTCGCAGGTTGTTTACTACGTGCTCTCGGCCAGCATGTCCATTTGTGACGTGTTCACGTTTTATAAGTAGGCGCGCAAGCGGATGCCTGCCGTCTAAGATCGGTGGCCTCTTTCTGTACTCTGGTACATTTGCTGCGTCAATTCGCCCGTTCAGTCGAATTACGTTCTCTTCGTACACCGGGTCTAGCTTGCTGAGCCGGCTCGACTTCTCTACGTTCTTCCCTGACGTTAATCTTTTGATTTCTTCAGAGAAACTGTCGCGTTGCGCCTCTCGTATAAGCGTTAGTTCGGCTTCTTTGAGATGACGCACGTCCATTGTTGTCGCTCGTTTACGACATTTGTCTATAACGAGCAACACGTTCGCCATGGCACGCAACACTCGTTCGAATGCAGAGAATCGTTTCATGTTTACAACGTTCTCTTTTTTCTAACACGGGCTACTATTTTGTCTTCACGCTGGTTCGTTCCTTGTGGCCACTGTTCTTCCGGTTCGCGCAAGAAGGCCGGTCCATTGAACCATCGATCGTGTCGTAAGAGACTCGTTTTTCCGTGTCGAGTCGCGTCATCAGCTACGTTCTGAGCGGTCGATACCCAGCGCCATCGTTCAGCGGGGGTTAGTTCACTTTTCTTGCTCAGCTGTTGCGCAACATACGGTGTATATCTCGCGGAGTCGTTCCTTATCAATTGTGATGCCGTCTTAGCGTCACTCTGATAGGTCGCTTCGGTTTCTGGCAAACACATCACACCCAGCGTTTTGCCATACGGGTGTGCATTTGCATCTAGTTCTTTCGAGGCGTTAGCCTTATCCTGTTCTAGGATATTCGCGAGCAAGTGTGGTGGATTCAAATTCCACTCGGCGAGTTCAAAGCCGGCCTGCTCGTGGATGGGCTGCACTTCTTCGATCGTGGGTGCGGCGATCGCTTCTGATGCGACATAGCCGACCCATTCATCAAAATATTTTAAACGTACTCTATGCTTAGGCGCACGTACGTGTAGCACTGTGGCGCCATCCATTTGATCTTCCTTCGCCACTATAGTTCGTGGCACCGTACCGTGCACTACCCATCCTAGCTCTGTTAGTGATGCGGCCGGTTCGTTCCTTGCTCCGGTCAGGAGCTTTCGCGATACTATTAGGTGCCAATGATCTGCGCCTAATAGTATGCGCGGTCGTGCTTCTCCATAGCAGACCTCGTTCCGTGGTAGCTGTTGTAGGTGTTTATAGTTCAAACACTCAGCTGCGATCGCTTGACTGGTAATGTTGAGACTTTTGACGGTTCGCGCCTGTATCGGATGGAAGCTTGATCGTGCTCCCCTTATCTCCAATGCCACGCTCTGACTCTCTGGTTCCTGCCGCGTTGCCGTTAATCCGTGCAATCGCAGCGCGCATTTCGTTCCATGCGCGTTCACTTTTCTAGCGATTTCCTCGTCGATCAGAGTAATCGTAGATCCTTCATCGAGTAAGGCGTGAGTCTCCACTTCCAGTCCATCGGGCCCTCGAATTATCACGGGGCATATTTTCAATAGCACCGCGCCAGTTGACATTACGGCGTGAGCCGACGCGGTGACTACGTTATTTTGTTGTTCGCCTCCTAGCGCGGTTTGCTGCGTTCCGTGCAACAACACGTGATGTGGATGGCGACACTCGTTTACACCACACTTCTTAGCAGTGCAATTCATCCGACGATGACGGCTACCCAGGCAACGAAAGCATACGCGCGCTTCCTTTGCCCATTCCCATCTCTGTGGTACCGTCATCGCTTCCAACTTTCTACATTTTACTGTATCGTGTTCGGCCCCGCAACACAGACACATCTTCTCGCTATTGTTTTCAGTTGCAGCGTAAGCAGCTGCGCCTCGCTTCCTGCCTTCTAGGCCTTTAGGCGAACCGTAGCTAGGTCTAGCTGCTGGCGCACTACGTGTTGGCTCCTTTGTTCCAGTTGCTGCAGACGAGTAGGAAAAACGTATGGCGCGATCAGCCTCTCTCATAAGGAAGCGAGACAGAGTGACAATCTCTGGTTCGCTCCTGCTTCCGTACTCTTCTGCGTAGTCGCACCATCTCGCTCTAATATGCGGACTTAATTTCTCGGTCACTTGACGAGCCAACATAGGATTCTGTAGGTACCCTTTCTCATCTATACAAGTGAGTACGCTGACTATGTTTTGAAGTCGTATTGCAAACGTATTTAGTTCACTGGCCGTTGGTCCGGGTCGCTGTAACTTCTTTATATCGTTCAACGTTTTATCAATAATAATCTCTGGGCGGCCGTAATATTGTTCAAGTGTCTGCATTATGATTGCGGGGTCGGCAGCTGTATACAACAAGGCGGCTACTAATTCTCTTGCTTCGCCTCTTACACATGTTCGTAGACGCGCTAGGTTCTCGGCTTGTGTATAGCCATACATTTTGGTTGAATCACGCATCGCTGCTCGGAATAGTAGCCACTCGTTCGGAGCACCGCTGAAGATGGGCAGTTCTTGCGCTTGTCTGGGCGGCGGGCGTTTTATAACCATTCGTTCTAACACCTCGGCTAATCTATCTATTCCTCGCTCTCGTGATCGTCCCGGCGTAGGTGATCTATCTCTGCGTCTCGGAGTCTCGATCGTAACTCCTCTTTGTTCTTGCCTCGGCGGCGGTGCATACTTGTAAAACGAGTGGTGTGATCGCTGCCCTTCGTTCTCGCGCTGATATCTTGCTCTGTTGTCGTCATTTTCGCGATGCCGTTCGGTCTGCGGTGCGCGCTCGGTACGCTCCCCCCGTGGTTCGCACAGGGCCGAGGCGCGGACTGCAGATGACATCTCTTCATATGGCGTCATGTGGGGTAGTTCATCCCCTCTGGACTGAGCGTTCTTCAGCCAATCAGCGATTCGATTGTCCACTTCTATTAATAATAATAATAATAATAATAATCATTTAATTCAAGTCACAGGACTCATATGTGTTGACTAATAAAATAACTATCTATCTAACGTTTCACTTTTTTACAATTAAATGTGACTAAGTTACACGTCATTACTTTTACTGTACTGTTATCCTATATATTTACAAAACGCCTAAAAGAAACATTATTCGGCCACAAGCTGTCGTCGAGAAATATATCCAAGTGCGCCTCACTTACAAACAATTTAAAGGCACTATAGCTACGTTCTCTCGCCATCTTTATCCTGATAGGCGTTACTTTCTGTTTAGTTTTGGTATAAATATACTCTGCAATGTCGGCCTCCAAAACATCTTTGTGCACATTGGTTATAAAAAGAGGTATTTTAAAATCAGCAGCCTTAAACTTGCTGTTCTGTTCTAAACAAGCTTTCCCTCTGGTAGCTGTAAACTTATGACGAAAACGTTTGTTTTGCACTACTTTCCAGCTTTCATCCTTGTCTGGGACATACCACGATCCTTTCTGTGCACATATCTCCGCATATGACTGACTGTTTTGCATCATTTTAGCCTCGTTATTCACATGGTTTTGTTTATCACAGTAAATCATGTCATTATTGTTAAGCAGTTTCTGTAAATCCGGATCACTGACTCTGTTAATGTTAGGGTCCTTCGTTACATTCTTATCGGCATTATGTTTGCAATGTGTCCTCCTATTGTCCTATTGTCTCACGGGCGATGACGCTTTCACGGTCTGTCTCCTCCCGTATAGTGGCTACGTCCAAAGCTAGCCGCTTCTTGATAAGGGCCGCTTCTAATTGCAGCTCCTTCCTTTGAATTTCGGCTAGACGTTCCTGGGCTTCGAATTCTGCTTGTCGTATTCGAGCAACAGCGCTGGCGGTCGATCTCTGAGAGCGCACGGACGGCGCTCTCGATCTCCTCTCTTCTCTTGTGTCAGGCGCGGCGGCAGCGGCTGCGGCGGCGGCGGCGCGTGACGTCATTGCGGCTATGCTGGCGTCTATTCTTGTCTGTGCGGGTAACGCGGGCACGCGGGGGTTCGGTTCGGTTTGCGCGCGCGACGTGGTACCGGTCGGTGCGGACACGGATGCGGACGCGGATGCTTGTGCGGACGGGGACGCGGGGGGATCTTCGTACACTCTTGCTGTCTTGTCCTCGGCTGCTTGGCTCCTTGTGGTCGGCATCTTCGGCATTTGACGCCCCCTAACAGCCCTAACAGCCCTATCAGTCCTCTTGGAGGGTCCGGGGTTAACCGGGATACGCTCCGCCAGGGATGGATACGTGCAGGATTGGACAGGTAGGATCTACCCAGCAGAGGATCGTGCGTACTGTGGGGCGCTCGGGGACCGGTGGGAAATACCCAGCCCCTTCGGCAGTGCCTACAGTCCGGCCCCCACACCACACACGACCTTACCGGCGTAGTGTACTGGTTCGGTTCGCGCCTTGAAAAAGGCGTTCTTGACGAACCGGTGGTATCGCACAATACCACACCGCCTTGATCGGCGTTAACTCTGGCCTCTAACCGTTTGACACCGTTAGGTGGTTAGAGACACAGAGCCGCGGTCCACCCGCTTAAAGAAATAGGAATGTATCAACGACGACAGTCTTGAAACACCCGGCACCTCCACAGGAACAGTTCTGTACGCCCGGCACCTCCACAGGAACAGTTCTTTACGCCCGGCACCTCCACAGGAACAGTTCTTGTACGCCCGGCACCTCCAACAGGAACAATCTTGAACCCCTGACAGCAACAATCTTGAGCACCTGGCACCCTGTTCTTGGATCTTCAAATTTTCTTAACTGATTCTTCGATCCGGCTTCGTAGGACCACAACGACTGGCTGTAGAGGACAACCAGTAAAACAATTGACTTGGTGAAAGGCACTTGCCGTATTTATTCAAACAAACATATTTACACTAAAAAACTTTTGCACTCATTCTAATACGAATCGACTATACGTTCTTCTTTCTTCAGGGCTTCAGGGCAGCAGGGGTTCAGGGTTCAGTTCTTCGTATAGGTTCCTGGAGCGTAGAATGAGTGCTGACCAAAATGCCGGCGGATGCACCTGCTTACGTACCATTTAGGGTGGCACAAGTAGCGTATGGTGTAACCCCCCGGTAATGTTCATTTACCATTATATTTTCTCAAATTGTTCTATTTACTGTAGCTAGCTGTGGCTATATGGTCCACTGTCTATAGCTAGTAGTCATCTTGTTCTATACATTGTGACGTATTTTATGACCTTGTTTACGTCTTAGTTGAAGTTAGGCTTGCCGTCCGCAACAACTGTGTTCACAGCGACTAATCAAGATAGTGAACTAAGGCACCGGACGGTTGCTCAAGCTAAAAATAATAGACGTCTGAAACGATTTGAGTGTTCTATCTCTGGGCAGCCTAAGTAGGTACTAAGTATAACGAAGTATAGAACAATTTACTAGAATTTTCTTACTTGTACTTTTTTTCAGGGAAATCAGTAAACAATGAATGATGCTATTTTGAATACCTGCGCTTTTCTGCGCGAAACAAATTGTCACTCATACGCCTGATTTAAATTGAAATGCAAAAAATATTTGCAGCCTTTTTATACTACTCGTATAGTATAATTTATAAACGGAATATTGAAATCAGCTTTTGTTTTTGTATATCACGTCGACGTCAATAATATTTCAAAACGTAGACTTGTTGTTATAAACTTTTGTGGGAAAACGGAGTTGTACCGACATTACTCAGATTTCCCTGATGCAGGTTTTAAGTCCCACCGAGCAGGAATTGATCTTATCGGCAGTTACCGGGCATAACTATATTACCCTGGGCCACTGAGGTTTCTAAAAATCTAACACCACTTTACATTACCTGCCATGTGATTCTCTAGTAGAAAAACGTCGTTGCGTCAGCGCTGCGGCGCGAAGTCGTCTATGAACGAAGCACTGCGGCGCGAAATCGTCGCACGTGTCGTGTGCGTCGTGAACGCAGCGCTGTAGTAGCGACGTGTTTCTTCTAGAGAATCTCATAGCTGGTATAGTGGGAACCGAAGAGCAACACCTCACGCTCATAGGTCATTGGTCACTCTTGTGTCCACAAAACCGTAAAAATCGTTATTGGTATCATTTAGTTATTTGTAGTATTATAATTATAAAAAGTAAAACGTAGCAAGTTCATAATTCCCCTTCACCTAAAAAAGTAAGGCCTGAGCAACTTACACACGCCGTAGATCCAATAAATACCTCGACAAAACAGCAAAAGACGGAAACATTCGTCGAAAACCAACAAGTCGCAATTACAACCCTAAAGATTAATCAGGAAACGCCCAAGTAAGCGTTTAACCAGCCAAATTGCTGCAAAAGGTACACCAACATTGTGATCAATTATGTTGATAGCCGATTGAGTACCCCACTTTGCTATACCTACGGTACCTATGTGCAGTGGGTGCGACCGCAAGAACCCCAAATTCCTGGCTTGGTACTTGGAACGGAACTTTAATTGTCTCGTAGCTGAATGTAGTTTAACTACAGTTTTCGTTTAAGTAAATAGGTGGCCTTATGTTTGGTTCACTGTAAAAGGATGTTGTTCAATTCTTACGTAATAGATACAAGGTTTGCCCTGAGACTCTCGACGCTGAGATCAAAATGAAACTTATTTATGTGGTATTTTTCATTTATCATTCAAGATGAACTCAACTTACTGCAGTTCACTGGTCCTCTTTTGAGATGCATTACGTCAATCGGTCCCACTAAGTCTTCTATTTCAATAACCACTAAGATTAAATATACGCGTCAGCAAAAAAAGACAAAAGTGCCGCTAGGGTCGACCTCTACAAAATTAGTTCTCAAAAACAAACCTAAACTCATAAAAAGTTTACTCTATACAATATATTTGTCGTAGTCGGATTGTATAATCCGCCATATTACATTACGGCTAGCCGTTATCAAAAACAGGGCCGTTTTGAAATGCGGCGGTTCAACGATTAGCCGGATTGTCATTGCGATACGTTCTTCAATAAGGCGGGTCACGTTTAGCCGCATCGTACTGCTACTTAGATTGTAGGGTTGTTTGGGTTTCCAAAGGAGTGTCAACGGAGCCCCGCTCCTATTTCTGTCTGCAGGGTTTAAAGTTACCTAACACGAAGTGGATGACGGGGGTTTCGTTCGCTCGCTTCACTCGCTCACTCTAGCCCCCGTCATCCCCTTCGAACCTAACCTATCCGTGTCGAGGTAAGGAAATGTATATTTTCGCCCACTCAGTACTCGACGGAATTGTTGTTGTTATGTCAAGCAGCGCCACGAGTGTTAAGAATCGGAACTAAAACCTGTCAAAGAGGCGGTTAATGTCTCGCTGTATTACATTATAGCTAGCCGTGTTGAAGAACGTATGGCGGCGAATACATTTCGGGGTTTTTTATTCAGCTGCATTCAATCCGGCTAATCGTTGAACCGCCGCATTTCAAAACGGCCCTGTTTTTGATAACGGCTAGCCGTAATGTAATACGGCGAATTATGCAATCCGACTGCTATAATATATATTCATAGTGTCAAAGGCGGCGTTGTAACATTGTTGTGTACTCGAATCGTAAGAATTTTCGATTACATTAGAGTTCTTACGGTACATTTCATCTAACAATTTCTTATTCATTGAAAAATTCCTGATCCGTTCCTCTGTTGTATTAAAGTGCCAAGTCATATATGCCTCCCGCCATTAAGGGGCGCAAGTAGCCGCGGTGCCAATTACTCTCAGGAACACCAACATCCTAGGGGTGGAGAAATAAACCATAACATTCATAAAAGGGATAGTGTCGTAGTACATACAATCGGTGCCAATAAAACAGCGAGACCCCACGCAATAAGCAAAGGCGAAATAGCGCGGAAACGTTAGGGGAAACAGTATTAATACTTATGGTTAATTGTGCCGGGGTTACGGGGGTATAAGATGATGCTGCGCGAAATTATGGGAGTAGCAGAAGTGACTAGGACTTGTGGCGGTAGGAAAGATAAACTTAACATGTTCACTGTCCAGATAGCAGACACAATAATTAAACAATGCCGATGTTCATGTGATTCACGGACAAGGAAAGGGTTAAAATAAACTTAAAGAGTGTCTAGAATAAAATCAAAAAGCGCTGAATAAAAGAGGCATATAAAGGGTGTTAACGAATTCGTGTAATTCCTCAAAACCACATGATCTACTACTGATGTAGACAGGCACGCACGGGATTTAGCTTGATTAAAAATAAAATTACTATTTTTTCATGCGGTTTTGTTACCGATCGTATCTAAACCACTTAATAAGGATTCAGTAAAAAAAATAGAATTTATTTTTTTGTAACAAAAATGTTTTATTTGTGTGAACATTTCGATGCTACGCATAAATTAATGAAAGCAAGGCGATACGGCTTCCAGGCACGACTAACGCGATATCGCTCTTTGCAGTCAGATAACTCAAGGCTCTAAAATGACTCAGAAATAGAAAACCAAGATTTTTTTGATTTTTTTGATTTGGTTTTTAATACCTAATTCCCATTTAGGGTTAATCTGTGTCACCAGTAGATCACGTGGTTTGAAGGAATTACACGAATTCGTTAACACCCTGTATACGTATAATTTCTTTCGAAAAATATAAATGGTGTCAAAAATATTTAATGGATTGTCTGGAATGTAATAAAAAATATGCGCGAATTTCGAAAAGTTGTTCTACGAAAGTTGTTAAATTTCTGATACCGAGTCACCCCACAAAATTCGTAGATTTTTTTTTAATACTCTCTTTATTAATTAACACTTACCTACCGTTGTTTCATTTTAATATTGTCTTTAAGATATTCAGTATTCAGCCATTCAATGAAACTCGTATAAGAACTAGCATTAAAATTATAAAATTCATTTCCAAAAAACAATACCCATTAATAAAATGAATATTGACAGTAAACTGAGGCGCAGTTTTAGCGCTCATCCAATGAAGGGGGACTGTGCTTCCCTTAAAGACGTGTCCGGACTAGAGAATGGCTCTCCGAGGTGAGATGCGCGCAGTTCATTACAAACACTGCGAACAAACCAAAGAATTTGATGGTTATCAATCGTGTTATCGTTTTCAAGTGTCACAATAGACACGAAATGTAAAATTTAATCTTGCAGTCATGTAGGGATGTTAACAATAGAACTGGTCGTAGAATTTCATAAGGCAACGAAGTAGCTATAGATATGGATAAAGTAAAATCTTGTTTGTTTTCAGAGGGAGATTCTTCTCTTGCATGTCGTTATACTTTCCGGTTTTGTCTTCTTTCTACCTAATTCTGACCATGACTATAACTTTATATCCTCCATGACTACTTTGTTGATTCTCAACGTTACCAATACTTGGAAATAGCTTTATCGCAATTCTGTCTCCAGTGTGACGTCACGAATGCCTTTTCAGTCTATAATACAGGTGTCGTGAGCTGCTCACAGAATACATCCAATTATATTGAGGGGTATCCTGTAGTTGCTTGCTCAACGTATATACATGAATAGCAGACATTCAGTACAGGTTCCCGGCACCTTGCGTCGCAAGTTGCAACACAATATCATAGAGGGAAAGCTTATCAATTCAAAATGTAGCATTGATACTGTTTCGGTTACAACATGTTCTAACAAATGTAGTATTGTATCAATATTTTGTTCGGAATTTGAAGTTCACTTGGTCTCCTTCATAATATTTTCATCATCATCTCCATCTGCACTTATCACACTCTAGGTGGTGTCGGTACAACATGTATTCCTCTTCCTCCTTCTCCTCTATCAGCCGTCATCCCAGTACTCACTTCTTTCTTAACCATATCATCTTTCACACAATCCATCCATCTGTTCTTTGGCCTACCTGTACTTGTATATCCATCTTCTTAGTATTTTTATCAGAGCCAGATCCAACACTGTCGTAAGTAGTAAGTACCAAAACGAAATAATGGCTACCCATTAATCCATCACGTCACGTACCAAAATCATTAGTTTTAACTACACCACACTACCTATAAACGATTAATTATGCACTCCGAACTTTTCCCACAAGTTTGGCTCCAAGAAATATTTGTTACTTGGCCCTCGAGTTCATACAATACGTTTCCATTTCTTAGAAGAGTATGCACTATGGAGAAGTGAGGGGAACCTTGACAATGTGTTAAATTAGTTGTCTACGTGAGTCTCATCTATACAGCTTACATTAGACTTGGTACGTGAGTTGCACTCGTAATAAGAAATGAAAATAAATAGTTTATTATGTCATTCTTCATCAAAATGTATTTGGGTAAATTAGGCCATGATTGTGTTTGTATCTTTTGATTTTATACTGTTTGTAAACGAATTCGTGTAATTTCTGACAACGACATGATCTACCACTGGTATAGATTGACTCCGCACGAGATTTAGCTTGATAGGAACTAATAAAGAAAAAAAAAGGAAAAAAAAATATGCAGGAAAAATAAATTATTTACTTGATCCTTTCGATGCCACTTATAAATTATAGAAAGCACGGCGACACAGTTGACGGGCACGACTAGCGCGATATCACTCTTTGCAGTCAGTTAACTCGGAACTCTAAAATTACTCAGAAATAGAAAACGAAGTTTTTTATTGAAATTATTTTAGAGGGTTTAAAAAAACGTGGTTTAGGTACTATCACATACCGTTGGTAGACCACGCGGTTTGAAAGAATTACACTTATTCGTTTATACCCTGTATTTTATTTTTTATTTAATGTCTATCAATATGTCTATAAGTCTGTTACGAACGCTTTCACAAGTAAACAAAGAACTTTTATTTCCATTGAAGTCACATCATAATAATATATTATTTTCTATTACACTTTATTTTCTTATATTATATTCCACGTAATAACAGGTAAGTAATTGGTTCTACGTCGTAGAACGGACGGTCAGCAACAAAGTTTTATATGAACAAAGGCTTCATCGATGATTAAAATACAACTTATTTAGTATACTTTTCGTTTTATTGAGTCCATTTATTTTATGACCAGTGATTTTGAATTATAGTTGGGAAAATATTATTTTATTTGTAAATTTAAATGAAACTGAATGAACAGATTCTTTATGTTTGACTTATTTCAATGTTAAAAACAACTTAGTCTCTACTAGAAACGATTTTTTACATAAAAATAACAGTGTGGCGTTAAAATGGATACATTGAATAATTGCTTAATTTTTCTCTAGGTCTCACAATGACTCACAATGATCGACTGTTAGTCGTGTAGAGTTTTAGTCAATAGTTTTAAACTACCATAGTGACATTGGTCTTTGTCGATAGCAGACTGCAATTATTTGTCTGACAAATTCGTGTGTGAACTCCATCGGAGAAACTGTCGATGCCAACAAATCGACAAGTCGACATTGACACGTTAAAGCAGTTAAGTCGATGAAGTGTCTAGCGTCTGCCTGTTAGACCCTTAAAGCGATGACGCACTGCATCCGATCCGGATCCGTGAAAATAAGAATATAAAAAAACACGGACCGAATTCGGATATTGCTTTGCGCACTGCATCCGATCCAAATACGTAAAAATACGAATCTAGAGTCTAAAAAACTCGGACCGAATAATTATATTATGTGCGTAAGCGATATCCGATCTCTGATCCAAATTCAAACAATGCAGGGGCCATCTTTGGCATATTCATTTGGCGTCCGATTAGAATCCGAGGTAATACAAAAGCGTTCATACAAACAGTACTACGGCTACTTCGGTCCGTCAATATTTCTTCCGAATTGGAAATTCACGGATCACGGAGAGAAATCGGATGACGGAAGTCGGATCTAGTGCGTAAACTACCATACAAATAGTTCTAAGACTACTTCGGAACGTATTTTCTCGGATTCGGATCAGATGCAGTGCGTAACCGCTCTTATACGTTGGATATCTACCTGCATAGATTTCCAGTTTTCAAACTGAAAGTCGTGTAAAGAGTGTAAATGAATTCGTCAAATTCCTTCAAACCGCGTGATCCACTGGTGACACTAATTGATTCTGGAAGGGAAATATGGAGAAAAAACAAAAAAAAACTTGATGTTCTGTTTGAGTCATATAAGCGCCCCGAGTTAACTGACTGTGCGGATCGATATCGCTAGCTGTGTCGCCGTGCTTTCTTGCTTTCTATCACCAAAAAAACTTTTTAAAGCAAAAACACCTTTTGCAATTTTTTTTATTTATACCTTGCTAGCTTTTGCCCGCGGCTTCGCTCGCGTTAATTTAGAATTTGACAATCAACTCTTAACACACTACTAAAGTTTCCATAGTAATATAATTCAATCATGATTCGAAAGACACGTGGCGCCATCTATTATCGTTATTGTTGTTTTCCTTGGGAATCGTACTTTTTTTCGGGATGAAAGGTACCCTATGTCCGTTTCTGTACACCTGACAACGAATATGCAAAATTTCAAGATGATCGGTTCAGTGGTTTAGGCGTGAAAAGTTAACAAACAAACAAACTTTCGCATTTACAATAATATAGTTATGATGAGGCGACTTTGATACGATCTTACCACCAGCGTAAGAAAAAAAAAGAGTTTTGGATTTTTATTTTTAATCAAGCTAAATCCCGTGCAATGTTAATTAAGACCAATACCTAATAGATCGTGTGGTTATAAGGACTTACACGAATTCGTTTACATCCTGTATTCTATGTTAACAATCAACCATAGAATTCATGGCACTGTGGGCTCTCAGTCAGTAACAGAATAGGATCCTGTAGACAAAAAAGTCCAATTAAAACATTTTCTACAAAACTAAGATAGCTCCAATTCCAGTTTCATCTATTTTCTCATCAACTTTTTTTATCTCTCCTTTGATCACAAAACGCAATTCCATCCCATTTATACAGTGAAATTGAAAAAAAGAATCTTTCTTCCCCTAAAAATGTCGGGGCTAGTTACGTGTACACATAATGCACATAAAATAGACCACTCTGTCTCGTGAACAATATCCATTAGGGAAATTTTATCTTTGAGCGCAATAAATTATGTGTACCCCTCTTATAAAAAGCACCAAACGAAACGCCACCGGAAAGTTGTATTTAAACAAACTACATTACTTTATAATGACCAATTCAGTCGACAATAACTCGAGTTATGTATGATAATTTGATCAGGTGGTAGTCAAGGGGAGACCGTCCTAACGCCCTCACAGTTATTAGGCGAACTAATGGCGGCTTAAGCAAAACAACTCCCGATATTGCACCATAAAAAGGTCTATTGAAATGGGTACGCACCCCTTCGATTATTTCAAATTTTCCATTGTTGGCCACATTTGAATGCACGAAAGAACAATGTGGAATCACATTCGCGTATAAATATTTTAAATGAGTGCCGTGATTATTTCCCAGTACCTATATTTTAATGAAAATCAATCAGTGCACAATTTTCAATCTTTGGTAACTTGGACTGTATTTCGAGGTGTTTTTTTTTATTATTCTTTAATACATACCGAATCAAGGTTACGTACGCTCAAGTTATCTACTCTAAAATTGTAATGCATTGACTAAAAACATTTTAGATTCGATTAAAGATCAATGGTAATATTCTCATCCGCGAAAATCAATTTAATCTTAGGTTCGTTTAGTAAGTGATTTATGTACTACGAATAAAATAACTTTGCCCCTCTGAAGTGAGGAATAGAACGCTGAAAGCCTGGTTTTAAAGCAGCAAAAATATATCACGCGCACTGTAGGTACGATGCATGAGATACAGAATGAAAATATTTTAAAAATGTAAAGTATTTAGACCTCGTTAAAATGAGGTAAAAATAAAAGTATGTAGTTTGACAAGTAGCAAGTAGATTCTCGAAAGTAGTTCTGTGAAATTTCCTTGGAATTTAGTACAGAACGCGGTACTTCGATGATTATCAATATTTACTAAGAATTTACGTATTTTTACTCGACTCATGCCCAGCGGTGGGCCTGTAATAGTGGTATTATTTTCAATGTAACCCAATCAGGACTTCTTACTGCGCAACAAATAAAAAAGCAGTTGAATAATAGGATCCCAAGCAATTTTTAACACGATACCCAAAAGCGTCACGCCTTAAATTCCTTTTTTCACTGAAAAGAAAAATGCAACAGTTCCATTCACGTCTAAGGAACGATAACGAAGGATAAATATGCAACATTTGTCAGTACTGTAAATATGCTAAGTGTCGCGTATAGAAGTATCGCACCGTCCCTACTTCCTGGCTTGAAGGCGTCTGTAATAATGGATTACGAGTCTAGACGCGAGACAAAGCCGTTTCGAGCCCTTAAAGATGACTGTGTCTATAGTACAAAGCGGAGCGACTGGAGGAGCGAGAAGCGAAGTAAAGTAGAAGTAAAGCGAGTAAAATTTGTTTTGATACATTTAAAAAATGTGTAATATTTATTCAGTAGAGTTTACTGTAATATTTTATTGCTACACCGCGGACTACGCTGTTTTTTTTGCCACTGTCCACTATCCTCGATTTAGCAGTCTATAATAAATATATTATCTCTTCTCCAATATGATCGGAATTTTATATAGTATAAATTAACTAAATCGAGAATTGTGGCTCAACAATTAAATTTTGTGAACGTCCGAAATCGTATTTTAATCATTTATTCATTCTGGTGTACATTAAAGCGAATTTGTAATTTGTATTGTTTTGTAAATTTAATTGGTATTTTATGACATATAAAAGAAAAAATTAAGTCTGCGCGATTTATAGATTTAAATTTTTACTCACACAAATTGCTGTTCTAAAAATAACACGTAAAATAAAACCTAATTTAAAAGTTATATACTGGAATTACCGCCCAACGTTGAGAGCTTAGCACTTATATCGTAAAACTAAAAATTAACCCTAAACAAAAGCCGACCAAGACTTTAAAATACCTGTTTTCCGTGTCGAATATCAACGTGAAATGCTCGTTAACTTTTATACGCGTCGTGTGTGAACAATTGTTATTTTGGGCACATTTTAGTGGCGGTATTTTATTCGCTGTTTTATAACCACTACAATCCGACCCTTTGTTACGCTATGCGTGCAGCGAGCGATCGGCCTAAGATTGATGGTAGGTTCACATGACATGGTTCGCCCTGAGCGGAGCTACCCTTTTGATGACTTCACTAACGGTTATTTATGGAGAGGATTTACTCTGATCCCCATTTAAAATCCGCGCTCTCAAATTTTTTAAATCTATTTCAGACATAGCTTCTGGACCGATTTAGGTTGGTTTGTTGATCGCTGGTGAATCTTGCAAAAATATGCTTCATTTTAGACAGTTTGTTTCATGTCTGCTCGAGTTTCAATTATGTATTTATCCATTTATTCATCTTACTAAATTAAAAAAATAAATTTTAAATATTGCTATAAAAAGTTATAAAAACATTAAAAAATATGAATTTTCTTTAAATCCGTATTCCTGAAATAGTTACATTTCATTTTTATTATTAGAAATCTAATCTATTTTCTCGATAGTGTTCACCCGAGTTAAAAATAGTAGTGATAAATATTATTGGAGGTTATCAAATTAAAAAAAAAAAAAAAAAAAAAAAAAACTACACATTTTTGTGAAAAAAATCCGGTAAAACATACTTATACGAGTAAAGGTTGTATTTTCTTTGGAACTCGATCACTGGCAAGAGCAGCAGCGGCGTGAGACCAAAATGTGAAGAGAAAAACAAAATATTATTTCACAAAACCGGGAAATTATTTCTTTTGCTAGATGCACAAGAACTTCAAGTCTTACATTTAAAATTCGTATCACAACACTCCACTTACTTTTGCAGTAGCATAAACAACTCACTTTACTACTATTCCACAATCAACAACAAAGTTTTGCGTTACAAATATTTCTTTATTTTTGTACAAACTATAACTTATTAAATGCGCAAGCGAAACAAGAACAAGTTAGAACACCTAGCACATGCAGTTGGAAAATTTTAAATTACAAAGAAAATAAGCTTCCGACTTGCATACAAGTTAGAAGTTTGTTGCAAACTTACATAGGATTCGTAGAGTTAAAATATAACCGCTTTGTTTATTATAGGTAAGTTTGTTCCTTGGAGATTCAAGTGTGAAAAAAAACTTAGTATCGTGTCATTCCGCGGAAGATATCCTAGACATTACATTACTTATGTTTACAAAATATGCAACCAAATGTGTAATAAAAGAAAACTTTGTAGCGAAAACAGAAAGATGGTCGTTATTAAGTAACTAATAAAGTGGCAGTATATACAGAGTGAATTTTTCAACTGGGTATGGATAGGTAAATCCGAAATATATTTGGAATAGCGGAAAATGCTGAAAGGAGTAAAGGCAGATTTAAAAAAAAAAACAATTTTCCTAGCCGGAAGAACACGTTAATATTGAAAAAAAAAACACATCCTTTATTATTGCACCATCTATAGTTTCACTTATAAGGATCAAATTCTGGGAAGTAATGTTAAATAGCAAACTAAAGGAAAGGTTTCATTTTAAAAAAAATATAGATTGTTGAGATCTGATACTTTCGGATTTGGCCAACCATGCCCTGTTGAAAAACTCACCAATGTTTAATTTTATTATCGTTGGCCGAATTTTCAATTTTAAATTGCTCTTAAACTCGTGCTGTCACTCTAACTTCGCCTTAATGACAGTGATAGTCCAACACTTAACGGCAACTTAAAATTGAGTAGCGTTTTAGTATTTGGCCATAAGAGCCCTACAGAAATTGGGTCAAAATAAAGGTAAGTATGTAATTAAAAGTGAGACTTAACACATCTACCAGTAAGCAAGTGAACACGCAGGCCGATGTCTACATAATTATACTTACCTTCGTCCCATGCTCGACAAAGGGTCAATCAAAGTAGTTAGCAAAGGAGCGATGGACGTAATTTGTTGACAAAACAGGTAACACCGACCTGACACGGAAGCTGGTCAATACGGACTAACACAGGGTATCATTCATGTACATTATTACACATTATTATTTCATTTGTGAGAATTTCTTCTAAATACACTTGGGGGCAAATAAATCGAGCAACTCCTTTTTTCACGTCTCTTGGTTATTCGTTTTGGTTTCATGGATTATAGGTATATTAAGTTGACAAAAAACTATTGTAAAGTTTATCAAATAACCTTTTAGGCGATATAGGTATCGCTCCTTTAGAATTAAAGAGACCTATCTAAAAAACTAAGGTTTTGGAAAACATTGAATTAAGTTTCGTATATTTATAAATTTTGTAGAAACGGGAAATTATTTGGTTGCATTGTGTATTATTTCTACGCCACAATAGGCTTCTGTTTTATTAAGAGTCGATGAAGATGGGTCAGTCTATGAGTAAAAGTTGAAATCTTAAAATTTTGAATAGGTGTCTTTAATTCTAAAGGTGCGATATGTTTCGAATTGATCTGTTCCATAATAGGTACCAAAAATAATACAATTATACGTGAAAAATAGAAGTGGCTCGATTTATTTGCTCCCAAGTATACTCGTATTTGTGTATGAAGTGATGGAAGTTATTGGTTACTAATGACTGCCTGTCAGAAAACGTAGACAGCAACTCAAGGAAATTACACGTTGGATATGCAAAACAGCACTAAGTATCTTGTTAGTGATAGTTTGTTCCCAACAGTTATAGTTCTAATGTCTGCAGTGAATAGTTTACTGTTAGATACAGATGTTTGTTACGAACTGTTTTTAACAGAAACTCCTTTCGCCTGGAATATACAAAAATTCATACCTAAAATCTCTATAACACTGGCATTCGAAAATTAAAAAACAGTTCGTGGTTCCATGTTTAAATTCATTGCGTTCGGTCGGCGGGGCTGTGACGGCCAGTGACAGGCGCACGACCAACGCGATAAGTCCACGATGGCATAGCACGCGCCCTTTCGCTGTGGGGCCCAAAATAGAATAATTATTCAGTATTGATTATAGGAGACATTAATTTGGTAACTCGAGTACAGAATATTAATGCAGATTTTACATATCACAAAAAGAAATATGCATTGGTTTTGATTGGTATTTAAATTCAGCCAATATTTTTTTATATTGGTATATTTATCGTTCGAAAATGAAAAAATGGGACCTCTTATTATTCAGAAAGGGATGAGTCATCAGATTGATGTATTTGTAATACGTAACGATGAAGCATGATCTCTATCCTGTAAGTCTAAAATCGATTCGCTCTACAATCAATTTAAAAATACAAAAAAACTCATGTCGATAGCTCCCAATCTTTTGTATTTCATCGCCCGTTGATTCCAACCATGCCATGTTTCAAAATTATTGATATCACATCAGGACCACCCTTCCAAATTACAGTGCCAGTACTGTCTAGACCGCAGGGCGGATTGGACGTGTGTACGTGAACAGCATGCTTTCACAGCTCGTTTGGCCAACAGAATTGGCGTGTTATAAGAACGGAGGCGATTTCAGATTGCACACGTAGCAAGACAAAGTGTAGCTATTGTTATTGACAGCCGCTGCCGAGATTTCTTGGCGAATTTTCCACTGTATCCATTGTAGAAGAAACGGTTGAAAATGTTGGGATTGGATTAAAAATAGGACATTTTATAGGTATGCATTTTGATTTCCGAATGGTAAAAAACATAGAGTAAGAAAATATACCTATAGTAAGTAAGTAGGTATCATTTTATTACCTGATCACAAAAAAAACGACAAGTCGGTGCTTGTGAAAACAAATCCCTTTTAAAATTCCCGTAGGAATGCTACGTACAAAAATACATCCCCTTCGCATTTCCGACAGGTTTACTTGTCCAAGCCAGATTTGTGTCAGCAAACCACAATTTTTAAGCACCCCTTCTGTATTTTGGAATTAAAAGTTCCGCACTTACAGGTATGAAAACCACTCAGTTTAGAAAAGCAAAAGATTAACGCAACAACTTAGAGATAAAAAGTAAAAACACAAGCCGATTGTGGTGCGAATCAGCTTAGTCTCCCTCCGTTTTTTCCGTTTATACGTATACGAATATAGCAAGACTTTTAAAGGGCTGGTCCCGTTGCTTATAAATGACTGTGAAATCAGGGAATGTAAAAATTACTGGAGAGACTTTTTTTATAGTTCTGTTTCAACTGAGATTTTGAAGGTCTTTTTAAAAAAGGAATCTAGTGAATGAATTTGAAGTAATTAATATTCGGATAGTATGGTAAGTAAGTACACAAAATCGCAAATATTTGGCAGATGCCCCGATGACTGATGATGATACCTGACTGGTAGGCGTCTTAACCCGAACTGCATGATGGATCAAGGCTTATTCTATAGACAGGTGATAAGTTAGTGAGATTGTGCTAACTAGGCATATTGGGATATACCGTAGGGATGTAACAGTTCGTTCTCAAAAATATATTTTGTGACTAAATTATCGAGGGTTTGTGCATTAACCGCTCAGAAATTGTTTTAAAATGATATAGGTCTGATGTACGTATAAATAATTTATGCAAGGTAGTTATTTATTTAGTATCTAGAGTGAGAACTACACTAGTAGATGAATAAAACATGGATTAATCAGGAAATTCGTGCCTGAACCAAAGACGAATCCAAGATTCATTAACGGGTTCATCGTTGCATTAGTTTCTACTAGTTATACTACTACTAGTTATACTAGTATAGTGTATATTATTTGGAGGAGCTCGTAGCTAAATAATTACAGCCGCATAGACCGATCTTCCGGGTTAAGCCACGCTTGCCGAGATTGGGCTGTGGATGGGTGACCATTTAACATAGCGAGTTTCCTCCGTGCCTCGGAAAGCACGTAAAGCCGTTGGTCCCGGCTGTCATTTGTAGATCTTTGACAGTCGTTACTGTTGGTCAGAAGCCAGAAAGTCTGACAACCAGTCTTACCAAGAGTATCGTATTACCCAGTTACTGGGTTGTGGAGGTCTGATAGGCAGTCGCTCCATGTAAAATACTGATATTCAGCTGCATCCGGTTCGACTGGAAGCCGACTCCAACATAGTTGGGAAAAGGCTAGGCAGATGATGAGTGTTTATTATTTGGAGCAAGTCAGAAAATTATATTGTTTTGTCTTGGATTATTCTGGATCAACCTCTAATAGTTACCTGTAGTGAACATTATTATTGTGCGATGAATCGCTGATGGGATGATGACGCCGATTCCGACCCTTACCTCTGGTTTCTGAGTTAAGAATTCTAGGATAAGCAATACTTAAGTAATATTTGAGTACGAAGTCAGCTCAGAGGAGAGAACTCCGTACTCAAATGTTACTTAAGTACTGCTTATCCTAGAATTCTTAATTCAGAAACCGGTTGTATGTATTTTTAGCGATCACCAAAATTTTGATATGCCTAGTTTTTTTTTAAACTATTCATAAATATAAAGTTTGTTACTGTGTACTTTTAAAAGCTTTGAATCTGTCACCGTCAATATACAGGTTGAAATTGTAAACACTCGACAAACCGAAATGGGAGATAGTACTCATCACTATGAACAATTTTACTATGGGACCAAAGCGGAAATCACGAAAAAAAACAGACGTTCCCTACATTTATGTTCGCATAACTCGCCAAAATGTAGGGAACAGCAAATTTTTTTTTCGCGATTTCCTGTTTGGTCCCATATTAAAATTGTTCATAGTGATGAGTACCATCTCCCATTTCGGTTTGTCGAGTGTTTACAATTTCAACCTGTGTAATGACTTCGTAATCAACGATTTACTAGTTTCACCTTGAGTTACTCACCCTAGTGGGATCAACCTTACAACATTGTCTGCCATAAAGCAGGATTCTGCGGTGCATCGCAGTCGCGGGCAACGGTCCGTGCGATGTTGAGACGCCCTCGAATTGCGAGCACGAACATTAATACGTCCATTCATCATGTTACTTCATAATTGAATGTCGCTACATTTTTGGCAATGGAATTTGTTTGTAATTTGGTTTTTGGCAGTTCGGTATCTGGTGGTGGTAGTTGATTTTTCTTTGTTGAATGTATACGTACGTGTAGCTGTTGGATATTCTACCTAATCTTTCACGAAATAAGGCACAATAGCATATTAAGGCTGGTGCTCTTCAACATTAGTTCTCTAGATAAATAACCGTTTACCCATATCTAGTAAATTTTTCGAGTAAACAGTTGTCTAACCAGAGAACTAATGTAGGTGAAGAAGACCAGCATAAGACATAAAAAAAGTATGTACGAAGGAATCTTGGAAAATCACTTTCCAATTTGTGTTTGTGAGAGCCAGAGGGGTATAGGGAAATCCCTCTATATCTCTGTTACTTGGATTCGTGTGCTCCATCTTAGGCCCTGTCTACGCTTACCATCAGGTGCGACGAGGGTCAAATGCGACCAAGCCAAGTAATAAAAAAAAAACAAAAAACCTAACCAAATATTATTGGTATCTTCAGTGTAGTTGAAATAATAATATAACACATTCATCATCATCATCTGCCTAGCCTTTTCCCAACTATGTTGGGGTCGGCTTCCAGTCGAACCGGATGCAGCTGAATATCAGTATTTTACATTAGCGACATTTACATTTAGGAGCGACTGCCTATCAGACCTCCACAACCCAGTAACTGGGTAATACGATACTCTTGGTAAGACTGGTTGTCAGACTTTCTGGCTTCTGACCAACAGTAACGACTGTCAAAGATCTACAAATGACAGCCGGGACCAACGGCTTTACGTGCTTTCCGAGGAACGGAGGAAACTCGCTATGGTAAATGGTCACCCATCCACAGACCAACCTCGGCAAGCGTGGCTTAACCCGGAAGATCGGTCTATGCGGCTGTAATTATTTAGCCACGAGCTCCTCTTAATATAACACATTCATAAATTAACGAAAAAAGGTAAATATTCCAAATAGCTTTTTATTTAAGCCTCAAAATCTTCCATCAAATCTATCGACAGATAGGATTATATACTTCGGAATTAAGCACCCGGGCCGAGAGGATTTAGTGCGCTTATCATTGGATCCCTTCGCCAAATGTTGAGAGATTCTGTCAAAAATAAACCAGACTTTCCACATAACGGCGACTCTGTGGGAAATAGTTGGTGCGGAAAATAGATATTTAAGTAAACCGACAAGTATCGGTAGTAGTAGGTATTTGGTTAGTTTGAAGATGTATTGCGTTTACTTTCTTTTGTTAAATGATTCTACAGACACTTTAGTAAGGTTTGGGGTTTGTTTAGTAATTGTAGAACAGATTGAGGTACAGGCAAGACATTTGTGTAAGATTTGAAGATAGTGTATGTGTATTTAAGTTTATCGGTTTTATTTAATATCCAATACTAAACTAGTTTTCGAACAGTTTGACTCGCGACCTCGCCGCGTGTTCAGCTCATGATTAAGGGTTCCGTTTGGGTCCGAAACTAGTCGGGCAATCCCGAAAAATGCACGTAAGTTAACCGTAACTAATCATAAAAATATATTTTTTTCATTGTTTTTACTTATAGGTAAGTGGATTTCTGTATGAAAAATGTCTCTAAAATTCTTAATTTTGTTCAAAACAAGCTACTTTACTGCATAAAAGTATATGATTTATAAGTTTTTAGACAAAGGATTTTTTTCTTTTAAAGGTTGAGTTCTGTGCAGGTGCGAGGGAAAACAGCATTAATTAAAAGAGAGCTAGATGAGAAGGAATTTTCAAAATAGAATATCGCAAATACCAGTTGCTCTTATATGACCTACTAGCAACGCTGTGAACAGTTTCCCTCGGACTTCACTTCCGTGATTATCGCGATGCTGCCAGCCTTAAAAATAACACTAGAAAAAAAGCTAAAATATGAATACGGCACCAACCGTACGACTTTGTTAAAAAAAAATCTGAACACTGTTGCAGAACGGAAGGCCAGATGTTCTATAAATTGTAAGTTTCTTTGTTCTTGGCGGAAAATTTCCGAACTGTACAGCGTAGTCGGCGTTCATTATTGCTTGGAAATATTAACTAAACTTTACTATTCACTCCACATGGGAGACGGTTTGGTTAAGGGACGTTTCCACTTGGTGTATGAAAGGAAATCCATTTTCTTTAATAGTCCTTTATCATAGGATTTGTGATTTGAATTATGATCTATTTGCGGATGAGTGGGGGAATATACTGTCAGTATGTCAGAAGCATTGTGAGGGGTTTATGAAAGAGGTGTCTCTAAGAGTTGTTTTTTTCTTTCCTTTATTTTGTATATATCTTCTTCTGTTCCTCTTCTTTTTCCTATCTTGAATTGTTGTAATTGGTCTTTACGTTACGTTTTAATTAAAATAAAATAAAAATCGATTTACAATTTCTTTAGCTGGGATAAGCAACAGCTGTAAATGATCATGGAAAAGCTTGGTGTCCCAACAGTTCTAGGAATTAGATCGCAGCAGTTACTCGCCAATAAAGTCATAAATTATTTATTTCTAAAAAGTTCAGGTTCATGGAAACTCATAAAAGACGGGGAAAACGTTTCTATGAAAAACTACTTGATTTCAAGCACCAAGTTAGTTACTATTTACGAAGCATTCCAAAAGAGATGTTTATGATATAGTGGCGGTTTACCTTGTATTTTATATTTATTAATAAATCCTAAATCAAATATTCCATTGAGATTGATTGTATTGAGATTTACGGGATAAAGATAAACAACGTAAATACATTCGCGCACTCGAAATTAGGTGTGATAGTTTAGACAGTACCCTCGAACCCCCAAAAGACTACCCACATTAAATGTCACCGCTTTGAGCTAAACAGAATACATACCTATACACTACACAGGTTGTAAACGAATTCGTGTAATTCCTTAAGCGTGAATTACACAGAAAAGGCATAAGGTGCAGATACGGCGCAGGCGCGTCGCTTTCATACGTTTTGTCGTGCCGCTTCAAATATTTTTCGCAAAAAATGTATGAAAGCGACGCGCCTGCGCCGTGTCTGCACCTTATGCCTTTTCTGTGTAATTCACGCTTTAAAACCACATTATCTATTACTGGTATAGATTAAACGCGCACGGGACTTAGCTTGATTAAGAATAAAAATAACATCCTTTTTTATTCTTGCGGTAGTGGATAGAGATCGTATCTAAACCAGTGATCTGAAATAATCCCATGCAGGGTCAATCTGTCACCAGTAAATCACGCGGTTTGAAGGAATTTCACGAATTCATTAACACCCTGTAGGTATATGTATACATCTAAAAAAGAGAACGTACTCGCTGAAAGTGCGACAAAAAGCCTTATTTTACAAAATATTCAGCGCTAACTAGAAAAATATCAGTTATTAAAAGTCCAATTTTGAGTTTTTTTTTTCAAGCCAGTGTACAGACACTATAACAAGTTCCAGACTTTTGTTATAAAACTACAGAATTACTAACTTCGATTTTGTGACCCTGGTAGGTTTAAAGCGATGCTCTTAGACAACAATTACCGCGCAGCCGCTGTATTTTAAATGCAGCAAACTTATTTAAAGGAAATGAACACGAACATTGAGTATCGTATTGCAATGTTGGACAGCGCTTTAGCAGCTGGAAAGCAAGAGGATTGCGTTAGACATGAACACCGGCAGTATATTTATATCCCTTTGTGAAAACAGACGTATTCAAGCCATTAGCGCGTGCGACTCGCGAACTATTCGTATTAATTAAATTTAATTGTGTAGAAACGGAGCTGGAGGTACTCTCGTAAATGTTGAAATAAAATAGGGACACTTTATTTCCATCGTAAATTATGCAGCAAAGCTGAAAATATTCATCTTCGTCTAATCGATGTGATTAAATGTAAAAAAGAGTCTTCGCGACGAAGATGATTTTCGCAGAGAAAATTATGGCCATAATTCACCAGTTTGCATAGATATTGGAGACTTGGCTTCTTGGAGATCTTATTATTTTCGAGTAAACGGAACTTGGGTAGCCCCCGGTAACTTTGGAGGGTCATATACAAGGTTAGTTGGAAAGGAGGTACTAATCCGCAGCCACTTCAAGTATCATTGATGACGGTTTTAAAGCAAGTGTTAAAATTTCAAAATTCGATAATTTTTATTTCCATGTAAAATATTTTTTATTTTAGTTTTTTCAAAAATTCTTCATTCCTACTTTAGTTACGATTTCATAAAATGGAGCTAATTCGTGATCCCAAATATGACCTAAAATGTAAACACAGCTGATCATATCTGAGGATAGATAGCTTTTAACGTATTTTTTATGTAATTTTTGAACAACAATTTCTCTTATGCTATTAACGTTTGGGGAAAGTGGTAGAACAAAACTTACTCATTATTATATATATTATATTATCGCTGAAGCTCGCTGAAGCTCACGTGGACTGTTTCTACACGGTGATGCGCAAGCGGTGCGCATCCTTGGTCCGTGGAGTGCGGGGCAGCGCTAACAGCATCCTGTCTATGGTAGCAAGCAGGCTGGATTGTGCGTTTGTGAACCACTGCTGCAAGGTTTCGGCTGGGCCTGTCACCTTGCAGCAATGATGTCATAAACTGTTTGTCTTTGTGTATTACTAACATAGTTTATAAGTATATTGTTACTAACACTATGAGTCTTGTTACTCGAAATAAATGATTATTATTATTATGGGTACTTTAACACCCTTTCGGATTAGTACCCACTTTCAGACTATCCTTGTATACCATGAGCGGTTAAGTGGTTAGTCACTTTACATCCGAAAACCATGAATTCTACTCATCATTCTGTACAGTTTTTACTAAGGGACCAACTATGAACTCGGTAAAAAAACACTGCTGTTCCATACAAAATAATCAATGCTGCTTAACAAAATGTCATCTGGAGCCCAGATCTACTAACAGAAACTTTTATCAATTGCAACTTAATCGTTTATTCAAACAGTTTTCGTTTACAAAAACTATCAAATTGTTTGACAACAAAAACAAAACCAAACATTTTGACAGTTTTCGTAAACGAAAACTGTCTGAATGAACGATTCAATTGTCTTTGATAAAAGTTTCTGTTAGTAGAAATGGCCCCCAGTTCAGCCGTTTTTTGACGAACGGTGTGAAGAGCAGAGTTTATGGTATTTGGGAGTAAAGTGACTAATCAATCATGTTGTATAATGTATCCTGGCACTTGCTAGTTTTATGAATATCGTAAGAATGTAGATCTCCACAATCTCTACACAAAAAATGTACCTACTAAATAGAAGTAGGTACTTGAGTGATTAAAAGAGTTTCCAAACGTTACCAGGGCGTACCCAATCGATGCCGTCGTCTGTACATTATAGGTGGTTAATAAATAAAATTATAATGATTAGGTATAATGATAAAATGTTCTACCTTTGTTCCGACTCTTTAGTCAGAATAAAGGGACACTTTCTTATTAGTTACACCTCATTCGGAAGCAATTTTTTTCAATCTCACTTTTATATTTCATCGAGATTAGTGTAATCCTTAACTCCTAGGCATTTCTAAAATGAAAATGGTCTCACTCAATTGTTTCCAATCGATATAGGAAACTTGCTACAACAACTTTCGAATAAGAATATTTTTATCATCGTCACTTGATTAACAGCTAATACCAACTCACTCAACTGCAACAGAAAATACACGACCTAAAATTGCCACATAAAATATTTCATCTTAAGACTATAATCTACCGAATATTTTAAGTCACATTTAGGGGATCAAAACTCAATTAGTATTGTTAAGGGGAATCGGCATGCAACATCTGGCAACGAACACTGATGACAAGTTAGCGCCTTAGGGAATGGGTGAACGAGTCAAATATAACTTTGTTTTCAATAGAATCCACATTAAGAAGGTTGGGTTTTGATTATAGATAAAGGAACTTGCTGCAAATTAGCTAAATTAGATTATGAGGCATCGTCGGTACCACTCACTAACGGTTACCCTACTAGAAATATTAATTTCACGTGGCTTCATAGAAGTAAGAGCGGTTACGCACTGCATCCGATCTGAATCCGAGAAAATACGTTCCGAAGTAGTCATTGAACTATTTGTATTATAGTTTACGCACTAGATCCGACTTCCGTCATCCGATTTCTCTCCGTGATGCGTGAGTTTCCAATTCGGAAGAAATATTGACGGACCAAAGTAGCCGTAGTACTGTTTGTATGAACGCTTTCGCATTACCTCGGATTCAAATCGGACGCCAAATGGAGAGGTATGCCAAAGGTGGCTCCTGAATTGTTTGAATTTGGATCAGAGATCGGATAAGTGCGTAAGCGATCTCCGAATTCGGTCCGAGTTTTTTAGACTCTTTATTCGTATTTTCACGTATTCGGATCGGATGCAGTGCGCAAAGCAATATCCGAATCCGAGTTTTTTATATTCTTATTTTCACGGATCCTGATCGGATGCAGTGCGTAATCGCTGTAACACATAACCTAACATTGCGCTTGTATTCCCCGAAGGGTTGGGCAGAGGTGTATAATACACACCCTCATTTCGCCATTAAGTTGAAGTCCCATGTAAAAGGGGCGCGCTTTTTGCCGTCAACCGGGCACAAACCCAAACTCCAGGGTGCTACTGAAAAATACCACAGGGAAAAACTCACCAAAACTTTGCCCGACCTAGGGATCGAACTCTGGACCTCACCAACCAACGAAGCAGTTACAGATGTAATGTCAAACTATATCTAGTAGGACAAACCCCCGAACGATGGCCTATTGAAAACGGCTGTAAATCGTAAAGAACTAGAATTATGCTCTTTCTAATGAACTAATGACTTATTTCTAGTTAGAAAAGTAAACTTCATAAGGGAAGTACATTTAAAAAAAACCGGCCAAGTGCGAGTCGGACTCGCGCACAAAGGGTTCCGTACCATTATCTATAAAAACGGCAAAAAAACCATGTCTGTTGTATGGGACCCTTAAATATTTGTTTTATTTTAATTTAATGATTTATTTTTAAAGTGAATATTTAACTAAATATTCTGTGAATATTCCAAGCGTCTACCTGTTGCCGTGATCAATGCCGAGCAAAAAAAAAATACGTTTGTTGTATGGGAGCCCCCTTAAATATTTATTTTATTCTGTTTTTAGTATTTTTTGTTATAGCGGCAACAAAAATACATCATCTTTGAAAATTTCAACTGTCTAACTATCACGGTTCATGAGATACAGCCTGGTGACAGACGGACAGACAGACGGACAGACGGATAGACGGACAGCCTTAGTAATAGGGTCCCGTTTTACCCTTTGCGTACGGAACCCTAAAAAGTAGATTTAGATCGAACAACATTAACGTTAAATATGAAGACTGCTTTGACCAAGTCAAACCCACTTACTTACCCAAGCAAAAAGACTTGTATTATTCAAAACGCAATTCCTATTTTATTTCAACACCACAGAAGACCTCAAAATGTAATTAGTTAATTTATATACCGCGTAAAGGTACTTTAATCCATGGTTTTATACGTTTTTCCTGTCCGTCCATAGCCACACACGAAGTCACGTGTATTTTTGATCTAAAATAAAAATATCTGTATTTGTTTTAGCTCAAATGGAAAATAAATACGGGGATCATGATACGCTTGTGAAGACAATTTGATTTTCGGTAAAAATAGAAACGGGTGGAGTTTACTTTGTCAGTTTTAGTATGTTTTCTAATATTCAAACCGTCCACAGAAGGTTACTATTTTGTATTTAGTGATGTGTGGAGACTCGTTTCTCTGATTGCTTTTGAGAAATGGTCATTTTATCGAAGAAAACAATATTTTACGATGTTACGATTAATAGTAATAAAAGTAAATAGGTTACGATTAATAGTAATAAAAGTAAATGTTTATTCGTTATCTAGGTCAAGCTTTTTATAGCTACTTGTCTTGAGTATGATAGTTAGATAGATATACTTTATTGTACACTCAAAGACATAAAACAGAAGGGATTATCGCTTGAAGAAATTTCTTCCAGATAACCTTTTACTTATGATCACAATCATAAGTAAACAAATCGATAGTATAGGAATCTTCTTCTTCTTCCTGCCCTTATCCCATGTTACTTGGGGTCGGCGCAACACGTTTTCTTCTTCCATTCCGTCCTATCACCCGTCATGATATCACTGACACCCTTCTCTTTCATATCATTCTCCATCCATCTTTTCTTTGGCCTCCCTCTTCCTCTCCATCCATCCACATTTATACTCATAACTCTTTTTGTCACATGCGTTTCATCTCTTCTCTTCACATGCCCATACCAAGACAAACGGTTCCCTTTCAACTTTTCTGTCACTGGTGCTACTTTCAAACTTCCTCTAATATACTCATTCCTGACTTTATCCATTCTGGTCACTCCACACATCCATCTCAACATTCTCATCTCCGCTACATGCAATCTTTTTTCATCCGTCTTCTTCACGGCCCAACATTCCGATCCATACAGTACGACAGGTCTTATCACGGACTTGTAGATTTTCCCCTTTAACTTGAGAGGCATCCGTGAGTCGCAAGTTATTCCAGTGACCTGTCGCCATTTCATCCATCCTGAGTTGATCCGGTGTGTAACGTCTCGGTCTACTCCGCCATCCCCTTGGACAAGCGACCCGAGGTACCGAAAGTCCGATAGTATAGGAATCAAACTCTATAATTTGGTTACTGTTACTTTAAACATAGTATAGATGATACCCATACATTAAAAATTCAGTAAGACCTTTTCTTGAATCAAATGAATTATTTTTGTGTCGTTATCACTATCCATTCAAAATTTAAGTGCTGAACACTTGTTCCAGAGCTAATTCCTTCATTGCTCTATATGTTATCACTTCTGTCTTTACCTTCTATTGGTCTGTGTACTTTCTTCTTGGTCTACCTGGTTTTCTCTTTGCTTGTAATTTGCCTTCTATTATGTTGGTTATAAAGCTGTCGTGTCTCAGTAAGTGACTAATCATTTTCCCCCTTCTTCTTTCTATATGTTCTAGAATTTGTTATTACTAAAGGTACAACATTTGCAACCTATTAACAAACAGGGGCCCAATTCTCCTAAAATAAATCTTGATAAATCACAACCGAACCAAGGCCGAACCGTTCATTCAGATAGTTCTCAATTTCAAAAGCTGTCAAATTGTTTGACACAAAAAACAAAATCAATCATTTTGAAAGTTTTCGAAAACAAAAACTGACTGGCGGTTGTGGTTCGATTGCGTTTGACAACAATTTATTTTAGGAGAATTGGGCCCCTGGTACACGTCGTAGCTGCAGCAATGAGGTTCCCAACTCAGCATGAAGCTGTGTTGCAATAAGAGCCATAGACACAACACTGGTTTTCAGTGTTAACCCCAAATTATTAATATTTAATTCTACAAAATCATATCCCGCATCGAATGTGCAGTCGGAAGATATTAGTCGAGCAGTGTAAACCGTTGGAAAATTGGACCTCGTGCGATATGCTTTATTCATGACATCGCCATGTAACCGTTGCGTTTCGCAATTGTATTTCGGTACATTTTGCGATACAAATTGGAATTTTGATGTGGAATTTACTTGACAGTTCGATATTGAAACAGGAAGCTGAATAGTGATGATAATGAGATACCGTTTGCTGCCATGCTTAGCAGAATTTTGATAGGTTTTGGTTCTATTTGGTATAAATGTGTGTCTTTCAGTTCGTAAGACTATTAGTAGAGATCAAAACTATTTACTACGAAAACGAACGTGGCACTTGAAAAACTACAGAGTAATTATTTATTAAGTTTGTATTTTATGAGTTTGGTAGCTTGGTGCTACCAACACAATAAGCCAGCAATCAAACCACAGCTTCACTCAAGTTGAATTTTGCTCATCCCTGGAAATAAATGTGGTCCAGCAAATCAAAACTATCCAATATTTATCTCTCCCGACAATCGGTCAATCAACACAGTCAAATCACAAACAAACTACACAGTGATAATTAGCTAATTACTGTCCCACCGCTGGGCAGATTCCTCTTGGTGCGCCGCGCCGCCTCATGGCGACCATTTTACCGCATCAGCGTGCATACGTAGTACGTGGCGTCGTAAGAGCTACGCGGTGCGGTGCGGCGCCGCACCGCACCATGTGGGACGGCTCTCCATCAACACATCTGCGGTCTGTGACGCCGGAGCGGTGCCACTACGGCGCATACACCCTCCCCCCACGTCTTGGTCCGGTGAGCGTGCGGCGCGACGCAGATGGCACCGTGTGGTGTACCATGGAAATTTGTATGTAGGTTCTTCTCCCTAAGGAAGACGCCACACGATGCAGTGCGGCTCCGGGGCGGCGCCTGAGCGGTGTCGCTGCGGGGTAATACATACAAATTTCCATGGTATAATACACGGTGCGGTGCGGCGCCGCGCCGCACGCTCACCGGACCAAGACGATGGGACGTGTATGCGCCGGAGCGGCGCCGCTCCGACGTCACAGACCACAGATGTGTTGACGGAGAGCCGTTCCACACGTTGCGGTGCGGCGCTGCGTGGCTCTTGCGACGCCGCGTACTACGTGTGCACGCTGATGCGGCAAAATGGTCGCCGTGCGGCGGCGCACCGCACCGCACCGCACCGTGTGGCTTCTCCCTTAGTCCACCACGCCGGCCTGCTACAGGTTGGCGGACTAGACTCACCAGCGATAACTTTATGGAGGTTCTTTACGATGTTTGCCTTTACCGCTAACGCAAGTGATACCTAATCAAATTTTGATCCGCACATGAATTAGAAAAGTCAGAGGTGCGGACCGGGTTCGAACTCGGACCCTCCTGCATGAAAGGCAACCGTTCAACCGCTAGGCTATCATTGCTTCAAGTGAATAAAAAAAAACAAAAAAAAGCGTCTTTAACATCCAAGGATTTGCATCTAAACATAGACATGGTTACTGCTAGCAAGTTACTTAAACTTCCATATCAAATTAACGTTTTAATGTTATTATTGAATAACGTTGGAATTGGAATTATCATTAATCATCATAGTTCCTGGTTGAGTAATAACTAAAATAGATTGAAAGTAAACAGTTTGTGATGTAACTTTATTAACACAAATCAAATTAAATTACGATACTTGACGATATATTTGATACTTGATATATTTGACGGTATTTTATATCATAATAATTTACCTTTACATTTTCACAAAACAATCACCATGAATTTGCCAAAAAGTTGATAATCTCTTAAAAAAATCGAATTGTCCTCTCAAAACACGTAGGTACATCAAAAAGATTAATCTAAGCTTTATACCCCGCGTGTCTTTAATTAAACAAATTAAATTACGATAGTACTACATTTGATGGTATTTTAGATCGTACCTAATAATTTACCTTCACACTTCCACAAAACAATTATTTCACCTAGAAATTACCAAAAAGTTGATAATCTCATAAAAAATATTGTTAGGTCCTCCCAAAGTAGGTTCATCAAAAACATTAATCACACCGCGTTACCTAAAAGTCAGCTTAGAAAAGAAATTTTACACACATAACCACTATGATTAAAATTTGCATCTACTACGTTCTCAGGCTAAAACTCAAACGGTGTATTTCGAATCATAAAGAACATTACAAAACAGAGTGCACACAGTAGAGAAAACATAAAATGTTACCTCAAAAATTGTCAACACCCTAAGGTTGGCCCTCATATATCACAAGGATTTATTTTCACCTTTGCTCCTTTCTCGATTTCTACGTAACGCCTTAATTCAATATTAAATTTTGCTCCTTCCCCGTTTTCATACACGAACAGATGTCTTTACGCGTTTCGTTATTCATATTTCTCATGCACATTACATTATGGATGTAAAAAGGGATGTTGAGCGTTGTATCTTTAGAATATTGAGCGCACGCAATGAAGTTGTTTTGAATTAATAATTTAATGTGAGAAAATGTGTTTTGCGTGTTGTTGCGCAAAAGATATCTTGATAAGAAACATCCAAAGCGGAATCCAAAAATGGGAATCTTTGCACACTGTTTTATTAAAAAAACATACAAGATTCCTAGATAATAAGTATAATTTGGAAACAGACAAGTTGTTACGTCCATTGTATTGAAATAAGACCGACTGGTCGAAGTTAGATGGGGATCATCCAAGCGCATAAATGTGGATGCTCGTAAAACTATCGTGGTGGTACTAAATCGTGCACAGTAGCGACACCTGGACTGCCCTGAAGCAACACGTAGCAGCAGCTCGGTGACACGTTAATAAAGATGTTAGAACGTTAGATGTGAAACTAAATGTAGTGGGTTTCCTCACTTGACAATACAGTAACACTAAGCTATAGGAACAAAAACAAAGAAAAGCCAAGAATAGATGTAAAAGTGGACTAGGTATAACTCAGGAAAATAGATTAATTGAATGATACTAAACTGTTTTCAATTTGTCGCTAGATTTGAACCCATATATTGAAATGCAAATCGTAATACTGATTCACGGATTCATGGTGCCAATACACTTATTGATTTGCACTTCGAATTCTGCATAGTCCATTATAGAAAATACATCGACAACGTATAGACGTTTCATACGATTATTTTCTACTTTATTTACATTTAAGGCATATCCATTAAATTTCATATCTTTAGCGTTTCCTTTACCAAACTCGAGAGTTGATTACGCGTCGCTATCTCTTCTCATCATCTTCTACACGTTATACGATTAAGAACCCTTTATATAATAGTATCAAGGTACAAATTCGGTTACCTCCAAATAAATTAGTGAGTTTTTGGAAGACGACGGTTTGGTCACAATGGTAGCCACCCAGGGAGAATTAGGTTGAATCCTTCCAATAATATCTTCTCACAACAATATTACGATAATTCTGAGAATAAAGTGGAAATGTAGAAATGTATTAGCTTTATATTTTAGCAACATTGAACATAAGGAGGTAAAGAGTCGATGTGAGACATCCTTAAGACATTATCGTTACCCTCCCCGCTAACTGTCGTAACTAGCAATTGATAATGTTTCAGTAGTTGTGATAGCTGTGGCTTTATTTTAATGAATTAATAACTTTTTTATACATTGCTCTTGGCTTCCACTTTTAAGTTAGTAGGCCTAAAGGTTAGTAGGCTTAGGGCCCTAAAGCCCTAAGGTCTATTTATTTATATATATTCATTAGAAGCATAGAAGCACATTAATACGTCACTCTGTGAGAATTTATCTGAAAAATTATCAATTGCTAGTTACGACAGTTAGCGTGAGGGTGACGATATTTGTTATTGAAAAGAGGGAGTGCTATAAGGTAAACTATTTAAAGAATCATTTACTGTCATTAGCTTTCTCGCAACGCATAATTACACCCCAACTAAATTACCGGAACCCCCCAAATCTGTGCCTAATTTAAACCAGTTTAATATGAACCGCCAGTATGTAAGCAACATGACATAAATCTGTACGACATATCACTTACCTAATAATAGAAACAATTACATCGTTAAACAATCTACCGCTTCGGTAACTCGTGGATCCAAATTTTAATCAAGACCATTTCATTTTGACCTTTACAATAAAACCAGATAGGTGAGATTGGGGGTTCTGGTTATACTAGTAGGTGTGTGCCAAGGCGTGCCGTATTGTATCTCTCATTATATCGTTCCGGTTGAATGTGACACTATCGCACACCGGGCCTGTCAGTAAACAATCAATGTTGGGAAAAATCAATGATAAGAAACTGTTTGAAATGCTCTGATTGATGGAACGATAACGTAATGTTTTGGGATTGTTTGTGCTGGCTATCTACAAAGTGTGTTCAAGTAGAACTGATTTTCGTTTAATTTAATTTGAGTAAGCTTTTTCATATTCTTAATATTTCTTTCAAGTTTTTCTTGGAGTAGAAGAGTTGAATTGAATCATGCAAAAACTGTGACTTTTTAAAGATAAAGTAACCTATAACATGTAATTATCACATCTTCAAGTTTCAACCAAATTGCTCAACATTAACTCATTGTCATTCATAACAAAATTATACCTTTAATCGACGTAACTGTAATTATAACATCGTTAAAACTGTTACCATTAACGTTATTGAATCATTATTTGTATTGAATCATTTGTATAAAGAAATCCATTTGTTACCTCCACCCCGCATATCACAGGACTTTAACGGAAAGCGTAAAATTCAATATTGAAAAAGGCACTGCATTTTAATCAAAATGGCATTAGTATAATCTTATAGGAATGTGCGTAACGATTGAAAGGACACACAGGTGCTACGGATCGCCAACTAGCTAAAACGTCGTGTTTTTGGCACCAATATGAATAGCACCTATTCGAATCACACGAATAGGAATACTGTTGGTACGGAATTCGTATTGGTGCTATTTAGATTGGTGCGCTAAATGGGATGTGTCGTGTTTTTCGCTTTTTGTAACTGCTAATAAAACTTTGCAAATCCTGGCGGTTTTATGGACGAGTGTCAAAAATATTAAGATTAATATCATTTTCTAGTTTTTAGCGTATTGAATGATTTATAGATAAATAAATATTAGCCTGTAACTGTCCCACTGCTGGGCTAAGGCCTTTTCTCATACAGAGAAGGAACGAGCATTGATCACAACGCTTGCTCACTGCGGGTCGGCGATTTCAGAACATTAAGTCCAGGTTTCCAGATGTTTTTCTTCACCGTATGTCAGTGGCGTCTTAGATTAACTAAGAAAGTACATATGACATTGAAAAAGTCACATTGGTACATGCCTGGGCTTGAACCCGCAACCCGGTGCTTAACAAGCGGGTCTGTAACCTCCGGGCCACCACGACATTTTATGGACGAGTGTCGAAAATATTAATATTAATATCATTTTGGAGTTTTTAGCATATTTAATGATTTATAGATGTGAATCTAAAATCGCAACGGATTTATTATTAACAGATAAGACTACAGCGATTCATTACAGGCAAATATTTATATATTTACGGCAAGCTTATTAAATAATTAATCAATTACAAAATCATTCTGCAAAATAACGTGCGATGTCTATGCATCAAACAATAATGCAATATTATTTTCATATTAATACATTATTCAAACAATCAAGAAACAAGAATTACCCCCGGTACCCGCGAAATCAACGTCAAATACCTATCAACAACAAGAAAAATTAAACTAGTACCTAATAACTAGTATTTAGTCAACTAATCACAACAGTTAAATTAGATTTTACAACAGTCAAATTAATAATCGAACGTGTAGGTTTTTTTTGTGAGTTCCTGACAATAATTTGACTGTCAGTGAAACTTTGTAGTATGACTAAATAATGAATATAGATTACGGTTGAATAATTAGGTAGGCACGGCTATAAATCAAGCTATCTATCCAGTATAAGCTCATCTTGCATTGTGTAGGCTTTCCGTACAGTGAGAGGTCAGCCTAAACTGGAAATTGTGTGTACCAAGGTTATTTTTTTTTTGCAAAGTTAGGCATTTTTCCGAAGCTTGCAAACTCTCTGTGGAGAACTCCTTTGTCCTAAATTCTTTCGGTATATAATATGTTAAGGTCAACTGGTTAATACGTAAAGGAACCAAAATCTTTTTTCGTTCCAGAGACGCCGACAATATTTCGTTTTTGCTATAATTTCTTCAAGAATATTCCTGTCAATATTTATTTTTAAAACGTTCTTATTTCTTGAAGTACAATGTTGTGTATTATTCAGAACAGTATTGTACTATAAATTGATTAGGGTTCTAGAAACCGGAGTTATTCTAGCAGGATTTAAAATATCCATGTTTATTTTTCAGATACCGAGCAGACTAGCGTTGCGAGTTCATCGAAGATCCCGTCCGTGTGTATCAAACATTACTAAAGGGTGCCGCGTGGCTGATCGTGCCCACACTATTACGTAGGGACGTGAAATCCCGGGATTTTAACTTAGTAAATTGAATATATATTTGTTTGTTTGCTGATATTACAGAATATTAAACAGGGGTTTGTGTACACTATCGACAATTAGATGTACTTAATTTATAGAAATTGGAAAAACTGTTTGCTTATTTTTAAAGCTGTTTGAAGCTTTTTTAACATTCTAGGTAATATTTTGTATGATTATAATCTAGCTATTTGCAATAAGGTAAGTTTACGATTATACTAATTATAAGTAAAAAAATATTCAATAGATAATATTTTAATTGGGTGGTTAATATGCATATGTGACAAGTGTTTGCTAAACGAAATATTTAAAACGATGCAATACACATTTCGATTAAATTTTTGACACCGCAACACAAAATTTTAATTAAAAAACAATTTCTAACAATACGTGACACCACGATAAGCTTATATAGGTACACAGCTAAAATTTTAAATTAAAAAATATTTATTTAAATCTTTGAACGTGTATGTACGTTCGTATCGGCATTTCAAAGAGGGGGTTTAATCAGAGTTACAAATTCAATTTAGCCCGTCGGGGGCCGATTGGGGACGATATCGGAATAATTTGCATAGTTATTATAAACATGGGTCAGTCCTGCATAAACTGTGCTCGATGACAGCTACCGCCTCTCGAATGCAAATAATGTACACGAATTAGGGTTGATGGATATGACTATTGGATTGGTTCATGTAGCTCTAGGGCACGTTCAAAATCAAAATGGTGCTATTTAGTGACGTAATTATATTATGTAAGTAATGGTAACACCTATTTGCTTTGACGGTGTTAATGAGAGCTCTTACTTTCCCCAAATCGTTAATTTGGGACTACTATTTCTACAAATTCATGTTAACAATTTAATTGGATCTTTATAACGCGTTGTGTTTAAGCGTGTAATTTGGCAGATGTCCGAAAAAGTATACTTAAGTACTTACACCCTCCGTCGGCCTAGTGGGTTTAATTTTAAGGAAGACATTTTAAAGGATAAAAAATAATTTACATAATACGCTAAGGTATAAGTGGTCGACAAAATGGTCACGATCCACCAAGCTCTCCCGTCGTAGAGTCGGTCGTCTCTTCAGACTTCACAGTCACACTGATAATTCAGCCCTCATCAAGCTGTCTCTCCCCCCAAGACCCCGCCAACAACGCCCTAAGCCGAGGTCCGAGTCCCACTAAGGGGTCGCCCTTAGTGCTGTTGTTGCAGGTAGTCATGATGTTAGTGTAGTACAAGTAGTTAGCTTAGGTTAAGTATTTTACTCCCCCCTCCCCCATTGGCTGGAGACCCTTCAGGTCTCGCCAATAACTGCCCGATTACGTAGAAATGGTCCACTAGGACCACGGAAAGCAAAACAAAAAAAAAATGGTCGACATAATTTTCATTCAGATATCACCAAACTTTCAAGAATAGGAAACGCTTTCTAACTTCAATGCATTTTAAATGGTAGTTGTGAATGATGTAGATACCGACATTGTTTATCCTTAAAAAATACATTTCAGGCATGACACATCCATCACCACTATATTCTAAACATAAAGGGTGCTTTACCAGTACTTCAGGTAAACACGACCAATTTACGTAGAGCCGCGATGAAGCTTTCAATCACCCCTTTATCCTTTGTAATCCAAAGAGGTGAGAGGGGTGGCAGGGATCTTATAGTCTGGTTGCGGCTTACACCAAAGGCATGGAATATAGAGTAATCGGGGGGAGTGTCAGTCTTTGTATTTTATAATCAAATGCATAACTAATATTGAATGTGGATAAACTAATGTAAACTAGACTGACTTGGTGGAAATTAAAAGACCTTCAACTCGTTATCTCATCAATAAAAAGCGAAATAGGTACCAAAGATTTTTTAATAAACCATTAGCTGTACCTATTTGCTGCATTGCACTATAAAATACTTCACAGCTTTGCCCTGATATACACACCATGGGCCCGAGGTACTCGAAAGATTTTAACCTTCGATTCCGATGCCTAATAAATTGGAGAAGAAAAGCTACGATTATACTTTGTTGAATAAAGCTTAATTTTCGAAATATTCATTATTTACGGAAATTTACAAATCGAAAAATATCTACGGTAACAAGTCCTATGACCGCGGCGTTGCGACTTTTGTCATACCTCTCGCCGTATGTTTTATTTGTCGGGGAGGATTGTGAAGTGAGAAGTTTCTAATCCACTCACGATAATTTATAAATATTGCCAGTTCAACCTAAGGTTTACAAGGAAGTACTAAAGTTAATTGATTTATTAAGTACCGAAAAAAAAACTGATTTGGACTTTCGTTGATATAACACTTGACTCATAATACCATCAGAAAGAAGTGGTTAAAATCTTTCGGGACCTTTGGCCCACGGTGTATATGTTAACTACCCGTTTACGTAAAAACGGTTTGCAACGATCATCTACAAGCAGAACAATAGAAAAAAAAAACCATGACATTTTTATAAATTAAGGAAAACCAATGTTTTCTGGTGTTATTTTATTAAAGTATTAGGTTATTGTATTAGTTTCCACAAATGAGTTTCTTGTTAATAACAATGGTGGAAATATACTTATTCATGATAATTTGTATACGTAATACAGACCTCAAAATCTACTTTTAACATCGTTTGTCATGAATTCTTTTCAAACGAACAGAATAATAATTTCACTTATCAGATCGAGCGAGGCTTACAAAAACACGAATAAAATAAGAACATACATATTCATTCAGACGAAATCAAATCAAATCGTTCGATCTGAACAAATTCGTTCACTACTTGTAAATAAACACACACTGTAAAAAGGCAACTGAAGCAATCCAGCTTTTTTGCATTTATTTTGCGGTTTTTAAGATGGCCACCACAATTTGATTTGTGGTTGCTTGAAGGCTGTTGGATTGAAAAGAATGAACGTGTAAGTTCTACTTGTTTCTTTTACTTTTTTACAGTTACTGCGCGACAGCAAGGACAGGGTTATGTTTTTCACGCGTATTTATGTATCTATATATGTGGGATTATTTATGCCCTCGTAGCAGCCCAACGGCTGGATGGATTTTAATGAATGAGGTTTCTATCGATTTGTCTAAGCAGTGCGATGGCTATAGAATAGGTTTTGTTTTTATAAAATCAAAATGGTGGCCGTGAAATACGAAAAGGGGGGAGAAACAAAAGAAAAATGTCACCTAGGGTAAAACTCGGTAATACGCCCCAAGTGACAAAACGCCCCACCACTCCAGCACTCATACTATCAAAGCTGCGCCGCTCACAACTAGACGCGCGGAGACCCACTAGTAGGCGAACAACATGGCCGACGTGTGCACGTAGTTTGTGATGTCCGTTTAAAAAATATTGCAAAATCTGTATTTATTGGAGTGAAATAATTTGCGGTAAGTTTCTAAGAAATTTATTTATATTGATACTTTTAGATTTTGTGTTATAATGACCCACCACTATCGTTAAATAGATGAAATTACCTTTATACTTTTATTTTGTCGAACGTTATAACCTTGAATCTACTGCTATGACCTCGGTGGGGCGTATTGAAAATCAAATTTGACAATATGCCCCTAAGTCAATTTACAAAACGCCCCAATATTTGAACTGTGTTAAAGTATTTTTTATCACGTGTTATTATTTCAGATTATGTCTCGGAAGTATCAAAGAACAACACTACGAGCATCATGGAGTGCACACGACTTAGACAAAGCCATGCGCAGTGTACTTAGCAAAGAAATGGGTGTTAATGACGCATCCAGAAGCTTTGGCATACCATCTCGAACCCTAAGAAGACACATTTTATCGGGAAAATCAAAGGGCCCTCTTGGACGCAAACCAGTATTTTCTGTAGAACACGAAAAAAAACTGGTTGCCCATATAAAGAAATTGGAGAAAGTTGGATTTGCCCCTGATAGAAAAGATGTTAAAGAAATGGCATTTCAACTTGCTAGGAAACTCAATATTAAAAATCCATTTTCATCAAGTTCAGCATCAGCTGTAAATGTCTGGTTTTCGGGATTCATGGCTCGCAACTCAGAATTAAGTCAGAGAAAAGGAAGGTAATTGCCGACAAAAAGAAGCTAGCAGCTGGAAAATTAAAGCAGACTAAGACCACAAAAATAACTAAACCTATCGAAGAAAAAGATGGTGATAAAAAGAAACAAGAAAAAGGAGGTAAAAAGAAACCAAAGAAAGTGTCTGTCAAAAATAAGAAGAAGAAAAAAGTAAGCTATTCATCCTCTTCTGAAAGCAATGATGAAAATGAGGGCAGGGTAGATACTTCTGAAGAAGACATCTCAGACGAACATGACGACATTATCAGATGCGTGGAATACACGGAAGATTACTATAATACAAAATCCACAGAAGATTGGATTCAATGCCTGTCTTGTTTAGCATGGTTACATGAGTTTTGTACCATGTTTATTTAAAAAGTCTGATTTGATAATGAGACTGAGTAACTGCCTCTTATTATCCTAAGTTAAGATTAAGAGTTAATTTTTGTCAAAACAATTGTTGTTATAGTTTAAAATATGCAAAAATATATGAATAATACACTGGGGCATTTTATAATAAGAGTGAGTCGTATTAGCCAACGATCACACTACAAAACGCCCCACCTAAGGTTTTTTTAAATAATAAATATTATTGTATCCTTAATATTTATTATTTAAAAAAACCTTAGTTCCTATTATCATTATTACTTGTGGTATTGTTGATAAAATACTAAATATTGTTCCAAAATAAAAAGTTTGATTATATCTTGTAAGATTTTTTATTTATTACAATTTTAAAAAAAGTAGGGCGTTTTACCGAGTTTTACCCTACCATATTAAGTGGGATATCGCTAAATAGGTCTTTTAAAATCAATATTATGTTTCCTTGACGATTTTACAGCCATAAGCTCTGTTTAAGAATGCCGTGAAGTGCCGGGTGGTTCTAATGAGCTGTAACCTTAATGTAGGGAACAGCTGATTATTTTTTCGCGATTTCAGCTTTAAAGTTGTTCATAATGATGAGTACAGTGACCTCTTTAGAGGTTGTACACTTATTTATGTTACTTACACCTTATTTAAGGCATATCAAAGTCCAGCAGGCAACTACGAAATTTTGAATCGATAGATTAGAATTCCAATTCTTTATTACATTATTATAGGCTTACTTTTGTCGTCTTCATCATTTACAGTGAGTACAAGTCTTTTGTCATGCCGCTTAAATAAAACAAAATTTATTTGACCGTGACCATTTCTCCGCAAGGGTCTAACGACCACAAACCTTTTGTGGTTTCACTACCACGTCCGTATATTTAACTGTATGTAGGAACGTGGTCCGCCTGGGTTAAGCCTAAACTACCACACAGACTGATCGATAAAGATTAAGCCGAAAGGTCTGAACTGAATAAACAATGTGACGACCAAGCCCCGTACACAGTCGGTGTTAATGTAAAAACAGACTTATGTATTATTTATTCATTTATACGTTTGTAAGGAAATCTTGTTTTGCGATTTGTTCCGTGATATTGTGTTCGCTTATGTGACTTTTATTTGGTCTTAGAATTGACTGTGCACGGTACTTTATTAGTGTGTGACAAAATTTGCATGTATATTTGGTTTCAAAGACGGTATTGCCTTATTCTTACTCATTCTACAGGGTGTAAACGAATTCGTGTAATTCCTTCAAACCGCCAGGGCTCGGAACCGGTTAAGAAATACTGGTTAATATTGTTCATAAAACCGGTATAATACCGTTCATCCATTAACCGGTTAATTACAAAAACTGTTTCGGCTAAACCTAAATAATTTTGGTTACCGGTTATTACAGAGAATAGAATTTTAAAACTCGCGGTAACCTAAATTAACCGGTTTTACTCAGCAGACGCACGCCCGCGCCGCCGCCATTCTGTCACACTCTTACGCACGTAATTACTTGTTTGTTTTTAGTTTTCTTTCGTCGCGTCGTTCGCCGCAGAGAGAATTGGGTTCGCATCTTTCATGAAAGTGTCGTGCGGCCGCTACTTAACTCGAGCATTTTAAAATAGATACAGTGCTATAATAAATAACATTTATCATGGGAAGAAAGAAGGAGAATAAAATGTATTCTATGTTCAATTACAACCAACTTCAACCAAGAGACGAAAAAGTCTAAGCGTTTGACGGAAGGTTGCAATCACTACATCAAGGTAAGTTTTAATGTTTATTGCCGGGTATGGTAGAAAGGCTTACGAATTTTAAGTGATTTTCACTAGTTTAGTATGTATTTAGTGTCACAAAAGCACCGTATGTCCGCAGAATACCCTACCAAACGTTTCAAATTTGCTGGTCGATAGTGCTGTCGAGTAGGTTAGGTTCTAAGGGGATGACGGGATTTTGGTTTGCTTCTTCTTCTTCTTAGCGTTTCGATGACAAACTAATTATATTAAAACTTGATTATATTACTGCGACCTAGAACTTGGCCACTTGGACTGCGTTGTCATTGGCAATCATTAAGTCTTCCTGCGTGCAGCTGTTAGGGCTCGCACGGCATGTTGTGAGTTGGTCCATCGTATGGGTTGTACCACACAAACAGCTCAAACCGGTACTTTCACTAAAACCCCACCTAAATATGTTGTCTTTGCTCCGACCGACCTGAGTTCTCGAAGTTTATTTAATGACTTCCAGATCGGCCATGGCAGTTCATGTCCAGGCGGAGGTCTCTCCGCAGGTGGCACGAATGGGTTTGGTAGGGAGACCCCATCTCCAAAAGTTGCACCTCTCTCTTGCCAACTCCGAGGCCAGAGGTTCGACACACTTATGGAAATTCTTGCGGGTTTTCAGCCTTTGTGGCACTGGAATATAGCCATGTAGGAGGTGCCGTGTGTCGTTCATCTTGGCCTTCTCGGCAGAGCTCAAAACGGCCCCTTCGGACATCTGGTGGTGCAATACCGGTAAGTTGTATTGCACCACTTGGGGGCTGAGTCACCCTCGTCCGTGGGAAAGCACCATTAGTTCGAAACCACACACGTGGTCTGCGGGTGGTGACAATCAGGTGACAACCTTTCGCTTGGTGGTAGGATCTTTACGGTCCGCCTGGCTAGCTACCACCCTCACATTAAAGTCTGGCACCAAGCAGTTTACTGTGTTCCGTCGTGTGTAAGTGAGAGCCAGAGAGGTATAGCGGAATCTCTCTATATCTCTGTTACTTGGATTCGTGTGCTTCATCTTAGACCCTGTCTGCGCTTACCATCAGGTGCAACGAGGGTCAAATGAGACCAAGTCAAGGAATAAAAAAAAAGTGGGTACGGCAGTTTTACCGGGGTTGGTTTAAGGCAACCCGTAATGATCCGGCAAGTTTCATTTAAGGCTGTGTCCACTAGCTTTGCGTGAGCAGATCGGCTCCACACAGGGCATGAGTACTCACCAGCAGAGAACGCTAGCGCCGACCCAGACGTCCGCATAACTTGCAGAGAGGCTCCCCACTTGGTGGTAGTGAGACGCTGTAGCAAGTTGTTGCGAGCGTGCACCTTCTTTTTAATGATGTCATAATTTCTTCCGAAAGTCAGAGACCTATCCAGTACGATACCCAAGTAATTAGGATGGTTGTTGTGGGCTATGGGCGCACCTTGCCTCATGATGCGAAGCTGACGACCCGCTTGGTGGTTGCGAAGATGGAAAACTTAGGACTCAGTCTTTGATAAGTTAGGCTTAAGAGAGTTTTCCTCGTAGTATGGCTTAAGACGTTAAGAGCCGTGGTAAGATTGGCCTCCACTTCTTCAAAGTTGGTATCTTGAGCAGATAGTGCCAGGTCATCAGCGTATAAGAAGCGGGATGTATTTGGGCTAGCCGATTGGTCGTTGGTGTATATGTTAAAAAGGGTCGAGGCCAGAACGCTGCCTTGTGGCAGACCGTTCTTTTGCGATCTCCAACGACTACGGTCTGAGAAGAGATTGACTTGAAAGCGACGGTTATGGAAAAGTTCCCGGAGTATGATGACAAATTTTTGATCGCCGGTCATGGTTTTCACTTTCCATATCAGTCACCTGAGGTTCACTGTATCATAGGCCGCTGAAAAGTCCACAAATACAACGACACTTACCTTTCCTAACTCAAACCCATCTTCTATGTGCTGAGTAAGTTTAAGTGTTTGGTTTGAGCATAACTTCACTGGTCTAAAACCCGCTTGCTCTGGTATCAAAATTGGGTCAATAAGGCCTGTGAGCCTGGGCAGCAGCAACCGCTCGAACAATTTGTATGTATGGCACAAGAGTGCTATAGGCTGGAAGTTTTTGGGATTGTCTACTGTCTTTCTCGGTTTGGGTATAGCTAATTACCTTCGCCTTTCTCCAGAGACGGAGAATAGAGGCGGATTCCAGAGAGTTGTTACAGAAAAGCAGTAACCATGACACAGTAGCTGGGCCAAATTGCTTTATTTGCTCCACAGATATACTGTCCACTCCCGAGACTTTGCCAAATTTCAGATTTCGAATGGCTAAAACAATGTCAGTCAGGATGAATGACTTATTTATCCGGTCTCATGTGCTTGTGAGTCTACTTCGTTTTGGGACGTTCGCAAGGTGGCCTGATGAGTTTCCATTCAAAATGAGCTGGTGGGTGATCTGGTTCGCGGTGACTTGACTGGGTAATGATAGTGTAGGTGGATCACCGTTAAGTTTCCGGATGGTGTTCCAAGATTTCTTGCTGTTGTGCGTCATGTCAATTTTGGTGACAGTATTGATCCATTTTTCCCGACGGGATTCACTGATCTGCAATAGCAGCTCCTCGCCAACTAAGGTAGTTTCCTCGGAGAAGGGGTCGTGGCTATACAAGGATTCGTACTCTTTAACCGCTAGCGGCCCGACCGACGATCCGGATCGTGTCAGTGATATTGTTTATCTATTGTGTCTATAATTACAGTACTCGATAAGTCAATTGAATTTAAAAACGACAGATGGACTGTTATTCATTTTATTTTAATTACTCAAGTAACTACTGTAATTATGGACACAATAGATAAACAATGGCAGGTGTCGTCCTGGGACGACGGCGGGGTTTTACCGGTTAAGCAGTTCTGCAGATTTTTCCGTTAGCCCTGGGATGTAGGGTGTTCGACAGGCTCTAGAAATACATTTACGTGATATTGTTGAGACGATATCAACAAATTGGTCGTAATTTTCAGGAATTGGCGGGATTTTCACTAGATCTCCATATTTCAACTGTGAGAACTGTGTCCAGTTAGCCTTGGAGTAGTTGAACCGGCGCTTCAGAGGGACACTTAAAGGACGAACAACGGGCTGAATTGTACACGTGATCGGTCTGTGCTGTGTACGAGGTATTGGGGAGCAGATAGTCTTACTACACTGCGAGCTGATACTTTCGCTGACAAAGATTAGATCTGGATTAGAACCACGTTTCCACCGATCACTGTTAAATGAGGCCGGTTGTTTCGGATTGTGTATCAGCATCAGATCGTTCGTCTCAGCCCACTCTTCAAGCGCTTGCCCACATATTTCCGTGGGGCTACAACGCCCCATCTCATGCTGTGACTGTTGAAGTCGCCGATCACAATTTTGATGGGTTGGTCCTGGAAGTTTTCAGGAGGTACAAACTGGAATGGGGTCTTAGGAGGTTTGTATACATATAGAAGTGACGGTACAGTTACCGATGTCAATGGTGATAGCCTCAATGTCGTTCTGGGTTGAATATTTGGTTGACTTTATGATTACGGCGGGAGCAGCAAACACTGCGTTACCGTGCTTCGGATGACAGATCTCGGCAATAAACGTGAGTCCAGGTATGTGTGGTCGGTACTGAGTTTCACCTCTATGGGTTTCCTGAACACACAAAACGTCACAGTGTGTCATGCGATATAATTCAGAAAATATTCCTGATTTATTTTGTGAGAAACCCTCGATGTTAATAGAGACTACACACAGCGCCGGCTTTATGGCCGGACTAATGTTTGTGTTTGTCATCGTGGTGAAAGGATTGGCCAATCGGCGTTAGTACTCGCTGATTGTTACCCAGGGTGCACCAGACGTATGGGGTCAGAAGTACGTCATTCGGGGAGGCTCCTTTCATGCACCTTTGCTCGCTCGTAAGCTCGATAGGCTCGCTCTTGCATCCATAAAAAAGTAGATTTTTTCGATACTCATCTAAAATAAAACAATTTTATAAAATAAATAAAAATGGATCTACGGCAAAAAAAATGGTAGTGGAGGGCTCAGAAGACCCTCCCGAACTCCCAAATAACCTCACATTCTTTCTAGAGAGGCGGCACGTCCCCAGTTACGTATCAGATATTCTATCCTCCATAACATTCACGAATACAGTATTTACTTACATAAAAAAAAATGGTTCACTATCCGGTAAATCCTTCATGTGATAATAATGATTCGTTTTATTTTTTTTACGATCTCAATCACTAATCACAATATATACAACTTATAAAACAACACAATTCATGAAATTCAATTAGTGTTTTGGTGTGCGCTCGTCACACAGAACGAAACTACCTACTCAGCCAGCAACGCGGTCGAATACAATCTGCTTGTGAGTGCGTATTTGCGTATTCGCGGGCGCAGAGCGAGAGCTTTGTTATCGTAGGTATAAGAGAGATGGAACTCGTTTATATCGCCGAAACTCAAATTAACCGGTTAATTTTGTTCAAAAGAATCGGAATGTGTAAAAAACCGGTATCGCCCATTAACCGGTAAAATACCGGTAACCGAAACCTAAAACCGCTAACGATTCTGGTTCGAGGTCAATGACCAAAACCGGTTTGGAAAATTAACCGGTTTCCGAGCCCTGCAAACCGCATGATCTACTGGTAACACTGATTGACCCTGCATAGGATTTTACAGAATAAACAAAAAAAAAAAGATTTCAAAAAATGAACCATGGTATCCTATATCCGAGTAATTTTAGCGTCCAAAGTTAACTGACTACGTGGAGCGATATAGTCGCGCCCGTCCCGTCACCTGTGTCGCCGTGTCTTCATTTATTTATGCACAGTATAGAAATTTTCAGCCACATAAAAAAATTTGGAAACAAAAGTTAATTTTTGTTTTAATCACGTGCGAGGTTTATCTATACCATTAATAGATCATGTGGTTTGAAGGAATTACACGAATTCGTTTACACTCTGTATAGGGCAACTTCGACGGAAGAATGACATAGTGGAAGATATTTCTTTAATAAATATGCAGTGCCTTTGTTCGCTATGGTTCTGATTAGCTTATCTTTTATTAAGTGTTATGTGTACATAAATTATTAAATAAATAATCGGGCGGTCGTGAAAAAATGTTGAGGAATAGTGCAAAGCAGACTCCTAGTCCAGCAGTGGACTTTATCGGGATGACGATGACTGGTTTTGGTCATATTTTTTTATTTATTTTAAACCCCTTTCTTACTAGTTGTCCGCGAGGTTTCCATAGTCACGAAAAGTGCACTAAGTTTCCGACATTTTTTTTATAAAAAAGAGTTTTAACAAGAAGTCCCGAAATGAACTAAAACCCAATTAAGTAAACATAACCAACTAGGCACAAGTAAAACGAAACTTAAAATTCAAAAATCCATCCTTCGAACCGCTCAAGCCAAGCAAAGCAAATTACAGCCAAATCCTTAAACGAGGATAAACCTGATTCTTATCGTCGATTAGATCGCTTGCCTACCTATACATAGACACATTGTCGTGTAAATTGGAGATTTACGCACGCAATAAATCAGTCAAGGGATCGTGTGTAAGCCCGCCAATACGTTACGTCGACCGACCGCTGTCCCCCACTGCACTACCTTTGTAAAAATAACTATATCAAACGTGATGTGACGGGATGTGGGAATAAAATGGTCGAAAGGTGATTTTCCGGGTTCTGAGTTATGGGTTTTTGTTTTAGATTGTTAGGGTCAGCTTGGGTTTCGATTTAAATTATGTCACGATGATATCTACACTACGAAAACATTTAGACAGAAATATGTTTTACACGCATTGTCTTTACTTAATTATATTTTTAATAGCTTGTCGCAGAGGTGACAATAATTAGATAATCAGGTTTGTTCAATTCCTATTCCATTAAGGATATCCCGTGTGGGGCTAGAATATAAAACTTCCTCATGCTGGGAATAGACACGTGTTGTAAGATTGAAGATTGAAAGAACAAAACCCAGCACGCTTTGTGATATATGGTATACGGTCCGCCTGGCTAGCCACTACCCTCACATTGAAGTCCGGGCCAAGCAGTTTACTGTGTTCCGTCGTGTGTATGTAAGAGCCAAAGAGGTACAAGGGAAACCCTCTTTATCTCTGTTACTTAGATTCGTGTGACCTATCTTAGACCCTGTTTGCGCTTACCATCAAGCGTGACTAGGGCGACAAGCGACGAAGACTAAAAACAAAAAAATAAAAACAAGAAAACAGGCTAGTTTAATTATTTCTCAGAAACTCGCAAGAGGTGACTCAAAGCAAATGCCTTGTTGTGAGTCACTGACATGAAATTTCTCATGGACACAAATAAAATCCATCTATGAAATCCTCAGTAGTTCTTAGGTTAGTTTTTCCACAGTGTACCTACTTACTACATACAGTGGGTCAACGCCCTTATATTTGACAGGTCCTATGAAATGTCAAAATTATGTAGGGGCGGAGGTTATGTCCCAAGTATGCAGTATGGCTACTCGGGACATAACCTCCGCTCCTTCACCCCGCAACTCCCCGCACGATTGCTCTGCGACAATGTTCTACGTTGACCGACTGTAAGGAGTAATATACAGGTAGACTGTGGTTTTTCTAAGACGCAGTCGCTACATATGCGACAAAATCTAATACTACGTTTTCAGTTATCAAGCCTCAATCATGGCTAAATAAGCGGTGATGAGATTAATATTTAGCAAATTGGCAGTCCCATCGTAGGCGTCTTATCTATACAGGGTGTTAGCGAATTCGTGTAATTCCTTCAAACCGCGTGATCTACTGGTGACATAGCCTGCATAGGGTTTTTACAGAACCAACAAAAACAAAAAATGAAACATGTTATTCTGTATCTGAGTAATTTTAGCGTCCCAAGTTAACTGACAACGTGGAGCGATGTCGCGCTAGTCGTGCCCCTCAGCATTGTTGCCGTGCCTTCATATATTTATGAACGGCATCGAAATTTAATATCACATAAAAAAAATCGGAAAGAAAAAAGTTTATTTTTATTTTTAACCAATCTAAAATCCATGTGGGGTACAATACTATACCATTATTATTAAACTATACCATTAATAGATCATGTGTCGTTTGAAGGAATTACACGAATTCGTTGACACCCTGTATAAATAAAAATGAAATTCTGTTCGTTGGTAAGCGCATCACTTGAGAACGGCTGAACCGATTTGAATAAAATTATTGCCTGAATTAGGACATAAGATACTTTTTATTCGGGTACATGAAATAGTTTCCTTAGGTCGCGAGTGAAACCATGGTCAGCAACTAGTTTTTAATAAACGCGGCAAATATCACGTGGGATCCGAAACGATGAAAATATTACAATCATTGTGAATCGGAAGCAAACATGTTCGAAACCACGTCTGGAAGCGTTGAAAGTTGACAGAATTGTCCGGTTACGAAACTGAAAGTACGACAGGGTATATTTATTATTCAGAAAATAATAAAAGCCATCAGTGACTAACTGGAATACCTATCCCATTGAAAAAAATAACAATCTTATTTTTTTCAAAGGACTCTTATTTATTTCTTGGACGACACGTTTGGTGCAGTGGCTAAGCGAATGGCTTCTGCGCTACGGGTCGTGGGTTCGTTTCCCACACGGAACAAAAATTTGCATGGCCTACAGATGGTTGTTTCGTGTCTGGGCGTTTGTGTATGTGAGATTTGTGTCTGTAAACGCACTCACGATACAAGAGAAATCTTAGTGTGGGGCGAAGATTTAAAAAAAAAAAGAAACTTGCCTATTTTCCACTATACGCATAGCAGCTATTCTTTAGACTATTATTATCTATTATTTCAATGGAGCCTTTATTCTTTCACCATTTAATTTTGATTTATAAGAAAACTTTTTTAAAATGTTTGCGTACCTGAAAGAGCTGAGATAAAAATATTGAGAAAGTTCATCGTCCTGTCATATGTTATGGTCCACAAAATAAGGTACAGGGAAGAGCACTCTGGAACTCATTACGGTTTGAAAGCATATCGCTACATATTATTAAGTTTACTTCAACTTTGTGGGGTTTAGAAAATATGCTTGAAAGTTTTGTAGTTGCATTTGTTTTATATTTTTTTCATACTGGTGCTACTCACAAGATCTAGAATATTTTTCATAATATCGACTTTACAAACATTTTTTTTTCAAACAAAAAACATAACATCATCAGCCCCTTACTGTCTCATTGTAAGATTCAGGCCTCTTCTCAGCATGAAACGGGTTGGCGGATTACAGACTTTGGAGAACTTTGTTTTTTCTTTTAGATTCCTCTCAGTTATACAGATTTCCTTACGATGTTTTCCTTCACCATTAACGCAAGTGATAATCAAATTCAGATCCGAACTTGAATTTGAAAAGTTAGAGGTGCGGGTACTTGTAGGTACTATTTATTCTGTGGTGCGGGTCGTCTTCGTACTTAGAGCCTCCTCCGTGAAAGGCAATCTTTCAATCAATCACTGCTTTGGCAAGTAGCATTATTTTAGCAAGCAGATTGTAAACTCGCAGTAAGTCATAAAATCGTCAAGCTAACAAATTACTTATAAAGATCATGGCACACTATATCGGCACCGCAACGGCACCGCTCCAACCCAGCAATTAACTTGTCATTCAAATTATAGCATTAAACATGATGTCAATATGAAAAAGCCAACGACGGGCAGTCAGCGCGCATGCCGCTACCATACAACTCGACTCGCAGACTGCGCTCTGCAAGCGAGCGGACCGCGTGCTTACTGCGCGCCGACTCCGTGTCGCCAGCGAAACAACGTCGTTATGAAAACGTTCAAGTCCTAGGCATGTGTAAGTGTAGGCGTCCATCATAAATGGCATATAACTACTGTGTTCGCGGTGACAGTAAGTTTGCACGTCGCGGTCAGCGCGCGGACTGTGAGCTTGCACCTCGCGGCCGGCACGCGGACTGCGAGCTTACACCTCGCCGATGACGCGTAGTTAGCGCGCTGGCGCATGGCGGCTAGCTGTAACCTAAATTCGAGGTGACGCCGTGTTGCAGCTGTGCAGTTGCAGTGCCGGTATAATGTGCCATGACCTTTAGTCGGCATGTTGTACTAACCTACCAACTTTGTTTGCCCAGCGGACAACGTGGTTACTACGACATTTCCTACTTTTGGGAGAGAACACAAAGTCAAACAGTGGATTGCAATAGGTTTACAACCTCTTATTAATACTTACTTCTTTATAATACACTCGGGAGGAATCGGTGTCACCAAACTCTATACCATACCTTAATATATCGGAAACTAAAAATGCTTGCATATTTAAATAAAAATGATTTTAAAGACTGTTTAAGTTTTTTTATTGATTTAATTTCAGTAGTATTAAAATAGTCTATAGATTACTTTTTATTTGAATCAGCTATCATTATTAGGTATTACCGAGATATTACGGTTTATGTTGGTGACCTGGATTAATGGCTCCCGATTGTATTTATAAAATTTTATAAAGAGCATCTATAAAAAAAAAAACAAAATAGGTAACAGATACTGCTATAATAAGTCTTACTTTAATAGCAACTTTTAATTTTCCGAATCTCATCCCGTATTATATTGAGCATAAATAATGCATCGAGCGCAGTTAATGGTAATTACTTCATAATGAGTGCCAGAATAATTATTTATTATTCCATACTCGTGCCCATCGCTCGTGTAGTGCGTGACACGAAACAATATTTTAAATATCACGATACACAGACGTATTAAAGAATTGTGGATGCATCCAAACTCGGATGATTGTTCGGCTAAAAAGTGCTTTTACGTTTCGCGGTTTAATTAAAGTTTTAAATTAAAGTCATTCAGAACATTGCAGCTGTGTGCGTAAGATTATTTGTGGTTGAGTAAGTAAATAAAAAAACAGGAATTTTAATGAAACAGAATGGACGATTTTTAAACAAAGGCTGTTTCGTTGAACCTTATCGTGAATGCGATAAAATATTTAATTTAAGCTGTCTCCTGTCTTGCGCGTAGTTTTTAAATGTCTTTTATGGCAATTAAAACAAAGTAGTTCTTGAAAACTTAAGTTTATTACAATTTTGAAATTATAAAATATTCATTTTGGGGTAATCTTTAAAGTTAATGAGTGAACTGATGCAATTTTCTCTACCACAAAGAAACTTTTCCATTGCTTTAATTAAGTTGCAAATGCTCATCACTACTTATCATTGCATTTGAGCAGCCCTATTTATAATTACCTTAAAATTGTAATAAAGCAGACAATTGTCTGAAAATTTTGCTTTATAATGAAGTAATCACAGTATAGCATTAAACTATGCATATTTTTAAAGTAAAATATATTTATATTTCTATATTCATAAGAAATATATATATTTCTTATTCGAAATTCGCACAGGTCTGCTGGAAAAATTTCTTTTAAAAATTAGCAGTGCCTTTGTACGATGGTCCTGATGAACTTATCTTTTATTAGGTGTTATGAGTACATAAATTATTAAATAAATATATTCCGACTTTTGATTTGAGGCTAAAAAGTTTTTAAATAATAACCATTCAAACACAACATCCGTGTGTCACATATATTGAAAATGTTATAAACATCGCTCGCGTGACCATTCATTCTTCTGCCCTTTTTGTCACAAGACACTTTCGAAAGTGGAAGCTGTTGCTTCAAAAGATCACTTTATGTTAAAATAATGACTTTAAACGCGGAGGAGTGAAATTTTACCATATTTGTGTTGTATTTCCCCTGCCATGTATTGATTTGTTACCTTATTGGTTGAATGTATTTATGATGCGATTAAAGTGTATGTTTTCAATACCAATAACGTGTCATAAAATATGGTGCGTGCCGCATCTGCCAGTAAATATTTATGCTTCTTGGTTGCTGTATTATCAAAAGGTACAAACATTACTATGTTGTATGTTGGTAGGTGACTGTCCTTCTCTATAATTATAACCTCTTACCAACATTATCTTATTTGCATTTTTAGCTTGATGTAGTGCATAGCCCATCCTTGTGCTGTAATAGCCTCTTACGTCCGTTGAATAAGAAGATTGCCTATAAGCATTGCCATTTCGAAATTCTCCCCCAAGAAACTTAACCAATTATAGGGGTAAAGTTTGAACAGTTTTACCATATGCATCAACCCCCATAGAATTATATATGGGACGGTCAAAACAGAGGTTGTTGCTTCTCGAGTATCTTCAATATTGCGTTTGGAATATTCTTATCTTTTAAATGACTATTATAATAATTCAACGTTATTGTAACGAGCTGTTTGTGAACGTTTACATGTGCTTGTATGAATTTCTTAGATATGCTACTAATTCATTAAATTTTATTGGGTAAATGGGATTTAGATTTTTGAAACTTACACTAGTAAACTTTTCTAGGCATTTTTTTTAACAATTATTAAATAGTAGTATTAGTATAGTTATTAAAAACTTCATATTTTTCCTGTAATTCGGGTAGATGTAGAAACAAATGTAACTTGGTTCTACAAAAATGGTTGAACGAAATAAAACGATCTATAAAACGTTTTGTGAAATAAAATAAAGGTCTAATAGCCTCATTATTTTTGTACTCGATTAGATATTTTGATAGATACACAATCCCTTTTGGAATGAAAATAAATCGTAACACAATTTTGACTTGGATAATGAGGCGTGAATAAAACGGTGCTTCAATTTATTTTTAACTACAAACATTTATCAAAATGACGTGAAAATTTATTTTGAACCTTAGTTCGAAAGCTATAAGATTACGTTTTGGTCCGTTTACTTTGTGGAATCTCGACTTGCGCTTACGCATTTGCATAAAAATTATGTTCATCAAGGAGGCTTGACCAATTCAAGAATGGGGTCGCGAGAAGAAATTTCGCCCACACATGTTATATTTTTTGTTTGTACGTAATCGGATATTTGTACAAGTCGTCCTGTCCGTTTGTCCGTTAAGAATTTATATCATTCGCTTTCAAATTACATCGGAGAACGGGCTTGTTCTTAAAGAACGTGAGCTTAACAAAAATATCTTTTGTATTGTGACAGGCCGATGCGATGTCTGTATACGATTATCGTAAACTGTTTTTTTTGGAGTAGAACTGACATAAATTTCGAATACGTATTTATAAATTATGAAATATTTTTTATTTAGCTATATTATTTTAATGCAGGTGTTTTCGTTATCAAGGTAAGCTTCTTATCTGATATCGTTTCCTACTCAATTCGACATATGACTCCCTTTATACCCACATACCTACATGATATTTATACTTTATACAAGGTTAGTTTTAGTATATGCGAAACCTGAAACTAGTTTGTTCAGAATCACTAGGAGAATCGATTGACATATTTTTTACACCACATTTTTTTTTGTTTTTTTTTTTTTTTCATAAATTTCAATTTTGTTTCAGTAGGTTTCTACCCATAACAATTGACGGGAATAGACACCTTGAGGCTTGAAATGGTCCGCTCGGTCAGTTTCCGTGTATTAGACAACTCCTGCATAGCACATCTCAGGCATTTCACACTTTTTTAGCGAACTTAACGCGACATAAACTAAGGTGTAACTTGGAGATTTACTAAAAAAAAACACATATTCAGGCAGCTCTGATGAAAATCTTGTTGGGGTGTCTCGGTTTTCGCATAAAGTAAAAATAACGTTGTATATGATGTTAGCTTGTCTCTGGTAATACCATATTAGATTGCCTCTGGTAACTGTCAAATTACTTACTCAATCGATCATTCATTCGTTCATGATTAAAAAGTTATTGGTAGTCATTCGGCAGTCTTGTCAGAGACGTCGAGGTGTGAACATCAAGTGATACTTACTGTGTAATTTTGGATTAAATGGTAACACTTCAGATACAAGTGTAAGTACAGATTAAATCATTATGTATTGAATAATTGGAAATAATTGGAATTGTACCGAGTGTATTTGTGGTTTATGTTGAAGGAAGTAATAAATATCTATGTTTATACTGAAATGTCTGGTTTTCTATTATGAATCCTTTATTCTGAACCGGTGGCCAACAGTTCAGAAGCGGGATAATAAGGGAATTCTCATAATTCCCTTTTTCACGTCCACATTTTAACGGATATTTGATGTCATTTATTATCAGGTGTAATTTATTTTTCCCACCCGGTAAATATATTTTTCTGGCTATTTAAGTAAAATAAATATCAAATATTTTATTTTTCTTTTCCATCTGTCATACGATATTTATTTCCTTACTCTTTACCGTAATAATATTAAAGAACCGTTATTAATAAATATCACATCATCCATATTTAGAAAACGAAGTATTAATTTCGACTATGAATTTATGGAAGTTTCTACTGTGGTAGATTTATAATTATTCAATTTGTTAAGCGACCAATCGATATGGTAGTCTGTGTTCTGTTACATACTTAGGTTAATTGTATTGGTTGTATTGTATTGTATGGTTATTAATAGGATATTTATATAAAGATTTTAGTTTACTTTATTCAAAGTAGAATTGGTACGGTTATTTTATTCGTGTAATTATTATCATGATATGATGACGCACCAAATTAATTTAAATTATTTTTTTGTGTTTTTGCATAGTATGGCTCACAAGGATAGAGATGGAAAAGAAAACTGCTTTATTTCTGCCTTAATAGCTTCTTTAAAATAATGCAATTATAAATGGAACAATATTGGATCAATATTATGATAATAAAACAATGACTTTGACTTTTATTATAATCTTAAATATTGTTTCGTGTTTATGAACAAACACTAAGCTTTACAACTGTAAGTTTCAGATACACTCACAATGGACAAGGAAAGACACAGTCGAGGGGAAGGACTGATGTTCATGGATGGTTAAAGATGACGATGGATCGCCCAGGTTAAAGGGCCAGGAAATGTTCAGGATTAGAGCATTTAGCATTTTGGCTAGGACAGACGGCCAGGATGTTCTCAGGTTAGAGAGCAAGGAGTTCTCAGGTTAGAGAGCAGGGAAAGTTAAGTCGTTGGATAGCGGAATGAATACTACTGGATGGACCAGAAATTTGAAAAAGCGAAATGTTATCATAAATGAACAGTTCAATGAACGAACAAAATTACAAGAAACGAAAAGCAGGAATACAGGAGAAAGATCAATGCGAAGGAGATATCGCAACGATAGCTCGAGTCCGGGTGAGTCTTTACCAATTAGTATTGTGTCGACTATGACAATGTTAAATAAAGCCTGGAGTTCAGATAAAAATAAGTTAAAATTTAACGCAAACATCGTAACGGATTTGAAGCCTATGAGTAAAGAACAGACTCTGTTAGTACGGATCACTAAAGTTGAAGAATGCGCGGAAATATGTGGATTATATGAAAAACAACATACATTACGTCCTTCCTAATCTTACTGGGGTTACGAAAACGTGGTATCAAAGATGACCTTCTCTTTTGCATAAGTAGGGAGCATTGAAGAAAAAATAGTTATCTATTCCCTTGCCGTGAGAACTATGCTGAACTCCTTACTGAAATGCTAATTAACCGCTAACGTCCCGACCGACGAACCGGTTCGTCAGTGCCATTGTTTATCTATTGTGTCTATAATTACAGTACTTGAGATTTTAAACGTGTCGTGTATGGTTAATCATTGGAACAATAAATTATTATTGCATAAAACTGAATTGACTGAATAGGTGTAAAATTCATAGGAAACAGGCGATGGATTGAATTTTAAATAGAGTAGATAATCAGGCCACAAAAGTGGGAGTTCAAGTAGCTTAATTTAGTGAGTCAGTATTTTAGAATAGTCAAAGTAGGGCAAACTAGAGAAGTTACAACATACAAGCAAAAGAAATGGGTATGATAACAGGTCTCTTATTAACGCAACACATCGATAACTTTAAATCCTGAACGATTAATTAAATTCAATTGCTTTTATTGTAATGAATCTGGCCATCCCAGCTTTAGAGTATACGTATTCAAAGAGCATAATTATACTCATAACGAATCGGCTAAAGTTATGCGTTACTGATGGTTACAGTGACGGATACGTTTTTCGATATTGGTATCAGTGGCTGCATGGGCTGTACATCCAGTCATTAGATTTGAGAAGTCGGTCTTCTCAAGTTATCCGTTACTGATGGTTACAGTGACGGATACGGTTTTCGATATTGAGATCAGTGGCTGGGCTGTATCCAGTCATTAGATTTGAGAAGTCTGTCTTCTCAAGTTATGCGTTACTGATGGTTACAGTGACGGATACGTTTTTTGATATTGGGATCAGTGGCTGGGCTGTATCCAGTCATTAGATTTGAGAAGTCAGTCTTCTCAAGTTTTGCGTTACTGATGGTTACAGTGACGGATACGTTTTTCGATATTGGGATCAGTGGCTGGGCTGTATCCAGTCATTAGATTTGAGAAGTCAGTCTTCTCAAGTTATGCGTTACTGATGGTTACAGTGACAGATACGTTTTTCGATATTGGGATCAGTGGCTGGGCTGTATCCAGTCATTAGATTTGAGAAGTCGGTCTTCTCAAGTTATCCGTTACTGATGGTTACAGTGACAGATACGTTTTTCGATATTGGGATCAGTGACTGGGCTGTATCCAGTCATTAGATTTGAGAAGTCAGTCTTCTCAAGTTATGAGTTACTGATGGTTACAGTGACAGATACGTTTTTCGATATTGGGATCAGTGACTGGGCTGTATCAAGTCTATAGATTTGAGAAGTCGGTGTTCCCAAGTTATGCGCAGCTGATAGTTGCAGTGGCTACGTATACGTTTTTCGATATTAGGATCAGTAGTGGGGCTGTATCAAGTCATTAGATTTGAGAAGTCTGTGTTCATTTATTACAGTTAGTAGAGCTAGGGAACTTGGTCTCCATGTAAAGGTTTCTTCTAATATTCTACTGCTTGGAGGTATGGGTGTGAATTTTATTGTTGTTACACTAACAGCCAGTGTTGAGGTACAAGGTGTCAAGAAGGTTATAGATGTTCGAGTGGTTCACGATTGCGTTTTGGATTGTCCCGCGCTCCTAGGACGTTCTTATACTGAGGTGCCTAGTTTAATAACCATTCAAATTCCATACAGGGTGATTTTTTTGGAAAAAAAAGGGTGTACCCTGTATACTTATTGTCTAGTGGTGACATTGTTGTTTCGTGTCCATCGCATCTAATCTAGTATTTGATGGGAGCATTTACGTACGTGGTTCGCTTCGAGGTGAAGAAGGCAAAGAATCTTTTATCTGGTAGATGCCGTATCGAAGACGGTCATGGTTCCCTACTTGCATATAATACGTCGTAAGGACGATGTAGCAATTTCTGGGAATTCTTTGCTAACGCGGTCTATCAACACTAAACATTTGCATTTACTACAAGTTTAAAAAAAAATGTTCACAGAAGACTTTTGAGTCGTATAGCTCTGATGATTTGATAAATTGTGGCGAGGAACTTGTTGGCATTGGCTGAATGGGCTAGTAGCCATTGCTCAACATAATTGCAAAAAGAAAAACACCATTTTGGGTCTGGCACTTTCATACGAGACCAGGGAAGCCATGACGTCAGGTTACACTTTGTTATAATTATAAATAGGAAATAAAGCTTATTTACGAAAAAAAAAGTAGTTTTAAAACAGAATTAAAAGACAATTAGCGTGTCTATTTTTAAACATAACTTAATAAACATCAGGATTGTTTTTAATGATCTGAAGGATTTACGATTTACGGGCGCTAACGAAATGCTTACGGAGTTTGATTTGTTGGGTTTTGAAGTGGACTCATGTATACGGTCACGTGGTGGGAGAGCAGATGGTGTCTCGAAGTTCCCGGCACTTAAAACCAGCGTGAAATTGGTAAATTTTTGGGATTGTCTACGAATTTATATTAATTGATTGATGATTGATATTTAATGTTTTGTTTATTAATAGGTATTTGACATTACCATTGACTGGCACTCGAAAGGAGGTGGCATGGATATGGAGTGGTATTCAGGATTGATACTTTACTTACGTGGCGTCTATTGTTAGCTTTGTGTGATTTTAAAGCAACAACACAAGTTACACACCGATGCGTGCAAAGATGGACGGACTGACGGGTGTGCTTTTGCAAGACGATTTCGTAGGAGTGTTTCGATCTGTCTCATGTTTTGGGCCGTAGAACCTCTCCCTGACGAATATGAGATTCGCTCCTAGGAATCTTCTACCTTGGCGGTGCTAGCGTCTTTGAGTGGACTTATAGTGTGCTTGCTATCACAATTTGTACTGACTGGTGGATTCACATTTACTAAGCGCAATCTGATTTCGTGAGTTGCACACTGCTGGGTCCAGCTACAGGTGTTTGATTGTGTTATCGAGTCTCGACTTGGCTATCGAGTGGTGCATACTAACGCGTAATCGCGGCCTGGTTTCGGTCCCCGTACATGGGAACTTGTATTTTGAACATTCCTGAGTTGAGTACTCTTTGCCATTGCGCAGAATGGTGGATGAGGAAGTGCAGATGTTTGAAAATATACTCTGCAAAAGGGGTGCACGGTCATGAATAACGCAGGATATATAATATTTCGCTGGTTTCTAAGGAGGTCTGAAGGAGATGTACGGAGGAAACCACGACAAAGTTGGGCATTGCAGATTTGATGAGGCTCTTTGTTGTTTTGAGAAAGGTGTTTGGAATGGGCTCTGTGCAAGGCGCCTGCTGGTGAGTGAGAGGGTAACTCTCATCTAAACGAAGGAATCAGCGTTACCTCCATACGGTGGATGCGGACTGCCTAGGTCTTTTCATTAAGAGCGAGGGGGGTGGCTGTTATTTGCAAGTATTGTTTTATGGTTTTATTGTATATGTTGGTATAACTGCTGTCAAAAAAAAAAAAACATAGATTATATATGATATATAGATACGAGTGTTTGAAGAACGTATTGGCTGATATGCCTTCTCGCCTGACAGCCGACTAGGAAAGAAGCTTTACCCGTAAAAGATTTAGAGAGTTTGTTCCTTTATGTGGAATGAAGAATATTGGCAATACCGTCGCCTAAAGCGAGTGGGCGAGTCGAACGTTTTGGTGGACTTATTTTGGACGCTCTGTCAACTTTTCCGTAGCCAAGATGAAGAAACCTGGGATGATTGTATTTATGAAGTCCAGATAGGCAACGGTGCCACGATCCATAACATAACCTGGAAAGGGTCACTGAATTGTCATTTAGTTTTGGCATTGCTAGCGGAACGGAAGGAATTTTGTACTCTACTGTGTCTGATGCCGCCGATGTAGCTGATCTGAAGGAGTTAGATAGGCTGGGGGTAGAGCGAGCGAAGGTATTGGGGAACAACGGCTAGAGAACATAGGGATTTGATAGGTGTGGGAAATCAGAAAGTGTGGAATGGAGATTAGGTTTGCGTTGAGAGATGGGTGTACCACGATAGTGCGTGTCGGATACTAGTGGTTAAGTTTCAAGGACCATGATCGCGTGGTAAGGGTGCTTTCTAATGAGAGGTATCTGATTGAAGACACCTCCATGTCCCGCAAACGTGGCCGTTATCGACAGGATGTAGTCTTGTATGTATGATGTAGGATGTAGTCTTGGCGTTTTGTAGAGATTTGGAGAGTAATGAAGAGGTTAGACGTAGTAGCAATAGTGAAAACAAGGTAGAGATAACAAACTTTAAGTTATTACAGGATTAAATGTGCTTTATATTATTAATATTAATTGGTTGAGTTATATTAATGAGTTCACAGAAAAATGAAGGTGTTTTATTGAGATCGCGGCCTTCAGGGTTAAGGAGAAAAAGAAAGAAGGAAAAAGTATTTATTCGGGATGAGCACAGGAAATAACAACCGAGAGCGACGTAGGAAGAAGGAATAGGTTGATTGTAATTGTTATTTCATAAAACAATGTTTTAGAAAGTATAGATACTGTTGTGTTATATTCTTTATAACTATAATTTGTTGCTAGATTGCCAATGTTATACAACTGTTTGATTACTTTATAGTGTGTATAAAACTGTACGCGTGAGGACACGCTTTGAACAGGATGGCCGAACTGTTAGCTTGTCTCTGGTAATACCATATTAGATTGCCTCTGGTAACTGTCAAATTACTTACTCAATCGATCATTCATTCGTTCATGATTAAAAAGTTATTGGTAGTCATTCGGCAGTCTTGTCAGAGACGTCGAGGTGTGAACATCAAGTGATACTTACTGTGTAATTTTGGATTAAATGGTAACACTTCAGATACAAGTGTAAGTACAGATTAAATCATTATGTATTGAATAATTGGAAATAATTGGAATTGTACCGAGTGTATTTGTGGTTTATGTTGAAGGAAGTAATAAATATCTATGTTTATACTGAAATGTCTGGTTTTCTATTATGAATCCTTTATTCTGAACCGGTGGCCAACAATGAGTACCTTTGGTAGGAATTTTGAATAGAATGTTATAAAAGCTGCCTCGTTGGTCTAATGGTCGCAAGCGCAACTGCTGAGAGTGAGATCCTTGGTTCGATCCCCAGATCGGGCAAAATGGTATTGGGTTTTTCCGTGTGGAATTTCTCAATAGCAGCCCGGAGTCTGGATTTGTGCCCGGTTGATGGCAATAAGCTCGCGCCTATTACATGGGACTTAAATATGACGGTGAAATGAGGGTGTACCTACTACAGGGTGTAAACGAATTCGTGTAATTATTTCAAACCACATCATCTATTAATGGTATAGATTAACCCCGCACGGGATTTAGATTGATTAAAAATAAAAAAACTTTTTTATTTTGCAAGTATTTTTTATGTTATAGAAAATTTAGATGCCGTGCAGAAATGAATGAAAGCACGGCGACACAGCTGACGCATCGCTCCACGCAGTCAGTTAGCTCGGGACGCTAAAATTACTCAGATACAGAATACCATGTTTCGTTTTATGAAAACTTTGTTGTTGTTGATTCTAAAGAAAATCTATGCAGGGTCAATCAGTGTCACCAGTAGATCACGCGGTTTGAAGGAATTTCACGAATTCGTTTATACCCTGTATATATACACCTCTGCCCAACCCTTCAGGGAATACAGGCGTTATGTTATAAAAGCTATTTAATTGAATCAATCATATCAAACAAAAAACCTAAAAATAATAGACCAGTGTTGTTTATTACATTTGAAATCACCCACAATACGTATGACGGCTTATGCATAAAGACAGGATAATATTTTTTCCTTGAAACAAAGGAGTTCAACGTACCCTACTTGACATAATAAAAATCAATAAGAATATCGTAGTACAAGATACACCACTAATAGGGCAATTGAAGTGCAATTCATTTTTAATGGTTCGTTTTAATGTTACAACAGTAAGTAGATTTTAAAATAATCAGTATACCTAATTATAACATTAAAATACGGTGTGGGTAAAGGTAAAATTAATGAAAAATTAACAATACGTCGGATTCCTGATGTTAATTAAATCTGACTTATTGTTAATTTATCATTATCAGATTAATTTGCCAGATTATGTTATTTTTAAACGAAATTCTCAATTTGATGATGAAACTCTACAATGTTTATTATCTGACTTAATAGGACCACTAATGACTGGTGCCAACCATTACCTAAAAATACGGTTCCACATTAAAGAAAGAATTAGCATAGATGCATGGTAATTACGTTGGAATGGTTAATCGTTCATGCTAAATGAAATTTCAATTCCAATTTTTCAGTCCATTTCCGATTCAGTGGGTAGATTTAACTGAATAATACCTTATTATTTATATATCCAATTGCAATATAAACAGATGTTATTACAAAGAGAGATTTTAATTGAAATTTAGACAATAAATAATTTCTCGTTAGTGAGTGTAATTGAAAGTTAGGGGGTGCATGAAAAGAGCCTTCACGAGTAACGATACTTAAGTACGTCCGATGCACCCTGGGCAGTCAGTCCCGCTACCAACCTTGCTGACTGGCTAATCTTTTCACCACAGCATGAGCTATTCTCATGTAGCTCTTGCCGACACCAGAGAAGAAGTGCGATTGTTGCTTTTGTCTAGCGATATGGTTGCACTACGCAGAATGCTGAAAATACGCAACCGAACTTCCGCGTTTTATATAAGCAAGGTACGACGTAATTGTATTGAAGTTCTGCGAAATATCGGCATGGTATGTCGCTACACACCATACTCTCTTTCGATTAATATTTAAATGATCGTATTAATGCTAAATATTGTCACAATCAAAACGTATTTGCGGGATCGGCATGGTCAGGAGGCCTACTTCCTTAAGTCCGTCAACGAAGTTAGTCGCCCGTCCGAAAGTATCCCGAAACGTAGGAGTGAACAAAACAAGTGTCAAGTTGAACTTTTCGGACGGGCAAAAACACATCGGTAGTAGGGACAACTGTCAAATCGTGTTGTTTTCATTCTTAGCTCGAGCCCCAAAATAATCGTATGTCCGTTGGTCATAAGGAGTAGGAAACGCTCGTAACTAAAGCCGAAACCACGCACTTCGTGCTTAGGTAGTAGACCCCCAGAAACGGCACGAAATAGAGATATTTGGAAGGCTAAAGGGGAGGCCTTTACTCAGCAGTGGGATAGTCAATCTTTTTCCTATTTGTTTCGCTCTTGTCAGCTGCAGTCGTCATCTAGCACTATGAGTTACTGCAGCTGATGTGGTTTGTCTCACGATGTCTCGCATTCTCTCGCTACTGGTGGTCGTTCTGGTACACTCGCACAAGGGGCCACTCACGGCTGATTTTATTTGGTCCGTCCATCGCATCGGTAACTTTCCGCGCGGTCTGGTGCATTCCACTCTGCTCTGTATGACCAAACACTCTATAGACTCATTTTCCTACTACATTTTTCAACTTGAGTAGGTATGCAAGTACAGAGGATAGTAAAAAAAAAGTCACAGTGTCTGTATTTATTTTCATAAGAAAAGAGTACACATTTATTTCTAAGAATGCAACTGTACTTACTTCGTGAGGAGTAAGGCTGTTAGAGTCACGCTGATCGTTGGCGCTGACGGCCCAACATGTATGATTGTCCTAGGAGCGTTTTAGAATTACGCGTAGCTGTAAGCGCCGACGATTTTCCCTTATTAGGTACATACATATTGATCGATCAGCGCCGACAATCAGCGTGACTCTAAAACCACCCTAAGTATGCGTCCTGAGTGACGGCGCACTGCGCAGGCGGAGTGAACGGCGCATTAAATAAATGTTCGAAACGTTTGAATTATGATATCGACATTATTAAAACCAAAGTAAAATAAACGAAACACTAAAAACGCGCATACCCGTCAACTTTCCCCGGTGCACTCAGGACAGGTATCGACGGTAAAGCCACGGTAAAGCCTCTCCGCAATCCGCAATACGCCCGTGCGCCGTCACTCAGGACACACACTTAGCGATGTGTATTGAATAATTGAAATAAAATACATTTTTGACTCGGTAAACTATTCGGTTTAACTCGCCTCTTTATGCAAGTCTACTGTTTATTAACAGAAGATTTTAAAACACAATGATCGTAATCACAATACAAATAAAACAATTCTCGAATCGCAAGACGGTATTTACGTTAAGACAATGATTCTATTGACAGACACCCTCATAGAAGCATTCGAAATAACAAAACTTAATTACTGAGAAACGAAAACTAAACTTTGCGTTGCAAATAACAGTAGCTTTTTCTTAAACAAGACATATTGATCCAATTAGAACTTGAAACAAAATACAAAGCAGTGGCTGAGGCCAAAGGTTAGTTAGCGTTGAATTAAATAATATTTAGTACTTGCATTTTTTCAGATTTTCACTGAGCATAAGCCACAGGATTTCCTAATGCAGGTCACAGGTGTACTATTTACCTAAGTGGCTTCAATAACGTGTTCCTTGGATGTTGAGCGACCACAGTCATTTCAAGCATGGTACAGTCCGCGAGGCCTAAGCTGAGCTTTGCATTTATGTGAGTGCACATAGAATCGATTGCCAAAAAGCAGTATAAACCGGTTTAAACCAAGCAAATAACGCGTCTGCATTCATTTTCACACAAATGCAAAGCTCAGCTTAGGTCTCGCGAACTATACCTACCATCCAAGAAATACTGTACTTACAACAAATATAAGCAGTGAATTTACAACTCTATATAGGAGTTGTAAATATAAGCAGTGGAGTTTACAACAACTGCTTAACAATTGATAGATCGTAGATATGTATAAGCTTGAAATGAAGTGAAGTGTACTTGAAGTGAATTTACAACAACTGCATACCAATTAATGGATTATTTAAAAAAAAATGGACAGGATTATCCTGTGCGAGAAATGCAACAGTATATTAACGGATAGCCTAGTCTCCGCGAGTGATGATACTTATGTAGGTACGTCCGGCGCAACCTGGGTAGTCAGCCTCGCGAACAATCTTGCTGACTGCCTAATCTTTTCACCAAAGCATGAGCTAGTCTCGTGTAGTGGACTTAAAGAATAGCACTACCCCATCTCTTCCCGTAGGTGTCGTAAAAGGCGACTAAGGGATTTTCTAGAGGATGTGCAGCAGCGTTCTCTGATTACTTTAACAACCACACTGCGATCGCCAACCCGCCTGCCAAGCGCGGTGATTACGGTAAAACCCCCTTTTCGGGAAGGCCTATGTCCAGCAGTGGACGTCTTTCGGCTGAATGATGATGATGATGAGTTATTCTCCTGTAGCTCGTGCCGACACGAGAGAAGAAGAACAGCTGATGTTCCAAAAACAAGTATTGAAACAAAGTAAGTATTCATTGAAGCAAGTATTTAATTCGGCCAACTAAGTATTGAAGCAATATAAAGGGTGTAAACGAATTTTTATAATTCCTTAAAATCACATGATCTATTACTGGTATAGATTAACCCCGCAAGGGATATAGCTTGATAAAAAAATTAAAATATCTTTTTTTTGTTGTTGTGTATATTTTTGTTGTTGTATAAATTGTATCTAAACCATCTAATAAGGATTAAAAAAAAAAACAAAAAAAATTGCAAAAAAAATTATATTTTATAATGTAACATTTCGATGCCGATTTTAAAGCACGGCGACATAGCTAGAGTAGCGCGATATCGCTCCGCACGGTCAGTTAACTCTGACTAAAATGATTCGAAAACAGAAAATCATGAATTCTTCATGAAACAATTTTTTTGTTGAACGAATTACTCGAATTCGTTTACGTGTATAATGAGGTCAACTTTAAGCATTTGACTTCAATGAGTTAATATGATGAACAATGTAATGACCATAATGGTTGATAGATTACTAACTACTTCGATGAGATGGGATGAACATTAAGCATTTCGGGTACAATTTATTTACCGCGACTCCTAGGCAAACTGTAACACCTAGCGATTCTTCTTTATCCTAGCACGCTATCCTTATAACAATGTGTTGTAACATATCATCGGCGACCAGTAAAAACCTCGTTATTTCCAAGAGCAAAATTTTACAGGAGACGGAAAAAAACGTATGCTGTTTTTTTTTTGATATTTGTGATCCATTAACTACTCAATCATGTAATATTTGAACATGCATTCTCGAAAGATTTTTTTAGTTCTCGATGTATTTTGAAAGAGAACCTCATTTTTAACCGACTTCAAAAAGGAGGAGGTTCTCAATTCGGTTGTATTTTTTTTTTAATTTTTTTTTTTTATTTTTTTTTTTATTTTTTATGTTTGTTACCTCATATCTCCGTCATTTATGAACCGATTTAAAAAATTATTGTTTTGTTCGAAAGGGTAATACTTCCCGATTGGTCCCATATAAATTTTGTTATGATTAAGCCATGAACTTCAGAGATATGGAACGGAACTCCTCATCGGATCAAAGCAAAATTCTCAAATTACTAATATTGCTTTGTTTATATTTGTTGTTGGGAACTGACTACTGGAAAAGAGGAGGGGGTGCGTGTCCCCCCTCCCCCCCTTTGGACTGTTTTCATTATATCGTGTAAGGTATCATTTGAAAGGACTTTTTAATGCCTGACTACGTCAAAGCCAAAAAGAAGGGTTATGAAGGATGGGGGTTAAAATTGTGACACTAAAACGTATTTAATAAAAAATAAACTTTAAAAAAAAGTAAAAACCGACTTCAAAGAAAAACTAAAAGGAGTAAAATAATTACCATAATATAAAATTAACAGTTTCAGAAGTCGGTGCAACTCTATACTGAAGCAAATAGAAGCCACTGACTTCAGAAACTGTTAATTTTATATTATGGTAATTATTTTACTCCTTTTAGTTTTTCTTTGAAGTCGGTTTTTACTTTTTTTTAAAGTTTATGTCAAAAGAGAATTAAGAGGTTTTGTTGAAAAAAAAAACATAAGATTTTTGTCGTTAAATGCAGGGTTATCAGCCAATAAACAGGTGCATTATTCATAATCAACTTCTTATTTGCATTCAAATTGAACTCAGGCCAGTTGAGTTACGAGGTGTTCTTGCCAAATAATGTACGATTTCCACTAACCGGGCCACGCAGGAGCGCAGCGCAGCGCGTCGCAGCGGATGCTCGAGCACGCGCCCGTAGCCGACCGCGTCCGCCCGATGGCTATAATCTGCTGGAACCCGGGCGCATACGCGCGCGTGCTCGTGTATCCGCTATGGCAGTCAGTTTCTACCTGCGGTGTGGCCGAGCGCAGCCGACCGGACGCGACGATGGCCGAGCGCCGCCGTCCACGTACGCGAGGAGCCGACCGGCTGCCACGGCATACGCGCGTATTTATCCGATTTCCAAGCAGCGTAAATTCCAGGCAAAAATTAAACTTAACTATTGTATAAAAGCCTGAATTTCCTTTAGCACAGTGTGAAATGCGCTTCGGCGCGGTCTGTTTGTTGGAAATCGTACGTAAGAGCTGTGTTACAGTTTTGGTGTTCAATAAAGTATATTCTATTCTATAAAATGTGATTGACCAAAATTACTATTTTTACTGGTCGCCGACTACATTGTACCTAATCACAAGTCTGTGTCTCTAATCATTGCATTTAGTAGACAATCGTGTCGTAAAGTACGGAGACATCAATTATTCAACGACGATTCATTTCGAGATGCTCCTTTTGAATTTGCCTCGTTCGCATCCATTAAATCACAAGGTATTCTGCAATTAGTTCGATATAATGAGAAGCATTAAATAATACTCGATCATATAAAGCGCAATTTGAGTCTTCGAGTTTGTGTATTAAATTCTAGTCGTATTTCGAAAAACGCAAGTACACGAACGCTTACTAATTGTAAAATACATCTCTTTGATTCTAAAATAACTTTGAATTTAAACAGTCTAGATTCAGACTGGTTTCGGAGTTTATCAACAAAAATATTCATGAAAAGATACAGGCAAATTATAAACGTAATAGAGTCTATGCAGTATGGCAGCATAAGGTTGAGCTTGAAAACAATTAATATTATATTCATGTAGGGATGAATAGACTGTAAAATAACTAGATTACTGTTATCGATAGCTGGTAACACTGGGCAATGTTGACAAAGGAAGGTCGACATAGAACAACACACCCGATGTTATAAAGGCGGTGATCATTTCGACGAAGCGGAGCATTCTGTGTAGATCAGCTGAAGAAGTCTGACCTTTTATATCTGACTAGCTTGTCCTTATTTTATGATCTTGTAATAATTGTGCAAAGTATTATATTGTGATCTAGTTCATGTTGCTAATACTAACCCAAATACAAGTACTCACGGTAGTGGAGAGTCTATGTTGGTTTTATTTATTACATTTACCTTGCTCGCAATCCTGACATACCAATATTAGCTATAACTGTAATGATAGAATCACCCCTGAACAATGACGTTAACATCATTGCCCATGAACGATTACGTTGTTGTGTCTTTTACATTACTTTGTTTGAATGAGGGTGAAGAGGTTTCCTCCCCTGCTTTTCGATATATTTTTGATTATTGTAAATATGGGCCAGTCAAGCTCGACATCCCGCTATCCTTGTCCAGCACCCTGATTCAGAACGATTCAATTTGTCAGTATTCGAACAATTCTGTAAGCTATCTCTTTTACTCTCATTACGAAAATCATAGACGGAACGAGATAAAAACCGATTCGGTCTATAACTGCTTATCAAAAACATTCTGAATCGCAGGTCTGGGGCCAATTCGACTAACAAAATTGTTGCCAAACGCAAACGAACCACAACCGTCAGTCAGTGTTTGTACGAAAACTGTCAAAACGATTGATTTTGTTTTTTGTGTCAAATAATTTGACAGCTTTTGAAATTAAAAACTGTCTGAATTAAAACGGTTTGGCGTTGGTTTGGTTGCGTTTTATCAATATATATTTTAAGAGAATTGGACCCACTCGGTGGTTGATTCAGACCAAAGTTCAGGAACATAATTAAAAAAAAAAACAATTTAATACTCATCAGCCACCGTGGTCCGACGACACCAATCATCAAGTTAACAAATTGTAAATCGAATCGTTCGCTAAACTTGTTTCTGGGCTTGTCCGTTGAATACTCCGTTGACAGTTGTTCGATAATTGAACTGGGAACAATTAGCCATCGAGTGGTTAATATCCGTGGCGCTGTCACTACACGATTGGGTCCCTTGGCAATGGACTCTCAACAATGTCGAGTGTAAATCGATTCCCCGTTCGAGATGTAAGTGACAAGAGATTTTGAACTGTCACTGGACTTTTTATGTGGGTGAAGTGGGTGTTAATTTTTTTTTGTTTGAATAATTTGGTGTCAATGGCTTAAATTAATGCTTTTTGTGTGTGTGTGTTTTATGTAGGTATACAACGTGTCACATAGGTAATTCCCCTTAAAAAAGAAAATGTTAATCAAGTAGTATTTTATGATTTTTGTCATTTACCTCTCAGAGGAAATTAGGTAAGAATGTAAATAACTTTCTGGGTAGTCTACTCTTTATTTTTATGTTTTCATCAGAGTTGCGTTTCAGTGATGATTTTATTTTATGATTTGTCAAATTTTTTTGAGTCCTGCTTTTATTTTAATAATATTGCCAATAGACTATTTACAAGGGACCTTTTAATCCCCTTTCGGTTTTAGGGGTATTTTTGTAACACGTTGTATATGTAAGTAAGTATTAAAATAGGAATGATCCACCACTTACTGTAGATGTCGATAGGTAAGAAACTTATACATTAATAAAACCATACCAGTCCAGCACGTAGCGATGATGACTCTAACTTAAGAAACTTTAAGTTGAAGTTTAAGAGTTGGTAAAGTAATTTATAGCACAGACCAATGCTCACCTTATCGTTTAAGTTAAAAAAACAGACGGACCGTACAGCCGACTATTTCACTATCTAGTTAAAAATTTAAAAATTCCCACTGAGAATCTTAAAACATTATTTCTGCTCGAATAAAGACTTGTTCAACGTTAACAAAAAAGTAATAAGGACTTATCTGAAAGTTTTAACTTGAGCAATTTTTCATAACTTCAAGTCACTGGTCTACAGTGACCTACTAGAAAGTCTCACGTAACAGACATTTGTAAAAAACCCTTTTTTTGGAATCTACTCTTTTTTGTTGAAGCTCTTTATTTTATTGGCTTGCTGACTCTTTATTTTTCAGCCGTTCAATGAGCGTTCCCTTTTCTCTGTTTTTGGTTGGCTACGTTTTATTTATCTAAATTTAAGTTTATTTAACTATTTATTTCAATTTAAACAATAATCGCTTAGATTTTTTTTTTGGCATCAATCTTGGTAAGTGTATTAAGTATCTAATTTAATAATATAACGCCCCGTGATTAAACAATGCAGAGAGATTTCTTTACATTAGAACCTGATTGATTTACGCATACAATGGCTACATAATTATGATTAAAATTATTTTTATTACAAGTGCTTTTCTCCCAATACCCGTTGATTTCTAATCATTGGTAAAATTCACATTTTGAAGAGGGAAAATGCTCGGAATGTTGGTACTAATTAAGTACCGTAAGGAAGATACATCTTCAAATACGTAATTTACTAACCCACATTTACTGTACTAAGCCGAACTAAAAACCCCGCTAAACCTCATTACCAAAAGGAATGTTAAAAACTAAAAAGTTAAAACTTTACAGTTAAACATACGCTCGCATGTACGAAACGTTACGTGAACAATGAATACTCCTCTTTTTCTGCACGCCCGGTGAATGCCGTCGAGTTGCGAAAAAATACAAACAATAAAAGACCAGCAGAGGATACGAGAGACGAGTTTTCGCCGCCCTTGCCATAAAATTAAATGGGTAGAGGGCTTTTTGCGGAACGGTCCGCGAACGCGACTTCGGAAAAACGCGTCGGGTTAAAACTCTTCCGAGGGTTGGCTCGCGTTTCGGAGTTTTGGCCGAGTAAGGACTTAAGTGACGTCGTCGGTTGTTGAGGTTTGGCACGATTTTCTGTTGGGCTAGTACCAAGTGTGGGTAAACGTTTGATGCTTTGTGTTTTTCTTCGTTGGACGTGAGAACTCGCAAGTAGTTGAATAAGTGACACAAGTACTCGTAGTGTACTAGTATCCGTAGTACCTATACGTGTATACAGAATGTGTCGTAAATAGTAGTCCAACGTTAAGGGGTCGATACGCGATATATTCATCTATCACATACCACAATTCGATTTTTTTTAGCACAGGTCTCGTCATAAAACATTTTTTTTTATATTTTTCGAAATGTTTTAGTAAAAATTAAAAATTACTTGCTTATAGCACATGTATTCAACAGTTATAAACAACAAAATAGGAAATTAATGTATTGAGTTGAAATTACAGCTAAATTAACGAGGAGTTAAATTTTAAAAAAAACACAGATCTATGGCAAAAAATGGTTCAAATTGTGGTATGTATAGCTGAATACACGGTGTGTCGACCCCTTAACGTTGGACCACTATTTACGACACACCCTGTATACTAGTAGACTAGGCAATTCTGAAATAAAACATTTCGGTCATAAGAAAACAAAAGTTAGTTTCATCATATTCACGAAGTGAGATAAGTTAGGTAGATACATCCCATCTCATGTTTCATGGAAAGTGACAAAGCGACTAGCGAGAAAAATATTAACAGTACCATACATCTTCACGAAAATAAATACCAAAGGTGGAAAATATTGAACAAAACTTAGAAGTCGTATGTTTTTGATTCCAACTAATACTTACATTTATTGACTTTAATCGGATTAACTTGTAGTGTAGGTACATTTATTTCCTTGGATTCATGAAAAACGGAACCAACATTTATTTTTCTGGTTTATTTTACATGGCCTATTATGATTCTTCTAAATAAAATTGGTACGATATTTTGCCATCCGTTAAAGTCCGCAATATAAATATTAAAGTAATAGGTACGCTTAGCAAACATGAATTTTAGTGATTGAAATATTTCAATATTATTGTTCATATAACACTCACTTTGATAAATATTACCACTATGTACATGTTATGTTGTGGCGAAATCGAAACTGATGAATATTACTGATAGTAACGTCAGCTAGCTATTTTTAATACCTAGTTTTTTTTACCTTTTAGAGAGTTTACGCGAATATTTATTTTCACAGCATAAAATACCTCTAAAATATTTAGGAAGCCACAATTTCACATTTAACAGTTGCACTAGCCAAATATCAACCGGAAAATTTAACTGAATTTTAATACGATCCAACGACCGATTCCCAATCATTTTAAACCGATTTTGCTTTCGAAAGTAGTGAGACGGGTGGCCAAAATTATCGGTTGTTCCGTGACTTATCGAAGTAAACATCGATTAGCGAGATAGCAGACCGGCTAAGTAAATTACACGTTAAGGGACCACCTGCAAGGATGTCGGCAATAAACGCATGTAATCATGTGTCTGGACTTAATTCCCTCGGCAAACATTCGGTGCGTTCGCTTTGGTTCAACCGACTTCTCCCCACCGTTTTGGCGATTTCTCTCGTTTTATGTGTAGTTAACAAATCAGGAGATGGAAGGTAAGGGCCAGCAAATAACAACCAGATGTTATGATAACCAGAAAATTTGGCCATCGAAATTCGCGACCCTCACTATTCATTATCATTGAGTATAATATCAATAATGTATTTTAACTGAAATAAGAATTGAAGGCTTACGAAAACCAATAATATGGTTTTGACCGAAAATTACGCTGTTGGTGTCGTGAAAAACAAAAAAAAATTATGTCAGGTCAGGTTCTTGGTAACAAGGGCAATATTTCTTCACCACCGTTCGTCGAAGTCGTCTAGCAAAGGATTTTAGTTCAGCAGTGGACGGTTTGCGAGCTAATGGTAATAATACTATAGCTAATGAAAAGTGATACTATACTTATTGGACTTATTACCAATAACAACGATTTGTCACAATTTAATAGGTCTGATTTGACACTGCAATACTCTGTGTAGTGGACATCAGATCACTATGATTTGAGGTAGTGACAATACTTTAATTTATCTATTGCGCGGAGTTTAGTTGAATTGTAGCATGGGTGCGAGATATTTAGTTTAATAATAAAAAAATAAAAGGCGGCTTTCTTAATGATCAAAGGAGTGAATCTTCTGCCTTATTTGGTGGTTTTATCTAAACGACAACTCTAATTGACGCTGCGACAATTGTAAAAGAAAAAAGATTTGGTAACAGAAATTATGATTTTTGTCTTTCTAAACTGTATCGATGAAGAATAGATATTATTTTGTTTACTAACATAAGAAAACAGATTATTTTCCGCCAAGGATTTTCTTATATTAAATACTGAAACTCTAGCAACTACTAAAGTTATTAAGCTTCAGATTACGCGCGAATTAGATTTCTCAACAGTAATTAATTGTAGGTATTACAAATATTGTATGTTGCTTTAATAATCGTAAACATACTTGATTCATTTTAACATCCAAATCTGATGTAACTCTATGATTGGACAAAATATGGGTAACTAGGATCAGATGACCATCGTGACCAGAATACCTTAAAGGAAAGAATGTCTTTAGTAATGAAGAACATGAAAAAAGTGAGAAAAAGTCTTATTTTTACTTAGGCCTTTCCAGAATTGCGCTACAAAACTCAGTGAAACAAGATCTTAATGGCTTGGTCTGTTCCAAAGGACATCGGTCCTTCGATAGATCTTTGACCAGTGCAGGATTGAGACAAGCTGAGTTTACTAAGTTTCTGAAGCTAATAAGTATAACCCAGAATATATTTATTAATCCTTGAACTAAATTATAAAAACTCCACTCATAAACTAAATAAATAAAAGTTTATAATGAACACAAACTTACAAATTTTCTTTTTTGAGTGAGTCTGTTTTATGAGTGTTTCAACAAGAAACTTCAATATTTAAATATTTATTATTGAAAGCGTAGGTTTACGCAGAAATTGTGGCACTTTGAACACATTAACATTCCGTTTAGACCACCTTGTGAGTGTTCGGTCGGAGATCTGCAATTAACGAGACCTTGACGATTAGTTAGGCGCGGACATACAGATTTTTTGCTTAGAGCACTTGCCGAGCTAATGTAGGATTAAAATTTAGTATTATTATAAACATTGTATCTTGTATACTACATACAGTGTGTTAACTAACGAAAGGCGTTCTCGTTAACCAGCAATATTATATTATTGCTGGTTAACGAGAACGCCTTTTCGCGTCATACTAAAAAATATTCTCAAAAAAAAAACTAAAAGCAACGCTGACCGTACATGCGCCCTATGTTATTTAACATTTTATATTGTATAATACTATGACAAACCAATTTGATAAAAAAAATAAACAATAGTAACTTATTACAAAAAATAAGTGTTTAAAATAGTCACTTGTTTTATTAAAAAAACTATTCATAAACGTAGATAACAATTGGAAATAAATTTGATTTCATTAAACAATACCTTAATTCTAACAGCAGTGTCAGATAAAAAAAAGATTCAAAAACATTGTTTACCAAAAGGTAAAATTTAACAAAAATGTTAAATTGGTTTGGTATGCTCTTTATCTTAAAACATTTACTTTTACCTTCAATTTTGTACTATCTAGTTTTTAATATATCATTCGTAGCTTCATCTTTTTTGTAGTCCCACGAATATATTTTATTGTGAGTCAATTTAGAGGCTAATAAGTATTTTTCTCTCTTCATGACCGTGCATTGTGGTGATTGATCTACGGGTAGATTCAGAATTAAACTTTTTACAGACTAATAATAATGATGTTGAGAGATTGGCTAAAGTAGGTTGACTATTTCGTCTCACTGTAAGCGGTTGCAGTCATAAATTAAGAAAGCTTATAAGGATCCCCTTTTTTTTAGAAATTCTCGTTTTTTATCCTAGATAGAAAATTAAAGAAGTAAAAAAAAATGTTTTTTTAAAATTTTTGTTTAGGTTCATGACCCAATTATGACCAATGTGTATTTAGGGTAAGATGGGACTGACATACGCATTGCGATTATAAATGTCCCTAAATAAACAAAGAAAAAAAAATTGAATGTCAAGACTTTGGTTTCTAAAATTTTCTCGACCAAAATTGCGCTGCAGGCAAGCATAAGCCTTCGTTGCAACGCCGGGCGCCGCGCCGTCGTCATGTCACGTTTTGCCCCCATTGCTCCGCATTGAGACAAATATTTGTTCGTCTGGATGTCAGGGAATTTGATTTGGGTATGTAATGATGCAGCTTGGCGTACTGTTCAGGTCAAAGTGTTTAGAAAAAGTGTTTTGCTGATCTATTGTCATTCATTCACTAGCAAGACGATTTTTTAAACTCATGCCCCTTTATTACAAACGATGGTCTAAGAAAAACCCTGGTTTTAGGGTAGCCCCGTCTCTTTTTGTTATATGACATAATAAAGTGATGGGTATATTTTAAACCTGGGTTTACCTTAGTCTTGGTTTAAACCACCTTTTGTAATAAGGGGGATTATGTCGCGATTCTATTCATGATTCATGATCATGACTTCCTATATTAATATATTATGGTTTAAAAACTTCATTTTCTCATAAAGAACATTCACAATTGAACAATGATGAAATAGATGAGAAACAATAACTTTAAAGCTTATCGAGTGCGTCTATACCTAGACATACACTAGGTATAGGACGCACTCGATGTTATAGCGTAGCGAAAAATCCTAAGTCTATGATTACACTTAAAATTTTCTAGTGTCTTTTTATGTTTTTAGATAAATAGCAAAAATTGATCCTGTGTTTACAAAATTTAAATGGGAAATTAAGAACAACTATCAAATACTATCTGTAAATTGAAAAACCTATGTGTTTGTATGTGTTTGCAGATGTTACGTGTACTAATCTAAAAGGTTTCAGTCACTGCTTTTTTTTTAGTTTTTTCTTTAGATACTTAACTTATTTTAAAGTTAACAGCAAACATTGATCCTGTGTTTATAAAATTGAAATGGGAAATTAAGGACAACTATCAAATACTATCTGTAAATTGAAAAACCTGTGTGTTTGTATGTGTTTGCAGATGTTATAATGTACAAATCTAAAAGATTTCAGTCAGTGCTTTTTCATTAGTAACCTTTTAAATTCGAAAATTGGCTGGCTGTACTTACCAACAGTGTGTATCAATGGTCCAAGACAGACAAGTTTCTTCATGTATCTTTTTACCAACTAATGCAATCACAAGTTAAACTTGCACACGCTTTTACAAGTAGAGAGACGTGCTGCGTTTCTTGCTCCCATCCTGTGATTTTTAAATCCTAATCCTAACTAATATTATAAATGCGAAAGTAGGTAAGCTTGTTTGTTTGTTACCTTTTCACGCCTAAACCACTGAACCGATCATCCTGAAATTTTGCATATACGTTATCAGGTGTACAGAAACGGACATGGGGTACCTTCTATCTCGAAAAAAAGTACTGTTCCCGAGGAAAACAACAATAACATTCATAGACGGTGCCACGTGTCTTTTGAATCACGATTGAATCATATTATTATAGAAACTTTAGCAGTGTGTTAAGAGTTTTTTTGAGCTTAATTAACGCAAGCGAAGCCGCGGGCAAAAGCTAGTATGTTATAATGTTATTTGAGGTTGAAGGAATAGGTAGGAATAATTGTGAGACGGATTCACAGGAAGACGCAGCGTGGGTAGGCCAAGGTGGACCGATGACCTGGTGGGAATCCGCTGGATGCGAGAAGCACAGGATCGGTCGATGTGGCGATGTTTGGGGGAGGCCTATGCAGCAGTGGTCGTCTTTCGGCTGAATGATGATGATGACTAAACTGTGTTCACAGTGACCGATCAAGACAGTAAACTAAGGCACCGGACGGTCGCTCGAGCTAAAAATAATAGGCGTCTGAAACAATTTGAGTGTCCTATCTGTGGTCAGCCTAATATAAGTACTAGTATAACAAAGTATAGAACTATTTACTCTACGTCTTTCGGCTGAATGATTATGATGAATCGTGAGAAGTAATTTTATGCTAAGAAGAAAAATTTTGAGTTATTATGTTAGGGGAACTGCTTCGTTCGTCTGGTCTGTCTGCCTGGAGGTCGTAAGCGTGACTGCTGAGTGTGAGGTCCTGGGTTCGATCCCTAGGTCGACCAAAGTGTTAATGGGTTTTTCCTAGTAGAATTTCTCAGTAGCAGCCCGGAGTCTAGATTGCTCGCCCCCAATTACATGTGACTTTAACTCAACGGGTTGAATGAGGTTTTACTATACACCTCTGCCCATCCCTTCGGGAAATACAGTCGTGATGTTATGTTAGGTAATACTTACGATCTTTAGTTATCATTTTGAGGCATTCCAAGGTCACCAATTCGAATCTATAGTATATACATATACCTACTATTGGTGTAATTCGAAATCTTCAAATTGGTACCTACGCTAATAGAATGACTCATAATTTTCTCCGCGCAAAATAAAGGAATAGTATGCAGTTGAATGAGCTGCAGCATATAGCTTCACTCTGGTAGAAATGCTGTAAAATCCGATTTCCCATGTGATTACTATCACTAACGAAGTTTTAAGATTTCAAAGTTCCAGAGCAGTTCAGGAGCGGATCCGTTTTTAGATGGAAATCAGGAATACATTGTTGCATGGAAAATCGTACGATGTCAGCACCGTCGTGCACCTACACCATGTTATCGATGATGGTATATGATACGAGAATCGTAGTGTGTACGTTTTACTTAGATATTATAAGCTGTTAGAAAGAAAGTCTCAAGCGCAGCTCAGATTGCGCTATACAATTTCACTTTATAAGGCCTAATAATCCACGATATTTTGTATGTGGCTTTGTAAATGCTAAAGATGAAGTACGTAAGACAAAAAACTGAATCTGATGGTATAATTTATCTTTTCTGTTAAAAATAATTTTATGAATCAATCAATTAATTTAATACAATACAATAACATCCGTGCACGCTACCTACCAATGAGCGCATGGCCATTTTTTTGTAGATGCACGGATGTCATTACAACTTATAGAACCCATAAATAATGAAATGATTAATTTAACAAAAATGTATAAATACAAAAAAATACAACTGATTTCATTTTTAATGACGCCAGCATAATCTCCAGCATTCACTAAGGCGCTATGCAAAATATCGTGGATTATTAAAGTAAGACCATAGTATAGCATATTGCGTCACAAGCTATAACTATATAGCATGACGTTCACACTATACGCTATATCGCAAGCCGGTTTACTATGTATAGCAAGTTATTTGACTGCGATCCCTCGGGCGACGGACGGGGTAGAAGTGAGTCGGGGCGGGCACCAGAGAGTCGCACGACTGTGAGAATCGCTCATCTCACAGCTATATCGTGCGACTCTCTGGTGCCCGCCTGTAGTCTGAACTGCGCTTCATGCAAGAATTCGACACTGATAAACGCAACCAACGCAACACGTTGAAGAGCGTAAAATAAAAAAAAAACTTTCTTTACCTAGATTTTACTGCAAGCATATTAATTTTATGAATAAGTTTATAAGACCTTGCCTGAAACGAATCCAATATATTTTAAACGAATACCACTGTTAAAAAATCCGCTACCGTTTTATGGATACGATCTGAATATTTACCATTTCAAACCACTATGCATAGCTAAGGATGCCGACAAAATCTGAACTTCGAATTAATTTAAAGCTCGAAGCTAATTCTAATCTGTAACTAGGTACCTATTAGTCGGAGTAGATGTCGTAAAACACTGTTAATGTACCCATTACGTCGATAGTACAATACTAGAGAGATAAGTTGTGTGTACACTGGGAAATTCAGGCAACAGAATTTATAAATGCACATGTTTACCTAGTTGGAACGAAAGTGAGAAAGACAAAGGAACCTGAAGAGTGGTCAAGCTTTCAGCGCCCTGACCAAGTACAGTAAGTATAGCAGGTTGTAATGTATGAAATTATATACGAAATGTCATACCGTGTAAACATATCAAGAGCGCACGCGTACACAGTGTGTCCTTCTACATAATAGGCATTGCACTATATTTGGTATGGCCCAGCTTTGAGTGAGTTGCAATTTTTAAAATGTAGGTATGCAGTTCCTAGATTTCTAATATTCATTCCAAGCTACTTGCTCATTGCATTATTTCTAGAAATTGCACACTCAGAATAGTCAAGCGGCGAGTTTTACCGGTTTCTTTTTCTATCTCTGAACGGAGTTTTAGCAAGAAATGTTTCCAACTAAAGGCTCATTTAGACGAGGATAGTTTCTCGAAGCGAGACTTGTTCTGACTTTTTCTTTCTCAGTGGTGTAAACAGAGACAAGAAACTCGTTTCGAGAAATTATCCTCGTGTAAATCAGCTTTAAGGTGCGAATGTCAGTACAATGTTTTTTGCTTCCATTCCAGTAAATCAGTAATTTATAAGTTAATTTAATCTCACAAAGTTTTTTGTGCACGTGTCATGATTTCTAAAAATGAATATCTTTTTTCATCCTCAGTGTGCATCTAGCCCAACGCTCGAGTCCTGTAAGTATTTAAAACAACGACTATTGCGCTTAGTTTTGTAAATCGAGTGCCGACACAGTGTCGAAGCTCAATACATTTTGCTCGTTGTTGGAAAACCTACATTACACTGTTTCTAAAGCATTACCGACTTTGACATCGTAAACTAACGTAAGGGCGATGTTAAGTGGCAATCTCCGATCAGCAACGTAGGTACCTATTATTACTACGGACGTAAAGACGTGCCCTGTGTATGTATTTGCATTCACTCCAATGTGTAAACATAGTAGTAGTTAGCTGCTATTTTAAATGTTTAAAATATGCAATGTAGAATGCACTGAATACTGAATACCTATGGAAATAGTGATTTTAAGCTTGAGCCTTACCGTTCTTAGGTTTTTAAATCTAAATAGGCCAAATCAAAAGTTGTTACTTACAAAATTCGCTGTGGGTTACAATCAAAATTATTTTTATGTTTGTAATTATTTGTTTTAATAACTCCTTCGATAATTGCTGCAACTGAGTATAAACTGATATTACTAACAAGTATACAACGAAAAATATGTTATAAAGAATTATAACAAGAAATAGTACACGACACTGTAATCTACTTAAGTTTACATATTTTTTTCTTAACGTGAGTTAATTCGTATCCCTCAAAATTGCAAAAAACTGACCCAACAAATTGATTTATTTTCCAATACATATGTTATTTAATCTAAATTATACTTCGCGCTTCGTCTTCGAGATTAGTAAGTTTATTATTATTCGACAACATGTAGTAACGCATAGATACCACCACTCATGCACTGTTGAGGGTAAAAAATAAAAATAAAAACTAAACTTGTTAAGAATTTTTATGTGAGGGTAGGTGAGACAACCTCAATCCGGCCGCTCACTCGTATGTCATTCGCATAGTAGTGCTCCGCCACTCAACACTAAAATTATTTTAATAAGATTTAAGTATCAAAATGCCAAAATCATTAAAAAGAAAAGGTTCAAATCCGGATAATATGGAGTCGCTTACGAAAAGATTAAAAGTATTAGAAGAAAAATTAAAGTCACAACGCGGAAATACCAGTCGACGTCGCCGGCGCCCGCGCATCATCGAATCATCGTCCTCATCGTCTACGTCACGAGAATCTACACCTCTCCCGGGAAATCAACCAGGTAATTACTATAATACTATTTGAATGCAATCTGAGCAATTTATGGGATTGTCTCGCCGCATTCTTATAGTGTTTTATTGATACGATATGGTGTTAACGTACAATATATCGTAACATACTTTATCAAATGCAACCTGAGCAGTTTTAGGGACTGTCTCGACGCATTATAACAAAATATTTTACACGTCGCAAGTAGTATTATACGGGTACCTAATGCATTTTAGGGTTACCGTGACCTACTTAATGGATGCAACCTGAGCAGTTTGTGGGACTGGCTCGCCGCATTCCTACAAAATATAAGTACCTACATATTATTATTTTCTATCTACCGACTATATTTTCTGCCTGCCGATAGCAAGGTTTTTACATAATTGTATAGCCTATTGCTAATGAGTACAATCTGAATAGTTTCTGGGACTATATCAACGTACTTTTTTCTTATTGTTCTTGCGTTGTATCCTAGGGGGATACAATCTTAAACAAGTTATTACATACTTAAAACCGAATACAACCTGAGCGGTTTATGGGACCGTCTCACGTATTCATTCTGTATATTCGTCAGAGTTGCATCGTACGGTCACATCTAATAGACAACTTATCATCATTGCAGACGGGTATAACACAGAAACTCGTGAAGATGAAGATCGTGTCGTAGCCGACCAGGATACAGTTCTCACACAGGAGGCCGGGCCATCCTTAGGTACAACCATCCCAGGCTGCTCGACTGAGGCTCAGGAACTAGTTACCTCTGCTGAGGAAGTTCTAGACGACAATATACTGGAAATATTAGGTATAGATCCAACGGCTACCGTTGAGTATGGCTTGGAAGTTCATAAAGAACTTGCTTCCAGGTTTAATCATATAGCCACGGCTGGACTCACTAAAGACGCCCGAAAGGAGCTATGTGAAAAATATCTTATACCGTCGAATTGCACTCATATCGGTGCACCGAAGTTGAACGCAGAATTAAAAGCTGCTTTAAACGAAACGCTCTTAAAGCGAGATAAAGCGATTGAAGCCAGACAAAAACAGCTTGCTTCGGCGATAGCATGCCTAGCTCGAGTAATTACCGATCAGTTCGCCATCAAAGACACGAACCATGAATTTCTTAAGAAGGTTATGGATGCTGGTCGCCTGCTCTGTGATCTCCAGTACTCGGAATCCATAACAAGGAGGAACTTTGCCTCATTTTCTTTGAAAAAAGAAATGAAAGAGCACCTTTTCAACACAACCATAGACAAGTATCTATTCGGCGAAAACTTACCCGATGCGTTGAAAACAGCAAAGGCCGTGACTAAATCCGGCACGGATCTAAAAGTAGACGCGAAGCCGCCTATACGAACGCGTCCGATAACTTCGTCTCAAAAGCCTCAGGTCACGAAGAATTTAAACTGGAGAACTCCGGCCCCAGTCCGCAGGCAACCGGGACCATCACGGAGTCGGGAGCCTGCCTCTCAGCACAATCAGCCCAGGACATCATCGAAGCCGTCGCCGTATCGTCAGAGAATAATGCGCCGCCGCTAGATCCGGTAAAGTTCGCTGGTCAACTTTCATACTTCCACAAACAGTGGTCTTTTATTACTAGTGACCGTACAATTCTCACTTGGATCAAGGGTTACAGAATCAGGTTCTCTCGTCCTGTGATTCAGTCTTATATACCGACACAACCGACGCATTCGATGTTAGAGAAAACTCAATTTAAAAATGCTATTACAAGCCTCTTAACCTCCGGTGCTATATCAGAATGCCAACCGACTCGACAACAATTCTTGTCGAATATTTTTCTACGTCCTAAGCCGAATGGTAAAATGAGACTTATACTAAACCTCAAAAGTCTTAATACATTCATTGACACCAGCCACTTTAAATTGGAAGATTTACGTACTGCTGTTAAACTTATAAACAAAGATTGTTTCATGGCCACTCTGGACCTCAAAGACGCTTATTTTTTAGTTAAAATACACCCTGAGTCCAGGCGATATCTTAGGTTCATATGGGACGGTAAATACTATGAGTTTAACGTGTTACCATTCGGTTTGAACACTGCACCTTACATTTTTACAAAAATTATGAAGCCTGTTGTAAAATTATTAAGATCATGCGGTTATGTGTCTACTATATATCTAGATGACATGTTACTAATAGGCAATGATTACGAAAATTGCAAAGATAATATAAACATCACCCTAAAATTGCTTCTCGCATTAGGATTTAAAATTAATGAAGACAAAAGTAATCTTATACCGGCTACTTCTTGCAAGTTCTTAGGCTACATTATTGATTCCCAATCAATGCAAATTACATTACCAAATAATAAATGCAGAGTCATCAAATCAGAACTTATCAAATTCATAAGGGCTAAACGATGTAAAATCAGAAATTTCGCAAAATTAGTAGGTCTATTAATTTCAGCTTGTCCAGCGGTTGAATATGGCTTATTATACACTAAACAATTTGAACGTAGTAAATTCTTAAATTTAAAAGGTCACGGTGATTTTGATAGAAGTATGAATATCCCAAATTATTTATTACCTGATTTACATTGGTGGCTCAATAGTATCGACAATCCCGCCCATAGGATTAAAGACGATATTTATGCAATGGAAATATACTCTGACGCCTCAACTACGGGATGGGGCGGTGTTTGTAATGGTCAGAAAGCAAGCGGGCCGTGGTCCAAGAGTGAAGTCAACCAGCACATCAACAGCCTCGAGCTGCTAGCTGCTTTTCTTTCACTCAAAATATTTGCCAAACACTTAAGCAATTGCCAAATCTTGTTGCGAATTGACAATTCAACTGCTTTATCGTACATTAATCGTATGGGTGGGGTTCAATTCCCACACTTGTCACAAATTTCAAGGGACATTTGGCAGTGGTGTGAACCTCGGAAAATATTCGTATTTGCAGCTTATGTAGAATCTTCAAAGAATATTGCTGATAAAGAATCCAGGCGCGTCCACCCAGATATAGAATGGGAACTTGCCGAACCTGTTTTTAATTCACTAACTGAAAAATTCGGAAAACCAGAAATTGACTTATTCGCTAGCAGAATAAATAGAAAGTGTGACAAATATGTATCATGGCACAGAGATCCTGATGCCTTTGTAATCAATGCGTTTACAATAGAGTGGACAAACTATTATTTTTATGCATTCCCACCGTTTACAATGATTCTTAAAGTACTAAGGAAAATTAAATCTGACCATGCGCGTGGCATAATGGTTGTGCCTCAGTGGCCGACACAACCATGGTACCCTGTGTTTACTAGTTTACTCATATCAGATGTCATAATACTTCATCCCAAATATAATCCCATCATTTCTCATTCCAGTCGGAACATACACTCCAGCCTTACCCTGGTGGCCGGCATATTGTCCGCGCAGCCCTAATACGAAGAGGTGTTCCCCCATCATCGGTAGAAATTATGCTAGCTTCCATTTCACCCAATTCCATGAAACAATATGATGTCTACTGGAAAAAATGGTTTGAATTCTGCAACGAACTCAAACTTAATTTATATGAAACATCTTCTACTCTGATATTAAAGTTTTTAACTATTATGTATGACCGTGGCAACCAGTTTGGCTCACTCAATAGCTGTAGGGCAGCTTTATCTCTAATTTTAGGCTCGGAAGTTACTAATGATGTCATGATATCCAGATTCTTAAAAGGCGTATTTAGACTTCGGCCTCCATTACCGAAGTATGACATTACCTGGGACTCTAACTGTGTATTAAATTTTCTAGGAAACTGGCATCCCAATGATGATTTAGCTTTGGAGAAACTTGCCAGAAAATGCGTCACTCTACTAGCTCTTGTAACAACGCACAGAGTTCAAACTCTGTCTAAAATAAATATTGAAAACATCGAAACATTCCCTTCACAAATAACTATTAAAATTCCGGACCTCATAAAAACGTCACGACTAGGATGTAAACAGCCTGTTCTAATCCTACCTTTCTTCGACGACAAACCTGCGATATGTCCTGCTAGAACTCTTATTTCATACGTAAATAAGACTGCTTCAATACGTAAATCTAACATCCTTTTCATAAGTTTTAAGAAACCACATGCAGCAGTGTCCACACAGACTTTAAGCCGTTGGATAAAGTCAACCCTTAAAGATTGCGGAATTGATGTGTCAATATTTTCTGCTCATAGCACAAGGCATGCGTCCACATCGCAGGCACATAAACAGGGTGTTAATATCGATTTAATCCGCAAAACCGCGGGTTGGAGCGGAATCTCAAAAACGTTTAGTAAATTCTATCATAGAACAATAATTAGTACTGATCTTGCTGCTGTAGCGCAAGCAATTATACATTCAAATTAGAAATAAGTTCATAGATGGTGTTATGTAAAATTTCTGAGGAAATGTCAAATTCAATTACAAATTATCAATGTCATACCTACTGATTGTTAAAAATTCATTGAAATTAACAAATTAATTTATTTTATTGCATTATATTTCCCAAACCTGCTCTAAAAGTCTACATGTTGTCGAATAATAATAAACTTACTAATCTCGAAGACGAAGCGCGAAGTATAATTAATGATTAAACGAACTTACCTATGTGAAGTTCTATCATAATTATACGAAGCGCTTCGTCTGAAGAGATTAGTAACTCCCACCCGCCCTATCTAAAGACCCAAAAATGTGCGGTTTAGAAAATATAATAACGATGTGATGGGTAATTAGTATTCTCAACGAAATGACATACGAGTGAGCGGCCGGATTGAGGTTGTCTCACCTACCCTCACATAAAAATTCTTAACAAGTTTAGTTTTTATTTTTATTTTTTACCCTCAACAGTGCATGAGTGGTGGTATCTATGCGTTACTACATGTTGTCGAATAATAATAAACTTACTAATCTCTTCAGACGAAGCGCTTCGTATAATTATGATAGAACTTCACATAGGTAAGTTCGTTTAATCATTAATAATTTTACTTTTCCTCTATATTTATTGCAGCTGCTAACTGCCTATTCGCAATTCCTGGCTATTTAAACGAGCGAACCCGTGCCGGTGGTCTGTCGGTGTGAAAATAAAAAGTTAATTACAGTGCACATACCTCACTCAGGTAAACATGCCTGAACACCCATGTTGCGCCGCAGACTACCGCGATACTGTAAACTGATATGCAGTTAGCCAATATAGTAAGTATAGGTGTTGGAATTACTTTATGTACTACTAGCTTTTGCTCGCGGCTTCGCTCCCGTTAATTTACGGATCCCTAATTTTTTGATCCCAAAATATAGCCTATAGCACTCAGGGATAACGTAGCTTCCTATTGGTGAAAGAATTTTTGAAATCGGATGAGTAATTTCGGAGATTACCTCCTACATACAAACAAACAAACAAACAAACAAACAAATTCTACCTCTTTATAATATTAGTATAGATGTGATAAACTTCGTAAATGAGAAACTTAGAATTAGCATTTTTTGTTAGAGTGTCAAACGTTGTTCTGTACGTATAGAGCTGTTTTTACTTCAAAATCAATGATTTTAGCCTTGAGCATTTAAACTCAAATTCAATACTCATTTATTCAAAATAGACTAGAATTATTTAGTTTTTTTTTAACGTCAATGTACAATAGACAGTCCATAAAAAAGCCTTCCGCTCACCACTTCCCAGCGAACAACATGCTGTGAAGAAGAAAAGGCGCAACAAACTCCCCAGCAACAACACAGTTCTGTCTGTCAGGTGAATAAATTAATTGAGTCTATACAGAGAAAAACATAATTTATTTACAATAATAAAATTATGCAAATTAGGGAAAAGTAATTAAAAAATATATAAAACAATTCTGTAATACAGCCATTCCGGCTAATATTATAGACTTAACAACTCCTGCCCACTGTATTATCAGTCTATAAGACTACTTTGACGGGTAACACGCCGCTCCATTTCAATCAATTCAAGATGGTTACGTAGTTTATTTGGAAAACTCAGGGGATTGTGCATTTTTTACACCCCAGTTGCAGTAGAACAATAAACTGCCAATTGAATATATTTCAGAGTGACTTGTCCCTTTGTCAACTTTTACACGACCCGTGCTTAGAAACTGTCTACAGTAAAAACATTATTTATTTGCTCTTCACAGGCAATTAATTACACAAAACAGGCGGTTATACCTGCTGTGACACAAACTCTAGTCACACAGCACACGCATTCATTATGTAGAGGTCATTAGTTGCTTGCATACTTATCTCCTTCGCCGACTGTACAACATTTATGCAAATACCGCTTATGCATTACATGTAAATTTATTGATAGACGGTTATTGCTATTTCCATCAACAAATTCATCGTGTGATAATTGTCTAAAATAATCAACGTTTGTGAAATAGCAATTGATCGTGATAGCTCATTCAGGTGCGATCGGCTTATAAATTATGAATCGAGGTATAGTTATTACAATGATATTCGGTATGTGTATAATTAATAGATGAATGTTATGTACGTTGAATTATTTTTTGGTGATTTATTTGATGCACAGAATGTCGCAATGATATAAAAACTGTTTGATGGAATGCATGTAAGTATTATACAGGGTTACAGGGAAAGTCGTACTGAATATTAAAGGACGTTATTATTCAGGTAATTTCTGATGGATTTGATTCTGTAATATGGTGTCCGAAACTTAACCGTTCTGGAGATATTGAATTTTTAAAAAACCTTTATTTTTTCTTTTTTTGGGATTAGAGCTCCTAGGGTCCGTTTTTTTGTATCTTGTTAGAGATGTCAATTAATAAAAATGATTAACAAAAACTGAACCTACATACTACTAACAGCTTATAAAGACTGCTCGACAACGGTTAGAATTAAAGAATTTTCACTAAGTGTTTTTAACATACAAAAATGTATAGAACGTATACTGCAAATAATTAAAAAAAAAATCTATGTCTCTTTAGCTATTCAAAAAGGTACATCTACTAGGTATGTTCATAAAATCTTAAAAAAATGTTATTTGAATAGGCCAAAGTGTTGTACTACACAACGTAAAAAATATCTTTGAAATTCAATATCTTCATATCGGTTAAGTTTCGGATACCATATTACGGAATCAAATCCATCAGAAATTACCTGAAAAATAACGTCCTTTAATATTTAGTACGACTTTCCCTGTAACCCTGTATACGTACCTATAGATGATATTAGCGTATTTTTTTTGAGATTTTTGAACAGCTTTTTCTCTTAAACTATTGACTTTTGGGGAAAGTTGTAGAACAAAAGTTATTCATTTTTATGGGTATTTTAACAAACTTTGTGGTTAACAACCGAGTAGACTAGTCTGCTGGCTGATGCTAAGGATGTTGCTGGTGCTTGGTACTCTTCGCACCAGGGGTCTACTCCCTAAGCACGACGCACCCTATCACCTACGGACATACGATTATGTCGGGGCCCGAACTAAGATTGAATGACAACACGATTTGACAGTTACTGTTGTCTCTACTACCGATATGTTTTAGCCCGTTCGAAAAGTTGAACTTGACACTTGTTTTGTTCACTCCTACGTTTCGGACTTCGTTGACGGACTAAGGGAGTAGGTCCCCTGAGATCTGCACTTTTTTCGCATTACAGCATAACAGCAGTTAACGCAAGGTTCATAAACACCTCTGATGTGCTACAGAAACATATCAGCCCCGTGAGCATCCTAAAAGCATTATCATATTGGATGCGAAGGGCCTATACGATTTCTAGGTTAAGTTTACCAACACAAACGGGTCCCCGTGTCGAAGATGGGCTAGAATATAAAAAAAAACTTCCTCGCCATACGCTGGGAATAGATGCCTGTTGTAAGATTCAACAAAACCTAGCACTCTTGGTGATAGGATCTTTACGGTCCGCGTAGCTAGCTACCACCCTCACATTTATGTACGGCGCCAAGCAGTTTAGTGTGTTCCGTGAGAGCCAGAAGGGTAAAAGGGAATACCTTTATATCTCTGTTACTTGGATTCGTGTGCTCCATCTTAGACCCTGTCTGCGCTTATCATCAGGTGCGACTAGGGTCAAAAGCGACCGAACAATAAAAAAACTGTTCATGCATCAGGCTCGGAGAACAATATTCTCTGAAAACAGTTTGAGGTTTCAGCAAAACAACCACCACTTGGTGTCTAAAACCTTTAGATCAAGAAGAATTCGTCAAGTTTATAGCGTAGGTACCTATGTTCCATGCATGAATTCCAGGTTAAAATATTTTTTTTACACTGCGAGTTTCCATGAATTTTTAACGAGACCAATTCGAGTGCATCCTCTTCCAACTAAAATTGAACCATGCAAATCTATCGTACCATTTTTGAGTACTCGATGTAGGTAACTCTATAATTCAAATCACCAGGATGGAACGTTTTTCCAAAAAAAGTATTTTAAAATTGGAACACTGTGAATTCAACATGCTTTTTTTTTTCTTTACTCGTGATTTTGTACGTATCACGGAACATTAGGAACCTATTCTGTATATCATGGATAAGATACTTCGTAAAAAGAACTAGAGAAATTTACAAAGAGTGTGATGACGTTTACATTTAATGTCTTCATTTCAGGTTGAGATCTTTAAATCGTACTTAGAGTTTGTTCAGACTTTACTTTCAAGTTAAGTCAAAGTCGATATTTATATAGCAATCTTCGAATCCCTTTGAGTGCTTGCTTGGCAAATCCTTAAGTTCACAAAATCGAAGACTTACCAAAAACTTAAACTATAAGCCAAACAAAAGTAATGGTCCATTAATAGTGGTCCAATTTAAAGTCTATGTACCTACGCTATAGATATTGGGTCCAGAATTCAGAACGTTGAAACTTTATTGGAATATTTTGCTTACTAGGTTTTATTTTAACACTACCCAATGTGCAAACAAAGAGGATGCTTATTGCAATTTATTAAGTATACTATATCAATATATAATAATGATATATTTCTCAAAGCTTTAATCTATTGCACATTTACTCATCGTGGAAGCTGAAAATCAACAACAGATCAAAAACGTGTTTGCTCCCACTATCTAGTAGATAAATTAATATAAATACATTGATCATTTACAGCCACATTATTATGCATAAAACATATATTAAACACTTAATCCCCTTTAAAATATTTATCGATATATTACAAAACAAATAAATAAAATAGCAGCCATCCAAAATTTACGACAAAGCGAACGCCTTTAATTTTAAATTTTACTGTTTGCGTTCGCTGTTCCCGTCATACAGTTTGCATTCGGACGTTTATGGACACCGTAAATTTCGCGCTAGTCGTAACTTGGTTCCTGTGCCTTCAGAATTATAAATGTATGTACTGTGTCTCGTACAGTCAGCTGAGTTAATGTGTGTTTCGATACCGAGTCTTGTGTTAAGGTTACAATCATTTTTGTGTGCTTACCAGGCATTGACCTCTAGTCTCAGTAGTTCGGTTGTTTTGTTCAGGGCTGGACTACTGAGACTAATTTTGTCTCATTAGTTCGGTTATGACGTCAAACCGAACTGTTGAGACTTGTGTTCTGTAGTTCGGTTAACGATTTCAGTATTCTCCGGTCAGTATTGTTATGAAAGTGCCTATTAATTAATAACTACCAAACTATGATTTCAGAGAATATTTTTAATTCGTTTATTTGTAACAAAATCATTTTATGTTTAATACGTTAATCGGACCACTGAGACTAAATTTGTGTCATTAGTTTGGTTTGACGTCATAACCGAACTAATGACACTAAATTAGTCTCAGTAGTCCGGTCCCTAACAAAACAACCGAACTACTGAGACTAGAGGGGCATTGAAAAGTCGTCGTTTATTTCTTTTTAGGCAAGTGAATTTTCATCATCATCTTCCTGCCCTTATATCCCATGTTACTTGGGGTCGACGCAACACGTTTTCTTCTTCCATTCCGTCCACCGTCATGATATCACTGATTCCCTTCTCTTCCATATTATTCTTCACACAATCCATCCATCTTTTCTTTGGGTTCCCTCTTCCTCTCCATTCATCCACATTTTTAATCATAACTCTTTTGGTCACATTCGTTTCATTCTCCTTTTCACATGCCCATACCAAGACAAACGGTTCCCTTTCAAATTTTCTGTCACTGGCGCCACTTTCAAACTTCCTCTAATAATACTATAAATATATCTAATATACTATACCTGACCTTATCCATTCTGGTCACTCCACACATCCATCTCAACATTCTCATATCCACTACATGCATTTTTTTTTCATCCTTTTTTCATTCCGATCCATGCATACAAGTGAATTTTCATTTAATTTCATTTGCTAAACTGAACCAATTCAAATAATGGCTGATAGATAATAATGCTGTAAATGTTTAATTCTGCAACTACATTGTTTAAAAAAAAGGCACCCATTGATAACAACCCATTACTGTGATAACACTATAACTATACTGGATTATATTTTTTACCGTCTGGAAAAAAATCAAGTACCTATAGTTTTTATGTTACTAATTTGAAGTAACTTTTCATACTAAAACAATAAAAACAGAAATTTTGAAATAAATAAATCGATTACATAATATCAACATTCAAATCTCATGCACCCGCGTATGATTTGAATTTCGATAGTAGGTTCTATTGACAGAAAATTCTAGGTTAATGAAAAACAAAAAAAAAAACTATTCCATAGCCTTCGAGTCCGTTCACCTATTATACTCATTTTATTTTCAGACGGTAAAAAAGTCTTCCGGTATGTTCTATTTAATACTTACTTATACTTAAGTTATCTGTTAATCTGTAAAACCATTTAAAACACAAAACAAGAATTCCTTACAACAAGTTTCATAGACCGCCGCGTTCACAGTACAACAAACCGCCATCCCTAGGGTTCCGTGACAAGATTTATTCGTGTGCGAACTAAAAAATGGACGAAGGAACATGATATAAGGTTCTCTGTGAGCCGTCATAAGTCATGGCTTGTATAATTATAGGCGCATTGAGATAGCACACTGGCTGCGAATCGCTGCTATTTGTCTATGTTTGTGATTGCAAAAATGACTACTTGTATCTGTCAAGTGGTGTAGCTGGTCTGTAAGGCTGAGTAATTTAGAAAAAATAAAAACCTAATTTTCATGCTGATTATTTCACTCTCTTTTAGTTTTTTTTTTAAGTCGGTTGTGACTTTTATTTTAAGTTTTTATTAAATACGTTTTAGTGTCATAAATTACACGGTGACTACAAAAGATGACACAGTTGCGTAATATTTCCAACAACTAGGTAGTTTTCTTTAAGAATAGGTATTAATTATCATGACGGCTCCTTACAAATACTTACATTCTTACAATCTTCTCTGTTCTTGGCTTATGTTTCTGTGACGACAGTTAAAACAGAGATTGAAAGTCCTCATCAAAACTTTTGCTGATGGGAACAAACCAAAATGTCATCTAAGTATATGTTTTTGTTGATTTTTTTCAAAAAGCGCTGAATCAATTTCGATAAAATTTATATGGGACTACTTCTGAAGTATGGCCTAGCAAACAAAAAAGAATCATCAAAATCCATTCGTAATTGATAGAGATATTGCGTAACAAACAGCCTAAAAAAAACAAAAAAAAAACTGACGAATTGAGAACCTTCTTCTTTTTGAAAGCGGTTAAAAAGGAAATTTCCAGCGGCTTGGGCTCTTTCTATTTATTATCGATGATCGTAATTATTTACTAGGTCGATTAAGTCCAAGAGCCAGCATACAAATCAATGTATCTGTTTCGAAATACATCCGACTTCAAAATAAAGATATTATCGATATTCATTCATTTATCAGTGAGACAAGAAAATAATTTCTTATGGATTCGAAATGGAAATAATCAAGTCGTTTCCCAACAAACAGGTGAACACGCTCCTCAACATTGATGTACTGTCGATATTTATTCACTGCACCGTGAATCTGCTTGTTATCTCTAAATAAATACACCAGTATATCGTTTGCAATGTTTTATCCTTATCACCTCTACGGAGAGTCTATAGTCGCGTGCACTAAACAAGCTAGAGGCAAAATCAATTTTAGCGACTTCACAAATCGATAATGTCCGATGCCTAATCGATTCGAAGCAGAAATACTGATTTGCAATCAATTGAAGTAAATACTTTGACTCAGATTAAGTACTCTTTATTAATAATTTAGATAAGGTATAAATGCTTGCAACTAAACAAGTTTCATTTCTATACGATATTTGTTAATAGATAATGATCTATGAATGAATAGTTTTACGAGAGCTCGCAGCTTGTGGATAGACCGTGATTTATTGAGCATTGAGCAAACTGTACGTGACAGCTTGTTAAAGACGACTTCTGCCTTACTGCTTAGGTACTTGAAATTGCCATAGATCCGGGCTTATAGGAGTTATAGAGGGAAAGTGAAGCAGGTTGATCAGAATAACTCAAAATTATGACTATATCCCATTTCGACAATGTGCGTTGGACACGCTGCGTTTCGACGTTGCCTTGTCTCTAGCATAAAAAGATGTAGCCGAAATTATTTTAATTAAAAATGTAAAGAAAACTATTGTTTTTTTTTCTGTTGTACAGACGCCAGCAGGTCAAGCTACCCGAAACTGTCAAATTTTCCCAATCAACCTTGAACCTAATGCTTTCGCGATAAAGATGAAAATCATTGATTGATGTGCTGGCGTCTGTGCTTCTACAGATGGTCCTTGCGGACTATTTCTACGTAACCGGGCAGTTGTTAGCGAGACCTGAAGGGACTCTAGCCAAAAACTATTGGTTTTTCTTTGATGTTCCTTATTTTGCTTTTACAATTCCACAATTAGAAACTACAGCTCCAAATTCACTAAATAGTTGGTTGATCAATCGTTGTATTTGAAATGAAGATACGATTCTGTACTATTAACCATTATGGATTAAAATAATTTAGCTATAATATATTCCACCCCTTTCTAGGCGATAAACACAGTGTTATTCCTAGAATATTTGTATCTGTCCCTATATTCTGTATAGGTTAAAATAGTGATCGCCAAATACTTACTACTAAATTTAACTTTCCTATAAACTGACGGAGAACAGTTTATTTTCACGTAGGTTATTTACACGTTCTGTATCTACCTTTATTATTCTAAATTCTATAATATTAGAAAACCTTACCTAAAGCAGATTTTATATACAGGTTGTTAACGAATTCATGTAATTCCTTCAAACCGTGTGATCTACTAGTGATACAGATTGACTAAGCACTGGTTTTTTTCAGTTTCAACAAAAGATTTGTTTCATAAAAATAACCTGAATTTCTGTTTCCGGGTCATTTTAACGCCCCGACTGCACGGAGCGATATCACGCTAGTCGTGCCTGCCAGCTGTGTCGCCGTACTTTCATTCATTTATGCGTGGCATCGAAATGTTCTATCACATAAAATTATTTATTTGCAAAAAGCCATAAAATAATTTGGCTATTTTTTCCTTGAATCCTTATTAGGTGGTTTAGATACGACGACTTACCGCAAGAAAAAAAAAGTTTTTTTTTCAAGCTAAATCCCTTGCGGTGTTAATCTATATCATGTGGTTTGAAGAAATTACACGAATTCGTTTACACCCTGTATTTATTTCGATTTTATTTTCATTTTAAGATTTTTATCACATCTCTTTGTAGAAATCCAGGAGGAACCGAGGTACCCTAAACCAAAATTTGTTCCACGATTCTAAGCAAGTTAATGTTAAGAATTTCACGTGAGATGCTAAAAGTGATTGAAAGAAAAAACAGATATTATTTTTGGATTTATTTATTTAGAATCCATGTTTGTAAACAGATTTGTTAACTTACACATAAGGTCTGTTTAAAAAAAATATAAATATTGCTACAAAAAGTACGCACAGTTAATGAAGTATGGCTAACAGAAATAAAAAAAAGTGAATTATACAGCTTAATTATTATAATCACAAGTCTTAAAAACAACGCTATAACCACAAAACCTATGGATAAGTTCAAATCTACCTGAGCATCGTTAACATAATTTTGATTATAAATAAATTATCTTTTTAACATTGAATTTTTAATAAAGAATTAATTTTATTGAATATACAATTGTCAAAAGAAATATATTCTATCTACAATATACAAGTAACAAACATTTAACTATGTACATTCAATAGTTCGGACTAGTTCACGATTGTATTCGAAAAGTGTGTAAGAATTCTTTTTTACAAAATTTACAAGAGGAACACCACGGACAGTCGGGAGTGTCCAATTTTGACACGAATGGCTGAGCTTTTACAAAAAATGGGCAAAACTCTTCAAAAACACGTTTAACTCAAACCTTCATTCAAAAATTTGTTGCATTTGACATTTAAATTGTATACAAACAAAATGTAATATTGGATAGTGAACTGACTTATGAAAAATGAAATATTAGGTATATCGAAGACTTTAGTATTAGTGATTGTAACCACAAGATAACAATAAAATATTGTTCTACTACAGACATACATCGATATGTAAGTATAACGGCACACATTGAAGACAGTTCTACTATACCCAACAATATTAAAAAGAAAATGATGTTAGGCACGTACAATATGAAAAACGTAATATTATTTCAACAGGGAAATGCAAAACATTTTCCACTGTTACGCAGTCGCGAAACCTAATATTGTTTTGTTCCCGTCTGTAGTTTGACAGTAGTTACAATTTTACGAGAGCCCAGTCACAAGTGTGAAGATCGTAAAGTATGTCAAATTGCTATACCATGACACGGAAGATCGCGGGGTGAAATTCAAAATTTCACAGTTTCACTACATTATCTGTACACACGGCATACCGCATAAAGCTCTCTTAAAAAATTACAAAAAACTTTTTTATCAACATAATTATAATAATTAACCTATCTATTATGTATTTACAATTATTGCTATTGAATGTTGCGCTTCCAACGCCCAAGTACTTACACAAACTGGCATATTGCCTCCTCTACTAATACCTAATACAGTCATAAATGCTTTTCTAAATAATACCTACTCTGTTCAAAATAAACGCAAAATGCTTTGAAATTAAATATGAACATTTACTGAAGGATATCATCCTCGTACTGGGAACATTACCCGGACATTTTATGTACTGTGTACGGAAGGACAATATTGAGAATTTATCAAAATGTATCTAAAAGTAAAGAAAAAAAAGTTCTTATGCGAATTTCAAACAAAACGGAATTATCGCAACATACTAACAATGTACGAAATTTATAGTTTGTATTTTGAACAGAGTAATGAATCAAAAACAACTAAAGTTATAATAAATTGCTGCCATCCATGATATGCTTTCCAATTTATAACGGAATGATAAAAAGCGATTTCAAAATCCGCATGTGAAATCGTAACAAGCAACCTATATAAAATATCTACAATTCATAATAATATTCCGTACTGAATTCTATTTTACGATTGAGTCTATTAACATCAATTATCTTTGTCCACATTTTATTACTTGAATATATCAAGGAAGAAGAATTATCATAATCTTTACATTATTGCGATTTTAACTGTTAATCGTTTCATAAAAATTACAGCACGCACAAGTGCTTTGAAACTCAAGTCAGTCTTTAAGTAACTAGTTCTTACACAAATAATGTTTGTGGGTTTGACATAGTAAATCATGATATTTTAAAGACAATCGTCTGTTCAGACACTTAGTTGCTTCTGTAGAAGTCAAATAGAGGTATACCCACACTAATCTATGAACGCACCGCCCAAAGCATTGACTTCATTCTTATACAGAAAGTAAGTTTCAGTCTTATTTTGAGTTGATTTAATACTAAAATGTATCTGAAAAAATGTGACATTTTAATGAATCCATCTATTAGGAATAACTTTTAGGACAAATTAAATTAGAAATGCAAAACGCATATCTAGTGCTCTTTAAAAAGTAAAACGTCGGGGGAATAAAATTTGTCTATTTTATTCGTGTATGGGCGCGGGCGGCGCGGATGGTTCAGTGTCGGCGAGGGGAGCGGGCGGCTGCGCGGCCTGCGCACGCGCCCGCGCCAGCGCCTAGGCAAGCGCGGGCGCGGCAGGCCTCGCTCAGGGACGGTGGGGGTGAGCAGAACTTAGTGATGAACTACTCACCCCGGAGTCGCTACTTTTCTCCGATGCACACGGCTCCCCGCCGGCTACAAACTTGACTACATTAAGCCGATGATCAGATTCGCAGGTGTCGTCTCGCGCTCCGCCAGGAAGACCACCACTACGCACTGTCGTTCGCTCGGTACCTGTTCCTGGATAGCGTTCGATTCTGTCGCATTCAGCGTCGTCTGGTTGCCGTCGACGAATGGACCGCTTGGCTTGGGGCGCTGGTTCAGGAGGCCTATGTGTCGGCTCATCGGCCCTGTGGACTAGTGGTGAAGTGCGAACTCGGACGCCTCCAACACCGACACCTGCTTCGTAACACCCCGAATCTCGAGGAAACTGACGTCTGCCAAAGGGAGAGTCACCACCTTCGGAACTTGAACCGCCTCCGTCAGCCTCTGCTTCACCTTCGCCACCTACGAGAGTTGATAATTTTCTTAGTAGCTTCATAAAATAGATTATTGTAGATAAGTGGTCAAATTATTGTTCCAACTCACATTCAAGCTGATGCAGAAGTTGAACAGCAGCAAGAATTCGTGTACGATGTTCTGGAGTCATTATTCCCAAGTAGTCCAAATCTGATGGTTCGATCTCCTTGAATAGTTCTATGTCTTCATATCCGTTCCTTGCAAAGGCCACAGCGTACTCTAACAAGTCTATCCTTCTCAGCAATTCTTCCACTGTGCGTGGTCGAGTTTCCCAAAGCCTTTCGCGACTTTTGCACCATTTGGACGATCTTGAACGGACTGTGTCTCTTTCAGATAAAACTTCAACAGTAGCAAACTTGAAGTTTCCAACTTTATTGTTCAGTACACCTCGCCAGATTCCGGACGCGTTCATGTTTATCACTTCTATGATGTCTCCTTTCTGTTGACAAATAACACGTTATTAGAAATTCCTTCCTAGATGCGAGCAGCGAGTACGCTTTGGTATTAAGTCGTCTTACCTTGTATCTCAGGGCATCTTTCTCATAAATATTGGGTACGTAATCGACGAGGGCCCGAGCTCGACACAGCATTTGCGGCACGAGTAAACTCCGCCCGGCTGGACTTAATTCTATGTTTTCTTCTGCCGAGAGAGATGAGTGATTACTACCGGCGCGAACCAACGCTTGTGTGCCTGTACATAAATATTCTAGGCTCAGATAAAATAAATTTCAATGTCTACGACCAACACATTGAAAGTAGAATACCTGTGTACATCTTTGTTTGACTGTGAATAGGTAGTAGTTTTAGTATTTCAATGCGATGCAATTAGTAGGATTAGGTTGCGATGCAAATAAAATTGTGAATTACGTAAAATACAAGAGGGTATCTGTAAGTAACACATGGGGTGTTATGGTACAAAGAAAGGAAAGACAAACTTATTTACAAAACCATTTATATTAACACAAACAAATAACTCAATAAATCCACTCACTACTGCCTGATCCGCTGGGAAGACTTTCGAAAGAACTATTAGAACATGGAAACGCTTGGTCGCCACTCGTCCGTCTGTCACTGCCTTCGGGGCCCCTTTCTTGTCTTAACCTTGATATCTTTCTCTGGACGTCTTGTCTAAGCCCTCTCACTTTTCCTGCCAGGTTTGATACACCTTCGCATTCCTCAGCTGACTGGAATGAGTGATAAAATTGTTAATCGGGCAAAGGAAATCAAAATCAAAAGCAACATTTGTATCAGCTAATTTATTATCAATTAACGCTAACGTGTTATTGTTAACAATTTTGGACTTCAAAGAAAATACAATGAATGGTAGAAGATTACTTGAATTACCTTGTGCACGGTGGCTATGTGCTGTGAATCTGTTTCACTTTCTTGATCTTCATAATCCGACGAAGCTGGTGATAAAGGATCAGCACCTATCCGATAGCCGGACATTTGCCTATAGCCCCTTCTAGAATCCCGTTCAGATCGGTTTGATTCTAAAGAGATGCCAGATAGTCTTGATCCTATAGATTGGATGTCGGACGCGGCGTAATCCCCACTCTCCCGATCTCTTGCAGTTCGCAAGGGGATCACGGTGGTCGGGTAGGGGCCACTCTGTGGAATAATTAATCCCCTCCGAGGGGTTCTCGCTAAACTTATATCGCCGGCACTTCTTAGTGATATTACGCCTTCACCTCTCGACTCATTCCTGAGGTTGAGAGTGAAACAAACACGCCCATTCTGAAATGACGCTGCTGGTGCTCCTCCTCCCATTAGAAAATCTTCAGGGTCACTCTCGTACGGTGGTTCGTCATACCAGTGCCCTCTTCCTGAGAGGCCTCTTGCTTCGTCGTCGTACATATACGTATCGTCTGTAAACGAGCCCTCTATTAGATCAGTGCAGCTCAGATCCCAGTAATGCAAATAATAAAATACGTGCCAACAAAATTGCCAAAAAAGTTTACCGTAAAATGCCTTCCATATAGTGGCGATTCACTGACAACACTGCGGTTAAAGCTGTGTACGAACATCGAAGCCGTGCGTGGTTGCAAAATATTGTTTTTCCAAAACATGCATTCAGCATTTCTCGCAAAGTAAACATTGATTTGATGGATGATAAAAATGGCTTTGATTTTAATTAATAACTTCTATCGAAAGTCTACCGCGCTTTTGATTCCAAGCTGCTGCTTACGATGAAATCGCAAAGTAATAAATAATTGATAGAATCAATCTGTCGAGTGAGTCCTTAATGCCAATAAAACAATAAAATGATGAATGACTGATGCACATCGAAAGCATACCGAATGATCATGATGTCAAACGTGAAATTTACATCATCAAAAATAACGTAGGTATAAAAAATCGTGCAAGCATCATGCGTAATCACAGTAGCTCAACAATAAATAGGCAAATCTGATTGTTTTTATGTTTCAAAGACAAAACTATCAAATTTTTAAACAGTAATTCTTGCGAATAAAATCTTAACAAGTTCCAAAATACCAAAAAACAATCAGATTAACAATAGAACTCAACTCAGAAGCACATTTTAATTTATTTTTCAACCTTGTCCAATCATTTTTAAAACATGTTTTTGGATAAGGTTATGCCTGGAATTTTACAACATACCTCCGAAAGGTCCCCGAACACCGTCTCTCCCCATGTTCATAAGACCATGTCTTATATCTCTAAGGATCTGTAACAACAATAAATGCTTGCAAAAAACTCAACACATCAGACTTGAATATTTCGAGGAAATTTTTCCCCCAATGTAGATAACATTATTTTAATTTTGCAAGGAAACTGAGCTAGCTATTTTGTAGGGGAGTGGAGAAACAAGATAGGAAAATTTTAATTTTAAAAATAATGAGCAATTTTCACGAGTCCGTTACATTGTGCCTAAACATTTTTGGATTTTGCAATTTTTCCCACCCGCCGAGATCTTCTTCGTGAAAAATAGCAATGCCCTAAAGTAAGACGTAAAAACCTAATGGTGTTTATAAGAAAATGAGATGCTTTTATTCGTCTAATGTTTACGTACACACATACTTCTTAGAAAAACATAAAAACCTATAAAATAACGATGAACGAATTTTTGAGCTGCAATGCTATGTCTCGACAATTATTATGCGTTTATTTTAAAACACAATTTATGCGACAAATGGGTCGAGAAATCTTTTAAAGTATTTCCTTACGAAATATTTTCCTGAATGCGTGAACACGATAATAAATATTCAAAGGGGGCAATAAAAAGACCACTTTCTCGTAAGTAGAAAAGTATTGAACATTAACTTAATTTATGCACACTTAGTTACCAAGACGGCGCAGTTTATACACGAAAGGGATTTACGTGTCGCACTGTTCTAGAAAATGAGATTTTAGCAAAATTTTACGGAAACATACCGTAAGTACGTACCATCTTTTATAATAACGTTGTTACTTTGTTATGTAGTTGCTTTGAAGAATATTATCATATCGTAAATTCCAACAACAAAAGTTCAAATACAGCAGAAAACATCTCAACATTTTGTAACTGTGTCCAATATTTTTAATAGACACCCAAAATTCTCATTTCGGTGTCACCGAAATTGCGGCAAACAGTTTATTGAAATAGTAAAATTTCAATGTTCAATATTCCGAAGTTCGACCCATGGTTTTACGAGCGAAATGTGCTGAGCAAGGGGCTTCGGAAGTTTCGTAGGGAAGCGATACAACTGCCTCTAATAGGCTTAGTCCGAGATTAGGGCACGATTAGCTTGCCTCGGTAGGTGCGTCGAATGGTTGAGCCAGTCAGGAGATTACACGTTGGTGCGAAGCTGGCATCAGATTATTTTTGGACGTAGGCTTTGTGAACAGAGGAAACATTTCGATTGCATTAATGCATTGTTTTCGAGCGATGTTTTGAATCGTAAAAAAAATTCCGATGGACACATTTTTAAAACGTAACTGGAACTTACATAAATTTTTGTGTCTGGTTTCCGTATCGTTTTAGAATATTTTATTATTATTTTTTGGTATAAAGAGAGCAATTCGAGTTTTCGATTTTTATATCCATCTCGCTATAAGGATACCTATGTATTTGTAAATAGTATTTTTCGTCACTTTCAATATTTTCATGTCAAGCTGGTACGAAATCATCATTTAGCTCCTATGTATGTACTGTAAGTATCATTGTTCTCTAAGAAACATTTAAAAAATTACCTCTTCCTGTTCTCTTGCTAGTTTGTCTTTTTTCTTCATTGCTTCTTGAACTTTTAACTGCAACAAGAAAGATATAAATTGTTTTTTTTATTTAATTTCGGTGCTTCTTTACTTTTAAGAATATGTTTTAGATGAAAAAAAATGTAACCAAAAATGTTATAGTTGTCAACTCTAAAATAAAAACATAATAATTTATAGTGTGCATAATAATTTGCTACTGAAAGTGCATTATTTTGATGAAGAGTTTGTTTTTATGATAACCTTTAAAAACATAGTTTCATCGTGCCCAACATGCATTTCTGAGTAATTTTACCATGCATAATATTTTTCGTGCAAAAACCAAACTACGGAGCTGTGCAAAAATAATAATGTGTTTATGTAGACAGAAAAATAATAAATAATTAAAAAACGTGAAAATGGTATAATATTATTTTATGCGATAATATCCGGTTCGTAGATCCACCTCCAATTCTTTGAGCATGCCGATTAAAAGAAGCCAAAAGTGTTTGATGAGATTTTGAATTTTGAAACCTGTTAATACTCTGTTTGGCAAATAAATATAAATCACCTGATTAGATAGTTATAAGACCAATAATTTTTAGTAATATTTTACATTAATTTTGAAACATGTATTCGTTTTAAAGTAGCAATTTAATATGAGATGATCTAAAGGAAATAATAGATATAACTTTATAAGCAGTGTATAATTTAAAAGAGACTAATTTTTCTATATCATAAGGATATATTAGAAGCCAAACATAACTATATTGAAATGCCTAAACAAATAAATAAAGATAAATCTATAGACATGTATAATATATGAATATATAGGCTAAATAAGTTGCCATCCAGAGCATAACAGATTGCGGCATTTTCCTGCAGCACCTTTGAGAGGCAGAGCGTTTTATTGCACAGTTAACCAGGAACGTTAACGATACAATGTCTTTCACATAGTCAGAATAGCTTTTTAAAATGCCATGATGAGACGTTTTTATTTTTATTCGGGGTGAATTTAGCGATGGAAAAAATAGGTTACACTCCGAACAGATTTCTTTTCATGTACCTTTATGGACATGAAATGAAATCTATTAGTGATCTAAAGGGTTATAATTTCGGGAAATTAATCAAAATGAATTAGAACATGGCAATTCAGAACAGCTCTTACTAGCTCTGCCTTCCTAAGATGTAGAAGGAAAATGTGCTGAATGCTCACCCTATGTATAGTTTCTTCGAAGGTGTTTGGTTGGGCGGCACTCATTTGAAAGAAGCGGAGGCGGTCATAGTCTCTCGGGTCAACCATGGACCTGAGAGCCGTGTCAGGGCCAGGGCCAAGGCCGAGGCCACTTTGTAGCACGCTGTCCGGTGTGTCCACCTGTTGGAAAGTTTCGCTTGTAATTTTGAGGCCAAAAGCTGGCTGTATTTATCAAGATTATTTTTGTTTCAGTATTCCTGTTTTGCAGCTTTCATTTATATTATTGTTTCTGAAAATATTTTCTGCGTTGACGCGGTAATGTTTGCACGGATAAAGTTTTTAAATACATACACACATTTAAATGTCAAAAAACATAGGTACATAATATTACACAGATTATAATCATACAATATTTTAAAATTCGTGTACTATCTAATATTATTCATATTCAGTGCGTACCGTTCAAAGATATATGTGTGTTTGAACGGCTACTAAAACTAAGTTCTACATAACTTAAATGAAAAAACAAATCAAGTTAGGTACTTGATTTCGGAGTAAAATTTACATCATTTATCATATGATCGGCCAGTCATTTTTCTCATAAAGATTTCTCGCAAATACACTAGCAAGCTACTTCGGAAAGTCCTAACTTTTTCCCGAATCACCGTAGCCTCGTATAGCGGCGCGGCGGCATGATAAATGAACGTCTCAACTTCGTCCAAGTTTTCAACCATCATAATTTTAGTGTAAATAAAGTTTTGTAAGCGAAAAGTTTGTATAAAATTAGTAATGCTATCTATTATAATTAATGAAGTTCTTGTAAATGGACGATAAGCCGACAACTGATAAAAGGCAGAAAATGTACTGCTTTTAACTTGTTAGCCAATATGCATTCAAATGTTAAGTCTGTTTAATCATGTTATATCTATTAACTAACCTCATTACGATTAGCTTTCTTTTTTATTACTCTCATTACTCTCAAGATATCTTTGTCTTATTAAACAGTGACAGTTTCTTTGTAACGTGTTTTGATGACAGTTAACCACGTCAGTTGTTTTATATGTATAGTTTAGTGGCCTTTTACCTTGTGTAAATGTGAGATTTTTGTAGACATGATAGATGCCTGGATACCTATTTAATTTGTGACCATATTTTTTATTTTGTTTCCTGCTCTTAAGTATACATTGCTCTCTCAAAACTATTCTTAGTCATAACTGTACCCACTTGAATTGTTAATGATATGAATTTTAAAAGTAACCATGGAGTTTCTTGCCGGCTCGTCTCCATAGGAAATGACTAATTGGAACCGTGCACCTAAATTCGACTTTTCATAAGCGCCTGAAATGGTTTATGTGATATAAAAACTTTTGATTTTGATTTCATGTATAATTTTACTATACTATACAGTAACAACACAACTGTTAATAAGTTACATCGATGTATACCTGATCAAACAACCAATAGCAATAGCTTATTTTTTCGCCACTCACACTTATTGTTACAGCGTAAAGATCATTTCTTACTGCAGTACTAATAAACATTCGTGGTCTTGAAGTCGCACACAGTTCAGAAAAGATCGGTTTTACGAAGTTTGCCGATGCGAATTCTTAGTTTTATCGTACTGTACCGTAACATATATCGTCACCCGGGTTTGAAAACCTCGGGAATGCATTCGGTCATTGCACGGTTCCTGTGGGCTTTTACGCGGAATAAGTCGCGGGCAAAAGCTAGTCAATTATATTTATTACGAATGTTATACACTCAATAAAGGCTAGTTTCAGTGCCTACAAACTAATTTCACATAGAGCGGCTCTCTTATAAGATATAGTCCCTAGATGTCGTGATAAAATAAAAATGACCAAATTGCATTCCCGAGGTTTTCACTTCCGGGCGACGATATTCATGTTAGCGTTATTTCATTTTCTTATGTAAATATTTTTACTGTGTGGGGTATTACATGCAATGTTTACGCAGTCGTAACACCTTAACGCCTATATTAACAGCTGTTTTTAAAAAGGCCTGTTCGTTTCTTAATATCATCCTTTTCGTTCATTTCCTGCCGAATGCCAATATGAACTTTGAATCTAACAAAATGTCAGTCATGTGATTTAGTTACTGATAGTACATTCTCCATACAAGATGATGGTGCCGTTTCACTTGTTCACCAACTTGACTAAAATTAGAAAATTGCTATCTTTTACTAACAGACAGTGCGAGAAAAGGACGGTGATGGAAATGAACTAAGTTAGAGTAGAGATGTCAACCTACTTTACGCATTAAACTTCATCGTGTTTTTAGTCTACATGTTCTGAGGTGTCGATGGAAATTTTAGTTGAACTTAATTTGACAGCTCTTATTTACGTCCGTATCTTTCTTGTTTTGTCAGAGAGTAATAAAGATGACAATACCTTTAACTAAGTGGTTAAATTGTGCAGAACTAAATCGTCACCATTGAATATCTAAAGAACGGCGACGAAGGAGTGAACTTTTTATTTGCAGATGAACCCACTTGTGTATCTTCACAGACAATAAGAGGCTTCAAAACATTTTCTCTACTCACTGCTCTTACAAATACTATAGCAGTAGAACTATACCTAAAACAACATCCTGCTACAAACGAACTACGAAACTGACATCCAATATTTACCAAACCACAAACTTCATTCATAATTCACTATTGTCTGTACAAGCAACGACAAAACAAACAATCAAAATCACACCGCACTAATTAGCATACGTTCATAACGTCACAACTACTAGAACAACAATGCCTTCTCATTTATCATTTTCACTTAAGCAAGGAAAAAGCTAAGGATATCTGCATTACAATGAAAGCATGTACGTACGAATCAATTAATCATACGACCAACAATGCTCGCCCATTAACTCCCACTTGATAAGGGAATAATGCGAATAGCCTACAATAGGAGCGTCTATAATGCGACAACGCGGATGCCCCAAACTCGAAATTCGCACGATTTATTGGTCCCTTATCAAAGTCACACACGTTTTCTTTATGCGGAAATATCGTTCTAAAATTGTGTTTGAAGCGAGCCATTGACGTTTTAATGGGTTTAATATTAAGGATGTCGATTGAATTTTAATCAATTTTAAGGGACGATTTGGGTTGGATCTTAAATTATTATAATTATGATTTAGAGTCAGAGTAATTTTTAATTACTTTTTCAATGAAAATACTTGGGATTGTGTTGCACTTAAGACAAATATTTGCAAATCGAATCAATTGCTTAAAACCTGGTTATTTTTTGTGTGAATATAATTGAATAATAATTATATTTAGTTAAGTTATGATATTAGTAGCTGTATTCAGTAAAATTTTGATTTATACCGACAATGATAAGAAGACATGCGATGTTGAATCAGTAATAATTTACATCATACTAATAAATCATCTGGGGAAACAAATCAATTTCGCAATTAATATTTAACTTGACACTAACATGGTTTTCGCGTAGAGGTTGATCTATTTAGGAACGACTGTTCAATCAATAACCTATGAGCGTTGTTATAAAACTTAATTTTGATTGGCAGATCTAAACAATAATTCAGGACTGCAGTTGACACGATAATTGGTGACAAGCATTGAGAGATATTGGATTATTAATTCATTTTATCCATTGTGTATGTTTGAAGGCAGAAACTGATTGGAAGCTGTGAATTGAACAAAAACAAGTGCGAATGTTTGAAATTTCGAATAAAATTCCATTGCAGACTATTGTTTATACCGAGGAGCTCGTGGCTAAATAATTACAGCCGCATAGACCGATCTTCCGGGTTAAGCCACGCTTGCCGAGGTTGGTCTGTGGATGGGTGACCATTTACCATAGCGAGTTTCCTCCGTGCCTCGGAAAGCACGTAAAGCCGTTGGTCCCGGCTGTCATTTGTAGATCTTTGACAGTCGTTACTGTTGGTCAGAAGCCAGAAAGTCTGACAACCAGTCTTACCAAGAGTATCGTATTACCCAGTTACTGGGTTGTGGAGGTCTGATAGGCAGTCGCTCCATGTAAAATACTGATATTCAGCTGCATCCGGTTCGACTGGAAGCCGACCCCAACATAGTTGGGAAAAGGCTAGGCAGACTATTGTTTATACCGTTTTTTTTTTAAATCGGTATTGGCAATGATTAGTGGAGGTAAAGAGGAGAATAGTAACTACAGAATGACTGGTGAGACTCTAACGATCTCTTAAGAGGTCATTGTACTCATCATTACGAACAACTTTTACTATGGGAGCAAACCTGAAACCGCGAAAAAAAAGAGCTGTTCCCTAAATTTATGTTCGCATTACTCGTCAAAATGTAGGGAACAGCAGATTTTTTTTTCGCGATTTCAAGTTCGGTCCCATAGTAAAAGTTGTTCGTAATGATGAGTACAATTACCCCTTAAGATATCGTTCGTGTCTCACCACTCATTCTGTATAAACGTACTTAATTTCTAATAAATAGCTCAAGTGAATGTTTCACGTATAGAAATGACTTTCGTACTTAAATACTTTCAATACCTAAGTATGTTCTAGAAAAAAGCGGTGATAGCCTAGCGGTTGAACGCTTGTCTTCTATGCAAGAGGGTCTGAGTACGATCCCGACCCGCACCTCTGACTTTTCGAGTTCATGTTCGGATCATAATTTGATTGTCACTTGCGTTAAAGGTGAAGAAAAACATCGTGAGGCTTGGAACCTGAGAGACACCAAACAGTTTTCGACATTGTGTATAGTCCGTCAACCCGCAACAGGCCAGCGTGGAGGACTAAGGCATAAATCCTATTCATTCTGAGAAGAAGTCCGTGCCCAGCAGTGGGATAGTAATGGGCTGATGATGAAGTAAGTAGCTGATGATGAAGTAAGTAACTAGTAACTTTTTTTTTGTTTCATTTCTTTCATTTATTTTCATAAACCGATCAATAATAAAACTGAAATCGTTTCGACTACAGCGTCTACGTATAAATGAACATTGCAGAAACAGAACAATAATAAAAACTTTCCTTGAACATTAACCGCAACTAGGCGCAACATTCAAGTCGTTTAATAATGCAAAAATATTCAAAACCAACTTGCATACAAGTTTCATAGCTAAACGTGCTAGGAAAGTAATCTGTGTCAAAAACAATGGTTCTGAATACATAACAGCAGTAAACTTGATAAATGTGATGCTGCTAGGGCTGCCGCGTGGACTAATTTAGATTATCATTCGGTTATAGTCTGTTTCAAAATCTTTGAGACAAAATTGACAGGCGCAAATGTGAAACTTGTAAATTTTAGGAACATTTTTTTCAAATTTGACGTTTCGCGCATGTTAATTCAGTCTTTAGGTGAAAATAAAACGAATGATGAAACAGAACGTTGCGAAAAAACGTACATGTATAAAGCTACAAATTGTATTATTAAATTAACCTGAAGACAAATAACCATACTTTACAGATTTGTGGGAAAAATTGATATAGAAAGATTTTCTTTAGGAAAAACTTCATCTCTTTATTCAGTTCAAGATGTGCGATATAATATAAACGTAACGGATAATTTTCACAGATTGAGTGCAGTGGTGAAAGTCAATTAAACTTCGGTGTTTCTGGTAAATCTTCGATTACTGAACAAAAAAAAAAACTATTAACACTACAACGATCTCCATTAATAGTGTTTCTATTGATTTAGCTTGGCAGTTTTCCGCCACATTCATTGACCAGAAGTTTATGAATAAACATTAAAAACGAATTAACCTTGTCTTCTAATAGTACTGAATCATTGTTGGTTTCAGCCATAGAACATACCTATTATGTAAATTGGGGCCATTTTTTAAAATCTTTAAATAATTTATCTGAGGATTAAGTTTGACATTATGACTGCTTTTGTATGGAAAATATGTCAAAATGTCTAATTTATTCCTCGTATGAAAGTTGCGCATTGCTAATTGCGCAGAACACTCATCATGGCTTTGGGTCATTGGCACTATGGCTTTGGGTTTGACAGGTCAACTATTTCCATAGCAACGTATGTATTAGCAATCCGACTTCTGTACAACTATGTAAGTACCACGCAATGAATATTATTGTATTGTTAAAATGAAAGCTTTTAAAATTACGAATGTGATACGCAATTCGATTGCAGCTCTTAGTAAAATAATATTATCTATGGTTTCAGCTGCCTTTAACAAACAAGAAAGAATATTAATTTTGCTTGATAACCCTAGACGCAACGAGTAACTTCCCTTACTTGTGAAACTTTAATATCGGCTACGTTTTAACCTATTCTACACGAAAATCTTTTTACGATTCATTTGCATACTTCGTGTTTCGCAGTTGGAATTAAATTTTATTTAGTGGTGTACAATTTGCAACTTTGGGAATTTAGTTAAATCTTTAGGTTCAGTTGTTTGTGTGCTCGAATTCGGATTTTAGTTGAATCTTAGTAGAAGTAGAGTATGTCCGAGGAAATACTAGTAGCATACCTATATTTTTGCCGCCAAGTAGCATTGTTGTGTTCCGGTTTGAAAAGTATGCGTGTCGTTGAAATTACAGGCATATAAATAAGACTTTTCAAATGTGTTTCTAGGGTTGGCGATGGATCAACAATACTCTTGGGGTTGTAAGTGAATTGGCGGTGGTAACCACTTGCTATAAGATAGGCTTTTTTGCTTACCCATTAAATTAAAAAAATAAGTCAAATATCTCACATTTGATGGGCTTAACAGATTTTAACATTGTTCAAATGCCCAGATGCTCATAAGTCCTAAATTGCAATCCCACCTAGGCGAAAAATTTGACAATTTTGATACAGTAAGAAAGAAAAAAAGGAAAAAAAAAATTGGCACAAAACGCCGAAACGCAGACACAATTATCATTCTGCATAGCTTTTTCCTAACTTCGTTGGGTTCAGCTTCCAGTCTAATCAGATGCGGCTGATATCAGACCTCCGCAACCCCATTACTGGGCAATGCCCATATCCTAAGGTTAGACCGGTTGCCAGACTTTAGGGCTTCTGACTACCCGTAACAACTGTCTTCGTAAAACACCTGGGACCGTTGGTTTAACGTGCTTTCCGAGGCACAGGGGGATCCTGATGTTGCTTGAATCCACCGACTAACCGCAGCAAGCACAGCTTAACTTTGCAAGTCATATAATTCTCGCGGTTGTTAATTTACGAGCCCCACAAACAAAAAAAAACGAATGTTATACTTAAATTACAAAAAAAGTTGTGCTATGTGCCTAGCGACTGCGCCAAACAGGTCCAGGAGCCCAATTCTACTAACAGAAACTTTTATCAATTGCAACTGAATCGTTCAATCAGACAATTTTCGTTTACAAAAACTATCAAATTGTTTGACAACAAAAACAAAACCAAACATTTTGACGAATGAACGATTCAGTTGCAATTGATAGAAGTTTCAGTTAGTAGAATTGACCCCCAGTAGTGTCATTCTGAAAGAAACCCACCTCAATATCGACGGTTAGCTCGATATCCATAATGTCACAGTATGGATAATAGAAACAAATAACACACAGATAATCGACAGTATAATTAATAACGCGTAGTTTTGTTATCCACGCTGTGTCACGACAAGTGTCTGATTGACAGTCGCGATCGAGGTGAGATTCTTACAGAATTGCACTGCTGTGCAGCGTTGATCTCACGTAATCTCAAGTAACCGTCCTATTCTTAACCCAATCAGCCATCATCTGCAAATCATGTTTTATCATCTTCTTTATTACAATGGAGGTAAAATGGACGCCTAAACACACTGTAGACTCTACCACTAAATTGTCCAACAATGCAACATGCAATACGCGTTTATCGGTACAAGATGCCCGTATTTACGGTCTACGAAATGCTAAAAGCGCCCGTGGAGCAACTATAACGTTTTATTACCCTCTATAGAGCACAAACCATACACATAAACATGGACCAATAATACCTCCCACAAGAAGTATCGAAGGCAACGTGCCAATACCGTGTGAGGCGAATAGCATGATTACTTTGTTCTTCCATAAAATGAATTGTTGGTTTAGTTTAAAACTGTAGTTTGCTAAGAAATTTTGGACTATAGTTCCTTTACCTATATAAAAAATCATGTTTGTTTGGGTGTTCCTCTTATGCGTTTGCGCATCGTTAATCCGATTGTGTTGAAACTTTGTACTGTTGATGTTGACACTTGCACTAAGGTTTCTGACATAGTATCATCAACGTACAATAGGTGGCGTGCGAGTCGTTTCGAAAATTGTTCGTCTTCTATGCGGACGCAGGCGGGGGCGCGAGGCCACAGCTAGTAGGTAATAATTTTATTGGGATGTTTAGCAACGAAACTCTGTCCATTTCCTGAGTAACTCTAATACTTTCTAGCTTAGAAAGTTTGTCCAGTAAGACTAAAAATAATTCGATACGTTGATTAATCCTGTTTCAAGATACTACTTAGTTAAAAGGTAAGCTACGTGTTCTTAGAATTAAAACCAGTGGGTCAAAGATTTAAGGAAGTTGAGACTTGAGACTCTTCAGAATTTTTATTTTCCTTAAACTGATAATTCCGCAAAATAGCACCAAAGGCTAAAGAAAGTTTATTCGCGGATTTGCTGGCGTTATATCAGGCCATGACAGGCCATGCGACTAAGCAAAATTTAATTTACCCCAGTGAAAATTGGCCGGACTTACTTTTAAAGGAAATGCTGCTTGACTCTGTAAAACTGATTTATGTTAGCATAACATGCTAAAAGCATTATTTTATAACTCGATGTAACTTGAAATTATCTGTTACCAGTATAAAACTATAAAGATTTGTTATTAATATAACATAACGCCTGTATTCCCCGTAAGGTTGGGTTTGTGTTATGTTTTAAGTCCTACATAATATAGGGCAAACCATCAACCGGGCACAAATCGTGACTCCGGGCTGCTTCTGCGAAATTCCACACAGAACAACACAATAATACTACCCGACCTGGGAATCGAACCCACCACCTCAGCTCAACAGTCGTGCTTGCGACCGCTAGACCAATGAGGCAGCAACATTGGTATTACTGCTTTTGGTTGTAGCTTTATCTAACATCGAAGCTGTTTGTTTTTTATAATCAACTGCTTAGGTACGATATTTATGATATTCCACAAATTTTGGTTACCGAGTAGATATTTAATGTGAGCAGTCAATCAATGGTAAAAATAATAACAAAGACCATATTTTCAGTCACTGTTTATCTCCTTCCGGAGTTTACGTACTTAAAATACAAATCAGAGCACAAACGTTAATGTCAAAATACAGATTGAAGCCATTAATTTCAATCAATCTCATAGTTATATCAACTGTGTCCTCATCCATCATTCTATTTGTAATCTCAACAAGCGTTTGCATCGTACTAAACTTTTTATCGTAATGGATCCTTACAAGCATTACAAATAATACTCATCCACTTCTGATCCCCTAATCACAGCTGGACACGGCTTGGTCAATAAACCGAAAAAAGGCAACTTTTGACAAGACTAATCCTAAGTGCAACTTGGCCGATAAGGATTATCCTGGGGCTCTAATGGCCTTTATCCGCTGGCTCAACAAACGTTCATAACTCACCGCCTTGGCTTGGCTCAACCGACTTAACTTTGGCAGGCGTCATTTCTCAAAAGGCATGCGGTGACGTACCACCCCCCTTCTTCACCCCTCTTGTCTGAAGATTAATAAATATATAGGTGGACGTGGAAAAATGTAGCACTTAATTTGGGTGAGATGAGTTGCGTATTCGAAGCGTGTGTTTCTAGTGTGCGGGTTATTGGTGTTGTGGAATTCATAATTTTTCTTGTCATTTCTTTGTAAGTTATACCGATGACTCCGTTTTAATGATTTCTTTGTTCTTATGGAGAAACTGTTTACAAATTGTCCTATAAAGACGGCATTCAATATTTAATCTCAAAAGGATGTACCTAAACCTGCACCCTAATTGTGCAACTCTCGTCAGCGGCTTTGCTTTTGACAATTCAACAATATTCATTGCGTCGTACATAGTTGTGGAGAAGTCGAATTGTTACTTTAATACATACGTTACTATGAAAACTATTGACCTGTAAAAATCTAAGCCATAGCGATTACGAGTGTGTTGCGCAGTTAGAATGCTGTTCAAATATCTAACGGACATCTCAATAATTATTCCAACGAACGAATTCTGACAATGCAAACGAAACTTGAATGAGGCTCTAAATTTTGAACATTCATAAACCGTCCGACACTGTCCTCCGGTTTCTGATTTGAGAATTCGGGATAAGCAAATACTTATGTAACATTTAAGTACAAAGTTGTCAAAAAAATGCTTTAAAATCCGTCAAATTTTTGACAACTCCATACTCAAATGTTACTTAAGTATTTGCTTATCCCGAATTCTCAAATCAGAAACCGGAGGTGTATCTTACACGCCAAAACTCAGACGCAGACTTAAGCGCAAACATTCCAAAAAAATTAAGCGTTGCAAGTACGTATTGTACGTACGTTGGTACATACGACGCGTCATACTAATTGCTCGGAGTGCATGTCAAAGGCGTACCGGCGTCGCGCCGGATCCACATAATGGTGCATGGGGGGGTAGCAAAAAGGAATGTATGAAAAAACGCGAGAGACAGACGCCGTAAGCGTGTACTCAAACTAAGATTCGGTTACAAACAGTTGTTGTTACTAACGAGAAATCGCGACAACAATAGCGGTATACTTGCGTGGCGAAGTTTATTGGAGACTTGATTGTTTTCGACCTAATTGTGTTTGACCTAAAATCTGGAGTGGTTTTAGAGCTGTATACAGCTCTAAAACCACTCTAGTGTGGAGGGAATTGACGATACATCCATAGATTCCATACGAGATCGAAAAATATAATTTAGTTCCTGGACTACTAATAAAACGTAAACAGCATTTATTAACTGGATGTGTTTCACCAGTTTCAACTTTTATTGTGATAATTTAGTTCCTACTAATAGTGTAAACAGCACATTTTAGGGGGATGTGTTTTAACAGCGTCAACTTTTATTGTAAATACATCATACCGCGTTAAGTAATTTCAATCTTCCTCCTAGCCTTTTCGCAACTATGCTAGAGTCAGCTTCTAGTCTAGCCAGCAGCTGAATACCAGTATTTTACACGGAGCGAGTCCCATCACACCTCTGCAACCCAGTTACTGTGCAATACCGATATACTCAGGTTAGACCTGTTGTCAGTTTTTCAGGCTACTACCGTCCGTGAGGCTGCTGAACTTTGCATTTGTGTGAGAATGCAGACGCGTCCTTTGCTTGGTTTAAACCAGTTTATACTGCTTTTTGGCAATCGATTCTACGTGCACTCACACAAATGCAAAGCTCAGCTTACGCCTCGCCAGTTGTAACTACCTGTAATGACTGTCATGGGTATTCTTATGACACCCGGACCGGTATGGCGGTACTGCGGGCCAACTCCCTAAGTCCGTCAACGAAGTTAGTCACCCGTCCAAAAGTAGCCCGAAACGTAGAAGTGAACAAAACAAGTGTCATGTTCAACTTTTCGGACGGGCAATAACACATCGGTAGTAGGGACAACTGTCAAATCGTGTTGTCATTCATTCTTAGTTCGGGCCCCGAAATAATCGCATATCCGTAGGTGATAGGGAGTAGGAAACGCTCGTAACTAAGGCCGAAACCACGGACTTCGTGCTTAGGGAGTAGACCCCCTGGTTTAACGTGCTCTCCTAGACATGGAGGGATCTCAACGTGTTCTTAACGAACGGTCACACGCAGTTTAACCTCGCAAATTGTATGATTGGTGCGGTTATTAACAAATCAATATATAATTTTATTAATCAGTTGTGACATTATCCTTGGTATATTCTATTAAATCAAATTCAGAGCACACACCCAATGCAGAAATTGTCCAATTCTATTGCATGCCTCATTCATAACTCTAAACTAAACTTAAAAGTACGTTCAATATTTTACAAACAATCAAATCTCGCGTGTCCAATTAAAATAGTATGGTCTATATCTATAAATGCATCAGTTCCTTTAATTAACGGAGTACAAACGACTAGTTAAGTGTGAGGTGTCAAGTTATAGGCAGTACGTTTCACAGCATAATTGACCACCCACGCAACTGTTGTAAACTTTACAATATACCCATTATTAGCTGCTAGGGTAACATTTACATATTGCGAGTACATTTCTATTTTTTTTATTTAAAATTAGCCTGTATGGATTTGTCGTTGTTTTCAAAAGTTATGACTTTTTTTAATTACTTGTGATGACTGTATATCTGAATAAATAAATGATGTTTGTACTTAGGCACCACTTATGTATAATATGTTACCAATAAATCTTTTCAAACAGGCCCTCAAAGAGATGCTGCACTTGAAGTGTTATTACTTACTCCCTTTGAGAATTTTTGAATGACAAGTTTAGTTTAAATAAATTTTATGAACGTTTCCCTTATTAATCCAAATAATATTAAAATCAAGTTGATCTACGTACCGTTTATATTCATTTAATTAACATAAATTTAAATCACTTTGATGCTAACTTTTGTTCATATAAATTATATTTATTAATATTTGCACACCGTAAATAGTTAAAAATGTGGATAAGGGCTTTATTTATTTTACATTATTAACATCTCAATGTACCTTTATTTCGCAAACAAATGATTTGTATTGAATTAAATTGAATTTTTGATTCATAAAATTCCAATACGATTCAATAGAGCTGCATTTTGTTATTAAATTTCTTTATTAATAAAAGCCGGTTATAATGTTTATATTATCAACATCAAAACTACCAAATATTTTGTTAAATAAATGCATTTCGTCGGATGTTTTATCTCTTTTGTTGAGTTGTGGCCACTATTTTGACGTAAATATTTTAAATACTAACCCTGTGCCTGTTTTGTTACTAAAACAATGATTATAGTCTCAATAAATTTTAATGCCAACAAAGTAAATCATGCCTACCTTAATGAATTTATTGCGATTTAGGATTCGATTTATTAGCTCAACGTTAATTAGTCAAAATATGTTATTTGATTAGAAACAAGAAATAATTAGGTTAGCTAATACACACACAATCTTCAAACACAGCAATCCTGTTAATAAAACACACAACGACATTGTACAACAGAACAAGATCTTGCGAAGGCAAATTATCAGCAATGGTGACCTGATATTTTTCACTAATTGTAAACATTTTCCTTTGTCAGGAAAAGTTTAATAACAAATAATAAGAAAATAAGACTCAGTCCGGGTTGTAGGGTCAAACCAATGTGTCTTTTGCAATGTCATATGTACTTTCTTAGTTAATCTAAGACGCCACTGACATCCGATGAAGGAAAACCTCGTGAGCGACTTAATGGGCTGAAATTGCCAACCCGCAGAGAGCAAGCGTGGTGATCAATGCTCGTTCCTTCTCTGTATGAGAAGAGGCCTGAGCCAGTTACAGGCTAATATTTATTATTTATTTAAGACTTAAAGGATACAAAAACAATCATAGCAACTGGCCAAGCTAATCGATAACTTGGAATGAAAAATGATTTTGTTTTTCATATTTCTGAATGTTGCAGAACAAAATTTGTTCATTATAACGAGTATAATCCACTCCAGCGCAAATCTTCCACTCACTGAAAACTATCTCTCAATACCCACAGAACTATTAAATTAACAGGAGTCTGTTCTACATTTTTTTAATAAAATTTATTTAAATAAAAAATTGGTACAATTTGCAACAAAAATATCTGGCCCACATTACCAAAAAACATTGGAAGTACAAATATACTTACCCGTTGGGGTGGCAAGACTTGTCGTGGACTATGCGTGTGCTTCGGCGAACAGGAACCGTGCTTCTCTTTCCTATGAGACTTCAACCCTCGAAGCAACCTTGAGAACGTCGTCACCTTTTTCTTGGCTGTGCCGAGGCAGTTGTCTACGAAAATAATGCCTGCTTATAATTAAATTATACCTAAGCAAAATAATAGTTAGAAAATTTATTGCTTGATTTTTCTACCTTCTGTGAAATTTAAATATGTATTTATAATATTTTATGAAAAGTTAAATTTACTCAAGACTACTGATCATTACAAATTATCTAGCCTAATTTATTAATTAGCTGACTAAACAGTTATTGAAAAAAAAACCATCGTAAAGCTAAGTTAGATCGATTGAAAAAATCTAAAACGTTTATTAGTCTTTTGATAAACCTACCAAAAAAAAGTCGGTTCGTAGTATAAAACTCCTATTAATTTTACTAATAGAGTTGGGTTAAAAAGGAAAATCACGGCACGTCTAGCCAACATTAGAAGTTAATAAATCAAGTACTCAAGTGCTAGGCATATTCTAGGTTTTTTCTCCATCTTTATAGCGTGTTTTCAAAGAAATTTTAATGAATCGTTTAATGGCTTAATAACACTGAGTGACATGAAAATTAATAGGAGAAAATATCAACAGCGTTAACGTTATTTTTATTACATGCGTGAATGGTAAGTGCATTTTCTTTTGAGATGTGAGAAAAACCCAACGACTTTGTCTCAAAAACCGCGTACGATTTTAATTATTTTTTTAATCAGTGCACAACTAGTAGGAATAGCTCATCAATTTTTTTAAATATCAACGATATACTGCATCTAAATTCAACGCATTTCCAAAACCTAAAGCTTTGAGCTTTAGCGAAGCGAAAATGATAAAAATAGTTACATAATCAAAAGAACTTTTTTGCCCTAGACTAATAAAACCAGTATTCAGTGTAAACAAGAATGAAATGAATATTGATTTTAACTTCAGATACTCACCACTTGGTGGAAATTCGTAGAAATACGCCGATCGTGGACTCAGGCAACTAAAACAATATAAATTTTACATTAGTACGCGTACGTAAATTATTATTTTAAATAACGGATGACTTTTTTACCGTCTGGGAAAAATTGGGTACTCATTTAAATTTCATTCTAAGTAAATGAAGAAAGGAGAAACTATTCCATAGGCTTCTACTCCGTTCACCTATTAATTATTCACAAGGTAAAAAAAAAACATCTTTCACACCGATAATTCAGCCCTCATCAAGCTGTCTCCCCCCCTATGTCCACGCCAGCAACGCCCTAAGCCGAGGTCCGAGTCCCACTAGGGGTCGCCCTTAGTGCTGTTGTTGCAGGTAGTCATGATGTTAGTGTAGTACAAGTAGTTAGCTTAGGTTAAGTATTTTACTCCCCCCCATTGGCTGGAGACCCTTCAGGTCACGCCAATAACTGCCCGGTTACGTAGAAATCGTCCCCTAGGACGACCAACAGCAGTCAAATAGAAAACAAAACATCCGGTATAATTAGTACTGTCTTTTTTTTTATAAATAGCATCATCAGTTAAATGTTTTCTGTAACTGCAAGCAGCTTTATTTTATTTGCAAATCCCTTCATAATCCATAAACCAGTGACACGTCCACAAAGACCATACATCAAACAGAAATTAAAAAAACAAAATCCAATAGTTATCCGCAAACAGAATAATACAACTCGGATATTGTGGAATCGGAAAAATATCGGACTAAGCATTCGGAATTCGGAAAATGGGAAATTAATCGACTCCGGCATTAACAATACTCTGCTAATGATGATTGTCCGTAAAATGAGTGGTGGTTAATGAAATCGTAAATTTGTAAAGAGTTCGTTTTGATGTGTCCGCGTCCTTAATAAGCCTCAATAATTGAACGTTTAAACCGTCGTCGTTAATTTTACTAGTATAAAATTAATACGTCTGGTATTTTAAATGTTATTTCAATTTTGAGTTATTGGATCTGAAAATGACTGATCGAAAATTGGGAGATAATTGAAAATTGATTTGCTTTTATGAAAGTCATTATTTTTATGGTTCAATATAAATTAAAAGCTTTTTAATATAAACTTTTCTTGTTAAAATCAATGTTTTCACAGTGTTCAAGTTTGACGTACAGACGCAATTCAAAATCATAATTTAAGTGAAGACGGATGTTACGTTTTTATTGTAATATTATCTATCTAATTTTATGTTCGTATATATTATTTTGAATATTTTTTATTTATCTTTCCAATATTTGTTATAAATTATTATTTTTACGATTTCTCTAGTGCTTAATTTGTGATCAAAAGGTTGACTGATAGACAATGCTAATGGCATTAAGTCCGCCTTGTTTACCACCAATGTACATGAGGTTTAAATAAATAAATTATATTATTCTAAACAAAGCACAAGCACTACTAAACGTAAACAAACAATATCTAATAATTATGGAAAGTTAAGACGCATATTACTAAACAATGGTTCAATATCGCACATGTTTCGTTCGCAAACCCAATATAAAGTTGGGATCGGGCAATAAATCAGAATGAGTATCATATCGGCACCATGCAACGCCGCGGATGCAATGAATATTGATTTTCTCAACAATTTAGTTCTACGCAGGTAATAAATTTATATTAATTTTGATTCTGTAGGTGTGTTTCTAACTTGACACGTAATTTATAATAAATTTGTTTGTTTTTGTTAATAGCAAAAAGTGTTTGTTAGTTTTTAAAAATCGTTTGATGTATTTTCCAATCATAGTAAATTTAAATTTTTATTTATTTTTATTAGAATTAACTCGAAAAGTAAAGAATGCAAAGGCGTAGGTAATATACTTTTAAATTAAAACCACACCTTATGAATAATCCAAATAAATGTACCCTTATTTGTAGCGTTACGTGAAGGACTACAAAATATAACTACCTATAATATTATAAGACCTAACAATGAAAGTTATGGCTGTAAGACCGAGAAGGACGTGTAATGTTAGATAATATTACTTTATTATGTCATCAGACAGCTAGGTATAGCCTACACCCAACAATTTCTCCGAACATAACCCAATAAATACTTCATTTCCCAAGCAATTACTATTTAATTGTCGTTCAACGCTGCGATTTCCAAAGCGGTCTTCATTCGAAAACCATAAAGTTCAATTTAAAGACGCATGGAATAACTCTCACCGATCATGACAAAGCCAATAATTGTCAGGCGACTCATAAAAGCTATACGAAACCGGACCTATGTCGAAACGTAATCGAATCCAGCCAACAAAGCAGATAGCGAAACAGAAATAACGACGCACCGCGCATTCTACAGCACTTAGATAAATTTCGTCTAGTTAAGCCGCGTATCACAGCGTTTCTCGCGTTTCCCGTATCTCGCCGCCCGTAATCGCGTACCTTGTTAGTAGGATTCCCGTCTGTGCGTAGCGTTAATTGAGTAACGAGTACGTATATCGGCCTTAATGCCAGTACACACTGTTTATGAGCAGTATACTTATCTTGGTATTTTATTGATTTAAGTAGTTAAACACAGCTTTTGATTACTTGCTGGTAATGTTTGCATACTTGTACAGCATTGTAAATATTATAAGTATGGTGCACAAAAGCGTGTGTTCAGAGCTTGAGAGGACAGGTTGGAGGGATTGCGTGTACATTATTGCAGTGCCTAAGAATTTCTTTGATAAAAGCTTGTTGAATTTACTATCAAGCTGTAAGTACAAGGAATTTGTATACTAGAAATAAACTAAATTGTTTTTTTATATACTTCATTGAGAATCATGCACTTTCCTTTGCATCTAAATGAGTGTTTTTAGATAAACTTTTAACTTATGGACCCAAAATTCCATTGCACTTTTACAATATACGAGTAATATGCAGTAACGTGTCTGGGTCTCCAGCCAATGGTGAGGAAGTAAAATACTTTCTTTTTTTTTCTATTTCACTGCTATAGATCGGGCAGTTATTGGCGAGACCTGAACGGTCTCCAGCCAATGGGGGGAAAGTAAAATACTTAACCTAAGCTAACTACTTCTACTACACTAACAGCTTGACTACCTGCAACAACAGCACTAAGGGCGACCCCTAGTGAGACTCGGACCTCGGCTTAGGGCGTTGCTGGCGGGGGCTTGGGGGGACGTAGACGACGTCATCAAAATCCTTAAAATAGCTTCATTATCTGTTTTTTTTTTCTTTTAAATATTTGGTATTCATTTTATGGTAACGTTTTGTAGACAAAAGTCAGGATTCATTTTACGTTGAAAAGGGTACAGTTACAAACTCAATAAGCTACCAGTAAACAAGCGGTTTGCTAATTACAATTAAACTTTTGTTTGCTAGTTACCACAATTCGGCAACACATGCAATTACTAAACTAGGTTTGCTGTCCATTTTTTTGTGTAGGTATATATATAAATTGTAACGTTGGGCGGACCCACTAGCCTGTCGATGGTGATAATTTTATTTAGGTAGATACAATATTGTATGAAGAAATAACACCCAGCGCACATACTCAAATATTACATCACTTATCCCTTTACATATGTTAATAACATAGTGTTAAGATCGTTAGTCGCAGCGTTTCTTCCCATCAATTGACACAAATTTATTATGAATGGTATGTATTGAATTTACATAATATATATCGTAAAGGTTCGTTAGTTCGTCTGTTTTACTTGTCGTATGTAGGCGTATGTTTATTGTATTTCAACATTGAAATTGTAAGTCGTCAACGAATATTAGACTGATAAAGTGGAATATTTTATTAGAGGGCAAAAGGTGATGTTAGATGAATATCTCGAAAAGATATTTCAGATTGTTTTGATAAAGATTTAATAATATATTATTTACATATAATATTTATTGCTTGAAACACAATTGCTCTTTGTCCAAAAAGTTGATTGTGTCCACTGTACTGTACATTTAATATATTTTTTTGTTTAATATTGTTAACTCGTTGATATACAAGGTGTAACTTAAATAACACACAACCTCATAAGGAGTCACTGTACTCATCATTGTGAACAACTTTTACTATGGGAAAAAAAAGTCTGCTGTTCCCTACATTTTGACGAGATAAGCGAACATAAATGTATGGAACAGCTGATTTTTTTTCGCGATTTCACGTATGGTCCCATAGTAAAAGTTGTTCATAATGATGAGTACAGTGACCCCTAAAGAGGTTGTGCGTTATTTATGTCATACCTTGTATATGTTACGGCTAGTAGCCGAAGTGCGGCTACATCTAGTTTTAGCCGAGTACAACTAGGTGCAACCAGTAGCAGTTGGTTAGAACTAGGTGGAGCTTAAGTCGACGGAGCCCCGCTGAGCGGGGCTCCTATTTCTGTCTGCAGGGTTTAAAGTAACCTAACACGAAGGGGATGACGTCATCCCCTTCGAACCTAACCTATCCGTGTCGGGGTTACCCTTAACCATCGGTGTGCGGCTGCACCTAGTTCTAGCCGCTATGATGAAGGCTAAACCTAGTTCTAACCGAAGATAAGTAGGATAGATTTAAGTTTAACCGCATGTGGCCGGCTGCACCTAGTTGTACCCGGCTAAAACTAGGTGTAGCCGCACTTCGGCTATTAGCCGTAACACATACACAATTAAGCACACATGCGATGGATTTGCCTCCACGAGTTGCGATACTTAAGTACGTCCGGCTCACCTAGAGCAGTCAGACTCGCTACCAACCTAGCTGACTAGTTAATCTTATTATCGTGGCATGATCTATTTTCGAAGCTCACGAGAGAGAGAGATGGAATAATCAAAAAAAAATTCAATACCTTGATCCCTAATTTCCTGTCACCTTATTAATAGTTTTCTTTATAAAACACTTATTCTTATTATTTTGCAACGTTTATAATAAAAAACCGGCCAAATGCGTGTCATACTCACGCACGAAGGGTTCCGTACCATTATTATAAAAACGGCAAAAAAATCATGTCCGTTGTATGGGAGTCCCCCTTAAATATTTGTTTTATTTTAATTTAATTATTTATTTTTAAATTGAATATATAACTAAATATTCTGTGAATATTTCAAGCTTCTATCTGTTGCCGTTATCAATATCGAGCAAAAATGAGCAAAAAAAACACGTTTTTTGTATGGGAGCCCCCTTAACTAATTATTTTACTCTGATTTTTTGTATTTGTTGTTATAGCGGCAACAGAAATACATCATGAGATACAGTCTGGTGACAGACGGACAGACAGACGGACAGCGGAGCCTTGGTAATAGGGTCCCGTTTTACCCTTTGGGTACGGAACCCTAAAATAAAAAGACAGGTTCCAATTACGACGTAGATGATATCAAGTTGGGAATTTTCAAGGGAAACTTTGTTCATACAAGCACAGAGGGGTAGGTATCCATATTTTAATACTTTAAGAAGTCGCAAGCTTTGATGCTTGGTCGGATGCAAAGAGTTCAAGGTTCTTTAAAGGGATGTCGTTATTTAGGAATTCGTTCATTTATATTTCAGCAAATGGGAGAAAATTTGCAGTTACCCCTAAAACTTTTTATACATTAATCAGCGGGTTACGAGAGATTCTTTATAGAGGGGGCAGTTTTATTTGATTTATTCAGTCTTAAAATGCGAAAGTCAGTCTATTCAGACTAATATCATTATTATGAATGACTGCAGAAGCAGATAGGGTAGATGATACCACTTTTGAATTTGGAAAATCAAAATCGTATCACGCGATCGGAGTCTTGGTTACAGATAGTGATATACCTATATACAGCATGTTAACTAACGAAAAGCGTTCCCGTTAACCAGCAATACTATAGCGTCCGTACATACTAAAAAAATATTCCCAATCGAAACAAAAAAAATAAAAAAAACACAAAAAGTGAAAATGTATATGTTTACGTGTGTGCAGTAAGCAACGCTTACTATACATGCTCACCTGTCTATCAATGTGAAAAACAGGGCAAAATCACATTTAACCTATCTACATCTACACTACTATTTTGTTTTTAAACAGGCCGTACCGAATTGTTTATCTTTTCTTTTCCTTTTTTTAAATATTTTAGTATTTTAATTTGTTAACGATGTAGATTAACGTGTTTAAGGGAACGCCCTTTGTTATTTTACATTCTGTATATATTTTCATTTATTTATTTTTTTGAACTAATAAATAAAACTTAAAGGTTTGGCACGCTGGCAATAACAAACAACATTTATACCGTATTTAGTCGTAGTAACTAGCAGTTTGGCCAAATCTTATAAAGATATTGACATTAAAAAAAGTGCACGCTGTCAACCCTCGGCTCACCTTGATCGGCCTAAGAGTTAAATTGGTTATCAGAATCAATTTCCCTAGAAATCAGTTAACATGCGGCGGTGCTCGTAAACGTTCAGTTTACAAACTGACGCATTCATTACTGAGCTACAAATTGGTTTAGCGTCGTTAATGTGGCAGGCCGCTTGGAATTCTGCTAATACCGCTAGATAATATTTTCAAGCCAAATACACATTTAATAATATAGGTGTATCCGAATTCATGTAATTCCTTTATACCACATGATCTATGAATGGTATACAACCATATTTTTACTTTATACGAAAACCGAGACACCTCAACAAAATTTTCATCAGAAGAGAGTATTCAAGCGAATATGTGTTTTTTTTAGTAAATCTCCAAGTTACACCTTAGTTTATGTTGCGTTAAGTTCCCTAAAAAAGTGTGAAATGCCTGGTATGTGCTATGCAGGGGTTGTCTAATACACGGAAACTGACCGAGAGGACCATCTCAAGCCTCAAGGTGTCTATTCACGTCAACTGTTATGGGTAGAAACCTACTGAAACAAAATTGAAATTTATGAAAAAAAAAACAAAAAAAAATGTAGTGAAAAAAATATGTCAATCGATTCTCCTAGTGATTCTGAACAAACTAGTTTCAGGTTTAGTATATACTAAAACTAAGGTTGTAGATTAACCCCGCACGGAATTAAGATTGATTAAAAATAAAATTAAAGTTTTATTTTTTCTCAAATAAAAATTTGATGTCAAAGAAAATTTCGATGCCATGCATAAATTATTATTAATGAAGACACGGCGACACAGCTGACGGGCACGACTAGCGTGATATCGCACCACGCAGTCAGTGAACTCGGGACGCTAAAATTACTCAGATACAGAATACTATGGTTCATGTTTTGAAAACTTTTTTTGATGCTTCTAAAAAAAAAACGATGCAGGGTTAATCAGTGTCACCAGTACATCACGCAGTTTGAAAGAATTACACGAATTCGTTTACAGCCTGTATATACAACGTGTTACATAATTCCCCTTAAAAAAGAAAATATTAATCAAGTAGTCTTTTGATAGTTGTTGTCATTTACCTCTCTGAGGAAATTAGGTAAGAATGTAAATAACTTTCTGGGTAGTCTACTCTTTAGTTTTATGTTTTCAGGATTGCTTTTCAGTGATGATTTTATTTTGTGATTTGTCCAAATTTTTTTTTAGGGTCCTACTTTTGTTTTAATATATTGCCAATAGACTCTTTACAAGGGACTTTTTAATCCCCTTTCGGCTTTAGGGGTATTTTTGTAACACGTTATATGAAGATGCAAGCAGATAATTATAGCGATAGGTAGTGATCCTTGACGAGTCGAGTAAATAATGTCCGGTAAACACTTCTAATTGTGTGCATAGAACCTTCTATAATCGTCATCGCAAAACGGCGTGGGTACCGTTTGGTAAACCTTTCATTTTCGTGACGGTAATGTTATGTAATAAACAGAAACTAAAAACAATAGCTTCTAATACACTACTAAAATAAGCGGAATTATCACAGAGCTAACTAGAACAACGAAATGATAATATATTTAACTATCTAGATGCCTCGTTAATTTAAATGGTAAATAACTGCATATAACATAAATTGCATATGCAATAAAAGATAAAGGATCTTAATAATATGCAAAAGCATTCTGCTTTTATTACCAGAACAGGAGCTGGTTGAAATGCTACGAAACCTTTAATTAATTATGCCAATCTTCTTTCACTGTGAAATACGATATTTAGTAAAATACATACATGCATAAACTCACACCTTTTTCCTATGGTAGGTAGAAACTGTAGAACGTCACATGCTACGATCCTTTCATACTCCTTTCGCTTCGTCCAGGTTCATACATCTTGTCATACACGCTTGTCAGTTGAGAGTACTACGCACTCATCCTTTTTGAAGAACATCACCAATAACATCGATGTATGTCCTTCTAGGGCGTCCTCTACTGGCGTTTCCAATGACTGAATAAGCATTCAAATAATCCTCAATTTACATCTCACATCCCGTCCACACGGTATTATAAACTCTATAAGTACTTACCCACTCCTGGAAGCCCTAACGATTAACGTACGCCCACTAAAGCTTTATTACCATAAATAATCTCTATTTGCAATCGAATAACACTTTTACGAGTAATTCATTAGGCAAACTAGTGGTGCAAAGATCTAATTAGCATTGTACGACATGCTAGATTGGATGTGTGGGCGCATTGACGCGGTTTCCCTGGTACAAATTTATGAGAACACCTCCACCTGGTCCAGTATTAGAAAGCAGCAGATTTTAATATTCCTGATTGTACTTAGAAGTGTCTTATGTTATTTAGACGTAATTAAGGAGATAGTTAAATCCATAGATGTCCATTGAAAAACACAGTCGAAACCCAATAGCGTAGAGGCGGTACTGGGTATTTGAACCACAGGTCGTCGCAAGGTATCAATCTTCGGACAGATCAAATTTGTAGCCTGACCTTTCGTTTTTTTTGGATCTGAATAAATTGAGATTTTTGTCTCTTTTAGACTGTAGTGTGTGACGTGTCTCCACCCTATCTATATATTATTACGTTAGCGTGTAAGTGAGGCATTCTAATATAGATTCTTAACGTAAACACGTCTTTCTCTTGACGCCCTAACGCCCGTCATTGCATTATATCTACGATACATGAGGAATCCTATAGTCGTTTTGTTGGTTGGAGCTTATGTGTCCAACTGCCGGGCGAAAGCCTTTCCTTTTTCCTCCTAATCCACTCTATTTTGCGATATATTATAAAAAATAAACCAATAATTCCAAGCCTTTTAGTTTGAGGTCGCAATTATTACGCTTGAAAGGTATGCTGTGATCTGACTTTAATGTAGTCACTGGGTAAGTGGATGGGCACATACGGCCGACGGTCCACCTGGTATAATCTAGTTGACAGTCATGAGTTAGAGCGTGTGTGGCCTATTTTGTGTTGAGGTCTAGCCGTCCCATTTGCTGACCAATTTAGGAGCTAAAAATAGCCTAGTGTGGAAACAGGCGGATAAAGTTATTTTCAGGGTGGAGAATTGTTTTGCATTCATTTCAACATGAGTACAAAAATACATTTTTGGAATAGTATCGGAAAAAAATATTGCACGCACGCACTAATTGAGACTGGTTGATATTCGGATGAAAGGCAAGGCTTGAAAATCAAAACGAGGGTAGAGGCTTAGTCCAGCAACCAAATGCTACCAGAAGAGCTCTAAAAAGGGTTGTACGTTGTTTTATAGCTAATAGTTCTATAGAATTTCGTTTCACATAAAAGTTTTCTCATATTTTCGTTTCATAGAATAATCAATACGCAGAATTTGAAGATTTTTAAATCGTTGATTTTTGTTTCACATAAAGTTTAATGTTAGAATAATCATAATTATCTTAGATTATCAAATCAAATATTCTTTATTTTCATATTGTTTAGTTAATATAAAACTTATTACCAAGAAAAACATTTTATCGAGTGATACACTACCAACCAAACATCTACATCAAAAGAAGATTCTGGGGCCAAGGACAACGGAGCCCCGCTGAACGGGGCTCTTATTTCTATCTGCAGGGTTTAAAGTAACCTAACACGAAGGGGATGGCGGGGGCTTCGTTTGCTCGTTTTGGTCGCTCACTTTACCCTCCGTCATCCCCTTCGAACCTAACCTATCCGTTTCAGCCGCGAACAAACAATATTCGTTGAAAAATAATTGTACTGTTTGATAAGTTTGTTAAACAAAAAAATGTGATTAAAATTCATTGAATTGTGTTTCTGTGAAATATTATTCATTCAAATATTCAGTTTAAGTCTTTGAAACAATAATACCTATTCGAAATAAAAATACAAGGACCAAATAATCTATGAACTATTTTCTGGGAAACGAAATTCAATGAAATTTCTGTCTGCGAAACAAGGGGACACCTCTAAAAAGTTATACGAAGCAAACGCACTTCTTATTCAGAGCATCAAATATGCTTACTATGCGTAACGGTACACATAATGAATGTGCAAACATAAAACAGTAAATTATTATCAGCTATTCTTGAACTATTTCCAAGTTTAACAATACGCTTTTCTAGCATTAATATATTCATCACAGTGGCGGCTTACATCATGACTATTACGATGTAGCATTTGTATTCCGCGCGTCATACTCGAACCATTTTTAATCCGTCATCGGAGTTTTATTTTTCTTAAAAAGAATACAAGCAATGTGTGCTACATATTACTAATGTTCATCCTTAACCCCTCCAACTGTACTTATTATATTTTTAGTAAGAATAGCTTCACAGAAATATTAATATGTATAGGACTTTTTAACCCAAAGACCTCGTTTATTGTTTGTTATTTCATCTGTTTGTGTCTTTTTCAACAATTTCGTGAATCTAATTCAAAAACTCATTTATTTCTAATAGACTAAAATGAAAAGCACAGGTCCCAAAAACGCCCAATCTTCAACGTTTCCTAGTATTATAGTGTTTAAGCTGAAAAGAAAAAACGGCACAACAACTTTTCTGCAACATGTCATGTCTTTATTTCCAATTCTGTTAAAAACACAATTAAGGGCCGATTTTTCAACCGTCAGATAAATGTTATTCAAGGAATAAATATGACGGTTTGACATATTTTCAATAGAAAAGCTGTCAAAACATCAAACTTATTCCCCAGATAAAACTTATCTGACGATTGAAAAATCAGCCCTAAACAGAAAATATTTTTTGTCCATAAATTGCCTACCACAGTTACCTTATTAGTTCTAGTCTAGTAGCAATAAAGATTGTCCTTCATTTAAATACGTTCCTAACACAAATTTCTCGGTACGGGCGCCCGGCCCGGACATATCCATCAGTAGTTAATTTGAATTTATTTTACAGCAAGCACCGGTGTAATGAGAACTTACTTCAGTGGGACTCGGTGGTGGAACGATTGACGAATATTTATGTGCGGGTTGAGTTGGTTTGTGTGGTGTTAGAAAAACGTTTGCGAAAAAATTTTGTTTTCTTTCTAATTTCTAACTTTTATTCTCATTACGACGTTTTTGTTTTTATTATAGCAAGTATGGTGTTAAACAAAATTTTGATCGGAAAATAAACATTTTATCTGATGAATATGAAAAAGTTAGAACCAAGTAGGTACTGTTGAAATGGAACGCTTAAGAGGTTCTGAACGAAGATGTCAGAAAGTTATGCGATTGAATGAATACTTCTGAGTACAATGGATAGTATGAATTATCTGTCGTGAGGTGTACGTGATGACGTGTGAACAATAAATAAATAAATGACAATTTGTATAGAAACGGTGGTTGATTGTTAAAAATGTAATAAATAAGTTTTAAGATAGTGTCGTTTTTTGTCAATCCCACATCCATATTCAAAAAACTTCACAAGTTAATAAGTTGTAGGCCAAGAAAATTCAATTGAGGAGCATGACTACATCTAAAAGGAATACGACTCCGACTAAGGTTGTCGACTCCACCCCTGTCTTTATTCATCTAGGAAGAATGCAGTTCGCCTCACCCACTAACCGTGCATCACCGGCGATTCTCAACACGGAGGCCGCTTCTGTCGCCAATCGAATGTCTGATTTCAATTTAGATTAGCATTTAAACATGCAGCGTAAAAGCTTATCTAACGAGTACACCTGTTAAAGTCCAAATAATTTATGACTACGTCCCGTGCTATTCTCGTTATCGTTAACATTTCGTGTAAGCCGACCGCGAATTTCCTTAGTCGAATAAGGATAAAGTCGTTTTGGCTTACGTCGGCACAGCAGGGTTTGATTGCAAGTTATTGTTGTAATGATCTCAGTTCAAGTTGTTCGCAATACTTCCGATTTATTTTATTATAGTTAGTGTTGATTGGATTTTTAACGAGGTTCGAGAAACATATTTTATTTCTTATCGAAAAACTAATTATTTATTTTTGCTGAATAAAGGAGTTAAGGTGTTTATGGCTTCCGGAAATAATCTTTTGTTATTGCGACTTTACAATCATGAACAGGTGGTTACAGTGGGAATTGGAATAAATCTGTTTTGATTTTACAAACGACTTATACAACTACGGATAGCGTATGATAGGCGCAAAATTTTGATCTGCTTTGCATATGAAATTGCATTAAGCTTGATATGCTCTGACGTGTACTGGCAGCTTAATGCAGTTACCAATCCCAAATGATTATATTTTATCTACAGCCACACTCACTTGACGTTTTTATAAAAAAAGTTAATCATTATTGCTGTATGTAAAAAAAAAAAGAATGTTATTCCTGCTCGGTGTATTTAATAGTTTTCGCTGTGATTATCGTTCACTATACAGGGTGGTAATTTGAGATGGGATATTTCCAAAAATTATGGACAGTCTCTTAAGAACATTTTCCTGTAGCCATTACGATTCTGCCGCGCTAACGAAGAATACATTATCTCGATTTTGGACGATTTTGAATTAAATACCTTAGTATATTAGGTATATAATTCAAAATCGTCCAAAATCGAGTTACTGTATTCTTCGTTAGCACGGCATGATAAGGGTAGCTGCCCTTATTACTACCCCATCTCAAATAAGTTTTTTTGCGATTTCTGACGATTCTAGTACTCCAAATTTAGTTGGTCCGGAAGAGCTTTCTGCTCCTTATCAGAAACAGGATCGATTGGTATCAAAAAAAAATTATGTGAAAACTGACTTTTATCCCGCTGAAGGTATTTTTTTTTTCAAAATCTGTGAATCCAGATAGAAATTATTCCAAAAGTTAAGGGTGGTCTCCTAAGAACGTTTTCCTGTAGCTACAATGCTTATTGTAACTGTCCTTCATGCTACATCTCAAATTATCATCCTGTATTTTAATTAATCTGTATTGCAAAATGTCTATTTTGCTTTCTCTTCAATAAACTGGATGTTTCATGACAGTATATAAATTAATCATAAAAAAAAAAAAAAACTTTCAACTGTTGTACCTAACGCAGTTAAGTACCTGCGCCATGAAACTTAACATAATTACATAACATAGTAGTACTACGCTAGTGTAGTTGATTATGTATACCATTTTGAAGCCAAACAGTAGTTTGCGATTGACTGAGTAGTGAAGAGCACTCACCTTTGATAGTTATGTTGCGTGTTGTGCATAAGCGGTTGCGTTGGTTGCGCCAACAACAGTTGTTTTTGTTGCTGTTGTCGTTGCAGCATCTGTTTGCCGAACACGCCGTAGCCGAACCCGTATATTTCGTCCTCTTCTTTCTCTGTGAGGCAGCTTGAGGGCTGTTAAAAAGAAACAAATTGTTAAAACTTATACTTTCAATGTACCTTATTGAGTAGATATCTAAGCATTGTTAACATTATCTAAACATTTCAATTTATCTCATATATGGTAGCTTTTTATCCCATCCAAATAAGATTGGTCCTGAACGACTTAAGCGGGCTTAGAAAAGTGTGATGACACCCCAAGAACGGCATTCTAGATGTAGAAATTTTAAAGACCATGAATATCATCTTTCATATGAGTAACTCCAGTAAAAACATTAACCTATATTCTACCTTGAATTACTTTGAGTCAATTGGATTAATATGAGCCAGCAAAACGTAATTCTTTTTGACAAAAAAAGCAATAATAGGTGTCTTCACAAAAAATACTGTATCAATATCAGTCTTGATATAAATGCGAAAAGAGCCTTCTAAAGGTAATCCGCTTTACGTAATAACAGGTGTATTCAGAAAAAATAATCATATTTACAAAAATGGTTTACCACTCGCAATGTTAAAAGCCAAATTCTTGGCTAATTTTGCACAAAGCGACGATTTGGTCCGCTTGGTCTGATTCACAAGACATGATCCTATTATTTATTCACACCGTTTTATCTGTGAGCCTCCGTGAGCCTCCGCGAGACTCATCATTGTGACCTTGTTCTTTTGTCTGATGGTCGACAGTGGATTTAGGTTCAAGTTCATCACGTGGTTTCAGGCTGTTCTTTCAAGGTCGTGTTTTGACATAAAGTATTTGTTTAAACATTCCAGAGCAATGAATCCGGGTCACCAGTACAAACCTTAATATTTCGGAAACTAATAATGATAGCTTATTCAAATAAAAAGTATTTTATGGACTATTTAATACTACTTAAATAAATTTAACAAACCATCTTAAGTTACCATCTTAGTTTACGGGATGATAAGGTTTTCATTGGTGACTCGATTTTATTGCTCCTGAGTTATTAGGTTTTGATAGTTTTGGAGGTTACTTGCAGTAACTCCGAAATCAGCATACCTTAAATAGACGACTGATCGTACAGTTCACATGCAAAAATTCAAATATTTGGGGCATGCAGAGATGAAAACGATACAACAACGATTGAAATTGTGTCAAAACAGATTGGTTTAGATAGCAAATCTTACATAGAGCCAAAAAAGTATGCTGGTGCGCTGCCAAGTGCATGTTACTCAGTAAAGTGTTTTTAACGAAAACGTTGACTTTTCTATTACGATACATTATATCTACATAACATTCAAACTCACTGCAATAGCACTGGTATGAATAAACTACTACTACTATACTAAAGAAGCCAGCAATTTGTTTCGTTTATTTTACTTCTACAAGTGAATATTTTCGTGAAATTGATGACCATTCCCAAAAACAAATGAGAACCTCACTCAACTCACCGAATACTTTCCAGGCACATAAATGGGCTGCGAATGCGACGTGGTCAAGTTATTCAAAGCTAGGGAACCAGGACTTGCCGAAGGTGGAGTTTGAGGTGTTCCAGGGCCTCCAAGCACCCTCATTCTGGGAGACATCTCGTCCCATTCGTGTCTCCGTAACTCTTCAAGATGGTCTAGAACGTCGCCATAGTGTGTTGAGAAGAGGTCTGCGTATCGGGAGGCCAGACCTTCTAGGTAGCCCCGGTCTCCGTCCTGTGAAAGAAATAATTTAGGTTAGTATTTAGTAAAAGTAAACGATCGTATGGTTTTTCTTGTAATCATCGGCCATAATGGGCCTGTTCCTCTCGCCGTGGGTGTCATAGAAAACAACTAAGGTTGTGTGTCAGGGGATAATATTGTACTCCTGTGTATCTACTAATAACAGCATACTACGACATAAGGTATGCGACCCAGTTAATCTTTCCTTGTGTGTCTTTATAATCAATATTTGTGTGTTCGTCTATTCGTCTTCTACGCGTTAGCGCATCTTTCATCTGATTGAGTTCAAAGTTTGTACAGTTATTGCTGGCAAAAGCGCAAAGGTTTCTGATATACAAAAAATTACGCGGCCGGAGCCGCAAGGGCTAACTAGTACCTATGTAACTTCAGCTTGGTCCTCTTTGGAACAATTCCGAATAGGTCACATTCGGGAACACGAAGATGGCCGAGACGCATTTCATGTTGTAGTACTATACTGCGATCATCAATCCGTTTGCATCATTCCAAATGTATTCCTTTGTTTAAACCTAGTTCAGATAACTTTATCTGATGATATAAAAACGACACATCTTTATATATTCATCACACCCTCGTTTTATATGTGGCAATAAAACAGCAAAGACAATAAAGAACGGAACATTAATTTGAATAAATTAAGTGCCAACGGTTTAAAGTTTCACTCAATAATGACATGTATCAAGTACGTACTATCTAAAGCACGATTCATGAAGCGTATCTTAACAAATACAATTCTACGTAATACACACACATCATATTATTTCCTTATGTATCTAACAGGAATAGCGTAAAATACTGGTATTCAGCCGCATCTGATTATACTGGGAGCTGACTCCAACATAGTCGGGAAAAGCCGAGACATTTTTTTTTTGTTTTAAATTAAACGTTGTCCCACACTCTGTATCGTGTCTCTTGTATCGTGAGTGCGTTTACAGACACAAATTTCACAAACAAACGCCCAGACCCGGAACAACCATCTGTAGGCCATACAAATTTTTGTTCCGTGTGGGAATCGCACCCACGACCCGTAGCGCAGAAGCTAATCGCTTAGCCACTGCACCAAACGTGTCGTCAAAATTGAACTGGAATAGCGTAAACATTAGCTGCGCATTATTGTCCCACTGTTGGGCGGGCACGGGCTTCTTCTCAGACTGAGAAGGGTTTGAGCCTTAGTCCATTATGATGGCCAGGGGGTCTACTCCCTAAGCACGAAGTCCGTGGTTTCGGCCTTAGCTACGAGCGTTTCCTACCCTATCACCTACGGAAATACGATTATTTCGGGGCCCGAACTAAGAATGAGTGACAACACGATTTGACAGTTGTCCTTACTACCGATGTGTTTTTGCCCGTCCGAAAAGTTGAACTTGACACTTGTTTTGTTCACTCCTACGTTTCGGGCTACTTTCGGACGGGCGACTAACTTCGTTGACGGACTTAGGGAGTAGACCCCCTGGTGCGTATTGGTTCACGACACACACCATCGCCTCTCAGGTGTGAAGGTTTCCTCACGATGTTTTCTTTTCTGATAACTATAGTGATAATTCCAAATTTAACGTGTGGTATTTAGATGATGGAACCCTAGGAGGTGATATGGATACCGTATTAAAAGATTTTCAATTTTTAAAAGAGAAGTTCCATGCCATAGGTTTGGAACTCAATCCTTCAAAATGTGAATTGTACATATCCGACGCCATAGATAGAGAATCCACACACCAAAAGTTTAGCACAATAGCCCCACAAATAAAAATTACCGAAAAAACATCTCTACGCCTCCTAGGGTCCCCTATCTTAGAAGATTCTTTTTCATCTTTTATAGAGGAAAAAATACAAAATTTCAGTGACATTTCGGAAAGACTTTTCAAAATTAACATGCATTCGGCTATGACTATTATTCGTTACTGCTGTTTCGGTCCTAAATTTACTTATATTCTTCGCGCTACTCATTTATGGAAGCACACTCAACTATTGGAAAAAAATGATAAAATTATACGTAATACTCTTACCTCTATTTTAAATGTGGCTTTGGACGACCGAGCTTGGGAACAAGCTACGCTCCCCATCCGTTTTGGGGGCCTCGGCGTCCGCAAAATTACCAGTATAAGTCTACCGGCATTCCTATCCTCGGTTCACAGTACTGAAAAATTAACCAGGAATATCTTAGCCAACTCACTGGTTAATTTTGAGGTAACGTGCTTGACCGAGGCTTTGAATGCTTGGAAAATCGCTTGCCCGAATACGGATCCGCCCGTCAACCCGTTTTCCCAGAGACAGTGGGATGGGCCGCTCTGCGTTGTGATACGGAATAAACTTATAAATACGTCAATCACAACCGCTGAGCGTGCTCGCCTGCTGGCTGTGGGTGAATGGGAGTCGGGCCTATGGCTTCAAGCACTTCCGTCGCCCAACATAGGTACTATGTTGGACGACACTACTTTCCGGATCGCTACATGCCTTCGTTTGGGTGCTCCATGCGGTGCTCCGCATCGCTGCCACTGCGGTGAAGCCGTCGGCAGCCTCGGACACCACGGCTTGTCTTGCAGCAGGAGTGCAGGTCGTATAGCACGGCACGCCAACTTAAATGATATTATCCGTCGTGCTCTTGTCACCGCCGGCGTTCCAGCTGTATTAGAACCCAATGGCTTGGCACGTGACGATGGTAAGAGACCAGATGGCATGTCATTGGTACCATGGAAGATGGGTAGGCCTCTGGTATGGGACGCAACGTGCGTCGATACCCTTGCACCATCCCACCTTCCTAGCTCGGCAGGCTGTGCTGGCGCTGCTGCTGCAGCTGCGGAGGCCCTCAAGCGGCGAAAATATAATAACTTCATCAGTAATTATATTTTCGAGCCGTTTGGGGTCGAAACACTCGGGTCGTGGGGTCCGAGTGCCCGACTTCTATATAGAGAGGTTGCAAGGCGGCTGGTCGACGCTACCCGTGACCCGAAGGCTGGCCTCTACTTTGGCCAAAGGATTAGCATTGCCATACAACGTGGCAATGCTGCCAGCCTTCTAGGCACGTTACCAGTGGACAGCGATGCGGAGGAATATTTCGATGCCATATTTTAGTTTATAGTTTTATTAGGATATATTTTTCGTTATTTGTATATTTTTGTTTGTAATTATGTAAATGTGTGTAAATAACTATGTAATCTCTTGAAATAAACTATTAGTGATAATCAAATTCTGAAAGGCAGAAGTGGACGCCGCTTATCAGGAATACCTACTATTTATTTTAATACCAAGCAACCAATACCGATGTTAAGTCAAGATAAAAACGGTGTTCAATTACACAGTAATTACAACTGACACGGCAAAATTAACGAAATTGAGAAAAAAAAGTCGTAATTATCCTACCTAGACCTATTTGCTTTAAGTGACTTTTCCGAGCAATTTCCGTTGGGTCTCAAAAAAGGGGAGAATCGACGTAAAGTAAGGTAATTAAGAAAAGAAGGAATTAAAGTCCGGTTCTTAAAATTTAAGGTGTTTGTTGATGCATAATTGGTTTAGCTTGAGTTTGAAATGTGTCTGAAGGATAGAATACAGTTTGTTGGGACGGCAAAGTCATAAAAAGGTTAAAGATTATCCCGTACATTATAGGTTTGTTTTGACACTCGTAAAGTCTGGCCTTAGGATATGTTTGCTTCGCCTCAATTGGTAGACTAACTTGTTCAGACCAAAAGAAAGTTGAATCCTATAATAATAGAAAACCAATTCAAAGTAAACATTTGAACAACGAAATCAAGCCTGTGGTTGAAAGTGATTGAGTGTTATCATTTGAGTAACAAAGCTGTGGTAGCTAAATAGATGCAGGCAGGTATCACAAAACAGTAATTAATTTCAACAGAAGTAGTCATCTAGCCTGTCGACTAACAGGCGTTTTCAATAACCTATCAAAAAACCTAATCCTAAAACCGCAGACAGATATTCTGCAGTTTTCCGTCGAGTAGAAATTTGGCAGTTTTGTCATATTTCTATCTCCTCTAGTCTTCTTAGTCATTTCATGTGCATCCTCGGCCGTTGTTAATTAAACGTAAATAAACGCTCCAAAATACCACAAGTATTGACAATTCACGCAATAAGACGCGATAGAAATTAATACAAATACAAAAGTTACGCCTACGGACGGCGGGCGATGGGAAACAAAATAAACAAGTCAAAATAATCTCGCCGCAAAACTCTTTCATTAAGATGGGGAAGCTAAAGACGAGGACTAAGGGCGGATAATTTCAGAAATTCCATCGGAAATAGGAAATAAGTTATCCGGTTATAAATATTATGAAGATTGTTTTATCGTTTTTTATAAAAAAAGATACCTACATTATTTCATACTTCAGATTAATTACATGTTCTGTTACTAGCGGTTGATTATAAATGGTGGATATCAAGATAATAAATGGACTGTAAATAGACGAAAAAGCATTATTCGAATTTTGCTAAAAAGCATTTATCTAAATGTTGTTAAACTTCCGCGACTTGTACACATTATAAAAATACAGATTCGGGTCTAGTCGCGTAAAAACTTAAAAAAGGCACTAAATACCTTTTTTTATCCCGACGTTTCGCCCGAATTACACCGGCCGTGGTCACGGGTAGACTAAAGTTCCAATCACTGGATAGAACTACACTGTCCAAAAATCCTCTCCACCGATCGTCACTATTGTCCCAGAATCGTACGTGAAGCGATTGAAATTAAGAAGTACAAGAATTTCAATCGGGAAGATGGATATAAATTGTCAACATCGTGGAATCCGGTCATCAGCAAGTTTTACCGTAGACGGGACGGTTTAGGCGAGTGTAAAGACGTCGTTAGTGTAGTGTGTAGGAGTACCGACGATAACTTAATAAATTAAAATAAAAATCAAGATCGAGTGAGGGTAGATGAAAATACTTTTGCTTCACGATGATGACAACTGCTCCGCAACATCAGTCTACCCGTGACCACGGCCGGTGTTATTCGGCCGAAACGTCGGGATAAAAAAAGGTATTTAGCATTTATCTAGCTCTTGAAATATATCATTGAAAGAAAAACTACCAAAGTTCTTCACTGTTTTGCATGGAACCCGCACGGGACATCTTACAATATAATACAATATTTATCCATCGTTTTCTTACGTAAACATTTCAGATTGTTTATCTTTTGCGATTCATAAGAATTTGCCAAGACAAACACTAAATCCGTTTACACTTTCCGCATTCAACCACCTCGGTGGTCCAGTTTTCATAACGTCAACATGTTGTAAGTGTCAATGTATTGCACGTGGTACTCAGATTTAGTCTATAGTTTCCTGTACTTGATTCAATGTCTTGATATCCTGTATGTTACTATTTCCTTTAACATTCATTCAAACCGCGCAATAAATCATTGGCAATCCATCAAATGGGTAAAAAATCGTAGCTGTATCATTGAAGACCGCACTTAGAATTCCACTAGCGGTCGCATTGAGTCAAAGATGGCCGAAGGTTTATTTCCATTTTTAAATGAGAGCGGCTGAGAGCTTTGTCGGCTCGGAGTTTGTGCTCTGCGTTTTAAGTGGATTAAATCGCTCCACGCTCGTAAAACCGACAAGTGCTCGAGCTAAGAATTAAAGTAACCGTTCGACTTTTGCATGAGAAAGTGCTCGCGGGACCTTGCCTCGTAGTCACTCCGCACAATTTGATGCGGCCGATTTTTATTTATTTTCCCGTGGACGCCTGGAAGCTGTTGAAATGAATTCTTTGCGGAGTGCGACTGCTTTGTGAATACTCAACTAAAGAAATTCATTAACACTATCCGAATGGAGTGCTGCTGATTATCGATGCTTCCCACGCCCGCTCTGCTTCTTCAGCGAAATGGAATAGTCAATAGCAAAGCTTTTGCTGACTGAAACACTTAAAAATATAGCAGAGTTGGCGAACTAAGTCAAAGAACCGCCATAAAAGACAATAATAAATAGCTCATGATGCTTTAGTAGAAGGCATAGTAACTGCTCTTGAATTTAAATGGTATATTTAGACCACGACCAGTCGTTTAGAGCATAGAAACGGGTTCATTGAATGGTTTGCCAACGGCAGCTGGAATGTTTACGAAAAACAACCAAACGAAAAGTTAGGTAATAGAAACAGAACATGGCATTCGGGGAATTCTTTTATCGTTTTGTTTGAGATTATTTGTGGAATAGCATTAGTTGTCTAAAGGACCACAAGTATCTCCGAATATTTTTACTAAATAAATTAATGGCCTGCATGTAAATGTTAATTACCGTGTATTAATTTTATAATTTGTTATGTGAGTGGCTCTTTTCCGTGTTTTCATAAAATTAACGTTGTGAGCTTTTGTTCACTTAATGAATAATAAATTATTGTAATATGTTTACGAAAGTAATTGTGTGTATTTATTTTAGTAGCATGAATATTTTCGTTTTGGTTTAGAAGCGGAAATAATAAAAAAAACTGCTAATTATAAAAGAAAATAATTCACATTTACTAATAGGATTCACTGGCTTACAGGGTTATAACATTAGCAAGTCATGTACGCGAAAATCAGGATGTTAGCGTACATGCTTGTGTTTTCCAGTGAGTAAAGCAACATGAAACATTGATTTTATAATTGGGATATTATTTCAGCAAACAAAACAACAAAATGTCATCTTAAAATATCAGATTACCAAGCAACTCTTCGGCTTAAATTAAACTTGAACACAACAAGTTACAAGGAAGACAAAATTATCAAGTTGAAGAGATCCGAAAGCGTTAAAATAATCAATTCAGGTCGTGGGTTACTGGTGAAACGTCTGCGCCATCGAACTCAACTTTAAAATGAGTATAAATTGCAAAACTTGGGAATTATTTGCGTCGTCTCTCCGTAGAAATTTACTCAGTTTTTCCAGAGTTTCATTATAACAAGTTTAATTGAAGAGAGCGTCCGGTACATAAATTTAAACTTTTGGCATGCATTTTAATCTGCTTACCGGTAGTTAGTTGGAGGTAATGGCCACTAAATGAGTTTCTAGTTTGGTTTAAATTGTCGGATCGTTAATAAAATAGGTGTAGGTAGGAGCGTTTGTTGTTTAGCTTGGTTGTTGCCTTTTAGCAACTCGTGTTGCATAGTGCACTGTACGCGGACATTCTTGTACGTAGGACACTTTACACGTGTCGGCTACACCGCACCGGTAACGTTGCAGATAGAATATGTAAATTGAATATTCAAAATGTTTTACTTTTACATAGAAGCTTCGTACTTTAAGCTGTTAGATGTTAGGTTTTTTTTTTTAGAATCTAATCTCTATTGATAAGAACTTAATATCACGCCAGTATTCCCCGAAGGATTGGGCAGAGATGTATAGTACCTACACTCTTATTTCGCCGTTATTTTTGTTTCATATATTAGCGGTGGGGCTCGGCGATGTTGAAGAGGTGGATGCACTGCATGCCAGTTCGTCACCATTTATTAAGTAATTATTGTTTATGTTTGTTCATATTTTAATGAAGCCTATATATATTTGTTTGTTATTTTTAGTGCTTATGGGAATAATTTCCTGAAACAAATGATTATTAAGTATTATTTATTATTAGGGCCTATCGCCATCAACCGGGCACAAATTCAGACTCCCGGTTGCTTCAGAGAAATTTTACACACGGAAAAACCCAATAATACTTTGCCCGACCTGGGGATCAAACCCAGGACCTCACGCTCAGCAGTCGCGCTTGCGACCACTAGACCAACGAGGCATAAGAACTTATTCCTTCTTATTACAAGATATGATCTAAGTAAAACCCAGGATTTCGCCCCGACTATGTTTGTGAAATGACGTTGAAAATTAGACGGTATTTTGTAAACTGGTTTTACAGTTACATTCGGTTTATAATAAGCGGGTTTGTATTTTTCCTTTAGTATAATGAAGCTACCATTTAATTTAATATATTAAATTAAAATATTTACATTTACAATTTAATTTAAACAGCATGCAGTAATCACTCAACATCGCATGAATCCAATTTTAGCATATAAGAAGTCAACAAAAAATCTATAAACGATTCACTCCCAGAGGATAAAAGTACAAAATGAATATAATAGGCAGTAAAATACTGGTTTAATCGGTAATTTATGCTCATCAAGTAACAGATGCGGACAAGCTAGGAGTCACCATTAAGGCTCTGTCATAAAACTGGTCCCGGACGCTGTAGAATAGGTATACGTCTTGGTTGTGCCTGTATAACAACAATAAGAATACAATTTTATTCCTTGGATCTGCGTATTCTTAGAGTAAGAAATATACTCTACTAGTGAGGTCTAAAGCTTTTCTAACTTTCTGAATTTCTTAATATATTTTAATACAATATTTAGTGATACAAAACGTGCCTTTAATGTGTGTTTCTCAAATTACGGCTATATTCGCTTAAGGTTCAATGGTTAGCTTTATTTATAATCACGTAATTCTAACGGTGCAATGCTAAACTCAATCATTAAAGCCAAAGGCCTAATGTAAAACCTGTGAATGGTCAACCTACTAAGCCTTTACGACTTTCACAACACAATGACACTAAATGCCCACAATCATTACAAGCTATTCGATAGTAAATGTTTTATTTTAATGAAATGGGGGTGCATGAAAAGAGCCTCCACGAGTGACGGTACTTAAAGTTCGTTTTTTAATCCCTGAGACTGAATTGACATGCGCGAAACGTCAAATTTGAAAAAAATAAACCTAAAATTTACAAGTTTCACTTTTGCGCCTGTCAATTTTGTCTCCGAGATTAAAAAACGGACTATAAGTACGTCCGGCGCACCCTGGGCATTCAGCACCGCTACCAACCTTACTGACTGGCTAATCTTTTCACCACAGCATGAGCTATTCTTGTATAGCTCGTGCCGATACGATAGAAGATGAAGAATGAAATGGGTTTTTTACCCCTTTTTTATAAACCAGAAGTTTAATCTACAAATTAAAAATAGATGGAATTCTAATGATTTCGCCGGATTTACCACATATCGTAAAAAAAAATGCAGGAAATTTTAAGCAATGTACCAATCATAGTCCCTTATCAGTGCCAGCTACTTACTACCCAGCCTCCCTAGTTAGCCGCGGCGGTCTGTGACAGTCCAAGCCTTTGTGAGGCAGACGCCTGTCGGCTCATGTTGTGCCATTACATCCATTGTATGCTGGGTTCAACGGACCCCAAGGTATTCGATGCAGTATTAATTATCCGGCGAAGAAGAAGGAGAGTTATGTTTTTCTCGCGTAAGCCGCATGGTATCACCATTCGTTGTATTTGTTTTTGTTTGGGAAAACGTTGAGATAGATTTTATACAAGGTTAGTCCGAAAGGGGGTTCTAATCCGCAGGCCACGTAAAGTATCACTGATGACCTTTTTAAAACAAGTGTAAAAAATTTAAAATTCGATAGTTTTTATTTCCGATGATTTTTATTTTAGTTTTTTCAAAAATTCTTCGTCCCTGTTTTAGTTACGAATTCAGAAAATGGAGTTTCTAATTTGAGACCCCAAATATGACCTAAAATGTAAACACAGCTGATCTTAGCTGTGGATAGATAGATTTTAGCGTATTCTTTATGAAATCTTTGAACAGCTATTTCTGTTAAACTTGACTTTTGGGGAAAGTTGTAGAACAAAAGTTATTCATTACTATGGGTACTCTATAAAAAAAAATTACTTGTGTTGAAAAGAATATTATCAGATAAGATGTGCATTTTGTAGGTGGTGTACCTAAACATAAATTTAAAAAACTTATTTGTAAAATAATTGGGTATAAACAATTGGTGTGTAGACAGTATCTTACTAACACAAGAAGAAGCCACCCCATTTAATCCCTAAGTCGTTTGATACCCTAGGGGTGGGAAGACACGAGGTGGTCTTTTCGTACCCGGTACAATAAGTATTAACAGTGTAACAGGATTAATTATCCCAGAGACACGATAGTAAAGGAAGGTTTTCACCTAAAAGATGTACCAGGTAGTAGTACATACATAGATTTGTTTTAGTGATCGTGAAAACTTTATGCGATGGGCTATCGATTTGTATTGTGCCTCTACGTTCAGACTTTGCTGGGCTGAACGAACCCGAGGTTTTAATACATTTATTCGGTCGAGATGAGAGTATGTACCTACTTACGTTTTGTGCAAATAATTTGTTTTTAGTTCAAGTGTGTTCTGTTTAGTGTACGGTATCTTTTTGCAAAAGTATTTACCTACTTATTTTCTAATTTGAAATAAAGCAATTTCTTATGCGAAGAATTCCTAATAAGTTTCTTAATCATGCACACAAAAGGCTACAGTATCTCTTGGCGTTGCACGTTGGTCGGTGGATTTAGTCCAACTTAAAATTAGCTATTCTTCGTTTTGCAGATAAATACTGAAATCCAATTTTATCAGATTATTTATTGTTGATGATTTTTTCTTTTAAATTCTGTTTTGTTAGTATTACGTAATTTAATATTAGGAATGGTGGAAAATTGGATTCTGTTGCATACGAAATTGTAATCAATATTAACTCCGTGTATAAAGTAGCTACGTGTTGTTGGATATTAGATAATGAAAATGAGAGGTAATCTATAGTCAATTCTTTTTAAAGACATCAGTATTAACCTAGTATTTTTATTATGATTGATTTTGAACCGGTTCAAAAGATTTAAAGCGTCAAAGATTACGTTGTAACTTTAATTCCTCACATTAATGACGTGTAATTAACATAATCAACTTCAAGTTTAGTAACGAAATCATTCACAGCTAGTTGTAATTAATGAATAAGTTTCGTGTAGAAGTGTGAAAGTGCCGCGTATTGACATCATGTATTCAATTCTACAAATTTTATTCATTTTACTGAAACATTGATGAACCAAAAAGGGATTAAAATATTGTGCGAGCCAATTGTTCAATAAATTGTTGAAGTAGGTCATAAATTACGTTTAAACCGTTAGTTAATTAACCTAAAATCATAAAAGCCCCGTAATAAATAAAGATTAAAATTATAACTCAATTTGATAACTTCATTTTTGTAAGCACTTTATTTCAAATGCTTGATTAACTGTTTCACTTCTGTAAATAAAGGCATTCCATTTAGCGCACCTATTTGAAGAGCACCAATTCTATCACAATCACATCTAATCATTATTGGTGCAGTTCGAATCACACCAATAATGTTCGTATTACGTATGCGATTCAAACTGGTGCTCTTCAAACTGGTGCGCTAAACGGAATGCCTCTGTAAATACAATTACAATATGGAACAAAGAACCAAGCACTATTTTTTTATCTTACTACCTTCTAGATAAAACATACCTAAGGTAAGTAAAAAGAATTTATAGTCGTACAGGGACTAAGTCGAAAAACTAAGTTAGATAAGTTCGTACTTTTTCGTTTCGTTTTATACAATACTTCTTGTTAACATATTGGTTTAAAGGTCATTTAACGGTGTGTTTGGTGTTGCACTACCGAAGATTTAACGACATGTTACACACCTAATTGTTTCGACAAATATACCCCTAAATACATTTGTAATACTAACCCCTGATCTCCGAATGGCAGCCATTTTGATTTTTGACCTATCCCATAGTATATATAGGTGTTCATTAAAAATGTAATATGTTTCGATCTAGGAGTAATACAGGCTTCATTTTTATTTTGTCGATAAAATTTGGTGTGTGACATGTTGTTAAATTGTCGGTAGGGCAACACCAAACACACTGTATAAAATAAACATTTTAGATCTTTCAAACCAGTCTGGGATAGGGGTAGGCAGAGGAAGATAAAACCGCATCAGCATCTCATCTTTCCGTTAGTATCATTCCTAATAGTCATAATAATGCATAACGATAAGTGACTAAACTGTAACTACACCGAAGTAACTTCAACTGTTCAACCATCATCATCAACAGAACGATAAGTGTTAGATATATCTCTAATTATCAATTTATCTCGTGTACCTACATGACGTCAACTGTGCCGTACTTAGACAGGAGCCATACGGGTCAAATACTAGAAATAGGTCACTGACATGCTCATACACGATAAGCAAGCACCAGACAGCTCAATTCCTTATCGATGCAATCTGCTATTTCCTACATTTTGACGAGTTATGGGAACATAAATGTTGGGAACAGCTGATTTTTTTTCCCGATTTCAGGTTTGTTCCCATAGTCTTCTTCTCTCGTGTCAGCATGAGCTATACGAAAATAGCTCATGCTGCGGTGAAAAGATTAGTCAGTCAGCAAGGTTGGTAGCGAGGCTGAGTGCCCAGGGAGCGCCGGACGCGCTTAAGTATCGTCTCTCGTGGAAGCCTCCACGAGTGACGATACATTTCATGCACCCCTATACTAAAAGTTTTTCATAATGATGAGTACAGTGACCCCTTAAAAGAGGTTATGCGTTATTTAAGTTACACCTTGTATATATCATTGAAATCGTCTTTTTTTCTGCGTCGATTGGTCTAAGTCTCATGACTCTACGACATACTTTTTGTCGCTTAGGCGGTATGTAAATTAAAGTCCTTAGCCTCATTTCTTAGTCGTGAACGAATTCTAAACCACTCTCCTGTTAAGCGACATGTAAAACTTAATTAATCGGGGCAAGAATCACAATTACACAATCCAATACCTAAAACCGATAAACAATTTGAACAGTAATTTCCAACCAGCTATTATAACCAATTTATCAGGAACAGCATCAGCCAAAGAACCTCTGCAAAGCCATTTATCTCCCAACAAAGATTTTCTAAGCTGGTTTATTCAGTAGCAAGTATTGGAATAGCAAATACTATTAAGAGATCACGAATCTAAAATAGCATTACACTCCGAGCAAGACGAGAACAAAACACAAAATGCGAGACAATGGACAATGTGGCGCTACTTAACAAGCATTAGAAATGAGAATTTCTGAAATAGAGTGAGCGAAAATAAGTTGAAAGAATTGACATTTTCTTTATGTCGCTGCGGCTGAGTGCAATTAGACCATTATAACGACTGTGGGAATTGTAATTTTATTTTAAAAATTCATAGTTCACAGATAGTTTTTATAAAGGAGATAAACAATCCAGAGGGGCTAATAACGCCGCGTTTGGTGAAACATATATTTATGATTATTTACGGTTTACTCACGTGCATTTTTCGGGATTGCCCGACTAGTTTCGGACCCAAACGGAGCCCTTAATCATGACTAGTTCAACTCGCGACCTCGCCGCATGTTCAGCTCATGATTAAGGGCTCCGTTTGGGTCCGAAACTAGTCGGGCAATCCCGAAAAATGCACGTGAGTAAACCGTAAATAATCATATATATGAATGTGTCTCACGAAAGTTATAATACAGAAACATATATTGTTTTAAATTCATAATTATAACTGCAAGTGGGCTGCACATCTAGTCCGCAGTTGCCAAGACTACATCCTAATAGCTATCAAGCTGCATTTGTTAGTTTCATAGTTTAGGCACCTGTCTCACCGCGAACGACGAGCGAGCAGCGAGTAGAGCTAGAAACTAGAAACGAGTTGGCGAGCAGCGAGAAGCGAGTGTGTAGTTCTGATAGTTTTGTCGCTGGGCTATAAGCGAGTGTGCGAGAGCGACGGGCGATTACTCGCACCACTCGCAAATGACCGCTGGTTAGTCTCTCGGCGTGAGTTCTGACCGCCAAGCGAGCATCGCCGAGCGAGTATCGCTGAGCGAGTATTATCTTTGATAGCTCTTCTTGCTCAGCGACAAACTGTGGAGCGAGTCCTCGCCGGCAGTGTGAACAGTCAGCGATTGACTATTAATATATGCATCTCTTTTGTTTACACGGAATGTATATCTATTTTACGTTACTTGAGCGAGAAAATAACCGATAGTTAGTCGCTTCCTCGCCGGCGGTGGGACAACTGCCTTACAGTTGCAACTAGATGTGTAATCTAATAAAATGAAATAAGTTTTACCAAACACGGCGTTACTAGCCCCCCAGAAACATGTACATAATATATGATTAGGTATGTTCTTTCCACGAGCTATTTTGAACATTGATTATTTAATAATAAATCGTAATTTATTATTTCGAGATAGTTCCACACTGTTGGCTTTATGCAAAACTACTTTCACACGACTTGACGACTGACGTATTATACAAATCATTGCTAAGATTGTTATGATCAGCCCTAAAAACCGAAGTTTTGTATTAACACTGAAATTTAACAATATCTAGAAACTCATGTTAACTCCACAATTTTTCCCAACAACAAAAAGTATCTCAGTTGATAGCTGTCATGTGAGTTTTCGATTACTTGCAAATGACTAGGTACGTGTGGGCGAGATCTCTCGTTTCAAAACTCTTGGGATCTAAACTTCTCGCTTCGCACGCTCGCAAGAGTTTGCGAGTGATGACTTTTATACAAACGGCTCTGAAATCGAGCAAGAATATTTTGTTGTTGATTTGAATAATACTATTACAATTCCGCAGAATTCAGCGTTCACATCATACTGAAAATAAAAAACTTTAAATCTCTTTTATCCTGAAAAACTACCAAAATATAATAATATTTGCAAAATTATCAATCCAATAATTGCCATCCTATACTTATTGCAATATAAACTGATTCTACAATTCACAAACAACATCACGAACATCGAAGATGGCGAATCTAAAATAACGCGTCGCGTCTGCCGCTAAACAAAACAAATGGTAGCACAATAAGACGAGGTTCCGCGTGCCACGGAGCCGATGCGACGCTGACACGATTTATATACAGATTCACCTGCCCCCCTCACTTCGTAGCCAGAAATGGCTGATTTCATTCATGCTTTTCTTATAGAACCTTCTAGATGTTAGTGAAGTGAATTAGAAGTATATTCAATCGATAGAGTAAAGAAAGAGAATAAATCTATACAGCAATAAAAATCAAAACAGTACATACTACACTTGGGAGCAAAGAAATCGAGCCACTCCTTTTTTCACGTGTCCTGGTTATTAGTTTTCATGAATTATATAATTCTTAGCTGACTAAAAACGACCCTCATTGTAAAGGTTATCAAATAACCTTTTAGGCGATATTATGTTTAGAATTGATATGTTCCATAATACCAGAAATAATAACAATTACTACACTTCTCATCAAAAAAATCGAAACACTTCCGAAATTATCTCTGTGGCGACAATTAAACAAACATAATTTAGTAGCTGGAAGTTTGGCCTTTACAATGGTGTACAAAACTTCCAAAATTTTGTTTTTTTTTTTTCAATTTTTATCCTATACAGGGTGTTAACGAAATCGTGTAATTCCTTCAAACCGCGTGATCTACTGGTGACACAGATTAACCCTAAATGAAAATTTTCGAAAATAAACCAAAAAAAAAATCCAAATTTTTTTTTGGTTTTCAGTTTCTGGGTCTTTTTAGAGCCTTGTGTTATCTGACTGCAAAGAGCGATATCGCGTTAGTCGTTCCTGCCAGCCGTGTCGCCGTACTTTCATTAATTTATGCGTGGCATCGAAATGTTCACACAAATAAAATATTTTTTTTGCAAAAAAAAAAATTCTTATTTTTTTACTGAATCCTTATTAGGTGGTTTAGATACGATCGGTAACAAAGCCGCATGAAAAAAAAAGAATTTTATTTTTTTACTTTTAATCAAGCTAAATCCCGTGCGGGGCCAATCTACACCAGTAGTAGGTCATGTGGTTTTAAGGAATTACACGAATTCGTTAACACCCTGTATATGAATGGAACATTATTTTGAGATAAACGCGTGTTTAGACTTGGAGTACATTTGTCGTGCAAAAAACGCAAAAAAGCGCATGACTTGAAAATTTTCTGTTTGTAATTTGTTGATTAGGCTCTGTGACGTCTGTTAAAAAGTTTTTTTTCTAACAGCGCGCCTTAACTTTGCACATGTGCACTTAAATTGTTCAAACCTACAAATGAGCAAGGATCTCTTTTGCAACGAGAGTAAAATTATGGAACATCAACGTAACCTACTATTAAATGGCATTTAGTATTTATTTAAAAAAAAAACATGTTTTTCTAATAATCCATTCAAAACAAAAACTTGCGAGGTGTTTCGATTTTTTTTGGTGAGCTCTTCGATGGTCTGTTGTTAATTTCGGCCCATTAGCTGGCTTGTGTGGTACCAGTCTACGTTCCTTCAATCTTCTTCAAATCGTAGAGCCACTTACAGTCACCCTTCGAACTACTCGGAACTGCTGCTGCAGTTGAAAAGCGCGAAAGCGTCGATTTCGCAAACAAACGGTTGCAATAAACCGGTCGTCTAACTCAGAAGTGACCCGATTCCTACCAGATCCTGGATGGCGCGTAAATAAACCAGTCTCCCGATAGCGTTGGTACACTCTATTAACAGACAAGAGGCTTAGATGCAAGATTGCAGCCACAACACGCTGACTAGTCCCAGAATCCAGCAATGCCACTTCTTGGGCGGCTGCTGCGGGTGAAGTATGCATGTGTGTTAGAAAAAAAACTTTTTAACAGACGTCACAGAGCCTAATCAACAAATTACAAACAGAAAATTTTGAAGTCATGCGCTTTTTTGCGTTTTTTGCACGACAATAATGTACTCCAAGTCTAAACACGCGTTTATCTCAAAACAATGTTCCATTCATTTATAGGATAAAAATTGAAAAAAAAAAAAAAAAAACATTTTTGGAAGTTTCGTACACCATCGTAAAGGCCAAACTTCCAGCTACTAAATTATGTTTTTTCTATAATGAATTAATGCTTGTTTTTTGTTTAATTGTCGCCACAAAGATAATTTCGGAAGTGTTTCGATTTTTTTGATGAGAAGTGTAATACGTGAAAAATAGAAGTGGCTCGATTTATTTGCTCCCAAGTATATATTGGCAACAGGTGTGGCAGTTCCCTAAATAAAAATAATTAACAAACACTACGTTTATTACAGCTAAAACTATTAGACTAAAAATACAGAAATGCGTCGCATTCGCATAAGCAGGGGTCATCACTCAAAATAATGCTGTGTTGTGGCAGCATTGGGACTAATTTTCCCAACGTGCAACACCAGAATAGTATAGCTCCTTCTGAAAGTGTTCGTCCGAGGAAATACTACCACCTAACCTATTTCTGTGTTCCGGCTTGAAGGGTAATTATGGACCAGTGAAGTTACAGACACAATGAGACTTTCCAACTTTGTCTTTAAGGTTGACAAAGCATCAGAAATCCTCTTGGTGTTGTAGGTTATTATATGCGGCGGTAATCGCTTAACATCAGGTGGCGCGTCGGCTTGTTTGCCAAACGATTAATCCAAAAAAAACTTCATCATTTTATAAACAACTTCTTATACTTGATTCTATGCTAGCTTATATTGTCTAACAAAATCAGAAAAAAATATAAAACATTACATGAAGAAAATTATAAGCATATTAAAGGCTCTACCCGTCAGCATCAGAGTGGATGTAATAATCATTTGGTTTATACCCGGCCTGCTATTTACTTAAAATGTTGGCCAATTATGTCAGGTTATTTTTTCTTTAACCAAGCAATTTTAAGAATACAATTTTATTTTTACAATGTTCCTTAAACGACTAATGTTTATTTTAACCTTGCTCATCATACTAAAAGATTCGAAGTAGCGGTTAAAGCGATCACTTGTGAAGCGAATAGAATTTCATTAATTCATTCTAGCCTTGTATATTATGCGTACCAAAACCGATTAACTGCTTCCATTCGTCACACAATTCGATTCATTAGGCTCCGCCAATAATACAAATTTTCTAGAAAATTTTAACAATATTATGTTTAAGGTAGGAAAACTTATTAATAGAACTAGCTCTTTTAAAGGCTTTCCTGCATTTTATACACGACGACAGCCCTAAATTACAGGCACAATTGTAGGATTATTTAAATCAGAATCAAAATTTTGCAATAGATATCTACTATTCTGTTTGATGATTGAAAATCTTAAACAATTTGGTAATAAATAGACTATCCTAATGAGTGTATCGATAGTACAAGGACTAAAACAAAACTGCAAACTAGTCATTCCACAAACTCTAAACTATTTTTAAAGTGTATGCGCAAAACACGATACACCATTACCAGAAGATTACCCAAACAATAACCCATGAAATAAGACTACCATACACTCGTAAAATTTAATGCCAACTAGTATTGGAAAGTCGACTTAAGAGTTGTATTTCAAAATATTTATCGCGGCAAATGGCACAGCGAAGCACTTTAGCCAAGACGGAAATGTGAAATCTATAACAAATGTACCGAACGGATATTGAGTTTTGATGTCATAGATGATGCGTGTCTGGAGTATTCTCGAGATAATAAAATACTACGCCAGTCCCATCTCATATTATATTACGTTGAGCATGATATTCTGCGAAATATTGTAAAAGGAAAACAAAACCGGCGACGCGACGCCTATTATAAAGCTGAAGTTTGAAAATAAGTTTTTTAGTTTAAATTGGATATTGAAAGTAGATTTTGATACCTATAGCGGGAAGGATAATTTGAAGTGTCACTAACTATTTATTAATTATACATCGTAATAATGTCGTGTAATAATTGACTAAGGGCTGATTTTTCAATAGTCAGATAACTTTTATCTGGGGAATAAATGTGACGTTTTGACAGATTTTCTATACAAAAGCTATCAAAGCGTGATATTTATTCCTCAAATAAAAATTATCTGCCGATTGAAAAATCAGCCCTAAGTGAAGTTGATATAACGTGTGTCAAAATATTGAAGGCTTTACGTCTATCTACACAATTCATCTTTTGGCCCTACTGACAAAGTTTTCTAAATATTATGTTAGTATATTATTTATGTTTTCTGTAGTAAAAAAGAATTCTCGCCTTCTCGGTCCCAACAAATTTAATGAAGATTAAATTAATTATGAAACAAACATAGTCGAAGAAGCCACAAAATTTACTGAAGCAAAAGAACGTGATGAATTTGAAGTAAGAAAGCATTAATTCGAAGTGACAGCCAAAGAAATTACAGACTAACCGGAGGTTATTTATTTAATTGGACGAGTGAAGATTGACAATGACGTATTGTTTCCTCAAGTTGAACTTGCATAGAACATTGATAAACATGGCCCACGCTAGTGATAATATCGGATAATAACACAGTTGTGAAATAACAAGGGATTACTTGCCATGACTCATGGGTCTTACGTCGTGATAAACGACTGGTAAAATCAGATATAAACGAATTAGATAGAAATATCAGAAGCGTCACTAAGCTTTTATAATATTCATAATTGGTAGATGTTTATCCAAAATACTTCAAGTTTCAACACATACATACTTTTTTAAAAGAAAATTTTACTCAGCATCCAATTTGAATATTCTATCAGAATGCTTAATTATTGTCAGTATCAGATGTTTTCTCATTTCACATTGGATTAAGTTTTAAGATGGATGCATCTTCATTAATCAGAATTAATTTGACAAAACTGCAATTATAAACTACATATTTCTGTGGCATGCAAATCTAATACTATTATCAAATTATTTCTCTTAATAAAATCTATCATTCCAAAGATATCGCACTGATAATAGAATACTGTTGTAACTAAAAATGTGACTTTTTTCAGAATCGACGGAAAATTGATTATTCACTTCCTATTACAGATTATAAAAAATGAATACTTTACATAAAAAGTAAAGTTAAAGTATTCATTTTTTTATAGTCTATAATAGGAAGTGAATAATCAATTTTCCGTCGATTCTGAAAAACGTCACATTTTGAGTTACAACAGTATTTTTTGTATTATCAGTGCGATATATTGAAAACTCTAGATTATTGCATACCCATTATTTAAAAATGTCGTAACTCAATACATGAGAAACAGTTATTTAACAGGTACCTGAAATCGTTAATTCATTGTGTAATATGAGATCCTATGACGCTCACTTATTAACAGGAATGCAGTAATATAAAATAAATATAAAAGTAATAAGCGGAAGACAGATAAAGAAAATTACAGCGTACCTACAGAATGTACCTATAAAAGACGAAATTGAATACAATAGTATTCAATTTTATCCAAATCACAAATACCGAAATTCCTCTAATACTTTGAAATTTTGTGGCATCCAATAACACTAGTGTCCCAATATTACGAGTTGCACTACTAGAATACAATACTGGGTCATAAAATATTATACGGTCGAAGGCAACGGATTCAATACATATTATGAAATATTTTACAATAGATAGGCTATTGTAGAATCGCGGGCGTATTCCGTTGTCCATAAACCACATAATGCATAAACAAAAGCATTTGAATATCACACGTGGGTAGCAAGTGACAGCCGAATGGAAGCATGCTACACATTCAACAGAAACTCAATCGTTTGATCGTAAATATTCCCTATTCGTATATTTTACCGCAAACACTGTCAATGGAAAACACATATTGAAATTGATAGTATTGACATCGGAAGTCGAATCTCGTTTCTCGCCGTCACCTTTTATGAGACTGATAAAAGCGTCATCCCAACTTTATTTGCATCTAAGTATGTTTAGTTTTTTTTTTATTAAAATAGAGAATTTTAAATTCTAATATGTTTTACGCTGTAAATATAAAGGGAAAACAAATCATAGTACAGCAGCTGAACAAACAAAAATAAATATTAAAATCGGCAGACTATATTTCATTAACGTTTCAAAATAAAGGATGGGTATTCTAAATTTAAAACGTCCAATCTGTCAACGGTCGAGCGCGTGTGTTGTGCGACGACGAATGGTTGCAAACGATACCTACATCTGTTGTCTATTTTCAGATACGTCACTACCGAGACGACTGTCTGCGCCGGAACTCAAGACACAACTCTTTCCCCACACAAAAACCCCTAATGATGAAAGGAAATCACGCAATTGACACTTCCCAAACTTCGATTCGATAACCCGTCAATTCAGAAAAGTTCGACACGATCCCGAAATGTTTTGATTAAAAATATCTAAGCAATCTCTCGGAACGAGCAGCTTCCCGGTTTCCACGCTTATCGCAAAGCTTTGTGCTCAACGCATTAAGCTAATTTGAATGGTGAAGGGCCGCTCAAAAAGCCGTTGTTTGAATTCTTCTCTTTAGTCGGGCGGTTGCCGGCCTGATTGTGGGAGCCGACGCTGCATGGATTGCATTCTGTTCGTCGCACAAGAAGACAGGCGCATTGACGGCGGCTTTTTGATTTAACCAACTGTACGCGCGCTGGGAGCCATGTATTTGCGTTGTTAATTTAATACGCTCATTACATGTTCCTATGTTTTATATAAGACTGCAGTACAATTGCGAAACGTTCATGGTACATTTAAGGCTCGATAATAATACATTCTGTCGGCATATTTAAAAATAACCAACGTTTATTTAAGTTAAAAATAAGACTTTCAAGACGATGAAATCAGATAAACTGGTAATCTCAGGTTGTCATCACAACAACTAATAAGCTGAGGTTTTCCAATAAAAATCCTTATGCAGCGTTGACTAAGGTTCATAATAGATTTTAAAAGTAACTGTGTTGACGAATGCCCAAGATGTAGCGCCGTGGGTGAAACCATTGACAAACGACTTGCTCTGTCACACCGGTGATAAATAACTGATTATGTTACACTGCATTTTGCTTCATAATTAATTGACAACAGCTATCTAAGCGGCATTAGCGTCTCAAACGTCTTTGATTATATTAATCGGACCGCTCCCAGCCACATTTCATAATTTACCCTTCCATTACAAAATAACTGACAATTATCGCCTGGAATGGAATCAAATCAATATTACCTCTCCACAGTTGGAACAAGCACCCCGTTGAGTTAAAAATGTATATTTTTATTGCTTTATTATTTTATTGGCATTGCAAGTGCAAACTGCCTCTCGTTTTTACGATTTACTTTTCGACCGGTTCATGGACCATAAATCTGTGAGGTTTAAACGAGCATACGCCTCGAGCTAGAGAAGCTACCGCATTAATATTGGCCAAGATCATTTGTTATTTCTTACAGACAATCGCACACTCCGACATTAATAAGAAGCTAGAAATAAACACGCTTTGAATGAAGTCGTTTAGAATAAAACCACAATCAAACATTGTCTACAAAGTATTTGCCTTTGATGTATTATAGAAGCAAGTTAGTTATACTTTGTATATTCCCACCCTAAAACTATTTGTTGACGAAAAAACGTAAACAGTCTAAAATAACGAGCGAAATGATCGTTCACTCGAAATAGTGATGGTTATTCCGGTACCGTCGTCTGGTAGTTAATTGCTGCATTTTTTACGCGGCCGACTGCCACGGATTCCGTAATTTGTCTTCTCAGAAATGAGTCGCGTCGTCGAATGCAAGCGACATGTAGATACGACTCGCTTTTTTTGTTGATATCCCTCGAATGTCGGCCGGCGTAAATTACGTTTTAGTAGAATGCCCCGGGGAAACGTTAGACGGGTTCTTTGGTAATTACTGTTTTAACTGCTGCGACAGAAATGTCAAACGTAACTTATTTTTGTGGATGAAATATCCGCTGATATTGTATCTTTGGTTTTTTTACATTTCACGACGGCTCGACATATTGGAAAGGCGTGAATTTTTAAAATTTGGGTAGCAAGTGAATAATTAAAATTGGAGGGCCACAGCATTGTGGTCACAGTGTGGGGTATAATGCAATCGATAAATTGACGTTCGCAGCGCGGTTGTGCTTAACGATCGCTCAAAAGATTTACGCTTACCACTTGCGCTATTTACGCGCACCGCTTTTCATGTTTACGATTACGCTCATGCATATTACGAATGTTACGCTGTCCGTGACCCCCGATGCCGCCTCAAAATACGATAGTGCAAAACCGCAAACAGGTATCCTATATTTCTCGAAAGCTTTGTTACATTTCTAGCATTGCGACTGACTAATTTAGGCGTACCTACAATCGTAAATTGTAAATGAGAGTACATAAATTGTAGACTTCTTTGTACACAGAATAATCATATTTGCTAAGTACAAGTTTCCGTGTACTACTTTGTATTCTAATAAATTTTGCAGTTATGATTCACGTGCCAGAACAAATCTAAATTACAGATGTCACCAGAATAGCTCAAGTGTTTTGCAATTAAAATATTTATGACTTTTGTCTTTGATGTATACTCGTATACGGTTTGTTTAGATGGAGTACTTGAAACTTGAAAACGATGAGTTATTACCGCTATTTGGAGTGGTGTGGTTATCTAGAAATGCATTAAGTCAAAATAAAAAGCAATTTGGATAAGATAGATAAGTGCAGTTAGGGAATGGAGTACGGATGTTTGTTTATTTTAGTTAAAATACGTTACCGGGTTTTGTAAGTAATAAAAATATCGGTATTTACATAAATTAAATTTTTCAATAAGTTTTTAACTGTTATACAGTCGAGTTAAAGTCTTCAACTAAAGTTTTTTTAAAGGACAATGCCCATCTTGTTAGGAGCTTTGGGCCCCTTAAAAACTTCACATGTCACGGTGGTTTTAACTTGGTTTTGTAGACCTAAAATTACCTTTTCATAATCTGAAATCGATTTTCAATTTTTCACCCTAGTTTAAGAGAAATCTTATTTTTTCGGATGCTGAAATTGAGGTTATAAAACATTTTTTTTTTGTTTTAGGCCTATTTGAAATTAAAATAATGTTGTTTAAGTATTAATATTCCATTTCTAATTCCTGAATTTAGAAAACACTATATATCTTCTTCGCTAACTAGATATTATGTAGGTTAAGTACTTGCGCTTACAAATATCCCTTGCCGTGTTATGCCGGCAGTCAGCATTAAGTGGGCTGTGCCCTCACCACTAGTACATAGTGTTATTAAAAATAAATACTTACCTACGACGGCTACGACTAAAGCCTTAGGTTAGAGGAGCTCGTAGCTAAGTTACAACAGCCGCACGGATCCATCTCAACTTAAGCTATGTTTGCCGAAGTCAGACTGTGGATGTTGTGACCATCCATTACGTACAGACTCTTCCTGTGCGTCAGCTAGCACATTCAAGCTGCTGGTTTCGAGTGTCATTTGTAAATCTTAAATACTCGTTACGAGTAGCCAGAATCCCGCAAGTGTGACAACCAGTCTTACCGGGGGTAACGTGTTATAACCCAATGTATGGGTTATGGAGGTCAGATGGACAGTCACTCCATGAGCAATACTGTATTCAGCTGCGTTGGTTAAACTGCAAGCCGACCCCAACATACCTACTTGAGAAAAGACTAGGTAGATGATGACTAACACTTTAACAACATCTTCTGTGCGCTATAGCAACATATTAAGATCACTACCCCGCTTCCTAGTGAGTTCACTATGCCATCTATGATTTGTAGTTTGTGTAGGAAGGGCTTAGTTATAGACCAGGTTATATTAAAGTAAGATGCCCTACGGATGCTTAATTAAAAAAAAACAGCAATACATAGTAGGTAAAACATTTATTGCTCAAGGATATATGATCTAGAAAAGGTGGTGGGGCGCTTATATCATTAAAACAACCCCAGCTTAAATACCACAATATGCTGATAGTATGAGCGCAGCACCCTACTGTTCGATTTCCCACTAAGCAACTACAGTAATAAGGAATGATACTCTATATCATTGCTTATGCTATACTACAGGAATCACAGGATCTGCAATGTTATCGTCCATGTTATCAGTCACTGGCGCAGACTCCATGGTGAGTCTCTTAACGCCACCGATGACCTGGCTCTGTATTTCTCTTGATGGAGCCTCCCAACAAGCACGACAAACTCGTTCCAAATGCAAGATCTGAAAATAAGAAAACATTATATTTATACTACTTATTTTTATTCAATTAGTTCAATCATAGTAATTCTGCCAAGATTAAAACACTTACATGATGTGCTGGTATCCATCTTAGTATAACATTCCTTTGAGGACAGTCTTGACTAACCCTGTGAGTTCTGCAACTTGCAATTGACATGCCACACGCAAAACATATGTTGAGGTGTCCAAGGGCAGGGGATACAAGGGACAGAGATGTGGTTGATGATGTCCAGTTTTCTAATAATACAAAACATTCAACACACAGGATGTCATCAGAGGATATCTGAAAAGATACAAGAAAAAATCAATGAATTCCTAGGTAAATAATACATACATAATTATACATGTGCTCATTGCAATGGTCTAGGTTTTCTCACAGATCACCGTACACTGCCTAAATTCCGTTACAAAATAGTTTTAACACAAATGTTAGATTGTATAGTAAATCCATTATGATTACAAGGGAATAATTAAGAGGTATATCCAGAGAATAGGTCTAAGATGAATAATACTTTTATTTACATTTTGCTTTTAAATAAAAATGTATGATCACCAAAAGAGTTAAGTATGCAGACAATTTATTTTTCCACTACGCCATCAACATTAATTATTATTGTGTGCATAATGGCTTAATAAACTTAGGACACACATAGAAAAGCAAACTGCACACAGCACACTGTTTAAAACTAATTGGAAGTTAGCTGCCTAGATATAAGACTTATCTGTTTTGCTGGTTGTTAATTTCTGGTATAGCGGAAATAATAGAGATTTACAGTTGACGATGACCCCTTGATTGACCAAACATAGGCATCCTAATTATTCATATAAATCTTGTAAATGACACATGATAAACTTACCGGTGTAGGTGTTACCCAGGATCTCAGAAGCCCTCAGAAGGATAAGCATTGGTTCATCTAATTCTTCGATTTGACGTCTCCGAAGATTAGGCGCTAAACGTCCCGGAGCAATTGACACACCGGCGAGAGAGAAGGCGATTTACCCGACCTCTACCAGGTGTAGACATTTTTCAGGAGTAAAACAAGAGTCCAAGGCTCACTTAGACTATATAGAGTCAATTTGCGCACTTATCACTAAAACAGGAGTCCAATATCTCAAAACAAATACACTAAAGGAACGTAAACGCACAACTCGACAGCTTCAAATTGTAACGAACAGAATTAAATACGAAAGAATATTAATAAAAGTAGACGCAAAACGAAGGTTAAGAAACAATTTGATGCATTGATTTGACAGATAGATCTGTCTAGGTGTGACCATGTGAAATATTTTGGCAATCGATTTACCGAATCGATTTGTTATAAATAATATTTTTTACATAATTAAAAAGATAATTATAAATACTTTTTAGGTATGTATAGGCAATACTAACCTAGGTACTAACGTCTAACGACAATAATGTCTGTAGTACTTCGCGCCTAATCAGATACATGAGACTGTTAGCGGATTAGTAAATTATCGATATTTTCAATCGATTACAATTATTTAATTGACCTATCGTCTGGCAACATTCAGGTTAAGTTTTAATGGCGGAACTGACTTACATTCAATAAAATAAATATTAATAATGTTCTCCAATGCTAGGGTAAAAGAAATGTTGATAAAAAAAACTTGAACATGTAAAAATACAACTTAATTTTTGAGAAGTAAATAGTCTTGACACGGCACCAAAAATAAGGGGCCCATTGGTGGGCATTCTCCTTTAACTTACTTAAATACCTATCAATCTAATAAAAGAATGTGAACACCACACATGATTATAGATTACTAAAACCTTGTTAAGCAACATCGCAACTTAAATGTACTTTTTCTAAAGTCTGATTGGAAACATGGAACTATTAAGAACTTAATAGACATCAATTATTTTCTAGACTTCTAATTAGTTATTTAACTTTTAAGTATCTACCAGAGTGAAACACCCGACAAACAAACGGACAGCAAGACCGCCACATATTAAACCTATTATGGTAATACAGTGGGTTGCAAAATTACAGTTTGTATTGTACGACCAATAATTACAGTCCGCTATCAACGGTAATAATCTAGATAGCGACAGGTTAAAATTGTTTTACGTACCACTTTCTATGATGGATGCCTTTAGACGTCGTGTTGATAGATGTTATGTGGCAGAAAATTATGTGGAGGTGTCATTAAATGTCGATTTCAAAGTTATTGGACTGATTAGTTAAAGAAGTGAAAAAACATTTATGAAATAGGTAAAACGAAAAAAGAAAGTTTTTATATCAATTACCGTAAACCTTTCTTTCTTTGACTTTGTGGGTAACATTGACAGCTTAAAAATGTTTAATTATTGTTAACGTCATGACTGATTTTATGTGATTTTAAGAACTAAAGCTCCTATTAATATTTTCTAAACATGTCTATTATTAATGAAAAACTAACCGAAATTTATATATTTTTGGTTTTATAGGCATTGACTTAGAATAATAGGTATCAAAGTAAACTGCTATACAATTAACATTGACTTTCAATCAAATCTAATGGTGGTGTGTAGAAATAGCCCCACATTCCGGGTAACGATGACAAAGATTAAAAAAAAAACTACGGAGATTCTGGACTTCTGTTTTCACACGGATCTCAAAGCCAAGACTTCAATTGTTCTGATGAGGTAGAATCACCTTGAATTACGATTGTATTTTGTCGTGTAATCTAGAAAATCCTCCTCAAACATGTTAATGTAGCCTCGGTTTACGGTACTGAGTATTCAGGATGTATTGGTATGCCTACACCAGTGCGCTTTCATGTTCATCTTGCGCTTTTGTCAGAAACATGCCTGAAGTGCCATAGCGCATGCCCTAATACTAGTTCGAGTCTTAAATCAATCAATATTGCATGCTTGACGCAAGAGGAATTGAAAGTTGAAAGCGCAAGATGAACATAAAAGCGCACGGGTGTAAACATAGCATATCAGAGTTCTTGTCTTTCTTCAAACGTCGACGTAATTTAGGTACTAGTGATACAGATTGATCTTGTATAGTACTTATAGTTTTTTCAAAATCAAGATACGTTCTTTCTTTTAACTAGGCATGGTTTTCGACTCCTGAGTCATTTTAGCGCCCGGAGTTAACTGACTGCGCGGAGCAATACCGCGCTAGTCGTGCCTGCGAGCTATGTCGCTGCGCTTTCATTCTATACGCGTTAATAAAGCATTCAAATGTTCTATTACATAAAATGTGTTTTTTTGCAGACTTTGCTTTGTTTATTTTTTAAGGTGGTTATGCTATGTAAAGATATCCCACCAGAAGAAAACAAAATTCTTTTTTCAAGTTAAATCTCTTGCGGCGTTTATCTATACTAGTAATAGATTATGTGGTTTTAAGGTATACACAATTTCCTTTACACCCTGTATAGATATTAAAGGCATTTTTAAATTAGTAGTCATATGAAGTAGTTAATTACTATATCAGGATAACTTGATTCCGCTCTTACTTTTATAAATGATAGCATTCTATTAGCAATCTTTTAAGTTTAGTTAAACCTGGTTTCCTAATCTATGTAAAGATAATCTCGAAAAATATTCTAAACCCAATAATCGAATCTATTATCGATTCCAATCTATAAATGACATCCAAAGATTCAATTCCATTGTAACAATATTGTAACATCAATAAATTCCAAAAGGTAAGTGTTTTCATTTGAATAATTTAGACATCTATGTACAACTGAAGTTCTATTTAAAGATATCAATTTCATCTTTAAACTTTACGTTCTAAATCTAAATGTTTTTATTAATATTACGTCGATTATTATGCAAAAGACTATTAAATAAAACATTTTATTGAAAATGAAGTGATCATTGAAATCGAAAATATTGTGTTCGACGAAGTTCTATAATTATTATCGTTCTTTAAAGTTAGAACTTACACAACATAATGGTCTGTTCAAAAAGCTTTTGAATAAGCAACATAAGTTCATTGAGTTCACTTCTTTACTATCTAACAAGAGTTTATTTCATTTTTAGAACTATCACCGTCAAGTTTATATTTTCAAGCTGCAGTTTCAAGGTACCTCTTTTACAGTGCGCTTTATGTATTTCTAAATGCGTACCTAGTAATTAGTAGACTCAATGAAGTTTAGTTTATCTCTTGACACGTGAATCTTAAAACCTAAAGTCATAAAAAAATCTACAGCAATTCCAAGTCAAGTACAGCAAAACGTTTCCAAAGGAAACGAAACCACGAGGCGGCTAGACACATAAAATATTGAAATATATCCATTGGCCGTGCGAGCGGGATAGCACCACCTGCTTGCAATATTCAGGACCTTAGCAAGTCTTGGCAGACACCTTAGTTTGTTCTGTACTTTATTTAAGCTTAGGTTCCAGTGAAATAGTTCCGTGACTACGACGATGTACGTCTGGGGCTAAGGAATGGAAGTAAATGGGATGTCTACTGAATTATGGGTCTAGAAAATTGTGGCTGCCTTCAGAAATAATAAAATTTAATGAATTATGGAATGAGTTATAATTTCTATTGAAAAATGTTATGGAAATGAAAAACCATACGTTAAAAGTCTTATTTTTTTGTCCGTCATACTTTAACAAGTAGATAATGAAGGCTAACCAAAACAATGTATTAGACGTAAAAATGCGTAAATCAAAGTTAAGTCAAGAATGTAGGGAACATGTGCAGATTTTATCGCAACTGGATGTGATCTTATTCTCGCGCTCCATTTCCTTTTAGGGATAAATTGAATCCCAAGCGGTATCACAAGTCAACAGAAAGTAGCACATTGAATTCTTTCATAAATACAAGCAGCAACGTGTTGAATTTAAATATTGCGATTTTGGACGATGAATAAAACAAAGTACCTACGTACATATGTATACAACGTGTAACAGAAGTCGGAAATAATACTGTAAGGGCGTATGATAAATAAACAACGCTTCTAAACCCTTAACAGTAATTTAGTAAACCACAGCGATAGTTTTCACCAAAAACATTCAAACACAACCCTAAAAATCTGTTGGAAAGGTGGATAAATGCGATTAAATACGATACATAGCGGACATTTCATTTTGACATACTAAACACCTAGTTTAAAATAATTATTCTCTCGTGATTCTAGCGAGCGAAAACAGTTTTGAAAAAAAAAGTAAGCTTCTTTGTTTTCAATATTTGTACAGGTGATTCTCGTCTTGATATACCTATTATACATTTCCTTCAGTGTTCTTTCGAACTTTTGTTACACGTTGTATAAATTATTGGGAATTATTTTAGAAAAATTGTTCTTTTCTCTCCAATATGAAACCAAGAACATAAAAGAATTCTTTCAATACTGCAAGCGACGATCGATTCGACGAAACACACCAGCTAAATAATTGATCGTCTATCTTCGTGGACCTAGAGATATTTACTTTATTGCTGGGAAGTTTGTTGTTTGTTGTCTTTTTCCCAGCATAAACAATAGTTTTTGGGATCTGTCTTTTGTAACATTGACCTTCAATAAAACTAAGTAATTGTATTTTGAATGAATGACTTTTTCACCCTTATTACAAAAGATAGTTTAAACCAAAACTAAGGTAAACCCAGATTTAAAATATACGCATCATTTTTTAACGTCATATAAGGAAAAGAGACGGGGCTATATTAAAACCAGGGTTTTTCTTAGACCATCTTTAGTAATAAGGGAATTTGAGTTTGAGATTCGGTAGAAATACTGTTACTTACTTTGCTTTCATAATTTCATTACTGCATTGGGGTGCATGGAAAGAGTCTCCACGAGTGACGATACATAAGCATGTCCGGCGCACCCTGGGCAGTCAGCCCCGCTACCAACCTTGCTGACTGGCTAATCTTTTCACCACGGCATGAGCTATTCCCGTATAGCTCGTGCCGACACGATAGCAGAAGGAGAATTCCTGCATTTTACGATACATTGGCTGTCCATTCTCCCATTCCTCTATATACTTATACTGATTACACAATAGTTGGCACGGTTCAATATTTCTATTCCTCAGTTAACCAAACTCGGCGAAACGTTTGCCAAATATCTTTAAGTTGTTTTGTAAGAGTAACTATGTAATAATAGTCAGTGAAGCTACAAAATTATATTATGAAAACAACAGTAAGATTTGTGTTGAAAGTTTACTCGCTAAAGTTTAGCAATTGGAAATAAATTGATGAAGAAAGGTTGGATTAAAACTTAGCTTGTGGATTATGTTTTGTTTACTTTGTCAGTAATTTAAAAATAAACAGAGATAATTATACATATTTGTTGTTTTTCAAGACTGTAATGTCAGTGTTAACAAATTGCGAGGAATTGATTGTCCTATAACACGTTCAATGTTACCGACACGCCTAGCGTGTTCTTGCGAATCTCTATAACTACGCCTCGAACACGCCAGGCGTGTTCTGTTTGTTTGTCGTCCTTATAGGGCGGCATCGCTATGAACTTCAAAAAAATTGTGGTGGCATTGAATGTGTTAAAGCTTATTTATCTTCTTCTCTATTCAATAAATTTTAATCATAAAACGATTTTCCATTATTAAATCGGTCGACCGAATTGTTATTGCATCTTTTATAGGACCCACTTTTCGTGTACATGTACTTTGTACGAAATGTCACATGGTTGGTGGAAAAAATACCAAATCGGTCATCATTTTTCGATCGCCTGCTCTCTACCTAAATAAATCGGTCAGTCGTTTACTACTAACTTACTTCCAGTAGATAACCTAATTCTCAAATCACATTAGCTAATTTTCCTATACCAATGGCTCAGGGACTGGAATAAAAATAAAATTCAAGAGGCATTGTGTAACTGATTGTCCCAAGGGAATAGACGGACTCGACCGGGGGAAATGGTTACTTAATAGTGCTGCGTGTTACGGTCTAGTGATCTGTCACTTACAGTACAGTACGACAGAAATACTGTTACGAATTTAAGTTCATTTAGTACGATTGTCAAGAGTTTTAGTACAAAATTATAAATTTTGCAGTACAAAATTATAATTATCGCCGTACAAAAATTATGAATATAGCAGTACAAAATTATAATCCTAACTTAATATTATAAATACGAAAATAAGTTTGTTCCCTTTTCACGCCTAAACCATTGAACCAATCATCATGAAATGTTGCATATACGTTGTCAGGTGTACTGAAACGGACATAGGGTACCTTTCATCCTGCAAAAAGTACTGTAAGTAAAAAACAACAATAACGATAATAGATGGCGCCACATGTGTTTCGAATCATGATTGAATTTTATTATTATAAAAACTTTAGTAGTGTGTTAAGAGTTTTTTTTAACGCGAGCGAAGCCACGGGCAGAATCCAGTATAGAATATTTAGCAAATTGAAGAATCAATAGGTACCTATATGTTTTATTGTTGCTTTATCCCGACCTGGTGCAGGGGTCGGCTTTTCAGCAAAATCTTCTCCACTACGTTCTTAAAATATAGATATATGCATTAATGTACAATCTTGGTCACATGAAAGATTCTACGTCAATTCTTCCTAACACAAGAGTCCTTCGCAGTTCCAAAACATACCTCGTTAAATCGTACATTATATTGGCAAACGAACGAAAATATCAAGACCATTACAAGAGATCTATTTGAGGATCAATGTTCCTGTTCAAATATTATTTTCCGTGAAAATAGTGAAGTCTTATTGCACTAAGCCGGCACGGGAATTGCTGCCAAATTGCTCCGCGTTGCCTTACACGCGTCATTTAGCTGCCGCTTGTACCCAGCCTGAAGGAGACTAAGCGAAAAGATTAAGCGTTTAGAAGCGTTACGATGTCGTAAGATTTCGTGATTGTCCTTTTTAAAAGTAGATACAGTTATTTATGAACAGACTCCCGAAAAATGTATTGGATTTTTTGTGCCTATATCCAATAGTGTCATTCTGTAAGAAACCCACCTCAATATCGACGGTTAGCTCGATATCCATAATGCCACAGTATGGATAATAGAATTAAATAACACAAAGATAATCGACAGTATAATCAATAACGCGTAGTTTTGTTATCCACGCTGTGTCACGACAAGTGTCTAATTGACAGTCGCGATCGAGGTGAGATTCTTACAGAATTGCACTGCAGCAGTGGACTATGCTGAGTTGATTGATTGATTGAAGTGTCTAAATGATTAATTGGTGTTTTCAGGAAATGCAGCTGAGTCCTCCAAGACACTAAGTTATCGCTCAGAACATTATCCCACGTATGCTTCACAGCTTTGACATAATTATTACGTTTAACAACAATGCGGAGTGACAAAGCATTCAGGGCTCCACAATATGACGTAATTACCGTCACACAGAGCTGTTTACGCTTTTGACTAATTAGTAAAGACGTTCAAGGGCCGTATTCCCAACAATGGGCCGGATATGCGCCTCGACGCCGCTTCCTACCGCTACCAAGAATTTATCGGACGTCTCACCTCTCTCTCATTTCTCAAATGTCAAAAAGAGAAGGATTATTTGTCAGGTAGGTGGCTAATTAAATTTTAATGCCTTGATACGATGTGATGTAAGCGAAATCGATTCAATACGGACTTCGACTGTAAAAATTTCTAACGCCGGACGTTTAATTAAAGGGCTTGTTTCCATCCGTTTGACGTATCAACTGTGAACCGTGTTTACCTATTCATAGCTCTGTATGCGAGCTCCGTGTTTTTTTTTATAATGGCTTGGCGGTTTTTTTCTTTTGCACAAAATTGCATAGTGTGGCAAATTAATACGTCTTTGTCGGCACTGTGTGTTTTTCATGCATAATAATTTTTGTTCAGTTTTTCTTTGTTTGACTTTTTCTTTCTTTTTCACTTTATTGTCGGCTTTGATGGAATAATTTAGTGTGTTTGTTATTAAACTTAGTAATTTTGTGTGGCACTGACTTTGTTGAGCTCTAGTAATTACGTTCGAATGTAATTATGATTGTAATGTGATAAAATCGCAAAAAGATCATCATTTATTTTGAATGAAGCAATTCAATTTATAATTATTATCAGGTAAGTACATAATTGTTAGGCGATGTCTACATGAGATAAACATAAATATAAAAAGACCAAGATTCTCACGAAACTGCGTAGAATTTTTTATCAATAAAATTTTTAAGTAGTCTTACACAAAACGGCTTGTTCTTTGGATTTATATTTGAAAACATATTCGACACAATGTAATTGGTTTTGCTTGCTCGTAAATTAACCCCAATATACGAAGAGTGTTGACACTAACAGCTGATATACAATTTGACGTGGATCTAAATGAACGTGATAAAATAGAGAACTAACATGAATTGTACTGGATTTGATCCCTACAATATGGTTGAGCTGAGCGATGCGGATGTGCACGTCATGCTCGTGAACGGGTGCTGTCTGTCGGGACTGGTCAGCCCTTAACTGCTATGGCAATCCTAGAAGGAATATTTTTCTATTTGTTACTCTTATATGAGTTTATTTCTTACATTAACCTGCATTATTCTCATTCTATTTCTCACGCTACTGTAATGGAATTATCCTGAAGTACTATTTTGAAAAGAATATTCTTGGAGTTTCTTGCCGGCTCTTCTCCATGCAACCTACCTTTTGGAACCGTGCACCTAGTTTTTATGTTTTAAAAGTACCTGTAATCTGGTCTATTTGAAATAAAAAACGTTGAATTTGACAGGTTTTTCACATCTTCCTTCACAAGCAGCGTAACCATCCACGTTCATTAGAGCGATGACGGACTGATTGTACACAATAATCAGCCCGATTCTGGAAGTATCAAATCAATCTAATTAACATAAGATTTTGACTTATAGCGGATTGCCGTGGGCACGGTTAGTGGAAGAAGCCATATTTGACTTCTTCCGATCCCAAGACTATGTCGCAGGGCTAACTTTTAACTTTTAACTCTAAAATTACTCTTTAACTTACAGTTAAACTCGTACCCTATAATAGTAAAGTATTAAGCTATTTTTACTCATACACACTCCACACTCTCACACTATCACACACTCGCACACATTTTGTGCAAGACTCTTTCGTTGATTTATTTTGCCATTATAATTAACCAACTTATTACCGTTGAGTTAATTTGTTTGTATTTTTACATTGTTTACACTCAATTACAATTATTTAGATTATGCTAAGTGGAAGAGCGGAGTCTCCTAACACAAGCAATTCTTGCTTAAAAGGTGTTCTCCAAATCTTAAAGTTGTGCTTTTTGTAATTGAAATAAACATTTTGATATGATTTTTTTTTTTAATCTACGAACCCTTTTTACGTAGATTCCTCACAAAAAAACAAGATTCCTCACAGAAAAACAAAACTTTCTCTCTTTATTAATTAAGTACGATCATCACGTTGTTAATATTTATTCGCCCAATCCCCACGTTATTTCACCCACCGACTGTCCAAATTGTGGTCCCCCACATCGCCCCAGACAGCTTCATTAGCTCTCGTGTGACGCAAATTGCGTGAACAAAAGATACAAAGGAAGTTGTTGTGATACTAACGATTGCTGAATTGACAGCGACCAGGAGGGTCGATGAGTACGTGGCTTGGAAAATGTATTGTGGGTAGGTAGGTATTATAATGGGCTTTTGTTTTAAAAGAACAGTTCCGTAGCTGTAATAAGGTACTGGGGGCCTACTCCGAATAACGAACGTCGAAGTTTCAGATAAAAAAAAAACGTTAATCAACGAACAAGATGTCAAACAACATTTGGAAGTAGGGAACGAAAGACAAAATGTCTCCCGAAAATCGAATTGATCGTCGGATCCGTTCACTTTCGTAGTTGGAAATTATGCGATCCGTCACCCGAAACGTCATAGTAAAAAATATTTGAAAGCCTCTATTTCAAACATCTCTACTCAACAGTATTTTAAGCCTGTAGGGCCTAATTCTCCTAAACTAAATCTTGATAAATAAATCACAACCGAACCAAGGCCGAACCGTTCATTCAGACAGTTCTCAATTTCAAAAGCTATCAAATTGTTTGACACAAAAAATAAAATCAATCGTTTTGAAAGTTTTCGAAAACAAAAACTGACTGACGGTTGTGATTCGATTGCGTTTGGCGACAATTTATTTTAGGAGAATTAGGCTCCTGGATATCATATTTAGTTTTAGGAAAACTATAGCTTTAGACAGGCCTATGGATCGTCCACGCACGGTTACTCCACACGAGGTAACCATTAGAACCCACGTGGGCTCATCTACTGAAACCCACGGCTTCGACCAGCTTTTATTAAGCTAAGAAATTCTAAACAACTGGGAGCTAGGGCGTGGGTTAGGGCACGCTTTGCATGCGGAATGCATTTGAGTCGAGCCACGCTTGCCATTGATGCTATACTCGGAACACCATGCCATCTGTACGTTGCGTGTGCGTGAATGGCTATGGGTGTCTCGTTAGAGAGATGTTCAATACATGAGTGTGTCGTATACGAGCGCTAGATTCGCGTAGCAACCCTATTGCGGCTGTTTCGGATACGTAACATAATAAGGCTGACGAAACATGGGCCTCTCAGTAGCTTGAAAAACAGTTGATCACCGTTTTTTTCAGCTGCAGTTCATACAACCAACTGCAGCTACGAACAAAAAGAGAGCATTATAAGTTTCGTGTGACACATTCATATTTATGATTAGTTATGGTTCACTCACGTGCTCGGAGCCGTCACGGAGTCCCCAAACGGAGCCCTTAATCATGAGCTGAACAAGCGGCGAGGTCGCGAATCGAATCCGATAGTTTTGAAGGTTTAGGTCTGAAACTATTCGGGCATTTCCGAAAAATGCACGTGAGTAAACAGTAACTAATCAAAATAGAGAGCAACTTAGTAGCCCGTAACGTGAGCCTTATTATGTTACGTATCTTAAACAGCCGCAGTAGGTTTGCTATGCGTTAAGCGGTCATCCTAAGTCGACTTAGCCTGATGTTCACTAGCACTAATTCTCTGGTTAAACAACTGTTTACCTAAAATTCTAGTACATTTTTCGAGTATACGGTTGTTTAACATAGTTAATGTTGGTGAAGACCAGCCTTATAGGAATGATACTGACGAAGTCTAGGAATAGAAATATTATTGACGCAGTAAATAACCGATCGATTAAACCGTAAATCTGGTCTATTTTGTAGCACTTATGGCGCAGTTCAGACTACGCTATACTACTTCGCTATATAGTAAAACATAATGGGTCACAAGCTATAACTATATAACATGACGTTCACACTAAACGCTATATCACAAGCCGGTCTACTATTTATAGCAAGTTATTTAGTAAGGCGATCGACGGGGTAGAAGTGAGGCGAGGCGGGGGCTGGAGAATCGTACGATATAGCTCTGAGAATCGCTCAAGTTTATCGCGTACAGCAAGCCAATACTATATAGCATAGCGGTGTGTGAACGTATTCACATAAAATGGATGCTGAACGATATCCTTGTGCTACATAGAAACACAAGGAGTGTAAATAAAAATACATATGAGTGCAAGCCATATTTCCACTGCCGTTTTTCATTATGTTGTAAAATGTTATCAGATTCTCCATTAAGCATAGTAATTACTCCATGCTTAATGAACGGACTGATTAATAGTTTAATTCTAGATTCATGGCACGCTAGAGGACCGACTCTGTTATTAGTTATTTTGAACCATAATTATCATTCACGTGACCTCTCATGTTACACTATTTGTGCGTGTTTGTTGGACAATTAAGTAAGCAAGCCAGCAGGTGGCTTTTACGCTACTTAACGATAATAAACGAAAAATACTTTAATTTGACAATTAACCGTCACGCCTGTGGTCGTCGAAGGGTTAAATAGAGATGTACAACTGGCGAGGCGTAAGTTGAGCTTTGCATTTGTGTGAGTGCACATAGAATCGATTGCCAAAAAGCAGTATAAACCGATTTATATTAAGCATAGGACGCGTCTGTATTCATTCTCATACAAATACAAAGCTCAGCTTAAGCCTTGCGGACGGTACACAATTATAAGTATGACTGCCTTGTTGGTGTAGTGGTCGTAAGCGCGACTGCTGAGCGGTGAGGTCCTGGGTTCGATCTCCAGGTCGGACAAAGTCTAATTGGGTTTTTCCGTATATCATTTCTCAGTAGCAGCCCAGAGTCTGGATTTGTGATCGGTTGATGTCAATAGGCTCGCCCCCTATTACATGTAACTTAAACATGTCGCAGAGCGAGCGTTATAACTGTGAAATGTCAAGCATCATTGTTTTTTTGTTAATCCTTATTTTTAAATTATTGCTAAACACACTACTTCAATGTTTGGTTGTGGCGCGATGACAGATATCTGTGTGGCCCGATAACAATGTGTGTGGTCGATTTAAGACGAACAGGCTGATGAGGCATTCTGTGTGGAACCCTCGTAGAAGTCTAACCTGTATTATTTGACTAGTTTGTCCTCCTTATTTTATGATCTTGTTTGAATTATATTGTGTTGCGACCTAGCTCATGTAACTAACAATTAATCTGATTATAAGTACTCTCAGTGGTCGAGAGTCTATGTTGGTTTTATTTAACATTGCCCCTGATAAGCAGTCATTGGTTTTAACTGTAATGCTATAATCACTGCTACCTAATTCTTTAACCGATTTGTCTGCGACAAACATAACGGCGAAATGAGGGTTTGATTATACATCTCTGTCTAACCTTTCGCGAAATACGGGCGTGATATTATGTTATAAGTATGATTATTTTTTTATGAATATAGAACAGCTACGCTTTAGGACATATTGTCGTTCTCTTCTAGCCGCGACTTCAAATACCAAAGTTACAATCAATGAAATCAAATAAAATTCAACGACGCTGCTAAAGCTTTAAAGATCTCTTTCGCGATTCAAAACAACTGATCTAAGGGACTCAAACACAAGATTATATTTTATTCATAACACCGAAATAGCCAAACTCGACCTACTACATTGACTAATGAGTTATCACACATAATACTCCTATAATATAAGGTATGGTTGCTTAATAATGCACAAAAGACACCATCAATTACGCCGCGTCCCTGCGTACCAAGTGTCTCTTTGATCTTCTACAACAAAAGGGATAGTTCTATGTGTTCGGGAGTCTACGCATGATACGGTCCAAGATTAGGGAAGACGGCGATTGTTATTTGGTTATGAGGAGGGGTACACAGTCACTGGGCAACGTGCAATGTATTCTAATATACGCTACCCATCACTAAGCCATCCATCCGTCGGAATTAGCAAATTTTATTGTATTACCCCACCTGTAACATTGTATGTCTCACATATTATTATGAACTAGCTTTTGCCCGCAACTTCGCTTGCATGAAATTTTGAACCCGTTAAGTGACTATTTTCCATACAAACTTTCATCCCCTATTTGAAAATTTAGAAAAATCCTTCCTTATTCCTTGTCTACATTATAAAGGGAACCTCTGTGCAAAATTCCAGCTTTCTAGGTCTAAGGGTTTGGGTTGGGCGTTGATGAGTCAGTCAATCAGTTAGTCAGGACTTTTCTTTTTATTTAGGTATATAGATGTATTAAATGCTGGCTGTACGCGCGACTCCGTCCGCGTGAAAGTCAGAAACCAATATTGTGTCGCAATAACTAAACAATTTAGATGTAACAAAACCATATCGCGATTCAAAAATGGCTACAACGCCATCTATTCACAATAGGTGAAAGAAATCTATACATTTCACGCAATGCATTCTTTACTATTGCCACAAACAACGTATACATATATGATACTAAGGTCTCAGAAAAAAATATGAGAAGAAGCAGTTTTACGAGGTGTGCCAACCACAGAAATCTAAATAATTTGTTTAATATTTAGATTACTGTGGTGGCAACTGAGAGCTAAAATGATGATGAAGATTACTCAGGTAAGATGTAGGAGTTATAAAGCTTGAGAGATACTCCCAACGAGTAACTTCTATTAGCAAGTTTTAAGTCAAACCTCTTACGTAACGTGGCTTAAGAGCTTAAAGTATGCTTGTGATTTGTTATCGTAAATTAGGAGTGATTTGGTCTTGCTATGTAAAAGGTTTTAAGATAAAGGTTATTCGTTTAGATAAATCTTCCACAGCACATCTTCAAAATGTACTCGTATTAAAAGTTACAGTTAACTGCCATATATGTAGTTATCATCTTCAGAAGCTATGATAAGCAACTAACGTTAATTCTACTTTGTTCAGCACCACCCACAGCGCACTCGGTCACAGCAATGTATGTATTTTCCCAAGGAAATACACCAAACATGGCGCTACAAGTTTATGGCTTGTAGTATATTAATAAGCCGGTGTGCCTACTAGGATCAATAGAGCATCAAAGTAAATGACAATGAATGGGCAGCTGGTGGCACGCAGTGACGTAGTATACTGTATACACCGTGTAACGAGCTATTTGTTTCATCAAATTTATGTTGCTCATGAGCTCCTAAATGTGCTCTTTAGGAAATTATGGCTTTGCATTTCTATTGGACAGTTGACAATAGATGGGTGTAATAACAGTAATTATTATCGGTGTGTGTGTCATCACAGCTTTTTGGAAGATTCATAACCCATTTTTTAAAATATTTAGCACGTTTCACACAATTATTTGTGATGGTAAAGCCTCTGCGGTATTATAAAGCATATTTATAGATTGCCTACATTCATAACTGCTACACAAGCGTAACCCCTTTAACAAATTAGGTAATACCTTAACGTAATAGCAACCTTTGAAATAGCTTTTAGCCTTGTCAAAGTCTGGTCAAGGTTAAGGTTATATAGGTACTTATTTTTGATTCTGAATCAGATATCAAAATAATCTAAATAAGGTTTCTCAATTAACCGGTATCGTCCCGCGCGACGATCCGGATCGTCAGTGCCATTGTTTATCTATTGTGTCTATAATTACAGTACTACACAGGTTAAAGTGTTACACGCAGTATAATGTAGGTAGTGTACAGATTAAAAATTAACCCAGAAAATCGCTAGTTATCATCTCTAAACTCAATTCAAAATAGGGTTCAATCACAGCATACGGTACACAGGAAACTACCCCCGTATGTATCCTCGATGTTCGCATATAACGGCGGTAATATTGGCAAAATTAACACGCTCTGCCGTGAAATCACATAGTGCGGGAACATCGATACGCAATTTACTGTCGGAAGTGCTACGTAATGGCGTACTTAGTGGTACGTGTCGTACTACGAATACGTAAACTTGTAATCGACATCTGCGTGGTAGTGCTTTGGATATTAACTTTTGAAATAATAATAATATTAAGGATTGGTTATTATTTTGGTCGTATGTGTAATCTGTTGCCTGTGATTCTCGACGTTTTCTAGCAACCAAGTAATTATACGCCGACAAGAAATAGTTTTGAGTTCAAAAGCTTTTAAATAAAGTATTTTTACAAGTTCACAAAAGCTAAAATATCTAATAATTAAAAAACCACTTGGCTAGATCTCATTTACTTAATTCTACCCCATGAAATACTAATTAATCAGTTTGAAGGTACGTTACTGACTGAATATCCACCAAGTCAACAAAAGATATTTATAATAGCAATTAAAGTATAAATACTGGACTTATAAACTTCAACCGTAATAACTTTTCAACTATTTAAATCTTTGTAAGTTTATTCCAAAACTTTATAGTTCAGTTCACATTAAATTTAAAACAATTTTCATATTTCGTTCTAATTATAACTGAAGTTAAAAATAAAAGATCATTTTGAAAGTCCAGTCACCTTTACAAAAGGTGTTTCAAATATTAAAATCTCATTACGTAAAAGCAACAAAATAGCGTCCAATTTGGGTAAATTTCGGATGAAACAATGGCAGCTGTCACCCCTCATGTTGGTCATCAAATGGATTTTTTTACCCACAGGTTGTCAAAGTTAACTTGCTCCACTTATGATCGAACATGTATAGTCATGGACTACACTTCGTAGAATATTTAAAGCCAATTTTTCAATCATTAGATAACTTTTATCTGAAGAATAAATAATATGGCAGTTTGACATATTTTCTATACGTCTGTCAAAACGTCATAATTATTCCTCCGTGGTTTTGTGCTTTAATTGTACCAAATCATACATAACTAATCTTTTCGCGCTTGGTGATCGACATTAATAAAAAATAAATAACATCCTCCCTCCCGCCCGCCCTCCTTTCTTATTAACATACTCGTTAATAATGTACGTCTGTTCTGTTCCATATTTAACATACGCAACTCAAAGTAATGATACAAACTCTATTCAGCAGTATATCTTAATGACTAACAGCCAAAGTACCTACCATTAATACCCGTCCGATACTAACATTTGATGTTCAAGTAGAAAAGAAAGTCTATCATATCTTTAAGTACTTCGTCACGGAATATGTAAAGTACAAGGAAAAAAGTACTTATTCTGGAATGAATTTCTAACAGGCTTTAGGTTGAAAATAGAAAAAACATTATACCTACATTACGAGTATTACTTTCTTTGCGTGTTGAGAGGGTTAAAAATGCTGCTTACATTTTTACGTCCAAGTGAATAGGCAAGGTTACTTTGCGAAAGAAGGCTACGGTTATGGCTGAAATTCCTATGCCTTATTCATAAGTTTTTAGACGTATCAAAAACCTTTTACGATATCGCTATCATAGATTTTTATTTACAACATTATGTTCGCAATTTTACTGATATATGACACATATGGATGAGCACCGAGACGCTTCTGTTCATAAAATTTTATCTAGCTTAAACAAAACCTTACCACGTTAAATTATGAATGCACCAAATCCAGAAGCTGCTGAATTAAAATTCAATTAAGCAAAGATTATACTCAAACTTCACCAAGTTTTCAAATTAATTTCACTGAGATTATATTTTATACCCAAATAACATAAATATCACCTTAAAGCGTAGTTCAGACTACGCTATCCTATTTCGCTATATAGTAAAGCATAATGTTTCATAAGCTATAACTACATAGCATGACGTTTACATTATACGCTATATCGCAAGCCGTTCTACTATGTATAGCGAGTTATTTGACGGTAATCCGTCGGGTGACGGACGGGGTAGAAGTGAGGCGAGGCGAAGACCGGAAAATCATACGGTATAGCTATGAGAATCACTCAAGCTTATAGCGTACAGCAAGTCAATACTTGATAGCATAGCGTTGTGTGAACATGTCCATATAAAAAGTATTCTGACTCAGCATATCACAACGATACATATCATATCACAATACATAGCATATCGCAACGATATCTCTCAGCATTGTTGAGCGATATCGTTGTGTTATTCAATATTTGCTATACGCTATATGTATATTACATCATAGTCTAAAATACGCTGCGTTTAAATGAAGACGCAGTGAAACGACCATCATAACAGCATTATATCAAACAAAAAACCGCGCTTAATATAGGATCATACTCAAGGACAACTACCCTTACCTTAATATGGAAGAACGTCTCCATTTAAAGCCGAAGTCACAATCCTTAGGAAGGCTTCCCACACTACTAAACAATCATAATAATTGCTCCTAGTTTTTTGTCCGGCCACTAATCGCGGCACATAAAATATTTTGACGTGACGATAAGGAGTAAAGGGGCCGAACTTGGCTTATCTTATCGGTCCTGAGTGTTGGGCCACTAATGACCGGCTGCCCTACCGCCCTTTAGTTATATACTTCCGAACGCAATGACAACTTCATTATGGAAGGTAATATGTGTTTATTTGAAAGTGGTAACAGTCCTGCTGTAGTAACGATGTGTGTACTTACGGAACAGTCACATAATAGTCCTAGTAATAGAGGTTTCGATAAATTAAAAAATTGTCAACATGTGAATTATGTGGATGGATACAAGTAGACGTAGGCCAAAGAAAAGATGGATGGATTGCGTAAAGGATTATATGGGTAAGAAAGGAGTGAGTACTGGGACGACGGCTGATAGAGGGGAATGGAAGAGGAATACATGTTGTGCCGACTCCACCAAGAGTGGGATAAGGGCAAGGAGATGATGATGATGATGATAAACCAAATACTTCACAATTAATGGCTAGAGAAGCTATGTAACAATGACCGGAAAATAAATAAAATTATAAATATTTATTTATTTTAAAGTAACGTCGTAATATTTATGATTAGTTACGGTTTACTCGCGTACATTTTTCGGGATTGCCCGACTACTTTCGGACCCAAACGGAGCCCTTAATCATGAGCTGATCACACGGCGAGCTTACGAGTCAAACCCGAAAAATGCATGTGAGTAAACCGTAACTTATTATAAATATGAATGTGTCTCACGAAAACGTCATAACATTGTTGGTGATACTATTAATTTTAACCACTACACACCATAGCTGTGCAAATAAAAAATCTCACGGCAAAACAAACCACCAACCAAAACAGTGGTCCAATAAGGAACAATAAATTGATAGTAATACAGCGAACAAAATAAAGTTGTAGATAATCTTCAAGGGAGAAGGTATTTCCCGACGAGATTCAGGATTCGTGCAGCGTAAGTCGGTCGTCTGACATGTGATTTATTCCTTTTATCTTAGAGAAGTCGGCTTTTCATCTGAGATAAGACCGTACCTACGTAAATCAAAGCCGTGTGTGATTGTTCGAGCGATGAAAATTGTAATGCAGCTTAGTATTTCGCTGTTGGAATGCTCAATGGACTATTCTAATTTTGGTACGGATTTATTTGTAGTGGCAGTTTCGCTTGACTGTACGATGGCCATTGGCTATTAGGTATAATTATTTGCGTCGTTGCTGTGTCGTCTGTGCGCTTCATAATGAATGGTGACAATCGTACAGCAACAACTGTAAGGTTTTGATTTAATTAATTAATAGCGAGAAGCCGCTGAATTTATTGAGCATTATTTTGAGGCGTTATTTAGTTCCTTGCTTAGAATTCCGGTTTATTGCCTCCTTTTAGTGCCGTGGGAGGAGACTCAACCTAGATACACGAGATAAACACTAGCATTCATCTGTTTATTGACAACAGTAGTATAAGCCGAACTTAAAATACATTTCGGCGTGCTGATTAGATACCTATTATACCTTCTGGAGGCCAATTCCACTAGCAAAATTGTTTAAAATTGCAATCGAATCGCAACTGAACCACGGCCGTTCGACCATTATCTTTGTAAGAAAAAAGGTAAAACAGCTGTGGTTTTAAATAATTTTGTTAGTAGGTATTTGGCCTCCTGGACTCCGGATTTTTCGTTGTAGCGATCTCAGCTCTTAGGCTGAGATCTATAAAGCGTACTTAGACTTTGCTCAAAACTTGACTTACGTAAAATAGACCATTACTTTTGTTAGGCTTATAGTCTAGCCATCGATTTCGTGGACTTAAGCACTTGCTAAACACGCATTCAAAGGGATTCGAAGATTGCTATATAAATATCGACTTTTACTTAACTCGAAAGTAAAGTCTGAGCAAAGTCTAAGTACGCTTTATAGATCTCAATAGGTATCTCAATGAAATGTACGTGAAAGCATATAAGTACTTCTTTGTTTACATAATCGAGCTAAAACAGGGAAGTCAAGGACCTCTCGTATAGTTTATCTAATCGTGAGAAAAACATGTCATACTCTACTTCTGTAAAAGCACCACTTACAGATAGTTCCATAAAATAATATTTACACCTTCAATCACGGTGTAAAGTCCCATGGGAACGTTTAGTAGCTCATATTTTAAAATACTTTTTTGTGGAAATATCGATAAGGGATATACATAGGCAGAGTGTAGTTGTTGGAACAAAGTGTTTGTTAATCTAACAATAGTCAAAAGCAAAAAGAAGAAATTTAAATTATTGTATCATTTCAGAAACTGTTGCCTATTAATAAAACAAAAATAGTTGAATTTATTAGTAAAAAAAGGGAAGATGCAAAATGCAAATGATAGAAGAACATCGACGGCATAAAAATTCAATAAAATTTAAATAATGCGTGCAACCATACAATCAATCTGCCTAGCCTTTTCCCAACTATGTTGGGGTCGGCTTCCAGTCGAACCGGATGCAGCTGAATATCAGTATTTTACATGGAGCGACTGCCTATCAGACCTCCACAACCCAGTAACTGGGTAATACGATACTCTTGGTAAGACTGGTTGTCAGACTTTCTGGCTTCTGACCAACAGTAACGACTGTCAAAGATCTACAAATGACAGCCGGGACCAACGGCTTTACGTGCTTTCCGAGGCACGGAGGAAACTCGCTATGGTAAATGGTCACCCATCCACAGACCAACCTCGGCAAGCGTGGCTTAACCCGGAAGATCGGTCTATGCGGCTGTAATTATTTAGCCACGAGCTCCTCGCAGCCGCAATGCGTGCAACCATACGTTTACAGCAATTTAAAACACCATATAACCAAACTTTACCTCAAATATCTCTTCTAAACATCGGTATGTTCCAATAAAATGAAGTAAAGCTTTTAATAACTATATCGAAATGTAAACAAAAGACAAAAACGTTCATGCCTCCATAAAACGCCAATTAGTACACAGTTTCCGTGTTCTAATAAATCTTATAATCTTAACACGTTATCACAAGAGCCGAAAGACTTTACCGAGCCATTTAATTTATTATATCAATTAAGAAATTCTTCACACGCTTTACCTACTGCAATTAAACGAACGAATAATTCTCTGATTCTTTAAAAGATTGTTTTTGAACCCGTAATTTAAAACGCGTTAGCTTATAAAATGATCATGCAAGGATAATGCTATAATCTGTACCATGGTGAAATTGCCACTGCATTATAGAGTGTTCAAACAACACACAACGAATGGTGTTGCTTGACTTCTAGTACTAATACTTTTATTTATATATCATTCTTGACAAGTTCATCTTTCATCTTTCATCTTATACAGTCCCTCAGTCGCTTCACGTGACACCCACAGATGGAGGGGTCCCGCATGGTAGACATTTTTATTAACAGTAAAAACTAGTTTTATATCCTCTTTAGCTAAAGAACTTGTGATTTAACTTATGAAGTGGTTATAGAATAAATAAAACTTACTTAATAAACCGTTTTCCAGATTATTGAGTATTTAGTTTTCTGTTATGAAAGATGCCTATCTAGGCAAATATTTTAAGGTCCTTTTCAATTTAAGTTATTATACTTGGCTCAAATACCAAGCCATCAAATCGGTGATTAAACCAATCACTTCGCAGATAAAGTGTCCTTTTCTGCCATCAATTACCTTCGTTAGCCATTATATAATATTAATACAACGAGGTTATAAATAACTCAATATTAATTGTGTAATATGATAAAATTATAAATTATGACAGATTTCTACTGAACACCGGCCGTTACGAAGGCACAATTATTTATAACTTTCGTTAGTACAGCTACAGAAAATTATCAGACAATCAGAATTTATTGTTAAATCATTAAGCAAATTCAAGGAATTCTTTGATTATTATAACTAGAAACATAACACCACTTCATTTCATCAAAACAAGTTGACCAAATTAAACCATTAATAGCCAATTAAAACTATCAATTAACCCCATTCAAGAGAAAACATAAACACATATAAATGCATCAAAATTTTTATGGTCCAGTCTCACAGTGCCACTTTAATAGTAATCATGTGCAGTATCGTAACATCACTATAATGTCATTTGAGTTTGTTTATTAGAAAGTTGAGAGGAACTAATTCAACGTCACATTAAGTCGACGGAGCGCTGACATCTATATACGATACACTTATTACGAGTTCCCAGTATGAAATTTATTACATTTGTCACTAGAGAGCAGTAAAATCAAGTGTGTTTTATTTTATTCAACAGCGATAGGAATTGTACACGTTTACGATTACTTTGAAGATAATTTATTGAGAACTCATTTGACCATCGTTATAACTAAATTAAGTATCAAACTCACATGTTCGAGTTGACAATTATCTACCTTTGTATAGTGAAGTAAAATATCGTAGCGATAAACTAAATATCTATTCGAATGCCAAAAGTCGATAATAAAATAAGTATCGATATAACGTGAACAATGTAATCCGCTCTTTGTAAGTGGATACACTAAAAGATGAAAAAGAATTCATCAATACAAATACACTTTGCGAAGAGAGGTTCCGTAAGTGATATCATGTTGACTCGCAATAGAGAGGGCCTACAGATTGTTTGCTCCTGCCTGCCACAATCTCAGATTGGTAATAAGATGCGACACATGTATTATCCCGATTAAATCCCCTCGGAAAGGGGCTTAAATTTAGTGATGTCTGTAGGTGACATCCCTTCCTGATCGGTTGTGGCGCATCACGCATTCTCTGTAACATCGAAATGCTTCCTCTTCCAAATGATTTAAATATTTCGGTACATGATTTGTCTGTGTTTGCTTAAGGTCTTTTTCTTCTTTTGTCAAAGAATAAAATCTTAAACAGTTTGCTAAATCCGCGTTCGTACGATCCACACAATACTTTCATTCTTTCCTACTTTCTTAATAGCAAATACTAGTACACAAAATTACAATTCCATATTTCAATAATAAAAAACTGACGTTATCACGCATCCATCATTTTAATAAACAGAACATTTCCCCACTCCCGTCATAATTACCAACAAAAACACTACAACACGAACATCAGTTCCGATTCCTATCGATATCGGCATCCGGATCGACGAATCGACAGTTGGCACGTCGCCCGAACGTACCGCACTATTCGATGATTGATCGGTCGGCTTCCCGCCTGAGCTTGTCAAGGCGAAGAATAACATTGTTAGGGCTCTTGTAAACGTCTCACTGCCGCGAAATCCTCTTAAAGGCAGTGAGTGACTGCGAAAATAGAAGCGGAATTGTAATATTAATATTTTACAGGAGCAAACTCGTACGTGGACGGCAATGCAAAGAGAATACAGAAAGGATTGGATTTGAAATTTAAAAATGTATACTTTTTTACATTGTTGCGTGTTTTAGTCGACGTTTGAATTAGCAATGGTAATTGATGTGATACGGTACACGTCATATGGTGAGGCTAGTCCGCGGGATAAACAAACATGTCGATTTTATTTTTAGAACAAAACAAACGATGCAAAAGCTTTCTATAATTGAATTACTGTATCAGGGTATTTTATGTTTTACCTTGAGTCTGTATTGAATACCGTATTAGAAAATTCAATAAATCTTGTTTACGTAAGTAAAAATAGAGCCTCGCCTTTTACTCGTCGACATCATAATATTTGCTATGCTAACATCCACCGTAATCAAACATTATCTATGTTGACACCAAACATCACTCCCCAAAATCAACTTCATTCGTTTTTATAACACCTAATAAAAATAAGATCGCAAACAAAATAATGGTAGTAATAAAGCAATAGAGAGTTCGACAAACTGCTTAGCATAATAGCCTATGATCCTTTAATGGACAATGCGAATGGACGGAAGCCGAGATGTGAGAACAAAAAGAAACTGTAAATGTGGACCACCGACCTAGCGGTGGACTTCAAAGGACATTCCCTCCGGTGTATAATCAAAGGCCGTGGATTTACAAACACTGGAAACGTTTTAGTATTTTGTTCAAACGGAATTTTGAGTTTGGTGATTTCATTTAAATAAACTGTGCTACTCTGATTTTAAAAAGTCATTGAGAGTCTAATATGAAAAATTATTATTAAAGGTTACTGGCTTAATAATACTGGCCTTTTTATTTTTAAAATATCATCATAGCTCAAAAACTTAGGCAATTTATTTAAAATATCATCATAGCTCAAAAACTTAGGCAATTTACTGTAGATTAAAAAGCTAGGCTTTCCAATCACATTAAAATATTTTACTATATGTACTTTTAGAGCAAGCATATTTTTTTTATAACTTTTCCCCTCACTGTTATTTCTCCTATATCGTGGGTGCGTTTACCGACAGATATCTCACATACACAAACGCCCAGACCCGAAACAACTATCTGTAGGCCATACAAATTTTTGTTCCGTGTGGGAATCCAACCCACGACCCGCAGCGCAGAAGCCAATCGCTCAGCCACTGCACCAAACGTGTCGTCATATTTAACTTAATTAGAGTCACAACATTTCCTCTAAATTAATCATCAAAGGCAGTAAGCTCTTATCAATTGTTCCACATAAACCGTAATCCTCATCAACAAAAAGTAGCTGCTTACAAGATAATGCATTTCCCTACAAAAGCATCCTTTCTGTTCCTTCAAGTACACTTCGTTACCGTTTCACTTTACTAAATGCATGCGGCAATTATTCCTCTAACACCATCTAGTGAGCACGCATCATTGTATACTCACACGCATATTAGAGTGTAGCATCAAAGGGACTACGAGTTGAGCTTGAACTCGTATAATGTACCATTTTCATTGAGATTTTAGTTCGGCATTTTGTGGTGGAATGCTTACCTGAAAAGAAATATGAATAGTTAGTTTCTGCTGCAAAATACGCTACAAAATAATGTGGAAGGTCTATCGGGATATTCGTTGAAAATCTGAACAAATATTTTTAATAGAAAAGACATTGTAACCTTAAATGTAGTAAGAAGTTAGAAAACGTAGCGCACAGTTTTTTTTTTTACCCGAACGTTATTAATAATAATCAATCAATCTGCTAATCGACGACACTATACCTATTCTCCGACAAAGTGTTATAAGTGTATAGAAAATGAAACATTACACTTAGTATTCGTAACGTCCACCGAAAACTTAAAAAAAAAACATTTCAATCGTTTAAAATAAGACATTTCAATCGAAGATCTTTCTTCGGAGTATCATTTGATATTATTTTTATTCCTAATCTTTCCTAAAAAAACCTTAACCCTAAAGTACCGTATCTAAATCCGATCGCTGCAATAACAAAGTCAAAAGCTAACGGTCATTATCTAGTGACACTCAAACACTTCCTTGTGACACTCAAACACTTCCTTGTGACACTCAAACACTTCCTTGTGACACTCAAAGACTGACTTGTGACACTCCAAACCGAAGAACAGTATGATAAAGCTCCCTTTCCAGTAAAATCGTAAGTACTTTATAAAATAAAGACATGCACATAATGTACAAACGTGATTCATTGCTTGATATGTAACAGGTTTTTACCTCAAAGAATTTATATTCTATCTAAAGGCTTGTACACACCAAAGAAGAAGGTGTTGTAAATCCGAAGTTATGCCGCGTGCAAGTTGCATTTTTAAGTGTTATCTCGTGCCTTTAGTAAGCTGCCTAGTGGCATGCAGCCCCAGCAGTCAAGTATTCGTGAATCATAGGCCACGCACGCACCATCTTATCTGTCGGTAGTCGAAGGAACTCTCAATTTTACTGCTACTGATAGGAGAACCAGATCTCTACAGTATGGTGTTCTAATATCCATCTGCTATAAATACTTACCTTCGGTTTCTGATTTGAGAATTCGGGATAAGCAAATACTAAGTAACATTTGAGTACGGAGTTGTCAAAAAAATGACGGATTTTAAAGCATTTTTTGACAACTTTGTGCTCAAATATTACTTAAGTATTTGCTTATCCCGAATTCTCAAATCAGAAACCAGGGGTTAGGGTGTTATAAAGCGTATTTAGACTTTGCCTAGACTTTACTTTCGAGTTAAGTCAAATTCGATATTTATACAAGCTTAGTCGGAAAGGAGGAACTAATCCGAAAGGATTTTAAAATACCCATAATAATGAATAACTTTTGTTCTACAACTTTCCCCAAAAGTCAATAGTTTAAGTGAAATAGCTGTTTAAAGATTTTATTAAAAATACGCTAAAATCTATCCATCCTCAGATAAGATCAGCTGACTTTACATTATAGGTCATATTTGAGGTTACGGATGAGAAGCTACATTTTCTGAATTCGTAACTAAAGCAGGGAAGAAGAATTTTTGAAAAAACAAAAATTAAATTAATTTTGCATGGAAATAAAAATTAAAGAATTTTGAAATTTTAACATGTGCTTTAAAACAGTCATCAGCGATACTTTAAGTGGTGCGCGGATTAGTACCCCTTTCGAACTAACCTTGTATAACCGAATCCCTCAGAGTGCGTGCTAAGCAAATGTACACGAAATTGAAAACTTAACAAAAACTAAAACTTTAAGCCCAACAAAAGTGATGGTCCATTAATAGTGGTACATTTTACATAAGTCAAGTTTGAGCAAAGTCTAAGTAACGCTTTATAGAACCTTAGTGACTTATTACAGCAAGGGCACAAATAATACGAAGCTACTTTACGACTTAAATGAATTACATGTAGTTAAGAAAATTGCTATCCGTAGTTTTTTAATTAAAACTGCTGAAGACGGTATCATACTCCTAAATTATTCGCTTCCATTAAGTGCATTCCCATTATTTAGAACGATAGTCATTCTTGTTAGTAGTGTTATGACATAAACTGTAGTAATCAACGTAATAATGCAGGCGGCATTATTTTGTCAATTCTTCACTGTTTATGGTAAGTAAAAATGTCAAAATAATGTTCTTCTTTTTTTAATTTTCATCCGTTCTATGCTTGCACAACAACTCGTTAAATACACGAATGGCCGTCCTATGCTTTACCAAACGTTATTGGTTAAATATTTAGACTCTTGTATCTTTACTAATAATGAAGCAAAGACCACATAACTTTGCGAAGAAGAACCTCACACACTTTAGTAGTTATGACAGATAATATTAGCTTACGAGTCGATTTATGTGCCAAGTTTGGCTATGAAAAATGCTACTATTGGTAAGCAAAACGATTCGTTTTTGGCCATAGGAACTGGGCGGTATACCGCCGTTTGCCCGAATTTTATTTGCCGTAATATCATTTGCCTTAATAGTCTACAGCCATATTATTATATGACGTAGATAATATTCATTTGCCCTACTCTTATTTGCTATATTAGTCACGTGCTAGAAGCTTTGTTTCCCATAAAGTCACTTACCATAACATCATTTGTCATAATCATTGTAAGCCCTAATTATCACATGCCCTAATTATCACATGCCATAATTATCATATGCCATAACATCATTTGCCATCGACATTGGGTGTGTAACGCTTGTTATATCAAAACTGGATGCAATCGGGACTTTAGGGCACCCCGACTCGAATAGGTTAGGTTAGAAGGTTGGTTATTTTTTTATAAACCACCCAGAAGTAGTTTGGTTAGGTGCCATTTGAGTTAGGTTAGAACTGTGACCATTAAACTTAAAAGGCATTTAAATATTATGTCTAATAATCATTATGGCGTTTAAATATTATGTCTAATAATTATTATGGCAATTAAAAATATGAAAAACAATACATATGGCACTCGTATCTTATGGTATCTAAGTTTCGGGCAATTAAAAGTATGTCATATATCTTTTAGGGCAAACAAAACATTCGGGCAAATGAAATTCGGGTAAATGAAATTCGCGAATATGATGATTATGGTATATAATCTTCCGGTAAACAATAGACAACCGAACTGGGCATTAGTGTTAAACATAATTATTTAAATCAAATCATTTATTTACTTCGCAAACATGGCTAATTGGTACATAGATGTTTTCATAATAATATCGTCATAGTTCTCCATGTTCTACCGTCACATGGGCATGCAAAATATAATTATTCAATCACAAATTATATTCAATTAAATTAATGATTATTTTAAATAACAATAAGAACTTATAATAATACCAAAAACAAATTATTAATACAAAATGAAATTAATATCAAACGATTTTAATTACAATAATACTCTATCAATATTAATACCTGCTCTATTTAAAATGTCATTGTATTTCAGTCAGTTATTTGAAATTAATAGAGACAGATTGATGTTTTAATTATCTTTACCGTTATTGTATTTAGTGAGTTGTCGTACAAGTGAGCCTAAGTATGTATTTTTTTATTCCTATTTAGAGATAGAAGTTATTATTACACATTGCCGAGCAGAAGCAGTCTTTGAGAAACATAGACTGCCTAATTTATAAGATAAACCCGACGACCCATTTCAGTTTTCTTCATATAAATGCTAACGCTGGACATATTTGCTCAGCAAACATTGTTTGTAACAGACACGAGCCGACAATGTTACGTAGTACGTTGCATGTTACATAACTAATACAGGACGCTGCGTGACCCACCCAAAGCTCGACTCGACCTTCGATGTATTCATGTACAATATTACTGTACATACCAACTACGGCTATTCCGGACCCCCACAAAGAATTTTATACGCCGTGTGCCGTTTAAAACGTCATGTGATATTTTGTAATAAGCCTTATCTTAATGCAACGTATTGAATTGTCAACGTATCAAGTTAGCTTCGAACGGTCGGCTAGCAGCGGTGACCGCCACTCGCGATTAGACTTGAAACGATGCCGCTTGCGACTAAAAGTCGTGGTTATTAAAATTCTATTACTGCGCACTGTGGGCACTTAAAATCATGGAAATCGTGTTTGGTTCATTTTTGATTTTAGGAAGCACCCTAAGTAGGTATACTCGGTTAGTGAATTCGTGACTGAACATTAAATAAAAAAAATAAAAAAGTTATGGCACCTTATTCTGGATAATTCGGACCGGAGCGAGGTAGTTACGGCTTGATGTTACGCATGCAAATTGCCGATTCAGTGAATGGAGCACGCAGTTTTTTTTTTTCAACCTTAATTTTGTTATTGGATCCATATCGGGTACCGTTAGCTTTTGTCAAAAACGGTTTATCGATTTATTGAGTGCAACTTTAGATTAATAATTATGGACATCGAAGCTTGCACACATAATCGCAAGAATTAACAAAAATTTAATAATAATTATTTAATTTACGTGATGTATGAGGATCGTAGCATGTGGCGTTCTATAGTTTCTGCACAACCCCATGGAAAAAAGGCGTAAGTTTATGTATGGATGTATTTACGGTCAAAATTTAATTTATTTCAAATAAAGTTGTTAGTGTTCTACCAAGTACATTTTCTTAGAATAAGTCGATAAAATAATATTCGTATAAAATTCACCTCAATTTACCGTAAACCTCAAATCGGTAGTTTTGCACCGAGCGATATGAAAATGGCGGCCCGACGTTGCGACTGTGGTTGCGTTCATAATCCGATTGTCGATACGGCAAACGCGAAGTCGAACAATCCAATGCAAAACAAAGAAATAATAAAGGTGCGTTTTATACACCACGATAGTCTTGGCCTTTATTGCTGGCTGGAGAGGCGACAAGGCCAATAAAACATTTTCTCTGCGGAACGCTATTATGGAACCCGATATTCGTGTGGGTACTGAACGTACACGAAGTCGGTTCGGATTATTCGATTTTTGAAATTAAATCTTCATAGACGTGGGTTCGGGAATTGAATGTTTTGTAAAAGATTTAAAACGTGTTTTGTAATCTCCGGAGGTAGACGTTTTAGATCAAATATTTGGAGCTGAAAAGGTAACTTCGCAAAAGAACTTTCTCTACCAAATTATTGTTTTACACAGTCATTTAGCTCGATCCTTTCATCAAGAAAGATTAAAATACGGATTATGGCAATGTGTGCTTGTTATTTAAGCAGTTCATTGACATTGGAACTTCCACTAACAGTATTAACACAAACATCAAAGCGAACTTTTTAATAATTAAGCCTTTCGTAAAGGTACTTAAAATCGGACCTAAATTTTATTGTTAATACTGATATCATCTCACAACTCTAAAGTAACTTTAAATGTTAATCTTACGGTAAGGAATTCTTTTAAAATACCTATCAGACGGCGTAAGTTAGTGCCGACTCAATCCGCGTATCGTGTGTGCAATAAAAACAAAACGAGGGTAGAACGCGGTTTAATTGGCGGCAGTGCGAGGTAACACGATCATGAATTCTGAGAAACGACGCGTTTGCCTCTTATTGTGAATACTTTAGTTCTGCAACAATGTTAGCGAAATACTGAGGAAATTGATCAAGTGCTAAATAAACAAATAAAGTCGCGTTAGATTCGATCTACAGAATGAATTATTGAGTTTTTAACAACAGTTTTGTCAAAGTGGCTGAAGCTCTAAGCAAAACAAAACAGTTTAGTCGATCATCTTGATCGTTTCGTGTCGTGATTAACTGAAAGAGCAAATCTTATTTTATGCATAACACAAAAAAAGATAAAGATTTCACTCTAAGTAGAAAATAACTACACTTGGGAGCAAAGAAATCAGGCCACTCCCCTTTTCACCTGTCCTGGTTATTAGTTTTGGTTTCATGAATAATATAATTCAAAATACAAAAAACTACCCTCATTGTGAAGGTTATCAAATAACCTTTTAGGCAAATGTTTAGAATTGATCTGTTCCATAATACCAAAAATAATAACAATTATACCTACGTGAAAAATAGAAGTGGCTCGATTTATTTGCTCCCAAGTATATTTTATCACGTTAATTCGCTCAAATAGGTACTTAATATTTTTTTTCTTTAATTAAATAGAACGGCCGAAACCAATTATGCTACTTAAAGGTAACTACCTATTACAAACTACAAACAAGTAATACATTCATGCATTCTTCTCACAATACTTCATACACTCCGACAGAATCGTCTTCCATGCATCCCCAAACAAATCAAGGTCTTGGTTTGAATCCAGGAGAGCATTAAGCGCAGTCAGTGTCCGGGGTATGGGTGACTGAGAGTGCGCAACAGTTCGACATGAAGGGACTGCTAATAATTTATGTTTCCTGCTACGTCAGTGATTATTAGGGACAAATAGCTTGCAGACTTGGTTATGAAGATCTTCGGCATCCATCATACCTTTTAAAATTTTGCATGTGACGATCATCTGGTCATTATGCCCATCTCATCTCTAAAGAATTAATAATTAAGGTAATACTTAAATAAAGAAGGTTAATATTCAGAACCTTATGTTTAATACTCCTAAAGTAGATTAAAAACAAGATACCTTCATAAAGATAAACCAAACACTTAGGTACTACTTGAACATCGAAAAGCAAAAAGCGAAACAATCAAAGTCCACTTTGATTCTGCATACAAAGACATTTCATTATTCTTTCATTAGCAATAAGTTTTTTTTTCCGCAAAGACTCGATGTTCCGTCCGTCTGGGAAACGTAAGAAAAAGAGACGAACGGTCCGAAAAAAAATATAAACGTACGGAGAAAATGTGGCGAACAAAAGGCGAATAGGACGCGGTTTAATCCTGTCCGGCCGTCATTTTGACGGCTCGGGTGAGAGAAAATTGAATTTATTATCGTTTGTATTTGAGTGACGTGTTATTTTCACACGAAGAAGAGCGCGCGGTGGAATCGAATCAGTCAGTCGACGGATACGATAGCTCCGATAGTAGATTACGGATGCGCTGGAAATGGCGTTTTCTATTTCATGTGCCGTGAGGTTTTTATACGGTGGTAAAAGGATGAAGTTTTCACGCGTATGTTTGTAGATTCATGGAAATGGAAGTAAAACTCTTTTATCTACTGAGTTCGGTGCTATACTTTACGCTTTACGCGGGCTTACTATACCTACTTCTGCTGTTGAGCTGCTGTCTTGCTTTCGTGGTACTTATTATTAAGATTATTTTTATAATAGTAACCACGGAATAGAAAGTGATCTCGATGTGTGTATTTTATACGAATGGTCACCCATCCAGGGACTGACCACGGCAAGCTTAGCTTAGCCTTGCAAATCATATGATCCGCGCGGTTATTAACTAGACACGAGTCATAGCGATGTCGAAGATAGTATATGAATAGTAATCTACGTCAAAATTATTCATATACAAGGTTAGTCAGAAAAGGGGTACTAATCCGAAGCCCACTTATAGTATCGCTGATAAATGTTTGAAAGCAAGTGTTAAAATTTCAAACTTCGTTTTTTTTTTTCAAATATATATAAATCATAGATTTTCTATGATTTTTATGTTACTTTTTTCAAAAATTCTTTATCCCTGCTTTAGTTACAAATTCAGAAAATGGTGCTTCTAATTCATGACCCCATGACCTAAAATGTAAACACAGCTGATCATTACTGGAGATTAATAGATTTTAGAGTTTTTTTTTTGAGATTTTTGAACATCTGTTTCTCTTAAACTATTGACTTTTGGGAAAATTTGTAGAACAAAAGTTATTCATTATTGTGTGTACTTTAACACCCTTTCGGATTAGTACCCCCTTTCCGACTAACCTTGTATTATTCACCAACAGACATAAATGTTGCTGCGCCCAAATGATGCTGCGCCCTAACAGGGTATCATGTATGTGCCTATAACTATTGTAACATCCAATGTACTCATAATCGCAATAAACATTTAAAGTTTGAAGTTTAAACATACCTACATCTACAATGTGTGTAGGTACTCTATGGAAGTATTTTTGTCTGCCACCATAATGGTTTTGTACAGCCGTGATTTGGTGATCAAGGGTTATGCTATAGGGTAAAAACAATAGTTGTACTCCATTATTTAGTTCTCGAACTGAACAAAGAATAAGGCGGGGTTACATCGAAGGGGTGGTAACTGCATAGCTCTCTAATTGGTTCAAATACCTTTAATATTGACGCCGTAAAACTTATGGGGCGCTATAAGACTAGGTTATTTCATTAGAACATTCCAATGAAAGTAATTTGTTTACAACTAGCTATGACCGCAGCTTTGATCGCTTTCGGGTTATGTGAAATGTTTATTAGATTAATTAAGACGTAATAATGTATATGATGTTTTCTCTGAGGTTATTCAACCTTAACTTGATTTCTATGTATTTCATTATTCATCCTAGCGTTTACCTGAACACGTTTTGGTCGACTGTCGATTTAAATTAATTAATATCAGTATTCTAACCTATTTAATTATGTATTATTATATAATTATCTGTTAAAACTTAGTATAAATTAGTTATATTATCTATACTTACAAAAGGAGAAGCTGACTGACTGACTGATCTATCAACGCACAGCCTAAACCGCTGGGGTTATAAAGTTGCAATTTTGACAGTAGGTTCCTTTTGTAACGTAGGCATCCACTAAGAAGGAATATTTCGAAATTCAACCCCTAAGGGAGTTAAATAGGGGATGAAAGTTTGTATGGAAAATCGTCATTTAACGGGTTCAAAATTTCACGCAAGCAAAGCTGCGGGCGAAAGCTAGTTACACTATATTATGTGATAATCTAGTTTATGATTTTCCATTGAACAAACTCAAACATTACACAACTCATCTAATTAATTACTCAAAGCTCAGGAATGAAAATCCCTACTAATATTATAAATGCGAAAGTAACTCTGTCTATCTGTTACGCTTTCACGCCTAAACCGCTGAACCGATTTTGATAAAACTTGGTACACAGATAGTTTGGAACCTGGAGAAGGACATAAGCTACTTTTATCCCGGAAAATGCGACCTCTCGTTTACTATAAAGGCTTTTGCAATAAAAACATCTTGCTTGTGCTTTCAAATGTAAAGAAAATTCTTAACACGTTAGTACGCAACACTAAAATGCGAAGACGCACAACCAACTCATACACTAAACATGCCATCGTATTTTACTCAAGTTAGGCTTAACCCTTCATTGAATATCTATACGTCACGGGACCGTGGCTAGCCGCTAATTTATTAGCCGGGAAGGCGCTTTGCGGACGTTTCAAGGTCGCTTAATGGTATTCAAAGTTTAGGTATTTGAATACTAAGTTGCGACTGCTTTTTGCGTTTTCATCCTATTGGTGGATTTTGTGATTGTCATTTCACAGCGCTGTGATTGGCCGGTTTATTAATCAATTCGATTCACGTTCTTTTTTTGCTGGGTGATTGGACGCCTCTTTCTTATGAATCATTGTTGTTTGTTCAATCTTGCATAAAGCAGACAAATTACTTTTAAATGTTGCTTCTTATGTACCAAAAAGTAATACATATTTAATTCCAATCATATTAGACGAGCAATCCTATTTTCTGGATTTAATTTACATAGCAAACGAATATACTTCACTCAAATATTACAAAAAATTAAGAAACCTTCAGTAGAAACTAATCTAAAGAATGATGCAATTTCAAAGAAAGCAAGCATTTCCAAGCGAGTGATCACAAAAATGAAACTGGTTTTATCCAGTATAATTTACATAAAACTTGTTTAAATGTTAATCTTTGTGCTTGGGTGGATTATGACGTGCCCTCTGACATACACTGATGTATGTACATACATACACGTACGTACATGTGCGCACTTTAATCATTCATGCCCTTTGTAGGGTTATGTTTGGAATAGTTGAGAGTGCAAAGCTATTTTGAAGCTTGTAATGATGGCGATCACTTTCTTAAATGAAGAGAGGAGGGTTGTTACTTTTTTTCCTTTGGACAAGAAGTTTTGTTCAGGATATTTACCTTAGATATTGTTCAAGGATAAGAAAAATATCAATTTCAGAAATATTGTAAAGTTAACCCACTAAACAAGTTGTTTGCGGTAGACTGTTTGCGAGCAGACTCTAAGGTCCGTATTAATAAATTGTTTTGAAGGGCTTCCTCTTACCTATGTTTTGAGTTAATATCACTTACATTTGTTATATAAATACAAAATCTGTTGTCAAAAAGAAATTTTGTTGACGTTTACACTTTGAAAGCTCCTTTTAGGATGCTGCTCCCAAGCCGCCATGTTGAGAGTGGTTTATTAACACGGGCCCAAGAGTTCCTGACCGGTCAATTGATATTTACTTGCACGTATTATACATTTTCAGTTTACGCATTCAGAAAATGGAACTTCTAATCCGTGACCTCAATTATGATCTAAAATTTAAACACAGCTGCATAGCATAGCAGAGGATTGTTAGATTTTAGCGTACCTATTGAATTTTTGAAAAGCTACTTCTCTTAAACTATTGGGGAAAATGGTAAAACAAAAGTTATTCATTATCATAGGTGCTTTAACACCCTTTCATGTTATTACCACCTAGAAGGGACGAGATTTTATAAAATCTAAAATTGAAATCATTTTGCATGTAAATAAAAATGATAATTATGAAAATTTAGCACTTGCTTTAAATCAATCATTAGTGATACTTTAAGTGGCCCGCGTAATAGTAGGTAGGTACCTCTTTTCCGACTAACCGTGTGTAGATTATTTTAAGTACAAAATAAAACGAGTAGTGTCTTAAATAAAGTTTTACAACACAAACAGTAAAACAAGTAACTTTAATGGTCCTTGGAGTTTTTGTTGGTAATCAGATAGTAATAATCTACCAGTACCTAATACTTTGACCTATTGGTATGCTACCGCATGCAATTCACACGACTTAATTACCTTTCGCCGTATTCAGTAAAAAATCGATTCCCATGCATCTAAATTAACCGAATACCAAGAGTGCAGTTTTTGTTCGCCATCAATTTGAAGCCATCTACAATTTAAACGTCACCTGAGTCATGCGGATGCTACTTATAAAGGAGTGTTTTCACTGTAAGCATTCGGCTGCGAGCGTTCACATGGTTGCGATGATTCTTTTAGCTCGCAAAATTTTTTCCGAACATCAACGCAAGCATTCGTTAGTGAGCATTCAAATGCTTGTGAATATTCTTTGCAATCTAAGCGCTCATTTGCGACAATTTCACAAGGAGCCTACTCCGAAATTGAAACTATTATAATAGGTACTATGCTAGCTGTTTTCGTATAGCTCTTGCTGACACGAGAGAAGAAGAATAGGTACTATGGTTTTGGATCCGACGATCGATTCGATTTTCGCGATTTGACACCCTACTTTCATTCACCCTACTTCCAAATGTTAATTAACACCTAGTAATTCGTTGTTTGACAATATTTTGACCGTATATTTTTAAGTTCGATGTTCGTCGTTATTCGGTTTCGATCCGAAAATTCGTTTTTCAGAACAGGCCCTCTGACCTCTCTGCTCAGTAACAAGCGCTAGCATTTCCTCTTGGGTCATCCCCAAATGAACTTCGTAGTCGTGCGCAAAACTGAAGTTAGGCTCAATGTAATTGATAGAATGCTAGTAGGTAGCCGAATGCTCGTAGGTAGCCGAATGCTCGTAGGTACCCGAATGTTCAATAAGCGCGAAGCTCGCGGTGAGGACACAGCCTAATGGAATATTATTACAAAATACCAAATTACTGTGATCTCAGACAAATTATGGTGGGGAACAACGCGTTTCGATGTAATTGGGCGCAGTCATTTTTGTTTCGGTGCAAGCTAGAGGTAACCGCGAGAAGGAGCGGATGTGGACAGATTAGAATTGGTAATGTTTGGGAGTTGTTATTACCCTGTCCCTTTCAGTATATTTTAAGGCGGTTTCTCTTTGACGCCAATAATAGGACGTAAAGTCGTGTTTGTGGACGAAACCGAGAAAAGAAACCTTTCTCAAATGCTCAGGTCATGATAGGAAATTGATTTTCTTAAGATTCAAACCATCAAAAGTGACGTAAGCAATTGATGTCGATCCTGATGGTATTTCAGAAATCTTATAATATTGATTTAACTTGGGAGTTCTATCAACAATAAGATATTTTTAGGTATAGACAGTAAACATCTCTACATCTAAAGATTATACTTAGGTTGACATAAATAACTTTTGTTAGTATTTCTACTAACTCGCTTGTCGCCTTTACCTTTTCACATTCTCCAAGGTTTCTGTCCATAATGATGATGATCGTTGCCAAATAAATAATGGACGACGTCAACGTTGCACAGATGATTTGCTCTGATGGATGAATATTTGACGACGGCTTTATTACTCCGTATTAAATGACAGGAAAAAGTCATTTAATTTCATGTCCGAATAACGTCAGGACTTGCTTTTATATGTGAGTGTAGTTTACGAATTCCTAATTGGAACGGAGCTCACATTTTGATTCTGGAAATGTAGTTGCTTTTAGTATTCTAGTCTAATCAGTAGCTAGTAGTTGCGTCTTACAAGGCACTATATTTATATTTTGTGTTCTTCAGAATATTACAGCAACTTTTTTCTTTAAATATACCATATGTAATAATCTTCCAAATAACTAGTAAAAAAAACGAGATATATTCTCGCGACTCTAACTGCGTATTTTATTTTTCTTTTTTCATCTTTCACACCTTTTCCAACAAGAACAGTACGAAGTTTCAACTCAATCGTATGAACGATGTGCGAACGCATAGAAGACGAACAGAGAAACACACAAACAATAATTTTTAAATATAAGAAGATTACCTAAGTATTATGCAACTCATTCCTTAGACTATCAGTGCTAATTACTAAAACCTCATTTCTAACCGAATGTGAAAGTAAACATAAAATAATAGCTACATAACAGACTAGCTTATATTCAAGCTTGACCCGATGACCTGAAGTAGCCGCCAACATTAATAGGTCTACACTCCCATACGATTGAAATCATTTAATAGTTTACATGGATGCAAACGGATGCGATGCGACTGGAAGAGCCAGTCCGCTCACTTTCCTTGTAGCCTCTCGAATGCCCAAAAGCAACTTTGCCTCTTTTCTTTTTCGAGTGCTTTCCAGTTTCGAATATAATAATCAAAAACGATGTGGCCTGTGATAAAGAAAAGGTTTAATATAACTAAAAAGAAGGTGAAATGTCGTAAGAGGATGATGATGAAAAAGGGGATCCTGCATTACCTACTATATAGGGTGTAAACGAATTCATGTAATTCCTTCAAACCGCGTGATCTACTTGAGACACTGATTGACCCTGCATAGGTTTTTTTCAGAATCATCAAAAAAAAGTTTTCAAAAAATGAATCATGGTATTCTGTATCTGAGTAGGTAATTTTAGCGTCTCGAGTTAACTGACTGCGTGGAGCGATATCGCGCTAGTCGTGCCCGCCACCTATGTCGCCGTGCCTTCATTCATTTATGCATGGCATCGAAACTTTCTATAACATATGTTTTTTATTTGGGAAAAATAAAGTTTATTTTTATTTTTTATCAATCTAAATCCCGTGCGGGGTTAATCAATACCATTAATAGATCATGTGGTTTGAAGGAATTACACGAATTCGTTTACACCCTGTAGTGTTTTTTTTTATTATTTGTCTTTTTCTCGTTTGATCCTAGATCTGATGATAAACGCAGACAGGGTCTAAGATGGAGCACACGATTCAAGTAACAGAGATACCTATAGAAGCACTGGCCTATACCCTTCTGGCTCTCGCATACACATGACGGAACACAGTAAACTGCTTGATGTCGGACTTTAACGTGAGTGTGGTAGCTAGCCAGGCGAACCACATAGCACCTACCACCAAGCAAAAGCCAGAGCCATTGGGGAATCCCTCTATATCTTTGCTACTTGCATTCGTGTGCTCCATCTCGGACGTTTCCATCATCTGCGTTCACCATCAGGTGCGAGCGCAACACGCGACCAAGTTATAGAATAACAAAGAGCTTTATGCTGGGTAAGACCGGGCCAACGAAAGCAGAAGCGAAATGGAATGTCTACACCCTGTAGTATCACCTTCATGATCGTCATCTTCACCGACTGGCCATTTTTATATTTTATACTTTTTTATTCATGACTATCTGTCATGATTCTCATTTAGACTTTTTTTTTTTTTTTTTTTTAAAAAAAACGTTGCCCCACACTAAGATTTCTCTTGTATCGTGGGTGCGTTTACAGACACAAATCTCACAAACAAACGCCCAGACCCGAAACAACCATCTGTAGCCCATACAAATTTTTGTTCCGTGTGGGAATCGAACCCACGACCCGTAGTGCAGAAGCCAATCGCTTAGCCACTGCACCAAACGTGTCGTCAAAAACTTGACTTTGGATTGTTTTACACGATGGTGATTTCTTTTGATACAATGATTTACTGTTTATTTTATACTGATATAAATGTTATAAACTGAAATTGGGAATATTGCTATAGCAGATCAGTTTTGATATTTTACTGAAATGAAGCGTATCAAGTTAAATAAAAAGCATTTGTGGAATTTATACGTGTTTCCCTTGGTGTTATTAACAGCTGTGGCATGTTATCCAACTGGAAAGCCAGATAAAGAAGCTGTGCCCGTCGGTAACCCCTTCTCCCTTCTTTTCACTTCGTCTCCTGCCCTACCTACACTTGTGAGATCGGCGATCGGACCTGCTGTCGTCTACGTCTACTACTATGACTACGACTAAATGCTACAGCCGGTCTGTTTGCTGCCGCCGGTTTCCATCAGATGGCTGTGTGGGCCATCGACGACGCCGCGAACACAAGAAGGAACTCGCTGACTACCCCAAGGGACGTGACGCTGTCCTGCCTCTTATTCTCTAACCATTTCTATTATTGTCATTTATGTACTAGGTATTGAATGCTCTACACATTCTTTACAACTGGTGTAGCAGACGTGCTCTCAGGAGAACCTAGGGCCGTCTGTTACATTACAACCCGTGCGCTTTCATGTTCATCTTGCGCTTTCAACTTTCAATTCCTCTTGCGTCAAGCGCATGCAATATTGATTGCCATAAGTCGCATGCAGCATCGTCTACACCGGTGCGCCTCAGCCAGTCGTCAGTCGACATACCATAGACGGATTAGCGTGCGCTAGGGGCATGCGCTTTTGTCGAACTAGTATTAAGGTATGCGCTATTGCATGCGATATGGCGCTTCACGCATGCTTCAGACAAAGACGCAAGATGGACATGAAAGCGCACTGGTGTAGACATAGCTTTAATGAATCTCATTTTATGGAATTATTGTGAGCGAACGCTAAACCACCCAAGTACGGCCAAGAAGGACAAGCGAACTTTTTACCTTTCATGAAAATATTACCATGTTTTTAAGTTCCAATAAATATTATTCTATTCTATTCTAAGATGGGTATAAACACCGTCAAATAATTGAGAGCCTTTTGTTAAATAACTGTAAAGACAATAATTATAATGAAGCGCCCGGAGCGTCTATTAAATCAAGCTTCTCTAGCTTCGTTTACAGTAATGATTCTTGTTTGAAAATATGTATAACAATAGTTATGACATCACTAATAAACAAATATCAATAATCACTGTACGTTTACTAATTAATAACCTTATCTTTTTAATTTTTATTGATATTTGGCTACCTACTTAATTAAAATCAAAACGAATCAATCAAATACTGTGGATTCTTTCAAAAGATTAATTCAAACGTTTGGATGTACAAATACGCAGCCAGGTATAAAACTGATTAATTGTGTAGACAAAAAAGAAACCTGCTTGAAGTGCTAAACCGAATGTTTTTTGTACCTGTCTCGACTTGGATATATTGGTAGCCGTCTCACGCAATGAAAAGATAAAGAGTGTCCATTTTTTATATATTTTATTTCAAATCAAGTTAATGAAATACTCAAACTAACATTATAAATAAAAGGACATGGAACAAAACGTACCCACCTTGTAGCAAATTGAGACTAGTACCATTAAAAAGGTCTTTAAAATTACATAAATATTTTGTAAGGCGACAACTCTGTATCTAACGGGAGAAAAAAGTTATTCGACCTTGAAATATGCAGAAAAGCCTTTTTGAATTCACCCCACGCGTCATTCAATCTCCTTGAACTAGCCCAATATTCTGCTATAGGTACCTACATATACGTAGAGGAGCTCGTGGCTAAATAATTACAGCCGCATAGACCGATCTTCCGGGTTAGGCCACGCTTGCCGAGGTTGGTCTGTGGATGGGTGACCATTTACCATAGCGAGTTTCCTCCGTGTCTCGGAAAGCACGTAAAGCCGTTGGTCCCGGCTGTCATTTGTAGATCTTTGACAGTCGTTACTGTTGGTCAGAAGCCAGAAAGTCTGACAACCAGTCTTACCAAGAGTATCGTATTACCCAGTTACTGGGTTGTGGAGGTCTGATAGGCAGTCGCTCCATGTAAAATACTGATATTCAGCTGCATCCGGTTCGACTGAAAGCCGACCCCAACATAGTTGGGAAAAGGCTAGGCAGATGATGATGAGGTCCCTACATATACGTAGGTATCTATACACCCTCGTGTGCACCTAAACATCTATACGTATATATTTTGCTATACCTAGAGTAGGTTTTCTAATGGGAATTGGGAATGCATGCATGAATGAAGTTCCCGGATGGAAAACTAAACAGGAAGACGGGAGGAGGAATACGCTCAACTCTACCGCACTTTCTGAAGCTTAAAGGTCGGCGCATATTATGACGGGCCGCAGCGGGTCGGGTTGCAGCGCAAAAATCAGCTCGAATCGCTCGTATGTGTTTTATATGAACTATCGCACACTATGCTGGGGCGCAGCGGGCCGCATATTCCGCCGCAGATTTTAGTTGAAAACGATGCGGCCCGCCCCGCCCCGCTGCGCCCTAAGTAAGCATTTTGCGCTGCGTTGCGGCCCGCTCCGCCCCGCTGTGACCCGACATAATGTGCGCGAACCTTAACACAACCGAAAATCCACATTAAACACACAAAACAGAAGGGAACTATAAACATGTGCTGTGCTTATGCCGAATGTAGAAGCCATTTTAAATAAAAATATTGATATTAAGTATTGCAAACCTTAAAAAAATATATAAGGTATTCTATGATTATCTAAATGAATATTGTTTTAGTAATTAGACGGTGCATATGTGATAATTAATAAAAAAAATATTTATCACTTTTTACTTAGTTTTTAATAAAATTCGAAAAAATAAACTTCGTCGGTCCGGAAAATGCTTGGGAAGAAATAATCATTGAGAGCAACAATACCATTTAGTGATGATATTTATTTTGTGTAAGTACCATAATAAATAAACAAACTGTATTTAATTAAATTAAAAAATATATATATATAAAAAAAAATGGCATTTTAATTAATATTTTCCGTAGCAAAAAGTAAACCTTAGGAAGCTGGGTCATTTCTCTCTATGAAACAGAACGACTGGTTATTCATTGGGCCTATAAAATAATAATTATAACACTACATAGATGATTGAAAATGCAAAATAGAAGTGATCATAACTTCGGTCTCCCATTCATTCATTCATTCGTTCATTCATTTTTGAGTTGTTCACTTATGCCTCTTCTAAGTGACACCTAGTCTAAAATGCTACAAGGTGGGTACGGGTTCCAAACAAAATTACCCATTGTTCTTTGAATGCGAAGTTGCCCACTGTGCCTGTAAGTTCAAGATTGTTGTAATTCCGTTATTTTGCTAATAAGGCTCTCTTAAAAGAATGCCAGCAGAATTTCTGGAAAGATTAGTAGTATCCACTTAAAGTCCAATCTAAATCACCCTTATTTGTACATAGAACTCTCAACCGGCATGCGTGTATGACAAGTGTATGAACGTGGACGAAGCGAAAGGAGTATGTCAGGATCGTAGCATGTGGCGTGCTACAGTTTCTGCCTACTTTTATGGAAAAAAGCTTGAGATTATGTATGTAATAACTTAGGCTTTGCACGAATGAATGAGGCTTTCCCTAAAGTATTCCAGCATATTTTTTATCAATATTATTAGTTTAAAATCCAATCTAAATCACCTACCTATCCTTATTTACTTATCAGGTTTCAAAGTCACTTCTTGCAACTTTATTTCCAAATATTCACTGCGACCGCAAACAATAAATCGAATTGGAAAGCAAGCATCTCGACCGTTGTAAATCAATCAAGTGATCATGAAATATGATCGTCCGTAATATTATCAATATCGAACTGTATATTGATTTTTGTTGATTAATTTTGGGAGATCGTTTGTTCGTGTAGTGGTATGTTGTGTTAAAGGACTAATTTCAACCATAGGTGCACATAATTCTTATTTACTTGTGCAAGGAGTTTTACAACTCAACATTGGTATGCGATCATCTACTGGACAAAGATCTTTTCCAAATTGCACCATAACAATCCATGATTTTATGTGTTATACCTTGAAAACCCTAAATATACTCGGGAGCAAATAAATCGAGCCACTTCTATTTTTCACGTAGGTATAATTGTTATTATTTTTGGTGTTATGGAACATTATATTTATTCTAAACATATTTCGCCTAAAAGGTTATTTGATAACCTTTACAATAAAGGTAGTTTTTTGTATTTTGAATTAATTCATGAAACCAAAACTAATACTCGTAATAACCAGGACACGTGAAAAAAGGAGTGGCTCGATTTCTTTGCTCCCAAGTGTAGATTGTGGATAACATTCCGTGACAAAAATAGCTTTTTTACACTTGTCTATCTACCTAGCGTTTTCACAAATACACACATCAAAAGTGTCTAGGGATCAACATATATTTTTGCAATAACTTTTCTCCTGATTGATATTAATTAAAATTTTCTTTAAGGATTCATCAAATAAAGTGTTTTCGTTTGTCACAGTAACGATAAACCAAGTCACCTTTGCATTAATAAAGAAATTTGCCATTTTCCTAATAAAGGGATTTTTGACATTTGAACCACTAACACAAAAGTTCGAAAAAAAGACTGAAATAACAGTTTTCTTTAAAATTTTATTGGGTAACTTAAACAATTAATAATCCGTGTTTCTACCGCGAACACTAACAACACAAGAACATCGGTTTGGCATACTCAAAATGAGTTCATCCAAATCACGCTGTGGAATGGCCGCCCATGTTCGTTGCAACAACAAAAAAAGGTCTTCTTGTGACTGGATACCCTCCATATTCGGCAGAGCTCTTCTCTGTAGCATATCCCATGCATGCTCAATCGGGTTCAAGTCTGGCGACTGAGCAGGCCAGGGCAGGACATTGATGTTAGCTGCGGCGAGAGTCTGTCTTACAACTCTTGCGGTGTGCGGTCGTGCATTATCATGCATTAACTGAAATAAGGGACCGATTTGCGCTTGTAGAGGAACGATGACGTCTGATACAATCGTCTCAGCATAAATTTGAGCGTTGAGGTTGCCTCTGATCCAAATCAACTCAGTTCTTCCGCCGATCCAAATACCCGCCCATACCATGATGGTTCCACCACTATAAGGATGGACTTCCTGGCAGGATTTTAATCGCTGTTGGCGTCCAGGGGTTCTCCAGTGTCGTATACGTCTTGTATCCGGTCTCATACCAAAACGAGACTCATCAGAAAAGCACACGAAACGCCATTGTTCTTCTGCCCAATTTCTGTGTCCAAGAGCCCATTGATATCGAATCCTACGATTGTGCATTGCTATAGGTGGTACCCGTAGCGGTCTTCGGGAATGAAGGTTCACTTCATGCAAGCGGTTTCTGACTGTTTGGTCGCTAATTAAGTTCCCTGAAGAGTGATGAAGCCTCACGGCTAACATCATGGCGGTTATTGTTGGAGCTCTTCGAGTTAAGATTTGAATGTATCGGTCTTGTCTCCGTGTGGTGCAGCGATACCGTCCTCCATGGCGCTCAGCCACTGTACCAGTGCTTCGGTAACGTGTCCAAAGTCGACTGATAACACTCTGACTTGTATTCAGAGCTAAAGCCACAGTACGTTGCCGGGAACCAGCTTCTATCATTCCCACGGCTCTGAGCATTTCTTCCCTGCTTAAATGACGTCGCCGCTCCATAATAACGTTGGTTTTAATCAGTAGTAGGGAAACAGTAGCACTAATAATGTCTTCAATGCGTTGTATGTTTTTATAGGGAAAATATTGACAGCTGATTTTCATCTTTTACTCGAATTTGATTCACAGTTCCTGATTCAAATTATGAAATGCACCAAAAAGGATCCATATAAATTTATAAAATCATAAATTTATTACAAAGCCACATCTCAATCTCAAGAAATCCGCATAAAAATGCTTGATCCCTAGACACTTTTGATGTGTGTATGTTGGGGTCACCTTCCAATGTAACCAGATGCGGCTGAAGTCAGTATTTTACACGGAGCGACTGTCATCAGAACTCCGCAACCCAGTTACTGGGCAATGCCGCTATATATCCTAAGATTAGACCGGTTGTTAGACTTTCGGGCTTCTGACTACACGAAACGACTGTCAAAGCTCGTATGACACCTGGGACCAACGGTTCACCGTGCTCTCCGAGGCACAGAGGGACCTCGATGTGTATGGAACGGTCACCCATCCACAGAATGACCGCTGCAAGCGCAGCTTAACCTTGCGAATCATCTGATAGGCGTGGTTGATAATCAGATACGAACTCCTCCCTTAGAGCCTCGATCAGGGCTAATCCTCTTACCTTAGGGCTTATCCTCTTAACTTGAAATTTTGGTTCTTGAAACTACCATAAAAACATGGGAATAAAGGCCTACGATGACCGGGACGCCATGGAAAGAGATTTAAAAATTATTTTTTCGATGTCACGGCATCATTTTAAAGCATAGCAATTTCTGTCGTATTTCTATTTCGATACGTTTGAATGTCCATTAGTAAAAAAATCCCTTGCCATGCCGTCCGGGTCTGCGTAGGCCTTAACGCATTCCTTTTCATTTCAAATTCAGCACACTAACAAACAGTTTGTAACACAATAGCGAACGGTCAGGAAAGCCGCGACTTTTTTCACAGCCAAGTACTCCCGGTAATTTGTCAGTAGGAAAAGTTATTTATCCACAATAATGAACACCTCGGCTTATCTCGTGCACTATAGTTCTGACGGCAGTGGTGAGCCAAGTTCTGATTTATTTACTTTGCCAAGTTAGAGGTCTCGGCTTCGGACTGTTGCTTTTGTTATTAAACTAGTTTGCTAATGATTTTTAGGGTTGCCAGAGTTTCGGTATTCGTTTGTTGTGTTAATGTAGAAGTTTTGTTATTGTTCGGTAAAAGGTGTTGTTATTTTTGTATAGTAATTCAAGTTTATTTTTGCGTCGGTCACGGGTGTCATACGAATACCTAGGTCTGAAAACCAGTCTAAGCTTAGGATATCGGCATTGCTTAGTACCTAACTAGGTTGAGGAGGTCTGATGGCAGTCACTCCGTGTAGAATACTGGTATTCAGCAGCATCTGGTTAGACGGGGAGCTTTTTTTTTTTTTTTTCCTGAGATAGTCCTCATGGATACCCTTCGCCTGGGGAAGGCGAAGGGTTATGCCGGACTCTTACCGGCTAAAAACCCACGGTGTTCCTTCTCCTGACCCTTGGCCGGGGCCACTGGATTCGCAGCCGCATGCACCGCAACCCCGGCAGGCCTCGGTCCGCCAGCCCCTGGCAGACCTCTCCTTCTGTGGGGTCTTGCCCCACGTCTTCCTGAGAGGCGCGCACGGAACACATGCGCGCCGCCTTCTCGGGCCTGTTACTGGCCCGCAGGCCACACACTAGGGTGGCCGGAGATCGTCGCGCGCCCTCCGGTGGCGCCCGGTGCGTCTGGCGCGGCAAGGAAGAGTGGCCGTCGCCTCTCTCTCCCTCTCTGCTCCCTCCTTGGTCGCCATCACCACCTCGCAGAAGGAGGTGACGGCTTCCCACGCACTCGGGGAGCTGACCCTAACATAGTTGGGCAAAGGTTAGGCAGAACAGCAATTGTAGTCTAGTTTGCGACAACACACAAGACTTGAGTTCCTCAAGCAAGAATGCCTAATGTACGATTTCCACCAACCCGGCCACGCAGGAACGCATGCTCGAGCACGCGCCAGTAACCGACCGCGTCCGCCTGACGGCTACAATCTGCTGGAACCCAAGCGCATGCGCGCGCCTGCTCGTGTATCTTCTATCACAGTCAGTTTCTACCAGCGGTGTGGCCGAGCGGAGCCGACCGGACGCGACGACAGCCGAGCGCCGCCGTCCACGTACGCGAGGAGCCGACCGGCTGCCGCGGTATCCGAGCGCAGCAAACCGGCTGCCGCGACATACGCGCGGATCTAATCGAGTTCCAAGCTGTGTAAATTCCACGCAAACATGAAACTTAACTATTGTATAGAAGCCTGAATTTCCTTTAGCACAATGAGAAATGCGCTCCGGCGCGGTCCGTTTGGTAAAAATCGTACATAACTCTTCAGTCAATGATTCTACTAGAATGGTAAACGTCTGAGTTAATTTTGAACATACGCCAAAATCAACAACATATTCATCAACTCTTGAATTTACGACTAACACTCGACTAACGTTTAATTATCTCTCAAACATTGTTACTATTCAACCCTGTTAACAATAACAATGTCCAGTTCTTCATAACACTCAGAATTAACTAAAACAAAGTAGCAACTCGTTTTCCTTTTACTTAAACCTCACGCTAAACTAACCAAGCTACGCGTAACACATAACGAAAAACTCACAAACCTACCACAACTTCACACACCGTAATTAACTGACGCGAAGTTTTTCCAACAAAGGGGTTCTGGGTTCAGCAAAAACTATATCCCGTTACCATGACGACGCATAAATAAAAATCGCCGACCACAAGCATTATTAACAAGAAATTGTCGGTCATATAGTAATTGAACCGTAATAAACGATAATATATTGGTTTTATTCTTTTACAATCGTATTATTTTAATTGGGTCGCGAACTTGGCTGGTGAAAACGCGATAATTGCTTTAATGTGGTATTGTATGAGATATTTAATTGGAGATGTAAACTGTAGCCCATGGGCAGTCATTGTAATTTTAATCTAAGTTTTATTGTTCCATACAATAAATAATCTTTTCGTAATTCTAAGCTATTTAAATGCATGGAATTTACTGTATTTGCAAAACTTAATTTATATACCTACAGGGTGTTAACGAATTCGTGTAATTCCTTCAAACCACGTGATCTACTGGTGACACAGATTAAACATAAAAGGGAATTTTTGAAAATAAACTAAAAAAAATTCATAAAAAATTTCTTGATTTTCTATTTCTGAGTCATTTTAGAGCCTTGAGTTAACTGACTGCAAAGAGCGATATCGCGTTAGTCGTGCCTGTCAGCCGTGTCGCCGTGCTTTCATTAATTTATGCGTGGCATCGAAATGTTCACACAAATAAAAAAATTTTTTTGCAAAAAAATATGTTTTTATTTTTTTACTGAATCCTTATTAGATGGTTTAGATACGATCGGTAACAAAGCCGCATGAAAAAATAATAATTTTATTTTTTTATTTTTAATCAAGCTAAATCCCGTGCGGGGCCTGTCTACATCAGTAGTAGATGAAGTGGTTTTAAGGAATTACACGAATTCGTTAACACCCTGTATATAACAAGCTTTTATTCGTATATTGCGGTCATAGTTAAAATAACAATGTATACATGAAATATTATAATTATAACGTCTAACAACAAATCACTTGTTTATGAGACAGACTATTTATGGGATACATAATTCGCTTACACAATTTACAAGCAAAATCTACAAACGCAATTTGCCAGTTGTATTCAAGATAATTTCACGCCGCACTAAGTGGGTGTTTAAATCAATTGGAAGGTAAGAAATCGAGAACGTACTTGGATTATTGATAACGACGGCCAAGCACGAAAGCTTTGACTATTCGATTTATTTTTCCAATAAGGTGCACTGAACGATGTCGCCGCAGAACGAAACACCGCCCCTACAACTCAGACAATACGATGAGATAGTCTGAGCGCATTACTAAGATTACTTTGCGGCTAAGACAATCCTTATTACAAAGACTCAAAGTTCAAAATAAAGGATTGAATGTAATTTAATGTCGGTAAAGTATACGTGCTTCGCAAATCAAGTGTGTTGAAGAGGATGGGAGAACCACGTCTATGAAAAATCGTGACGAGGGTGACACAATAAGTGAGGAAAGGTGAGGGGGAAGCAAGGTGCTTTAATCGGAAATACGTACCCTTCGAAACTGCAAGGCTAAGGGAGCGTGTCGGCGATAGGAAACTAGCTAGGTATAGCGAGATATTGATGGAAAACTCTTTTATAAAAAAATGTTAATATTACGGCCAGTTTATTCATCAAAAGTAACAGCCAAAGTAACGTGACAAAGTCAAGGTAACGGTAAAATTTATTTCTTCACACATTTAGCTGTTGCTTTTAGTGTTACTTTTGCCTCTAACCTTTACTGCTCAATAAGCTGTTGTGAAAGCTAAAGTAAACGTCATTTTATCAAGTTGTAGGTTAGACCTTACTAACGGCCAGTTTCTTCATCAAAAGTAACAGCCAAAGTAACGTCACAAAGAACTTTCACTTTGACATTTGGCACTACTTGACATTATAATTGCAGTGGTGCCATATGTAAAACAAAGTCACTACGATTTTTTGTGGAAATTACGATGTTTGTGTTATGGCAGCTGATTTGACTGTAACTTTAGCTGTTACTTGAATGAAGAAACACATTTGCCGTAGTACCTATCATTAAAGGTCAAGTAAAAGTTAATACTTTTACTAATTACTTTAGTTGTTGATGAATAAACTGGCTGTAAGAGAAGTATTGCGTTGATAATACCATGGCGTTAATAAGCTAAGCATAAGCCAAGCTACATCATTATTATTTATTTTAAGCATAAGCTACTTTCACGAGTGGTGATATTAGATTTTGAATATAACTAACATCACACCTATACTCTCCGAAGTTTGAGCAGAGATGTATAGTACACCCTATACCCCTATTTCACCGTTATGTTTAAGTCCCATGTAATAGGGAGTGAGCCTATTGCCATCATCCGGGCACAAACCCATCCTCCGGGCTGCTACTGAGAAATTTCACACGTAAAACCAATACCACTTTGCTCGACCCGAAGGTCGAACCCAGGACTTCACGCTCAGCAGTCGCATTTGCAATCACTAGATCAAAGAGGCAGTCAAAATATAATACAAGGTGGGTCAAAAATCGCGGATCAAACGAAACAGGTTGATAGTTGGGGTTATCTGCAGCATTTTATGGTAGTACATTTTTTTTACAGTAAGGTTTTAAAGTTAAAAATATTTTTTCGTGAGACATAAAAGATATTGAAAAAAGTGCCAATACTCATAAATCATGGTACCCATTGTCATAAAAGCACTTTCAAGCAACTAAACACTATTTGTTGTTTTAAAATAGGTACCCATTTTACTCTAATTGCCTATTTATTACAAATTTTGGTATTTTCTTAAAAAACACTGAAATTGTCATAACTTTTAAGGAGATCAAGTTAGGGCTCTGCCATAAATCTATTTTTTATTACAAATGACCCCAACTATCGCCTTGTTTCGTTTGCAACTAAATATGGCTAGCACAAATATCTCTTGGACAACTTAATATGCTTTTGTAGTAGATGTGTTTGATGTATCTCTAGATGAATACTGCCAACAGTGGCCCTTTTCAGCAGATGAAATTAGCTTTTATAAGCCAAATACTGCAACCTATCTTTTTGTCATAACCGACTATCCTTTCAGTTATCCCAAAATAGCAAAATTTCATAAATGAGAACGCCACTATCGCTCATACACCTTTCATGCGCTAATGGCAAAATCAAATTTACGTTTACTATTAAAACTTTAATAAGCTTGAGTAGAAAGTTTGTTATAGTCAGTGGAGAAGCGAAAAGCAATGGACCAATTACAGGCTTCGACGGTGGGCAATTGCGAAACCAACAAACTTGCCTTTATTGGAAGCGTTTGTGTTGTCTCTTTTATTCAAACGTTTTAAGACTAAGTTCGGTTTAGCTGGTCTGACATGCTAAACTATGCACCGTAGATAGACGAATAGGAACATTCGTGGAGGTCATCATTATTATCACATCTTTTACTCGTATACAAGGTGTAACATAAATAACGCGGAATCATTATGAACAACTTTTACTATGGGACCAAAGCTGATATCGCGAAAAAAAATCAGCTGTTCCCTACATTTAAATTCGCATCACTCGTCAAAATGTAGGGAACAGTTGTTTTTTTTTCGCGATTTCCGGTTTGTCCCATAGTAAAAGTTGTTCATCATGATGAGTACAGTGACCCCTTAAGCGATTGTGCGTTATTTATGTTACACCTTGTATAAAAAGGAGGTGCTTGTATGATTTGCAAGGTTTAGCTGCGCTTGCCGCGGTCAGTCTGTGGATGGGTGACCATTTCGTTACACATCGGGAATCCTCTGTGCCTCAGAGAGCACGTTAAACCGTCAGTCCTGAGTATCATACGAATACCAATGACAGTCGTTACGGGTAGTCAGAAGCCCGAAAGTCTGACAACCGGTCTAATCTTAGAGCTGGGTTGTGGAGGTTTGATGATAGTCGCTCCGTGAAAAAAGACTAATATTCAGCCGCATATGGTTAGACTAGAAGCTGACCCTAATATAGTTGGGAAAGGCCTAGCCAGAATTTGTATATAAAAAGGACGGCCTTTAGTTCCGTAAAAGATTTGAATTCAGATTACGCAAGTTTTTCTTGGGTCCACGAAAGTTGTTTTTTATCATGAGTACAATCATGTGTTAAAGTATCGGTCACTAATTACCAGTCACCCTATATAAAAAAAACATAGACACCGAAGTTCGGTCGTGGTGTGGCGCCACACTTATATGATAAATGTTTGTATTTTGAAATAATAAAAATAATTTAAAATTTCCTATTTCACGATTAGTCGAGTTAGCATGTACTCGTATCAATTCTTTTGTTATGGCTGCATTGGTTGTCTATGAGTAAGAACTGTTTTGTTTTGGTTGTTTGATTTTCGATTCTGTTCCAATTACAACTGCAAATCATTTCAGCTAATATTAGAATTTGTTTTGGGTTTAGATCGAAAGACGACCTTGATAGAAACAGTAGGTACCATGTTTATTAAACGGTGTGAATTAGCGGGATCACCCCCCTGCGCGGCCTCACCATGCATTGTTTACGTTGTTACGCCGATCGTGGGCCTAGAAGTTTCGAATTGCGCAAGATACGCGATGCAAGATCCGCTAAGTGTGTTATGGCGCTTGGCCCTTACTCTTGCAGTCGACTAAAAATACTAGAATAGGCTCAATTTGTGTTATAATTCAATATCACGCGATACTGACTAACGATTTAGGTTTTCATTAAAAACGCAAGGTGAAGGCTGTTCATGTTCAAGTTCTACACTACTGGTTTGCGGTTTAGTAAATTGCTTCGGAATAATAATTATGGTAATTTTTTTCGACTACATTTTGAAGGGTTTAGAGACTTTTCTTATTTGTGTAAAAAAACGTGTTGCGTGTTTACATAGAGTGTGATTTAAGTTTAAATAACTAAATAAATATTAATGTCATTGATATACAGGGTGTCCACCCTTAGAGGTACCCGAATCATCCCCATGTAGGTACTTTTTTCTTCTTTTCGTGTTATATCCAAAACCTGAATTTAAATGACATTTTTGATCATAGTGACGTGAACGTTTTAGTTTTGTTTTTTTGTCTTAATTAGACAAACAGAGAATTTAATTTAAAAAAAAAAACACGCATTTGTCTCAACTATTCATGACACTATGATGAAAAGTCAGAGTTTGGTTAAAATACATGAAAAAAATTATAACTCGAGAACTACAAAAATCGCGGAACATACATGGTCGTGATTTGGGTACCTCTAAGCATGCTCTAGCTCTGGACTTCCGCATGACACTATGTTTTGGGACACCTTGTATAATATGTATATTATTCTATGGAATTCAGCGTACAAATTCCAATTCCTTAGATTTATTTAAAATATTGTAACATTTCGTGACTTTAATACCAACAATGTAAAAGCTTAACTGCATAAATTGAGGGTTACTTTAAGTTATACCCATTGATTAACGTAAAACAAACTTTATACTCAAGTCTGTAAGGTTCTAAACAGAATATCAAAAACTTATGCATCCCCGTACTAACGTTTGCCCCCAGAGTGAAGACTAATGAATTAGCCCGTCAATAATATCAAAGCAAATGCCAGATGTCAATTTTCGAGTGACAACCGTTTCAAGGGTTGTTTCTCTGTTTTACAATTTCACACTTTACCACTAAGTGATTAAGGTCGTAATTCTGCTGAATGGTGTTAGTGTGTTTGAAATAGGTTTAGAGATTTTTATTTGATTGATTACGATTATAATGTGACAATTGCGTGATGAAAATGTTTTCGATTATGATCTATAAAATAAAAGTAAATATTTAAATAGAAACAATAAATGTTTCACTAAATAAGTTAATTTGACTCTAAATTTTTAAACGCTGTTCAACTACAAAGCATTGTCCATGTTTGGAATGTGTTTTTTTAGTTTGTATCAATTCAATGCATACCTACTCATTTTCCATCAATTTATTTGGTAACTTTTCACGACACCCAAAAAAGTGTATAATTTTTGTTTTATAGATTTTATTTTAGTTCAACTGGAACGGCCGAAACCTATAGTTACACCAATATAAGTTTTCAAACTACAGGGTGTAAACGAATTCGTGTAATTCCTTCAAACCGCGTGATCTACTGGTGACACAGATTAACAATTAATGTTTCTTGTTGAAAAACAAAGAAAAAAAAATCAAAACAAATATCTTGGTTTTCTATTTCTGACTCATTTTAGCGCCCAGAGATAACTGACTGCAAAGAGCGATATCGCGCTAGTCGTGCCCGCCAGCTGTGTCGCCGTGCTTTCAATCATTTATGAGTGGAATCCAAGCGAGCAGTCATATAAAAAAATGCTTTTTGTTGCATATTTTTTATTGAATCCTTAATATACCATAACTAAAGCTGATTGCAAGTTATTTTTTATTTCTGTCTAATTGCCTTGCCGGGTCTATCTATACCAGTAGCAGAACGTGAGGTTTTAAGGAATTTCACGAATTCGTTCCCTGTACGAGTATAAATCGCGGACTTGGACTATCGTCAATCTTTTGGGAGCGTTTTAACACATCAAACAGGTTATAATAATCTAGAACTCGCGATATAAAAACGTCTTCAATAGCCAACCAAGTCAATCTCTCGGTCGAAGTGGCGTGGCGTGTGTCGTTTGCCACATGTTGCTTGTTCACCACATTAGCATGTCAAAGCTTAGACTAAGTCTCAATTACCGTCTAGGTACTGTTGTTAGTATAGTTACTCTATGTATGTATGGTTGGTGGTTACTGCTTGTAAGTTTTGGCGCTGTAATGACCTGCATAGTTAGTGTTAATTTTCTTTCAAGGTGTACAGCGCTAAGTGGCTTTGCTGCTAAATACGAGGTTCTTAATTTGAAATAGTATATAACTAAAGGAAGTTATTACCAACGTCGGATAAGTTTTATCTGAGACATAAGTTAATTGTAATTTTGACAGAATATCTATACGAAAGCTGTCAATACGTTAAGCTATGTCTACACCGGTGCGCTTTCACGTTCATCTTGCATCTTCATCTGAAGCACGCGTGAAGCGCCATAGCGCATGCCTTAATACTAGTTGGAGTCTTCTGGCAATCAATATTGCATGCGCTTGACGCAAGAGGAATTGAAAGTTGAAAGCGCAAGATGAACATGAAAGCGTACGGGTGTAGACATACCAATAATTCCTTAGATTTGGCTAGAGACCCTTCAGGTCTCGCCAAAAACTGCCTGGTTATGTAGAAAGAGACCGCTTATGCCAACAACAGCAGACAAATAGAAAAAAAAAATCTTAAACAGGTTGTAAATGTAAACGAATTCGTGTAATTCCTACAAACCGCGTGATCTACTGGTGACACTGATTGACTCTGCATAGGTTTTTTTTTCAGAATCAACAAGAAAAGTTTTCACGAAACGAAACATGGTATTCTGTAGGTACCTATCTGAGTAATTTTAGCGTCCCGATTTAAGTGACTGCGTGGAACGATATCGCGCTAGTAGTGCCCGTCAGCTGTGTTGCCGTGCCTTCATTCATGTAGGTATGCAGGGCATCAAAATTTTCCATTACATAAAAAAGAAAAAAAAAGTTTTTTTATTTTTAATCAATCTAAATCCCGTGCGGGATGATGATTGATATATCATGTGGTTTGAAGGAATAACATGATTTTTTTTACACCATGTATAAAAGGTATATGACACTGATGAAATCGTCTCTAAGTTGTGCCCAAATTGTGCCCATTAATTAGTAGTAGGTCTAATGTTCGTAACATCAAATCCCTTAGTACGAGTATAGAACGTAGAGTCATCTCACACGCATGCCATTATGTTTAAAAAGAGTATCCATGGAGTTTCTTGCCGGTTCTTCTCCATGAGACCCACCTTTTGGAACCGTGCACCTAGTTTTGACGTTTTAAAAGCACCTGTAATTTGGTCTACTTGAAATAAAAAACTTTGACTTGACTTTGACTTTGTTTTCAAATTCCAAACATCTACTCAATCGAGTTACTATCTCACAGGATTTGTCCACGTTGATCGGAATAACGTAACGTGTGACAGTGCTTATGAAATCAGATGCAATAAGTTGTGTTTATAATATTGCGAGATTTCTTTGATTTATTAAAAATAAGTTTAGGTATGAATTAATTGAAGTCATAGAGAGTTTCTTTGCACAATGATTTTTGAGTAATTAAAGGATTTGGAAATTAAAAACTCAGTTCATTTTTATAATCCTACATTTCAGAAAACCCACGAGATCTTATGTAAAAAAATATGCGAACCAATTTCCGTCGCTACCTACCCAAAACCCTTTACAACTTTTCAACCCTTCTGCCCTTATTATAACCATACATAAACTGCTTAGCACTGGTAAAGTTGGTCTCATAAATCAGTACACACGTACTAACATGCATGCAGTCGGCTTCAGAGGCACCTCGACGTTGGCACGAAGCCACGCACCCGACCAAGTCGATTCACACATCACCGGCCGAACCCTGCCAGTGACGGGAATAAGTTACTATTCACATTTTCCACGAGGTTAAACCTGGCCTGGCCTGGAGGCAGGTGCGAAAAGTTTCTCGTGTACGACACCCTAATAACTGCTGCTTTCTGATGTCTGAGCGGTTTGTATTCATGTCATGTAAATAGAATATTGTGATAGATAAAGAAATACTTACTAGGATTTGGCAAATATTACATTAATCAAAAAAAAATGCCAACGATTTAGTAACAATTTCTTTTTAGTTTCTATTGTATTACATAATAGTTTTCGCCCGCAGCTTCGCTTGCGTGAAATTTTGAACCCGTTAAGTGACGATTTTTCACACAAACTTCAATCGCCTATTTCACCCCCTTAGGGGTAGAATTTTCAAAAATCCTTTCTTAGTGGATGCCTAAGTTACAAAAGGAACCTACTGTAAAAATTTCAAGTCTCTAACCCCAGCGGTTTAGGCTGTGCGTTGATAGATCAGTCAGTCAGTCAGCTTCTCCTTTTATACTATATTAAGATATAAGATATATTTGAAGTTTCAGTTACATGTGTACGAATAAATGTGCACCGTCCTTTATTCGTGTGGATTTAAAGTATGCCACAAATGCAGGCAGACCATAGCAATGGTAGTCAAGATTGTAATGGTAAATTATGTTTTGAAAATAAACGAGCTTGTTTATTTATTCAGCTTTTATAAGGATGTGATTGCAGACTTATGTCAGTTAAGTCGATTGGATAACATGCAATTGATTTGCAACCAATCATTGATTAAAACATTGATAAAACTGACACGCAATAATATGATTGCATTGCCTTTAAAAGTTTATTTCAGGAAATGTCAAAATAAATAAAACACAACATGTGCAGTAAAAGCTTACACAGACGATACGTCTGGTGTCGTCGGGTGTTGCCACGTATCAATTCAATTTATTCCGACTGCGGGTTTTGCATGCAAAAACAGTGTAACAAAAACTTACACGACAGTTGAAGCGAAGCCCTACCCGAGTACGGTGAAGTCGACTTGGCGAAAGTAATTAATCGCAAGCTCGCGAGCTGTCGCCGCGTCACAACGCATCAATTGCTGGAAACTCACTCTGCTGGAAAATTGGAGCTACGACGCCGACTCGAGTGAGAAACACAATCGTCCTACCCTATCATGTCCGAATCAAAAATAGATCAAAGCAACTCTTCGCCACTACAGAATACGTCCTCATATTAACGTTTATTGATTCAGTAAAACCACACCACACTCCATGATTCACGGAAATAGAATTAACTCAAATAATTTATATACCATTGTTGGTCGTAAGTAATAAGAATTAAATAGGAATATATCTCTGTCGTTTTGTTATTCATATTACATTACCGTATCTTCCTTTTCCAGACGTTTTAAGCGTTGATTATTCAGCGCTATCGCGGCGTACCATCTGGTGAGACGATGCGCGCGAATAGCAGTTTTGTAGTTCTGAGAATAAGGCGTTTTTTCGGGCGCAATAGTGGGTGGAAGAAGGTTATAGTGAGGAGACATTATTTTGTCACAATGGTGGGTGCCGCCCACGCTACGGGCAGCAGCAGCGCAGTCTTCGGTGATGCACTGCTTTAGGGAACGAATAAATTACCCGGACCGTTCACAAGACTTACACCGCATACAGTTTCACAGTATCTTTAGAATACCCCGTAGAATAATATTCTTACGAGCGGACGAATGTCTTGAAGCTACTGTGAATATAAAATATTTTGAATGAAATAAAAGACGTATTTCCCCGTCGGCGTTATTACGAAATAAAGTAACTTTAAACCAACGAGTGCTGTTAGAGGTGTGGAAAAAAAGTGTTAATAACACCTTCCGCTTGAAACAATAGTAGGAATTCGGATTAGACACGTTCGAGCTAGAAACAGTGCGCACCGTGAGAAGCTTTGTAACCACAATGCTCATGGCGTCTCCTCAAACCGCAAAGTAGGTAATCTAATACACGAAGCTCAGCGACACTGGCTTTCATGGCCGCAAATCTCGTATTACACGACCGAGCTGTTTAATAATTTAAAATTTAAAAATTGCGCGATTATCGACCGAATTCCGATGGTGTAAGTCGTGTTATGAAATTTTGCGCGTGCAAAACTGTTGTGGGCAAGCGGCCGATTCATAGATTGCTTTTTTGTCGGAACTCGGGCAAATAAAAAAGTAGCAACAATCCGCTCCACTCCGCAACGTAGGTGGCTATCGTGTGTCGTGTACGTTTTTGCGTGAAACATTCACAAGAATCGGTATTGGCAAATTGAAAAATGATTCTTTTATGTCCGCTATACGGGGAGTCAAAAATTCTAGTACGGTTTATGGTTTTGATCCAGTTTCTGAGCTTGTGTGTTAGCAATGAGAACAGCCTTTTCTAAAACGGTTTAGATAGTTTTGTGCTTTGTATCTAGTAAAAATTTGTGATCTCCACTTTTATGAATAACAGGGATCGATTTACACTTTTCTTTCTTGATATATAATATAATAGATATTAATGCTTCAAACACTTAAAGCATTTATGTACCTAAATGCTGTAAGTTCAAACACTATGTATGCTCTAAAACAAACCCTTTTTGCTAAACAGCGTCAAGTAAAAAGTAAAAATATGTGTATTTTGTGACAGTAGGATTGACGCGACCGCACACTCAAAGCTAAGCTTTGAAATTACAAAAATCTTATTTCACCAGACTTCGAGCATAAGCAGCAGCAATTTCTGTCTCGCTGTTAAATCTCAAGAGACGTATAGTATATTTATTCTTCGTGTCTAAAACAGAGTACAAAATACTTCATATTATTATTTTATTTAACAGTTAATCTATGCTTACGGAGGATACGCGAAGGAAAATCTTGGTTGACGTATGGTGCGAAATATTTATATAACTATAGGTGTAGCGCTTAACTGAGTCAGTGCCTGGGGTATGGGAGCGGCACGGGAGGGGTGACATAACATGACGTGTCCGAACTATGTCGCGATACACGTGATTTTTTTTTTTCTATTGGACTGCTGTAGGTGGTCCTAGGGAACCCTTCCTACGTAACCGGGCAGTTAGTGACGAGACTTGAAGGGTCTCCAGCCAATGGGGGAGGGGGGAAGTAAAATACTTAACCTAAGCTAACTACTTGTACTACACTAACATCATGACTACCTGCAACAACAGCACTAAGGGCGACCCCTAGTGGGACTCGGACTTCGGCTTAGGGCGTTACTGGCGGGGGCTTAGGGGGGGAGACAGCTTGATGAGGGCTGTATTAGCGGTGTGACTGCTGAGTCTGAAGAGACGACCGGCTCTACGACGGGAGAGCACGGTGGATCGTGACCGGCGGCGGTGGGACGTCGCGACGGGTGTGATAAATATAATGAGGATATCTCTTCTAAGTTAAATTAATTATTATAATTACGCGTGACAATGTAAACAAAAAAAAAGTTACAATAATTAAATTATTTTATTTAATAAGTATTAATATTTTCAACTGAAACAACCAAAACCAACAAACAAATCCCTAAATCCCAAATTTAATTAATCAGATTCCTTATCGCTGTCTGTACCCGAATCACAGTATGAATGATTAACACTTTCATTATCTAGTAAAAATAACGTAAGAGATATTTTCATTATATTTATCACGTGTATAGCAAGATAGTTCGGACGGACACGTCATTTCACGTCATATGTCACCCCTCCCGTGCCGCTCCCATACCTCAGGCACCGCCTCAGTTAAGCGCTAGACCTTATAATATTCAGATTTACATTTTCATTAACACCTCCATAAAGAACCGTTCATAAAGAAATCATTGTAAAAATATTAATTATCATTTTTATGTCATAAAGAACACGAGAAGCAAGATCGATGAACGTATGAGGCGATATTATTGTGAAAAGTCCTAGAAAATATTGTATTAGCTATTTTTATTTTTCCGTGTAAATGTTTCACCCATCCTATATTTATGAACACATTAAATATAATCACTAGTTCGGTTCCACCCACATTCGTAGCTATTTTGTAGCTATAAAATTTTAGTGGTGCATATAATCTGTTTTATCTAAAGAATCACATTAAAATTGCCCATATAGTTAATCTTAGGCACACGTTCTAAACACACATGACAAATTTAATATCTTTTTTATTCTAATTACTATAATGAGCGGCGGTGTTAACGTTTCTATCAATAATTTATTCTGAATATGCAAAAACTATTACGCGAATAATGAAATGGAACTTTATATATATACATTTACATAATTAAGGTCTGTGTAGAAGTGGCTTGGGATGTTCGTTTATTAACGGCTTCATGTTTTACGCATGAATATTCGATTGCCCATTCAGCAGCAGAGTTGATTTATCGCATAAGGCTAGTCTAGTTTTTATGTAGCTTGTTACACTATATTTAGCCATTATAAACATATTATTATTTCTAGCAATAATAGTAAAACGCGTAGATAATGAGATAAATTTTGAAATGGTTAAAGATGTGACTATAACAGAAATAAAAGTTGTTGTAGGCATTAAAAATGTATTGGTCATAGTACTTTCACTATAAGATGGAACAGCAGTAAAACGTATTCCATAGAGCAAAGGTAATTTAAATAATTTTACAGTAACTGCAAACACATTAAAAATCTAATAAGAATTAGAAATAAACAAATAATATTTTCAATTACCTGACCTGTTACGACAAATTCAAAAAGCTTTTAAACCACCCGACACTAATTTCAAGTAAACAAACCCTTTCGCAATAACAAAGCCAAGAATTAGTCGAAATTATTTAACCCGTGAATTGGCTTTCGACGACTGTAAACTTCAAATCAAGGAGCCAATTCACAAGAAAAGCCGCGCCCGCTTTAATATGCACTTCACAATAGTAAGGGGTTCGAGTTTTGAAGAGGTAAGTCCTTTATCTTCCCACAGGCCCGCTTCTATTGCGAAGGGACGGATACGATTAGAAGTCTTAATCTTTAAAGGAGTTCAAGATAGCCAGTGGTGAACTTTTTTCGCTTATTCTCGGTATTAAAGGAGTGGTATTTTCTGCTACCGTTGAATTTTTCGTCCGGTTTTCGTCAAACTTGAGTATCAAACATTATCACTAACATGTTGAAGTAAGCCACACAAGTTGCCTCTTTTTTGCACACTGTGAGCTTGAGCTCTGAGATAGCAAACATATGATAAGCAATGACAGATTGCAAACGCTTTATCTACGACGCTTCTTAGAAGCAATTTGTTTTCTGTCTTTGCGTTTCCTCTACGTAAAATTTACTATTGTTCTCTATCTTTACAATGAACTATAATAATAATTCTTACTCACATCAAGCTAGAAATTGCCTATAAATTTAATTTCTATGCGCCATATAATACTTTACATTCTTGAACGCAAGTTTGTACGTTACATTCCTACAGAACTATGCTTAACACAATTTTCAAAATAACATTTACACATAAGGGTTTATATCCGGTAGACGTTATAACAACTTTGAATAAAATACGTTACCCAAGGGTACTATGTTCAAAATAAATTTCCGTGAACCGGACAAAACAATGTGAAGATCAAAGGATGTTTTGGCAACTTTATAAGGGGTGATCTCGGCATGCGGTAACAAGATGCTAATGTAATCGTTCTTTTAAATTACGCAGGGTTCCGTTATCGTCTTGAATTGTTAGAGTAATGTTATTAGTATTTATCAGCTAATAAAATTGGGGGTCGTTTATTTCCGAAAACGTTTTCTGAATTGCAATGAGAATATGGATCTGTCTACAGTAGTTTTACAGTCTAGTCTGTTAGTGTTGTAGTGAAGAAACAAATATTGATGTTTGAGTTTATATGTTTATCTTGTTGTGTTGAGATAATTGCTCTGCAAATATGCTTTTGTGTAACTTTGCACTAAATGTTAATGCCTCTCGGCTCGAAATTGTTTCAGTTATTTCATTTCGCCCTATAGCTTTTGTTTTCAAACTTCTACCCATTTACGGAAGTAAACTTTGGGTGACTAAAGATCAAATCAGTTCAGTGGTCCACAAAATGTTCAGGATATAAAACGACCTACTTATCTCAAACAATTCCGGCTAAAAATTGTTTTATCACCCTTAGCCAAGCCTTTATTTTTATCTATGTTACCAGAAAACACAATATGGAAGAATTTATCTACTATAATATATTCATATTTTCAAGACTACAAGAAGCGTTAACTTGTAAAATTATTGTTCTGATTTAATTAATTACTATTAAAACAATTGATCAATGGTTGATTAAGAATGAAAACGCTTTCCCAACTCCCTTGGGAGTCGGTACTGTTGATAGTACAGCTACAATCTTTCACACCAATACAGCTGGTTGCATAGCGCGATGATTCATAAAACATGATATCTATTTCCTTTTACAACCTCCGCTGTCCAATTACAAATTGCTTAAGCTTAGTCCACTTATTAGTCTACTAAACAAATCGTAAATCAACAGCTTGAATAGTATTTAGTTCAACACCAGACAGCATGTCATGTTCTACTAAACAATGTTGACTTATTTCAACTATTACTTGACGGAAATCAACTAGGTTTCGTTTAGTAGCTTTGCAAACCAGATGCCTGACTGCATTGCAATTATTGTTAGTAATGTTATAAATTCTTTGAAATGCTACTTAGTTACTCGGAATTATTAATTGGTAGCCTACTTCGTTTGAATACAACAAGGAATTAGAATAATTTAGTAGTTAGTTGATTATTAAAACAAAATACATTATATTCATACAATGGAATGCTTTATAATTATAAACAATTGTTTTGGAGTAAATTATAATTTACGATTGTTTTGGTATAATATCCCGTCTTTCGTATGAACTAAATATTGCAGAACATGATAGCGATAATATTTTAAATAGTATTCACCTTATTTTCATATTAGGTATAATAAAAATATACGACTACGAGATACTAATAATATACTGCACATGATATTTCATACCGACTCCCAATGTATTAAATGCAAAGTACGAGTTATTCATGGAACATTGTAAAGATATGAAAAGGTAATCTTACTGAATAATAGTATCAGCGAGCTGAGCTCAACTTATTAAGTACAATACCTTAAGATATTGAATATTCCCTTTTATTTAACAAGAGATCCTAGAATGGCTTAGATTATTTTAAAAATCTGATGAAGTCTTGACATTTACAGATTGAATACAGTAGGTGTAGCGAACAAACGTTAAAAAAATGTTTGATTCTTTTATGTTGATCTAATAAACATTAACATAGAATTCAGTCAAATCTAACGATGTATTCAGCAAGAGTGTAAAATGTACATTTCATCACTTACTACTTCATTGCCTGTTAGCAACAAAGAATCGTTTCTCTCAATCGTCTCTAACAACTAGTGCGGGAAGTTCTGCAGCTGATACCACCCTTAGAATTGCCCCTACTGTTTCTCAAATATTATCCTCAACTCTCAAGTATCAGCAATCTCTAAATAATCCACTTGATTAAACACATTAAATCAAAACATGTTCCTATAATTCAACAATCAAAGCGTCAAACCATTTTCGTACACAAAAACATAAAGAACTCAATTACAATAAGCCGTATTGGTCCCGTTCGGGCGCAATATTGAAATGTTCCAATTTGCATAGTGATTATAAACATGAGATTGGGGATTTACACCATACGAGTAACAGAGATAGATAATGATAAAATACAAGAAACAAAAAAGGATAGCAGTTATGATCAACTGATGACTGACAACGTGAAAGCGACCAATATAGAAAGAACTGTACATCCTATTTTTAACTCAATAAATACAATGGCTGTAGAGTTCTACATAATTTTGATGTGTCATGATTTAGTGCTATGAATGATTACAAAAATAATTGTGCTAATTAACTGTGAGTAACGATGTAAATAGCAGCTTCAAATAACACAGCGACGGCTATTCGGTTTAAATACAGCAAATTTAATACTATTTGATTAGAACTGCTATTATGTACTTTAAGCATTTCCATAAGTTTTCGGAAATTAGTAGGTAGGTAGTATTGTTTTCACAAAATTGATAATAATTATATCTACCTACACCAACTTCTTAAAAATACTCATGATTGCTGCATTTAAATCAATTCTTTCAATTCCATAAAAAATATTTCAATGGGACATTGTAGTAAATAAGCCTAAAGGACAACATTTATTTCGTACCCAAAAATTAAAGTCAATGAACGGCCAGAAAAAAACATTAAACGTTTTCTTATAGGAAATAATATTTCAAAGATTTTTTATCATTACAAAACAGTCTACAATTAACCCCCAAGCTGCTAAATGAATATAGGAAAAATCATATTTTTGCATCATCATTATTTCTTATTAGAAAATAGTGTTTTATTTTTCTGGTTGGCCCTATAGATTCTAGGTAAAAATTGTTTGAATCCTGAATGATCTCCTATAAAAAACTAAAATTGATTCAGCATAAACAGAATCACCTTAATTCGAATACGTAATAAACCACTCAGTTATTGAAAAAAGAAAGAAAAAATACATACTAACAAAATATTTACATTACATTCTAATACAACAACATGCACGGAAACCTTGCAAGCTCCCTAAAAACTTGTAAATACTGTAGACGTGACGGGCAACGCTGCTCAAAGGCCGGCTCGAACATTCCGGCAGACGATCGATCCGGATTAGGCTTGCCCGACCGACGAACGGACTAAATAAACAATGTGACGAGGCTGCTTCACCCTTTTAACGAATCCCTCTGCACTCGCGTAAAGCTAGTAAGTATTATTCGTTACTTTATGTTGCGTGATAGATAGAATTTGAATTGGGTGCTAAAATGCTTCCGGCTACTGTCAATTGATGATGATGATTCCTTTTTGTCTAGTTATCTAATTAGTTTATGATTACGTTTTTTTTTTTTCAAAATATTAAAACTTACAAAGCACCTTTGATATCGGGTATACAAATTCTTCTGTCTTACCTGTAACAAATAAATTCACTATTAATAAGGCATTTTAAGTAAGTTTTGGCTGGAGACCCTTCAGGTCTCGCCAATAACTGCCCGGTCACGTAGAAAGGGTCCCCTAGGACCACCTACAGCAGTCCAATAGAAAAATAAAAGCATTTTAAGTAATAAAGAAGTCTAGAAGACTAAAATTACATTAGAACATTTTAAACCATAGACAGGACTTATAAAAATATAGAGACAAGTTGGTCGGAAAAGGGGTGCTAAATTTCAAAAATCGATAAAATTTGTTTTCCAGACTAAATGACTTTTATTTTAGTTTTTATTTTCTTTCTTCATCCCAGCATTAGATACGAATTTAGAAAATGGAGCTTCTAATCCGTGAGCCCGAATATGACCTAAAATGTAAACACAGCTGATCATAGCTGAGGATAGATAGATTTTGGCGTATTTTTTGGGAAATCTTTGAACAGCTATTTCTCTTAAACTATTGTCTTTTGGGGAAAGTTGTAGAACAAAAGTTATTCATTATTATAGGTATTATTTAGTACCCCCTTTCTGACTATCCTTGTATAATCATTTTTCTATAATGTAGAAAACCACCGAACTGAATTTCAAATATAAAATTACAACTTCTAATAAAACCAAAACACGGGTCTGCCAGTTCGCAAGTACGCGACAAGATCTCCGTGCCATAGAACTATTCAAATGTGTGAGATATCCTAATGGCAGTATTAACTTCATCTTTCCAACCGATCGGGGAATAAGGTCGGCCGTGCATTATCGTACGGACGAGGAACTTGGAACTAAACACGCGTAGTATGCTGGATATGGAGGGTAAAGTGTATACTGAAATAAGTTTTTCCCTAGATCCTTGGTTCTTTTAAGGTTTCTGTATCAATTCTACAAAATGAGATGAAAAAAAGGTGTTATAATCAATGATATTAAAAAGAATAGATACGTTATACGCTCACAAAACGGCACGTCATTATGCGCGTATTGTTCACTTGTTCGAGAGAGACTGAGCCCACAGGCGATAATTGGCGCTTTTTGTACGCTTAATTTTCAAAACGCTAGTAATGATGTATCTACCTCTTTTTATAAATAGGTATCATTGATTTTAACTTTCTTTTATATTTTAGTCATCGGTTTTAAATGGGGTGCATGAAAAGAGTCTCCACGAGTCATACTTCAGTACGTCCGGCGCACCCTAAGCAGGCAGCCTCGCTACCATCCTTGCTGACTGGCTTATCTTTTCACCACGGTATGAGCTATTATTGTATAATTAGTGCCGACACGATAGAAGAAGAAGTCTTAAATGAGACAAAACGCGATTTTAAAGACTTCAGATTTATCATCACATTTTCAAAGTGCCTCAAACTGTTTTAGCCAAACATACTAGCCACGTAGTGATGTCCACGTAACATCACTTTAAGTCTCCGTAAAATATTATGTCCGAAATTTCGGCGACAAAATGTGGGATGCAATTAACTCGTGTCATAGAAAAGGGTGGCATAACCACTATCAACCGGGCTGGGTTAATTTACCTTTAAATTATGGAAGCGTCTACTATACGGTGCCCGTAAATAAACAACCAACGTGGCCATTCAATAGCAAAACTGCCTTAGGAAGTAATTCAGTGATACAAGTACCGAAGGGTACAAGTTTAATTTAGTTTACGGCTTTATTCCGTAGTTATTCTTGTAAACGAGTCTTTATTGCTTGGTATTTGCAAAATGTATGCAAGTGCATTGGTTTATTGATAGCTGTGAGACAGATGATGGACTACAGTCCGGGCGCATTAGTGAACAAGACAGCTGCACCTTGCCTGTGTTTACCGATTCAACATGCTTACGATAAGATACGGTACGTCGAATTAATTGCCTAGTCCTTTACCTACAACACTAAATTATCGTATTCTATAGAGGGTGTAAACCAATTCGTGTAATTATTTAAAGCCACATGATCTACTACTGGTGGAGATAGACCCAGCAAGGGATTAAGAAAAAATACAAAATATGTTTTTTTTTTGTTTCCCTTTATTTAAGCGATCGACGCGGTCGTTTCTAAACCACATAATAAGGGTCCAATAAAAATCAAGCAAAAAAAATTTTGCTCAAATTATTATGTGATGGAACATATCGATGCGACGTATAAATAAATGAAAGTACGGCAACACAGCTGGCGGGCACGACTAGCGCGATATCGCTCTTTGCAGTCAGTTAACTCGGGGCGCTAAAACGACGCGGCAACAAAAAAAAATCTCTTTTTTTTTAATTTTTTTTTGTTTAATATCCCATTTAGGATTAATTTGTGTCACCTGGAATCAGGCGGTATGAAGGAATTACACGAATTCGTTTACACCCTCTATTAAAAGAAGAAAAGAATAATGCGTGCTTCTTCTATTTTAAAAATCGAAGGCATTTCCATTCAACACAGTAGGTAGACGTTCGCTTTTTATACAATTTCTTCTTGTAATGGCCGTAGCATTTTGCAATTCAAAGGGCCAATGGGAGACTTCGAATAGGCTTCGCTACAGTTTGTCGGAATACGGATGAGTGGTCGCTTGTTTAATGCATAGTTTTTATTCGAATTCCGATGTCGTCACAAAGGAATATTTAGCAGTCAGATATGGGACACGAAAAGTGAATAATTTAGAAGCACATTAGATGTGACGACGGTTGATACACATAAAAAGGGCTGCGATTGTTTTAGGTCTGTATTGTTTGTTATGGAAAGAGTTGCCTATAGGTTCGCATTGCTTTGAATCATTTTATTCAAAACATAACATAACATCACACCTGTATTCCCCGAAGGGGAGGGCAGAGGTATATACATACCCTGTATATGCCCCTGTAAGGGTGAACTATACTATACAGGGTGTAAACGAATTTGTGTAATTCCTTCAAACCGCGTGATCTACTGGTGACACTGATTGACCCTGCATAGGTTTTTTTTCAGAAAAAATGAAACATGGTATTCTGTTTCGGAGTAATTTTAGCGTCCAGAGTTAACTGACTGCGTAGAGCGATATCACGCTAGCCGTGCCCGTCAGGTGTGTCGCCATGCCTTAATTAATGTATCGATATTTTCGATGACATAATTGTCATATTTGGATTTTTTATTTTTTTTATTTTTAATTAATCTAAATCCCTTGCGGGGTTAATCTATACCATTAATAGATCATGTGGTTTGAAGGAATTACACGAATTCGTTTACACCCTGTATAGTATAGTTCACACTTACAGGGGCGAACCTACTGCCAGGCACAAATCCAGACTTCGGGCTGCTACTGAAAAATTTCACACGGAAAAACCCAAAAACACTTTTGCCGACCTGGAGCTCAAACACAGGACGTCACGCTTAGCAGTCGCACTTACGACCACTAGACTTGACTAGATTTACTCATTGAATAATTGCACATATCATCATCATCATCATGGAAATAGACGATGGATGGTTTCAATCAATCAATCATTTATTTATTTGTGAAACATAGGTGATACAATACTGATCTTAATTAGTAATACATACTTAGTGCTCTATGTTTTGCCATATAGACATACAAATATAATTGTGTGTAGGTTAGTTATATTATTATTATATTATGTTATTATTATATTACTATCATTATAGTAATGTCTATAAATCAGTACAATGTCAAATGTTGTTATTATTATTATGAATTTAGCTTAGGGTATTATTTTGTCATTAAGATATTCTTTAACATTATAGTAGGCCTTATTAAAAAGAAACTGTTTTAATTTAAATTTGAATGCACCTAAATTAGGAGCGTCTAATATAGCCTTAGGTAGATGGTTGTAAATTCGAGGCGCCATACAATAGACACTGTTATTAAATAGTGCAGTTTTATTTGGGGGAAAGCAAACTTTCTGGTTGTGTCGTTTGCTTTTAAGCTGCTTAAATAAGGACATATGCGAGTTTACAAACACAGCAGTTTCATAAAGGTTTAGTCTTCATTCGTTCGAATTAGACGCCCCAATTTCAAAAACCAATGAAAAAACTCCTTACACTCACACATATCATCACGATTTCTTCATTTGCATTAATTATCTTTTGCGAAATAACTTTTTACCAAACCTGACGTAAATTTAACGGTTAAGAAAATGTACGAGTCCATTCATTAATTTAAAAAGAGTTAACAAAGAAGCTATATATTTAAAAGTAACGAGTAACTTTAAACACCTGAAGACCATAAAGCCTGACATAATGATGTTACAATACCGCCAACATTTTAGCACAGGTTTAAAACACAACAAATCGTCTAAAACTTTGCTTCCGCTCATCGCCAAAGTTTGACCATTACAAGAAAATATGCGTTCATCTATTAGAAAATATATGCCGAGTTGCGAGACCTTCAGAGGCATGTTTATATTCGTATCGCGTGAGTATGATAGTCCCAGGCCTTAACAAAACAATAAGACGTCAAACAAAAACAAACCTTAACGAAATAAAAACAGATGTCGGTTTTCAACAGTGATCTATTGACACAGCCGCGAAGTTCCGGTAACCGTTATACCTGTCATAGATTTGAAATATTGGTATTGCTGTTTCTTACTTTTTTTGTGTATGAATAAATGGGTAATCAAGTGAGCATTAGTTAGCTAACGCTCGTAATCGATACATTTTATATGGGAGTGTAAAAGTAACTGTATAAGTACCTCATTAGAGCGATTATAATGTTCATTAAAATTTAAAGCCCCATTGAAAAGGTTACATGCCGTACATAAGGTATTTCAATAAGTAGTAACTTTTAATCATAATCCGAACCTTTTTCTGAACTTAGGGTTGTCGGACAGTTTTACGCATCTCTGTTTGACTGATTATGTGCAAAGAATGGACAGCAACATCTTGCATACTGGGATCACCAATCCATTTAGCAAACGTGGTGATTAATGCAAAATTCCCGCTCGACCGCTCACTGTAGCGGCATTAGCTAGTACTGCTATAATGATAATCGCCTGTGATCGCTGATATCGCGGTAGCTGGCAACACTGGACAACGTTTAGAAGATAAAGAAGAGTAGTCGACGTCATGGATGCGTCAACGCACGCGATGTTAAAAGCTATTGTTTTCGATGGAACTCGCTTTCTGTGTCGATCAGCCGAAGAAGTCTGACCAGTATTATCTGACTAGCTTGTCCTTCTTATTTTCTGATCTTGTGTAAATCAATATATTTATTGTAACATGAGCTAGTTCATGTTACTAACCACTAACCCAAATATAAGTACTCTCAATGGTGAAGAGTCTATGTTCGTTTTATTTTCTATATTTACCATGTCCGCATTACCTGACATACCTACCTACAGATATAACACAGCTGTAACATAACAGCTATACTTAACCGTAATGATAGATTCACTCTTACACGATTCTTTTAGCTCTCTATGGCAATATTCAGTAAGAAACAGAACACAACTTCAAGCTATTCTATTCAAATCAATCTACGGCCAGGGATCAATAAAAAACAAATCAATTTTTTAAATGAAAACTTTATGAAACTATCAATCAAACGTAACCGAGGTTTTGTCGGATGTTAGAATACACAAGCCGATTTAACTACCGCGGAATTATAGGTTGCGGTCAGTTGAAAAAATAGAAAAAATATGAAAAACGTGGAACGGTGTTTCGGTCATACTTTTTCGTATCGTATTGCTTGCGTTCGCTGTATTCAAATGAATTTGTGCAAAAAGTTTTGCAGAATTGATAAAGGTGCGTACATACTTGCATTGCGATTTGGTCGATTAATAAACTCTGGCAGAAAAAACGGTCCATTTTAGCCCGACCGCACATTACCTATCAGAAAATTGCTAACCCGCGACCCCGAGTCATACAATTTATACGCACAGTCAGAATTTGCCAGATCGCAGTCTGTTAGCTCTAGAAACTTTTGCGCAGAGGGTCTTCGCGCATGAATCAGATTTTTTTTCTGACAGAAATTCCTGATAGTGTGCTACTGGGCTTATGGTTGAAATTTTAGTAGTCTATGCGACATTATTCAACGAAAATATCAAGCTTAGATTAGATTCTAAGCAGATTTTTCAATGGCTAATGCTAGTTTTCTATTTTTAATGTAATATAAAATTTAAAAGGTTTTTTTTTTCATTAAATAATTGAACTGATAGAAAACATGTTACGAGATCAAGGATAAGTAAGTTTATTTGTGTATGCGTTTGATTGATTATTTTTTGCCAACATTTTTCATTGCGTCAACTTATTTGAATCGATTAACTCAAGTATGACTTTGCAAATTCGTTGTTGAAAGTACCTAACATAACTGATTGAATGCTTTGTGTACATAAATTGTCTATTGGTGTATCTCTAGAAGCATTTATTAATCAATCAGCATACTATTATTATTTTTTCAGCTCTCTCGTGGCACGAGCTATATGAGAATAGCTCATGCTGAGGTCAAAAGATTAGCCAGTCAGCAAGGATGATAGCGGGGCTCAGGCGGCAGGTTAGGTGACCCTTTGCTCGACCAGTAACAGGCTCGAGAAGGCGGCGTGCCGTGTTCCGCGCACGCATCTCAGGAGTGTAGAAGACACAACAACCCAATCGTTCAGGGGTGATTTCTATCATTACAGTTATAGCTAATATCGGTATGTCAGGATTGCGAGCAAGGTAAATGTAGTAAATAAAACCAACATAGACTCTCCACAACTGAGAGCACTTGTATTTGGGTTATGTTAGTAACATGAACTAGAGCACAATTTAATACTTTACACAATTATTACAAGATCATAAAATAAGGACAAGGTAGTCACATATAAAAGTTCAGACTTCTTCAGCTGTTCAGCACCGAATGCTCTCTCTTCGTCGAATGACCACCGCCTTTATAACATCGGGTGCGTTGAACCATATCGACGACTACCTTCCTTTGTCTACATTGCCCAGTGCTACCCGCTACCGTTAACAGGAGGACGTGGGATAAGCCCCCACAGATGGAGGGGTCCGCCAGGGGCTGGTGGACCAAGGCCTGCCGGGGTTGCGGTGCATGCAGCTACGAATCCCGCAACCCCGGCCATATAGGTCAGTAGAAGGAACAACGTGAGTTTTTTGCTGGTAAGAGTCCGGCATAACCAAAGGGTTAAATCCTCATGCATACCCCTCACCCGGGGAAGGGAAAGCCCTTCCCCGGGTGAGGGGTATGCATGAGGATTTTAAGAAGATAAAAAAACTTGGTAGCTGAGCTACTGGCCAGGCTTTACCAGATGTATGATGTTGCCTGTTTTATTCTAAGAATATCAAATTTTATTTATAAAAACAATCAATTACAGTATGCAGTTACGTATTACAATAACAAAATTTTAATCCATACTGTTGGTGGTTCGTGACTGTGATTTATCATAACGTAGAGACAGAAAGTACGTAGACATTCTACATAATATTCCCTTTGAATACAAAGTAGCGTATTATTAGACCAATGATATATTATTCACTGAAAGACATCGACTTATCCATAACAAACATATATACATATATATAATTTTTTGATATGATTGTACAAGTACATTCATAAGAAACCAAAACTTTGAGAAGTAGAGAATAGGTTTGAAAGAGTCATCGATTTTGGAGTTTATTTTTTTTATTTTTATATTCTAAGGCTGGTATTTACCAACTTTAATTCTCTGGTTAAACAAGTGTTCACCTAAAATACTAGTTAATTTTTTGAGTAAACGGTTTTTCAACCAGACAATTAAAATTGGTGAGTGTACACCAGCCTTACCTATGCTAGACAATTAGACAAAATCATTCATATTCAGTATTCAGTATTGGACACCTGAGTTCATTGATTGACTTTTAAGTCCAGTAAATATTAACGTAGTACTAATACTTCTTGAGGCATCGGAAATGCACCATTTCCGTGTCTAAAATAATTACAGCGTCTTTAAGTAGCGGAGCATCCATTTATAGCATCGATATATGCAGCACACATTATGTACATACATATTTACACCGGCGATCCTCATTACACCTGTGTACTAAGTGATATGGGGTCGTTGCCCTCGGTCGTTAAAACACGGCGCAAAGATGCAACTCTGATCTCTGATTCTAATGTGTGAGTGTGTGATTGATGTATGAGTGGTTTAAGCGCAATTCAGACTACGCTATAATATGTAGCATACAAATATTGTATAGCACAACAATATCGCTTAGCATACATTTTATATGGACACAAGTATTGGCTTGCTGTACATGATAAACTTGAGCGATTCTCAGAGCTATTTCGTACGATTCTCTGCTCCTCGCCCCGCCTCACTTCTACCCCGTCAGTCGCCCGATGGATCGCCGTCAAATAACTTGTTATACATGGTAGACCGGCTTGCAATATATCGTATAGTGTGAACGTCATGCTATACATATAGTTATAGCTTATGACGCTATGTGCATTACTATATAGCGAAATAGTATAGCGTAGTCTGAACTGCGCTTTAGAATTTGAATAAGCATCAAGTATTACAATTAAGTGACAATAGATTTGTTGGTCTAAGCCGTAGATTTACAGTTAAGGTGGCGTGAGTTCAAATGCTAACTATTGCGGTGATCCCCACATAGCTGTTAGTATGTTAAGCTTCATTTGTTGAACAACTTCAACTTGAACAATAATGTTAGTTACTAGCCGATCCTGTGGCTTCAACGGCGTAAAGCGAAACTGTGTTTTCAGGCTTTGTGCAAACCCAGGATGAATTGTACGGATCTACATCCGTTCAGCTGTTGCGCTGTGATTGAGTAACACATAATATGTTATTACAAATATATGCCTATCATTTCCTATCTCTACATAGTATAAAACAAAGTCGCTTCCAGCCGTCTGTACGCTTAAATCTATTAAACTACGTAACGGATTTTGTTACGGTTTTCATCAAGACAGAATTATTCAAGAGAAAGGTTATGTATAATACATGCATACGCGATAAACGACAAACACGCGGGTGAAGCCGCAATCGACTTCTAGTTTGTGATAAGTGGTAATATCATAATTTGATTATCACTTGCGTTAACGGTGAAGGAAAACATCGTGAGGAAACCAGCACACCTGAGAAGGCTCCAAAGAGTTCTCTCGATGTTCTCGATGGTGTTACACACACCAACTGTTTGGAGCCTTCCTGAGTCCGCGAACCTGCATCAGGCCAGTTAGGAGGATTAAGGCCTAAATCCTTCTCATTCTGAGAAGAGGCCCGTTGATGATGATGATGATGATGATATCAAGCATAAGATAATATACATTACAAATGAAATCATAGCAATTCACACATTAAAAAAAAAGGTCCCATACGGCATAATAACTATTTAATTTCATAAAAAAATATTATCTATCTTGTGACTTTACTAGAAGTCGCCAGCGGCTTCGCCAGCGTGGATATCTTTTATCGCGTATTCCGTCTTTTTCACTATTATGATATGCATGTAATATACGTATAAACCTTCCTCTTGAATCACTCTATCTATTAAAAAAAAACGCATCAAAATCCGTTGCGTAGTTTTAAATACCTAAGCATACATAGAGACAGACAGCGGGAAGAGACTTTGTTCTATACTATGTAGTGATGACACTAGTTTAAGGCCATAGCGGTGTCTTATAAAGTAATATTATCTTATCAACAAGTTAGTCACGCTCATTTTATAGAATGAAGTAAAAATACACAATGTATTGGTTGCTTATCTTCGTGCGGAAGTAGTTAGTCACCTAAAAGGAAATACGGTACGTAAACTTGCTTAACTTTAATAAATTAGAATAGGACTAGGTATTTTGATACCTAATGGTATACATAAAAAGAATATCGCTTCTAAAAAAAAAATTACATTAAATTATTCGGTTTTTTTCATCATTTTTCAGCGCTTTTTGTAATGAGAGTTTTTTTAGACGATAATTTAACGCTAATTTTATTGCTACGTTGCGTAGGTATATGTATATGCATGGCCAGTAACAGTCGTGATTCTTTCATATAAACGAATCAAATGTATTTCAACTATTTAAACTCATGAACACGATATTTGTATTGTAAAGTTCACTGAACTCTGAATACGGCCTACTTTGGAAATACAAACACACAATGGATTTCTTGAAATCCACATTTTTCTAATAACCTTTGGATTTCGTAAAACATTTCGGATAGAGAAAATCTAATTTCATTACGCTCGACTTGTTCAGAAGCACATGTAGGCTTACCTACTAAAATCAGATTGACTGACTAGCGTTTGTAGAGGAGGTCTGTTTCCGACAGTGGACTGTACGACAGACTGAGATGATATTAATGAAATTGTATTCGGAACTTCATCACTTCCACCAATTGGTTTTGAAATGGAATTGCGTTATTATGTCATATGTTTTTAACACTAGTATTTTCCGGAAATTATTAATTAATTTAATTATAATATTCATTGGTCTCTTTGAGGGATTCCATGTCCAGAAGTGGACTTTTAAGGGGAGATGTGAGAGACAGTATTAAAATTAATTAACCTAGGCATGTTGACAGCATCAATAAATTGCAAATCTAATTAGTCCGCCAGTTAGAGTTTTGAGTTAAATCTATGAATATTTGGAAAGATAAAACGCATCAAAACTCGAGAGTGGGGGCTTGTGTCGTCAGAAGCAAGTAAAAGTTGCACTTGCTTGGGACGTTTTGACAATTTTAAAAGTGTCGTATCTTCGTCAATTTTGGTTTAAGTAACAATACGGGATTTGGTTTAAGTAATAACAAGAAAAAATACGGGTCAAATATTTTTTGATAATGTAACTGACGGACTAATTAGATTTTTTCAGTCAAATACCCTATTATAGCGATTTGGAATTGCAATTGTTATCAGCGTAGTGGGAACTACAGGGCAAAAGCTACCGTTCCCTCTTTTTGTTATCCGGGCTAATTCTTTAGATAGAAGATCAGTTCATCACGACATCTTCTACTGAATGTATATGCAAGGGTACCAACTGAAAATCAGCGCTGGGTGTTTGACGTCCAGCATATGCTGAGTTGGTGACCCTAGCATGGGCATGCTCGACAGCATAACATGTGTATGATTAATTATTTTTATGTTTTTATTGTTTATGCTGTCATTGTGTCGCTGGCTGAATAAATTTATTTTCTTTCTTTTCTTTCTTTCTTTCTATATGTCAACTATGTTGGGGTCAGCTTCCAGTCTAACTATATGCAGCTGAATACTGCAGTATTTTGCAGAAAGCGACTGCCATCAGATCTCTGCAACCCAGTTACTTGGTATTGCCGATATCCTAAGGTTCTACTATGTCTTTGCAATGTCAGTCAAAAACGTTCAGATATTTAAATCTGACGAAACTTCCGTAATATCAGAGCATTTATTTTCCCAAGATCCCTTCTTCATTAGTAAAATTAACAAAACTTGAAATGGCTATTATCTTAGTCGGGCAGCGTTGCTCGTTACAAGTTCATCAAAGAACCCGTCGGTTGCTCGCAAACCTTGAGATAAGAAAACACATTCCTCATCGAGTATTCGAATTATCTCGACTGTGTTGACACAGTTGCGTTTCGGATGGGTGGTGTAAGGTAAAGGAGGGAGCGAGTGAGAAAGCTGAATCGGCGCGATTCACTGGTTGGTAAATTCTTAGCCCGGCTGCAAGTGATAATAAATTTCTGTCAAAAAAAATCTGTAGCGTGCGCGAAAGCAGTCTTGCACATACATTTTGTACTAGAGCCCAAAATGGCAGTCCGTACACAAAATTTTTATTGGCCCTTCTTTAATTTCTCACACCTAATTTTTTTTCTATTTTATAGCCTAATTTTCATGCAGCTTATACATTCACACTTTCCGTAGGTAAACACAACTTTTTAGTAAAATGATAATCATTTCTAGGGTAGGCGATCATTGCAATGTTCAAAGTGCCAATTCATTGTTGAATATTTTACAAAACATTGTGTTGGCCAACGAAAGATCGGATCACAGGATGCCGGATCCGGCAAATTCTGACAATGTGCGGGGTGTAGTACAAAATGTATGAACAGAGTGCTTATTGCACTTATTGCTTATTGTTTTATTGCAGAGTGTGTTGGCATGCTTCAGAAAGTTTTCTAATAGATTTTTTCACATAATGTGCAGACGGTCTTAACTTTTTGCTTTCAATCAGCAAGACAAAATTGCCAAAGATTGAAAGCAAAGCAAACAGTTCTTTTTCATATTTATGATTATTTACGGTTTACTCACATGCATTTTTCGGGATTGCCCGACTAGTTTCGGACCCAAACGGAGCCCTTAATCATGAGCTGATTACGCGGCGAGGTCGCGAGTCGAACTGTTCGTGAGTAAACCGTAAATAATTAGGTATAAATATGAATGTGTCTCACGAAAGTTCTTTTTCATACCGTTTAAACATGACATGAGAGGATCGCCTTATAAGTAGATCAGCCCGCATGGGTAAATCTAAATGTGTATAACAATGTAATGTGTGTTGTCATTTGTTATAATGATAAGTGCTGATTTGGTAACGACGATCCCTCGAGGGATTGAAAGGTAAAATGCGACTTAAAAAAAAAACATCACTTCACAAAAATCGCTTCCTGTTTGTAACTTAAATCTAACAATCAAATGGAACCAGTAAGCCAGCATATCTGAGCTACTGTAGTATTTATATAGCGCTGATTTCGACCCGACAATGCTGTGTAAACTGAGGGCCCGATAACCTACGACCGTATCGCCATTTATTTGTTAACTAATTATTGCCAGACATGTATTGTTTGCTCTATTTTATTTTTTGTTTGGCTAAAAGTCATTGCATTGTTTGTTTGGTTCAAAAAAAAATGGTTCGTTCACATGTTTTGCTTATATTTTATATGCCGTATTTAGATCTGTTGGATTATATTGTAAATATACTCGTAGGTGTTTTGTTTGGTTCCGATTATTTAAACATAGAATAGTAAAATTACTCGTGAATTCCAATAAAATGAAATCGGGTGTTAAAATAATATTTATTCACTGTACAATTTTGCTGTTCGAAAGCAAATGAGATTATTTTATTTTAATATTGCTTGGTTTCTGTTAACCATTAATGAAATTCACGAAATGTGCTTTCATTAGGTATAAATAAAAAACAGAGTCGTAAATATTCAATCTCATAAATTTTCAAAGATTTAATTTGCTTCGTTCGGCAGTGGGAACCTTAATAAAATATGCATAGTAAAGTGTACCGCCACTATTAATCGCATTAAGGTCCAAATGCGTAATCTTGTAAATAAATCTAAATAATGAGTCCCTGAAGCATGCAACACCTGAAAACATTTCATACGTAACACGGTTTAACTATTATAAGCCGTTTATATTAAGACGCACGCGATTGCCAGAAGTATAGCTTTTAAAGCTTATACTCTGTTTAACTTAGGATGCCCCCTGGGTTTTTGAAAAATGTTAACAAAACGACACATTTCAAATATTCTGAAAAAAAAAACAATAGAAAAATAAATTACTCCAGATTCATCGATAACGGTGTTTACGTTGTTTCGATTACAGTAGCATCACTATAATCTACGATATGACAACTATCACAGGTAGAAATGGAGACAAGCGGATTAAAACTCAAATAGTAAATACCTACATAAAGATAAAAGTCCTGACTGACTGACTCATCAACGCCCAGCCCAAACCCTTAGACCTAGTAAGCTGAAATTTTGCACAGAGGTTCCCTTTATAGACAAGGAATAAGGAAGGATTTTTCGAAATTCAACCCCTAAGGGAGATAAATAGAGGATGAAAGTTTGTAAGGAAAATCTTCACTTAACGGGTTCAAAATTTCACGCAAGCGAAGCTGCGGGCAAAAGCAAGTATTCTACAAACTATACAAAGTTAGTTAATACTCGTTTTTATTCTATTGTGTTTTAGTATTTCCTCGACAGCGAGTATTTATCTGTGTTAAAACGCATCTCTATTCACAGGACTCTTGCTACGTGACACAGAGTATAAAAAATAAGAATAGACTCGACTGCTTATCATCTCGCACAAGTCGTAAAAATCCTCCGAGGGGAAGGGTTACTGGTCTTAAAGATAAACGATGGGCTAGCAATGTGTTAGTGTAGTGCAATTTAATCAACTTTTAACAGTTCCAACCAACTATATTTAGGTATGCCAAATGTAGTTTTAACGGCACTTTTGGCAGTAATTAAAACTTTGCCTATATCGTTACCTAACATAAGTACTATGTTTTGTTTGTTAATTTTCGTATGGCTCAGGAATCGATATCAAACAACCCTCTAGCTTTTTAACCAATTTCAAAAAAGAAGGTTCTCAATTCAACGTGTATTTTTATCAATTAATTTTAACTACATCATTTTTTTTTATATGTCATTGTAGTTCACTGCGATGGTCTTACGGAAAAAACACCAACTGTGTAAAACAAATAATTCAACGCTTAAAAAGCAAGAGGCCTAAAATGTCGTCAACTAAAATCCATCAACAACGAAAAGAAAAACAAACATTATTGTGCCAAAAATTGTTCTTGCCATTTTGATGCTTGTTTTGTCAAATTCTGATTAATGGTCTATCGGAGGGGACCGGTAAACATCTAATTGATAGTTATAAATGACATTCATTTGCTAAAATCGTGTTAGCAAGAGACCTAAAGGTCAAACCACACCTGTGTGAAAAAAAATAGAAGTTAAATTAATAATAGTGTGGTAAAAACTTTTTGCGTTTTTTTTTATTTGTGTATCTTTATAACCGGAGGTATGGCATAACCGCAATTGTAATTGAGAGTGTGATCTGAGGTTTATCACTTCGCCTGTTTCAACGCAATAGTCAAGTTTCACGTTACATAGGATGATACGAAACCGGAATACATTCTATACGTGTGAGTTTATGTTATGAAGGCGACAGCTTAATCGTTCTCTTAAAAGTCGAAGATATCAAATATTTTATTATTTTTTTTTAGTCTTATATTTCAATTTATTTTTGATTCTGTAACTGATCCTTCTGTTATTATATTTAAGTCGTGTGTAACGAAACAATATCATACAAATACCTACATTACTCGTACGTCCAAAATGAAATACCAGCCAGAACTTTCCTTACATATTACAAACCCGAATCTCAACGAATCCGTTTTTGTTTTCCCATGAAAACAATTCGTCAAGAACGGCCCCCACTTTCAGCATTCAAAAGGAAAAATGGAAGCCCAAACAGGCGAGCAACGAGTTAGGCCGTAACAAAATTCCAACAAAGGGATGATTAACGATTTTTCCACCCCCGAAACTCATTCAAGCCGCGTCGATATTGAATCCGTTAGACGGCGTAAAAATGAAAGTTTTCCTCTTTTCTTTTCCAAACATGTGTGTTATACGGACGGTGAAGTTAACGTGCAAGGGACAACGCCTATCTATACATGTTGACCAATGACGCAAATACACAGCGGTCATGTTCCTGTCTTTAAAAGAAAGAACTTACGAAAAAATAAGAATTAACATACACATGTATGTGGGGGAAACAGCTTCACAAAATCGTAACGATGCTAAATACATTCAATATTTTTGGAATAAAAGTAAGTGCAACGCATCCTAGAAACGATACTGATGCCAAAATTTTCGTTAATAGAATTTTTGTCTGTTTGTATGTTTGAGCTTTACGACAGTGTTACTGGACAGATCCAGTATGGTAAAAATTATCATGCTATTGAGAGTCGATAACGAGCAGTAGTAACCTCATGCTTCCGTAGGCAAAGCATCGGTAACAGCTAGTCTGTCATAAATAAACACAGATTTTTGAAGAGGTTGGAACACCAAGTACAACCTAAGACTTAAATAATTTAGTAAGCTGTTGTAGGTAGGGATAATACTAGGAAGAAGAAAATAATATGACAGTGTGTAGACCTCAAAACTACTTACTGAATACTGTATTGAATAACCGTCTCAATTCAATATAAACGCATCCAATTGCAATATTGTAGACCAGCATTAAATAAGATTGCCCTCAGATTAAAAAAAATATTTGAAAGTTTTACTTAAACTTTTGATTGGTATAATCTTTGCCATTGTTGCTGATTCTGTTATGCACAAACTAAACTTAATTTAGGCTAGGTATTGCCATCTTTTTCACTCTGATGAAATAAGAAAGAGACGGACGTAAATAACAGCTGTCAAATTTAGTTGAACTAATATTTTCATACAAATTTAGACGACAAGTCAGAACGTGTCGACTAAAAACACGGTGACGCTCAAGGCATAAACTAGTTTGACATCTTTAACTTAGTTCTTATCTATCACCGTCCCTTTCTTGCGCTGTCTTTTACTAAAAGATAGCAATTCTCTAATTTTAGCTTAGTTGGTCCACAAGAGAATCGGCACCATTATACAACTAATAGAGCATATCAGCGCTCTATTCTAGTTCCCCGTGTGTCTCCTTCGCACAATTCGTGGCCGAAGCGTGATGTAACTACTGTAGCAGTTTTTCCCTTAGTTAGTTTTGAACTTGTTCAAAATAAATGACTGCCATTTGAGCGAACTGACAAGTAACTCAAAGTTGATGTCGTTAGAAATTTTGTGAAAATATACTTATAACGAGCCCAAGCTTTGGGCATTGTTTTAATAGCTCTTTGTTGCCAGTTTTCTAAAGGTATTTTGTCTTTTTATATCTAATTGAGTATTGTACGCTGGAAGCTTGACATCTTTTATGTTTCGCTTACATTACTAAACAATTTCAACAAATAGGGACAAAACTAAAAATATGTTTCTAAAAGTTTATTTATTGTAGATATAACATTCCATATAGCTAGTAGAACTGCTGTGTTAACGTCGTTTTCGTTGAAAAAATCATCCATCAGCTTAGAACCTAACATTAGATACACTTTACCCACTTTCCGAGCGCTGAAAAAATGTTTTTAGGTCCCAAAATACATTTCTGTGCCCGAATTTTCTTCATTCAGTATGTGGTTGATTAATCTACACACAAAACTTGCTATAAAAACAAAGACGGCCTTCTTCCCTTTATATCCTTTGATTACATTGAGAGTTTGATCCGGCAGAAATTCAATAGACCGTGAGTTAAGTGGCTCATCTGTCCTCCTTGGTCACATGAGTTATCGGGTTGCAAATTTATAAGGAATATAAAAAAGAAAAAAATTGCTCTCCATATTAAGTTTCGCGTAGGAATAATGCAGCAGGTGTTCTTAATTCACCTGGCCAGCATGTGTTTTGAACACGTTAAGTTAATTAAGTGTATTTATAAATTGCTGAAATTTAAATTAGCGGAGTAAGCGCGCGCACTGCTGCTAAATAACACTCTGATGTGGCCAGATTAAAAAGTACAAACTTGATTAAAGTTTTAATAAGGCCAGCTTACTAGCACATAAGTATTAGAATATACGTTTTAACCTTTTAATAAAGGGATAGCGCTTTATTCTGACTTTCTTAAAGGAGCAATTTCAAGTTATATACCTACAAAAAATGAGAAACTCATTAATTTATTTGTCTGGTACAAAAATCTGAAAATAATTATTCAAGTTGAAGGAGTTTCGTAATAGAAGAGGGGAGATTAGTACTTAAGGCGATTATGGCGAACTGAGATTAATAATCTGATCGACAGATAAGTAAGACGGTGCTTAATATTTGTAAACCGTTTTCTAACAGGAGGTATTCGTCGATTTCAAATGAGTGGAATGAGATACAATTTAGTTTCAATAATGTTAGTCTGTTGGCTTGACATTAGGGAGCATTATTTTATGTGAATGAAAATTTATTGATTCACTTTAAAAATTGTAATTGTTAAACGCATTTTCTTGCGTTTAAGGACTATCGGGGGTTAGCGACTACTTACGGGGTAAAGAAAGCAAAGGGTAATCGATCCCTCACTAGCGTTAACCATACCCGTTATTGTTTTTAATCCGTGTTACAAGATCATATCGCATAGTGTTGATACTTTAAAATTATATTCACTTTAAAAAGCGTGACAACCTCATATACCGAACAAAACATTAACGAAACAAAATTACTTCATGTAAGCGAACTTTCCACACTGTAACCCATAAATAAGGGCAAAGCGCGGCTTCATGGCTATAAAACTGCTAATCGGCACGCGCGTGCGTTGGTCCAGTTAATGATATAATTAAAAATCCCCATGCCAAGGTAGCGGTAAGTTCTCCGGGTTTAGTGGTCTGGCTTAGGCTTCGTAAACCGAACAAGTTGCCCCCATTTGCTAATCTCCTAAGCCAAATAACGACGCGGTGCAAGTGATAAACTTTCATAGTAAAAGTAAGCCGCGGGTGGCGGTCGTATTTTAGACGTCACCTTTGTCTATACCCGGTTGTGGGAGATTTAATGCGGGTAATGTCGTAAGTTACAGGCATAATATTCATTTATGTACGAGTAAGTTATGGTGTAAGCGAACTTTTGTTATGAACGGATTGGCTTAAGTGTCACGCTACTTTTAGATTAAGTTTATTGCCATCATGTTAGAAATTATAAAGTAAGTAGAACAATTTTATTCATCGACTGTTAATTGACAAGAAATATTAGAATTTTAAAAACCAGACGTCGTACTTTTTGTAGTGTTAAAAAAAGATGAATCCAAAAAAAAAAAAAGATTTTTACAACTCCAGCCACTAACCTACTCGTCAATTAATTCCCAACAACGACAACCCTTACTCAAACCGCTGTCGCGTCTACCTCACACCATACACCCAACACGAGCTTGCCAGTACTCGCAGGTATAGCCACGAATAGCGCCGAGTAATGAGTTTTGTTGTTCCACAGTTACCGCTAGATTAAGGGACACTGGTAACGATATACGACCTCACAAAGTAGCAGCGCTGATGGTAAATGATGGCGTTCCTGGATGTTGGGCATACATAAAATATGAGATTAACTTGGTGGTCCTTAACGGGTTAAGAACAGTTACAGTTACTGTGAAACCGTTGATAATACCACTTTTTGTATGTTAAATGGTGATAAAATCTCACCCTGCAGATAGAATAGGAGTCTATCATCTATTGCGTAATAACTATTTCAATAGTAACCTTTTCATAAATCTCTTTTTACATCTAACCCTAATGATAACAAACTTTTTAATGGTATCCGAGTGCCGAGTGACGATACTTAAGTACGTCCAGCGCACCCTGGGCAGTCAGCTCCGCTATCAACCTTGCTGACTGGCTAATCTTTTCACCTCGGTATAAGCTATGCTCTTAAACAAGGTGTAACTTAAATAACGCACAACCTCTTAAGGGGTCACTGTACTCATCATTATGAACAACTTCTACTATGGGACCAAACAGGAAACCGCGAAAAAAAAATCAGCTGTTCCCTACATTTTAACGAGTTATGCAAACATAAATGTACGGGGGTATGTTACACCTTGTATAGCTCGTGTCGACACGAGAAAAAAATAAAAAGAATGGTACCTGAAGTTTCGACAGTTTTCCAAACGGCTGCAAGGGCCTTACTCATATTTCTCATAAAAACTACAAACGTAACAAAGATCAATTTCCAATTTCACTGTATCATCGCTCGCAATTTGGTTGCGAATCTCTTGAGGGCACAGATAATTTCTAGATGGATGGCATGAAATGAACAACCGTTGTCCCGAAGCCTCGACCGTTGTAGTTTTCCGATAAAATCATGTCCGCAAACAATTATGTGAACACCGGCCTGATTGGATCCCGAAGCGATCATACGGAGCGAGGAATGTTAATCGAACCCTTGGTCGGGTCAACACTGGAAACAACACGTTTAGGCAATACACGAACAATGTTCCTTAATGCATAAACCATAAAGACTACAACAAATTGAATTAACATGAACCTATCTCTCAGAAAAAGACATGGCTGTAATTTTGTTAAGGAATCATCGTGGCGTGTGAAGGAATCGCTGATTAATTCTGGTTCCGTCTGTCATTAACGGCATGAATCGTTTATACTGAATTGATCGTTAAATCCATATGCCCAAAGGATGCTTATTCATCAACCAAATCATGTAAATTGGGTACCAGAATATATATGCAGTTGCCAAACACATATTTATATTTTTTGATAATTTTCTCTAAATTTTAGCAAATGTATTATTCTAATAAAAACTAGTGGTATTTTACCGAGAATAACTCTTTATTAATGGCAACTGTCATGTCATTGGAATCCTCCTTTAAATAATGCATTGATTTGAATACAACACTGTATATTCTTTCAGGGTTGTAGTCGTAAAATTAATCGTAAATGTTTAATTGCGTCTGCCTACCAAATTTATACTGCACGCGACATAATATTTAGTCAAGTTACATCCGATTGTGGGCATGCAAAACAACGTTAAGCCGCATTTCTTAGTTATTTATTGTGTATATAGCTTATACTTTGTAAATAAAATCTTAACGGGTGTAATCGTAAAGTCGAAACTGTGCATATTTCTTCCTTTCCGTATTCGGTCAGTGATATTTTTGGATTTAATTACGGTAGTTATTTTACTTCTGTGATTTTTATAAGGTTTGTTCGAGTTTACAAGGAGCCGCATGTTGCCGCATCGAAACATCATAGCGAGTTGAACTGTACAAAAAATAATAATCATCATTCCATATATACTTGGGAGCAAATAAATCGAGCCACTTCTATTTTTCACGTAGGTATACCTAGTTGTTATTATTTTTGGTATTATAGAACAGATCAATTCTAAACATAATATCGCCTAAAACGTTATTTGATAACCTTTACAATGAGTTTTTGTATTTTGAATTATATAATTCATGAAACCAAAAGTAATAACCAGGACACGTGAAAACAGGAGTGGCTCGATTTCTTTGCTCCCAAGTCTAATAACATGTATCATAGTAAGCCCATGTAATTTCCTTCATACTGAATAAAATACAGGTATAAACATAATAATCATGCAAGTATCGTGTAATAGAATCCAAAAATTAACACGCTTAAATACCACGTTTTAAACTAAACACCACGCGAAAGATTTTTTAACATTAACAAGAATAATAAAGGTCATTACTGTTTCGGCTTTCACGTTCACCGTAAAGCAAAATTGCTCCAAAAAAAATAAAACAAAATCAGCTTCCCTGTTTAATTTAGCGGGGTTGGCGACAAAAAATATTTGCTCTTGTTGCCTTTTGGTTGGCCGAACGTAACAACAGGAATGCATTGTTCCCGTTACACCACTGTCCGGGCTAGCTAGTTGTAAAAAAAGATATATACTACCCCAACTCAGTTTATTCGAGGATGCGTCACTTTGGCGGAGACAGAGAATTTGGGACAGTGATTCATCTTTGGCTTTTAATATTTGAGGGACTTTCCATGTTTCGGGATTTTGTAGACGTAATGTTTTTTTTTGTATGTTTCTTATCATGAATCTAAAATTAACGTTGCAAATATGTAGGTATTCTTTTGGGATAAGGATCTACTATGAGAAAAATTTGTGATGGAAACCTGTGGCTGAAATACTTATTAATTAATTTGAAAATTTGAATCCAATCACAAAAGTTGTGATTATTAAATATATTATGTTTAAAAAGTAACCATGGAGTTTCTTTTCGGCTCCTCTCCATATGTAAAGACAAATTGGAACCGTGCGTGCGAAATATAACATTTTGAGTTTGATTACAATATTTTTATAACGTATAAGTGTATGTTTTAATTTCATTAAACTATTCCAAGAATGTCCTAATAAAACTCGCCCCTTCTAAACAATTAAAACAATTTAGCAAGTAATCCCCGAATGTAACAATAAAAAGTTGGGAATAACAACGTTTCCTATTCCATTTTGGCCTTAATCAATTTCAAGCAAACTAAGTGAAAGTTTCAATTCGGATGTCATTAGGACCCCTTCCCTTAGAATTGGATGCTGAGAGCTTATAAAACGGTTGTTTAATTTTGGATATATTTTATTTATTTGCAAGATAATAACTATAGTATTATATTTATACATTTTCGAATATAAGATTTACGAAAATGTTTCTGTATTATAACTTTCGTGAGAAATGTTCATTTTTATGATTAATTACGATTTACTCAAGTGCATTTTTCGGAATTGCCCGACTAGTTTCGAACCCTTACGAAGCTCTAAAATTCTAAATCACGAGCTGAACACGCGGCGAGGTCGCGAGTCGAACCTCCGAAACTAGTCGGGCAATCCCGAAAAATGCACGTGAGTAAATCGTAATGAATCATAAATTACGACAACTTTTTGATAATTACCGAAAAAAATTTTGTTGGCCTTGTGACACGCAAGTGAAGTAAGGTTAGTACAACAGTACTGTCACACAGTTCACTGATTTCTGTACAAGGATTTTTGAAATTCAACCCCTATGGGAGTTAAATAGGGGATGAAAGTTTGTATGGAAAATCGTCACATATCGGGTTCAAAATTTCACGCAATCGAAGCTGCAGGCAAAAGCTAGCCCTGTTATAATTTCAGTTATATCTAAGAATGGACCAAAGAACGACTAATGCCTGTTTCCAATGACCAAAAACGAGTCATTTTGCTTAACAACAGTAGCATTTCTCATTGCTAAACATAATCTATACATATAATAAATCTGTAGACATGGCGTGTCTGTACATAGCAAATATTTTGAAAAAACCTGGTTGGCATGTTAAACTATAACCAATAGAACCAATTTTTAACATTTTTGGAATTTTTGTCTGTTTGTCTGTTTATCTGTTTGTCTGTTTATCTGTTTGTTTGTTCAAGCATCACGTAAAAACAACTGGTCCAATGTTGTTGACTTTTATTATTAAATATTATGCTTATCTCCAAGTAACATATGTTTTTTGTTTCATCGCAATCAGTTCACGCAATCAAAAGTTATGCGAATTTTAAGTTTTCTAGAAGAACTTAGCATGTATTTGTGTATAGGTACCATTTCTTTTCAATAGATGGCGTTACGTGTATCAAATCACGTTGTGAGGAAATATAATCAACGAATATATTACTATTCTCAGTCTACGGAAGGTCTATTGAAATGCTATCCGAAGAAGGTACTAACTAAGCTTTTATAAAAAAAAACGAAGATAATGTTATTTAAAATTTATTAGGTACCTATCTATCTGAATGGCAGTGGAAGAGAAATACATTCAATTTCATAAGCGAGTGTAGGTATTCTAAATTTTTTATTGTGCAAGGCAATACGATAGATTAATTTGAAATACTCATATATTTTATTATGAATACTTAAATACGTATTTATAAATCTATTTACTATTAATAAAATTCAAAGTGCACTTTGTCTGTAATTAAATATTTTTCCAAACTTTCGATTCGGTGGTACTATACTATCGATACAGAAACCAAAACCTTTTTTTATTTAGAATTATTGTGTCTGTTTGTCTTTCCGTCCGGACATCACGTAAAATCCCGTGGATGGATTTTGATGGGACTTTCGCTGATGTATTGCGTAAAGAGCGACAATTTTGCTGGTTATCATCACGGTATTGTTCATAGGAGCTGAGCAGCGGAACATTATTTCCACATACTACGAAGTATAAGCTTAATATTCGGATCGTAAAATCGCGTGCTCATAGATGCCGAGCAACGGAACATTATTTCCATTGCGTAGTATAAGATGTAGACAGAAGTAGGTGCTGCAGTGAACGGTCGCTGGCTCAGTGTCCTGCGTTAAAACCTCACTTTAAAAAAATACACTTTTTGTAATTTTTTTGGAATGTTTTTATATATTTTATTTTGTTCATTGTTATCAGAACTATTCAAAGCCTGTCATCGCCGTTTTATTAAGTTTATTTAAGCCTTAGGTAATGTCCCAAAATACATAGCCATGAAGGGAAAGTACTTTAAATATTAAAAATTGCAAATTTCACTAATGTATGGAAATAAGCAACGCGTTTTTAGTATTATGGTTATATGAACCTTTACGGTCAATCAAGAAGAGCTGAAACTCTACCTAAAGAAATGGTTTAAAAGATATAAGTGCCTTGGTGGGACACCTTTGTCTATTATTATAATAAATGGAATACATATACACTATTTAGTTGCTGCGACACAATGTTGTTTTCCGAGTTCCACGCGGACGGAGTCGCGGGCACAGCTAGTCTATCTATACATATAATAAATCTGTAGACATGGCGTGTCTGTACATAGCAAATATTTTGAAAAAACCTGGTTGGGGAGTTAAACGATAACCAGTAGGACCCATTTTTAACATTTTTGGAATTTTTGTCTGTTTGTCTGTTTGTCTGTTTATCTGTTTGTCTGTTTATCTGTTTGTCTGTTTATCTGTTTGTTTGTTCAAGCATCACGTAAAAACAACTGATCCAATGTTATTGACTTTTATAAATAAATGTTGTGCTTATCTCCAAGTAACATATGTTTTTTGTTTCATCGCAATCGGTTCTCGCAATCAAAAGTTATGCGAATTTTAAGTTTTCTAGAAGAAGAACTTAGCATGTATTTGTGTATACCATTTCTTTTCAATAGATGGCGTTACGTGTATCAAATCACGTTGTGAGGAAATATATTACAACGAATATATTACTATTCTCAGTCTACAAAAGGTCTATTGAAATGCTGTCCGAAGAAGGTACTAACTAAGCTTTTATAAAAAAAACGAAGATATCGTTATTTAAAATTTATTAGGTACTAATCTATCTGCATGGCGGTGGAAGAGAAATACCTACACTCAATTTCATAAGTGAGTGTAGGTATTCTTAATTGTTAATTGTGCAAGGCAATACGATAGATTAATTTGAAATACTCATATATTTAATTGTTAATACTTAAATAAATACTTATATATACGTATTCATAAATCTATATACTATTAATAGAATTCAAAGTGCACTTTGTCTGTAATTAAATATTTTCTCAAAATTTCGATTGGGGGTACTATACTATCGATACAGAAACCATAACATTTTTTTTTGGAAATATTGTCTGTCTGTCTTTCCGTCCGGGCATCACGTAAAATCCCGTGGATGGATTTTGATGGGACTATCGCTGATGTGTTGCCTAAAGGACGATAATTTTGCTTTTACATATACTGTTACCCTATTGTTCATAGGAGCCGAGCAGCGGAACATTATTTCTACATACTGCGAAGTATAAAGCTTAATATTTGGATCGTAAAATCGTGTGAATCGATTTTGATGGGCCTGCGCTTATGCTGGTATATAAACTATCACGCTATTGCTCATAGATGCCGAGCAACGGAACATTATTTCCATATAGTGCGAAGTGTAAGCTGTAGACAGAAACAAGTGCTGCAGTGAACGGTAAAAAAAAAACATTTTGTAAAAATTTTGGAATGTTTTTATATATTTTATTTTGTTCATTGTTGTCAGAACTATACAAAGCCTGTCATCGCCCTTTTATTAAGTTTATTTAAGCCTTAGGTAATGTCCCAAAACATATGGCCATAAAGGGAAAGTACATTAAATATTAAAAATTGCAAATTTCACTCAAAGGAGACTTCATTTTATTTTTAAAAGTAAGAAATATTGCCTTTACCTACTGATTTTTTGCCTGAACCGGGAATCAAACTGACAAAGCTATACCATTTGGTGGCACCTGTTGATAATATCTTTATGGTCAATAATCAGGATCAAATCTCTCCAACAAACACTGTCTTAAATTGAACGAAGTGGAAAAAATAAGAACTACTTAAGGGCCTAGTCTATCAGTGCAAAACAAACGAATTGAGTGTAACGGCTGTGCGCGCGGAGAGCGCCCCCGTGTCATCCTGCGCTACGAAAATATAAAAGACTATGAAGTGAAAGTTGCTCTACTTTATTACTTATATTTTATCTGCTAAACAGATGTGTATACCGTGGGTAACATCTGGTATAATAAACAAGATAAATTGAAAAGAAGACTCACCCGAAAGGAATCCTCATCATTATGACTAAATTTCTTTTGAGCAACTTGATTATTTTGTATAGATTTGTAGAACAGCAGTTTTTTTTTGTAGGTCTATTTTTTTTCAGTTATTAATTTTACATTCTGACCTCCGGAACCATAAAAAGCGAGTAAGGTGATGAATAAAAAAATGCAAATGTATGTTAAAAAAGTGTTTATTTTTCATAGACACGTCTGTAAAAATCGTTATATTATTTTATTATTATACAACAGCGTCTGTGGCTGCGGACGCGGGTACGGGTTTTACTTTTGAATTATTAGCCTTATTTTCAATTGCTTGAATGATATATGGGGGGTCTTTGATTGGCATCGAGCGTTCAAGTCGGGAATCGATTAATTCAGGAAGCAAACAATTTAAATAAAATTTTGACAGTGGGCCTACCATTTTGTTCTGCCAAAACGCAATATCCCTTTTTATATATTCGACTTTCAGCGAATGCTCCTCTCCAGTCCATACGGCAAATAAGCACATATCTATCTCCGTAATGTTTAATTGCCCCTGAATTTGAAAATAGTAGTCATTGTTTTTATCAACTAAAAACGTGTTCTTTTTAGCACTGTATTTCCAAAATTTAATCTTTTTTTCTTTTATTGCGTCCTCCGGTTTCATTTTTTTTGCAGAAAATGGACATTTTATTTCTACTAGTCCCGTTTTTCCCCCTTTGTCATGGTACACACCATCGGGACTGGCTCCTAAATATTGAAGGGTTTTATGTATATACAGTCCGCACCGGACAATGGTGATGTTTTCCTGCAGAGATAACTGAGTCAATGCTGTTGGTTCATTAGCTCTACCATAAGCAACTGATGGAATTTTACATATGTTTTGCGGTTTTACAATCGATTTTACTAAAGGAGCGCAACTAATGTTTTCTTTCCTTTTACATATCTTTCCAAATATAGACGCGGTTAATCTGTTTTTTCTATTTTCCATCCACTCTTGACTGGAACTTTGATCGATTGTTCGTTTCTGAATTTCATCTCTTTGTTGGTCAGAAAGTTCCATTTGTTTAATAAATTCTTCTTTTGACATCTGAAAATCTTCATCAGCCATATCTGGCCTCTGAGCTTTCTGACCATAATCTGGATCATTCACATTGTTACGGAATTTTTTTCGAAATGCTCTTTTATACATTTTCCTCTGTGCCTTTCGTGTCTCATAAACGTTTGTGTATTTACCAGTAGGTTTACTAAATACGCATTTGTGGATTGCATAGAGTGGTCTTTTGGTGTTGAAAGAAATTGCTGCAGCTGAACACCTCTCCTGATACGAATTTCTTTGCGTGTAATTTATTCTCTTCCCGCCTACATATTTAGCAATTACTGAATTGAATGTTTCAGCAGGATTGCTGTCAACGTCAAAAACAAGACTTTTAGCGTTTGAAGCTAGGAATGAAACTATTTGACTCATCCTTCTCCACAGAACTGTGTTCGCTAAATCGAGTGCCGTGTTTCTGTCAGTTTTGTCAGTTGTAGGGCATATAACACTATCGCAATTAGTGTGACTACCAAAAGCATGGTGTAATGCATTCAAAATATCCTCACGAAGTTTGACAATTTTCTGGGTATTCGAAACGTTTTCATGTTTCCTTTGCTTTATAGCCCGCACTGTGTATCTGCGTAACTTCATGATTTTGAAGTCCGTCAGTAGTTTCCTCATTTGGATTGGAATGTGTGTATCTTTAATAAGTGCCCTCAGTTTGTTACACAGATTTCTTAAGAGGTGGTTGCGACACTCAATCTTCTGGACCTTGCAGTTTGAATAAGGATTGCTATCTAATATTTTTTTATGAGTACTTGAATCACCATCTGATATTAGTCTAGCGTATATTAGACCGTGAGTTTCAAGAGAGCTATTAAAACCCTCAACGAGTGATGTTGACTCCATGCTGGAAGAGCTGCCAGAAAAGTTTTTGTAACATGTATGGTTTAAGGGTTCAATATTTTTGTTTTCAGCTTTTGCGCATATACTACAGTATTTATTTTTCACACCGAGATAGAGTAGTTTACCCGTGTATGCGCCGATTATTGCTGCTGCACCTGATGAAGCTGAATAATTGTTACGGAACGATCTTTTGGACCAACACCCGTCAGCGATCACATCAATCATTGGTGTGCCTTCACTGTCTACACTTCCAATTTTTTTTGCATGTTCTGCCTCCTCTACGCCAGCTTTACGCATTTCTTCTACAGCCGTTTCATGGAACCATTCGTAGACTTTTTTACTTGTAATGGCGTACATACTCTTTGTCATACCAGGTATATCGGTATTACCTGATAATTCATTTAAGTTTGCCAATCCACAGCCAATACTAATGATACCTGCAACTATGCCGTGATTTGCATCGCAAGTGTAAGCAGGATCTTCAGTGCTGATGTCAAATTCAGAATTACAGACTTCACACTTGAAATGTAATTTTGAAATAAAACCTTTACGTTGCTCACCGATACATTTCAGATTTCCAAATCTGCATCCAAAGGATGTAGCTTTATGATCAGCAATCTTGGCTAACATTTCTAAAAAATACTTGATAGATACTATTCTTCGTCCTTCTAGACAAAAAGGTTCGCCTCCATTGTTGGTCATATCTTTTTCAATTTGTAGCTGGTAACCATCGCTATTATTCATGGGCTGCTGACGTTTCCTTACTAAAATTCGCCTATACGGAAAAGCATCTTCAAATTTTCGTTTTCGCCTACCTTTTTTATTCTGCATTTCGTTACAAGCAAGGTCTGTTACAGGGTCCATATTATCCGAGTTTTCAACACCTACTGCAGAACAGATAGTGTCAACATTTTTTAGATTTTCGGCATCTTCTTGTACTTCTACATTTTGGTCATGTTGTGACAAACGATGTTCTTCAGTTTCAATATTGTTGCTCACATCTGATAATGGTTGGCGAAATCCAGTAGTGGGTCTGTTAAAACATGAGAAATACAAATAACTCATTTATACGTTTTTTTTAAATATTTGAAATATTATCGTGATCTTATTATCATATCATATTTATGTATTTATAAAAGTAATACTTAATAGTTAAGGTAGGGTAAGAAATCCGCATTTAAATCGAACCACTCGAATGTGGTTCGACCCTGTAACAAAACCTTGCTAGTAACGAAATGCAGACTAATAAAGGTTGGCGAAAACGAAAATTTAAAGAGGCTTTTTTTATAGGCGAATTTTAGTAAGGAAACGTCAGCCTTTGTATAATAGCGACGGTTACCATCTACAAATTGAGTATACTATATTGTATTGTCACCAGAACTAAAGTTGTGTGCAAAATTTCATCTCAATCGGTTGGGGGGCCTGGTTTAAAATTCATGCAAGATTTGCGTTCATAATTATGTTAGCCTACTATGCATAATTATGTATGTACTGTATTTCTTACGTGTGCAACGTACTGTATTTCTTACCTTACCTTATCTGTTAGATCAGTAAAAGCTTGTAAAAATAGATTTCACACACAAAAGCGCGTGCGCGCACATACGCACACGCATGCTTTTAACTTTTTTTGGGGAGGTTGTTTCATTTCACGAAGACTGGTCATGTAACTTTTATGACATTGGCATTAGGTTCAAATTGCAATATTTTTTAGCCCTCAAAAAATGAAACAACCGTATCACAGTTATAAGTGAAAACGATGTTACTCACCTTTGAATTCTATTTCTTTTCATTAATTGTACATTAGAATTCAATTTTTTTCTTCTTGTGCAAGCATATTTTTTCCTTTTGTGTTCCATTTCAAAATCAAATATTTACAAAACACTAAAAATAATTTCAAATATAATGAAGTAGAGCAACTTTTAATACGCGATACTGCACAAACAAGGTTAGAGCGAGAGCAAAATTTAGAGCGAGAGGTTCGAATTTAATTTGACATAAAGGACACGTCTGGACGCTACGACCGGTCGACGGTCACTAATGAATGTCCCTTGCAGTTTTCTTATATAAACCATGTCTCTTGAAATAATTATAATCACTATTTATGAACTAAGTACTTCTTTTTTTTTTGTTTATTGTGTCATACAACACTGGTCTTTAAAATATTTAAATGATTAGATAAATAAATTAACTTGTTATTACGAGAAAAACAGTTTGTTTTGAGACCAAAAACAGGGAAATTTCACGATATTGTGACCTTCTAATTAAGAAAATTATAAATATTTAGACAAAACAAATCAGCACATTTTGAAGACGACAATGTTCAGCTATTTATGTGCTGCACAAATATTGTAATTTATCATTGAAAAGCCATGTAGTAAGTGCACAAACATAACTCGAAATGGTGTTGGGCGTGAGAGAGCTGTATTTAACGCCTGATTTACCTACCATAAACCACCTAAATGAACGTAAAAAAAATACGTACCTAGTATTAAGATTACATATATTCATTCGCAAGAAAAATATGTGAATTCGTATCCTTACTTATTTTATAATTAAATTGTTAACTTGCGCGAATTATTTGACAAGATTACATTTTGAAAGACTGCAGCCTTAACAACAATTAATAAGTGCTTGAATTTAAATGTACCTAAGTTAGTCAATTTTCGTTTTATGGTCTTCCATCAATTTCAGACACAATGTTTATTGGAGCGATTTAATCCGTATTATTGATCCTATCGATTGGTGAAATAAAAATACAGATGATATTTTTTCGCATTTGGGTTGGTTCGATTTACAGATCAAACTTTTTGAAATCTTTGAAAGCAGTACCTATTTCTAACTTATAAAAATGAAATGAAGTCTTCTGTAGGTGAAATTTTTATATACTTAAAGTACTTTCCTATTCCACACCTCGAATGAAATCGTTTTAAACACTGCACTGCGTAAAATGATTGATTTAGTTCGCCGATTCTACATAGATGGCGTTGTAGCCATTTTTGTATCGCGATAAGGTTTCGTTACATTATCACAATAAATACCAATATTCAATTATAATCCATATTAGCAAGGAAATGTATGGAAATAAGCAACACGTTTTTAGTATTATGGTTTTATGAACCTTTACGGTCAATCAAGAAGAGCTGAAACTCTACCTAAAGAAATGATTTAAAAGATACAAGCGCTTTGGTGGGACAACTTTGTTTATTATTATAATAAACGGAATACTATATACATTATTTAGTTGCTGCGACACAATGTTTTTTTCCGAGTTCCACGCGGACGGGGTCGCGGGCACAGCTAGTTATAAATAAACTCGTTAGCTAATCTTAAGTGCGATAGCTAATTACGTATGGGAGTCTTCTATACAAAACTATAGGATATTTGGTTTATTATTGGTAAAGATACAAGTCTTAATTTTAACCGATAACGCTCGGTAAATCATAGAAATCGGCCATTAATAGATAGTTTCATCTAAGATATTTATTATAGTATATCAAATGCCTATAAATGTATCAGTCTCTTATAAGTAAGTTGCCGCCTACGGGTTAAGAGCCAATTGAAGAGAATTACGCCTGTGGGCAACGGGCTAACAAGTGCCAAGTTGACAACTACTCAGGCAAATTGCTATATTTTAACTCAATACATCATTATTGTAGGGGCACCCACATTACTTATGTAAGTGCTACTTAGAAGTCCTTAGCGGAAACTTATGCTAATTGAATACATAGAGTTTTAGCACGCAGTCCTAGTGAACGCAGTACCCATGTTTAGTAACGATTTCCTTTACCACGGTTTTCTGACCATGGAAATGACACATCATTTCTCCATAAGTTTATACATTCTCATTACTTCAAAGAAGAACTTGTAAATTCATATGCAAAGACACGATTAGTTAGTTCATCAACGGTATTGCGAATTTGGAATTTACGCGGAAGGAATACAAACTGACTGCCTCGAAACTGATTGACTGCCTCTTTGGTCTAGCGGCCGCAATCGCGACTGCTGAGCGTGAGGTCCGGGGTTCGATCCCCTGGCCGGGTTAAGTGTTATTGGGTTTTTCCGTGTGGAATTTCTCAGTAGCAGCCCGGAGTCTGGATGGGACTTAAAACATGACGGCGAAATGAGGGGTACTTATACACCTCTGCCAACCCTTCGTCCCCGAAGGGTTGGCATATTCCCATAAGGCGTGATGTTATATTATGAATACTAACTGACCTCTGGAACGTTATTGTGGGTGTGTAGGTACCCTGCAACACGTAATGTAGCATCGACATTATATGGATAGTTGACAAAGATTCCTACAGTTGATTCCTACCAACATTACATTTTTTTTACATTACATTCGATCGCTAACCACGGCCTACTCCCTAAGTCCGTCAACGAAGTTAGTCGCCCGTCCGAAAGTAGAATGTATGAGTGAACAAAACAAGTGTCAAGTTCAACTTTTCGGACGGGCAAATACTCATCGGTAGTAGGGACAACTGTCCAATCGTGTTATCATTCATTCTTAGTTCGGGCCCCGAAATAATCGTATGTCCGTAGGTGATAGGGAGTAGGAAACGCTCGTAACTAAGGCCGAAACCACGGACTTCGTGCTCAGTAACAAATCAAAGCCACATCGATTACGAGTGTTTTGCGCAATTAGAATGCAGTTCAAAATAGCGTTTTAGGTGCAAGACACACATTGCATGTTGCATAAATCCGTAGTCACCAAAACTAGATTTTTCTAGTGTTCCTATTTCAAATACTGCTAATAATCTCATATCTATCATACCTCAGATGACTCTTACACCCTTGCAACTTAGATGAACTATAAGAACTAAAAGTACCTTCGTTACACAGATTGAAGTACCTCGCTGTATAGAAGTGTGTAGCCTGAGCCGATGAATAGCTATGTTCGTCTAACTCATTATTAGAGGATATAAGGGCTTTTGACGATCGTCTAGACCTTTGGTCGACTGATTTTTGAGGACCTAGTAGGCATTACTGCGGGATTATCGCTCAAGGATCGTAAAAAACGAAGCAAGAGTCTAGAGCACGTACGGATTAGACATAAGGCTTTTTATTAGAATTAAATATAAATTATTTTCTTTCTTTTGTGAATTGGAAATCCAATTTTAAGCTCGTCTACGTTCTCCATATACTATCTATTTATTTGGTTAAAGAACTCCTAAAGTAACAGTTCTAAAAGTTCGATATTGCTAATTAAAGGATTTGTTCCAGGAAAAGTTAAAAATAACAAACATGTTATCAGTTTTATACACAGTAACTTTAATATTATATCGAACCTGCTGCATAACCCTTTACTAAAATACTTCAAGTTACATATAAGTTTTTTTAAAGATTCGAAAAAATCCACATTCCTTCTTTACGTCTTTATTTTTAATCTTTATTAAAAGTTTATAACCTTCAACCTTTTTCATCAATAAAAATCCTTATCTCCCGTTAATAAAATACACCTAACAAAAGAGGTGTCCAGCAAAAAGGAACATTTCATAGCTGTATTATAAATTAAATGAATCACAAACACCTATGGCCAGTCCCGCTGTGAACGTCATACCGAGGCGCCTCGCTTGATGGACATAAAAAACTAAAAAAAAAACCTGCGTATACGCACATGCGTGGTCAACCCACGCCGAGCTATTAAATAAGACGGTTTATCGTCCCGTTCACGGCGCAAACATGAAACTTGATCAGTTTAACCTTTTGAAGTAAATCTAATAGTCCATGGTGTACTATTAGGTATATTAGGTTACGTGAGCAGAATTAGATTTGAAGCGTACATATTGCCTGGAAAGAGGTTCTATATAATTAGATACAGCGCCAGATTGGAGGGGTACCTACCGTCGTAAGGTTTTAATATTGAGATTTTTATTCATGTTGATAATTTAATTGGTTATGTAAAAGTCAAATATTTTCTAAAGTAATAAAGAAAATAATATCATTTATTCAATACATTAATTTGACCTTGCTAAAATATTTAGCATTTATAAACATTTGCTGTTATTTTGAAGGTTTCAACCAAAAAATTAATAATAAAACAGGGAAGCTGCATTGTTTTGGACAGCCTGTCATTATTAACCAATTTCGTTCGGGAACCAAATTTGTGTCCAGTGGTCTGAACCGATCACGAGTTAATACGAAAATAATAGCATTCGAATGTCGCTCATTATAGGCGGAAACGTAATTGGTATCCTTATTATATATTTATCAAAATTAGAGCAGGTAGGAGACTTATTACAGCTCAGTTTAAAATATAGTCTTATATAGTAAACGAATTCGTGTAATCCCTTAAAACCACATGATCTACTACTGTTGTAGATAGGCCCCGCGCGGGAATTAGCTTGATTAAAAATTAAAAAAATTAAAATCTTTTTTTCATGCGGTAAGGGTAAATGATCGTATCTAAACCATGTTACAATAGGATACAATCAAAAAATAAGAAAAAAAAAGTTGCAAAAAATAAGAATCATTTTTTTTTGCAAAATAATTATTTATTTGCGTGAACATTTCGATGCCACGTATAAATGAATGAAAGCATGGCGACGAGGCTGACGGGCGCGACTAACGCGATATCGCTCTTTGCAGTCAGTTAACTCGGGGCTCTAAAATGACTCAGTAATAGAAAACCGAGATTTTATTTTGAATTTTTTTTTACTTGATTTTCAAAAATACCCATTTTGGGTTAATCTGTATCACCAGTAGACCACTCGATTTGAAGGAATTGCGCGAATTCGTTTACAACCTGTATGTGATCGGACGTTTAGATTCAGTCAAGTTTTTAGCACCAAAAATACCACTGACAATGGTGCCGATTCTGTTATATACAAACTAAACTTAATTTAGGCTATTGCCATCTTTTTCACTCTAATAAAATAAGAAAGGAACATACGTAAATAAGAGCTGTCAAATTTAGTTGAACTAAAAGTTCCATACAAAAGACGACATTTAAAACGTGTCAACTAAAAACACGGTGAAGTTCAAGGCGTAAACTAATTTGACATCTCTAACTTAGTTGTTGTCTATCACCGTCCTTTTCTTGCGCTATCTGTTAGTAAAAGATAGCAATTCTCTAATTTTAGATTAGTTGGTGAACAAGAGAATCGGCACCAATATTGATGACCGAACTAAAAGTAGACAACATCAAGGCAATAAGGCTGGCATAAAATCACACAACCTATTGTTCTAAACTTCGATACCAGGACAACACGAAAGCAATGGAAAAAAAAACACTGTAAAAAAATGTAACACTTTTATGGTCCTGGAATCTACCACGAAGTTTTTTAGTCCAGCGTTTAGTTGTTACACCAACTGCCTTGTAGCGTGGAACACACAGTTTGTAAAGCAATGTTTGGCAGTAGAGCGGAGACTAAGCCTAGGTATTAAGAGCAAACTGTGGTACACGAGTTTTGGCCGTATATCCGTTATGATAGGAAAGGTTTAGATATTGTAGAACAGCTTCAACACGTTCAAGAATGTCGGGTTCTCAATTTCCTTTTCACGTTCGTATTTTTGGTGGACCTGTAGGTATTAGTAGTCTGTTCGAAAATGTATTTTAGTAATCTTTAAATAGTTTAGCAGTAGCCTAGCGTAGCAGAATTTGATTATCACTTGCGTTAACTTGCGTGTCTCGTGTAGTGCCGGACTTAAAGAATAGCACTGCCGAATCTCTACCCGTGGGTGTCGTAAAAGGCGACTAAGGGATTCTCTAGAGTATGGGTCGGCAACCTTTTGTTGTAAGAGGACCAAATATTTTACGTGGAGACTAGTGCGGGCCGCACTTGGGCTGTTTGCAGTAGTAGTTCTCGCTCCGTTTCAATTTGTTGTGTATGATATCGTCTGTCACGTGCGTTGAGATGAGAATCATGTAGGCCGCACCAAGACACTTCGCGGGCTGCATGCAGCCCGCGGGCCGCTAGTTTCCGACCGCTGCTCTAGAAGATGGGCTGGAGCGTTCTCTGAGTACTTTAACAACCATACTGCGATCGCCAATCCGCCTGCCAAGCGTGGCGATTACAGCAAACCCCCCCTTTTGGGGGAGGCCTATGTCCAGCAGTGAACTTCTTTCGGCTGAATGATGATGATGATGATTGCGTTAACGGTGAAGGAAAACACCGTAAGGAAACCTGCACATCTGAGAGAGCTTGATAAAGTTATCGATGGTGTGTAGTCCGTCAACTTGCACTAGGCCAGCATGGTGCACTAAGACGTTGTATTCTTCGCATTCTGAGGAGAATCCCGTACCCAGTAGTGGGACAATCATGGGCTAATTATGTTATGTATAATTAAATATATCTATACATCATGTCCCAAAATTCAACGATAAGCGGGCACCACAAGCGTGAATTACATAGAAACGACTGAAGGCGCAGGCACAGCGCAGGCTGACTTTCATACATTTTGTACGAAAAAAATTTGAAGCGGCACGAACAATGTATGAAAGTGACGCGCTTGCGCCGTGCCTGCGCCTTATTCCGTTTCTATGTAATTCAGGCCACAGGGTGGCCCCGCTCATGACAAATCGAGAAAAAAAGAAAAAAAAACTTTTTTTTTTAATTACAAAATGAAAGAAGTCCTTCAAAAATTGACGAAAATAAGTTTGATTGATGTTTGTGTAAAAACTATAGGCATTCTGGTATTTTTAAGGGTTGTGGTGGATACCAGTGCTACTTAGGTTGCCGATACAAAAAAAACAGGAAAGATTTGAAATTTTTTCGAAGGATTTCAATTTCTTTTAGGGAGCCTAAAAAAAAAATTTTTTGTCTTTCTTTCTCGAGTTGTCATGAGCAAGTCCACCCTCTGGTTCCCGCGTATCGTTGAATTTTGAGACACGGTGTATATAACTAGAGGTTCGGAGGTCGCCCGCGTGGATGTCGTTTATCGCGTATTCCGTATTTTTAGGGATAAAAGTAGCCTATGTCCTTGTCCAGGTTCCAGACTATCTCTGTACCAAGTTTCATCAAAATCGGTTCAGCGGTTTAGGCGTGACAGCGTCACAGACAGACAGACAGAGTGACAGAGTTACGTTCGAATTTATAATATTAGTAAGGTTTGCTATCTGAGACCATTCAAAGAACATAATTATGTAATTAAAACCTGACAGTCTTCTTGTCCGACATCGTAACTAACAAAATACTAATTGGATTTAGGGTGTAAGCACCGAACCAGACATGTAATTACTAAGTCATAATCTTCCTTTCTCCGCTATTGTTGGTATAAGGTTAATTAGGAATGAAATGACCTGAAAAAAGAGGAATCAAATCGCCCATACCGTATCATTAATTTAACTAAAAACATTTATCACTTTTAGATTACATAGAATTATCTCAAACAACCTCCCACGGAAGTAAATTGAGAGTTGAAATAAACGTGATTTTATTTGACAGCAACTTCAAAGTAATCTGATTCCATGAACGTACGAACATACCTACTTAATTAATATGTCGCGTGTTGTCTCTAGTTGGGCAAGCACGGACATTATACTGACGAAACGTATTATAATCATCATCATCACCATCAACCCGTAAACCGTAAACGTCCACTGCTGAACATGGGGCTTACAATGATCGCTACATTAAACACTCTGAGGGGAAATTGTTATAATCACCACGCTTGGCGAACGGTTCGGACGTAGACAGAATTGTTGTTGGATTTGTAGACGAAACTTATGATAAATATAAAAAATGAAGGTGGCGGTTCAAAAGTGGACGACATTGTTGCAATCTACAGTGCGGGGTACAAGCTACAAGCTACTATCTTAAAATTAAAAGTAACCCCCATGATCCTGAAAGCGTTAAGCAGGGCTCTACCGCCACATAACCCTAAAAGCCTTAAACTATTTTCACATACAAAACACAAAATATTATCTTAAACTGTGGCTATCCACACTAATAATTATTATTAATGCGAACATCAGTTTGTCTGGTTCTTACTTTTTCATGACTATACTGAACGAATCTTAATTAATCTTAGCACAATGACTTAAACACGGAACTTTGATTTACATTTATTGACGTAACTACCACTCAAGCAAAGCCGCGGGCTTCAGCTAGTTACATTTTTTTCAGAAGTAATATGTAACTCGTGATGGAACCTGCACACCTGAGAGGGCGCCGGTGGCGAAGGCTCCATACAACTCGATTCCTATCGGCTTCCCTTTCGAAATATGGCAAATACTAGTATCTATTATTTTCAATTGGTCCGGCTTCCCTTTTAAGAAAATTCACCCTTCGCCACTGGAGGGCGCCATAAAGTTATTGATGGTGTGTGTAGTTTGCTAAATCGCACCTAGGTGGACTAAGGCCTAAAACCCTTCTTATTCTGAGAAGAGGTTCATGTTCAGGAGTGGGACAATAATGGGCTGGTTATACAAGGTTAGTCGGAAAGGGGTTACTAATCCGCAGGCTACTAAAGTATCACTGATGACGGATTTAAAGCAATTGCTAAAATTTCAAAATTCGATCATTTTTAGGGTTCCGTACCCAAAGGGTAAAACGGGTCCCTATTACTAAGGCTCCGCTGTCCGTCTGTCCGTCTGTCACCAGGCTGTATCTCATGAACCGTGATAGTTAGACAGTTGAAATTTTCACAGATTATGTATTTCTGTTGCCGCTATAACAACAAATAGTAAAAAACAGAATTAAATATATATTTAAGGGGGCTCCTATACAACAAACGTGATTTTTTTGCTAGTTTTTGCTCGATATTGATAACGGCAACAGGTAGATGCTTGAAATATTCACAGAATACTTAGTTATATATTCACTTTTAAAATAAATAATTAAATTAAAATAAAACAAATATTTAACGGGGCTCCCATACAACAGACATGATTTTTTGCCGTTTTTATAGATAATGGCACGGAACCCTTCGTGCGTGAGTCCGACTCGCACTTGGCCGGTTTTTTATTTCCATGTAAAATAATTTTTATTTTAAGTAATTTTTTCAAAAATTCTTCTTCCCTCCTTCCTTTAGTAACGAATTCAGAAAATGGAGTTTCTAATTCGTGACCCCAAATATGACCTATAATGTAAACACATAGCTGAAGATAGGTAGATTTTAGCATATTTTTATGTAATTTTTGAACATCTATTTCTCTTAAACTATTGACTTTTGAGGAAAGTGGTAGCACAAAAGTTACTAATTATTATGGGTACTTTAACACCCTTTCGGATTAGTACCTTCTTTCTGACTAACCTTGTATATATGTGTTGTAACAACAATCGATACCTAAGTTTTATTTAGTAACTACAGACGTACATGACATGAAAAATCCTTGGATTTGTAATAAAGCAAAGTTCTGAGAAAACAAGCCTATATTAGTTTACTGTTTAACGCGAAGTAAACAATAACTCTGATAATGATGTTTCTTTCTCAGTAAAACTATCAGCTATAATGATAACTATCGGCGTTTTAAAATACATTGTCTTGTTTGTTATCGTTTAGCAACAGAAATAATAAAAATATTTATGTTTTTGAGCGGAAATGACGCAATGAAAATGTTTAGGGTTCGAGCTAGTTTGTTTGCTCGTCTGATATCACTTTTCGCCGAAAGGGATAAACTGATTAGTGTATTTTTATTAACAGCTAATGCTAAAAGAACACTCCAAAAAAATTAAAATGTTTTTGATCCAATTTAGAACAAACAAACACGTCAGTCTTTGACAAGTAAAACCAGGAAAGTAATGATTCGTTAGGCGGCCGGATCAAGGGCCTGATACAGAAAGCAGTTCTTCTCGACACAGCACGTATTTATTTATTTATTGATTCGCCTACAATTGTTACACATTTTCATAGTAAGGTTACATGCACAATAGTTAAACATCCGTTGTGTACAATATCAATCGGCAAACACAGCACGCATAAAAAAAAGAATATACAATCGGAACGCATATTAATCTAATACAGTTTTGTTTCCCTTTACATTTTTATAATATAACTTTCGTGAGACACATTCATATTTATGATTATTTACGGTTTACTCACCGCCTTTTACAAGTATACAAAACAAGAAGAAAGTATTGTGAAGAGGTTCTCGTGTCTGGGGCTCTAACCATGCACCGGTAGCTTGGACCCTGTTTCCGATGCCAGTGGACCCCTGTTTTCAATATTTTTGAATGTAATTATTTAAAAATATAATTTAAATGTATTCGTTTGCAGTCCAGTAGCTTCTCTTCTAGTTTAACAGTAACTTTTCCCCTTTGAAGAATCGTTTAGCTTCCACAGGACAATAAACATCTGATGAAAGATTTTATGATCTGGTTCGTCTAATCTGCTACTTTAAAAAAGGATGTCTTAGATAAGAAAACCAGAATATTTTGAAATCGAAGATTTGCAATCGTAAAATATTTATTTTGTTATTATCGCCTTTTGACAGCCATTATTTCTCATTAGCTTAATGAGTATACGTCATTAATTTCCTCTACAATCTTTACCATTTCTGTTGCCCTATAGTAGCGAATTCATTACATGTTTTCTTCTGCCAGGCTCGGATTAGCGGGTATCTTACTAATTACTTCATTATTATGTACGTTGGTTATTACGAGAGGCGGGATTAGTTCAAGGGTAAGTCATATTTAATGCACATTTTAGGTTTTGCCCTGCTCTCGTGTTACCTACTACAGTACCTATAATGATTATGATTATAGTCTTTTTATCTCACGAAGACCCATCGTGTGACTTTTATTACTAAGACATAAGGTTCATATTGCAATGATTCACGCGTCTTCATGAGATAAAAAGACCGTAGTAGGTAAAACAAAATACAAGAACAATATAGTCCATCAGTCGGTAAACATTCAGTGCTGAACAGGTGGTGCAAAGTTTGTAGGGGGCAAGGAGGGTAGAAGGATTATCGATCACAGTATGATGTTATTAGAAGAAGGACAGTGCTGCCCATCCTCTTGATAAATAGTCTCCTTTCAAAATACCTATGTATACCGTGTGGGTTCTTTTTTGCCAGGAACCTAATAACGGTATCCTTAAGTCTGTCTTATTTTTCGGTTTAAGATCTGTTCAGAAAACTTGCCGAGCGAGTTTAAATGAGCCCATTTCCTGAGGAAGTCAAGAACGGCCCATTGAAATGTAGGCGGTGGTAAGTTTTCGGTACCGAATCCACAGTGTACAATCTGTCTACGGCAACTAATCAGAGAGCGCTCGAAGGTTAGACTATCCACTTTCATCAATTCCAAAAAAAATCGCCAAGGGACAGATTACTTGCTAAAGTATGTATTTAAGAACCCAACAGTGGTTACTGCAATGTGGCCAATGTTGAATATGTATTTCATGTAAAGTAACAGGATGTAACGTTGTTAGAAACGTGTGATAATTTTCGATCTGCAGTTCGAAACCAACAGCGAACTAAAACTTCGGAACTTTTAACAATTGACAAATATCGAACGATATAACTATGAATACTCCTGCTTGTGACCAACCAATGTTTGATCGATGCCCGCACGAAGCGTTAAAATTTAAAGCTAACACCAAAGTGTGAAACGGTGTGCAAATGAAAAATTCCGCAACGTTTATTTCGCTATTGTAACCAATTTGTGACGCTTCCGCGAACGCGTTATTTCGAATTTCTTTTTTCAAATTTTAGTGGGTATCTGTTTTTTTAGTTGCGATGTTTTATATGCTATAATTCAGCAAGCCATATGATGTGACGAATAATTGAAGCGCGTTGCTTTGTGATTTATTTGGGAACAAAAAAAATTGGTAATCATCAAAATAACATTACAGAATAGTCGTTGACTTTTAATTTTAAATTCTTAAACGTATACGTCGTCCAACTGTTTTATTTCATGTTATAATAACATCGCTCTAAGGTCTACGATATTTCTTATTATTTACTAAGAGAAAAACAATTAACCACACCCCAATGAACTAAACGTATATTTATATTGTATAAACTAACAAACTCAATGCGAGAAAGCCACCTAAGAAGCCAAAACAAAGACACTAACAGTTTATTTTGAAGCTCACCTTCTCGGAAGGCCCTTGTGTGTTTGATTAAGAACTCTTATAAATAAATCTTCCGGTAGACAGGTTATAGCTGAAGATCTATCACGTATCGCTTTCGAATGTTTTAGGGGATAGTTTTAAGAATATTTCCTTGAAAATCCAGAAATACTTCTTTTGTAAATTTCAATAATAGTTGCGTCTACTGTGATTTTGTTTCAACTCTTTTTATTTTACGCGGAGGGGCTTCAACGTGACCTATACGACGTTGACTTTTAACTCTAGTATTTCAATGTATGGACTACTGACTTAGCTGTTATAATATATTTTTGGTGTAGCTTCCTACTCCTTGGGGATTGAGAGAATGTAACTTTTTCCTAGCCTCGCCAATTCATAATTATTAATCATAAAAATTTCAATGTGTCCTTTCTCTACAAAGGGAAAATAACAAATAAGGTACCTTTATAAATGAATTAAAGGTAATACACATTTCTCATCACTGATACGACATGTATTATCATGTCACTTTCCATGTTCTTCGTAAGTAGAGCAGTGAGTAATGTGATAAAGACACATAAATATTCAACTTAACTGTATTTGTGTACAACATATTGCTGTAACCGGATTAGTGACGTAACTTGAATATCGAATACCAACCATTCCTTAAATGACGATTGATATTCGAAAATCGGCTTGCTTTTATTGCTATGTGATGAATTGGGGGTACTCACGGCAACCGTATTGAAATCGGTTCACTCGTTGAAATATGATGATGCTATAGATAGACCCGACTTAAATACATCAGAATTATAACACATATTTTATAAAACTTTTAACGTAAATCGTATTATAAGAAGTGAAATAACTAAGTGCCTGATAGGAGTACAAACTGAGACATATCAATCAACGTTATAACGAACGCTGAATGACTATAAAATAATTAAGTGACAGTAATCTTCAGACTAACAATCTGATCGATCTAAGTGCTTGTGCATATTGCACTTAGTTGAAGAGGTTAACATGAAATACCATTAAGGGCGAATCAGATTGCAAAGAATCTTTAAAAAAAGAAAATGTAATTCCCACTATGACTCCAGCCTTAAGAATGCATCTTCGGATCACAAGCACTTGTAAAATTAATGTAAATAATGCTACTAAACATTTTCGATGTCAAGTTGACAAAGTAACAGCTACTGCCTACGCTATCGTTTAACAATAATAAATCTTTGATACTTGACCGTATACCTTAGAAGAGAAATACAAACTGCTTTGTAAGACTTGCTAAGTTATAAGGTATACGTCAGTAAGCCGTGTATCAAAAGTAAAAATGAAATGATGATACCATAAGAGTAAGCAAATAATATACTGATGCTGTAGATAAAGCGATTTAAGTATCTTTTTAAAATTATATACAACATACTAAACCATATTTTACTTAAAGTACGCAAAATTTCAAGACTGTTCATGCATTATTATATCAATACATTGATAGCTTACCATACTATATTCATACTGCTTTGTGCTCCGTGAGTGCAAGTGCAAACCTCGTAAATATACTATACGTGTGATATATGTACACACACAGATAACGATAGCGTGAAAGGCGAGAACCTAGATGTAAAGCCTAAATAAATTCTACCAACATAAGCCCACACAAAGACAGACAATACCGCACATAAACATAATCAAGATAGAAACAACTCCTTAGTTATCAAGCTGAGCATAATGAACAGCTAACAAAGACCAGACTTGACAAAATACAAATCTAATTCCGAACAACTATAGATTCTGCAAACTTCCTTGGCCTTACAATTACTGATGCTAATCTCCCTGGTGAGCCGTAGAGCAAATCTCTAAGTTTGCCGACTTTGGGCTTGCAGTCTGTGGGCATAGCAAACATCTAAAAGCGTCAAGCAAACTCACTCAGATCGCCTTACACCTGCCGAACTTCAATTGTTGACGTTTCCGACCTTGGGAATTTGTATTCGGGCAGTTTCATTGAGAAAATAATAAAAGTTCTGAGGGCAGCATATAGTTTTTTGTTTCCGCGTAACCCAAAATAGAGTTTTTGATACTTTTTGGTAGTAACAACTTCAAATTCTACTGGCAGGTTTTCTATTCAATCTAGAAAAAAACGACCTTTGTAAAAAGATGCAGTAACGTTAACTAAAGAATACAGTTTTAATACAAACGAAAATGCTGCAGTACATAATACGAGGTCTATATTAAATACATCCACGACGTTATTTCACTGTATGTGATTAAAATTACATACATAAGCCCAAAGCGGCGGAGGAATACCAAGGAGCCGGGACACCGCGTGACTCTGCACACATTCATTGTAACAAAGCGGCGACACAGGTAGAAAAACCCGCTCGAGCTAATTTTAAACCTCGTCTCAAAAGCAAACAACTCTGTGTATAGGAGTACAATTTTAATTAAAACAAATATCAGTTAACAAAAAACGCAACATTAGGTATGTGAAAAAACAAAAAAACAAATGAATACAAATTACCCAACACGATAAATAACGGAAATCATAATGTGGAAACCGAAAGACATCTAATTATTTGGACAAACAACGACGTACAAATCTCGTATGATCAACAAAAGCTATTCAAATAAAAGTTTGAAGAATGGAAACGATTGCTTTCATTTACTGCCTTGTGTAAACATTATGGACTTGCCCACGCTCTTTAAAAGGGCAGATAGAAATGTGACGAACGAATGTCGTCGTGTCCGATTGAATTCGTTTATAAACATCTATTGACCTTTATGGTCCGCTTTCCATTAACATACATAAACTAATTCTTATGGGAACCATTTATTCATTAATTTAGTTTTTTCTATCAACTTGGCCTGTTTACTGAACCATTTTAGCGTATTGAATAGATAGTAGCTTTTTCTCTTCATATTAAAGTGAAGTCTAATCGTGAGACATTATTTTTTTAACGACCATTAAAATACGTGTGGTATTTTAAACCGTTTTGTATCAATGACTCAGAAGTGAACAAACATAAATAGGACCGATTTTAATGTTGACGCTATCAGAAGTAAAACTGTCAATTTAGACATTTCAATCGTTGATAATATATTAGTTATAACTTTACCTTTAAGTAATTACTTCTGTGGAAATGCTGATTGCGGCTTTAGCAATTCTTGTAATATTTTGTAAAACTATTTGACGATAAAAAAAATATTCGATCATAAATTGCGAAATATGAGCAATTTTGCGGTAAACTTGCCAATAAAATATTTTAATGGTTATTATCGTTATACGTTTGAATTCCAGACTAATAAAATACCGTCATGTATCATTATAGAATGGAATCGAATCCATTAATAGGCGTTAATGTCGATATAATCCGTTACATCCGCACCTCGCCTCCCCTCGATTAAAATTAGCAACGTAAAGGAAGATGTGGATCATAATGGGCTCACAAAGATACTACAAAAGTTCGGTATTTGTAATAGATACGGTTCCGAGAGGATTAACTCCCGACACAGGATCGTTAGCGATTAGTTGAAACAAATTGCCACTTCATTGGATTCTTATAGACAGTGTTGACATTTTATAGAAATGTAGAGGAAAATCAATTTTAACAATTTGAAATCCCACGAAGCATCTAGGTATTTATTTCTAATTTGACTGTTCATTCTTTTTGTATTTTTGAAGGTTACAATCACATATTTAAACTAATTGTAAGCCTCTAAATAACGTAACACGAGCCATTTGAATCTGCTACATGGAACAACCCTAAATTTGACAATAACAGTGATCACACAGCGGATGTAGCAGACACAATGCCCGACAACAGAGCACAAATATTAGCCATTAATCGGAACTACGATATTGATACCCACGAAATTTCTTCAAAGCTTTTGTGCACAGTTCCGGCGGTAAACGCTTTACAAAGCGCCTGTAGACAAAAAATCCTAGCCAATTCTATTGTTACCCGCTACAGTTGAAAAGAATGTTCCCAGGTAGATATGGGGGTGGATCGATCACAATGCACCACGATGATAATTAATCCAAAACGTGTTACAGTGACAGCACATTACGTTAATAGCGACACTGATACAAATTACTGCATTAATATCATCAGCGTCAATGCATTTGAAATGTTCGATAGGAAAAAATACGTTTCAGAATATAATTATAGTCTTCAAAAGTTTGTCACCATCGTTCAAATTGTTTATAATCATCTCGCAAAGTAAATATTAAACGCAATGTTGCTACTCAAGAGCTATACTTACATAGTTTCGACTCGAAGTTGGTAATGCCAGTGGCATTCTTAGATTATTTTTTTGCCGGCGATCCAATGCGCGCCTGTTCGACGTGGTTTCTTGGCGCACTTGAGACCGAACAGGTTTCAACATGGAGACCGAAAACCGGTAAAAAATCATCACAGGTAATTACGGTAGGCTCGTCGCTTCACAATTCGATATAGAAAATATCGAATATAATGCCAAATAAATAAATATAGAAGATTTTATAAAATTCAGTTTTATGTTTAACCGGAAGCTCAAAGAATTGTTAATACTTTTCTAAAGAAGGTAACATTCTCGTCGCACGAAAGGAATTTATTTTGTTTTCAAATCGTTTTACTATTGTAGGAACTTACTATCCATTGTGGCGTGCCATTTTCCAACCACTTGTTAGCGAAATTATTAGAAACAATGCATTGTAAGCCAGGTTGGAAACAAAGAAATTCTGCAAGTAATAAAAAGTAAGGAATACGCGGAAAGCTATTTTTATGGACTTTGCGTTGAGTTTTATACTTGGGAAGTAATATTGAAAATCGTTTATACTGCTGGACTAAAATTATGTATGCACGTTAAGGCTGGTTAAATACAATGACCAACGTTCACACCATTTAATAATATTGAATATTGTTTCATTCAATATTTGCCTCTGCATTAGCTGAATTATGAATATAAGCCCAAAGTAATCAGCGTTATCAAATCGGAGCATATTTACATTGATACGAAAAAATCAATGAACGATAAGAACTCGACGTGCATGTTCAAGTTGCTGACAAACGTTGGGTATAATTTACACAACACAGAAAGGCGTGCCCTCGAAGCAATATTCCACCCTCTTAATCACTACCCACTGGAATAATTAATAATACCTCAATTAAAATATCAACTAAGCGCTTCCGCCCACGTGATAAAGATAACGTATACTCGTGAAATTTATAAACTTTTTTTTTTTTTTTTTTTTTTTTTTTTTTTTTTTTTTTATTTATTTATTGTTCAATTACATAGCTTAGATTACATACATTTGCCCCACAAAACCGTGTTATCGGTTTGACTGTGGCATAGAGTCTCCGTACATTAATAATAATAATAATAATAAATTTATTTTCATATTATGTTTGGTTTACATTGCTTGTCGAGGAGTCTCCATTTAGGCATAGAAAATGCCTGTAGTTGAAGGCTCCGCACTTCCCTTACATTATAAACGTATAATATAAAATTAAATAGGTACAAAAAACCAAGAAAAAGTTACGATCAATTGTATGTGTGAGTATGTGTGCGTGAGTGTGTGTGTGTGTGTGTGTGTGTGTGTGTGTTGTGTGTTTGTGTGTGTGTGTGTGTGTGTAAAGAGATGTTTAGTGAACACGTGTGACTAAGTTAACTACATCACTCTAAGTTATTTATTATTAAACCATAGTTTGTAAAAGTAACTCTGTGTCATTATAGTTTAAATGTTGCAGCCAAATTATTAACTTTTTCTTACATTCATATTTTTTTTTATCATAAATATATATTAGTTTATTGATTTTATTATATAAATAGGCTGAGCGTTTTTTGTATTGCCTGCTGGCAAATTCTGTTTTAGTTACGGGAACGTTTACTATGCGGTGTTTGTTTCTTTTTTGTAGTATTTTAGGATCGTATGGTGTCTCTTTGTGCATTTTGAGGATGATAAGCAGGATATATAATTTTCTCACTGTCAGCAGATTACATAATTCGTAAAGCTTGTCAGTGGAGAATGTCCTTTTTTTGAAGTACATCACCTTAAGTATCGCTCTTTGAGTGCGTTCTAACTCTAGAAAACTAGATTTCGCTGCTCCACCCCATGCAGTTATGCAATACGCTAAACTTCTGTACAATAACATGTTATTACCTTCTTATAATGACCCACTAAACGTTACTTTATTTTAATCGTTAGCTTTTTATGATTCTCTCTTGTTTGTCGTTGTTTTATTATAGGCTGAAGTTCTCATGTTTATTGCTATCAAAATGTCTTTTGTATATTTAAAGTTTTTTTGTTGCTTTTCTGTAAAATCTAAGCTAGAATAAAAAAATATAATTTCAACGCAATCATTGTTATCTATTTCAAAATGAAAATCATCACTGATTTCTTTCACGTAGTTTGAAAATAAGTACTTAATAAGAAACCTAATTCACGAATTACTTAATCAAGATACGAAATGCAATGCACGAATTTCAAGTTCCATCAGATATTTATATGCGAAAGAGATCTTTGTTCCATGTCAGAACAAGCCGTATTACTAATTAACGCCTTAGGGAGCTAAAACAGGTTTCGCGATTTATCGTAAAACCCAATTTAGAGCCGGCAGGCACGCGATTACAATCTTCTCACGACAGGAAGGCGCGCAAACTCCTCATCTCGAGGGAAATCACGCACGCAACAAACTTTATGGCAACACGTCCCGAGGAGCGATTCGCTCGGGGCGGTCGAAGACGGGCCGCACCACACACAGACTAATTCAAAAGAAATAACAAGACGCAGGCAGTGTCTCTACGCGGTCGGCTCGTAGTATACATAGTGCAAACTCTGTATCACGTCTCACTCCAGACACATTTAACATACATTCATAGATATCCTGTCACTTTCACAAAATCACGGGTCATAACCGCGAGAAGCACTGCCCACAGTTTAGGGCTAATGATCACTGACCGTAGTTGAATATGGCTGCAGGCTCAGACGGATCCCGTCCTGAGCGAGGCGTTCTCGAAGCAAACGCTTCAGTTGCATCCGTGGTATCTTCACTAATTCAGCTTTCCCTTCCTCATACTCGTCAACATATTTTGCCGGTTCCACTGCTGCTGTCGCCTGCTCTTTCCTTGCTTCCTCTTCACATCTACAAGAGTCCCGAGCGGCGGCTGCCTCCTCCAAAGTAAAATAAACAGCCGCCGCTCCTTCCTCTCTCAAAGACCTGATTGAGTGAAGCAATCGCTGACGATGTGCAGGGTTCAGGACGCCAATAGCATCCAAGTCTGGTTCTCCTACTTGTTTGCATATTTCTAAGTCATCATATCCATTGTCAATAAAACTTTCCGCGTATTGGCCCAAGTGGAGCGATCGCAACCACTCGACGACGATGTTGCCGCTCGCAGACGAGGCCATGTCGCGTCAAAATACTGTGAGCATTACAAGGCGTGCTCGCGGCGCGGTGGTCGGCGAGAAACTGGCAGCCACGCTCCCCTTTGCCCCCCTCTCCCCTCCATAAGCCGCGGTCGCCGCCCCTAGTACTCCGTGCTTTTGCTTTTTGACATTTTGTAGCTTAATCGTTTCGTTTCATAGAGAGGTGCGCGTCGCACCACGTGATATTCCGTATTAATATTTCAAATTCCTTAGTCGATATGACGTTTGTCGTTTGTTTCTGTCTTATAGTTTGTAGCAATTTCAAAAGTTTTTTTTTTTTTGTTTACGTAACTAAATGTCGGATTAATGGGAAAAAATACGGTCACAAAGTCAATATAATACGGAACAGCGGGTGGTCGCCTTGTGGAATGATATACGCGTAGTTTTATTTATTAATCTCTGAGGCGCCTCTATTTTGTGAATTGAACTACATTTAATTTTATTCTGCCCTCATTTTGTATTCAAATAGAACTTTAACTATTAATAACGCTTTACGATATTGCGTCCACCGGTTATTTTAGATTTTTAAGTGTGTTTTATTTCTTCGACCTGTTTATTGATTTTTTTGATTATACTATTATTTTTTATCGTTATATTAACTCGTACACACATTATTAGAATCATCATCGTTACTAAACGATCTACCTAAATTAAGATTAAATTATAGCATTATCATAATTCATGGTGAATGGCATCTGCCACAATCCTTGAGAAGTTACTAGAATTTTGCTATTACCTATGTTATTTATTATCCTTTTATACCTACTTACCTAAATATGGGATGGAAGATTTATTTTGGATGTATGAACAAAAATATCGTGCTTCAATGAGAAAACATAATACCTACACAAACCGTTTCAAAGGAAGAGGTTAAGTATTTTAATTGAAGATACACGCCTGATGAACATTAAGTCTCCTGTGCTTCAAACCGTCCACCTGACACTATCCTTAATCTAAATTAAAATAAACAGGGCTGCTTATTTCTCGCTAAAACGGCTACCTAAATCAAAACCAAAGATTAAACACATCCCTTATACACAAATCCACTAAGAACGTGCCCTACCTATCTGTTTACTTACTAAAACTAATAAACCACAAACGGGGAAGTGGGACGAAGTTTACTTTTGCTAAAGCTGTTATTCATTAAACTACTTGACCTGTTTTATCTCATTTCGGAAGCTGCAACTAAACGAACTTGGTTTATACCTATAAGTTTGCATAAAGCCAGCGATGCGGGCTGAAGACTGTTGCCTATTTTGTTTATTGTCTACACTGTATAAATATTTCATCAACGTTGATGTAAAGTTTAATATTAAATAAGTTGGTTGTAAGATTTGAGACAAAACAGCAGGGCAATTGCGTAACGTAACCAACATGTGTCAAAAACAATATTCATTGTGTGGTACATGTGTAGAAATTGGATTGTTGACCTGTCAAAATCAAAGCCATAGCGATTGCGAGTGTTTCTCAAATAGAATGCTGCTTAAATGTACGTGGCGCTCTTCAATGAAATGTACTGGATTAACACGGAAGAAGTTTTTTTGAAAAAACAAGAATCACAATCATTTTTTGTGGAAATAAAAATTAATGAATTTTGAAATTTCATCGCTTGTTTTATATAATAATATAATATCTTTGTTTCTTAAAACAGTTTATTTGTAGTAAAATATAGAAAATAATTTGTTACAGAAATGGTTACATGTTGCATAGTAAAATCGGTGGATGAGGTGCTGTTCTCCTAGCTAGGTTGCTAAGCAACCTATGTTTAGGAGAAACAGTGCCTGCCCCTTAATTGGGTATCAATTTTATTCATGTTACTTTGAGATGATTGCTAAAATTATTTATAATTTATACTTCAAAAAATAATTCATTCAACACATATTTCAAAGTTTTAAAACAGTCATCACTTCATCAGTGATACTTTAACGGCCGTTTTCAATAACCTATCTATCGGCGGTTTCGCCTACTAGAGATAGAAATTAGACATAAGCTCCATAGGAGTAATGTCAAATTTCTATCTGTAGTAAGGCAAACCGCCGATAGATAGGATATTGAAAATGGCGGTAAGTGGCCTACGGATTAGTACCCCCTTTCCAACTAACCTTGTATTCCCTGGCGTCTCCAGAGCGGCAGCGCTGTTCAGAAATTTCAAACCTGCGAGTAGCTGGATGCCAATACGACTAACAAAATTGTTGCCAAACGCAAACAAACCACAACCCAGTCAGTTTTTGTTTACGAAAACTATCAAAATGATTGGTTTTGTTTTTTTTAGTCAAACAATTTGAAAGCTTTTGAAATTGAAAACTGTCTGAATGAACGGTTCGGACTTCGTTCAGTTGCGATTTATAAAGATTTATTTTCTTTCTTTCGTCCGTGTGGTGCCGGACGTAAAGAATAGCACTACCCCATCTCTTTCCGTGGGTGTCGTAAAAGGCGACTAAGGAATTCACTAGAGATAGGCAGCAGCGTTCTCTGAGTACTTTAGCAACCATACTGCGATCGCCAACCCACCTGCCAAGCGTGGCGATTATGGCAAACCCCCCAACATGGCTTGGGTGAGGCCTATGTCCAGCAGTGGACGTCTTTCAGCTGAATGATGATGATGATGAAGATTTCTTTTAGGAGAATTGGGCTCCTGGTTATACATTGACTCGCAAGCGAATGCGGTCAATCTAGACACGGTTATTATTCATCTTGTCTAAGTGAGCTGGACCCTCATTAGGAAGAGTAAGACCCGTTAGTACAATCAGTGTTTAGTTACAGGATAAATAATCGACAAAGAATAGGTAGTAGGTAATCCGCCTCTGATCTCCAACAATTAGAGATACGAGATTTTCACACTTTGATGTTTTAAGCGTATAGTATGGTGCTAGCATTCCGATGTGTAATTGATCCTTAATCACTTACTAAGCCTCGAAAACGGAATCAATCACATTTGAATGTTTATTAATAATTTCGAATAGAAAAGAGTGTAAATTGTTTTCAGAGAAACTAGAAAGTTTATCATGTTGCAGCTACACGCGAAGTATTTCAAAGAAAATAGTTCTTCAACTTATGCGTAAAAATTATTTCAATGGTGTTTATCGTATTCTTTGGCATCACTCCTTTTACATGGATATCGGCTAGTGTGTAGCCATAGTTCATATCAGACATCGGTTTCTCTAGAAGTGACGTTCATACCTGTAAGGGCGGTTGTCCACCGCCGTCACTTAGTAACGAGATTATTTCGAACTGAGTTAGGTACGATGCGTCGCGACGTGTCGGTGATCGTGTGTCCACCGACCTCGGCGGTTCAATCCTACTCTCGCAAATCCGTGCACCGTTTGGATAAGTTCAGACGTGTTTTGTATTGAAACCATTTCGGCCCGTCACGATCTGGGGCCGATTTCTAGCGGTAGCGCCGAACTACTCACAGCGCTGCGACGAAATGACGGGGCTCGAATGACTGACGTGCGGTGGACACCCAGCCATAGTAATGTATGTGTCGCAGTAACATATAACGACTATAACCATGTCACTGATATAGAAAGGTTAAGGTTGTTTGGCTTCCAAAGCAGAGTCGACGGAGCCCCGCATAGCTTTTATCTCTCTGTAGGGTTTAATTAACCTAACACGAAGGGGATGACGGGGGCTTCGTTCGCTCGCTACGCTCGCTCACTTTTACCCCCGTCATCCCCTTCGAACCTAACCTATCCGTGTCGGGGTGCCCCAAATTATCGTTAGGGATATAGTTATATAACGGCTTATATCTATGTTACTGCGACATATGTATCGCTACTTCGGCAACGTCATCTCGTTCTCGTCGACGGAGGCAGTGGACAAACGCCCTAACAATCCAAATACTATAACGTATTCAACAATGAAGGTGCCAATTTAGTATCCAGAGACGTTTGTCTAAACACCTCACACACAAACAAAACTATTTAAAACAATCTTTACCAAGACTTGGATCTAATAATAAATTAAAGGCACATTTGTAATTTGCTGAAAACAGTAATACTTGTCACAATTTCGTAGTTTGAACTAACTCAGCTGTGCGGTTTCATAGAACGTCAAGATTCACCGCGACTGACGCGACATAACCCTACTAATTCTGTACCAAGTTGTAACGAATATAAAGGCACAAAATATTCGTACTACCCTGGCAACTCAGGAACCCAATTCTACCAACAACAGAAACTTTTATCAATTACAACTGAATCGTTCATTCATACAGTTTTCGTTTACAAAAACTATCAAATTGTTTGACAACAAAAACAAAACCAACGTTTTGACAGTTTTTGTAAACTAAAACTGTCTGAATGAACGATTCAGTTGCAATTGATAAAAGTTTCTGTTAGTAGAATTGCCCCCCTGTTATGGCAGTTTGTTTATCATAAATATCTGACGTTAACGTGTCATTTCAGGAATGAAAATTAATTAAATTTTTAAGTGTTTGTCAAGAGCAGTGATCATCAGTTCGTTTAACAAGCATAAGTACTGATAAAAACACCTTTTCCGCTCATTGTAGATGATTTCACAATATTATATTAATTTACGAAGTTATGTAACGGTATACCTACTGAAATTTTAATGTCAACTAATCACCCGAAGCAATTTTTTGATTTAATTGGCCTAAGTTGAGTCTATAACTCTACAACTTGTCAATATACAGGATTAATTTAAAAACACCAACAACCTCTTAAGGGGTCATTGTACTCATCATTATTAACAACTTTTACTATGGGAACAAATCAGAAATCGCGAAAAAAACAGCTGTTCTCTACATTTATGTTCGCTTAGCTCGTTAAAATGTAGGGAACAGCCGTTTTTTTTTCGCTATTTCAGATTTGGTCCCATAGTAAAAGTTGTTCATAATGATGAGTACAATGACCCTTTAAGAGGTTGTTGGTGTTTTTCAATTAACCCTTTATACATAGATATATTTTGTTATATTATTAGTAAATACAACAATTTTGGAACTTTTTAATGACGATAAGCTTTATCACAAACTTACCAATGAACACTAAGACATCTGATGGTGATAACGTCATCTAATTCACTAAACACAATAGTGCTAAACATAGTTAAAACATCATTCTGTCTCTATTAACTTCAAATAATTGACAGAAACAATTACATTTCAAATATGTTTAGCGCTATTGTATTTAGCGAGTCGTTGTGCAAGTGGTTTAGTATTTAAGACTGATGAAAGCTAAGACAAACTGTCTACACATTATAACTACATAATGCGACTAAAAAGTGGCGTAAAAGTGTTGAAATTAGAAATATGGTCATTTACAATTAGTGTAAAAAGTATCACCACGTCCAATAGCATTAAATAGAAATACGACAGTATCAAAAAGAAGAGATTTTTATTCAGATAAAATGAAAATTAATAACTTAGCTGGCTTATCGTGATATTCGCTAACTCTGCAGATAAACTAGATTATTCCAACCTAGTTTTCCGCGCGCCCACCCTAACAGACAGTGAAATTATAGAAGAGCCATGCGATAGGATAATTGTCATAGGATCCATTTATTTATTATCTGTTTTCTTAGAGAGTTAAATAAATGCTGGACCTAATATTAAAGATGTACATTGCAACAAATCTAAGAAATACCTTTTGAGAGCTGTCAGATTTAAAGATTTATTGGACTAGGCATGTCTTGGGTGCCATGATTGGCCGCCAAATTTAACCAATAGCCAATCGGATTGCTCGGCGAGCTTCCGTTGAAACACCAGTGGTCGAATTTAAAACGTCAAAAGGTAGTTCTTCGATTTATTGCACTGTAGCATTCATCACCCACTACTCCACCAACAAAACATTTCATACATAGGCACAAAGATTTATAAACGGCGATTTGATATAACATTTATTCGTAGCCTCTCATCATTCGTCAAAATTAAGATAATTGCTATTCAAACTGTGTAGCTTTTAGCTTCAGGCCCACTATCAGCTTACTAACGCCATCTAGTATTGTAAATCAGAAATCGATAACGTTAAACTTCCGAGCTTATAGAAGCTGAAGGTATTTTACTTCTAAGAATGTCTTCAACTAAAATAACCGTAGTAAAAGTAAAAACCTATCAGCATTATTAAAATTAGGCATGTATTTAACGCGGCGACAAACTAATCTGATTTAGGGTTTTAAAAATAATTAAAATGGGTAGCAAAAATAATAGGTTGGCAGCTACAGTGAATTAGCATTTTAAGCAGGCAGGGGGTTTTAAAAATAATTAAAATGGGTAGCAAAAATAATAGGTTGGCAGCTACAGTGAAGGAGCTTAAGTCGACGGAGCCCCGCTGTGCGGGGCTCCTATTTCTGTCTGCAGGGTTTAAAGTAACCTAACACGAAGGGGATGAAGGGGGCTTCGTTCGCTCGCTTCGCTCGCTCACTCTAGCCCCCGTCATCCCCTTCGAACCTAACCTATCCATGTCGGGATTCCCCTTAACCACCCTGCTAACATTATTAGTCGCCAAGTCATTATATTAGTCGCCAAGTCATTATTTATAGCTCCTCGCCTCATTTTATTAGTTGCAAACACTTAGTCGCCTTTTAAGTTATTAGTCACCTGGAAAATAATAAGCCCTAAAATTAATGTGTTTTTATCTAAACCGAGAAATATGTTGGTAGGATACGTAGATGCAACGATGGTGCGACTGAGTAATGAATTGAATGCGTCAGCATTAGGGCCATACATAGATAAATTATTTATTAGTTAAAAGACAAAGACATCCTAATATAACTTTAATAAGTGCATGTCGGGCCACGCGCAGTAATAGGGTTCCGTAGTTGCACAATAATGCGGACTAAGAAGAGGGCTTAGTAATTTTTCAATGGAATTTGTATGAAATTTTTGCTTTTCCGGTTGGTCTACTCATAAACTTGTAAAGCCTACTTAGCTGTAATAGTTTTCCTTTTAACTTCGTTGTATAAATTACTACCGTGAAGTTTTTCACATAGGTATATTCGTTGTCCAAACGTAACCGTGACTCTAACAAAAATGAGTATTTTAAAGCTTAATATTTCAGAAACGGATCCCTTAATCGAAAAATTTAAATTACAAATCCATAACATTTTTGAAAGACCTATCCTACAGTACCCACACCATGGAATAGACGACGAAAAAAAAACATCGCCATGTTACGCGTAGAGGAGGTACGGTAAAAAATGTTCTTTTTCATAACTTTATGGTACCACTTTGTCGGCGTGATTAATATGATGTCCATGCCAAATTATAGCTTTCTAATACTAAGAGTCTCTGAGCTAAGCTGCGGACGGACAGACGGACGGACATGGCGAAACTATAAGAGCGATTACGCACTGCATCCGATCCTAATCCGTGAAAATGCGGATATAAAAAAGTCGGACCAAATTCGGATATTGCTTTACGCACTGCATCCGATCCGAATCCGTGAAAATACCGATCTAGAGTAAAAATCTCGGACCGAATTCGGATGTTGCTTACGCACTATTCCGATCTCTGATTCAAATTCAAACAATTCAGGGGCCATCTTTGGCAAATCCGTTTGGCGTCTGATTTGAATCCGAGGTAATGCGAAAGCGTTCACACAAACAGTACTACGGCTACTTCGGTCCGTCAATTGTTCTTCCGAATTAGAAACTCACGGATGACGGATAGAAATCGGATGACGGATGCCGGATGTTGTGCGTAAACTACCATAAGGTATAAGGTATAACGGGCTGGTATCCGCAACTCCACGTCTAAGCGCGTATTTTGCGTGAAACTACCATACAAATAGTTCTATGGCTACTTCGGAACGTATTTTCACGGATTCGGATCGGATGCAGTGCGTAACCGCTGTAAGGGTTCCTTGTTGAATATGGAACCCTAAAACGATATTCAAAGTTATTGTAGGTACGTATTGATCTCAGAAAACTGATAAAAAATCCTGCAAGCGGAGGTGCACGCACCGTACCGTTACCGTATACCGTTTTCAACGTAGTCCTGACGTTTGTCTACAAAACGTTACCATACAAAGAATAACTATTATAAACAAAAATAACTTGAATAATAAAGCTACTTTAAGGTTTTTGATGTCAGCCTTTTACGATTTTTCGAATTGACAATTTATTTACGAAATGACCGCTATGTCAGGATTCATCTTTCGTTGAACAGAGTATATGTTTTTATACAAGGTGTAACATAAAAAGCACAACCTCTTAAGGGGTAATTGTACTCATCATTAAGAACAACTTTTACGATGGGACAAAAGGTGAAATCGAAAAAACAGCTGTTCCCTACATTTAAGTTCGCATAACTCGTCAAAATGTAGGGAACAGCAGTTTTTTTTTTTTCGCGATTTCATCTTTGGTCCCATAGTAAAAGTTGTTCATAATGATGAGTACAGTGACCCCTTAAGAGGTTGTGCGTTATTTATGTTACACCTTGTATACAATATATTCCTATTTACAACAATAATCCATATTTATGATTATTTGCGGTTTACTCACGTGCATTTTTCGGGATTGCCCGACTAGTTTCGGACCCAAACGGAGCCCTTAATCATGAGCTGAATACGCGGCGAGGTCGCGAGACGAACTTCGTCTCGAATCTGCAATCCCGAAAAATGCACGTGAGTAAACCGTAAATAATCGTAAATTTGAATGTGTCTCACGAAAGTTATAATACAAAAACAATAATCCATACAAAATGTAAGTGCTGAGCACTTGTCGGTGTAGCAATCTCCATCTTTTTCTATCCAGAGCCAATCCCTTCCATTCTTTACAACAATAATAAATATGTAAAATATAAAAAGACCCTTCCATTGGTTTTATGACTGTTATGATTTAACAGGAATGAAGTGGTCCATGAAATTATGTTAGAATCTGCACTTCGATATTGCATTGTAGGTCCGTTCCTAAAATATCGTTTATAATTGCTAAATACAACTCCAATTGTATTTTGTGGCTACGATTAATGACTAATTCTGTGAGTGCTAATTGATCTGAATAATTGTAATTAACTAGTTAAAACAATGATATTTAACAAAGATTTATATACATATAATTGTAAATACCTAGTTTATACATGTATAAAGTGAATATTCACATTCACATTAATCGCATAATTTACTTCATCATCATCATCATTCAGCCTTGATGTCCACTACTGAACATAGGCCGGGTTTGCCGTAATCGCCACGCTTGGCAAGTGGATTGGCGATCGCAGTACGGGTCTCGTGTAGTGCCGGACTTAAAGAACAGAACTACCCCATCTCTTCCGATGGATGTCGTAAAAGGAGACTAAGGGATTCTCTAGAGGATGGGCAGCAGCGTTCTCTGAGTACTTTATAATTTACTTAAATACAAGGTTAGTCGGAAAGGGGGTACTAATCCGAAGCCCACTTATAGTATCGTTAATGACTGTTTAAAAGCAAGTGTAAAAATTGCAAAATTCGATAAAAAAATCCATATGAAATGATTTTTATTTTAGTTTTTTCAAAAATTCTTCCTCCCTGCTTTAGTTACAAATTCAGAAAATGGTGCTTCTAATTCATGACCTCAAATATGACCTAAAATGTAAACACAGCTGATCATAACGGGAGATAGATAGATTTTAGTTTTTTTTTTGAGATTTTTGAACAACTGTTTCTCTTAAACTATTGACTTTTGGGAAAAGTTGTAGAACAAAAGTTACTCATTATTATGTGTACTTTAACACCCTTTCGGATTAGTACCCCCTTTCTGACTAACCTTGTAAATATTGGAATCATATCTTAACTACAGTAATGACAAAAATGCAATATTATAAAAACATAAAACCAATTTTTTGTTTGCAAATGTTATTGAATACTCTTTTTTTTAAACTGTTATTGGAAGATTATAACTCTAGTTCACTTTATAACACTAGACAAATAAGAACCATTTTAAAAAGGAAATGTATAGAAATATACAACGTGCTTGCTTCCAATAGAGATTCGACAGCATAATGCTTTTATGAACGGTTAATCAAGACGAGCTGGAACTCTATTTAAAGAAATAGAGTTCAAAAGATATTCGTGCCTCAGTGGACCATTTTTGTCTAATGTTATATGAAATGGCGCATAGTTTAAAATACTCCCTTATTTAGGTAGGTCTAAGACCTACTATCTTCCCGGAAGAAAAATACATTATAAAAATATTATAAGCCCTTTAGTCTCATCTCTTCCCATTCCCTTCTCTTCCCCTATTTTGTTTCTTATAGATGGGATTTTTTTGTAGTTATAAACGCATAGGAGAAGAGATGAGAAGGGGAAGAGATGGGACTAAACCTTTCCTTCAAGCATATGTTACGAGGTCGTTTTAAATATTGAATTGTCCGTAAACATAGATTCAATCCGGTAATGTTGGATTATTGCCGATCGCTGTATTCATCCGGTCTATTTATGATTGCACCAAGCATCCAAACCTTATCAGAATACAATAAGCTGATCTCAATTACCTTGTTCCTACCGCCATAACAGAAAAAATTAAATTTAAAAAACTTAAATACCTATCATCACTTTTTCCTACTCTATCTACCAACAATCCAACCTATCTCACCAAAAACATGACCCACCTTTTGGGCTTCGCCGCAGTCGAGTAAAAAACAATAAACACTATAAAACCTATTACAATAAAACGTTACACAAACAACGCAAGTTAAACGCAGATGTCCCAACTAGTAGTCTAACGACGCTACAAATCTCGCTGAACTATTTCCTTGCTATACATTATTTCGTTTTACGTCCAATTTCCATAGTCGGTGAGCGTGAACAATTTAATGGACCAAAAGATTGCTCCTGCCCGGCCTACGAAAAGGTTTTTTAAAGTATAACTAGTTTCTCTTCGAGCATCGCATATCTTGCTTTAATATAGAATATTTTTCTGTGGAAAGTGGAACTTTGTGGTGTTATGACTGCAATAAATATTTTGTATTTTCACTATATTTTAGGTTGCGGACAGATATGAGTCATAGTTAAGTGTACAGGGTGTTAACGAATTCGTGTAATTCCTTCAAATCACATGATCTATTAATGGTATAGTTTAACACCGCACGGGATTTAGATTGATTAAAAATAAAAATAAACTTTTTTTTCCCAAATATTTTTTTATCTGATAGAAATTTTCGATGGCATGCATAAATGAATGAAGGCACGGCGACACAGCTAATGGGCACGACTAGCGCGATATCGCTCCAGTCAGTTAACTTGGGACGTTTTAATTACTCTGATACAGAATACCATGGCTCATTTTTTGAAAACTTTATTTTATAGATTCTGAAAAAAACCTATGCAGGGTCAATCAGTGCCACCAGTAGATCACGCGGTTTGAAGGAATTACACGAATTCGTTAACACCCTGTATACTAGGCTAGTATGCAGTAGGCTAATTCACCTAACGAAAGAAAAGTCAGTTGCAGTGTAGTTGCAATTAAATTTCGATCCAAACAACGCTTTTCGTATTTGTCAGATACGCTCGCGTGAAATTACTGCAGCGTCACTGCAACTTGATTGGCGCGTCATGAAATTACGTGAATTATTATTAGCCTATAGGTCTTAGATATGAAAAAAGGGGTGCATGAAAAGAGCCTCCACGAGTGACGATACTTCGGTACGTCCGGCGCACCCTGGGCAGTCAGCCCCGCTACCAACCTTGCTGACTGGCTAATCTTTTCACTACGGCATGAGCTATTCTTGTATAGCTCATGCTGACACGGTAGAAGAAGAAGCTATGAACTATTTATGGCATACGAATACTGCGACGACGTCTGTGGTCTAGTGCTTCGAGTGTCGGACTGCTGGTCACGAGGTCGTGGGTTCGATTCCCACACAACACAAATATTTATGTGATGAACATAAGTGTTTGTGTTGGTCTGGGTGTTTCTTATGTATTACTAGCTGTGCCCGCGACTCCGTCCGCGTGGAAGTCGGAAAACAACATTGTGTCGCAGCAACTAAATAATCCATTTATTATAATAATAGACAAAGGTGTCCCACTAAGACACTTATATCTTTTGAACCATTTCTATATGTAGAGTTTCAGCTCCTCTTGATTGACCGTAAAGATTCATAAAACCGTAATACTAAAAACGTGCTGCTTATTTCTATACATTTCCTTGCTAAAATGGATTATAATTGAATATTGGTAGGTATAGAAAAGAACTTTAAATATTTTAAAAAAAACTTATAGAAGACTTCATTTAATTTTAATAAGTTATAAATAGGTAGGTACTGCTTTCAAAAAGTCTGATCTGGAAATCGAACCAACACAAACGCGAAAAAACATCTTCTATATTTTTATTTCACCAATCGACATGATCGCTCCAATAAACATAGTGCCTGAAATTGATGGAAGACAATAAAAACTAACATTAAGTACCTACCTAACTTAGGTACATTTCAATTCAAACACTTATTTGTTGTTACTTCTTATTTCTTGCACTTCCTTCAATTTAAGACAGTGTGTTTGTTGGAGAGATTTGATCCTTATTATTGACCTTATAAATATCTATCAACAGGTGCCATAATATAATACCGGATGGTACATAAAGCTTTGTCAGTTCGATTCCCGGTTCAGGCAAAAAAATCAGTAAAACGCAATATTTCTTACTTTAAAAAAAAGTGAAATTAAGTTTCCTTTGAGTGAAATTTGCTATTTTTAATATTTAAAGTACTTTCCCTCCATGGCCATGTCTTTGGAACATTACCTAAAGCTTAAAAAAACTCAATTAAATAAACTTATTAAAACGACGGCGACAGGCTTTGATAAATCTGACAATAAATGAACAAAATAAAATTAAATATAGAAAAAAATTCCAAAAAGTGCATTGAGTAGATAGAATGATTACGAAATACTAAATTTCAACGAAAGCACTGGGTGAGCGCTTTCCTTGCAAATAATCATGGCCACCGATTTCAATTTGAATTTGGACCTTATTTTCGGCATCAGCATTCCCAAAAAGTATGAACATTCAATGAACAAAAATCTTACTATTAGTCCACATGAAGTCATGAATTCATTTTATTTTGAACAACAATAAGAAATTGACCTAATAAATTCTAAATAACAATAACTTCGTTTTTTTTTGTAAAAGCTTAGTTCCTTTTTCATAAGGATAGAGATCATTAGACCTTTCGTAGACTGAGAATAGGTACCAATTCAACAATGAATATTAGGTAATTTGTGGATTTATTCGTAGTAATATATTTCCTCACAACATGATTTGATACACGTAACGCCATCTATTGAAAATAAACTAATACATGCTAAGTTCTTCTAGAAAACTTAAAATTCGCATAACTTTTGATTGCGTGAACCGATTGCGATGAAACAAAAAACATATGTTACTTGGAGATAAGCACAATATTTATTTATAAAAGTCAACAACATTGGATCAGTTGTTTTTATGTGATGCTTGAACAAACAAACAGATAAACAGACAAACAGATAAACAGACAAACAGACAAAAAATCCAAAAATGTTAAAAATGGGTTCTATTGGTTATAGTTTAACACCCCAACCAGGTTTTTTCAAAATATTTGCTATGTACAGATACGCAAAAGTCTACAGATTTGTAAATGTATAGAAGATATTAATTATTTGCATATCTTTTGAATGCGTGAACCGATTGCGATGAAACAAAAAAAAATATGTTACTTGGAGATAAGCACAATATATGTTTATACAAGTCAACAGCATTGGGTCAGCTCTTTTTACGTGATGCTTGCATAAACATGCAAACATATGTTTAATCTTTACTTCCCTAGATGGCGTTGGTGTCGAATTAGATCGCGCTATGGTTTCGTTACCGCGCGATTTATAAGTTCTAGACAAAAATTTCATAGTTATTTCTAAACCACGATTTTATTATATGTATAGATAAGTATTTATTTACAAAAAAAAAAATTATATAAGTATTATATCCATTGTCTAGTACCCATAGTACAAGCTCTGCTTAGTTTGGGACTAGATGGTGCTGTGTAAAAAATGTCCCAAAAATATTTATTATTATTATTTATTACTGCTCAAGCGCTGATACCTACCTAGTCAATTGTTATGGTTAACACAATAGTCAATCCAGCCAAAGACAGGGGATTACATTTAGACTATGTGCTACATAAAAAATAAGATTAAGGCTTAAATTACCAAAAGTCTATCTAGACTAGACTACTCTACTGTTTATTTTCCGCTTCTAACAGCAACAGCTACGAAATTGGTAGTTTTAAAAAGTCATGTATTTACTTGTTAACATTTGTTTATAAACACTATTTCAGAATTAAGAATCTACGTGTTTCTGAATCGTTGATACATGGTGCAGTAAACACTACGTTACGACGTTAAGTGACGGAAAAAGCTCCAAAACATCGTTTCTACAAAAATTTGTATTTCACAAACTGCTGGCAACTTGTATCCGAAACAATGTTTATTGGTGAATACATCACTTATAGGGGAGGTAACCGAGGCTGAGGTATTATCCAGATTACCATAGAGTATGATTACATCTGTATTTTATCCTATTTCGATGCTTTTCTTTTTAACTCAAAGGTTGACTGGTAGAGATATAGCACCTTATGTACCACCATAGTCTATTGAAGTGTAAATAAATAAATTACAATATAACAAAGTAAGTAGTAAAGTAGTAGTACTTCCACTAGGAATCCCGAAATCGAAATACATAAAAATGCTTACGCGTAAAGCAACTCTATTCCCTTCACAGAACCACAACCAATATAACAGCTAAATAATTCACAGCAGCGTTGATTTCACGAAAAACCCTATTACGCACTAATACATCCTTCCAAAAATCACTGGTGCCCTTAGGATGTAGATAAATGTCCGTCTTCCTTCGGCCTGACACTTTTGCTGGACTGCGGAGCGAATAATGACCTCGTACGGGCCTTCCCTTTACTATTCGTGTGTCCATTTAGGTCAATTGGGCTTCGACGGCTTTGTGCATATTTCTCAGCTCCAGCATACGCTTGAAAGCTTTTTGCTTTGAGTTAGGAGTATTACGTCATTTTATTGAGGTTGGTAGTGTGTGAATGGCCTATTTACCGTACTCGTAATGACGATTTTCTGTGATTTAATCTGTTGGATTTTGTTGGTAGTGAAAAAGGGAATTATTTACGGAATATAATATGGAATTATTGGTAATTCATTAGTCATTGAAATCAAATTAATTAAATGGAATTAACAATAATATACACAGTAGTTGAACCAAAATCAAATTCATGTAGCAAAAGCAAACAAAATATAATATTTAAATTATTATTGATCAAACAACAATGTTAGCCAATCAGACTACAATCAAAACAATCCATGATTATTATTATCATAAAATGTAACTTTCATCGTCCGTTACAAAACATTAATTGCCTGAGGTTTCCACCATTACCACTGCGAGAGTCATGAGAGAGAATTGCCAAAGTCACCACGAAAGGCAGGCAGATCAATGATTGCATTATGATTTTTTAGAACCCGAGGGATTGAAGGCTAAGGTACTAAGTACCAAAAATGTTGTAGTATTAGAGCTCACTCCTGAAATAGATCGTCCGGGGAAGTAATACCACCATACTTATTTCTGCCGCCAAGCAACATTGCTATGTTCCGGTTCGAAGGGTATGTGTGGGAGTCAATGAAATTACAGCTTATGAGACTTTCGACCTTGTCTTGACTTTAGTCACTAAGGTTGGTAACGCATCGATCTAGAATCTTCTTGGTGTTATAGGTATTGACAGGCGGCGGTAATCATTCCATCAGGTGGGCGGGTGGCCTGTTTGCTAACCTATTACATAAAAAAACATCCAGCTACACCAATAGTTAAACTTATTACTTTATTGATGGTGGTGGTACATCATGCCGCTGACCAAAGAGACGCGAATGATCGAAAGCTGGTGGACTAACTATTTAAGTTGCCAGCATTCATATTTCAGGCTGGTGACTAAAAGCTTCGTCACCATCGAGAGTGGATCTAAGTTACGATCACCAAACCATTTTAATCAAACCAAATTACTAAGCATGGCATGGGCATTTACATTTAATCCCATTTGGGATCGTCTAGAATACAAAACTTCCTCACCGCATGCTGGGAATAGACGCATGTTGTAAGATTCAACAAAATCCAACACGCTTGGTGGTAGTATCTATACGGTCTACCTGGCTAGCTCTCTCACTTTGAAATCCGCCTCCAAGTAGTTAACTCTGTTCCGTCTTGTGTATGTACGAGTCAGAGGGGTATAAAGGAATCCCTCTTTTATCTGTGCTACTTAGATTAGTGTGCTCCATCTTAGACCCTGTCTGCGATTACCATCAAGTGCAACTAGGGTCAGACGCCACCAAGTCAAATAAGAATAATAAAAAAAACTTGCCTTTCTTGTATCCGAATTTCGTCCGAACCTATGTGACTTCTACTGTACTTCTTTGACATAATTACCTCCTTGCTATCAATATAATTACTAAAGGTCATGGCACAGTATACCGGCACCGCAACGGCACCGCTCCAACCCAGCAATTAACTTGTCTTTCAAATTAGAGCATTAAATCATGTGTCATATAATATATTTTATAATTTCAATATGAAAAAGCCAACAGTGGGCAGTCAACGCGCTTGCCGCTACCATACAACTCGACTCGCAGCCAGCGCGCTGCAAGCGAGCGGACCGCGTACTTACAGCGCGCCGAATGCGTGTTTACGGCGGGCTGACTCCGAATTGCCAATGAAACAACGTCGTGCAAGTCCTAGGCGTGTTCAATCACAAATGCCATATAACAATTGTGTTCGCGGTGACAGCAAGCTTGCATCTCGCGGACGACGCGCGGACCGCGAGCTTGCACCTCGCGGACGACGCGTAGTTAGCGCGCTGGCGGCTAGCCGTAGCCTAAATTCGAGGCAACGCCGTGCTGCAGCTGTGCAGTTGCTGTGCCGGTGTAATATGCCGTGACCTTTAGTTTGTCCACTTGCTGCTAATATAAGTACTAAGTGGGACGGTGACCACTTGAAGTAACGAATTTCAATAATCATCCGTCATGATCATGATACTCTTCATCTAGTTTAACTTCTAGTTTATGTACTCGGATCGTAAGTCATAAAGTACGAAAATGGTCCTTACCTCTACAACAAAAACACTGCAATATCAACACAAAAGCAGGCAAAAAATCTCAATGTCTTCCGGGACTAAAATCTTCAAGTAAAAGAGGTTGGATCAAAATAATATCCAAGCTACGTGGGAGCATAAGTAGCCGTTACCTTAAAGCCTGCACATTTAATTTAATGGGCCAGCAGCGCAGTCCGAGGGGTTTAGTTTTACACCGGATATTATGAGGAATCTTGAAACTTAGGGTATGTAAGTAGACGGATAGCGTACTTCCCTCTTTGTTGTTTTGGTAAAAAACTTATATTTTGAAGCGTGTTTTTTTTGCGAGCAGCCTTTCTCTGACTTTTACTGCATGTCGATTATTATTTACAATCATTTACCTAATAGTTTTCAAAACTTACCGCTGACAATGTTTAAATAAATACTTTTCAAACTATTACTGTTTAAAAGATATTATACCGTTATGGACTATTTAGAAGACAAATCAATAGAATCAGTGATTTGTAAGTTAGATTAATTGACATCGCTGATTGCGATACATTTGCACGCCATGTTATGGCAGGCTATGCTGAAACAAATTTACTGTAACACCTTATGTACCATATTTTAGCAAATAAATATTTTGATTGATTGATTGACGCAATCTACAAAGAGCGCCAATTTGAATAGCACCTAAGCTATTCCCCAAATTAGTAGGTGCTATTCCGATTGGTGCTCTTCGTGGAATACCTAAGTGGAACCTTTGGTTTTATTGACTGACAGTTAATACGAAGATCTCGGCAAGATAATGTTATAATTAAGTTCTAAGCTTGGAAATTATCGGATCGGTGATGTTAAATGCTGAAATTCATGTACCACATAATTTTATACTGTAATACATCTGTTTGATATAATAACTTGGTCATATTGACGACGTTTACAATCAGTCAAAGTGGCTCATTTAGCTGCCAATGCATTCAGTATTGTGCAGTTAACATTAAAACGCATGTCACACCGCAAGCTAAGCTGACTTAGCTTAGCTCATAAAGCTGCGACGTCTTTTGACAATTCGAACCGCAGCATATTTTCATAGGTACTTCGAATCGTATTCGAAGTATGAAAAGACGCCGTAGCTTTGTGAGCTAAACCTAAGTTAGCTTAGCTCGCGATGTTACCTGCGCTTTACACATAGGTACCGAACAAATGCACGGTATATTTACTGATTCCTAACGCCTCGTGAAAATAAAAGTAAACTTTTATGGGAATCTCGATGTGTGGTTTTCAGTATGACTTGCTTTTAATAAAGCACCGTACCGTGTGTACAAAGGTACAAAATGGCATAAAATAATAATTTAAAGAGATTTTTTTTTGGTTGATTCTCATAGTATGGATATTAAAGATGATAAATAAATATTAAATATCTATTTATCATAACGTTTATATTGACTCTTCTTACCGGAAATTGTAACAGACTAAGTTCTTAGCGCCATTTGGAGTATCTTTGAAAAGTTATTCGTTACAAAATTACTGTTACTGTACAAAATTAGAATGCTTCGCGTCAGTAAACTTTGGCCAACTCAAATTATTGCTACTTTGTAGATCTAAAGTAACTTCTTAATTGTTTCAAAACTGTATAATGAAGGATTTAAAGCCACCAAATTCACATCTTTTTGAATGATTATAACAATAGTATCAAATCGGATAGATTAAAAAAAAACACCTCTTTTCTATGAAACAACTCATTTTAAAATAGGTATCTTTTTAGGGTTCCGTACCGAAAGGCTAAAAATGGGACCCTATTACTAAGACTCCGCTGTCCGTCCGTCTGTCCGTCTGTCACCAGGCTGTATCTCATGAACCGTGATAGTTAGACAGTTGAACAGATGATGTATTCCTGTTGCCGCTATAACAACAAATACTAAAAAACAGAATAGATATAGAATATATATAGAATATATATACTTTATTGTACACCAAAATTGTAACACAGCTCATATACAATATCATATATTGAAGGGTACAATGGCGGTCTTATCGCTGATAGCGATATCTACCAGACAACCTTTGGATGAACAGGAAGACAATGAATAAGATAGAGGGGGTAGTCTGCGGTGTACTGCTGTCAAATACATACTACACACAATACATAGACATAATACTTACATACAAAAAATATAAATATATATTTTAAATACATGTTATATAATTATGTGATAAGGAAAAACAAAGTAGGTTCATGATGAGGTATTAATGTCAAGAAGAAATAGAAATATGTTGAGAGAAGAAATGATCTTTGACTAATTTTTTAAAAGAATCCAGTGACTGAGCTTGTCTTACTGGCATCGGCAACGCATTCCACAAACGTACAGCCTGGACTGTGAACGATTTGTCGTAGAATTTAGTAGAATGCGAGGGCATCGAAAGTCTCAAATTTTCCGATGATCTTAAGTCTCTAGTATGAGTGTCATGAAGGAACTTAAAACGTTCTTTGAGATAAGAGGGGGTTGCAGGATTGAACAGAACACTGTAAAGCAATGATAAGATATGAGCATTCCGGCGAAGGCGGATTGGCAGCCACTTGAGCTTAATACGAAATTCTGAAATATGATCATATTTGCGTAAACCAAATATGAATCTGATACAAAAGTTTTGGAGTCGCTCAAGCTTATCTAGCTGCACTTCAGTAAGATCAGGATAGCTGACATCGGCATAATCAAGGATAGGGAGAAGAAGGGATTGCGCGAGCGCAGTTTTAGTGGCAGTTGGCAGAAAATTGCGCAATCTCCGTAAAGACCCCGCAGACGCAAACAATTTGCGGCTTACTTCTTGCAACTGAGGACCCCAAGAAAACTCTTTGTCTACATAGATACCCAGGTCTTTCACAGAATCGCTGAAAGGAATTGTCGAACCATCAAAAACAATCTGGGGAAGCTGTGACCAGTCAATTTTCGAGCGTAGCCTAGGGCTACCGACAACAATGACTTGAGTCTTCGCAGGGTTAACCTTTAAGCCATGAGCCATACTCCAGTCAGAAATACGTGCTAAATCCTTATTCACCATATTAACAGCCTCAGCCAACTCGCCTACGGGTGCTTGTGAATAAATTTGCAGATCATCAGCATAAAGGTGGTAGGATGAGAGAAGTTCATTGGAAATAGAATTTATAAATATTGCGAAAAGAAGAGGAGAGAGGACGCCCCCCTGTGGTACGCCGGCAGAAGTATCACACCATGAAGAGAAGGACTCTTCAATGCGAACACGTTGTCGGCGGCCACACAGGTAACTACGAAACCAATCAATCACCGTTGGAGATATGTTAAGAGAGCAAAGTATGCCGAGCAGGATATCAAAATCGACGGTGTTGAAAGCATTACTGAAATCTAATAAGGAAAGAACCGTCAGATTTCCATTTTCCATACCCAATCTAATATCGTCAGTAATGTTAACAAGAGCTGTGGAGGTACTATGTCCTGAACGAAACCCGGATTGGAAGGAATTAAGGAGATTGTTTTTGCATAGAAAGGCACTAAGCTGGTTATGGATGAGACGTTCTAGGACTTTGGATAGGAATGGTAGGATGGAGATTGGTCGGTACTCAGAGAAGGTAATAGGATTACACTTTTTTGGCAAAGGGGTAATTTGGGCTTCTTTCCATAAAGAAGGAAAGACACCAGAGGATATGGAATAATTGAGGATATGACAAATAACTGGGAGAATTTCGTCAAGGACAGGGAGTATCATTTTGCGGCTGACACAGTCGCTTCCAACAGCATTGGACGTGATAGATGCTATGCTCTTTTTAACATCACAAGCAGAGAATTGATTAAAGACGAATGGAGAGTAATCGGGAGTGGGAAAAGATGAAAGAAGATTTAAAGTTCTGGCTTTAATAGCCCCATTGAAATCATGTGACGTTGAGAAATGTTGATTAAGTAATTCAAGATCTATGTCTTTAGGAATAGAATCTTGGCGCGATTTTCCAACTCCCATTGATCTGAGAAATTTCCAGACTTTAGCTGGGTCACCGTTTTCAACGGACTTGTGAATATGGCGGCGTTGAGCATCCCTACACACCAAGTTGCAACGATTGCGGATTGCAACATACTTTTCACGACTTAAGGAGTTTGGGCTGCATTTATATCTTGTTTTTGCTGCTGCTTTTTTCTGCAAAGAAACTCTTAGATCGGCTGTTAGCCACGGTGCCGGTAAATGCTTGATTTTTACAGACCGAACTGGTGCATGGACGTCATAAAGCAGGTTAAGCTTTTTATTGAGATGGTTAACTTTCTCATCAATCGACTCAGCGGCAATGAGATCAGACCAGTCAATGTTGCCGGCATCCTCACGAAGGTTTTCAACGTTCATACCACCAAAACTGCGCTGAAGGAGAATCTTAGGTTTAGCCTTAGGAGGGCGAATTTTGTAGGAGACGAAAATAAGGTCATGATAAGAGAAAGCATCAGCTGAACATTGTCCATGTTTAGCGACATGTTGAGTAGAGGATACAAGTATGAGGTCAAGAAGCGAAGGAGAACAGTTAGGAAAGTGGTGCGTGGCACTTAAAGGAAGAAGCGATAAATTGCAGGATTGCGAAATGGATCGGAGAGAGGAACAGCGAGAATCTTGTTTGAGAAGACAGGTATTGAAGTCCCCCATTATGACAGTATGACTGTAAGAAGGAGTTAAGTTTACTAGAAGATTTTCAAAAGAGGAAAAATAGTCGATACGTAGAGAAGGACAGTAGTAGACACCAAGTAGAACCTTCGTATGATGAAGATTGACTTCTAAAAAGAGATGCTCGCCAGCATTCGGCGGCGGTGGCTGAGATGACATATCTACAATTGAGAATGGAATGTTTGCACGAAGATATATGGCAACACCGCCACCACCGCAGCCTGTGCGATCATTTCTTATCAGTTGGTATCCAGGCAAAGAATAGGAAGTGGAAGGGAGGCATGGTTTCAGCCATGATTCAGAAACAAGGATTGCATGGATATTCTTACAGTCCAGATTTGCCAGCATATCATGGTAGTGAGCCGGAATACTTTGAGCATTAATATGAACTACATTAAGATTCTTTGGAACATCGGAAAATTGAGACTCAAGCGTGTCAGCAAGAGACGGGATACTAGAAAAGCTATCATTGTCACTACACGCTGAAACAAAGCTTTCATTATCACTGAACGTGACACAATCAATCATCAAATATGAGTAAAATAAATAAATAGATAATATAGAAATAAATAAAATATACTAATAATATGAGAAAAAGTTGTTGCAATAAATTGTCCACCCGCCAGTTGTGTGTTAACAAAAATAAAAGAAAACAAACAAAAACAATTTTATGTGCATCATTCGGGTACAAGTTCACCATAACACAGAGTATTTAAAATAAAAAATAATTATTTGATGAACATGAATTTGTCTATGGTAAGCCAGAGACAAATCATGCTCATGTTTCAAGATGATATGGAACTGGAACGCAACTATTGACTTGACACTTGACTTCTGTCAAGTGTCAGAATAGTGTATAATCTAAACGTCTTGTCATGGATAAAAACAAAGTGAAGAAACAATATAAAATATGCCAAAACATTCAACTTAATATGGGTAGAAGGAAAATAAATAAAAGGTGAAATATGACGGTAAATAAAAGAGAAGTGAACTTATTACCCGAACGAAGCAGTGAAAACGGATCACTTTTTAGTGGCAGCAGCACGCCTCTTCTTCGGTGCAGCAGCTATAGGGGATGGCTGATCGGTCGCCTGCGTAGCAGAGTCCGGTTCAGGCTCACCAATAACATTGAGCTCGCTGTGAGTGACGACTCGATGCTTGGTGCCATCAGGCCCCAGAATGTGGATATGGCCCTGTTTGGTCCAGCAATTAGTAACGCCGAACTTTTGACGTGCCGCCAAGAAGACTTGATGCCGCGACCTTGTCAAGAATTCCGACAGCGTAATTCCCGTACCTTTTAATTTGGTTTTAGTATACCAGACCTTGTCACGGACATCCACATCCCGAAACTTCACCATTATTGGTCTAGGCTTGCCGGCGTTGGTTTGACGGCCCATTCGGTGGCACCGTCTTATAGCAGCAGAAGAAAAAGCCTCCACCTTCAGCTTGTCACGCACCACTTCAGCAACCACAAGCGCCGTTTCCTCCTTGCTCACCTCAGCAACACCATGGACAAGGAGCATCTTTCTACGGCCCCTCATCTCCAATGCATCCACGTCCCTGGCAAGCACCTCCATCTGGCGTTGAAGACAGCTGAGGGCCTCCAATATGAAGGTCTTGAATGACGCATAGTCCGCTGCCAGACTGACCACGCTGCTGGCCGAAGTGTTGGGTGTCTTGGTCAATTCAGCTTCGAATTTGGACATCCTGTCGTGAAATTGTGCCATCATCTCGGACATTGACCCCTTCAGTGAATCCATTTTATTGTTTTGCAAAAATAAGAAGTGATATTATACGAATAACACAAAACTAGCAGGTAGTTATTGTCAGCAAATATTATTCATGTAGATAAATATATTTTTACTATTAATTATAATTAAATATGATTAAATTATGAGAGACAATTTTTTCGTGCCTACTATCACAACTACCCGCCGCCGAAAAAAGATAATATATATATATAGATAATGTGGTACGGAACCATTCGTGCACGAGTCCGACTCGCACTTGGCCGGTTTTTTATATTATTGACTTGTTTGCATTTTAACCCTTTTTGTCGTGGGAAAATCCTCATGGATGCCCTTCGCCCGGGGAAGGAAAGGGGGTATGCCGGACTCTTACCGGCTAAAAACCCACGGCGTTCCTTCTCCTGACCCTTGGCCGAAGTCGCGGGATTCGCAGCTGCATGCACCGCGACCCCGCCAGGCCTCGGTCCGCCAGCCCCTGGCAGACCTCTTCCTCTGTGGGGCCTTGCCCCACGTCCTCCTGAGAGGCGCGCACGGAACACAGCGCGCCGCCTTCTCGGGCCTGTCACGACAGGTCCCCTAAACCGCCGCCCGCAGGCCACACACTACGGTGACCGGATATCATCGCGCGCCCTCCGGCGCCCGGTACATCTTGCGCGGGAAGGGAGAGTGGCAGCTGCCTCTCCCTCCCTCTCCGTTCCCTCCTTGGTTGCCATCACCTCCTCGCAGAAGGAGGCGACGGCTTCCCACGCACTCTCGCTCCCGACCATGGACAGAACCACGGCCGGAAGCGAGAGATCACCACCGACCGCCGCGACTAGTTCGCGACTGCATTTTAACCATAATCGCACCTGGTGGTAAGCGCAGACAGAGTCTAAGATGGAGCACATGAATGCAAGGATTCCCCTTTACTCATCTGGCTCTCACATACACACTACGGAACACAGTAAACTACTTTACGCCGGACTTGAATGCGAGGTCGGTATAGCTAGCCAGGCGGACCGTATAGATCCTACCACCAAGCGTGCTAGGTTTTACTGAATCTTACAACCCGCATTTATTACCATTTTTTTCTTTTCGACTGCTGTAAATGGTCCTAGGGGACCGTTTCAACGTAACGGGCCAGTTATTGGCGAGACCTGAAGAGTCTCCAGCCAATATAAAATACATCGTGACTACCTGCAACAACAGCACTAAGTGCGACCCCTAGTGGGACTCATACCTCGGCTTAGGGCGTTGCTGGCGGGGACTTAGGACGGGCGGGGGGGGGGGGGGGAGACAGCTTGACGAGGGCTGAATTATCGACGTGACTGCGGAGTCTGAAGAGACGACCAGCTCTACGACGGGAGAGCTCGGTGGATCGTGACCGGCAGTGGTGGGACGTCGCGGCGGGCCTCGTTGGCGAGGACGGTATGCCGGACGGCGGCGGACGTTGTGTATTGTGCTGGTCGATTTACTCGCTTCCTGGAGGAGGGTTATTTCGTCAGGTTCTAAAAGTGTGTGCCTGGGACGGCGAACTTTACTTATGAGAGAGGGACTGTAGTCGGCCGCTGCGGCGACTAGGGGGTTCGGAGGGAGGGTTTATTCCCAGCGTGTAGTGAGGGAGTTTTATATTTTAGGCCGTCCCCACACGCGGTATCTTGGAAGAAGCTAGAGGTTGCATTATGTTTGTTACCAAGTATTCAATATAAGTTTTAAACAATATTTTGATTAAAATCAATTTACAATTACAATAGTATACCTATTTATACCACAATTTAAATTGTGGATTGTACAAATACAGATCCAATTTAATTTTCTACTCGCCCTATAAATCGTGCCACGAACCGTTCGTTCACAAAGGCAAACTAATGAAGCGATCACATTATTTTGTCATTACTATGCAAGCTATTTTTGCATGCGAATAAATGACAGCGCGTTGTGTCATAGACACGGTAGCCGGATCGTTCCCTGTGATGACCCGACGTCCGACCCCTAGGGCAGCTTGTGTCAACTAGTGATGTGACAGTCGCTAGAAAATTTGACGATACATTTTCAACATTAAGAGATTTAAATCGTGAGTAGCAATGACAACGTCGCATCGCCGTTAATTCTATGTACTAGGTTTATTTTCCGATATAATATTCTGCAAATTAGAAGTCGTAACGGAATTATTTTGATTGCCGTATCACGTATGTTTAGCACGTGCAATGAATACCGCACATAGTATTATGTATATATTTACCTTGCTAAATGTAGGGTTAAATAAATTAATAATCATACCATGTCTACGGATCTCCCAATGAATGAATGGTAAATGAGGAAATTGCCATAATCACCACGCCTGGCATACGAATTGGTAGTTGCAATTTGTTGTTTTTAGTGTGCAAAAGGACGCTGCTATTCATACTTTTGACTTGGTCTCTAACTGGCATTTTCTGATATTCACAAGCGGCGAAAGGGCGGTAAATTCTTTACCGGGAACTATACGGAGAAGATAAAAAAGATAACATGATACATGCAATGTTATGTAAAATAATATTTTCTTTTTTATCGATCTAGCTTTTTATCGACACCCGCCGCCACTAGTGTACGGCAATGCGGACAATTCGGGACGTGGACAAATGTGCCCGGCGACTCGCCGTGACACGTTCATTGAGCTTTCATTTGGGCAATTTTCGACTAAATCCCGGCCAATCGGACGCACGGTCCACTCGGCCTAACTGTTTCATTTGCCAGAACAAATACAAGCCTTTGAAGGACTTCAAGCTAAGATTTTTAATTACGAAAATATCCATTGAAAATTTAAAGGAAAAAAAAAAAACTTTTTACAATATTCATATTTTGGTTTAAAAATCATCTTTTTTTTAAATTCCAATTTATAAATAATACGAACCATCGCTGATGCATTGACGACATCAATGGATTGACATTGTTTTTTTGTCTTCCGCCTCTTCTTCAACTCTCGTGTCATCGTGTTGACACGAGAGTTGAAGAAGAGGCTACACGAAAATAGCTTATGCTGTGGTGAAAAGATTAGCCACTCAGCAAGGTTAGTAGCAGGGCTGACTGCCCAGGGTGCGCCGGACGTACTTAAGTATCGTCACTCGTGGAGGCTCTGCTCAAAAAAAATGTCTTTCGCTGTTTTCATAACAGGAACATAAAGAAGTATGAGAGCGAGTTTTAAAATCATCACAAACAGAAAGCTTGTATTTCAGAACATAGATATTTTAAAATAAAAGTAAGTAATAAATTGTGTTTCATTAATTTTACGTAATTTTTTTTGTAAACAATCAATTAAATCAAAGAATATAATGTCATCAGAACTACATTTTGCGAAATTTCAGCCTGTTCCGATAAAAGGAAGTGGAATAAAATATTGACTTACAGGATTTGAAATTAACAAATATGCGGAAGCGATGCTAAATAAAAGCTTTAAATTATATTATCTTACGTGGCACATTGAAAAATTATAAAACATCAAATTTTAACGTTTATTTTAAGCTCACAAATTGCACGCCATTTCTCCTACACACGAGACTTTATCAAACATTGGAGGACTCCAACATGATTATAACTTTACGTGCTCCGCATTCGATTCCCAGTTGAAAAGGAATTGTGGCACATCAAAGAAAGTCGAACAACGCTTTGATTTTGATATAAAAAGTGTTCTTGTTATCGCTATAGAATAAATTCCCCCTTTGTCAGTATCATTATGCCACTTTCTTAAGAGATAGGCGGGGAAACGTTAGATAAATTTTACATCATTAAGTTATCAGACAATTTAGACCTTCGCTGTCGCAGCGTGGTTCTCTTTCTCTTGTTTTTTCTTTCAATTTTCTTTGGCGGCATTTTGGATAGGTCACATTTTAGATAAGTGAACATGCAGCCGATCGAATAAGTTTTCGGCTCGCATCCGTGGCCTCGTGGTCGTTTAATTCTTGCTATCTTTGTCTTCCCTCAATTTAGATATGTATCGTCACGCTATTTTTCCAAACGATGATTGCAAATCTTCAGATACCATGTTGTTGAGTCGTTTGTCTTCAAAAAGTTTGTAGAACAGAGTTTATTGCTTAATTATCAGACATGAGAAAAAAACTAAATAAATTTTTGCCTGTATTGAATATCGAGCAAATGCCGTCAAGGTTCACAACCCCGATTGAAGAAAGACTGGAGTAATGACTGTAAAAGGTCAAGCACATAGTACTTACAGTTTGCAGCTCAATACTTGAAAGGGAAGAAAAAACGAGCCCATCAATAGAATGGGTATTCCATTGAATTAGCACTTGCCTCGACTCAATAGCGCAACGTTAGTAAACATTGCTTCTAACAGCTAATATCGAAAAAGACCTTATTAAAGGCATTTTTCACGAGTTTCACGACCAACTTGCAATAACGATATTAATATAAGTTGCTATATTTTTTATTCAATAATAAATCAAATAAAGTAAAAAAACTTATCGATCAAATCACTGTCTGACATAATCAAAGCCCAAGCACGGGGCAACAAACAGATTTTTATAACGTGTATAAAAATTAAATGTGTAAAAAATATTTTAGGATTTATGTATTTTTTAGTTATAGTCTGGAGTTAAAATAGAAAAAAAGAAAATAACATACCGGTCTTCTTCTTCTCTCGTGTCGGTACGAGCTATATGAGAATAGCTCATGCCGTGGTAAAAAGTTAGCCAGTCAGGAAATTTGGACGCGGCGCTGGCTGGCCAGGGTACGCCGGACTAAGAGCTGGGGCACACGATGCGTTGCGGCGGCGGTGCGGCGTCGGAGCGGTGTCGCTGCGTCGTCTTACATAGAAATATCTGTGGCATGTCACACGATGCGCTCCGGCGCCACACCGGACTTGCAACCACCGAGACGAGGCGGGGAGGGGTGAATGCGTTGCGACGTCGGAGCGGCACCGCTCAGTTGTTTATGCGTCACAAGGAAGGACACACGCTCCCTCGTTTCGATTTTTTTTCTCTACGATTTTTTTGCTACGGCGCCGCTGCGACATAACGACGTTGCGGCGCCGCACCGCTCGTGTGCCCCCGATCTAAGGGAGAAGCCACACGGTGCGGTGCGGTGCGGTGAGCAGCCGCACGGCGACGATTTTGCCGCATCAGCGTGCACACGTAGTAAGCGGCGTCGCAAGAACCACGCGGCGCCGCACCGCACCGTGTGGAATGGCTCTCCGTCAACACATCTGCGTTCTGCGACGTCGGAGCAGTGCCGCTCCGGCGCATACACCCTCCCCCCTCGTCTTGGTCGGGTGAACGTGCGGCGCGCCGGCGCACCGCACCGTGTGCTATACCATGGAAATTAGTATGTATTACGCCACAGCGGCACCGCTCAGGCGCTGCGCCGGAGCTGCACCGCATCGTGTGGCTTCTCCCTTAGAGCGGGGGCACACGATGCGTTGCGGCGCCGCACCGCAAAGATTTCACTGTATCAGCGGGCACACGAGTAGTGCGGCGCCGCAACGTTGTTATGTCGCAGCGGCGCCGTAGCAAAAAATCGAAACGAACGAACGTGTGTCCTTCCTTGTGATACATAAACAACTGAGCGGTGCCGCTCCGACGTCGCAACGCATTCACCCCTCCCCGCCTCGTCTCGGTGGTTGCAAGTCCGGTGCGGCGCCGGAGCGCATCGTGTAACATGCCACAGATATTTCTATGAAAGACGACGCAGCGACACCGCTCCGGCGCCGCACCGCCGCCGCAACGCATCGTGTGCTCCCGTTCTTACTGAAGTATCGTCTCTCATGGAGGCTCTTTTCGTGCACACCAACTGTTGTGCAACCCAAATTGAACTAATGCTGTCTTTGTTTTTGATTCATCATTACAATTTCTATCGTTCGTAGAAACTTTGTCTTTCAAATTTTTAAGGAAACGTTATAAAAAATAACAAATAAGTAAAACACACGGTTTGCACCACAGCACAACACCTTCCAGACACGCAATGCGTGCTACAAAGTTTTTGTAACGGCAAATGCCTTAGATTAAGGCAATGTATAGAGTAGGCAGAAATCTAAATATTTCATACTGATCAAATATTTCTAAATGTAAAAAATTATAACAGTTATTTCTTTATTTTGATTGCAAGAGCAAATTGTTTTTCTTTACTTGATTTACAAAAAAATTGAAAACATTTATTTTCGTTGGATCCCAATTTTTAATATTAGTATTTTGTAAATAAGTTTAGCTACCAGACTCAATAATTTGGTTTGCTTATGCATCACCTGCTTAACAGATTGAGATTTGGTTAATCATTTTACGAAAATGGTAATCAATGCCGCAAGTCCTTCCGTTTTTTAGTTAATCCACTATAATCATCTTGCCATTTAGTAGAGTTCGCTACATGCCTTTTGATTTATTAGAAATTCGATTCTTCCAATACACAATACTTACATGCAATTTTATATCTCCAACTACATCCACATTCTACTAACAGTCAAGACTTTACTAGCATTCTAGTCTTTTACCTATTCTAAGTTACCAAACGCATTCAGCTTCTTGCTCCATTGACCTCGTTTCTGTTCCTCCCATTTCATGACGACCATCAAAATTCGACCCTATTTCTTTAAAAACAAAGTTGGGATTAGCTGCAATGTTAAGTTTGTAACACAAAAGCCTTTATTGCGTAGTGTCACGTAAGGATCCCAGGTGTGGAATGCTTTTACATGGAAAGCAGAGGATTACTTGACGCTAACTTTAATACGTACAAAAAAGGAAACATTACTAAACGGCCATAACCGTTTTGCGCCTTTTTGGTGGGGGCTCGTAGAACTATAGGACTTATGCCTTTGATAATAAGGGTGTTAGGAAAGTTACGAAGGAGTTGAGGTATTTTTTATAGTGGTAACAACACAACCTCTATTTTTATAAACGCAGTCACTGAAACGGCGGTGTTACATGCGATTACGGCGTTCCTGGAGTTAATTACTTAATTAAATTACTTCCTTACTGGCCGTTGGTTAAGTAAGTCCAAGGCATGCAGAATTTGGTAGCAGGTGCCTATTTTTTAATAAATTAATTGTTTTTTTTTTCTTAGTTTCGTAATTCTGTTCATCATGTCACTCAAGTAAATTTTACGTGATGGTTTTATATTTTTTCGGAATTTAAATGTAATTTTTTTGTTTAGAAATCTGGATTAGAACGCCTCCAATATAAGGTCTAACTATTCATACACGAAATATTTTAAGGGATACATCTATAGGTGGTAAAGAAGCCATACAAAGTGTTTTTTTTTCTTTCTTCGTATTTTACGTAATTATTCTAATTGTAATAAATTTTGCAAAATTTTGAGAAACATTGCATAAATTTGAAAAAAAAAAATGCCCGCTTCAATGACAATAAATACTACGTAGAAACTAGGTGTAATGGATGTTGAAAACAGTAATGAGCCAGTATTTGTTACGTGTATCAAGTAAAATTTAATTATTTAAGTTAAAAAAAAGTAGGTACTTAGTTTTTGTTTTTTTTTAAATTTGTTTGGCACCTTACCACCTATAGATGTATCCCTTATAATATTTCGTGTATGAATAGTTAGACCTTATATTGGAGGCGTTCTAATCCAGATTTCGAAACAAAAAAATTACATTTAAATTCCAAAAAAATATAAAACCATTACGTAAAATTTAACGTCAAAATATCTCGGCAACGTGACACTTTAGGGCACCATATCTCTGAATATTTTTTGTTTGTTTGAGTGTTCTCTATCCATATTTACCAGTCACAAAGTGCGCTGCAATCTTGAAAAAAAATCTTTAAGTCCAAATATCTCGGCAACGTGACACTTTAGGGCACCATATCCCCGATATTTTTTGTTTGTCTAAGTGTCCTCTACCCATATATATTAGTGTAATCGTGCACCGCATCTTGGAAAAAAAAAACAAAGTGGCAGCGGGGAGGCTATGCCATAAAGATTCTATCCCCTTTAGCAACAATTGAAACATAGCTTATTTATTAGGGCACCAAACATAAACCTTACCTTCTCTATTTCCAAAACGAGGTTTATATTGTTCAAACTCCTCTTCGTCATCAACCGCATCTGATATCGCATTGCAGTAAGCACTGGACCGTGGCAGCCACTGAGTAAGAGTATATCATAGCAACATAAGCCCTGGTTAGTGTATGTTTGTCGACTAATTTAATGCACGGTCATGCACCGGTGGTCTAGTCGCAAAGCTTCGTTAGCTCACAGCCTGCCACAACGTACTTATGTACCCTTTTATTCCTTACTCATTGTTATGTTATTTTTGCTTGTAGTTTTTTACGACTTCGGAATTTTGTAGACGTTTTAGTTCATTTCTACAGCATATTCAATTTTTTTTCTTGTGTTTTTCTATTAATAGTAAATTGTATTGTTATTTCTTACGTTTTGAATATTATCTACGAGTAGATTGGTCATTCCTACTAATCGATTATTTTAGGAATTCCACATGAGTTGTAATTATGACGACACCGCGACGTTTGGTGCAGTGGCTGAGCGATTGGGTTCGATTCCCGCACTGAACAAATATTTTTGTAGCCTGCAGATGGTTGTTCCGGGTCTGGGCGTTTATCCATTTGACATTTGTGTCTGTAAGTGCACCCACGATACAGGAGAAAACCGATTGAGGGGCATAGTTTAAAAAAAAAGCTCGTCCACAATTTTCTATAATGTGTGCATCATAAAATATTTCTAGAACACGAGTTACCTTGTACGCAAGTCTATTACGGTAAGACAAGGTACTCGAAGTGTTATTTATTAACAAAAAAATAGAACAATGAACTCCAAAAACAAAGGGAAGCGTAATTAACTTTTTTGATACAACAATTTCAACAACATAATAGAGACTTTTATAATAAAAAGTCCTCCTTTTTCTTTCGCTGACACTTTTTAATAAGATTCTGATAAATTATGCAAGAGCTGTGCTCGGTGATGTTGCTTCAAGACAATATTAATATATTCCCGATTTTTAAGATAAAAGGTTGAATTTTAGTTGATAAAGAAGTTCGCTGTTTTTGCATATTCGATATTGAGTGGCTTGTTACGTTCAGCAGTAGGTGATCAGCGGTTGATTGTGAAGTCAAATTTTAACATGAGTTACTGTTTGATACTCATAACAATTTATTTTCTTCTTAGGTCTACCAGATATAGATAATTATATTACTCAGACACAAATGATACAATTTCTTAAAAATAAACCTTATATTTATTGTCATTTTCTTTTCTTATTATTACAAAACTATTTACTTTTATAACTTAATAATATTGATTCAATATATTATGATCTTAAAACTAAATAATGTATTCAAAGTCTGCACAAAAGAGATCCCACATTCGATTGAAGATACGAACACAGTCTTTTTAAAAAAAAAACATAAAACTTCTTGTGACAGTATAAGTACTAGGTCCCTAAAATAACCTGAATTTGAGTACAGTTTTCAGTCCAAAAACAAACTTGTATCATCTAGTGCCACAATACACTTAGCGTATATTGCGCAGTAATGCGCGCGCACGAAACTTCTAGGCCCTAGTAAGCTCGGCGTAACGACGTAAAACACGCGTGGTGAGGCCACGCAGGAGAATCTGTATGGAGCTCGATGCATACGCGTAATGCTTGTTTCCCACGGTGCGTGATATCGCGCACCGCGACGCACGAGGTTGCACCGACGCACCAAGGGAAAAGACTCCTCCGTGGTAACGCGGAAACGTGCGGAGCGGTGCGCCGTATCCGCCGCGAGTCGGTAAATGCAAAGGTGCGGTGCGAGTTCTCTTTCACTTTTTATTTTGGAATGAGAAAATAGCTTCGAATCACGCATCCTCATAATGTGGCTTCCCACGGTGCGTGATTTTACGGATGATACCACGCACAGCCGGTGCGCGCTACCACGCACCGTGGGAAGCCAGCTTAACGTGACGAAACGAGCCGCGCAAGATACGCTCAATGTATCTGCAGACTTAGGAGACCATAACATTATTCCTGAACTCTAACCCAGCGTGGTGATAAATCCAGCCGTAATGTGGTGCTACGTCAGTGTACACCACATAGTACTTCGGATCACATTCTTTATGTCCTGGGGATACTCCACATTTTGAGAGCACGCCTCGAAGGAACCAGCTGATCTTGTGGTCCGGCTGGATGGTAGTCACTACTAGACCTCCTCCACTGTCTCCGTTACGTGGGTTGATGGCTGAAAAGAAAAAAAAAAGATTGATACTTATTAACTCACAGGAGCAGGGGCTCCTGGCTAAGTAACAACCGTGCGGATGATACGATTTGCAAGGTTAAGCTACAGTTGCCACGGTCAGTCTGTTGATGGGTGACCGTTCGATCTAGACCCCTCCGTGTCTCGGAAAGCACGTATGATAGTCGATATGGGTAGCTAGAAGACCAAAAGTCTGACAGCCTAAGGTTGAACCTTCGGATATCGGCATTTCCCAGTAACTAGGTTGCGGAGGTCTGACGGCAATCGCTCCATGTAGAATACTGGTATTTAGCCGCATCTGATTAGACTGGAAGCTGACCCCAATATAGTTGGAAAAAGACTATATAGGCAGAACTCATAAACCCATAGTTATCCCAGAATAGTAAGTAATTCTCACACCAAAAACTCGAATTTATTTCAGCGAGCGGAGCCACTAATATGTTGTAAACCGCACCCAAGCAGTACCTACACTGTCTGTACAGTATTGACCCATGCAAAGTAATTATCTATGAAAACTAATTAAATTCGCGATGTAAATATTTGGTCAGCAAGATAAATCTGCTATTAAATAGCCTGAGCACCTCGACTCTGTTAGGTTAGGTAAGTTTTTCACTTCGTGATTTTTTTTGAACACGTAGTAAAGCTAGTCACTGTTATATTACCGATTCTAAAATGTCATGGCTGACGATAAACTTATGTAAAGGCAAAGTCAAGCATACCTATGAGAATAAAGTTCTTGTACATGTTACATAGAGGTGCAGTCAAAACTTTATTCATTTATAGAAGCTATGTAACTTGCTTTTTTGCATTAGCTAAAACTGATGCTGTTACAAAACATGTATAAGAGTTAATACCTTATAAATCATTCGTTTTATAGCGCTTTTGTTAGTTGGGATTACCTACTATCGAAAATCTGCCACAATTTTCTCCGTTGATCATGCATGATCAATTATACATTTTCGCTAACCAAAACCTCAATAGCTAACCATTTTATGGCCATTTTCAATAACCTATCTATCGGCGGTTTCGCCTACTAGAGATAGAAATTTGACATAAGCTCCATAGAAGTAATGTCAAATTTCTATCTGTAGTAATAGTAAGGCAAACTGCCGATTGATAGGATATGGAAAATGGCGGTTAATGATAGCCACAATCTATTGAGTTTAGATTACTGTGCTCAGTAACCAGTAACAGGTAGCCTCACTGTCGGTTACAGGCTAGCGATCAATTTAATCTTCGTTAGTATTGTACAATACTACTAGTAGTACTTACATACTACACGAGTTCACGTGCTTCACTCTTATTACTCAGAAGGAACATTAGGAGTCTATGGAAAATACAAATTAAATGTGGCATAGTAAAGTTCAAATTATAAATTACATGCATAGGTTGTGTACCGAAATTCTCGATTTGACAATCGAACCGAACAATGAGGTGGTATAAGTGGAAAACAGACCAATTTTTTTGTTATTCTGCTGATAATAAATCTCAAAATCTAATTACCAGCAATAAATCGTATAAGACGTAAAATTAAACTACTTACTAGAAGTAGGTCCATATCCAGCGCAGAAAGTGAACTCATTCATCAATCCGGCGTACAGCTTGGGAGCAAAGGCAATACACGTTGTGTCGTTCTGCACCATAGTGTAGGTTGACCTTAGAACATCCGACGGCTTATTGTGTTCTGTTGTACCGAAGCCTACAACCTGTAAAAAACGTAAATTATCACTGAGAGAGGTACCGAGTAGGCGTGAATTGAAGTTAAGTCACAGATATGTACGAGATATTTTGGTGTTGATGATTCCCACATATCGTCGCTCGGCAGTGAAAACTCGGGAATGTATTTGGTTTTTGCACGATTCCTGTGGGCTTTCACGCGGAATAAGACGCGGGCAAAAAAAGCTAGTCGATTATATTTATTACAAATTTTATATACCCACAAAAGGCTAGTTTCAGTGCCTACAAACTAAATTTTCGGGGCCTATTAGAATAATTACAGAAATGAAAAAATTTAAAAAGAATCTCCATGATCTGTTAGTAAACAAGTGCTACTACTCTATATAAGACTTCCTATCAGACAAATCACTGCTCCAATATAATCCCCCTGTCATGATGCGTTCGGTGGCCCACTGATGTGTACCTACCTTGATTCGTTCCGTTTTATTTTTGTCTTTTTTATATTTTATGTGAAATTCAATTAATGTAATGCAATTTGTAACAATAATGTAAATTTATAATTAATTTCTATGTAACTATTGTATGCCCAAAGGGCGGGACATAGCTGATCACCATATCACTATTTAAGACCTGTATTATGTACCTACCTATGATCCACAATAAAGATGTTGAATTGAATTGAATAATTTCGCATAGAGTGGCTCTCTTATAAGATATAGTCCCTATACGCTGTGATAAAATAAAAACGACCAAATTGCATTCCCGAGGTTTTCACTCACGGGCGACGATATACAGCATGACTGGTTTGGTTAGTCACTTTAAATCCGAAAACCATGAACTCTGCACATCATTCTGTAAAACTTTTGCTATGGGACAAACTCTAAATTCGTGAAAAAAAACCAGCTATTCCATTTAGTTTGTTAAGCAACATTGATTACGATGTATGGAAAAGCAATTTGTTTTTTCACGAATTTCAACCACTTACGATTGGTTCTTAATAGGAACCGGCCATTATAGGTTGATTGTAGCGTTTTTGTTGGAGGCCTATGTTCAACAGTTAATATTTACTATCTAAAGTGATTTATTCTGGTAATCCCAGAGATGTGAATTATTTGAAATACATGTATTTCAAATACAAATACAAAATGCAAAATACCTATTTTTATTTTGCATTTGAAATACTTTTTTCCAAAATGTATTTTCTATTTTATTTGAAATACTTTATATAAATATTTAATATTTGTAAAATGCAAAATGGTTTTGTTAATTTTTTTAATAATAATAATTTCATGTTTCATATATTTCATTCTTAAATTCTTGTGTTATTTACTTTAAGAGTATTTGTGCAAAGTTTCAAGTTTATAAATACTGGAAATAAGATTTTTCAAATAAACTTTATCACCCCTTTTCACTCCCTTAGGGTGCGCTTTCGTTATAAAAAACAACTACTCGCCAAATTTCAAGTTTCTGACTTTAGCGGTTTAGGCTGTGCGAGAATCTTACATTAGGACTTGTTCTTTTTATGTATGTATGTGTATATATGTAGATGATAGATAAGATATATATCTAAATCGCTATATCTCATGAATGATGATGCGCAGATTCAACATGAAAGAGGAACTCTGTGATCAAATAGGTACTAGTGTTAAAATCCGTGAAAAAAGGTATTTTATTTGAAAAACCTATTTTGAAATACGTATTTTGCATTTTGTATTTAAATACTTTCATAGAAAACCATTTTGTATTTTTATTTGAAATAAAAAAATAACCAAGCATTTGCATTTTGAATTTAAATACTTTTAATAAACTATTTTGCACATCTCTGGGTAATCCAGATATTCATAAGACCAGAAAGAATCACGAACATCAAAAAAAGGTAAAATATTGAAACACACCGTTGCTTCCTTCCCAAAAAGACTGGTTTTATTATACACAGGTCCCCAGATACAAATTGGTTGTACATATTCCGTAAACTCTATGCTATTGACCCTGATGATAGCCAGATCTGATGTAGCTAGGTCATCGTTGTATGCAGGGTGGAGTATTATTTCTTCAGCCTGGAAAGAAACTCATAAAGTTATCAAAGGACATAGTATCAATAGAAACTGTATTAAAATTTGTATTAAACATTAAGTTACCCAAAGTAGTGATATATACTATAGATCAACTAGGATTTATGTTTCGGTAAATCTATAATACGTTTTTGTGACAGACTGACAGACAAAGCACATTCTAAACAGCTAAAAATAGACAACATGATAATTGGAGATTATTATGTTCTTATAGGGTGAAGACAGTGAAGAGGTACCTATATTAAGAAATGATTTTTTGTAAATCAATCCCCAAAGGTTGAGATATGGGTTGTAAATGTTAGCATAGAAAGCCGTAGACCTTGAGTGTGTTAACTTCAAACTTTCTATAAATAAATACTTTTCCATAGAAATAATAAAACACGTATAGTCGAAATGTAAGAAGTCTACCAGAGTACCTATTGAATTTTGTATGAGAAAATCAGATAATCTGTTTCTCTCTATCGAATCTTGAAACTTGGTATGAAATCCTAAACCCACGCGGGCAAAGTCCTGGAAAATAACTAGTCAGATAAGGCTAAGTAATAAGACACAGATTAAATTAAACTCACAATGAAACTTTAAACATCGATTAGCCTTACTAAGCTCAAACTATGTAGACTAACACTACTTTTCAGATTTTAGATTGCTTTGTAGAAGAGATTAGAGTCTTTGACGTTTAAGTTTTAGAGGCTATTTAAATATTAATATTAAAGGGAGAATGAAAATCAATTAATGTGAAGTTTTTTTTTTTTCTTTTGGACTGCTTGTAAATGGTCCTTGCAGACCGTTTCTCCGTAACCGGGCAGTTATTGGCGAGACCTGAAGGGTCTCCAACTAATGGTGAGGAAGTAAAATACTTAACCTAAGCCAATTACTTATACTCCACTAACATCATGACTACTACCAACAACAGCAGTAGGGGCGCCCCCTAGTGGGACTCAGACCTCGGCATAAGGCGATGCTGGCGGGGTTAGGGGGGAGACAGCTTGATAAGGGCTGAAATTGGTGTGTCTGCAGAGACTGAAGAGACGACTGGGTCTACGACGGGAGAGCTCGGTGGATCGTGACCGGCGGTGGGACGTCGCGACGGACCTTGTCGGTGAGAACGGTAAACCGGACCCCGGCGAACGTTGTGTAGTGTGCTGGTCGTTTTCTCGCCCCCTGGAGAAGGTTTGTTTCGCCATCGGGTTCTAAAAGTGTAAGCCTGGGATGGCGTACTTTACTAATAAGAGAAAGACTGTAGTCGGCCGCTGTAGCATCTAGGGGATACGGGTGGCGGGGCAGTGTTGAAGTAACGCTTGGAAATATTACAGATATTGCCTGATGGTCGGCATTTTTAGATCGAGATGGAGTTGATCGTTGTGCATGAATCACGGGGCAGCCGTGGCTTTACGCAACACGCGCAGCGAGAATGCTTAACGTATGCGAACACGATGCTAGCGTAAGTCAAGATGGGACAGACGACGCACGACACGTAGATTCTCAGCTTATTTCTTAGTGACAATTTACTGCGCGCTCTAAGGATGGGGTGGAGACGACTAACAGCGAAAGCGGTGCGAAAGTTTCGGCGTGGTCTATGAAATTCAGACGGTGATCGAGGATAACCCCCATCCAGGATTTGGATTTCAGTTCCCAAGAGATTTGTTTGCCGAAGATGAGGACGGGCAGATGGGGGTGTGGGAATCACCGTGTCTCTCGAAAAGAACGGCTGCGCTCTTTTCGGGATTCACCTCTATTCTCCATTTCCGGAACCAGACGCCGAGGGCTTTGGCTGCGGTCTGGAGGGTTCGAGTGAAGACTCCTACTGGAATAGTAGATGGCCGTGTCGTCGGCGAAGAGAGCCAACTTGGCCAAGCCATGTTTGGGAATGTCGCCGGTGTATAGCATGAACAGGAGGGGCGATAGCAAGGAGCCCTGAAGGACTCCGGCGCGGATGGGGTGAGGGGAAGACGAGACCCCCTTCTAGGCGATAGCGGAAGGTGCGATCCGACAGAAATTCTCGAATTATGAGCACGAGACTGTCCGGCACGTTGAATCGGCACAGTTTATACAGGGTTCGTTTTCAATAACCGGCCAAATTTTCAAAGATGGTTCAGAATTGATAATATTTTCGATATAATGAAAGAAAACAACATTTTTTTAAATAATATTCATTCCTGTCCACCATTAAAAAGCGAACGTGTGGATATCACAACAGCACAATTCAGTTCAACAACTTAGATAGGTTAGTACAGGCGGTGCACGCACGCACACAAGTGCATTGATTCCCACTAGGCGGTCGTCTACGCACCCCCACCCGACATTTTCAAATGAATGCTATTATTTTATTTTATTCCATAATAATATTTAAAATACACCTTCGGTTTGATCTCTAGAACCTAATTATAATTTTGGCTGGTCATTGAAAACTAACCCTGCATAGTAAACCGTTGTGCCAAACGTTGTCGAAGGCTTTCACTACGTCGAAGAATAACATGCCCGTTCTGTATTGAAGCGGGAGCTTATGTGTTCGAATATGCGGTGCAATTGACGAATGCAACATTGCTTGGTTCGAGAACCAAACTGTTCGTCGAGAATGAGTTTACGGGAGTCGTCGAAATCCTTTAAGCGGGTATAAATGAGATGCTCATAGATTTTCCCAAATACACCGAGAAAACTGATGGGGCAGTAACTGGTGAAATAATGAAAAGTGACAAACATTTTGTTTTATAAGTAGACAGCTGTTCCCACCAGTGGCGAAGGGTGAATTTTCTTAAAAGGGAAGCCGGACCAAAAAATGCTTACCTTGCTCAAGTGTGATGCTTGAATTCCAGTAACTACTCGTTTTGAAAGGGAAGCCGATAGGAATCGAGTTGTATGGAGCCTTCGCAACTGGTTCCCATTCATCGAGTGTCACTACCAATTCAATATTAGAATGCTGCACTAAATACTCAAGCGCTTCGTTTATCAAACCCATTATTTTATTAAACACTATACTAATTTTGTTTTCACTAGTTACACAAACAAAAGTGCAGTCTTACAATAAATCATTTTTCAACAAACACATCACACAAAACAGGTTGTCAAATAATTTGTCCAACGAATATTTGACAAATTACGTGTTGATTCAAAACCGTAATTTTTGTTAATCTTATAATAGTTCGAGTTTCAGAAAACCAACATTCTGCCTAATACTTTGAAAAATATCTAAATTATGAATGCCTGACAGTGTCACACGTGAAAATTAAGGATAATAAGGATAAAATTAATTCAGTAAATGTAATGGATTGTGACAGATGACTTTAATAACCTGTCACTATATTTGAATTATACGTATATCTACTGTGTATTTGGACTAGTGTACGAAAAAAACGATGTAAGTAGTTTCTTTTTTTCAATAGAAGTTATTTTTTCGAATAGAAAGAAAGAAAGAATAATCGTTTATTTCACACAACCGAGACACAACAAAGAGTTAGAAAATACAATATCTAGTGAAAGGTTTTTTGTTTCGTCAATTTTGCAAAATGCTAAAGAAAAGTACTAAAAAAGAACCAGTTTTTTACTTTTACAGTTAACGACCAGTGTGTGTCTCAGATTGTGAATAAATGGGTGTCCAGGTCAGCAGAAACAGTAGAACTTTCGTTTGTCAGACCTTGGTAACTAGGTACGGGTACCTATTTCGTCTAATGATTGCGGCCAAGGAGCCTGAGGTACTTATTGCAATCAATGGTCAAGGTGCTAGCTTTTTCTAATAGAAAATGATCAGCTATTGCTAGTGTTTAAAATTGTAACTGATAGAAGGTGATAAGAATAATATTGATATAATAATATAATACAGGGTACACACCACAAATCGCTACGATCTCTCTGCACCGTTCAGTTTTGTAATACACACTCTTTCAGAGTGGAGGCGGGCGCGGCTGCTAGCGCGAGCGCGTGTAAATCAAGATGTATGTAGACGCCAGTTGCATTCACAGTGCTCCCGTGAGCCGCGCGTCTGTATGAGGCGGGCCCGGGCGCGTGTGTCACGTGTGTTTCTAATGGCTCAGTCCGCCCGTATCGTTCACAGTGATATAGCATCTGTTAGGTGACTGCGCGTGTGGTTCTAAACCATTTTGATTCACTCGCCGAAGCGTCGTACGATAGCTCGTTCGGCACTACTGTGTACACGCAGACGCCAAGACCCAAGCGCCCGCGCCCGCCCCCGCACCCGCTATTGCAGTCTGATTGATCACTTATGTTTCTGTGGCCTGCATTAGATTCAATGCCGTCATCGACGAACATTAGTGTAGGTGTATATAGATAGTATTTATAGTTTAGTAACTACCCTGTTGTCTTAACCTTCGTCCATCACAGGCTTGATAGTTATTTTGTGAAGAAATATTTTAATTACTTACCGTGAATGTTTGTCTTCCTGGCTGATTGACGTCTTTATGATTGTTTATACCGGCGATAATGACGACTCTGTTTGCCTCGGTCTTTAGGCCGTTCTTGAAAACACAGTGGCCAGCTTAAAACAAATTATTAAGTGTTCATTATTTGAAGGTCTCAATGGGAATTCTAGATTAATGAAGACTAGTTTGGTGCCTATTTTGGGTTTCTTATTTGGACATGTAGTTTACCAGAACGTGTTTTATGGCAATAATGCTATCATACAAAATCGATCGTTCTGTCTAACTTTTTCCCAACTATACAAGGTGTAAACGAATTCGTGTAATTCGTTTAAACCAATGATATGATATACAAAAAAAACCACATGATCTATTAATGGTATAGATTAACACCGCACGGGATTTAGATTGAATAAAAATAAAACTTATTATTTTCAAATGAGGTTTGTGATAGAAAATTTCGATGCCATGAATAAATGAATGAAGGCACGGCGACATAGCTGACGGGCACGACTAGCGCGATATTGCTCCACGCAATCAGTTAATTTGGGACGCTAAAATTAGTCAGATACAGAATACCATGGTAAATTTTTTGAAAACTTTGTTTTTGTTGATTCTGAAAAAAACCTATGCAGGGTCAATCAGTGTCACCGGTAGAATCACGCGGTTTGAAGGAATTACACGAATTCGATAATACCCTTTATAATTATGTTGGGGTTAGCTTCCAGTCTAACCAGATGCGGCTGAATACCAGTATTTTACATGGAACGACTGCCATCAGACATCCACAGCCCAGTTACTGGGCAATACCGATACTCAAGGTTAGACCGGTGGTCAGACTTTCAAGCTTCTGACTACCCGTAACAACAGCCATAGGTATTCGTATGACATCCGGCACAGACGGTTTAACGTGCTCTTCAATGCACGCTGGATCTCGATTTAAAACAAATGGTCTCCCATCCACGGACTGACCGCGTCAAGTGCAGCTTAACCTTACAAATCAAATGATCTGCGCAGTTATTAATTAGCCACGAGCCCCTCCCACAAGAGATTATACAAAATCAAGATACTTAATTACTTATCCTTCCGTGTGGTGCCGGACGTAAAGAATAGCACTCCCCCAATGGGTGTCGCTCGTAAAAGGCGACCAAACGATTCACTAGAGGATGGGCAGCAGCATTCTCTGAGTATTTTAACAACCATACTGCGATCGCCAACCCGCCTGCCAAGAGTGGCGATTATGGCAAACAAAAATATGTCCAGCAGTGGACGTGTTTCGGCTGAATCATCTTCATCAATTACTTACCACAAGGTTTTAAACAGAAATTCTTATAAAATTTAATTTATACAGTAAAACTCCATCCATTATTTCAAAAGAATTGTCTCACCAGTTACAATCGAAGTCCTGGACACAACGTTACCGCCGCATTGATACTTGAGCACATTGTTACTATCTCTGAGCAGGATAGCAACATGCCAGGGCCAGTCACCGGCTCTAGCTTCAGTTCTCACAGACACCACCTCTGTATGGTCAATGGACCTTCTTCCACAAACATGAGCGTAGTGCCTGCCTGAATAATTCTGGGTAACGTTTAGGGCTGTTATTGTTTGAGCCGCCTGAAATGTTTTAAAGCCATTAATTCGCTAAAATTGCTGTTTCGATGCCGCACCGAATGATGGGCGGACAGATTGGACTTTAGCTTGACATCCCGGTTTGACTCTTATGGAAAGATAATAATAGTAAAGAATAATAAAATTCTTTATTGTCAAATGTTTTACATGTACTTTTACAGGGTTAAAACTAGGGTTGTAATATTTAACTTATTACTATAGTTGAGAACATGTTGATAATATTAGCAAAGACTTCCTGCACTAGGCTAGGCCGGTCCCTCAGGAATTTTTTTTTTTAGTATTCCTCAGTTATTAACAATTTAAATATTAAAATGAAATAAAGTTTTTTTTTACAAATTTGCCGCGCTAGTCAATGATGAAATAAGAATTATACCATTGTGAAATGAAATAGGAATGTTATAAATCTGACTAGTAAGCTAATTCAGGTATTTTTTTAAAGCAAAAAACGTGGCGGATTCTTGCGTATATCGTAGTACAGTTTTCGCTTACAATAATTCTCAAACTGTTTGACAACAGAAACAAAAAAATATATCTACGATTAAAGAAACTAGCACGCTTTTCGCAACATTGGAGAAAACTTTATCTACCTTAAGATAATTACTGCCTTTAGGATTTCTTGGTTAAAATGACAGATGTAAAAGAAGAGATGTGGCTTATGTTCACCTAAAATATCGATAAATCAATAATCGGAAGGGAAACCTTCCCGGATGATAATTATTTTTATTATCTTACGTAGGTACTGGAATAGGATGAATGTACTCTACATATACCTATTATTTTATTACGGTACCTCAATACTGAGTAAAATATAATTTAACCTGTTTTCTTTAAAATTCCAATCCAAAGATATCTTCAACTTAAAAGCCGCTTTGATTAAAATAATTGGAATATTTTATTAATAATTATTGATAATTTAATATAAAACCTTTACTTACCTTTATTTGATCATTGCAGAGAGTGACATTGTTTAATGTCACAATGTTAACAATTGGCACATCACTTTCATTTACATTGAAATGTTCCAAAGACACATAAAATATGTACTGCTTCGGTATCGGTCGTACTGAGTGGACAACGAGATCATGTTTGTTTGTTCTTCGTGCTGTGAAGTTAAATACGTTTTGAAACTGAAAATAAAAACAGCTGTTAATAAATAATGAAGAATTTTGGATATCGAATAAGTAAGTTTTATGAGTACTAGAGCTGCTTGTGAAAAAGGTGTCCCCTATGTTGTTTCAAACGCCGCTCTGCCGTGTCACGCGCAGGTCTGTTATCTTAAGATACACGAGTTATGCGTAACAGGTCCGAATCGTATTTTATCGTGATCCTATACCAACCAGTAAAATATTTTTTTATCTAACTTCTACCGAATCCTCGTATGTGGCTGTCACCTAACTCTTGTAACTATGATTTTGCCATTGTTAATTATGGTTAAATGCTGTATCATAAAATACAGCAATACGCGTGATAAGTAGCAAACGCTTCGAACAAATTCTAACTCTGCTAACTAGTAGATACAGTATTTAGCCGTGACTGTAGTGCGCGTAGGTAGGTATAGGCCGAGCGGACCGCACCGCTCGCTTCCGCGCCGGCGACGCGTCGCCGCGCTGTTGTTTTTCGTCATTTTATTTGTTGAGATTCGCGGTCACGGTCGTACGCGGTTGCATACAAAACCTAAAAATAAATACTAATAGGTAAATTTATTGAATATTGGTAAATAAATGTGTTCCGTGTTATAATTTGGCAATATGAGTGAAAAAAGACGTTTACTTATGTTGCAAATGGCAAAAAAACAAAAAGTTATTGAAAATAGAGGGAGTGCAATAAATTTTCAAGATGGAAATCTTATAGAACCACAAGATGAAGTTCATTGTGAATGGAAGAGACCTCGTGAGCCGTCATTTATTACAAGAGAAATTCAGAAAGGACACCGCTCAATTTCTGAAGAAATGCCACTTAGTTCAGGATTCAACAGGTCGGTACTTAGTCCACTACCTAATAATATTGCACAAATGCATTTTGAGCAATCGATACACCTGTCACCAAAATTATACACGGAACTTCAACCGGTCACAATGAATACTAGTCCTTTACCAGAACTAAATAAAGAGGACTTGATTGGATTGAACGATAGCATGCACCAGTTCTCAGACAGCATTAGCCTACATACGCTAGATATGCCTTGTTCCGATCTTAACTTATCAGTACGTTCTGAAAATGTTACGGAACTGGCACAATTTGAAACGCCACAAAGATCTTCCTGTCTCGAAAATGTTCGCTTTGAAAATGCATCTACACCGATAGAGCCTTTCAAAAATAATTTAGATGAACCAGACGTTTGTCAGCCTCCGATACTCAATACCTCCGACACTCGACGTCAATCTCAATCGCCACAAAAATCAACAAACGTACTTTCTTTTGAAAATAGTGTTGAAGATCTTATTCAGCAACTTAGTAGCGAAAATGTCACGCCAGAAACATCTGTTCAACAACAATCTGAACAAGCAGCTACTGTAAAGAAAAGAGAAAGAGATCCAGTTAAACGACTTGAAAAAGAGAAAATTTTGTATAATTTAAAGCCACCTTGCAGAAAAGAATGTAGAAGAAAATGTTATGAAAATTTTATAGAAGAAGAAAGAGAAAAAATTTGGTCTAATTTTAGAGGTCTAACTAAGCAAGAGCAAAGAAACTTTATATCCAGACACGTAAAAAAAACAAAGAAGTCAATTAAAACAAAAGAAAATTCTAGACGAAACAACACTTTAACATGGACTCTACGAAATAATAAAGTATGCAAAACCTTTTTTCTGAACACTCTTGGATTTAAAAATGATCAAACAGTAGTAACAGTATTGAAAGCTAACTTTAAACACGGTATTGTTGATGTTAATGAGATGCAAGCAGCACCTGAACAGCGCGGTCGAGCTAAACCATGGAATTCTTTCCCCATAGATTATAAGCAGAATGTGAAAGAATACATAGAGAAGATTCGTCCCACCGTTTCGCATTATAATTTAAATCATGCACCAAATCGACGCTATTTGCCATGCGGAGTATCATTTATGGATTTGTATAAAACTTATATTGCTTACTGTGATGAGACAGAAATAAGAAGGTGTAGCTGGGCGTACTTTCATGGAATTATTAAAGAGATGAATTTGTCTACGTCAACTCCTAAACAAGACATATGTACTTTATGTCGGAATCATAAAGAGACACATGCTCAGCCAGATCACGATTGTGCTCAATGCGATTGCCAAAATTGCAACACCTATCCTACTCACTTAGAAAATCGCAATTTATCAAAACGATGCTTAGAAGAGGATATCAACGACACGTCCGATGGATCAAAAAAAGTTTTTACAGCTGATATGCAAAAAGCTATATGCATGCCGAAATTACCGACTAAAGATTACTATTTCTCACGTAAGTTGGTACTATTTAATGAGACTTTTGTTTCTCCTGGTAAAAACGAGCCGGCTTTCTGTGTAGTATGGCACGAAGGCGAAAGCGGACGAAAGGCTTACAATGTCGCCTCATCCTATGTCCATTTTATTATAAATTTTGCAAAGGACATTAGAGAAATAATAATATACTGTGATAATTGCACCAGTCAAAATAAGAACCGAGTATTATTTACAGCTATGATACGCCTTGTTAACTCTAAAGAACTGATTATGGCCGAAAAAATTCGATTTGTTTACCTGGAGCCTGGCCATACTTACATGGCAGCAGACACTGTGCATGCGTGCATCTCAAACAAATTTACAAAACAAAAGAATATGTATGATCTCAACGATTATGTAAATATTATGAGAGCTTCACGAAAAAACATGGTTGTCAAAGTAATAGCCCACGAAGACATGATAGTATTTGCGGATCAACTGAAGAAAAATATCTTTCCAAAATATTATAATATTCAGGCACTTAAAATAGTTGAATTTCGAAGAGGCTCAACTCACCTATTCGTCAAGAAATCATACAATGAAGAAGAATTCAAAGACTTGGATGTGTTCCGCAAAAATTTGTTGGACTTAGATAGAACAGAACTGTTGTCTGATGTACCCCGGGAAGTAAGACGAAGGGGAATAAGTGCAACAAAGAAAGCAGACTTGATTAAACTGTGTGATTCTCTCCCTAGAGTATATCGGAAGTTTTTTGAAGACCTAGAAGTAGGTGCAGATGTAGTAGATCTAGATGAAGTCTTAGATATCTAGGATCTCATTAAATTTTTTTCATCCGAAGTAATTCTGATTCTATGCTCGAGTTCCTAATTTGTCCATTAGTCCTGTGTTTTTTTTTAGTTTACAATTCTACTAAACTCTTCTGGTATACAAGTTACCTACCTACTAATAATATTGCTCTCTTTATTTAAGTAAGTCGATCTCCAATGTTATTTTTTTTCAAACAAATCGTTTATTTTTATTTTTGATTAGTTTTTAGATGATTTTAAATCCTTGCATACCTACAGCTTTAAAGCGTATGAAGGAAGATTATGTTAAGTCATAAAGTAAGTTAAAAAAGTCTGATTAATTTTAATTAATACTTACATATCAAATATGTATGTTCCAGATATGCACATTATTATTTCTTTTCCAAAGATTTAAAATTTTTGTTACCTACTTAGAAGAAGTCTGATTTTTCGTTTTATTTTACTTTTTGACTAATTTGTATAGGATTGCTTTTATTAATAAATTTTATAATTTGATTACATAATAGATGAGTTTTTTTTTAATGTTTCCTTTCATAATTCAATTCAGTACTAAATATCAGTCAGGCCAATTTCCGGTAACCTAGAGATACCTAAGTTCAGCAAAACATTCCATATTACACATGTTGCGGGTAATTCATGTATCTTAACATACAGAGCACAGCATAACTACCATTGTATGGAGAGCTTGTCTTACCTATCTCCGTTATTGCCAATACCTCCAAAAATGTTGACGTTTTAAGAATTCTTAAAACTGTCCGGTTCTCCTTAGACTCCAATAAGTCTATTCATGTAAAAATATTCCACAAAAGTTAAAGAACATTCAAGATAATCGTAAATATCCTTAAAAAACTTTAAACGATGATATCTCAAAACTAGGTTTCGTGAGATAACGCAAATAGGCTTGATACGGCAGCGCTGTTGCGACAGACGCTGTTGCGAATTATTTTTTGACTGCCTCACAGGTTAAAATATTTAAGCAGTAATTAAATAAAATCAACAAATACGGTGTCAACATCAACATTTAATATTAATATTATCAAAGTAATGCACTCATAGAAAAAATGTACAGTTGAGGTACTAATATTTTTGATTGTTACTTTGTTAATAATAATATTAAATGATGACACCGAATTTGTTGATTTTATTTAATTACTGCTTAAATATTTTTCTGTACATTTTATGACTAAATAAATCGAAATCACAAGCAGCGTTCGAGCGTATGAGGCAGTGAAAATGTTTTTCGAAACAGCGTCTTTCGCGACTTTTTCATTCGAGTCCATGAGCTTTCGAACCTGTGAGGCAGTGGAAAAATAATTCGCAACAGCGTGTGTCGCAACAGCAGCTTTTGAAACAACATAGGGGACCCGTGAAAAAGTTCGTCTAGAAAATTCTACCTCGCTTTTGCTATGTTCCGGTTTGAAGGGTGCCGGTGAAATTACAGGCTCATGAGACTTTCTAACTTTGTCTCTAAGGTTGGCAACGTATCAGCAATACTCGTGGTGTTGAAGTGTATATGTCGTGGCCATATCGTAGAATTGATCACTTCATGAAGTGGCCGGCCATTTCATGAAATGGTCGTATTTCATGAAATGGCCAACTAAAATTGGCCATATCGTTGAAACGTCAACGTTTAATGATATGGCCATCCACGTTTGGCCATATCATTAATGTAGGGTTTCCATGATATCAAAGGTTTAATAAAAAATCCAAATAAAGGAAGCACGTACCATGCAAGCAAAGGAGTAGACTACGGAATTTCGACCCACAAAATATCGATGCACGTTACCGCGAAAGTTTAATAGCTTGATTCACCAACAATTAAGGGGATCTGGCGCTCGGCGGCCGCTGCCGCGGCACGCTCGCTTCGCTCGCTCGCCTTCGCGCGTTATTGGTCACTGTTCTAACCTAACCTAACCCAAATGATTCAATATACTAAATAGTAAATTTTTGCAGTAACGTGCATCGATATTTTGTGCTGTAGTTTCACAGGTTAACCAGATAAATACTCGAACAAATAAAATTCTATGAAAAGTTCACCCGCAGTTACCACGAAGTCATATTTTGAAATCCAATAATAGTCCATTAATTTTCGTTGCATGGTCACCCTACTTTACTTATTATTATTAGCTTTTTCGTCAGAATAATTGTCCGCCGCCATGATGCATCACAAAAACAAAACGATATCAGCGCCTCTAACGGTGAATAATGTAACTATTTTACGATATGATCACTAATGTTTGACCATATCATGAAGTGGCCGTGCGTTTAGCTGATCATATCGTTAAACGCTGATTATTCATTGATCTGGCCAGGCCATTTCATGATGTGGGCAGCGGGTATTGGCCATTTCATGAAATGCAACCATTTCATGAAATGGCTGGCCACATCATGAAGTGGTCAATTCTATGATCTGGCCACGACATATACAAGGTTAGTCGAAAAGGGGGTACTAATCCACAGGCCACTTAAATTATCACTGATGACGGTTATAAAGCAAGTGGTAAAATCTCAAAATTCGATAATTTTTATTTCCATGTAAAATTACGTTTATTTTTGTTTTTTCAAAAAATCTTCATCCCCCGCTTTAGTTACGAATTCAGAAAGTGGAACTTCTAATTCGTAACCCCAAATATGACCTAAAATGTAAACACAGCTGATCATAGCTGAGGATGGATAGATTTTAGCGTATTTCTTATAAAATCATTGAACAGCTATTTCTCTTAAACTATTGACTTTTGGAGAAAGTCGTAGAACAAAAGTTATTCATTATTAAGGGTACTTTAACACCTTTTTGGATTAGTACCCCCTTTCCGACTAACCTTGTATAAGCGGCACTAACCAGTTATCATCAGGTGGGCCGTGGGCTTGTTGGCCAAAATATTAATTTAAAAAATCGAGGTATTTTAGTAAGTGCGGTCCACGAAAACGATACTACATTTTTAACAAAAAAAAATTGGCCAATATTATTAAATTAAACTACACCACAATCCAGATAGTTTAAATTACATAATACGTTGAAAAATCTACTTACCGCGGCTATAGTAACCTCTTCCTTAAATTCAATCACCATTTCAGCCTCAATCATATTCGTGTATAGTCCAAAGTGCACAACACCTCTCCAGTAATTTTCTCCCATCCTATCAAAATGTATCAAACCTAATCCGCAAGGGTCGTACCTTGTCAAAACTGGACCTTTTAGAGCCATAGAACTAGCTTCCCGTACTCCGGCTACAAGACAAACCAAAAATAAAAAACTTCCCCCCATGTTTCACTCTTTTGCGTAAAATTATACTAAACACTTAAACTGTTTCTTCTATACTGAAGTTATTAAAAAACCCAATAAAACATTCATACACAATGTTTATCACAAGTTTATATACAGTGTGTTGTAAAATGTATGAACACCCAAAGAATGGATTCGGATACCCAGCCGGTCGCCTTTTAAGTGAAAGTCTAAATGAGTCACAGAGAAGACACTTACACAAATACCTTTGTTCCAACAGTTGGAAAATGCATTTTTTTATATAAATTAGGTCAGTATTTCTACAATTAGTCACAATGGTATGTATGATATAAGTATAAGTTATCAGTACGTTAAAACTTTGTGAAGAAAGTAAAAACAAATTATATGAAATGCTTGGATCCAAAATTCTTATAAACCAACAAAATATTGACGGTACTGTAGACTTTTCACTTTCAACTACAGACATATCAATTTCTGTGTCTTTGACCCATCGTTTGTAGCATAGCTAACTTCTGTGGCTTCGCTTTCGTGGTATTTTGATAAAAATGTCAATGTCCTTGTCTAAGTTTCATTCTCCAAGTTTCAGGCTGTGGCAAGTTCGATCAAAATTGTAACTGTAATACTGTGAAGTAACACGCAGATAGACAAAAAGCCACTTTCGCATTTATAATATAGAGTGGAGTCCAAACGTGGTATCAATTAGGTAATTTGTTGAACCAAGCAATCATCATTAATTTTATGGTTTGATAATAAAAAACCGGCCAAATGCCAGACGGATTCGCGCACGAAGGATTCCGTATCATTATCTATTCTGTTTTTTAGTATTTGCTGTTAAAGCGGCAACAGAAATACATCATCTTTGAAAATTTCAACTGTCTAACTATCACAGTTCATGAGATACAGCTTGGTGACAGACGGACAGACGGACGGACAGCGGAGTCTTAGTAATAGGGTCCCGTTTTACTGTTTGGGTACGGAACCCTAAAAAGGACCTATAAAACCTTTTAAAAATTAAAATATCCAAGACAAAGCCGAGGTAAAAATAGAGTGTATATTATTATAAACAAATGAATAAACAGCTGTTTTGACTAACCCACTGACCCGGACAGTAACCCGATATGGTTGGTCACAGCTGTACACAAAGTACACAATAGATTACTCAATATTACATAAATATACTATAATAATATAACACGTGTGCGCTATTATGGGAATTTTATAATACTTAGAATAAAAGAATACTTTTATGTCACTTATCTAGGTAATGGAAATAATTTTGGTCAAGGTACGCACGGCTACAGATCAAGCTATTCATTCCAGTATAAGCTGATCTCGCATTGTATGGGATTTCCTTACAATGAGAGGTCAGTGTAAACTGGAAATGTATAGCTTGATGTGTAGCCGTGTGTACATACTCTCTGGACTATTTAGTTCAAGTTTTACTTAAAATATAATTTAATTAACTTCTATTCGCTTTGTTACCAAACCAGAGTTAACCAGATGAAATAGATGATAAATTAATATTCATACGTTGAAGGAAGAAAGTTAAAGGTTAAGAAAGTTTCTCAAAATTACTTATATTATCTATTACTTCTCATTAAAGTCTCTTCAAAGCAAAGCGAACCCTGAAAATATAATATTTCGCTAAAACCACATATTCTTTATATTTTAATTAAACATAAAACATGTATCACCCTATATTTATAAATGAACTGACAAGTGGGGTCATCTGACTACCGACTTAAGTGACCTCATACTTCTTTGAATTTGTTTACGATAATATTTTATTATTTATTTATAAATATTTGTAACAACATTCACAGATTATTGACTAATGCCCGGTTCCTTTGGGCAAAAACGAATCGTTTTGCTTGCGAATGCTACGGTAGCATTTTTTATTACCAAACCGTGCCCATAAATAGAGTTAGCTAATTTTTTCTACTATGCAAACCTATCCTTTGCTTCATTATTGGTAAAGATAATGTTTTCAGTATTATTGATAACGCTTAGAGCGGTTTCGCACTGCATCCGATCTGAATCCGTGAAAATACGTTCCGAAGTAGTCATAAAACTATTTGTATGGTAGTTTACGCATTAGATCCGACTTCCGTCATCCGATTTCTCTCCGTCATCCGTGAGTCTCCAATTCGGAAGAAATATTCACGGACCGAAGTAGCCGTGGTACTGTTTGTATGAAAGTTTTCGCATTACCTCGGATTCAAATCGGACATAGGTATGCCAAAGATGGCCCCTGAATATCTGGGATTTGGATCAGAGATCGGATTAGTGGGTAAGCAATATCCGAATTCAGTCCGAGATTTTTAGACTCTAGATCCGTATTTTCATGAATTCGGATCGGATGCAGTGCGAAAAGCAATATCCGAATTCGGTCCGAGTTTCTTAAATCCATATTTTCATGGATTCGGATCGGAGGCAGTGCGTAACCGCTCTTAGTAAGTGAGAAAGGAAGGAATTAGGAGGAACTCGTGGCTAAATAGCAACCGCGCGGATCGTACAATTTGCGAGATTAAGCTGCGCTTGCCGCGATCAGTCTGTAGATGGGTGACCGTTCGATACACATCGAGACCCCTTCGTGCCTTAGAGAACAAGTTAAACCGTCGGTCCGGGGTGTCATACAAATACTTATGACAGTCGTTACATGTAGTCAGAAGCCCGAAAATCTGATAACCGGTCTAACCTTTTTTTTATCGTGGAAAAATCCTCATGGATACCCTTCGCCTGGGGAAGGCGAGGGGTTATGCCGGACTCTTACCGGCTGAAAACCCACGGTGTTCCTTCTCCTGACCCTTGGCCGGGGTCGCAGGATTCGCAGCTGCATGCACTGCAAGGGCAGGCCTCGGTCCGCCAGGCCCCGGTCTAACCTTAGGATATCGTCATTGCCCAGTAACAGGGTTGCGGAGATTTGATGGCAGTCGTTTCGTGTAAAATTCTGGTATTCAGCCGCATCTGGTTAGACTGGAAGCTGACCCCCCAACATCATTGGGAAAAAGGCTAGGCAGAAAAACGCTTAATAAATCGTCGAAATCTGCCATTATTGCTTTAATTGATAATTCTCCTTCTAATGTTAATAATATTGACTTCTGACAATTGCTTTCAACAATAGAAAGTGTCAATACTGGTATACTTTTCCTTTTCTCGCTCTAAAGCTAAGCATGGACCGCTGCAACGAACGTTTAGGACGGAATAATGCCATATTCACCGTCCTTGGCAAGTGGATTGGTGATCACATAAATGTTGTATGAGATGACATTGAATTGTTATGATCTATTATTTAAAAAGAGTATTCTTGGAGTTTATTACCGGTTATTCTCCATAAGACTTACCTTTTGGATCCGTGCACCTAGTTTAGAAGTTTTAGAAGCACCTGTACTTAGGTCTACTCGAAATAAAAAACTTTGAATTTGACATCATTATATGAAATGAAAAAGAAAGAACACAGTAAATGCACTTTAGTCATATTTAAAGATTACAAAAATAATAGTAATTACCTACATAACATAACATTAGGCCTGAATTCTCCGAAAGGTTGAACCGAACTGTATAGTACACTCTCATTTCGCCGTTATGTGTTTAAGTTCCATGTAATAGGGGGCGAGCCTATTACTATCAATCGGGCACAAATTCAGACTCCGGGCTGCTACTGGGAAATTCCACACAGAAAACACCAATAACGATTGAATCTAGGACCTCAGGCTCAGTAGTCGCGCTTGCGACCCTGAGACCAACGAGTCAGTCAAAAATATAAAAGTAATTCTCATGGTATAATACAATATAGGAAAGTATCTGCATAAACTTATGAAGGGTTCGTCAAAGCATACCAGCCGCCCCAATTTGGGGTTGAAATTAACACAATACTTTTAAGGGCAGCAAATATGCACGAAATTTGCTTTCATAAAGCTTTTGACAAACCTATGCGTACAGTCGTCACATATTTTTGAAGTAATGGATTACCAAAGTTTTGAGAGCCAGAATTAAATAAGGGTACAATATTTATATCATGATGTATACGGTAGAGTTAGATAAGAAATATTAAATAATGGTGCCGATTCTCTCGTTCACCAGCTTCATCATCATTCAGCCGAAAGACATCCACTGCTAGACATAGGCCTACCCCAAGCATCGCCACATCAACCGGTCCTGTGCTTCTCGTATCCAGCGGATTCCCGCGACCTTCAGCAGATCATCGGTCCACCTTGTGGGAGGCCAAACCACGCTGCGACTTCCGGTACGCGGTCGCCACTTCCGAACCTTTCGGCCCCACTTTCGGTTCGCCAACTTAAATGAGAGAATTGCTATCTTTTACTAACAGACAGCGCGACTAAGGCCTCGTTCAGGGAGACGCGGGACGTTGCGCGACGCGTCTGGCGTCGTGTCTCGCGATATAATCAAACATATGGTAATGTATGAGAGCGTTCATGTAGAAGCGTCATCACGCGCGTTTTGTTTGATATTGAGCGCTACACGCAGCGGGGCATGCGGCTGCCACTGTCGCGTCCTCCGCCGCGTGCCCCGCGTACACGTGCGTCAGTTTGTTTTGGCGCCTTCGCAAGCGAGCTTGTTGTATGTTGCAATTATCTTCTAGTAATATGGCGATGAAATCATACTCCATTATAACGACACGTCTGCGTTGTGAGATGTCTGATGACTGCCAAAAGAGAAGCTGCGGTGTCCGCTGCAGCGGCCGCGGCGGACACCGTCATTCCCCACGCACCGCGACACGACGCCCCGCGTCTTCATAAACGGCACTACACAGTACCATATGTTTGCATTCGTGCATGCAATGCTGCGGCAGGCGCCGCGGTCCCCGCCTGCCGCTTCACGTGCCGCTTCTTCGTGAACGGAGAAAACGCGCAAAGCGCAGCGCAACGCCCCGCGTCTCTCTGGACGAGGCCTTAAGGACGTTGGTAGAACTAAATTAGAGATGTCAAACTAGTTTACGCCTTCAACTTCACCGCGTTTGTAGTCGACACGTTCTGATGTGTCGTCTAAAATATGGAAATTTTAGTTCAACAAAATTTGGCAGGTCTTATTTACGTCCGTCTCTTTCTTATTTTATCAGAATGAAAAAGATGGCAATAGAATAAATTAAGTTGAGTTTGTGCACAAGAGAGTCGGCACAAATATCTAAACAATACCTAGTATTTCGAAATTGTTCAGTTCTAATTTGTGACTTGTAAACATATTTAAATAACATTTAAAAAAAAAAATTTTTGGTTACCCTTTACACTCCCACTCATTGTCTGGTCACAAAGACATACTCACTAACACACACACCACACCCACACAAACACACACACCCATACATATCATTCATTCATATACTTAAGAGAAAAGAAACACTAAATTCAATTCAATTCAAATACTTTATTTGCTAGAACATGGTATGTACAATGGTCTTACAAAGTTATCGATTCCGACATATTCTGCCACGGTAAAGATGTACTTTAATTTTTTTTATTTTACTTTATATTCCCTTTAGATTAAGAATTTTATTAAAAATGTACTTAATGACATTATTTCCGAAAAATTGTCTTCTTTATCACTATAATAAATATTTGTAAACGGAACGAAAGAGCCTAGATCTCACGACACAGGGAATCCTAGTGTGAGGTCTAGGACTTCAACTAAATTATATGTAATCTTTTTGAACAGTAAATTTATTCTTATTCTTATATTAATACTTACATTCCATTTCCTATGAATTTTTAATTTCTTTGCTACTCATCTCCATCCTATAGAACAGATTTTTGGCCCTATACCAGTAATTTCACTATTACCTCTACACACATTCTCTTGAGTAGAACTATTGTCGTTAAGCGGCAATTCACCTGCATCCATTACACATGCGCGAAGCTAGTAGAACTTAATTATTCCAAGCAATTTAGCGCTCACTAGCACATAATAGACATTATTATCATACGGGTAAAGGTCCCGTCAAACTAATAATACCTACGAGAAAATTGGTCCGCATCATTAGTAGTCTGTGGTCCAAAGAATCACAACGTGATGGTCGTGTGTTTCTCATTACACATTATCTACTTAAATATGAAAATGGAAATTAAAATTAGAAAGTACTTCCTAGCCTAGCTTTTTTCCAACTAAGTTGGGGTCAGCTTCTAGTTTAACCAGGGGGCCTTTTTTTTTCTTTTTTTTTTATCGTGAGAAAATCCTCATGGATACCCTTCGCCCCGGGAAGGCGAAGGGTTATGCCGGACTCTTACCGGCTAAAAACCCACGGTGTTCCTACTCCTGACTCTTGGCCAGGGTCACGGGATTCGCAGCTGCATGCACCGCAACCCCGGCAGGCCTCGGTCCGCCAGCCTCTGGCAGACCTCTCCTTCTGTGAGGCCTTGCCCCACGTCCTCCTGAGAGGCGCGCACGGAACACATGCGCGCCGCCTTCTCGGGCCTGTAACTGGTCGGGCGACGGGTCCCCTAACCCCACGCCCGCAGGCCACACACTAGGGTGGCCGGAGATCGTCGCGCGCCCTCCGGCGGCGCCCGGTCCGTCTGGCGCGGGAAGGGAGAGTGGCCGTCGCCTCTCGCTCCCTCTCCGCTCCCTCCTTGGTCAACATCACCACCTCGCAAAATGTGGCGACGGCTTCCCACGCACTTTCGCTCCCGACCATGGACAGAACCACGGCTGGAAGCGAGAGGTCACCACCGACCGCCGCGACTAGTTCGCGGCGCTGCGTCGCCCACGCACGGCACTCCTGCAACGTGTGCAGCGCCGTGTCTTCCGGGCAGTCGACGCAGTGGTGACATCCGGGCGTCTGCTCCCGGCCTATGCGACACAGGTACTTCCCGAAACATCCATGTCCCGAGAGCACCTGCGTCAGCCGGAAGCTGAGGGCGCCATGCCGCCTCTCCAGCCACTCCTCCATAACGGGTCTTACCGCCGCTATTGCGCCGTGCCCTCTAACCAGGGGGCCTACTCCCTAAGTCCGTCAACGAAATTCGAAGCCCGTCCGAAAGTACCCCTAAACGTAGGAGTGAACAAAACAAGTGTCAAGTTCAACTTTTCGGACGGGCAAAAACACATCGGTAGTAGGGACAACTGTAAAATCGTGTTGTCATTCATTCTTAGTTCGGGCTTCGAAATAATCGTATGCCCGTGGATGATAGATAGGGAGTAAGAAACGCTCGTAACTAAGGCCGAAATGACGGACTTCGTTCTTAGGGAGTAGACCCCCAGATACGGGTGAATACTAGTATTGTACACGGGCCGACTGACATCAGATTTCCGCAACCCAGTTATTGGGTTATGCTGATATCCTAAGGTTAGAATGGTTGTCAGTCTTTCAGGCTTCCAGTCTTTCTGACTACCCAAAACCAACGATATAACGTGCTCTCCGAATCACGGAGGGGTCTCGATGTGTAATGAACGATCACCTCTCCACAGACTGACCGTGGCAAGCGTAGCTTAACTAAAGCTTAAGATTAATTAGCAAAGAAGGGCAAGTTAAAATAAAAAAATAGAAATTTAAATTTAATTACAATTCGAATGTCTATTGTATAACTTACAACTGGTACAATGGACAGGAACCCTTACTATAAGTGATTTGAGAGACTAATTATAGCAAGTTTTACCTAGACAAATCTTACAAACTCTAAGCTCGGACGCATAGTACTCAACTGTATGAAAATTAAACAATTTACTCAAATGGAAGCACCTTACTTATTACTTTCATTACTTACATCTATTCTGGTTAGTACTCGTATGTCATTACCTTTAAGCGGAGTACCTATGAAGTGAACAGGAGAGCTCTTACTGATGCTTTAGTTAAAACGTAGAGCCACTACATGATTGTTGTGTGATTATCTGTCAAGACATTATTAAGAAGCCTTTGTTGGCGCATTTGTGTACCATATCTAGATAACTTTACTATTGTAAACGCTGTAATAGAATGGGATCTCTAAATTAAATAAATCATTGAGAAAATATAATGGCTGTTTTGGGTTTTTGGGATCCAAAACATATACGTTGGGAGCATTGACTTAGAACTTATTCTAAGTCAATAGTTGGGAGTACATAAGAGTAGTTTAATTTATCGAATAATTATAATATTTGTATGTATACATGGTGCTTTTTAATCGGCTAGGGAGCTTCCACAGTTGCGGAAATTGTTCGAAAGAGTTACCGCGGCCCTGAAACGCAAAGTGCATTAGGAGGAACACGGATGGGTTTTAGTCAGTAAGAGTCTGATACTCCCTTCTGGAGCGGAAGAAGTCATTTGACAATTTCGCAACCAAAAAAGAAAAAAAACCTGTTTCCGCATAAATGGTGTGTAACTAAGTAATACGTAATGTTTCTTGATGAAAACTTTTAATTTTTTTTAGGGATGTTATATCCACTCAAAACGTATGATAATTTGATTGCAAAAAAATAAATAGATTTCGCTGTTTTGATAATATGATGAATGGTTTAGATAGTATTTGGTATGTATATCACTATCGTGGCAGCTATCTAGCCAATAAAAAGCACCGTGTATATACGCTTTCATGAAGATCTACATTCGAAGTTGTTACAGATTATTTTTACCTAGACAAACTGTCCAGTTAGGTAGGTCCAACTTCGAGAAAGAGGTCAATCGTCGAATCCGACTTGGCTGGGCAGAGTTTGAGAAGCTGCGCTAAACTAATATCTTTTCGCCCCAACTACTGCAGTGTCTCAAGACGAAAGTCTTTGACCAGTACGTGTAGCCAATGATCACTTACGGTACTGAAACGTGGTCACTCACAATGACCCTCATGAGAAGGCTTAAGACCACCCAAAAGGCAATGAAGAGGGATAGGCTCGGGGTTTCTCTGCGTGATTATATTAGAAATGATGAGATCCGCAGGAGATCCAGGGTAACCGACATTTCTTCCGTCTTCATTTCCAATCGTGGGTAGGCCCCCCACAAGGTAGACCGACGCGACGACTTGATGAAGGTCGCAGGAATCCACTGGATGCGAGAAGCACAGGACTGGTCAATGTGGCAATAGATGGGGGAGGCCTATGTATGAGCAGCAGGTGACGTCTTTCGGCTGAATGATGATACGCTAAATGAAGATTTTCTGCCTAATATAATGCAAACATAACATACCTTCACAACAAAAACAAAATCCGAGAATAACATATAAAGAAGAAGGGTCACGGTCCATAGGAAATTTAGTGTGGTACTTCCTGGCCGCGCCACAGTCTCCAATTTGAATGAAAGTGGGCTTAAAAAAATGTACGTAAATTGTACGTTTTTGTACTAGAAGAAAAAAAAAATGTACTGTAAAGGATCGCGAGAAATTTAACAAAATTGGTGGCGCGGCCAGGAAGAGTGCTTCCTAGCCGCGCCACCGCGTACACTGCAATAAACAATCTAATAATGTACAAACTCATTGGTAAACAATTGTACGTCTATTGTTCGTTCTATTAATAACGAGAAATACTGAAAAATGTCATGAAGATTATGAAAAAAAAAAAAAAACGAAAATCCGCGCCACAGTCTCCCATTTTGAATGAAAGTGGGCTTAAAAAAATGTACGTAAATTGTATGTTTTAGTACTAGAAGAAAAAAAATAGTACTATAAAGGTTCGCGTGAAATTTAACAAAATCGGTGGCGCGGCCAGGAAGTATGCTTCCTAGCCGCGCCACCGCGTACACTGCAATAAACAGTCTAATAATGTACAAACTCATTGGTAAACAATTGTACGTCTATTGTTCGTTCTATTAATGATGAAAAATACTGCAAAAAGTCATTTTCTCTATGATAAATTTAATATCGAAAATAAAACTGCGTACACTGCAGGAAATAATGTGCAAACTCATTGGTAAACAATTGTACGTCTATTGTTCGTTCTATTAATGATGAAAAATACAGCAAACAATCACTTTCTGAGTCATAAATTTAATATCGAAAATAATAATACTACTTCGACTTTGTAATGGCAGAACTGTCAGGCGTTCGTGTCATGGATTTTATTCAGAGGTTATATTAATTTACTCTGTTACTATTTAAGTATATTGCTCTGTTTATATTGCTCAATAAAAAACTTAGTACAGTTAAAATCTTCTTCAAAATTCTGTATTATGATGTTATTGTAACCATCTTTATATTGTTTAAGTTTTTCTTTCACTTTTTCACATACTTTCAGGAAGCATTTTATTTCGTAACACGATTGGTTTTCTAATTATTTTTTTCTGAGTATTTCAGGTTTTCTATTTTTTTTCAAAAACACAATCTATTTTAATTGAAGTTCTGATTTTTGTTTTTACTACAGTTACCTCTCCATTCATTCTTTGCAATTGCCCGTATATTTAACATTATAATTATCGCGGACATAATTGTGTATGAAACACCATATGCAACGGTTATTCGTGTACTTCCAAATTAATTTCGATTTTATTTTCGATATTAAATTTATCACAGAGAAAATGATTTTTTGCAGTATTTTTCGTCATTAATAGAACGAACAATAGACGTACAATTGTTTACCAATGAGTTTGTACATTATTAGACTGTTTATTGCAGTGTACGCGGTGGCGCGGCTAGGAAGCATACTTCCTGGCCGCGCCACCGATTTTGTTAAATTTCTCGCGAACCTTTATAGTACTATTTTTTTTCTTCTAGTACTAAAACATACAATTTACGTACATTTTTTTAAGCCCACTTTCATTCAAAATGGGAGACTGTGGCGCGGATTTTCGTTTTTTTTTTTTTTTTCATAATCTTCATGACATTTTTCAGTATTTCTCGTTATTAATAGAACGAACA